>CM061261.1:80855000-82165000 GCA_030848825.1 Tadarida brasiliensis
TGCTACTCAAAATACAAAGGTAGCTACTTACAAGGGACAAAAAGCTATGAATAAGTGTTTCAAAGATGAAGCATAACCAATGAAATCAATAGTTCTATGCAAGCCGTGAAGACAGAACAAGAGACTGGATAAGAAGTCAGCTGAATATATATATGCATTACTTCCATGAATATTGTAACATACTAATCAGAAAGTGAAGGCCCTGGTAAGTTTAAAATAGAAAGTTGCTGTAGCAAAGGTGTAAAATTATGTCCTTCTTTAAATACCAGTCTGTTGTTTTTATTGGGGGGGTGGGTCAGTATTTCACAGACTCAGTCATATAGATTCTGTCTTATGAATCAATGGTTTCCAGTTAGATTTCCAATATAAACTAGATATAATCAGAGTATATTCTATAATAGGGAATTATTTTATAGTTTACTAAGCAAATGATGGAAAATACGTACAGTTACTAGCATTAAGTATTACGAACTAAAAAATAGAATTCTTTCAAGGGACAGAGTTGCCATCATTCAGGTTTAGTTAAGCTACTCACAGTTACTTACTGAAATCAGGTCACTGCAGTGCTACTGCCTCTTGTAACTAATTGCACTCAAGTGAGGAGGAATAGAAAGTTGATTTGCAGCTACACCAGACCGTAGAGAGCTGGACACAGTCAACAGCAACCTTATAGAGATGCCCACCAAATCTTCTGGGCTACATGTGCAGGATGTATGACTCCCTCGCCCCCTCCTTGTTAGAAAGGTGCGCTGCAGCCTGAAGAGATCATTTGAGAGGGTCTGAGAAAGAATGATGTGCTCATCCTCCATCACAATTACTGCAGAGAAGGGGAGAGTGGGAAATACAAAGGGAAACTTGCAAGGATGAATGAGCAGAGGAAACCCCAATCTCTCCCAGAGTAAGCAGTGTGACGGAAAATTCTTGCTTAAAAGAACAAATAAGAACCTTCTATGACAAATGAGGGAATGCTGAAAAGAGATAGAGGTAAGAGTACATTGTAGTGCTTTGAATCTTTGCAAACAAGAAAAAGAAGCGTCCCAAAATATTATGCTCCAGAATGTGTTATCTTTTTTACTATCTGGTTGATATTACTATAGTATTAAACCAGTCTGCTGGAAAATAAAACACCTGCCTTAGAAATTTTAAAAAAATAAATAAACGTTTGAAAATAATAATAAAGCCAAAAGGGGAAAGTTATTACAAAGATCACAGTAAACAAATATTTTTTAAAAACTCATTATAAGTTTTTTTCTGAAAAAGAAAAACTTAGATATATTCAGTATAAGAAGAAGTTCTGAATTGGTAACCATTTAATTTAAGGAAATACTGAATACTCTCAGAAGAAGAGAGAGAACCTAGAGGGTTTATAATGTAAATTTTAAGGAAGATCTTACACAGAAATTATCATCTAAAATCTCTATGGATCAGTAGTTCCCAACTCTATTTTCTTGCCCATATGGTTCACCAGAATGACTATCTCTGGATGGAGAAAGTAAATATAGTCTGAAAGAATAAAACCACTCCACTAGCACTACCACCAAAAAGAACATAAACAACAAAACCCAGGTTTACAGCATTTATCTTTAAGCTTCCACAGTGATTCTACCTTTCATCTATTCAGTCATGCCTCTAACAAGAATATATCGATTGCTTAATGTGTGCCACGCACTGTACTAAATTTAGGTTAAACACATCTGTTACAGTTGTGGAGGCCTGTTTCTAAATGCTTAGTACTCTCACATTTGTGTGTACACAATAAAACTTGGTTTGCTATTCTAAACATTTAAAATAACATATCACCCTATCTTTCTAATAGGAATGATCCTGATCTTCAATCCAAAGAGTGCCTTAGACAAAGTAAAAGAGCATATATATATATATATATATATATATATATATATATATATATATATATATATATATGGGGAGGTTGGCTATTTTAATATGAAATGACAGCTTACTTTCAATTCACTAAACTTCGAACTAGTTGCCATATATAGTGAAAGCCAATCCTAGACCACCTCCTCTGTGTGGTCCAGATGTAGATAACCTCACTGATCACAGCATGTGTTAATAATCTGAGAAAGTAGTTTCTCATCTGTGTAGTGACCAAAACATGGTCAAAATTTTTAAAGTGGTAATGTTCTAATTCTGCTTAAAAATAAAACAGAAACAAGAACATGTTGAGATGAAAGTCCATTGCTCCATATGGTGCTTCATCGGTAGAAAACCTCTCCCTGATTTTCCTTGCTTAGTTTCACCGTAGGGTATTGAAATTATTATTTTTCTTTCAGCAAACTCTCGATAGAAAGTGAATCTATCTGGTCTATGAAGGGGGAAAACTGCTGAGAGACTAATATTTGAACTTTTTGTTATTTTCAACTTTATTAAATTGGAAACTGTTTCCCAGAACCCCCTTCCCTGCATAACTTCAGGTTAGAAGTGACCAAAAACTGGTGACAGATTTGGAACGTAGAAGTGAAGCACTGGCCATAATGTTTAGGGTACTGCAGCCAGATACAGTGATGGAAAGAGGCAGTGATGGACAGACACAGCTCGTCATTACTCTCCACTGCTCAACAGCCACTTTATCTTCACTAGCAGCCCCTTTGTCCATAGAAGTCCTTCCTCTCCTGTCCAAGGAGGTCACTCCCTTCTTGTAAGAAAAACGTGTAATGACCTCTCTTGATATCAATGCTTCTCAGAGCAATGCTGACCTCCATAAGACCCACCTACACACACCTCATTGTTTCTAGACTTATTATAATCAGACTCAAGTTCTGGGATAACTCAGGGGTCAGATATAAAGAGTAACCTGTGAGTCTGTGCCACACTTATCAAAATAATTGCAAGATCTTGCCAATTTAAATAAACAAAAACCTGGGGAATAAATATATAATTGGATCAAGGTAAAAGAAAATAAGGTTGGATTCGCCCAAATTTATTCATATGGTTGTACTAAAGAGAGGATCTGAATTCAAGGTGTTAGTCTGAACAGATGGAGGAAACTCTATTTGCTTTAGTGGGTAAAGTTGGCCTATACTAAATGAAGTTGAAATGCTATAACTTTCTTGGAATACTAAGGAACGTAGCCAAAGTCTTAGGGAGAACTACTCATTAATCTCTACCCATGTTCTCTGTGAGGGTCTAGAGGACTGTCCCTTCTCCAGGCACTGAGAAGAACAGTGGGGAAGGAAATGTCAACACTCTTAAAGGGCTCTGTAGTGGTTAGTCTTGGCAGGTCAGGAAAACCATGGGAATTAATGCTACCAAAATGAATTATCTGAATTTAGTGGGGATGAAAAAATGTTGTAGTGGCAAGAACCAAATAATGACACTAAACCAGCAGGAAAAAAAAGTGATAAAATGATGGACTCAGTCGAGAGCAAGTTGGGTGAAAACATCATGCAGGGTAGAGTAATGTCTTCCAGGATGTTGTATATTGTCTAAATCAACAACCAATATATGGCACAGAATTTATGGCTATGGTAGGCAAAATTTTAAAAATGTTCCACAGGATTCCCATCTTTTGGTTACTCAAAAACTAATCAAGGAACTACTGAAAAGGATTTTGTGAATGGAATTAGAGATACTGATCAGATGTCCTTGAAATAGGGGGATTATCCTGGATTATCCAAGCAAACCCAATATAATCACATTTAAATATTAAAAGTAACAGAAGAAGAAAGAAAAGGAAAGGAGGAAAGATGAGTCAGAAGAGGAGGGGTGGGGAGAGAGTCTACAAAAGTGAGGATTCTGAGATTGGGGCAATGTGTGAAGACCAGAGAGAGGCCACTAATTGCTAAGAGTGGTCTTAGCTGATAGCCAGCAACTAAATAGAGACTGCAGTTTTACAGTCACAAGGAATTAAATTCCTCTAACAAACTTAATGAGACTGGAGGCAAATTCTTCCTCAGGGTCTCCAGCAAAGACTAACCTGTCAGCATCTTGATTTCAGCAGAACCCGTCAGATGATTCATCTACAGAACTCTGAGGTAATAAATGGATGCTATTTTAGGCATCTTAGTTTATGACAGTTTGTGAAAGCAGCAATAGAAAACTAATACAATGGTCCAAGTAGTAAGAGGTGAAAATAAAAGAAATGATTTTCCAGAGGACACGGTAAAGGTTCTGTTTAACTGGAAGTTGAAACTTCCATCTGGTCACTTTGGGATCTTCATGCCAATGAAATCAACAGACAAAATAATTGAAATACTGTACTGGCCAGGATGACTGATCATGACTCTCAAAGGAAAACTGAATCACCGTTATACAATGCAAGCGAAGAGGAGTATATTCAGGATGCGGGTTTTCTGGGGTGTCACTTAGAATTCTCATGTCCTGTGATAAAAGTAAATAGAAAATTACAACCAACACAGGCAGAATGGCTAATGATACAAACCTTATAAAAACGAAGATTTGAGTCATCCCAATAGATAAGCTACCACAATGAGGTGAGGTGCTTGCTAAGGGCAAAAGTATAAGTAGCAGAAGAACAAAGATATTAATACCAGCAACGATCATGTTGCAGATGCAAGAACCATACTAATTATCATTAATCTTCTTTGTTGTGATAGGAATATTACAGATATATATAGATATATAGATATCTATATATCTATATATCTATATTATTTTTTTCCCTACACATTTCCCTTACTGTTTAACATAAATGTATTGATAGAGGTTAACCTTTTATCTTGGTATTTAAGTAACAGGATAGCATGTGAGGAGTGTTAGCTAAACATACAAAAAATTTCCAAAGTGATATGGACTTTGTGTACTCTATTTTGGCCAAATTATTGGCATGTTTTAATTGTATTGGAAATAGTTGTGCCATGAGAATCAGAAGCATTATTTGAAATTGACTTTATTTGAAAGTTAAATATACGTTTGTCCAGCTTTATTGAGGTAATACTGACAAATAGAATTTTATATATTTAGGTTGTACAACATGATATTTTTAAAGTGTACAAAGTGATGATATATGTACATTTTGAAATGATTACCACAATCAAGTTAACATCTATCACTTCACATAGTTACCATTTTGTGTTTGGTGTGTGTGTGTGCGTGTGTGTGTGTGTGGTGAGAACACTTAAAATCTATTAGCAAATTTCAAATATACAATACAGTATTTTACTATACTTCTAAAAGGTATGTATGAATATCAGTCATCAACTTACAAAGGGAAGACTGTACTGAACTATGTTTTCATTACCTTGGTTAAGTTGGGAACTACATTTCCCAGAAACCCCTTCCTTATGTGTTTGGGTTGGTCAAAGAGGAGGATATGTAAAATGTGTGTGGGATTTGGAAGGCATAAGTGAAGTATAGCCATAATCTTGAATGATCACTGTGGTCACATATAGTGACAGACAGATGCAGAGTTGTCCAGTGGATACAAGTGTGGCCTTATTCTCCTCTGCTGTGCACCCTGACCATAATCCTGACTGCTGGTGCTAGACCAACCAACAGATACTCAGCTGTGGACCACAAAGGCAGCTGATACTTAGAAGCAACAGCTTACCATACACCTCTCCACAGGCTCCCTTTTCATGGTTCTACATTGAGAGCTGGATTGACTTGGCTCCTTAGAATTCCAGGGAAGTTTAGACTTTTCCACCTATTCAAGTGCTTTCAAAGACTGGTTAGTGACTTTCTAAATTTCCAACTCTCCCTTCAAGGCCTCTATTTCCAAGCTTTTTCCACTTGTGTGTTATGTTGAATTCCTATAATATATTCCTCATTTCCAAAGGCTCTGTTTCTCTGGCTGGGTCCTGATTGACATAGAATGAATTCCTCTGCAGCTATGCAGAATTTGAGGGATTAGGTCTGTGGTGTTGAACAGAGACTTTTCTAAGACAAAAAATAGATATAATTTCATAATTTTCATGTGCTGTGGCTTCCTTTATCTGATTTTGTTTTCTGGGTAAATATTTTCAATAATTATTTTCTCTAAATGCCTATATTTAACACAAAATCAGTCAATGAAGAAGGCTTATATGTTCTAAATGTGTTCCAAACTCAAAAGCTTGTGTATTTCCAAAGCAGACATTTGATGCAAGTAGACATCAGAAACAAAGCTGGCTCCCTACCAAAAAATTCTAGGACTGGGGGAAAAAAATGCAAAATTATCTGCTCTACTTTCATACAGGAGAAGCTGAGTATGCACAGGGAGCATGCTTCACACCTGCAAATTGATGTCCCCCGTAAACACCTGCTAAGCTTACACGTCAGCTGGAATCTCAGTGTCTCTTTCCTTTCATTTTTAAATCCTTTTACTTGTTCTTGGTCATCTCTCTCATTACTTTCAATGATACCCCACCAGTGCAGCAATATACTCAGTACTTCCACTCAAATGCACTTTTATCCTCACTCAGCAACTGGCTTTTTATGTCCTCCAGATTATTCCATCTTTTAGAACATAATATTCAGTCATCTTAGGCATGATTATTTTGGGCATGATATAATTCTCAAACTCACATATTAATCTACCATTATTTTGTTTATGTCCCACTATGCTTGGCTATTTTGTGTACATCTCTAAGAAATCACACTATATGTCACCTCCTCCAGAATTCCTTCTTTCACTGACCTCCCCAAAGTTTGTTGGATGCTTTCATAATCCAGCCACCAAGTGAAGTTTCCAAATAATATCAGAAAGGAAAATATACAATAGCAGTACTATTACTACAATGACTGCATTGTACTGCTATCGTGTACAGCTTTCCCCAAAAGATGGTCAGTTCACTGGGATTAGGATCTATACCAAAGTTACATAATGCTAGTTCATATGAGAGGCTAAACTGATATTTATTTAAAATGTCAGTTTAGAAAATTTTATCCTGAAAAACTGTATATTTTATGAGAAGTCATTAATGATACTTTCTTTCAACTTTGAATTCATTGTCAAGCCTTACAAGAATAATTTGCTGTCCATTCTCTATACTAAAAGAATTGGGTTCAGAGTAGGCAATGTCAGTTTTTCTGAAGAGTCTATGAATGTGATGGATCATACAAAAATATATGATATTACAGATATATTTTCCTTTCTAATAGTATTTGGAAACTTCAGTTGGTGGTTAGATTTTTAACAGACACTCACTAAAGAAGTTTCATATGCATAGGAAATTCAAATTTTTAATTTCTAACCTTCAAATATTTGTTAGCTATATATGCCCCAGTACCTGTATTTCTGAACTATTTCAAATAATAAGATAAAGTACAAGCAAATGAAATGAGATACAGGCAAGCTGAAATTCTATGCTCTGGGCAAAAATTATAATGAAATACATATCTATTGATTATTGAAATCCTAGCCCTCAAAGGTGATATTAGTAGCTGGAGCCTTTGGGAAATGCTAAGTCATGAGGGTAGAAACCTAGTGCCTTATTAAAGAGGCTCCAGGGTGACCCCTAGCCCCATGTGAAGATACAACAGGAAGTCTGGGACTTGGACAAGAGCCCTTACCTGACCATTTTAGCACCTTAATCTTGGGCGTCCTTCAGAACTGTGAGAAATAAATTTCTGTTGTTTATAAGCTACCTAGTCTGTGGTATTTTGTTACAGCAGCATGAATAGACTAAGACGTGTGATTTTCTGAGTTCTGTGAGCTTTCTAAAAATATTACTGTACCTGAAGATGGTTGGTTGTGGGAACTGCTGGAAGTGAGGGTGGTTCTGAGCGCCAACAAACTTGTGGCTGGCATCTAAAGTGAGGGTAGCCTGTGGGGACTGTCTTCTGATTGTGCACTTTTTTTGTTTTTAACTCCTGAATATTAAAGGTACAGTGCCATCATGTGCCAAGATATCAAAAGCTGAGCACACAAATGTCTTTTAATTATGGTGCAAGTTATAGTACTATATTCTGTTACCTCATTAATCCTGGCCCCAGCATCACAACCTGCCTGCCACCCATCAGACAAGCGGTGATTATGGTGTTGTAACAGGAACAGGCTGAAATCGGGAGATGCTTTTATTCTGTATGCCTGAGTAAAGGGTTCCAGATGAACACCAGACTCGTTTACTAATGAACATTTTGAGAAAGTCTTGATATACTGTATTCTGAATACCTTTGAGTTTCAGAAGGACACACAATTACACAAGTTATTGTAAACCCAATTGGTGTTTAATTTCCCTTGATTAATCCTAGAAACCAAAGAACAATGACCACTGTAAGGCCACCCGGCACTGTGACAAGTTGTAATGATATCTTACTGCTCTGATGTTTACTGAGGGCTATCAGTTTATATGGGGGTGGAGAGGGAGTAATAGAAAGGGCACTCAAATGTGCAACTTCAAAACTGAGTGATTATGGGAAAGTCTTATTTAATGTCTCGAAGTTTAAGTTCCCCAACTGCAACTGTAAAATTAGAACAATAAAACCTTTTCTGCCTACCCCACTGGATTGTTTCATCACAAGATAATCCTTGTACTTGAACCCTGAGCGAGCAATTTAGAGTTGCCAAAGATAAAAATTAATACACTTTATCCTAAAGCTGTTCTATTTCAGAATTAAACTCTAACCTATACTTAAGGAAAACAATGCAAAAATTTGAGTCAAAAACTAGAAATATTTTCTCTAATTTTTTTTTTCATTCATTGTTTTTCCCCATAAAGAGTGTTTTGCATTATAAAAATCAACAAAGGTTATGGAAAACCATTTTCATTATTTTATATAGTACTGAAAATGAACATGACACTACAATAGTTTATATATTCCATTTCCTTTCTCTTTATAGCCTATTTCATTTTCTCTCAAACTGTTATTATTATCATGGCACCCAAATTTGAGATATGCAGTTCCCTTAGGAGGTCAGGTATGCATGTTCTCTATAAGCAAATAAATCAGACGGTGGGGGTGCTATTTGGGTAATGTTAACAATGCTCCCCACAGGATACTGTGCAAGTCACATTTGTGATATTTGTCAGAACATCAGGACCAGATTCAAAGATCCTACGTTTCAGAGGGTGTTCATGGTACAGAAAACTACTGATAACTCACTAACGACAAAGTGATAACTAGTCTCTGTCTCTCTGTCTCTCTCTCATCTAACTTTCTATCTCTCTTTTTCCTGAAAAGCTCTGAGAAGCAGAAACAAACTGGAAACTCTAAGTAACTGAAACACCTTCCTGTCTGTGGTGGAGCACGTATGCTAAGATCTATGCTTAGATAGATATCTCATTTATGCAACATTAAATTCACTTTTTCTGAAAGCAAGATAAGATGACCTTCCTGAAGGTAACAACTGAAGTGAAATTCATAACATTTAGGGGAAGATGGACAGCCCTGGCCAGTTTGGCTCAGCGGTTAGAGCATTGGCCTGTGGACCAGGGAGTCCCAGGTTCGGTTCCCACTAAGGGCATGTACCTCGGTTGCAGTTTTCCCCTGCCGTGGTTGGGGTCGTGTGGGTGGCAACCAGTCGATGTCTCTCTTTCGCATCGATGTTTCTCTCTCTCTCTCTTCCTCCTTCTCTCCCTCCCGCTCTATCTGAAGATAAATCCAAATTAATTAATTAATTAATTAATTAAAGGAAGATGGACAGGACAACTGAACATTCTTGTAATTATATGGATAACCAAAGAAAAACAATAATGTGTTATGCTATTCAGCACTGCTTAGTTGCTTTGTGTGACATTTTAAAAAATTCTTTTTAGACACTAATATATAAGTATGTATTTATGGTAATTTATAATATATGATGTGATTTTGTTGATGATTTCATTAATAGTACATAGGAAAAAGCCCTGGATGAGTCACTCAGTTGGTTAGAGTGTCGTCCAGATACACTAAGGTTGTCGGTTCGATTGGTCAGGGCATATACCAATGAATGCATAAATAAATAACCAACAAATCAATGTTTCTCCCTTTCTTTACTTCTCTCTCTCTCTCTCTAAAATCAATCAATAAAAAAATTCTTTTTAAATAGTATATAGGTGAAGCAATACCATATCAAGTCTTGGTGGGCTCAGTAATTTATTTTCTCTTTTTGAAAAAATATCTTAATAAATACAAGAAATTTGACAATATTTACAAGTCATATTTTAGCAGTCTCTTTGTCTGATTTTATCGCTGGTTAACAAAGCCTGTTAAAATAATGCTATGGTTCTCCTCTGTGAGGCTGGCATGCTTCTCAGAGTTAAGGATCATGCTTTATTATAATAATCCTCAGCATCTAGAACAGTGCGTTTTATGTAGTAGGAATTCACTATATACTTATTAATTGGACTGAACCATTATCCCATCCTAAACCTTTCCAATGTGAACTCTGGAAGGGCTATTCATTGCTAAACCAGCTCAGAATGCATTTCATTCTCATTACACAATATTGGGTAAAACCATTAGCATTAATTAAATGTTAGCCTGAATTAAAGAATATTAATTTCTTTAGGCCCCACATATTAGAGGGTCTAGTTGCAGTTAGCATAATCCAAGCTCTTTATTATGGCTTCCAAACCATCATTCCTCCATGCCTATGTAAAAATACTCTTTGAGTTTTATATTGATTAAATAATATAATCCTCTCCCTTTCTCACCCAATTGCACTATCATTTAAAAGCAGCAAGAGAAAAGCAGTTAGTTACCTACAAGGGAGCTCCCATAAGACTGTCAGCCCATTTCTAAAAGAAACTTTGCAGGCCAGAAGGGAGTGACAAGAGATATTCAAAACGATGAAAAGCAATGACCTATAACCAAGATTACTCTATCCTGCAAAGCTGTCATTTAGAATCGATGGCCATATAAAGAATTTGCCAGACAAGGAAAAGCTAAAGGAGTTCATCACCACCAAACCATTATTATATGAAATGTTGAAGGGTCTTCTTGAAGAAAAAGATAAAAAAATATGAACAAACAAAATGGCAATAAATACATATCTATCAACAATTGAATCTACAAACAAAATGAACCAGCAGAACAGAAACATTCTGATACTGAGAACTTTTGTTAGATACCAGATGGGTGGGGGCTGGGGAGCTGGGTGAAAAAGGTGAAGGGATTAAGTACAAATTGGTTGTTAGTCTGACAAACCTCAAAGGGAAGGGGGGTTGGGGAGTGGGAAGAAATAAACCAAAGAAAATATATATATATATAACCAACGGACACAGACAACAGTGTGGGGAAAGGCAGGAGGGGGGCGGGAATGGGGAGGAGGGGGGCAATGGGGGAAAAATGAGGAACATCTGTAATACATTCAACAACAAAGGTAAGTTAAAAAAAAAAAAAAAGATACAAGGTTCCACCCAGCCAGTGAGGTCGCCGGTTCAATTCCCCGTCAGGGCACATGCCCAGGTTGTGGGCCCAGCCCTTAGTGGGGGGCATGCAGGAGGCGGCCAATCAATGTTCTCTCTCATCGATGTTTCTCTCTCTCTCTCCTTCTTCCTTCCTCTCTCTCTCTAAAATCAATAAAGAAAAAATATTTTTTTAAAAAAGGACACAAGGTTCCTTAATGGTAGAGTCTTCAGAGCACAGTCACACCCATCTTGGGCCTTTCCCAACTCTAACTGCTGGTGGGATCAATGTCTCAGTCCCATTAGCACCACACCACTGTGCTACAACAGACCAGTGGAAGTATCTGCTAATTTTAGTGGGATTTTCCTCAACTGCTAGGCTAGCTTTGTTACTCTTTAATCAATTATTCATGACTTAAAACTTACACTCTAGTGTGACATTCAGAGCCTTCATGTTGAGGCTCCTACCTGTATGTAAGGCCCTTTCCAAAGCTGCATCTAATCTCCCAACATAATAAACTACCTGCAATTCCCTAAGTGACAATGATGTTCTGACACCTGTATGTCTTCCTCCTATTATTTTCACTACTTGAAGTAGTCTTTCCTGCCAAATTTGTTTCTGCTCTCCAAGACTTAGTTCTGTTACTAACACCTTAGCAAGTGTTCTCAAATTTCCTTTAAGCTCTTTTTTCCTGGGTTCCAGAGAATTCTGTGCTTAATTCAAGGAAAGCAGTTGTTGTACCTATTTTAACTTGTACCCATTTCTTTACCATTGCTCAGTGAAGCTAATTAAGAGCAGGTGTTACCTTTCATTTAACATGCTGAGACTCTCACCCAGATTCTGACACTTAATATATGACTTTGAAATGAATGAATAAATGGATAAATAAATGAATAAGGAATAATCTCCCTTATCCTCGCCAAAGTAAATTGAAATATAAATCTCACTCTTTCACTTATTCTTTTAGGAGTCACATCACTTCATTTGGACTTCAGTTCAGCAAATATTGAGTACTTATTAAGTGCTAGATATTGTGATGAACTTGAGTACTCATATGAGTGAGTGAGGTATCATTCTCCCCCTCAAGGGCATCACCAATTGGAATGGGAATCAAATATTTAAGCAAAACTGCATAATACAACATATAACACAATCTCTCCCTCAACCTGTCTCTTTCCCCTTTGCTGGAAAATACATGGGGTTTGTAATTCCCAAGCAAACAAACAGAATTATATAAATTCCTTTAACACCAAAGCTCTTGAAAGAGTATTCTGAAGTTGTCTTCTCTAATTTCTTGCAATGCTCTTACTCTTTTTACCATTATATTTAATCTGCAGCCTTTACCAATTTACTCATACCACCCTTTCTTTTTTTAATTTTAATTTAATTTTATTATTATTATTTTTTTTATCCTCACCCGAGGACATTTTTCCATTTTTGTTCAGATAGAGTGGGAGGGACAGAGAGGAAGAGAGAGAGAGAGAAACATCGACATGAAGGGGACACATCGAGTGGCTGCCTCCTGCACGACCCAACCAGGGCTGGGGACGAACTGCAACGTGCCCTTAGCAGGAAGCGAACCCGGGCCTCTCTGGACTGCAGACCGACACTCTAACCCCTGAGCCAAACCGGCCAGGGCTCATACCACCCTTTCTGTCACTGATGCTCTACTAATGGCCAAATTAAGAGTGTGTGACTCAACACTTTGGCAATGTTTGGCACTGTTGATCCCCTGTGGCGATGAAATTCAGACCTCCTGAGGGCTTGTGTCTCTGGCTAGGACAGGCTCTGTGAGCTTGGGACACAGACTTCTGAGGAGGGGGCTCTAGTTGGCTGGTTCTGATGTCTCTGAGGTGGGACATGAAAAATCAGTCATGTAAGTGTTGCAATAGCTACAGGTTGTAACAAGGCATAGCTATGGCTAGAAACTGCTGTTCTATGGGAATGTGCTCCTCTGGGATAAAGCTGACAGATCCAAAATAAAACAGGAAGCCCATTGGTAGCAGACAGGAAGGAACAGGTTTCTTCCTCCTCCTTCAAATTTCTGTCTCCCTCTAGAGACCCATATTGGCAGAGCCTGACTTAGAGGTATGAGATAAAGGATAAATGAGTCAAAAGGGAGAAAAAATACCTTGAAACAAACAAAAATGGTAATAATATACCAAATCTATGGGATGCAGCAAAAACAGTTCTAAGAGGGAAGTTTATAGTAATGAAAATGCACATTAAGAAAAAAGAAAGATCTTAAAAAAACAACCTAACTTTACACCTCAAGGAACTAGAAAAAGAAGACAAAGTAAGCCCAAAGTTAGCAGAAGGAAGGAAAGAACAGACCTCACAGTAGAAATAAATAAAATATAGGCCAGAAAAAGAATAGGAAAGATCAACAACACTAAAAACTGATTTTTTGAAAAATCAACAAAATCAACATATCTTTAGCTAGAATAAGGAAAAAGAAGAGACTCAAAATCTGAAAGAAAGAGAAAACATTAAACTGATAACACAGAAATACAAAGGATTATAAAAAGAATAAAAATCACATCATTATCTTAATATGTGTAGGAAAAGCACTTGACAAAATTCAACAACTATTTATGATACAAACTTTTAACAAATTAGGTATAGAAGGACTGTACCTCAACATAATAAAGACTATGTATAGGCATACCTCACTGTATAGTGTGCTTTGCTTTATTGTGCATCATAGATATTGCATTTTTACAAATTAAAGGTTGTGACAACCTTGCATCGAGTGTGTATCAGTGCCATTTTTCCAACAGGCTCAGATAATAGTTAGCATTTTTTAGCAATACATTTTTAATTAAGGAATGTACACTGTTTTTAAAATCACAATGCTATTACACATTTAATAGACTACAGTATAGTATAAAAATAACTTTTATATGCACTGGGAAACAAAAAAAAACTGTGACTCATTTTATTCCTCTATTTGCTTTATTGCAGTGGGCTGGAACAGAACATGCAATATTTCTGAGGTATGCCTATATGATAAGCTCACAGCTAGTAACATTCTCAATGTTGAAAAGGTGAAAGTGTTTCCTAATACCAAGAACAAGATAAGGATACTCACACCATTTCTATTCAACATAATACTGAAAGTCCTAGCCAGAGCAAGTAGACAAGGGGCGGGGGAGGGGGGGATCCAAATAGGACAGGAAGAAGTAAAATAGTTTCTAACAGCCACATGCAAAAGCATGAAACTGGACTCTTAGTTCATACCACTCACAAAAATTAACTTGAAATAGATTAAATCTTAAATGTAAGACCTGTAATTGTAAAACTCCTAGAAGAAAACATACGAAAAATATCCTTGACAATGGTCTTGGAATGATAGTTTTCATATGACACAAAGAGCACATGAAATTAATGCAAATATAAACAAGTAGAACCACATCAAACTAAAATCTTCTGCACAGCAAAACAAATAATAAAATGAAAGACAACCTACCAAATGGGAGAAAATATTTTCAAACCATATACCTGATGAAGTGTTAGTATTCAAGATATATAAGTAACTCATGTAATTCAGTAGCAAAAACAAAACAAACAAACAAAATAAAAAAACAGAAATAATTCAATTGAAAATGGGCAAGTGACCTGAATAGACATTTTTCCAAAGAAGATATACAAATGGCCAACAGATAAATAATAAGGCACTCAACATCACTAATCATCAAGGAAATGCAGATCAAAACCACAATGAGATATCACTTCACACCTGTGAGAATGGCTTTTATAAAAAAGACAAGCTATAACAAGTGTTGGTGATGATGTAGAGAAAAGGCAACCCTTGTACACTGTTGGTGGGAATGTAAATTAGTACAGCCTTTATGGAAAACAGTATGGAGATTCCTTGAAAAAGTAAAAATAGAAATACCATATGATCTAGTAATCCCACTTCTAAGTACATATCTAGATGAAATAAAATCAGTGTTTCAAGGAAAGATCGACACTCTCATGTGCACTGCAACATCATTCACAATACCCAGCACGTGAAAACAACCTAAGTGTCTGCCAGTGGATGAATGGATAAATAAAAATATATACACGTATAAATATATGAATATGAATATTATTCAGCCATGAGGAAGAAGGAAATCCAAACATTTGCAACAAAATAGATGAACCTAGAGGGCCTTATGCTAAATGAAATAAGCCAAACAGAGACAGACAAATACTGTATTTGTGGAATCTAGGAGGGAAAAAAAGTTGAACTCATAGAAACAGAGTAAAATGGTGGTTACCAAGAGGCAGTGAGTTGGGTGAAAAGGAAAGATACTGGTCAAAGGGTAAAAGTCTTCCGTTTTAAGATGAATAATTTCTGGGGATCTAATGTATTACATGGTGGCTATAGTTAATAATGCTGTATTATATGTTTTAAATTTGCTAAGAAAGTAGATCTTAAGCATTCTTACCATACACACACACAAAAGGTAACTACGTATACATATATCAAATCATCACATTGTACATTTTAAATATATACCATTTTGTTTCTCAATTATACATCAATACATAAAATTATGTTAAATCGTTTTTATTTAATTTGCATAGGATTATCAAATATCACTGTAGCTTATGCTCCATAGATAATTTATAAGAAAATAAATCAATAAAATGTTTAGTTCAACCAGATTATACTTTTCGTGTTACATAAGTTCCTATATTTCAGTCTACTTGAATGTCATAGTCTATTAGCAGTATGTGAAATTTCCTACATGAAGTAATTGTGGGTGTTGCTTTATATATTTGTAGGTCATGTTATTCAGTGCATACAGACTCATAATTTCTAAATGACCATTTTGAGCATATCATTTTGTACATAACGAAAACTCTCTCCTATATATTGTTTTAAGGTTAATATTATCGACACCTGCTCTCTTTGTTAGACTAATGTAATTTTGTATTTCATCATCAACTATTCTGGCTTATTTTTTAGATGTGCATTTGTAACCTATATAGAGCAATGATTAGGATGATTTTGCTTTTTCAATCCATTCTTATTTAGTAATTTAATTAATTTATATGGTAGTTTTATTGGTTCTTACTTTTATCATCATACATAATGCTTTCTGTGTTGATACTACATTTCTACTATTGTCACTAATACTTTTTTAGTATATTAACTACTTTGGTTTGATTTTATTGCTTTTAATAATATAAAGTGTAGAAATTCAACTTGTATTGTAT
Source organism: Tadarida brasiliensis (assembly GCA_030848825.1). Taxonomy (NCBI): domain Eukaryota; kingdom Metazoa; phylum Chordata; class Mammalia; order Chiroptera; family Molossidae; genus Tadarida; species Tadarida brasiliensis. The sequence goes on from CM061261.1 coordinate 80,871,444, forward strand.
CACTGTTTCAAATTTCCATCTAAATGTGCTCTTATATTGGTAATGCAGATAAACAATGAGAGATGAAGTTGAGAATGTAGGTTTGGGATATATCATGAAACAGTTGAACAGTTTACACTTAATTTGTAAAGAGGTAGGAGACATAAAGAACTTTTGAGGAGTGCGATGTGGTTAGAGATGGGCTGTAGAAAAATCAATTAGACAGTATTATGTAGGATGAATTAAAGTGAAATGAAAGCACAAGTTGCAGATATAAGTTACAAGAAAGTGCTTTTGTAATTAAAGAGAAGTGATGAGAAGGAACAAGGATTTTAGACTTAATAGAGACTGATGTCAAATTGAGTGTGATGTGCAAATAAAATAACAACGTATAGGATGTGGTATGTTACTAGTTGACTGGAAAAAATTATGGTGACATTTATAATAAAAAATTTTGTGATGACTGGCTTTGTTAGATGATCTGTTTTGGACGTGATAGAGACCAAGTGGAAACAAGTACCTAATAATCCACCATGCAGAGACAGAGTTTGGGAGAAGGAATAGACATGGAGCAGGAGATTGGTGAGTCTGCCACTGTATTGACAATTGAGGCCGTGGGTGCTCATGAAGCTCTAAAGTGTTATAGAATATCTGAAGACAGAATCTGGGTATGAAGTTATTACATTATTATCTCTCAGCATTTTCTTATTCAGCTTGCTGACTACTAGGGCTGGGGCTCTGCAGACTCTACATTGATTGGTTGGGAGTATGCTGTTAAGTTCCACTTATTTGTGAATTTTCTAGTTTCCTCCTGTAATTAATTTCCAGTTTCACACTACTGTGGTTGGAAGATATGTGGTGTAATTTCAATCTTCTTAAATTTGTTAAGACCTGTTTTTGACCTAATACATGTCTACCCTGGAGAATGTTCCGTGTGCACTTAAGAAGAACGTGTCTTCTGCTGCTGTGGGATGGAATGTTCTGTATGTCTGCTTTGGTCTAAAGTGTAGTTCAAGTCCAGTGTTCCCTTATTGACTTTCTGTCTAGATGATTTATCCATTGTTGAAACTGAGATATTGAAGTCCCCTACTATTATTGTACTATTGTCTATTTCTCCCTTCATATCTGTTCGTATTTTGCTCAATATATTTAGGTGCTATACTGAAATTTTAATCCTAAGCAATTGCATAGAATTAGAAATATGATCATCCTTCAGATGATCCATAATGGTGATCAATTCGTTAGCCCAGCGGGGACACCCCAGAACAGTAATATCACATATATAATGATGCCTAATAAGACTTGTTTCTTTATGGCGATGCTTTACATTACACACATATTTATACATCTTTATCTCAGCCAATTTCTAAACAGGAAAGTGAATAGATTTTTCTATGAAGAATCGCACTGTCTTTCTACTCTTTAATACTGATAACTGATCCTAATCATAAACAGTGTCACTAATGATGATACATCAATCTCTAAACTCTGTATGTTGAAACTCTATGCTTCTGATCACATAAGATGAATGCATAACCAACAGCTAGCCAGGCACTGATAAGAGACAGTTTCATATAAATCTAAGGTTATTTGAAAAGCATTATTGAGATATTTAGCAGAATCCTTTAATTGCTAGAAAGCAATAGACAAATTAACCATTTTCACTTAGAAGGAACAGACCAAATAATAATAGTAAATTTCTCACGTATTATCACGAAGAGAGTGTGGATGAGAGTTGGCTTCTGCGCAGCGTGAGGATTTGCTGATGTATCAGGCTGGTGTGATGTGAAAAGTGTCTCTGAAATGCTCTGCTTTTAGCCACTGTCATGCAGTTGACATCAAAATTACCAAATAAGAATATGTTAATCTATTTATTCATTCAGTTATTCAATGAGTATTTATTGAGTGCCTCCCTTGTACTACCAGGCATAGTTCTGAGCTTTTAGGACACAGAGAATGTGACAGTAAACTCTCCTATCCTCATAGGGAAGATGTTACTATAACAGGAGTTAGTAAAACAATACTGTGTTTTTAAAAATGCACCATAGGTGTATTTTAGAAAATAAACTATAAACAAGTAAAAATTAATGGAAAAAAAACACACACACACACAAGTTCAGATAGAGATTAGTGCTAAGAAAAAAAAAGCATGAGAGCATGTGATGTGTCCAAGATACACTTCAGAATGGGAGACAGAGACAGGCTTCTGGATGAAAAGAAATTCAAATCTCAATTACTGAGAGGCTAGTTACACAGGATTTTTTCTTTGTCTCTCTCCTGCTGACCATATTTTGCCATTTCACTAATTATTATTGTTCCATTAAAGTGTTGAAATGCTAGTCAATAAATGATTATTGGGATCCCACTGTGTTCTCAGCACCAGTACGATTGGAAAATGTGGTTGAATTCAAACAACTAATTCTACTGCTGTGATAAAATATAAGGTGGGGAATGATGCTTGTCAGTAAATAACTTAAGCCTTCTTGTTTTGAAGAGTGCATTTGAGTTTGAGCTTTCCCAGCCATTTATACATCACATATCTGAGACTCAGCCCTCCAAGTTCCAGAAACTCCTCCAAGAGGAGGCATCATTTATTGCCACTAGATGGCACCAATTATTTTCATATTTTTAGGCCAACAAAAGAAAACAAAACCTTTTCCTATGTAATGGCTATATTTTAAATGAAAGAATGTTACTTATCACCATTATTAATAAATGTGCTGTTATTTTAAAAATAAATTTCTTATAGGAGAGATCAGAGCTACCTAAAGACGGTGTGTTCATTCACTCACATAGTTGTTTATTCAATGAATATCTGTCCCAAATAGTCTTTTTTAAAAAATGTATTAGCAATGCCTTCGGAAACATAAAAAGAAAAAAGTAATTGAGTATGTTAAATATATTTAGTAATTAAATATATAAATATCAGAATCAAAAATAGCTAATAAAGGCATATTATGATATTACATATATCTTTAAAAGTTTTGCAGAAAATAGTTTAAATAAAATTTGGTAGAATTGTTTATTTTTTAGAAGTAATTTACCATGTGTCTCTCAAAAATAAGTAATATTTATAAATATATTGAAAAAAACATGGCATTTGTTATTGCAATTAAATGTAAAAATGATTACAAAATGTTAAAATAGGACAGAAATCACTTTAGTAAATCTATATCACTTAATCATATCTATATAAAATTTAATATGTACAGCTTTATAAAACTTAATAAAAATTCAGATCTGAAAAGATGTATTTTATCACATGATTTCCCTGTTTCTAACTAATAAATGCAATTAAAATATTTGCAAAGTGTTTCTAAAAAAATAGCATAAAATATTATCAGTTTTCAAAAAAGTGGTTGGTAAACATTCAAAGTATTTTTATTCACAAATAAAATGTAACTATTCTCATATCTCCCATTAAAAATATAGAAATGTCTCTGGAATAAATGTAACCTATACTTTTAAATCAATAGCCTTCAAAATAAAATAAAGTACAATGACAAAATAAGAGTGCACATAAAATGCATTGAAAAGTACAATACACTATATAAATATAATTACTTAAAAATAAAAAGTTACATGTTTATTATGCTAACAGATTTATTTTTAAAATTTAAACATCTTCACTACTTCAAGATGAAAAATGAGTGCTTCAAACTGGCTGCTATTTTGAATGTCTTTATATTTCCTTCATTCAAAACAGTCAAAAAATAATACTCACTTTAATTTCTGCCAGAGTTTTTTGCCTCCTGGTAAAGAGAATTCGATATCTCTGTTCTTCCTCATCGATTCTCACTTCACAGGCTTTTTTCTCACTTATGAGATGATCATAAACAGCTTGTGCATGTTCCTTTTTTGATCTTATAGTTGCAAACTGCTCCCTATTAAGAAAGAATTGCAATTAGCACTAATCAATTTATACTTTATTTTCTAAAACACACCTATGATACATTTTAAAAGACCCAATATTGAAAAATAATAAAACTGAAGAGATTTGGAAAAAATTCCCTAGTCCCTCCAGGTTACTCCATGAAGCTACACATGTGATCCAGGTGCAAGAAAATTTCTGGAAAAATTTAGTGGGTCCTTTTGGATGTTGACCTATCATGCCCCCATGCGTTTCAGAAGAACCCCTCCTCCACGCAGCATGTAACTCCAAGGACACAATTTTTTTTTTAATCCTCACCAGAGTATATGTTTTGTTTTTGTTTTATTTGGTGGAGGTCTTTGAGTTTTTATTTTAATATTATTTTTTTAAATGTATCTTTATTGTTGAAATTATTATAGATGTCCCTCTTTTTCCCCCCATTGCCCCCCTCCATCCCAGATTTTTAGACAGAATGGAAAAGAAAGGAGAGGGGAGGGGAAGAGAGGAGAGGGGAGGAAAGAAACATCGATCTGAGATAGAAACATCTATTGGTTGCCTCCCATGCACCTTGACTGGGGATTGAATCCAGTCTAGGTATGTGCCCTGATTGGGAATTGAACCTGCAACTTTTTGGTATATGGGAAGATGCTCCAACTGCCTGAGCCACCCAGCCAGGGCTCCACGGGAAATTTTTAATTAGATTAAGACAACGAGCCATGTGGCTAATTATCCAGGAGTAAGTATACATATTAAGATAGTCCAATAAGCCAGGCCAGTGTGGCTTAGTAGATTGAGCATCATCCCATGCACTGAGAGGTTGCTGATTCAATTCCTGGTCAGGGCACATGCCCAGGTTGCGGGCCTGATCCCCAGTAATGGGGCGGGTAGGAGGCAGCCAATTGATGTTTCTCTCTCATCAATGTTTCTATCTCTCTACCCCTCTTCCTTCCTCTCTATCCAAAAAAAAAATCAATAAAAATATATTTATTTTTTAAAAAGATAGTTCAATAAGATGAAAGGCAAGGATGTAATTCCATGTAGAAGAGGCTCACAGTTACTAAATATAAACAAGGAGTCATATTTTCAAATTTGCTGAAAATAGGTATAATGGAGAGAGAGAGAAAAAAATAAGTACCTAATGTTAAGCTGCTGAACCAACCAACCCTGCAGCTTGCCTTACCCAAGGCCTCCTGTTATATAAGATGATACATTCCCCTACTGTTTAAGCTGGTATGGGAGTGTGTGTGTGTGTGTGTGTGTGTGTGTGTGTGTGCATCTACATGTCTGTGTGCATTTTGTCGTATGCAACTAAGTACATCTTGACAAAGAAGTAAAATGATATTCATAGTGAAATCAGTAGTAATGTATTAAACAATACTAGTAGACTAAGCATCAAAAAGTACTTAAAACAATACTGCAAAAATAAATATGCTTTAGAAATAATTTCCAGAGTTCATCAGCAACCCAGAATCCAGAATCAGCAGAGCTGCAAAAGCTCAGCACAGTCTTGTTACCCACGTTCGTTTTCATCTCTACTGGTATAGAAAATTGAATCATTGGCACAGTTAGCTATAAAAACAGCAGGACTAAAATTTTTGAGAGGTTAAAATGTTAAAGTGCTTTGAATGTAATATCTCATTTAATACAACCACAACCCTAAGAAAGAATAATTATTACAGCAATTTACAGATGAGGAACCTAAACTTCAGCATAATTAGCTTGTGTAAGCTAATTAGTAAATGACAGAACCAGAATTCAAATCCAGTTCTGTCGGGCTCTGATTCAGCAGCTCGATACTAAAGTACTCATTGTCTCTCTCTCCACTATGACTGTTACCACTAAGTTTGAAACTGTGACTTTTTATTCACATTTTTAGAAGAGAGCCTCTCCTAAATGGAATAAGGTCCTTTCCTTTCATCTGTCTTCCCCTTCTTTATCATTCATAAAAACAACATCAAAATTCTTATGTGATGTCCTATAAAAGTATTCCCTAATATTGACATGTGGAGGATAGGGAACCAGGGAGATTCACAGACGAGCAGGTATGACTCGAGACAAAAACTCTCACAGTTGCTCCCAGCAAACATCTCTATATCTTGACCACATATACTTTATTCTCTACACTAAGTATTTTGACATTAGATTATATTCAATGAAGTATTTTATTAATTATATATTATATAACCTATCTATATTTATATGTATATGTATACACGAAAATAGTGTTTCCTTTCTCACAAAGATAAAAAGAACAAACTCTGAAGTCCTATATATCTGGGTTTAGATCCTTTTACCTTCTAGTTAAAAAACAATTGTAAAAAGGTAATGGGAGCCTTAATAGCTCTTATTTTTATCAAATGTCATATTTATTATTTTTATCAACATATTTCAATGGTTTTGCATATGCAAGGTTTGTCTCTCTAAAAATGTCTTCAGACAATTGAAGGTGTACTTTCCCACTTGATATTTCTTTGTTCTTCTTGGTGCCTGGCACTAGGCATACTATGGGTTCTAATAAATAATGACTGACTTGACACGGTCACCTATTGAAAGTACCAATGGGTTATTCCTAATACAATCATGTGGCACTTAACGAGGATATACTGAGAAATGTGTTGTTAGGCAGTGTTGTCATTGTGTGAACATCACAGGGTGCACTTACACAAAGCTAGATTGTATAGCCTACTACACACCTAGGCCATGTGGTATTGCTCCTAGGCTACCACCTGAACAGCAGGTGACTGCACAAAACAACACGAGATTGAATCAAGCACAAGAGACAAGGATGCAATCAAGAGACAAAGTAAACACGAGATGTCTGGGGCTGCTGCCAGCGAAGGCGGCATAATGTTTTACAGCAAACTTTGTTCTATAAGTTTAATGTGAATTATGGAATTTTAGACTAATACTTTTGAGCCTCCAAATATTCTTACAGATAATAAACAATGTAGATAAATATCCTTCAAAGTATATAACATGTTTCCTTGCTTTCTTACATAATATACTGAATATGACTTGGTCTTTTTCAGATAAAGCTATATGATCAGATGGGAAATAAGTTTTCACCCTATGATAATAGCTAACAAATCCTTAATAGACCTGACTCCATTAAGGTGTATGGTGTTAGGCTGTGCCAAAGTCTTCCTCTAGCACTTTGTCCCTTGAGTGCCATGAATTTGCTAATGCTGTATCAGCCTGCTTCCTTCCTTCCTTCCTTTAAAGGTGAAAAAAGCTATGCTTTATTGTATCTCAACTTAGTAGTTAAACTTTTAAATGAAAGGTTAACATGCTGGTTGTGAAATAAAATATTTTAATTATATATATGAAAAACAAAAGGAAGAAACAGCCTGGGAACACATAAGAGAAAGGGCAATGCATTTATAAGTGGTGTATTTTATGTAGTACTGATTTTAGGCAAAAGAATAAACTCCATAATTAAAAAATATATAATACCACTGATTTATACATCCAGGAATATGCTCAATGGTGAGTTTTAAGGAAAACATGGTAATAAACTCAATCCCTCCCTAAGCTTACCTTGTTCTGTTCCATGAACCATTCTTTTAAAATAAATTGTAACTTTTCTGGAGACAAATAATTCTCAACATATAAAACTTGGAAACAGAAAAAAATCAAAATAAAAACCACTATCATCCCATCAATTCCCTTATTAACTCTTATTGTTTTCCACTTATTTTGTGAAAAAAAGTTATATTGGATTGATAGAATGACCAGTGAAGTTTTTCTTTGCCTTCTATATTTATATCGAAGTAGGATTCCTAAATGTGACCAATGCATATTCCTTCAATAGCCCTCCAAGCCCTGTTCTTAATGTATTACAAAATAGGAAATGAGAACCAAGAGGAATAAATGGAGACTATTTAAGTTGTAAGTGAGGGTCTATGGATACACTAAGGTTCTTAGAGCACAATCATTCTCCAGGCTTTGCTAACCCTTGTCAGGTATGGCCCTGCCTACTGAGGGGACTGGACAAGAGGCTTTAGAATAAAGTATATGAGGTGTGTAGAACATCTATTTCTAAACTCTTACCTCAAAACTTATTTTAAAAGTCTGAATGAAAAACCATATGTTACTAATTATGTCATGTAAGTGAGAAATACTAAAATTTGTGGGAAGGCTTATTAAGTTCATAAGAAATTAAAGTTCTTATGCTTGGAAAAAGAGAAGCATTCCCAGTTATTCAAATTAAAATAAACATATGGGAGCAATGAAAAATAAAAGCAATTTATAACTTTGCTTCTAAACCAGAATTATCAAATAGCATATGTATATTCCACATCAAACGGTGATAGAAAATACGGATCAATTTAAATATGAATTATCTTCTTTATAAATAATATATTAAACATTTGATATTTTGATACAATTTAAATACTTACCTCAAATTGTCAAGTGTCTGATCAATATTTTTCTTTTCTTTTTCTTTTTCTTCTAGGTCCTTATCCAACTTATTTATTTTTTCTTGATAAACAACTGTTTTACTTTTAGTTCTCTCTATTTGACTAAAAATTACTGAGCGTTTATCCTGGAAAACAAATTCAGAGATGTTTTATTTTAAATCCTGGGATTTAGGGGCACAATTATGTTTGGCCATATGAACAATTAAAAGCAAAAAGTAACTTCTTATCAATATAAGCAATAACTGCCCTGGCCAGTGTGGCTCAGTTAGTTAGGCATCTCTCTCTCCCTCTCCCTTCCTCTCTCTTTAAAAATAGTGTGTGTGCGTGTGTGTGTGTGTGTGTGTGTGTGTGTGTGTGTGTGTGTGCAATAACTTATGTTTATGTTTTTTCTCCATTGTTACACCTGATGAGATTTTGTAAAAGATGGGATGATGGGTTGGAACTATCTATTCTCTCTCTCCACCACTGATCTTCCTCTCTCTTCTGTTCTCTCTCCCCTGCACTAGTTTGTCCCCATTCTCACACACACATGCACACTTTAAAGTCATGTCCTTTCAAGATGCAGATGTGGTCACTGGTTTTCAAACATGTACACTGGAGGTGGGAAAGGATATATATTATTCTGATCTTTCAAAAAATTCGATATTTAATTCCAGTGCAAATTCCCAAATAGGCGTGTGCAATTCCAGATTGGAGATGTGATTTTGCATGATTCCTTCCTGTCTATTGGTGTATATATTGACGGACTGATTTACTGACTGGGTGACTGACTTACTGATGTTCCCTGTGTCTGGCATGGCTTCTAATTAGTGCTACACTTTCAATGGATGCCACAGATCTCAACTGCTCCCTATGCTCCTATTTTTCTCCATTTCCCCACATGCATCCTAATTCTTTCTCTACTCTTATAGATTTCAAAAGTGGCTAATCTTTTATATTTATTTTCCTATAAAACTCTGCTGTTTGTCCAAGATTTTGAACATTGGGTACTGTCTTTGATTTACATATCCTCCCTGTTTTCTTTTTCTGGAAGGTCTGGAATTTTTCAACAGATAAATGAAGGTTTTGTTTGTTTGTTTTTGTTAATATCAGAATGTAGGTGAAAGCCGGCTAACTAGGATTCTTCAATGGGCCCACTAGGATCTTTTGTTATTACTGGGAGAAAAATCAACTTAAAAAAAAAGAGTATGGAGAGGCAAAATTAAGGAGTAAAGTAAGTAGGTCAGAGTCAAAGAATAGGCAACTCTGAATAGAGCATGCTATCTATCATTAAACTCAACTTTCAAGTGAGGTCCGTAATTCATGACTTAATCTTGAGGGAAGATTCTCACGGAAAACTGAGAAAACTCCAGAAGCAATGGTGTCAACAACTTAGACCATACTAGCCAAATCAGCAGTGCTGAAGGTGGGGCCAGAGGATTCCACACTACAGGAAAGAAGGAGACTGTGCTTCCTGCAGACGGCAGTGAAAAACAAAAGTTGCACTTTGGTACCTTTAATAGGTACCACCAGTGAAGCTTTGTCATTGTGAGCAGTGTATCTCCTTCCACGGCACCAAAAATATCAGAGACATCCCCATAGTTATTTGAGTCTGGAGAGAAAAAAGTGTTAGATGCCATATGTCAGGAGTACAAATCTGCATATCTGAGTGAGCAAAAGCCTGAGGACTCCAAGAGCCATTTGTAAATCTTTTGATGAATGCTGAAGTAGCACCAGAGCAAATGGGAATAGAGACATAAAACAGTACATTTATAATTAGACCATTTTTTTTCCTGTATTAATTTTAGAGAGAGAGAAAGGGAGAGGGAGAGAGAGATTGAAATATTGATGAGAGAGAACATCGATTGGCTGCCTCCTGCACTCCCCGCCCTGGGGATCAGGCCCACAACCTGGGCATGTGCCCTGACTGGAAATCAAACTGGCGACCTCTTGGTTCATGGGTCGACGCTCAACCACTGAGCCACATCAGCCTGGCTGGACCTTTTTTATTTTTATTTTATTATTCTTTTTTTTCTCTAGCCTGGGTGACAAAGTCTTCAGCAATTTGGAGGCTTTCCACCCAAAGGTACTTTCATGTCCAGACTTGGAAAGGTCTGGAAATCTGAATTGCAGTTAATTATTGTTTTGCTATAAAACATTTTTCATTATTTCCTTATCTAAAAAACATTCAAACCATACATTTAAAAAATATTAAGTAATTGCCCTGGCTGGTTTGGCTCAGCAGTAGAGTGTTGGCCCACAGACTAACGGTCGTGGGTTTGATTCCTGCTCAAGGGCATGTACCTGGGTTGCAGGTTTGATCCCCAGCCCTGGTCGGAGTCATGAGGGAGGCAACCAGTCAGTGTGTCTCTCTCACATCGATGTTTCTCTCTCTCTCCCCACTCCCTCCCATCATCCCTCCCTTGCACTCTATAAAAAAAAAAAAATCAATGGAAAACTATCCTTAGGTGAGGATTAACAAAAATATAGTAAGTAATAAAAATTATACTCAGATTCTAAATTATTCACGTGAATTTATATTTTTCATTTTTATTAGGATTTAATAAATATGTTATCTAAATGTAATAAGTTCAAAATCTATACCTAAGATTTAAATTGGAGTTAAATATAGTAAAAATTTCATAGTACTGTTTAGCTTGACCCATGATTGAAATGCTTATGCACAGTAAAAGATAAAATTATTTGTGTTAGAACTTAAGTTCTTAGAAGATAGAAAATGGTATCTATACCACTGATTATAAACCCATCAGTATAATGAATACTCAATAAATGCTATTAGTAATGTTTGATACTAAAACAGTTTGTAAGTTTCTACAGAATGGGTTTCAATATAGCATGGCCCACAGGTGTTTCTTCATCTGGGCATTGCCCATTTCACTAGCTTCTTCTCTTTTCACTCTTATAACAGGTGCCCTGCTCTCTGACCATACTGAACCACTTGCCATTCCACAAACACACAGCATTTTCCCATGATCTCTCTGTTCTGTAAACACAGTGTGTGTTTCTAGAATGTCCTTACCTCATTTCTTCAAGCTAAAAATTATATGATGATGATAATAATAATAATAATAATAATAATATAAACCATTTGTTAAAATATTTCCATTATTTCTTTAGGTGTTTTGTGTACATTACCTCTATTCTCTTCAATATCATGGCAAGTATCCAACCTCCATTTATCCCATTAGTAGTCTCAACTTTAGACATTACCTCTTTTGCAAAACCTGCCCTGATTCCCTCATTTCATTCCGGGTCCCTCCCCCACGACCCTCTCGCACATCATTACACGGCTGTCATGGCTCTGCTCACAATGTATTAATGCTGCTGTCTCTTCACCTGCTCCCCAACAAAACGATGTGCTTCTGGAGTTAACAAAGTTCTCCTTTTACTTCCCTAACTCCAGCAACTTCCAACAATATTTAATATATTTAAAGTGCTCAATAATAATTGGAAAGACAAATGAATTTGAAGGACAAATAAAATAAACCCTTCTTCTCGAACCCTCCAACTTCTAATAGCTTCTATAATACTGAGCACCACAAACATACACACACACACACATAGTATTCAGCCATATTTTTCTTGGAATCTGTTTATATTTGTTAGATATGGCACCTTTGACAATTTTTAGATAATATTTTTGAAATTAATATTTAGATATGGAACTTTCTGTTGCAGGGATGAACACACATGTTTTATCTTTTGTGATGTTACAAGTAACTTGTTATCAATAACAGTAGTGTGCTAAGTAGTAACAGCTGGTATGAATGTTTTGTTCCTGATTTTAATGGAAATGCTTTTCATGTTTCATCATTAAGTACGATGTTTGATGGAAAATACTGGTAGACACACTGTAACACATATATCAAGGTAAAGATGTTTTCATTCTATTTCTAGACAGGTAAGAGTTGTTTTTTTTAATCATTAGTGGCTATATCATTGTATCAAATATTTTAGGCTAATTGTCTTTCATTTCTGCAAACATAGTGAATTATAATAATACAATTGTTTATACTGAACCATCTTCACATTCTTCCAAGGAATCTTATTTTACATAGTATATTCTTTTAGCACATTGTAAAATTCAATTTGCTGATACATTTAAGCATTTGTCATCTACATTCATAAGTGAGATCACCTATAGATTTTTAATGCTAACATTTTCAATTATGGTTTCAATGTTATATTATTATAGAATAAATTTAAAAGCTTTCCACTCTTTCTTATACCATGTACCTGGTCTTTGTAGGAAAGCTTGTAAAATATCTGGACTTGTTTTTGCCTTTAGTGGTAGAGTTTGGATGAATTAAATTTATAATTATTCACCTATTGTTGTGTTATTTCTCTTCACCCAGTTTTCATCGTTTATATTTTATAAATGAAATATATACTTCATGTAGATTTTAAAACAAATTGCTATGCAAAATAGCATTCTTTCCTTCACTTCTATATATAATTATGTCTCTTTTAACTTTTCCTATATTTCTCTCTTAATTACTGTTAGTTTCAATTTTTTCTCTTTTGTTGTTAATACATATGCCAAATACTTTCAGTTTTTCTTAGCAAAACAATGCATTGGGAATACCAAAGTATGGCCTTGGCCCAACTTTGCTGTATAATTTATTATCAATCATTTATAAATAAATGGTAATTTGTATTTCTAAATATTCCATAACATAGAAGCAAATTAATAATGAAATGTAATTTTAAAATATTTCCAGTAGTCTACATATTATTTTTCTTTTAGCTATTTTTTAAATGATTGAGATCTGATTGCACTTCATTGTAGTCAATAAAATTAACCTGTAAGATTTGACCAGGATAACAATGGTTAAGAGCATAGATCCAGAGCCAGGGCCAGATATAATGAGTCTCAACTTGACATTAATGAGCTACATGAAACTAAATTATTAAAAAAAAAAAGGCATGAGCCCTGGCCAGTTTGGCTTAGTGGTTAGAGCATCAGCCCATGGACCAAAGGGTCTCGGGCTCGATTTCCAGTCAAGGGCACGTACCTAGGTTGCAGGTTTGAACCCCAGCCCCGGTCGGGGTCATGTGGGAGGCAACCAATCACTGTGTCTCCCTCATATCGATGTTTCTCTCTCTCCCTCCCTCCCTCCCTTTCTCTCTATCTAAAAATCAATGGAAAAGTATCCTCGGGTGAGGATTAACAAAGAAATAAATAAAAAACAAGGCATCAGATGCTTCCATTGAGAATGGATATAATAACAGCATATTCTTCATCATGTTTTCATGAAGACTAAATGAGTTAATATGTGTGAGCACTTAGAACAATGCCTGGCATATAGAAAACATGTAACACATTAATACTCTATTATTATTACATATATTATTATTATTTTCCTAGGTAATATTTTTTTATGTCTCTTTTGTGGCCCTGTAGAAGGCAAACTTTTTAAATTATATAATCACATCTCACATGCTGTCCACTCACAAATCCTATTGTGACTACCTTTAAAACATACCCAGAAGATAGCAAATTAGAGGCAATGGACTAGCTGCACTTCCCCAAATCCAGCGATTCTCTAAACATAGAATATTAGATGTAAGGATTTTCAGGAAGTAAATATTTATAATTTTGAAAAAGGCCTGAAGCCTTTTGATAATAGCCATTTGTTCATGCTGCCTGCACACCAGTTTGAGGGTAAATTTAGATGTCAGATATTAACAAATGTTTGAGTCTGAAGATTGATTTCATTTGTAGACATACGGCACTGTTTCTACCTCTACTTTGTAGGAAAGGCAACGAGGGATACACTAGATCAATGGGGAAGACACTGAGAGGGAAAATGAACACACAGAGACCTGGGGGGGGGGTGCTGGCAGGCACTCATGCATGCATGTGTACACAGAAGCACATGCAGAATCAATTTATTACAACCAATTAGAAATGAGAGACATCCATCTAAAATTAAATTTGCTTGAATAGTTTTCATTGACATAAAATGTAAATTAAAATTTTTTCCATATTAAATTTCTTACCTCAGATTCTGTTAGTGCTTCTTGGGTTTTCTTCCCCTTTCTTCGCAATTTTTTCTTTGTTTTTTCCACATGTGTTTTAATATTTGCTCTCTTTTCCATTATTTGATTTAGTAGCTAGGAGACATTCAGAAATTAAGATGTGTAGCATTTACAATCCAATTATCCTGCTAGATCAAATAGTTCCCAAGTCATTATTCTAAAAATAGCAATACATATATTTTGATACAAAGGGTAAGGAGCACTACACACAAATTAGGAAAACATACTATGATAGCCACAATCCCAATATTCAATTTGAATTACCTGAGAAAACAAAATCTTATAAATTTTAGCTAAGTAACAAACACTAATAAATTCACATAGAAATTATATATTTTCATGACAATATTTAAAATCTTTTATCCAAAATTAAACCTGCAAATACAAATGGTCAGTAATCATTACAGAAAGTATATAAAAATGTATTCTTCTTTTATTTATTATGCTAAATAAAAGTTCTTACAATTTATAAACTATTAAAATATAATAAAAACAAAAATAATTACTAAACTACAAGAAGATAAGAAACAATAGCTATTATAAAATAAGGGGAAACAAAAGTCATTAATCCTTTTTGGAATTCATTCTCATATCCAGATTACTCTACTGAGGCTTTTGATGGAATTAATAAATTCCATTATTAATGTAAGGAGGAGCCATTATTAAAATCATCTATCTCACTAGGTGTTAGTTACATGAGCTCTAGGATAAGCATTTAGAAGCCTGAAGTAGGATAATATACCCAGATTTTATTGTTTCCATGCTTTATGGACTTGTACAAGTTGCTTCATGCATTTAGGTCCAAGTTTTCTCAAGTGTCTGATACAGATAAACTTTCTCTTGCCTCTTTCATAGGGAGGTTTTGAAGATAAAATAAACGTTCATATTAGGAACACTTTGCAAATCACAAAGAGTATAGAATAAAGAAATTTTGAAAATTATTAAATACTAAGAATATAAAGTTACACCATAATTTACAATGATAAAAAAAATTCTGCTGTCAAAATGGCCCAAATGAATAATATGTACTCCCTGCACCTAAAGACAAGAATGTATAACCCTTGCCACACCCTCTACTTCTCCAAAAGACTAATGACATGATGTATACACAGTTTTCTACTAAATTTTTCTTTGGGAAGGGCTAGTAATATCAGTTACTGCCATGAACTTATTGTTTTGAAAGTATTTTATTGACATTTGCTTTATTTTTCATCCTAGCTATTTTCTGCATGTATCAAAAATTTCGGTGGGCGGCAATCACACCAAATAAATCACTACTCACCTATTTGAAGAGTGTTTTTCCTAAGTACATTCTAAGATACAGTACAGGGTTCTATTTAATAGCATTAATAGTCTTTCTATGTAATTCCACTATAGATCAGTATGTGCTTATGAAATAGTTATGTACTCTGTCCACAATTTTATGTCTTCCTATGTGAAATCATAATTTTCCAATAATATGAAGTCATTTACATGATTTATCAACCTAAATATTCCTGAAAATTAGTTTCTGGATTAATTAGAAATGCTTACGTCAAACTGTTCTTTATGGAGATTTCTTAGTCCTTCAGCCTCTTCTTCCATTTGAAGCAGAGGTTCCTCTAGTTCTGCCAGCGTTAGTAAATATAGTGCTTTCTTCTTCATAAACTCCTCCTTCTCAAGCACCACCGTTTCTTGAATGGAATACAGTCTTCTCTGCCATTAAAGATTTAAAATAATTCATTCAGCTATTAATTACCTAAACATTTATTGTCTCCATCTTGTACCAGGAAGGAATATTTGCTGTTATTTGAAAATCAAAAAATAAATGCCAACATAAAAAGCAATAGGTATGAATATAGCAAATTTAAAGAGTGTACAGTTATTATTTTTTAAATGAGAAAAAATATGAATGAACAATAAAAATCAAACATTCTTAAGTAAGCAATGGAAAATAATAACGCTAGAGAAAACACTAAAAACAAATATTGAAATATATGTTAATTCCTGAATCTAAGACCAAGTAAAATTACCAATCAACAAGAAAGTAATAACAAAATATTAAGCAAAAAGGGCTGAGAGATTATAGAATTATTAAATATTAGGAAATTTGGCATTTTCAAACATATGGAGGTAGAGAAACACTGCTTTATATGTTTGAAAATGTCAAATTTCCTAATAGAAGAAATTGAAAAATGTGTGTTTGTTTCAAAGAGGACCAAAAGTGCAGATAGTCTCAAATGATCTTTTAAAATAACATTGTTTTGGACTGTTTTGTCTCTTGATTTTATTTTTCTGATAATAATAATTTCAAATATTTATGTATTTTTAAGGGGAGGCATTCTAGAGAGATGCTAGGGATAAAAATACCCAACCTGGGTTTCAAAGGATATGTAGGTGGTATAAAGATAAAAATATTAAAATTGATTTTACTAGCTATAATGCTTCAGTCTCATTTTTTTACATTAAAAAATCATAGCATATTTTTCTTTTAATGTTAAAGAAATTCAATTGAAAGACACTAAAAGTAAAGAAAACATATCATCACAAAGCAAACTAAAGAGACACTTAGGAATAAGATCCCACTGCCCTTTTACTAGACTGTCAGAAATTCCCATTAAGCCACAAAATGAGATATGTATATGGGAAGTCAGTGTCTTTATGCATGATCAGACACTGCTCGTCCTACACGGAGGGCAACTGTCATCAGCTAAGGAGCGAAAATTGCTGGCTTGCAAACCAAGTAGTAAAAAGATGCCTCATTACAGACAAATTGAAAATGCTAAGTAAAATGCAAATTAAAGGAATAATAAAATATTAAAAGCAAATTAGGATTACCTGAATCATCATTCCATTAGCCACATTACCTCGAGTGAGTCTTTTCAAGAAATCTTCTCTACCCTATAAATTATCAAATTTTTAAAGGGGAGTTTTTATTTATATAATATCAGAAAACATTTTTAAAGACAATTGCTAATGCAAGATACATTTTACTTATGTTATACTAAAAAGTAAAATATTTGTTACAAATTGAGAATTATAAATAAACAAACAAGCCTGCTGTTATTTGAAGCAAAGTTAGCATGTGATAAAAGTCACGAAATAGAACACAGAATTTCAGTTCACTTCACTTTGTACTTTATAATCTGGAACTGAAATATCAGAATAATCAAAAAGAGAAAGAACTAGACAGTCTTCAACTCCTCTGTTTAAAAACGATCAGTTTGTTTTTAACATTAATTTCCATAAAGAACACATGCAACTTCGAAAACAAGATAGATACAATTCAAGTTTGAAGTTTGCAAAAAGGGATCAGATTCGCCTTTTGGCTAGAAGGATTCCCTTTTTTTTTTTTTTTTTTCATTGTATTTTCTCTCTCTCTCTCTCTCTTTTTTTTTTTACATTACTCCTTAAAAATTAGTAGGCAAAATCTATTTGAAAAAAATCTTCTTTCTGTAACTTGGATAAAGAGTTTTAAACTCTTCACAGTTGTATTATACATTATCACATAACCAGATGGGAAATAATTTAAAAAGTTCCTTCTGTTTTATTTTATTAACCATTTTTTAAAATTTATTTTTACTGTTGACAGTGTTACAGATGTCTCCAATTTCCCCCCCTTTGCCTCCTCCACCTGGCACCCACCCCACCCCAGGCCTTCACTGCACTATTGTCTATGTCCATGGGCTATGCAAATATGCATATAAATTCTTTGGTTAATCTCTTCTCATCCCCACTGAGATCTATCAGTCTCTGGACCTATTTTGTTCGTCAGTTTATTTTGTTCATTAGATTCCACATAAAAGTGAGGTCATATGATATTTGTCTTTCTCTAACTGGCTTATTTCACTTAGCATAATAATCTCCAGGTCCACTCATGCTGGCTCAAAAGGTAAGAGATCCTTCATTTTTACAGCTGCATAGTATTCCACTGTGTAAATGTACCACAGCTTTTTTATCCACTCATCTACTGATGGGCACTTGGGCTGTTTCCAGATCTTAGCACTGTAAATAACACAGCTATGAATATAAGGGTGCATATATTCTTTCTGATTGGTGTTTCAGACTTCTTATAATATAGTCCCAGAAGTGGGATTGCAGTCAAATGGCAGTTCCATTTTCAATTTTCTGAGGCAACTCCATACTGCTTTACACAGTGGCTGCACCAGTGGGCATTCCCACCAGCAGTGCACCAGGGTTCCCTTTTCCCACTTGTTGTTTGTCATCACTTGTTGTTTGTTGATGTATTGACAGAAGCCATTCTGGCAGGTGTGAGGTGATACCTCACTGTAGTTTTAATTTGCATCTCTCTGATGATTAATGACACTGAGCATTTTTTTGTAGGTCTCTTGGCCATCTGTATGTACTCTTTGGAGAAGTGTATATTCATATCCTTTGCTCATTTTTAAATTGGATTGTCTTCCTTTTATTGCATTGTATGAGTTCTTTATATATTTTGGAAATTAACCCCTTATCAGATGTATTATTGGCAAATATGTTCTCCTAAATAGTCAGTTCCCTTTCATTTTGAAGATGGTTTCTTTTGCTGTACAGAAGCTTTTTAGTTTGATATAATCCCATTTGTTTATTTTTTCCTTTGTTTCCCTTGCCCTAGGAGATATATGGGCAAAAATTCTGTTCCATGAGAGGTCTGAGATTTTACTGCCTATGTTTTCTTCTAGGATTTTTATGGTTGTGAGACTTACATTTAAGTCTTTTATCCATTTTGAGTTTATTCTTGTGTATGGTGTAAGTTGGTGGTCTAGTTAAAAGTTCCTCTGCTATAGAATTACACCTTGGAATCACTTATTTGAGAGATGAGCTGTCTTGTATATAGACTATCCTCCACATTCAAAAGAGATGTATAGCTTTGCAGAGGTAAAGTGGAGGTTCAGAAATGTCTCTACTATCCCTCCTTCATTACAGACTCATTCATCATACCCCAGGGTCTACAGAGACAATATAAAGAAACAATTCTGTAAGTCTCTCCTACAACCCATCAAAATAATGTTTTCCTAAAGTTAAAGAAAAACTCCAAAGAAGGAAAAAGAAATGTGCCAAGAAAAGCAATAACATCAATATATTACCTTACCTAAGGATATACCTACATCTAAAGCCAATTTATACAATGATATATTTGGACAATTTAAATGAAATTAGTTGCCTCTTCTAAAGTGATAGCAGACATAGTGGTTTATCAAGTTGTTCAATACTTAATTAAGAGGGAACAAATTAAAAGTGCCTCCATAAACCAGAGAAAAATATATCGTATTCTAAAACAGAGTGCTACATTTGACCTTTGTGAGAAAGTAATTGAAAAAGTGTGTGTGTGTGTGTGTGTGTGTGTGTGTACTGAGATGAGCTGGAATGGTAAGGCATGAAACTGAAAATATAAATAAACATCAGATTATATAGGATCTTTAAGGCACAGTAAGAAAAATAGTGAAGGAT
Organism: Tadarida brasiliensis; assembly: GCA_030848825.1. Classification (NCBI taxonomy): domain Eukaryota; kingdom Metazoa; phylum Chordata; class Mammalia; order Chiroptera; family Molossidae; genus Tadarida; species Tadarida brasiliensis. The sequence continues at coordinate 80,891,187 of CM061261.1, forward strand.
GTGAGGCAAGGTGTGTTTTAGAAAGGTCACTTTGGCTACAATATGGATTAAGTTTCTGTTTCCTTAAAATTCATTCATTCATCTTTCAACTTTTTTTTTTAAATTAAAATCCAGTAAGAGAGTAATTCATTGTTTTAATGAATTTAAATTCCTGAACTTAGAGATATTAATATTATACAGTGTAAGGCTAATAATAACTGTGGGCGGCATATGAGAAATTATAATAAAACAGACGAGGAGTCTGAAGCTGCAAGAGTAAAACAATTGTGTTTCTTTGAAAAGAAGGGAAAGAGTCCCTGGAAATTTTGAAATCTGTATATTTACAAAACCAACTGAATGTATTACCAGTGGTCAAATCTGAACACCCAACAGGAAAAACGTCCAGAGTTTCACTCAGCCCCTTAGGGGACTCTTCTGGGCTCTGTTTTCTACCAAACTCCCAAAACTCGGGAACTCAAAGAATGAGGTCAGATGACTGATCACCAGAAGGGAAGGTATCTATTGCTGGCTGGGCTGCCAATGTCACACATAAACCAGACACAGGGCCATAGTGAGTGTTTCCAGCCAGATGTCCAAGGCCTTCCTTTGTACTATCCCCTTACTAGAAGTATGATTGGTTCCCCAGGCACTGGTAAAATGGCCTGAAGCTGACCAGTTCCCACAAGAACTACTGAGTTACTGTGACCTTCAAACACCCTAGAACATGCCAAAGGCTGATAATAAGGTGAGTTCTGATGGTCTCAGTTCTCGGGCCACGAAGTGCAACGTCTGAGTGAGGGGACCTACTAGTCTCACAATCTCGTTGTCAAAGGTGGTGTACTCTACAAAGCTGACAGGGCGTGGGGTTGGTGTGCAGGATCCTTATTAAGGAGTGCACTTGGAATCAACTCCTGCTGTACTGGAGAAGACATGGGACAGGAAAAATGGGAAGAGGATGGGAGAAGAAAGCAGGATTAGGCAGAAACGTAGGCTGAGCTATAATGCAGCCCCACAAACAACCTCAGTCAACTCCATGGGAAGTCCTGGATCAAGAAGGGACCTTCAGCTTTGCCCCAAATCAGACCAAGGTGGCAGGTCTATACTCCTGTATTGATCAGTCATCAGGCTTGCTGTCCCAGGAAGGGGGATGACTTTAAGCAAAGTGACTTAACTGATTCCTGAAGGGGAATCTGAGCAGCTGTGTCCACCAAGAAATATAAATGTCATGAGTCCCCTCAATGAAGAAACTACCATTGGTGCTGCTAATAATTATGAATAAAATATATTACATACCTACTATGTATAATTATCTTATTTTAACTTTACAATGAAAGTGATGGAATAATTATTATTGTCCCCTTTTGCAAATGGAGGAAATGAGACAGAGATTACCTAAATTGCCAGTACACAAAAAACTAGCACACATTGGAACCAGGATGCTAATTCACACAATCTGAGAGCCCAGACTTCATCTGATGGATTCAGCATCTCAGATTCCTCGGGTACCTAGGGTCCTTCAGTGTGAGGAAATACTTCCTGTAGAGCCTTCTGACTCTCGTGTGCCTCTGTTCTTGCACAGCTTCCCTTTCTGTGATGCATTCCAGGCAGCTGGGTTGTTGAATTCTGTAACTCAGCCACCTAGACCACAGGTTGGGGAATGGAATGGAGACCGTGTGACAAAGAGGTGCCAGTCTGCCAGGGGTGCCACAGCTGGCTCTGAAATGGAATCTGCTGGGAAAGCTCTGAGCACTGCAGAGATGCTGCCTTTTAATTAGCAATATGAATTATGTAGCAGCTGAGAACAATACCAAAATTAAATGAGTACAAACTACTATAGACTTAACTTAGATACCTGGAGTGTGGTCTTAGTAAAATACTGATTGCACTATCACTGAAAATGCTCAAAAAGAGAGGCTAGAGAATTACAAAGAGCTACAGTAGTTGTAAAAACATTTCCTGGTTTAATAATTTAGGTACCACTTTTGAGAATTTGCTGTACGTCAGGAGATTTTCTAGAATGTTTTTTATATACACAGGCAGCCCTTGTCTTGTAGGGTGCTATGCTAACCAAACCCATGCATATTGGGACCATGCAGAATGCGGACATGGCTCAGATATGCATACATTTCAGTTAACTTGGTGCTGTGCAAAGTGAGGGCTGCCTCTGTCTGTGTGTATGTAAGTTAGTCATCGTATCCATTTAGTGACTCAGCTACAGTTCTCCACATTCAAAGATGAGAAAACTGAGCTCATAGAAGTTGTGGGATTTGTCACATGACTAACATTCAACAAGTACTAGTATCCAGGACTGCATGATACCATAGCTTGGGCACATTCTAGCTCTTTGAAGCAAGCTCCCTCCTTTACCCTCAGCTTCCAGTACTCTGTCCCAGACATAATATTTGTTGAATGAATAATTTATTGAACAAATGCATTAACCAATTACAACTGCTTTTAATCCTTAGTTTGGGGAATTAAACTGTAAAAGTTTCAGGTTCTTTCAAACTTAAAAATATGTTTTAAAAAATCTATTTATATAATGAGAAACTCAAGAGCTGCTAAAATATCATCCTCAAACAAATTCTCATTTATAAACAGCATCTTGAGGATGGATAGCAAAACAAGACCTACAAGATGTTTTTCCTGAGACACAGGGAAGAGGCTGACGTTGTAGGAAAGGCAGGGAGATAAGTCCCTGAGTAAGAACTGTAAGAAGACTACCTTTTTCAGGAATATGGCCTGCGGCCCAACTTGTACCAGGATTTTCAGTTCTTCAAATGACCAATTCATTGTAAAGGGAGTGAAAGCCCAGAAACATCATTATTTCATAATTGTTATAATAATAGATTCAGTCAAGAATTACCAATAATGCTCAGGCCATTGAATGAAATTTTTTAGAAACAAAGACAGTTGCATATTCTTAAACTATCACTCAGTTGAGTACTTATTAACTACAATAAGGAAATGGATAAATCTGTTGGTCATAATGTTAACCAAATGATCAAGCCTACTATCACTATGATGAGACAAACTTATACTATATACTTTGTAATATATTTCATTGACACAATATATAACCGTGTAATATTCCTGTCAAAATGTTTAACCTGAATCTAATCATGAGCCAACAAAAAGATAAATCCATATTGAGAGAAATTCTGCAAAGTAAATGGCCTAGACTCTTTAAAAAATGTCATGTTAACATAATGAAAGACAATTTTTTTAAATACAGGGGACTCTTTAAGATTAAAGGAGACTCAAAAGTTATAACAAAAAATGCAATACATGATGATTAACTACATATAGCAACCAATTAAGTTAAGAAATCTGCAGGTGGACTATAAATGTCTGCCAGTTATTTACTCATTGCCTCTTAGCTCTACACCACTCTTTTAACTCCAATTTGAGATACTGGAGCTGAATCTTGTGAACAGTTTTCTTTTGCAGCTGGAGTAAAGTTATCAATAGGGGGCAGTGGAAGGGCTTACAGGGCTATAGTAAGGGGTTTCACATCCTGCTCCATCTGGTTGTTTTCTCCTTTCTCCTGCAGCTAGTGTATGGGGAACCAATGGGGCTCGCACTCCAGCCAGGTTCTCTACTCAGAAACTCCATTCAAACTCCATTTAACTTCCCTCCAATTTCTCTAGCATCTCGTAGGTGGCTGCTTATGGACCATCCACTGAGACACAGACACACCCTCTGCAATAAGGCTTTACTCTTCCTTGGAGGAGAGCAGCCTCCTCCACACTTGTTCCTTCTTTGGGTACATTCCTTCATCCCTAAATGCTGTGGCTGCTCCCTACATTTGCTATTCTTGTATTGTTTAAAGCAGGAGTCACCAAACTTTCTCTGTAAATGGCTAGATAGTAAATAATTTAGGCTTTGGGGCATAAAGTCTCTGTCACAACTACTCAGTTCTGGTTTAGGAGAAAAAATAAAAAATATATCAAAAGATCACTTTGAAGAGTTTGAAAGAAGCTGAGGTCAAGGAGGTGACAGCATCTGAAGAACCCACGCTAAAAATTGTCACCTTTGACTTGCTTCCTGGTTTTAGCAGCCAGAAACCAGAAGGTGGCAGCAGAGAGCTGTTCTACTGGAAGAGACTCCCAGGACAAAGGACAGCCGAAAAGCAAAGTATGGAACAGTGCTATGTTCAGAAACTGACGTTCAAGAGAAAAGGAGAATAAACACTGAATATGAATAGTTGAAGATCAGAATTGAGGCAGTAACATCAGTTTGTGTTTCAGGGACCGAAGGGGCACTAAGAAAAAAGTTAGATAATTAATATTATTATCTAAGCTCTGAGACCAGGAAGAGAAAGATATTTTAAAATTCAGAGCTAAAATCATAACCCAAAATCTGGAATTTGTGCAAATAACTGAGGGCTAGACTGAATTAGTGGGGCAGGGCAGCTCTGGCTGTGCACTGTTAGGGCACTTTTTTGGTGGCCAGGACCCTAACAGAAAGTCCAAGTGGTAGCCCAACTTGGTTCTAAAAATAAACACAAGGGTACTATTTTATCTTTCTTTATTTTAATGAAGGTTTTATTTTATAAAAACAATTTAAAATTACTAAAGATAAATTAAAATAACTTGAATACGCATTATGCCTTTTTAGTGTCTTCCTTTTTAGGTCTAGGGGTTAAAGTTATTATCTTTGGTGAAGTCAGCCTAGTAAGATTTTTCTCAGTCACTAAAAAAGGCAGAAGTCCCATTAACATTTTTTTCATTCAAAATTGAATCAATTTATAATTTATTCTTACACCCCTATTTATCTACTATTCTATTATTGAGAAATTTGTGTATTTTACATTGTCCCACTGTTTGTTAACCGTATTCATGCTTTCCATAAACACTGAGTACCTACATTCTAAAGACATAACACATTGTCTTTTTCTAGCATTAAAAATAACCCTTAAACATCTAGACAAATTTGAAAGACTAGAAAATTATACAATGTCTTCTGTCAGACCACAAGAGAATTAAACTAGAAATCAATAACATAAATATAACTAGAAAAAAATCCCTAAATATGTGAAGACTAAACAACATATTTCTAAGTAACACCTGTTCAAGGAATAAATCTCAAAATTTATGTATTTATTTATTTCCACTTTGTTCTAGTACTATTGTTTCAACCTGAAACCAGAGTGGCCTGATGTTCTACTTTTCCACCAAAATTCCAGTATGTTCAAGCAAAACACGCTCCAAATGCCTGCAGCGTGCAGAGAAGCCTTCTACTGAAGTGTTGAGAAGTATCTAATATCTGATGAAAACTTTCAAGATTTTTTTGTGACAATATCACATTCTTCAGACAGCACTGGATGATTTTCTGTTCATTCCATCAACAACATAATGTAATACCTATTACACTTTTGTAGATTTATCTCCCATCATTATTGGTTACTTTTATCCTGGGACTTGACTAATTTTGTCTTTTTAAAATAGGACAGTTATTGGAATTGAAGGTATTTAAAAATTGGGATAAACCTTTAACATCTGGAAAATTCTAGAAACTTCTAGATATCTTGATTGTTCAAAGTTGCTTCTAGTCTATGACTGCCTAAGAATTATTGGGCATTTTACAGATGCATTAATTTGAGAGAACATAATTCAGAAATTCTTCCTCTAAGGCTTCAACAGGTTATTTTTCAGACCTAGCTTACAGGTAGTATTGCTATAATTAATTTCTAGAGGACATGAATTTAAGGACTAATTTCAGGCCAGGATCAACAAATACACAAAGTTGTCTGCAAGACAAAAAATGATGCCCAGAATCAGAAAATTATACAGATTTCCATGAATTAGTCAATGAAAAATAACAGGGTCATTACAGAGGCAGAAAATACAAACTTGAATTACTACAAACCTGAATTATCTAAGGACTACCTAGAAATTTATTTTTAATTCATTACCACTCTGACACAGATACACGTGTACATCATAGAAATTTAATATCCTATATATTTAGCTCAGAGATTAGCAAAGTTTTTGGCAATGGGAAATACTTCCTAAATGGAGTAATTTATTTCTGTTGCTTATTTCTAGTTATCTCTCAGCTAACATAGGGAAGGGGAAGGACTTGAGTAATTTCTTAAATTTTACTTGAATAAAGCCAGGGGGACACTTTGCTTTGGGTTGGCAAAACAAATAAGGTGGAATCACACCACATTTGCATTTAACCACCTGGCCTGTGTGGCTCAGTGCATTGAACATCATCCCATTGATTGAGAGGCCCTGGTTCAATTCCTGGTCAGGGTACATGCCCCAGTTGCCGGCCTGATCCCCAGAAGGGGGCATGCAGGAGGATGCCAATAGATGTTTCTCTCTCATATCAATGTTTCTCTCTCTCTCTCTCCCTTCCTCTCTCTCTAAAAAAGTCAATAAAAACATACTAAAAAAATTTGCAGTTAACCTACAAAATGTATTTTATGGCAACAGAAAAAAATAGTTAATGCAACAGCTTTCTTAGTGAGTGTCTCGGGTTGGTGAGGCAATATGTCTGAAGAATTAAAGGTAAGTTGCAACAGCTATGGGAAAATATGTGAACAATACCAAAGGTTTCTGCCAATTGAAAAAATAAAATAAAACACATTGTAAATTGGCTAAATAAGAGAAGGATGTCTTCATTGATATCCTCAATAAAAATATTAATTGAGCCCTGGCTAGTCTGGTTCAGCAGTTAGAGAGTCAGCCCACAGACCAAAGGGTCATGGGTTTGATTCCCAGTCAAGGGCACACACCTGGGTGACAGGTTCAATCCCCAACCCTGGTTGGGATCATGTGGGAGGCAGCCAATTGATGTCTCTCTCTCACATCGATGTTTCTCTCTCTCTCTCTCTCTCTCTCTCTCTCTTTCTCTCTCTTCCTCCCTCTCTCTCTCCCTCCCTTCCACTCTATCTAAAAAAATCAATGAAAAAATATCATGTGAGGGTTAACAAAAAAATAATATTAATGAAACACATATTAATGAAAAATTCAACAAAATTATAAGCAACAACTATAGTATTATTACACATGCTAAAGCATTATATATATTATATATATATAATATATATATAATATATATAATCATATGCCTTATAATGTTAAAATAATTTTGAGGTTAATTTTTACTTCAAATAATTTTTTTTTATCCTCACCCAAGGACATTTTCATATTTATCTTGAGATAGAGCGGGAGACAGAGAGGGAGGAAAAGAGAAAGAGAAACATCGACGTGAGAGAGATACATCGACTAGCTGCCACCGACATGATCCTAACTGGGGCCGGGGACAAACCACCGAGGTATGCGCCCTTAGTGGGAACTGAACCTGGGATTCTCTGGTCCGCAGGCCGACGCTCTAACTGCTGAGCCAAACCGGCCAGGGGGCTACATATAATTTTTATCATACTAATTTTAGAACATATAAGATATGATAAATCCATTGAAAAATCCATGAGAAGGGACAAAGGCATGAAACACCAAGTCAGCTCAGCAGCTGTACTCCATGTGGGAACAAAACCCCAGTTTCCGTATAGGAACATTCACATGTCCTAAATTTAGATAGCACAATAAAACTCCTTGCTAAAGGCAGTGCTTTTACAGGGCTTGGACATAGAATATGGATTCTCTATTTTACAGATCATTGCATGATCATAAGTCTTTAGTAAGAAAATAGCCAAAGATGGAGGAAGTGTGATGTGTGACAGACAGAAGCCGCCTGTTAATGTAGTCCCTGCGTGTGATAAAATGGAGTTGACGTTGCTCGTCTCCATAGCCAGGGAGTGGCTATTCATCACATCTCCAGGTAGGAATGGATTTGAGGCCTATGAGCAGTTGTTTCTGCACGCTGTGGTCTACTGGTTGCTTGGTGTTCTAGAATCCAGTAACTTGTAGGCCTGATGTAGGTGCTCCCTTTTCTTACACTGGTAAGGGTGCAAGGGTACTTCCCAGCATCCCTCCTTCCTCGCATAGCAAGAATATTATAGATGAGGTGTGGGATGAAGGTGAGCAAGCACCACTGTTCTGGAGACCGAGGGAGTTGAAGGTCGGTCACAGCAGAAAGTAGACACAGTGTTGATTAGCCACATTGGGCCCCATTCCTCTTCTCTTCAGGCTGGGCCTCCGTAGAGAAGAGCTTTTTCTTCTGATTTATCGAAAGTAGTAATTTAAAAAAAAAGACTACTATAGCTTAAATTAAAATCTAATTTTTAATATTAGATCAATAAAATTCAGGTTTATTACTGTTTTTCACAACTAAGAAGAACACAGGCATACAAACCTTGAACTTTCTTCTCACTTCTGCTATTTGTCCTTCTAATTCCTCTGTTTTAAACCTGGTTATGTGGAAAATAGCACCAACATGATAAGCATCCTTGTATAGTTTTTTAAGATAGTTCTCATTTTTTGACCTAACTTGCATCAAAGATTGGATTTCAGACTCAAGCTCTGATTTTGCCTTTGCACTGGAAAAAAATAAATTAAAAATATTGATATGGTTATTTTAAAAAAGTATATATTGAGACAAATATATTTAATGATATTAAAAATTTTCCAAAAATACAAAATAATTAGATAATTAAAACTTGAATACAAAAAATATTTCCTAAAATTCCATTTATTTTCTGCTCCTGTTGGATACTGCTAATTGTCAGGCTGTGCTTAATTTCAGAAGGAAGAACATATCAAAAAGAAAGCCCTGCGGCCCTGGCTGGTTTGTCTCAGCAGTTAGAGCGTCCGCCCGCGGACCAGAGAGTCCCGGGTTCGGTTCCCATAAGGGCACATACCTCGGTTGCAGTTTGTTCCCGGTCCCAGTTAGTGTCATGTGGGTGGCAACCACTCGATGTGTCTCTTTCACGTCAATGTTTCTTTCTCTCTCTTCCTCCCTTTCTCCCTCCTGCTCTATCTGAAGATAAATGCAAAAAATGTCCTTGGGTGAGGATAAAAAAAAAAAAAAAAAGAAAGCCCTGCGATCCCTGATGCTCAGCTTTCAGACCATTCACTCACTTCTATATCAATCCATCCTTTATAACCCTATGTAACAGTGCTAAGGCTAATCAAATATGAGAAAGCCCAGCTCATGTAAAAGAGAAAGAAAATTCAACAACAGAAGACAATAACCAAAACAAAACTCTTAGGAAGAAAACCAATAGCTAAGAGGGAAAGAGGTAATGGGGGGAAAAAAGTAAGACATTAATATCAGTATAAGATTTTCAAAGACAGAGACATACTAGGCCCTAAGAAAAATTAACAAGTTATATTTCCTGTCCAGATTAGGTACCATCTTTTTCCCAAATATACACCACTGACACATACAGTCTAAAAAGTAAATATATATAACACCGAAGAGAAATGGAACTTGACAGCAAAGCAGGAGTGGAGGAGAAGTGGCATGAGACTGGCTGAAGGTATTCCACCTGCTGGGTGACCAGGGCAAGGTCTACTGCATCGTAGGAGGGGTTTTGTGTATATTGTACTTATTTGGGAAAGAACTAATTCACTGACGGGAGCCATATGTTTATAAAAGCTAGGAGCTGGGGCACTGGGAAGAAAAGACCCCAAATCAAGACCTCAACCAATGAGTAAAGAAGAAATCAAAAGGGAAATAAAAAAAATCTTGAAACAAATGAAAATGGAAATACAACATAACCAAACACGTGATACAACAAAAGCAGTTCTAAGAGGAAAGTTTATAATAATAAATGCCTACATTTAAAAAAGGGAGATCTCAAATGAACCACTTCACTTTACACCTCAAAGAACTGGAAAAAAATACCAAAAAAACTAAGCCTAAAATTAAGAGAAGAAAAGAAATAACATCCAGAAAAGAAACAAGTGAAAAACCAAAACAACAGAAAATAACAACAGAAAGAGGTGTTTTTTAAGATAAGCAAAATTGACAAACTTTAGCTACAGCAACTAAGAAAAAAAGGGAGCAGACACAAATAAAATCAAAAATGCAAGGGGCCGCATTACATTGATAGCATAGAGATAAAAAATAAATAAAGAGGCTATTAGGAAAAATTATATGTGAACAAATTGGAGAACAAATGGATACATTCCTAGAAAAATACAACCTACTATGACTGAATCATGAAGAAACAGAAAATCTGAACAGACCAATGAGTAAGGAAATTCAATCAGTAATCAAAAACTCCAAATGAAAAAAAGCCCATAACCTGATGGCTTTATTGGTATATTCTACCAAACATTTAAAGAACTAATACCAGTCCTTTTCAAATTGTTTTAAAAAGTTGAAGAGGAGGGAACACTTCCAAACTCATTTTATGAGGCTACTATTACCTTGATACCAAAGCTAGACAAGGACACAACAAGAACAGAAAATTACAGGCCAATATCCCTGATGAACAAGATGAAAAATTCTTAAACAAAATCATAGCAATCAGTGTTCAACCGCACAATAAATCCCCATGATCATGTGGGATTTATCCCTAGGATGCTAGGATGTGTCAAATATGCAAAAAGATAAATGTGATATATCACTTTAATAGATTTAAGAATAAAAATCCTATTATCATCTCAAGAGATGCAGAAAAAGTATTTGACAAAATTCAACATCCACTTATGATTTTCAAAGACTTTCAACAAAGGGGTACAAATGGAATGTACTTCAATATGATAAAGGTCATATACGACAAGCCTACGTTAACATTATATTCAAATGTTAACTTTTCCTTTGAGATCAGGAACAAGACAAGGGTGCCCATTCTTACCACTTCTATTCAACACAGTACTGTAAGTCTTAGCCAGAGCATTTGGACAAGAAAAAGAAGTAAAAGGTATCCAAATCAGAAAGAAATAATTAAAATTTTCTGGTTGCAGATAACGTATAGAAAACCTAAAAACCATCAGAAGAAGAAATAAAACAATCTCATTTAAATAGTATAAAAAAAAAACACTTAGGAATGAATTTAACTAAGGAGATGAAAGATCGGTATACTGACAATTATAAGACATTGAATAAGGAAATTTAGGAAGGCAAATAAATGAAAAGATATCCTATGATCATAGATTAGAAAAATTAATAATTTTTAAATAACCATATTACCCAAAGTGATCTATAGATATTTAATGCAATCTCTATCAAAATTCCAATGGCATTTTAATACAGATGTGAAAAAATCCTAACATTTGTATGGAACCATAAAAGACCCCACATAGCCAAAGCAATCTTGAGAAAGAAGAACAAAGCTGGAGGTATCACATTTCCTTATTGCAAAGTATATGGAAAGCTATAGTACTCAAAACTCTATGGTACTGGCATAAAAACAAACACGTAAAGCAATGAAACAGAATCAAGAGCCCAGAAATAAACCCAAGTATGTATGGTCAACGAATCTTTGACAAGGGCTCCAACAACATACAATGGGGAAAGGATCGTCTCTTCAATAGTGCTGGGAAAACTAGATAGCCACATACAAAAGAATAAAACTGGACCCCTATCTTATACCATGCACAAAAATGAACTTGAAATGTATTAAAGACCTAAATGCAATAAATAAAAAGTGAAACTAATAAAATATACAAAATAAACCTCCTTGACATTGGTCTCAGCAATTATTTTTTGCATATGCCATCAAAAGCATGAAAACAAATGTAAAAATCAACAAATTGGACTACAGCCAACTAAAAAGCTTCTATACAGCAAAAGAAACTATCAATAAATTGAAAAGGCAACCTACAAAATGAAAAAAATATTGCAAACCATTTATGTAATAAGGGTTCATATCGAAAATATACAACCCGATAGGTAACAACCAAATAACCCAATTTAAAAAATGGTCAAAGGACCTGAATAGACTCTTTTCTGAAGACATAAAAATTGCCCAAAAATACATGAAAAGGTGCTTAACATCACTAATTATCAAGGAAATGCAAATCAGAAACACAATGAAATATCACCTCCCACCAATTAGGATGGCTTTTATCAAAAATACAAGAGGTGAAAAATACATTTTTTATCAAAAATGGCAAGGAGGTGATTCAAAGGGAACATATACAGTCGGCCCTCGTTTATTGCGTTTAATCAGTTCCAGACTCTACCGCGATAAATGAATTTCCGTGAAGTAGGATTCTTTATACACAGTCGTCCCTCACCACTTCACACTTCGACTTCCGTGGCTTCACTCTATCATGATTTATTTTGAAAAACTGCGATAAAGTGAAGCCGTGAAAGTCGAAGCGCGAAGTGGCCAGGGACGACTGTATACTGTTGGTGGGAATGTACAAGGTACAGCAATTATGAAACACAGTAGAGAGATTCCTCAAAAAATTCAAACTAGAACTGCCATATAATCCAGCAATCCTACTTCTGGGTACATATTTGAGGAATAAAATCAGTTTCTCGAAGAGATATCTGCACTCCCATATTCATTGCAGCATTATTCATATTAGCCAAGATATGGAAACAACTTAACTGTCAGTAGATGAATGGATAAAGAAAATATTTTTATTAAATATCTATACCTATATCTATATCGTTATCTATATATTATTCAGCCATTAGAAAGAAGGAAATCCTGCCATTTCCAACAATATGAATGAACCCAGAGGACATTGTGCCAAGTAAAATAAACCAGATAGAGAAAGACAAATGCTGTATCATATCACTTATGTGTGCAATCTAAATAAAAAAAAATCATAGAAACAGAGTAGAATGGTGGTTATCAAGGGTTGAGGTATGGTGAAAATGGGGAAGTAGTGGTCAAAGCTACAAGCCTTCAGTTATAAGATGAATGAGCTCTGAGGATCTAATGTACAGTATGCTGATTATAGTTAATAATACAAGGTTACTTACTTGAAATGTGCTAAGGGTGTAAGCATAACCACCACAAAAGAAATAAATGTAACTATACAACAAGGTGTGGTAATTATTTCACGAAGTATACACGTCAAAACATCACAATTTATACTTTAGATATAACAATTTTATTTGTCAATTATACCTCAACACACTTGAAAAATTTTTAAAGAAAAAAAAATAAAGACAGGGTGTATATAACAAACTTATATCTGAACAATTTCCAGTGCTGAAAACCAACATGGGTCATTAAATTGAAAAATGCTAATTAGTGCTAAACTGGATATATGATACACAGAGAAACACACACCTCTAGACATGGAATTGTGAAATTTCTGATCTCTGAAATAGGAAGAGAAATTTCTAAAGTCCCTGGAGATAAAAAAACAACAGATTATCTAAAAAAAAAAAGAAAAAGATATCCAAATACCTTCAGATGTATTATCAAGCAAAACTAAATGAAAGATGGATGTTTAAAGATCTAATGTACAACATGATGACCATAGTTACTAATATTATATTAGATACTGGAAATTTGCTGAGAATAAATTTCAGGTGCTCTCATCACATACAGAAAAGGGTGCTATGTGAGGTGATGGTGTGTTAATTAGCTTGCCTGTAGTAATCACTTCACTATTTATATCAAATCATGATGTACAGCTCGAGTATAATCTTTTTTAACTAAATGAAAGAAAATAAAAAATATATATTTAAATTAATGAGAAAAATTGACTTTGGATCTAGAATATGATACTTTGATAAAATCTTTGTTTGAATGGGTTGAATAGAAAATGAAATGCAAGTTCATGGAAACAGAAATATATATTTGAATAAAATTTGCTTAAAGACTAAAATGGCAGAGCTGGGATGCAGGGCTCTGTTTTATCTTGTGTTTGCTTCTTTTCTAAGATGAGCAATATTTTCAATGTTCACATGCTATTAAAGTAGAGAGAAATAATGATGATTCATGGGGAAGAGGAGATAATTGTAGGTGTAAAGCTGCTGAGTGTGTAAGAGACAATGACATCCACTTGGCAAGTGCACAGGGAATGGGCACTGCCACATGAGAGCAGCTTCTGTTATTACATTGTAACAGAGGGAAAGGCAGAGTATGTGAAGACAGCAAACAGGCTGGTAATTCTCATTTGACTGCATCTGTGTTTTCTATGAATTATATGGCAAGACAATTAGTTTGAAATGAGGGTGATGTGGACATTAGGATTGAAGAGAGTGAGCAAATTTGAAGCAGTTGTCAGAAAAAACTGAATTTTCTAGAAAATGTTTGGCAATGCTGAATGTCACTTGAGCTTTATAGTCATAGAATTTAAGTTCTACTCAGCAGCAAATGCACTGTAATGCTAAGGAAGCTTAAGTTTGAGGGCCTCTAACTCACCCCAACTCCTTGCAAGGTCCTTAGAGTGTCCCTAAGGGTGTTTTCACATGGTCATATATTTTTATAAAGTTTGCAAAAATATTTTAACCAAAACTTATTAGGCCCATTTTCTTTTTCTAATATAACATATCCTTGGTCAAGTGGCACTGAAATGGCTATAGGCACTCTGTGTTCATCATCTTGTATTTTTTTTCTCACAAAAAGACCTCCCATTCTAAACCTTCAGGGCCCACCAAACCAGGATCCACCCATTCATTAGCACCGTTATGTTTCACTTTAGCTGCATTTAGCTGTTATGACCTTGGTCTAGTTCAATATAGGGCTGTTTAAGTCACAGAAACAAGGTTTAGAAGGTTATTTAAATGAATGCTTATTATGGTCAAATATAGCTAGTCTCTGTAAGAAAGTAAGGAAGAACAAGAAGGTGGGGTATATAAATGTAGTGATGATGACGGAATGCCAACTAATTGTTGGGGTGATGGTACTCATAGAGTAAGTAAGCAGGAAAGAGAGGTGCTGGCTGTCGGAGTGGATTCTTAAAATTGAGATCAGGAAGTCCCTCCATTATTGGAAATGAGATGCAAGATAAAACTACGAGAGAGGGTGGTTGGTGTGAGATGGAAGAAAAGATTGATGAGTATATGGAGATCTAAGAACTGAGAACCCAAATTCTTGCATGCACTGAATGCAGACCAAACCCAGATTCTGACTGCCTCTGCAGAAGGCGGGAATAAAAATAGGAAGGGTGATTTATTTGTAATATTTTATTTCCTCAAAAATGTATCAAGTAGGCTAACATATGGGTGAGCCATTAATTTTGAATGGTTCATATACCCTTTTCTCTTTTAATATCTGAAAAGTTAAAAAGTAAAGTAAAAGCAAAATAACAATATTCGTGCAAAAGTTTGCTGTTAAATGCTGGAAAAAAAATCATATTCTATACTCCTATGAAGTAACTCAAGTTAATAGGCTGGTAAGCTATAGCTAAATGAGTATGAAAAACACAGTACCTTGTGGATTCATTCTAAGTATTCCACGCGATTTAACAACTTCAATAATATTCTAATTGTTATCTCTATGAATAAATCACCATCCTGTTAACTCCTAATAAACACATTTCATAAAAGATTCCAGTATGTCGTTATTGTGTTCAATAGATTTTTGCTCATTTCCCTCGATTATCAACCTCATCTTTGGATCACTGCAGTTACAATGGCATTGTCTTGCTTCAGGTATAGTAGAGCATTAGAAGTAGATATTCAGAATATTTTACACAGCTTGAATATAATAATATGGCTATACAGAAATTCATACCACACAGTTAACTTCAAGCAAACTAAATCCAAATTAATCAATTTCAAATCGTCTTAAACAAGTTCATTTTCCTTGACTTAGGTTGTTGAAGCTTGTCTATCATGGGAATAAGCAATCAAGTTAAATTGTTTGCTCAAGTGAAATATCCCAAGTTTGAAAGTCTTAGTTCTGATGGATGCTGGCTTATTTGAAAGACAAATAATCAAACTGTACACTGCTACTGATACTGTTGTAAATAACCCAGTTATTAATAATAGGAAAGGAGCCAAGGGAAGGCCAGATAATATAGGCATACCACTTGTGCAGCTTTGCCAGGAAGCTGCAATTCAGACACACGCCCAGTAAATTCTGGGTGAAATAGGGAAGGCACTTGTCTGTCAGTCACACCTGGGAATAGGCCATTGGCCAGAGTAGGCGTGGCCACTGCAAGTGCAGGACGATATGAAATACTTAATTAAACCCCTAAACAAAGGGGTTCTCTCTCTCTTGCTCATGCTTGACTCCTGACCTGCAGGATTCTCATGCTCCTGCTCTCCTGCATTTGCCCACATGGCCCACAGACACGTGGACCCCACACACAATGGACTGTAACTAGTCTAATGCTGCACCAGACACAGCTCCACCATGGAATGGAAACTTTGGACTCTGGCTTTGCTTTTAGCTCTGATGAATCCCCAGTTGCACATCTTCCAGGACTGGTTTAAGGGAAATGGGATTTTGCAAACGGATGTACTTCCAAGCAATTAAAGCTTACTACCACATCTCATCCTCCTGTGGGGACCTCCAGAAATGCTTATTCCAGTGGTACCCCAAGAACCCCTCTCCCACTAGCAACAGAGAAGGACCATCCATGCATTTCTCCAATAACACTACTACAAAGTAAACAATTGTATACCATCATCACCACCAAAGGTCTTGTGAGTGTTTGTATACACAAAGTACTGAAAAAAGTTGGTTAACATAAAAGCAATCTGTCTTTTAATGTTGCCATTTTTTTCTTTATTGATTTTAGGGAGAGAGAGATGGAAACATCGATGAGAGAGAACATGGACTGGCCACCTCCTACATGTCCCCCACTGGGGATCGGGCCCCCAACCTGAGCATGTGCCCTGACCGGGAATTGAACCGACGACCTCTTGGTGCATGGGTCAACGTTCAATCACTGAGCCACACTGGCCAGGCAATGTTGCCATTTTTTAAATAAACTATATATGAACAACAAATCATATACTGAATTAATTATGTAACTTATTCAAACAGTATAACAGTTGGGAATGGCATCAAATGGTAAAATGGTATTTAGTGGAATCTTAGTATATATAACAGTTTGAAGTTTCCTGGGGGTATTCACTAGATATATGAATGTCAGTGACTTGTTTTAAATTTTTTCTTATTATTTTTAAACTTAATTTTAAAAGAACTTGAGACTAAGGGGAAGGTGATCCAAACAAATGGTAGACTAACAAAGAAAAAGTAAAGGACAGGGAAAGAAGAACAAGAGATCTTTTGAGAAAAGCTATGGCTATATTCAAATATAAGGATGAAAAATTGAATAAAACAATGAGCTTTTGACATTTTTTGCAGTAGTCAGTAAATGTCATGTCCACAGTCTGCTCTAACATGTCAGAAATAGGAGCTGAGCCCCGGCCGGTGTGGCTCAGTTGGTTGGAGCATCATCCCATACACCAAAAGGTCATGGGATCAATTCCTGGTCAGGACACATACCTAGGTTGTGGGTTTAGTCCCTAATTGAGGGGGGGGTGTACGGGAAGCAACAAATCAATGTTTCTCTCTCACTTTGATATTTCTCTCTCTATTCCCCTCTCTCTAAACAATCAATAAACATATCCTCCAGTGAGGATTAAAAATAAGAAATAGGAGCCAAGACTTGCCAATGGAGGAGAGGCAGTGTTGCTAAGTGGAAAAAAATAAATTATGGAGTCAGGCAGACCTATATTGAAATCCTGATTGCTCCTTTTGTAACTGGGGGGATGGTTTCATGTACAATTCCCTTATTTGTAAAATTTGCTTAATAACAGCTACCACAGAGGTTGTTATAAAGATTAAATATGAAGAGGATAATACAGCAGGTCCTCTAATAACATCGTTTTGTTCAACATCATTTCGTTATAATGTTAATGAGATGCCGTTGGGACTTTACTCTGTTTATATCAATTAGGCTACGGCAAAATTGGTTGTGTTATATGTTGATTTGCTGCAGTACCAAGGACCTATCGATGACGTTAAGTGAGGACTTACTGTATCTACATTGTACTTACACACATTGAATAACACACACAAATGATTTAATAAAGTTTTTGTTCATTAAAAAGTATATAACAGCATGAATCTTTATTATGGTGTTATCTGGTTTAATGAGATGGAAGACCGTGAGAGAAAAAAGACAAATATAACAAAAGAAGCCATCAATATTACCTTGCAGCAGAAAGAGATATCAGAGGTAGGTGTGACAACAGAACATATAGCAGAGAGAATAGGGGCACAGAGATACTACAGCAGAGACAGAAATAAGGATAACAAACATTTATTTTCAGCTCTCATTAGTTCATTATGTCATTATTTAACACACCTATTGATTAAAACACAGACATAAAACAGACACACACATGCCTGCAAATAGGAGTTCAGCTGAAAAGAAACTACAAATAAGCAAAACAATAGTATCTGTACACAATGTGACAAGTGCTAGGATAGTCTATGGAATCAGAGAGGGTTAGTTAAATGGATACTTGTTGAACATTGATTACATGTCAAGAGCTACATTAGGTGGTTGGGATACAAAGATGAATTAAAGCAAAGGTTCTTAGTTTACACTCTCATGAAGGAAAAAAAGAACATGAAAAACAGATTCCTGTGCAATCAGAAGTACACTAATGAATGAAGCAGAAGAAGCACTTAATACCACCTTGGTTTACAGAGGGGAAAATAAGTTACCAACAGGGGAAGCATCTGGGAAGAGTTCACATCTGAGTTATTGTATGAGTAATCAGTGAATCATATTAAAAAAATATAAGCCAGAGAAGAGGAGCAGCAGCAGCAGCAAAAGGAGGGGAATTTCAGTCAGAGGAATACCAGAGATATAGATTAAAGCTTTAAACAATAAGTTTGGATATGTAAGCATTTTAATAGGCTAGAACATAAAGATCATGGAAGGGAGTGGTATGAGGTGAGTCTGAAGTTGTATAGGTGACAGATGAGAGTATTTAATCTATAAGTCTAGGAGCTTGGGCTTAATCCAAGAGCTGATAGGGAGCCTCTGAAACTTTTTTAAGCTGCTGAAAGTAAATGACATTTCATCCTTTGTAGATAACTTGCACTACTGATGCTGTATATGCTGGATTCGAGGTAGACCAATTGGAAGCTTACCTTAATACTCCAATTAAGAGACAATTAGGGCCTGGTTTATTTCAGTGGCTGTTGAAACAGACAGAAAGAGAAGCACCTATTGGAGACATATTTAAAAGATGGAATCTAACGAACAAAATAAACTAACAAACAAAATAGATGCAGAGACATGGAAGCAGGAACAGACTGACAAACCTAAGAACCTCAGAGAGAAATGAGGAGGGGCGGTGGGAGAGAGAAACCAAAGAACTTATATGCATATATGCATAACCAATTGACACAGACAATAGTGTGGTGAAGGTGGGGGGGGGCAAGAATGAGGGGGGAAAGGGGAAGACATCTATAATACTTTCAACAATACAGATAAATTTTTTAAAAAGATAGACTCAATAGAACTTGGTTAAGATGCTGGCTGTAAGTGGGTAGATAGAGAGGATAAAGGATGATGCCTGAAACAAATACCTTGGTTAGTAATAGTGTCAAGAAGTGGTGTTGGAGGAGAGAGTAGGTATTCAAAATGATACTATCAGAAGAAATAAATGATGTGGATAAAGATTTAAAAAGAAAGGGAAAATATGATACATGTTAAAATAATGAGAGTCGGTAAAATTCCTGAAATAGGGAGTAGATCAAGAATGTAAACTGGGTTGTGGTTGGAACACTGGGCCATCTATCAGGGGACAGGCAGAGGTCACATGGGGTGTTCTGGTGTTCCTAGAGACAACAGCCTCAGAGAGTTAAAGTGAGAACCAAGAGAATGGCGTTCTGAATCGCATAATGTATAGCACCAGAGAGGGCATAAACACAAATGCTTGAGTGACGTGGGAAAAAGACATGCAATAAGACTAACAATCATCCAGTGGATTTAGAAAGAGAGATTTTTTTTAACTTAATTAAGATAAATTTTGGTAGCAGGAGAGTTTCAGAAGCCAGACTGCTGTGTTTCAAAAAGTGGTTAATAGATAAGCAAATACTGCTAATAAACTAGCAAATGGTGCTAATTATATTAAAAATGTAATGCGAATGGAAGGAAAATACCTGTTTTGTCAAAGATACAAACAGGTTTTTAAAAATTGAATATTGCCAGCGGAAGCCCCTAGTGGGTGCATTCCAGTCACTACCGCCCAATAGGAGCCACAATCCTGAGTTCTAGTAGCATCATGAGGTTTTATTTAAACAGGATCCTATAGTATGTATGTGTCTTCTTTTGCTCAATATTATGATTATGAGATTTATCCAAGCTGTTGTACGTAGCTGAAATCTGCCCTTTCTCATTGTTTACTTTGTATATGTTACAATTTATGTATTCGTTCTATTCTTTATGTTCACTGAAGTGTTTCCAAGTTTGTGGCTATTAAAACAATGCTGCTATGAACATTCTTACAAGTGATTTTGATGAAGAAGGGTATGATTCACTGTTGCGTGTATATATATATATATATATATATATATATATATATATATACACACACACACACACACACACACACACACACACCTAGGAGTGGAATGTATTGAACACAGTAGTAGATAGTGCTAAGGCATTTTCTACAACCCTGCACTCCACTAGCAGTGTGTGGGAGTTGCAGTCGCTCCGCCTTCCTGGCCATCACCTAAATTAGCAATGGTCTCCACAGTCTGGCCATTCGTCTGGATATGTAGCAGCAGTTTACTGTTGCTTTAATTTACACTCCCTGAGAAAGCAAGCACCTTTTCATTCTTTTTGTACTATTGGATATCTACCTTTGTGAAGTGACTGGTCAAGTTTTGCCTTTTTATTGGATTATTCGCTTTTTATTTTTGTTTTGTTATTGGTTTATGTAGTTATATTTATTTTATGCTTTTTATGTATTTATATTTATTATATTTAATATTGATTTAATGGTGTGTTGATTTATCTCCTCAGATATAGGCATTACATATATTTTTATCAGACTATGTATTGCCTTTTCACTGGCTTAATGGTGTCTTTATTCACCATTTGTAAAAAAAAATTTATACTATGTTTATTTTCCTGTTTAAGAAAGATTGGCCTTACCCATATTCAGTATGTTTTCTGTTAGGCTTTTTATTGTTTTAACTTTTACTATACTCTGTAAAAATTGATATTTGTATCTGGTGATAGCTAAGGGAAAGTATTTATTATTTTTATATGGCTATGAAAAGTCCACTCATTCTTCACTGCACTGGATTGGCTTATTTGTCACAAATCAAGTGAACATATATGCATGAATCTAATTCTGGACTCTCATTCAGATCTTCTGGTCCATCTATCCTTGTAACAGCAGCAAGTCATCTTACATACTGAGCTTTGTTATAAATTTTTTAATGTAAGTCCTCAAGATTATTTTTTAAACACTGTTTGGAATATTTTTGCTTCTTTGATTTTCCATATAAATTTTAGAAACAGCTTTTCAGTTAACATACACACACACATGCAGATGAATACAAAATATGCTAACAATCTGTTTGAGGTTTCATGAACATCTTCACAATACTGTGTTCTGATCCCTCAGCAAGATAAATCCCCTCACTGATTTGCATCTTCTTTAACTCTTCTCGATATTTTGTAGTCTTATGTATAGAGTTATTTGGTTAAAACTTGACTTTTTCTCATTATTGGGTCATATTCAAAAGTTTGGTATGCCAGTACAAGAAACACAAATCTTACAAAGATGACAGTAAACATAAAAGTAGAGAGCAAGATCATTCTCGATCTTCATCCTCTTCAACGTCACCTTCTTCTCCTCATTCTTGAGAAAAAAAGGAGTGTAAGAAAGGAAGAGAAGAAGAATTTAAAACTCCTCATGAACTGAAAGAATACTCAGGCTTTGCAGGAGTTAGCCTACCACGAGGAACCTCTTTTTGAATTAGAAGCAGAGGAAGAACCGAAGGAGTTTTTGCTGGGACAAATACTGGTCCAAACAACTCAAATACTACTTTTCAAAAGAGACCAAAGGAAGAGGAATGGGATCCAGAATATACCCCAAAGAGCAAGAAGTCCTTCTTGCATGATGACAGATGATGGTGTGGATTATTGGGTCAAAAGAGGAAGAAGTCATGGTACTTTTCAATGTGGCAGAGGGCGCTGTAACTTCAAAAAGTCAGGTAGCAGTCCAAAATGGACTCGTGATAAATACCAAGGGGAAGGGATTGTTGAAGATGAAGAAGAGACCATGGAATGTAATGAAGGAAAGAAGGACAGATGCAAAGAAGAAAAGGAGAAGTAAAACTGGAGAGTGCAACAGAGAGCAGAACTTGCACCCACCATTTTTTTTTACCTGATTTGTGTTTTCATATAAGAATGTAAGCATTTTACTTAAATTTTACTGTTTGCAAGTAGTCTATGGAAATTTTGTTTTAAGTCTTCAGATATCTTGAAAAATAGTAGACTGTATGTTGAAAATTGTACTGAAAATAAAGTAGAAAATTGTTAATATACCCTACTTGTAGCTATCAACTTTTTAAAAGAATACTTTTACTGTTTTTGTTATATGTATTGTAATTCTGCTTCATCTATATGATATGGTCAAGTACAACTCTGTAAAAGTTATGACTCTCTTCCCTCCCTGTGTGTTAATGTTTGTCCTGAAGTAAATGTTAGCTTTACACACAAATTTCTGAACAGAAGTTGTTTATAGAGACCGCTCAAATTATTTTAACTGTATACACCTGTTTTAACATTTTCCTTAATTCAAACACACCACATTGGAGAGTGACTAATTTTGAAGTGCACCACAGAAAAAGTTGTTACTTTGACAAACTAAGCTAGTTTAACACTTCAGCTAATGTTTAAGAAGAAAAAAAAAAGCTTTGCCAAGAGTTAAGAATTACAAGCTAGTAAAAGTTAGATTGCAAAGTATGAGATTTTTTTTTTACTAAATGCAAGCAGTGGCCTATAAAAACCACTCTTAGGAGCCTTTTGGTGTTTGGATTCAAAAGTCATTATTCTCTTTTTATTTTTATTTGAAAGTTTGAGTCATGGTCTCAGCAGCTACTTTTATTTATTTATTTTTATCCTCACCTGAGGACATTTTTCCACTTTTGTTCAGATAGAGCGGGAGGGAGAGAAAGGAAGAAACATCGACGTGAAAGGGACACATCAAGTGGCTGCCTCCCACACTACCCCAACCAGGGCCGGGAACGAATTGCAACCGAGGTACGTGCCCTTGACTGGAATCGAACACGTGACTCATTGGTCCGCGGGCTGACGCCCTAACTGCTGAGCCAAACTAGCCACGGCTTAGCAGCTATTTTTTGAGAGAGAAAACTGCTTTGTAATAATACTACAAATAAAAACCCCATTCCTACTGAACATCTAATTTTAAGGGGGGAAAACAATGAAATCTGTAATCCTAATGTGTTGTTATGGAAGAGGATTATCCTGCAGAATAACTTGATAAATTAAAAAGACGTATCTGATTTTATATCTTACATATTTGAGCTTTTTGACAGCTGAAATATTAGTTTGTAGTCTAACCATAAGAAAAATAGGCAAACAACATACTGTTGGTTAGTGGTATTTTAAGTAACTTGTTTTTCAAATGTCAACAATAGAAAGTTTGACAGGAAGTTTGTTGCAGCACTGATCTAACTTGTTTTTTTACCTTTTCCCCTACTTCTGTTGCAGTTTGTAAAATGGACTTTTCTTTTTTTTCCTAGGGCTCTGTTTTTTAGGTAGATGATCTTGGAAATATGAATTACCTTTATGATCATGCTGATTGCTCTTAAAGGAATGAAAATCTGAAATAGTAAATTTCAGTGTTAAGTATATCTGCTTTGTGTGCATATATAACAGCAGTCAAATTTCATTAATTCAGAAAAAAGGCGCTGGAAACAACTGGATATGCACATGCAAAGAAGTGTAGCTAGATGCAGACCTTACACCTTTTATAAAAATAACTCAAATGGATCACAGACCTAAATGTAAAATCCAAATTAAAGACAAAAACATAACATAGGAGAAAACCAAGATGACCTTGGGTATGGTGATGACTTCTTAGACACAATAACAAAGGCATGATCTATGAAAGAAATAATTGATAAGAGGACTTCATTAAAATTAAAACCTTTTGCTCTGTGAAAGCCAATGTCAAGCTAATGAGACGAGCCACACTGGGAGAAAATATTTGTAAAAGACACATTTGATAAAGGGCTGTAATCTAAAACATACAAAGAACTCTGAAAACTCAACAGCAAGAAAACAACCTGATTTAAAAATAGTCAAAGACTTTAACAGACACTTCACCAAAGAAGATATACAATGGCAAAAAAGCACATGAAGAGATGCTACACATCATATGTCATTAAAGAAATGTAAATTAAAACAACAAAATATCATGACATGCCTATTACAACGGCCAAAATCACAAATACTGGCAAAAATGTAGATCAACAGGTGCTCTCATTCACTGCTGGTGGGAATGCAAAATGGTACAGCCATTAGGGAATAGAGTTTGGTGATTTCCTACAAAATGAAACATATTCTTATCATATGATTTGTGCTCACTGGTATTTACCCAAGTGAGTTAAAGACTTTTGTCCACACAAAAACCTGCATATGGATGTTTATAGAGGCTTTATTTATTTAATGTCTTTTATTAAATTTATTGAGTGACATTGGTTAATAAAATTATATAGGTTTCAGGTGTTCAATTCTATAATACATCATCTGTATATTATGTTATGTGTTTACCACCCAAGTCAAGTCTCCTTCCACCACCACTTATCCCCCCATATACACTTCTACCTCTCCCCACCCCCTTTTCCCTCTGGTAATCACCGTACTGTTGTCTGTGTCTATGAGTTTGGATTTTTTAAAACAGACTCACAGATAAGAGCATAGAGGCTTTATTTATAATTGCCAAAACTTGGAAAAAAACCAAGATGCCCTTTAGTAGGTGAGTGGATAAATAAACTATGGTACATCCGGATATAGAATATTATTCAATGTTACTAAGAAATGAGCTATCAAGCCATGAAAAGACATGGAAAAACCATAAGCACATGTTACAAAGTGAAAGGAGCCAATATGAAAAGGCTGCATACTGTATAATTCCAATTTTATGACACTGTGGAAAAGGCAAAACTATGGAGACAATAAAAATATCAGTGGTTGCCAGAGTTTGGGAGGGGGAATAGAGGAATGAGTAGACAGAGCACAAAGAATTTTTAGGGCAATGAAAATATTCTGTATGGTACCATTATAGTGAATGTCACTACACATTTGTCCAAACTCATAGAATGTACAAGACCAACAGGGAACCCTAATGTAAACTATGGACTTTGGGTGATTATCATATGTCAGTGTAGGTTTATCAGTTGTAACAAATGTACCACTCTGGTGAGAAATGTTAATAATGGAGGAGACTATGCATATGTGGGGTAGGGAGTTTATGGGACAATTCTGCACATTCCTCTCAATTTTGCTGTGAATCTACTGTTCTAAAAAATAGTCTTAATGAAAATGCATAATTTTGTACACCTTAAAATATACAGTTTTTTACTTCTCAAATATACTTCAGTAAAATAAAATAAAATTTAATAAATTTCAACCATAGTTGGTGTTTTCTTCATAGAAATTTCTTATTTTGTATCTATGTCTTTTTTATTGAATTTATGTTTCATTCTCTAATAAATGAGATATTTTCCCTTATATTTTCTAAGTAGATATTTGTGATTTTCATAACCAAAAAAGCTGTGTTTTTTTTTTAAAAGGACAGAGTCTATAAAGGCCATTCATTATATTTCTTGATTCTATCTTATCAGATAGTGGGGAAACTTTATTTTATAGTGATATATTACTTAGTGTTATAATTTATCCCAAACTGAGGTTATTGGTTGAGGTCAGAAATGGAGGTAGTGACACATGTTGAAAGATTAATATTTTTCTTCATATACTTTGTATCGTTTTACCTGTGAAACAATGTTTAAAAGAAGAATTCAATAAATAATAGTTAAAATGTAAACAAAAAAAGTAAGTAATTTAGTAGTTACAGAGAAGAATTCAGCACTGACTGAAGATCATGAATTTCATTAGACATATTTTAATTTTAAAGTGTTTTTGAGTATAAGAGGATATTTAAAAAGGATATGATATGACTGAGTGTAAAACTCCTTATAAGATCATTTTTCACTGTTTTGATTTCTCTAAAAGGATTCAGAGTGATTAAAGAGCAATATTTGAAACAGAAACAAACAAAACAAGTTCATGATAAACATAAACACCATCATACAACCCCAGGAACACAAAATGAAGAGGTTTATTATATTTAACACATTAAATATAAATTTAACACATTATATAAGAATAAAAATTATGTTTGCAGAATTACCTTTTATTGATTGAATCTGCTATGAATTCATTATCCATCTCCATTCTTTTATTTTCTTCCACAAATTGAGAATATATTATCGAAAGATCTGAAAAATCTTTTGCAATATTAGAAAGTTCAATATCCCATGATTGTTTCTTTAAGAAAAGAATAAAAGGACCATTATACATGTTTGTGTATCTCAAAAATAAATAATATATAAAATTATAAAATTACTTTAGTTGCATAAGTGAATGTTTGGGGATAGAGAACGGAAATCTAGTGGGAAGTAGAGAAAGGTCAACTTACGGCAGTATAAAAATTTCTAAGTGTTTCCAGATATTCATTTTCATAACTTTTTTTCTTCCAGGCTAGCTGTTCATAAACGGTTTTCAACTCATGTAGCTAAGAAAAAATATACACAAAAATGAATTGTAGAGATTTGTAAAATAAGAAATAGATTATATTTCACTTTATGCAGCTACCATAAGTTAATAAATATTGATTAAAATATTAAAAATAATACCATAGGCTTTTTTCATTTATGAAATTGATATAATATTCAAAATAAAATATAGCAAATCAAGTCTAACAGTGCTCAAATGAGTATTTGATCATGATAAAATAGAATGTATTTAGTTATGTTTTAAGAATAGATAAAAATTAGTAAATTTAAGTCATAATTCATCACATCAACAAATTAAAGGAGACAATAACATGAATATGGCCAACACTTCACAAAATAGCTATTTGATACATTCACTATTTAGTTTTCATAATTTTAACTAGAACAAGGAAAAACTACTCAAATATAAAGAACCAACAGCAAAAAGCAAAATAAATCATAAAATGCTAAATGCATGTCCACTGAACTAAAGAATGAGAATGGGTTACCTTTTATCAACACTATTATTAATCATGTTTTGTGAAAGCATAGCTAAATGCAATTGGATAATGAAACCAAATCTTACTATTATAATACTGAATGTAAATAGGTAACATATCTTCAAATTTAGGTTATATGACTGAATATCTAGGAAAACATAGAGATTCTATCCAAAACTACAGCATGTTATTTTCGTAAAATGGCCATGTATAAATATATTTTTTTAAAAAACAAACAAAAAAACCCAGCTCTTATCTATAAGAGAAATCATCTACTAAAATACTTACAAAGTTTAGTAAAAAAATATATTGGAATAAATCCAATACAAAAGGGAGGACTTATGTAAAGCAAACACAGATTCTTATTTAAAAGTTTAAATCAAGACCCACATGAAAAGAATGACATGTCATGGAAAGGTTTAATAAAATACAATGTCAGTTATCCCAAAATTAATATAAAGCATAATAGAAGGAAGTGTTCTCTTTCAAACGGCATGAAATGAAATTAGTATGGAAGACTAGCAAAGAGGTATATGAAAAATAAAAATAATGTTGGAAATTTGCTATCAGATATTAAAAACATTGTATAATATCATTAGAATAAAGCACTATTTATTTTTTGGTATTGTAATAAAGGTCAGAGGGGAAAACTAGAGCCCAAAAATAGATCTGAATTAATATTTTTAAAAGTGGTATTTAAATTCAGTGAGGCAGAAATCATTTACTTTAAATAATGGGACTGGAATAATGTATATTATCTATTAAAAGAAAAACAAAGTGGTCTCTCTAGTTCACATCTAACTCACAGTATAACAAAAATAAATTTCAGATAAATAAAAATCTGAATGCAAACACAAAACAATGCAAAGTATTAAAATAATCAATATGAGTTTGTTTGTATAATCTTGGGCTAAAGAAGAATGTCACCTTGCCAAGTAAACCAAAAAGATCTGTTGACATATTTGACAGCATATTTTATAATAAACAAGACTAAAGGAAAAATAATACTGTTTTAAAATGTGAAATAAAAGCCCGCCATTCTAAGATACAGTTCTAGTGAAGGGCATCAATGAAAATGGCAGAATAAGAACATCTGAAAATTCTCCTCCACAAAAGTAAGGATAAATCTGGCAAAAAAAAAGTCAAAATTAACTTTCTCAGGACTATGGAGATTAACTGAAGGCTTTCAGCAATCGGAGGTGCACTTATTCAAGAAAAACAGCCTAATGTTAGTAAGAAGTATGAGCTTTGTGGTGTTTTAACTTGTCCTAATCCCTCCCTCCTGTGGTCCTTGGTAGCCTTGAAGAATAACATTGCACATTTGTGGAGAACACCAGCATTCAGGCAGCCATCAGAGGTAGCAGAACAGAGCTGGAATGCCTTCAAAGCTTCATTATGAGAATTATCATTATTTGACTTGTCTGGTGGTTTTCTAGAAGGCTCCACTTGCAAGGATGTCTATAACTGACTTAATACAAAGTTCACCAAGTACAAAATGTCTCCCCAAAAAAGTTTTTCCCAAGGCATGATTATCATAAATCAGGCAATTGATTAAATTTATGGCCATCTTTGTGGATAACAGTTGGGGCAAACAACAGACTAACCAACAAACTTAAAAACAAAAGATTTTGAAGAGAAGGAGATGTGCAGGATGGCTTTATAAAGCTCCCACACATTCCTGGGAATTTGGAAGGCTGCAAATGCACAGGGATGTGTGAAAGCCCAGGGCTGTTCATATGCTCTAATGATACCTGAGAAACTCTTTAAGTTCTCACCTCCAGCTGACCTTGAAACTCCATGAAAGCAGAAAGTGAAAACTAAGGCAGAGCTGACAACTG
The DNA here is from genome assembly GCA_030848825.1 of Tadarida brasiliensis. Classification (NCBI taxonomy): domain Eukaryota; kingdom Metazoa; phylum Chordata; class Mammalia; order Chiroptera; family Molossidae; genus Tadarida; species Tadarida brasiliensis. Next base: position 80,920,076 of record CM061261.1, read on the forward strand.
CCTGCACGATTGTCGGGGATGTGCCTAACAAGCACACAAAGCCCCTTGGCAAAGACAAGGAGATTTGTTGTTTCCAAACTTTTAAGGATCATTTTCCAATCATTAATAGATCACTAAGATAACTGAGAAGACATTTCAATGGTTACACATGACAAAGAAAACTGACTTTGCGGAATTCATTCATAAAGGTCACGAAACAAACAAGTAACAACTCCAGCACACAGAAACAGGAACAAACCCAGGACAAGAGTCAGAATCTTATTCACAGTGTTTTTTCAGTATATTATTTAAAATGTCCATTTTTGAATAAAAATATGGAAATGTAAAGAAACAAGAAATATGTATCATATAGAAGAAAAAAAGCACGCAATGGAAACTGTGCCAGAAAAAGCTTAGATGTTGAATTTATTAGTCCCATCAGCTATTTTAAATATGTGCAAAGAGAACCAATGGACACAGACAACAGTGTGAGGAAGGCAGGATGGAGGTGGGAGTGGGGAGGAGGGGGTCAATGGGGGAAAAATGAGGGGGGGGGACAAAGAAATAAATAAAAGTGACTAAGGGCAAAATAAATATGTGCAAAGAGCTAAAGGTAAATGTCTAAGGAACTAAAGGAAAGCATGAAGATGTTTCACCAAATAGAAAATATCAACAAAGAGATAGCAAGAGAGAAGTAACATTTCATACACAAAGGATCTTCATAAGATTATTGCCTGTGTTATTATCCAAAACCATGGGGCCAGAAGGTATACACTAACATATTCAAAGTACAGAAAAAAGGAACCAAAAATCCTATATCATGTAAAACTATCATTTAAAAATGAAGGAGATATTAGGACATTGCCATATAATCAAAAACAGAAAATTTCTCACTAGGATATCTGTCCTATAAGAAATACTAAAGGGCCTGGCCAGTGTGGCTCAGAGCGTTGTCCCGTGGACTGAGAGATCCCAGTTTGATTCCCGGTCAGAGCACATGCCCGGGTTGCAGGCTCGATCCCCAGTATGGGGCGTGCAGGAGGCAGCTGATCAATGTATCTCTTTCACATCGATGTTTCTCTCTCTCTCTCCCTTCCTCTCTCTCTAAAAAATCAATAAAAACATATTTTTAAAAAAGAAATACTAATGGTAGTTCTTCAGGCTGAAAGAAAAAACACTAGGCAATGACTTGAATACACAAGAAGAAATAAAGAGAATCAGTACACATACCTACATAGATAAATATTAAAATATGGTATAAATGTATTATTTTGTAACACTTTTTTCTTACCTGATTTAAAAAGACAACAATATAAAGCAGTAATTATAAGTTTCTGTTAACAGCCACACATGTATAAGAATGCAATTTGTACAATAAGAGCACAAACAAATGGGAAAGGGAAGTAGACTATATAGAGGAGCAAAATTTTTTTTATACTATTGAAATTAAGTTACTATTAGTTCAAAATAGATTCTTTGCCTTTAAAAAAAATTTTTTTTAATCCTCACCCGAGGACATTTTTGCATTTGTCTTCAGATAGAGCAGGAGGGAGAGAGGGAAGAAGAGAGAGAGAGAGAAACATTGATGCGAGAGAGAGACACATCGAGTGGTTGCCACCCACACAACCCTAACAGGGCCGAGACAAACTGCAACCAAAGTACGTGCCCTTAGCGGGAACCAAATGCAGGACTCTCTGGTCCACAGGCCGACACTCTAACCACTAAGCCAAACCGGCCAGGGCTTTTAAAATATCTTTTAATTGATTTTTAGAGAGAAAGGAAGGGAGAAGGAGAGAGAGAAACACTGATGTAAGAGTGGAACATCGATTGGCTGCCTCCTACACGTCCCTACCAAGATCAAGCCCCGAAACCCAGGCATATGCCCTACATTGGAATCCAACTTGCAACTTTTCCATGCACAAGATGACTCCCAGCCGAGCCACACCAGCCAGGGCCAAAATAGATTCTTTTATAAATTGAGAGATAATTTATAATCTCAGGGAAAAAATTATGAAAATAATTTTTAAATATATAGTAAAAAAATGACAAAGTAATTGAAATGGTACACTAAGAAATAACTATTTAATGCACAAAAAGGTAGTGATAGAGTAATAGAGGAATTATAAGAAAGAGAAAATAGCAAAATGACAGACATATATCCTATCTTGTCAATAATTATATCAAATATACATGGATTAAACACTTCAATGAAGGTATAGAAATTGACTAAATAAATTATTTTTTTAAATGACCCTGTCATACAGCATGGATGAACTTGGACAGCATTATGCTAAGTGAAATAAGCCAGTCAAAGAAAGACAAGTACCATATGATGTCACTTATATGTGGAATCTAATGAACAAAATAGAAACTGATTCAGAGATAGAAAACAGACTGACAGCTGTCAAAGGAGAGGGAGATTGTGGTGCTGAAAGAAAGGAGTAAAGGTATTAAGCAAAAAAATGCAAAAACTCATAGACACAGACAACAGCATGCTGACTACCAGAGGGGAAGGTGGTGAAAGGAGGTAGAAAAGGATATAAGGGAGGTAAATGGTGATGGAAGGAGACTTGACTTGTGCTGGTGAGCACACAATACAATATACAGCTGATGTATTATAGAATTGTACACCTGAACTTATATAATTTTATTAACCAATATCACCCCAATAAATTCAATTAAAAAATAAACAAAAAAATGATCCCATCATATACTGTCCACAAGAGGCACATTTTAGATTCAAAAACACAAATAGCCCTGGCAGGTGTGGCTCAGTGACTGGAGTGTTGGCCCACACACCAAAGAGTTACAGGTTCAATTCCTGGTTAAGGGCACATACCTGGGTTGCAGGTTCAGTCCCCGCCCCGGTCAAGATGCATACAGGAGGCAACCAATCGATGTGTCTTCTTACATAGGTCTCTCTCTCTCTCTCTCTCCCCCCCGCCTTTCTCCCCCTCCCTCCCTCCCTTTCACTGTCTCAAAAAAAAAAAATCAAAGGAGAAAATATCTTCAGGTAAGGATTAACAACAACAAAACCATAACACAACAAGAAACACCCCACAGACATGTTGAACATAAAATGTTAAAAAAGAAATACCATGAAAATCACAGCCAAGGAGAGCTAGAGTGGCTGTATTAATATCAGATAAAATATGTTTTTGTTTTTTTTTTAGGACATTTATTAATTTATTTTTGTTACAGATGTTTCTCCTTTTTTCCCCATTGACACCCTCCTCCCCATCCCTCCACCCCTTCCCCAGCTTTGTTGTCCATGTCCATCAGTTATGCATACATGCGTATAAGTTCTGTGGTTTATCTCTTCCCTCCCCCCCACCCCCTCTCTTCTGAGGGTTGTCAGTCTGTACCCTACTTTCACATCTCTGGGTCTACCCTGTTCCCCAGACTGTTATGTTTATTATATTCCACAAATGAGTGAGATCATGTGATATTTGTCTTTCTCTGCTTGGTTTGTTTCGCTTAGGATAATACTCTCGAGGTCCCTCCATGTCGTCTCAAAGGATAAGAGATCTTTCTTTCTTACAGCTGCATAGTACTCCATTGTGTATATGTACCACTGCTTTTTTATCCATTCATCCACTGATGGGCACTTGGGCTGTTTCCAGATCTTAGCTATTGTAAATAGTGCTGCTATGAACATGGGAGTACATGTATTCTTTCTGATTGGTGTTTCAGGTTTCTTAGATTATATTCCTAGAAGTGGGATCACTGGGTCAAATGGCAATTCAATTTTTAATTTTTTGAGGTAACACCATAGTGTTTTCCACAGTGGCTGCACAAGTCTGCATTCCCACCAGCAGTGTACTAGAGTCCCCTTTTCTCCATACCCTCGCCAAAACTTGTTGTTTGACGATTTGTTGATGGTGGCCATTCTGACAGGTGTGAGGTGATACCTCATTGTTGTTTTAATTTGCATCTCTCTGATGATTAGTGATGTTGAGCATTTCTTCATATGTCTCTCAGCCATTTGTATGTCCTTTTTGGAGAGGTGTCTATTTAGTTCCTCTGCCCATTTTTTAATTGGGTTCTTTGTCTTCCTTTTGTTGAGTTGTATGAGCACTCTATATATTTTGGAGATTAACCCTGTATCTGATGTATCATTGGCAATTATGCTCTCCCATATAGTGGGTTCCCTTTCTGTTTTGATGGTTGTTTCTTTTGCTGTGCAGAAGCTTTTGAGTTTGATGTAGTCCCATGTGTTCATTTTTTCCTTTGTCTCTGTTGCCTTAGGTGATGTATCAGTGAAGATTCTGCTGCGTATGATGTCCAAAATTTTGTTGCCTACATTTTCTTCTAGGATTTTTATGGATTCATGAGTCACATTTAAGTCTTTTACCCATTTTGAGTTTATTCTTGTGTATGGTGTAAGTTGATGGTCTAGTTTCATTTTTTTGCATGTAGCTGTCCAATTTTCCCAACACCATTTATTAAAGAGGCTGTCTTTGCTCCATTGTATCATTGTATGCTCTTGCCACCTTTGTCAAATATTAGTTGAGCATAATGTCTTGGGTCAATTTCTGGATTCTCTGTTCTGTTCCACTGGTCTATATGCCTGTTCTTGTGCCAGTACCAGGCTGTTTTGATTATAAAATATGTTTTTGAATAAAAATTATTACTAGAGACATTTCATAATGACAAGTCAATTAATCAAGAAGACATAACAACTACAAACATAGATGCACCAAACAACAAAACCTCAAAATACATGAACAAACTGACAGAATTTGAAGAGAAAAATAGGCAATTCAATGAAAATAAAGACTTCAATACACACTTAAATAATGGGTAAGAATAGACAGAATATTAACAAGGAAATAGACTTGAACAACACTAAACAAGGAGACCTAATAGACATCTACATAGTACTCCATCCAACAAGAGCAGAATAATATTTTCCCCAAGTGCACATAGAGCATTCTCTAGGAAAGACCTTATGTTAGGTTATAAAACAAGTCATATTAAGTTTTAAAAGGCTGAAATCATGCAAAGTATATTCTCTATCCTCACAGGAATAAGATTAGAAATCAATAACAGAAGCCCACTATCATACTAAGATATTTTAAATACAGCTCTTATAGTAATTGATATAGCCATTAGAAAATAAATCATTAATATAAAAGATTTAAATAATGTGATTGCCAGTTCACAAAATAAACTTATTTAGAACTACATACCACTATTACTGAAAACATTTCCCAAATAAACTATTTATGCAAATTACCCTTCTAGTAGGACACAAATTATAGATAATATATACCATATAGACTACCTTTATGCACAAGTAATAATTACACTAAAAATCAATTTAAAGATAACTTTAAAATTCAGTGGAAATATAAGAGTTAATCTGTCCAAGACAGATCATAGGCTGATTTTACAGAGACAGTTTGCCTTCTACAAATTTCCAAGGAAGCTAGTAAAGGTCCAATTTAGAAAAACTACCCAAATAAATGGAGAGATAGATCATGTTTATGTTTAGGGATCTCCATCATAAAGATGTAATTTCTCTATCAAATAATCCATAAATAATGTGATTCCAATCATAACTCCAATAAAATTTCTGAAGGACATAAACATAATAACAGTGAAATTTATATGAAAAAGCAAAGATCAAGAATAGCCTAAATCTCATTAAAAATATAAGACTGGGCAATTCACCATAATAGATAATCAAAATTCATTATAGAAGTTTAATAACATAGACATGAAGTATTAAAGTCAAGTTGGTGAAGTAGAACAAAAGAATAAAAAGAGAATGGAGCCCTGGCCGGTTTGGCTCAGTGGTTAGAGTGTTGGCCTGCAGACAAGAGAGACTCGGGTTTAGTTCCCGCTAAGGGCACGTACCTTGGCTGCAATTTGTCCCCGGCCCTGGTTGGGGTCGTGTGGGTGGCAACCAGTCGATGTGTCTCTCTCACATCGATGTTTCTCTCTCTTTTCCTCCCTCTCTCCCTCCTGCTCTACCTGAAGATAAATGCAAAAATGTCCTCGGGTGAGGATAAAAAAAAAGAGAGAATGGAAAAAGGCAACCACACAAATACGGAAGCCTCATATGTGACAGAGATGGCACCAAATATTGGTATATAAATAAATACAATAAATTGTATTGTAACATTTTGTATTCTGTATAAGAAAAGATATTAGAACCCAACTCCCTTTGATCAGTTGAGAAAGACAAGTATCATATGATTTCACTTATATGTGAAATCTAAAGAACAAAATAAACTAACAAACAAAACAGAAACAGACTCATAGAGAACAGAGTGACAGAGAACAGACTGACAGCTGTTAGAGGGGAAGAGGATTGGGGGCTGGGTAAAAAAGGTAAAGGAATTAAGCAAAGAAAGAAAAACCTCATAGACATAGATAACAGTATGGTGATTACCAGAGGAAAAGGGGGTGGGGGTTGGGAGGGTAGAAAAGGGCATAGAGGGGATAAATGGTGATGGGAGGAGACCTGATTTGGGGTGGTGAACACACAATATGATATACAGATGATGTATTATAGATCTGTATAACTGAAACCTATATAATTTTATTAACCAATGTCATCCCAATAAATTCAATAAAAAAAGAAAAAAGATTAAAACATCCCTTCACACCATGCCCATAAATGATTTCCATATTGATTATGCTTCACATCTGGCAAGCAAAACATACATTCCTAAAATTCTAGAGATAGCTTATTACTTCCAAACTTGTAATTAAAAGATAGGATGACAAAACACTCAATTTTGAATATTTTAAACATGGTTTCATCTAAGAACACTGTGTAAATATGAAAAGCAAAATTTCAAATCATTTGCAATAAAATACCGCAGATTATTTTTTGTCTTTGAGGTTGTAAAAATTTCTTAAGCAAGTTCAGAAAAGCACAAAGTTCATAGAAACCTATTTATAACTTTTAGTAAATTAAAACTGAAATTTCATTCATCAGAAGTTATCATAAAGAGATGGAAAAAGATTGGGTGAAAATATTTTTAACATATGTAATTTTAAACTATTTAGTATTCATAACATAAAACAAATTCTTATAAATCAATAAAAAATAAGCAATCACTCAACATATAGGGGGAAAATCATGAGCAGGTTTTACACAGAAAGGAAAATACAGATGATCTCCCAAAAGCCATTAAAATATGCTCAGTTCATGAATAATTATGGATTTTTTAAATGAGATACAATTAAAAAGAGACAATAGAAAATGGCAAAAAAGACATATAGCTTTAACTGTGGGTAGGCATACATATTGGTACAGGAATGTGTATATTATTACCTTTTTAAGATACTATAATTTCTTTTTACCATTTTATAATTTCCTCTTACTATAGAGAATGAGATGTGTCAGAAGAGGAAGATAGGAAAGATGAGTCACAGGAGAAGGTCAGGGTGATACCAAGCATGGCAGGACTCAGCCCAGCATCCTGGTTTAAAGAAGAAGGGAACCACCAGCCGGGGCATGCAGGCAGTCTCTAAAAACAGAGAATGATCCCAGGCTGACTCTCACTAGGGAAACAAGGACCTCAATTCTAAAACCACAGGGACCGAGTCTTGCCAAAACTGAATGAACCTGAAAGGAGATTCATTCTGGAGTCTCCATAAAGAAATGCAAGGAAACTGACACCTTGATTTCAGTCTTGGAAGCCCTGGAGGAGAGGAACTAGCTGAGCCACAACCCAGAGACACTTTGCGATAAAAAAAAAAAAGGATGCTGCTTTAACTGCTAAAATTCTGGTAATTTGTTATGCAGCTATAGAAAACCAATATAGACAGAAAATTGGCTAGCTGCTATACAATTATTGAAGGAGAGTAAGTTTTAATAGCCATGTTTCAAAACTAAAATCAGTGTATTTTATTTTTAAACATGAAAACTCACCTTTTTTGATAAATCAGATAATTCATCTGTTGTTGTCTGTGTTTCCTGTGTTACTAGTTTCCCGGCTTTTACATTCTTCTCAATACTAATATTAATATCTTGAATTAATGTAATGAAGTGACAACATAGAACATCAAGTTTTTCTACCTGTCTCCTAAGAGAGAAAAATAAAAACACAGTCGATTTTATCTACATTGAAAAAAAATTATATTAAAATTAGGTATATTTAAATTAGCTTCTGACTTAATGTAAATCAATGAAATTCATGTGTTCTTAAAAGTTCTCCCATTCCAAAGCAACTCCTGAAAAGTACCACTTAGATATCAAAAGTAAACAGTGAGAAAAATATTCACCAGTAGTATTTATGTTTCCAGTGTAAAGAAATTGAGAGAAACAGATAATGTACTGTAGAACTGTATACCTGAAACCTATATAATTTCATTAACCATTATCCCAATAAATTCAATAAAAATAAAATAAAATAAATCATTTGTAAATTTTAAAAAATAAATCACCTTTTTATTTGATTTCAGGTGAGAGGCCTTTGATTTAGAAGTTGGATAGTATAGATCACTGAGGGGGCGAGGCTGAGGTAGAAGAGGGTATGGGGGGATAAATGGTGATGGAAAAATATTAAAATAAAATAAAGAAAAAAAAGTTTAAAGAACAAAACAAAAGAAGATGTAAAAGTGAAAGACCAAACAGTCGTCGAGGTAAAACAGAGGAAATTGCCCTTCAGGATAACAAGAGGCTTACTTTAAAGAGGTAATTGCCAACAGGTTCTTTATTCCTATGTGACCTTCCACGAAAAAGACTAATGGCTAATCTGTGAACCGCATAATACTTTATCTTATATGGTAGGTAGAAAACACATTCCAAATATGAAAGTCTCCTTAGACAATGTTATAATGTAATACATGGAAAAGGTACAGTGAAAAAATGACCAAGTTATCACTTTCCTAAAATACCAGCAAGTAATAAAGATAGCCCCAACTTTTCTTAGACATTAAAGTAAAAATAATGGGAGATTTATTTGAAACCATACAAAAGATCAAACAGTAAATCATCTATGGTAATAAAATCGTACAAACCAATATTGAACTAAAAATAAATTAAAAAAATAGACAAATGGGCAAAAAAGATAAACAAGAGAATAAATACCAGTGGCCAATAAATATATGATATGCTTACTGAATTTGCCCTGATTTTAGGAGTAGAGTCAAATGAAACTGAAAGATACAACTTCATTACAGAAATGAAAATTAAAACAACAAATAAACAGGCAAGAATATTATTCTTGTATGGAGAATAAGGTCTCCCTACCAGAATTCTAGAAGCCAGGTAGATATGAGAGTTGGGGAATCTCAGCATTCAAAATGTGTAAGTTTGGTTCAATTTCCTTCTTTTTTTTATCCTCACCCGAGGACATTTTTGCATTTATCTTCAGATAGAACGGGAGGGAGAGAGGAAGGAAGAGAGAAAGAAACATCTACGTGAGAAAGACACATCGATTGGTTGCCACCCACAGGATCGGCCCCTGGACCAATGAGTTGAGGGTTCGAATGCGGTCAAAGGCACGTACCTCGGTTGCAGTTTGTCCCCAACCCAGGTCGGGTCATGCAGGAGGCAGCCAGTAGATGTGTCTCTCTCTCGCATCGATATTTCTCTCTCTCCCTGACTCTCACTCTGTCTGATAAATGGAAAAGTATCCTCAGGTGAGGATTAAAAAAATAATAATAATATGGAAGCTTGATTCATCAAAGCAAATAAGCAAGAGTTGTGGCAAGAGAGTGCTAGCAAGAAAAAAGTCACAGTTTTTTTGTGTGTTTTTTTTTTTTTTTTTTTTACAATCTAATTATAAGAATAACATCCTATTATTTTTGCTTTACTCTGTTCATCAGAAGCAACTCACTGGGTTTAGCCCACATGCAAGGGGAAGCGATTTTACAAGCGAGAAAATATCAGGAGGCAGAGATCATTGGAAGCCATGTTGAAACTGCTAACCACAGAGCCCTTTGATCAGTTACATGTTTCATAGTTGGAGGTCTGCAAGGTACATTCTTATGGCCTTCACATTATACCCAGAAGAAAAAAACAATAATTATTTAAATAGATAAGCCAGAAGGAATAATATTAGAAGAATTAAAAATGTAGAAAATAATGAGAAAATCATCAAGAGGCATTGTGGATACAATGAAACTAAGATATGTTTCACTTGAGTCGTAGAAGAAGGAACAGAGAGAAAATGGGACCAAGGCATAGTCTGAAGTGATTATGTCTGAGAATGCCCAGGGATAATGAAAATTATAATACATAGATTCCATAAGACTAGAGGACTAACAAAGCCCAACAGAATGAGTGAAAAATAATCTACCCCTAGAATATCCTAATAAAATAAAATTAATATACTTTCAAAACCAAGAAATGATCTTAAAAACAGCCAAAGGAAAAATACAGATTAGTTGTATGGCACTGAGTCAAATGGTCAATATGCTTCTTAAAAGCAAAAATGAAATGATAACTTTAATATGAAAATAGAAAATATCTTTAAAAAAAAAACTCTGGAAATTTCGTCATCAGCAGAACTTCACTACAGAGTATTCTGAATGATCTATTCCAACTGGAAAGTACTCCCAAGTGGAAAATATATGATGCATGAAGAAAAAAAAAAGAAAAATGTTATTATGAGGGTAAATCTAAAAGTCAACCTTAATTGTTTAAAATAATAACAACAACATTCTCATGGGTTATAAAAATATAATATTCCACAACAACAACAACTATTTAATTCAGGAACAATGTGATAACTACGGTAAAACTTGCCATAAATCCCTTTCTTGTTTAATGGGTTAACAGTGTCTTTAAAAGTCTAAGAATGTACATTTCCATGTAGTAATTAGTAGTATTTCCTACTAAGAGAACAGAAACAGAATTATAATAAACTAGAAGAAGAAGAAGAAATAACAACTAATGTGAAAGAAGGCAATAAAAAAAGAAAAAATAAAACAAATGGGCAAATACAATAGTTTATTTTATGGTTTAAATCCAAACTTATTAGTAATTTGTGAATATACTTTAAAAAATGCTTTCAAATGATTAAAAAAAATCTACCTACATGTTTACAAGAGAGATATATAAAACATGAAGACTCAAAAACATTGAAATTTAAAGAACTAAAAGTATTTCCCAAATATCAAAAGAAGGCTAGTAAAGCTATATTAATAATATCTTGATTGAATTTAAGGCCAAAAGTATTCCAAGAGTCAAAGATTGTCAATTCATAATGATGAAAAGGTAAATCATTTGCGAGCAAGATATAACAACGCTAAACTTGTATGAAACTGAGTCTGAAAAAATACAAAGCAAAAACCGATAAAATTTTTAAAAATAAAAAGATATAAACCAAAATATACTGTCATAGTGGGAGACTTTACCACACTTTTCTTAATATTTGACAGAAAAGTAGTAAAAATCAGTAATGATACAGAACAGTGCTTCTCAAACATCTCATTGGGATCTGTTAAAAGTGCAGATTCTCATTTAATAGGTCTGAATTGAACCTCAGATTCTGCATTTTGAATGAGCACCCAGGTAATGCTGATGTTGTTGGTCCATAGACCACACTTGAAATTTAGCAAGAATAGACAAAGATTAACCTCTAAGATTAGAAAACTTGACCTAATGAAACAGTAAGGAGCAATACATTCAATAGGTACATGGGAGTATTTTCAAGCACACAAGGAGTATTCACTAGAAAAGAGTCACTGAGCCAAAAATTAATAGGCAACAATTTCCAATGAGTTAAAATTATATAATGCTCTCTGAACAAAATAAAATTGAACTGGAAAATAATAATAATTAGAAAATAGAAATTAATCATGGAAATTTTAAAAATATATTTCTTAACACATGGGTAAAAGAGGAAACCACAATGAAAATTAGAAAACATGTTAGCTAAATTACAATGAATATGTAACAAATCAGATGAGTCACAAAAGTAATTTATATAATGGACATAGGCTGAGGAAATATAAACATCTTAATGAATGGATGTTATCTAAATCACAGGTTTGTAAATAAATTTTGTGTTCTTCATTTTGCTTATATTTACTTGACTCTAGATTTATGTGAATGAGTTTTTCTACAACACATATTGTGGAATTGTGCACCTGAAAGTTGTATAATATTTTTAACCAGTATCATCCCAATAAATTCAATAAAAATAAAAATATGAGTTTTTCTATAATAAATAATTGATCAATTTGAATTAAAATTTTCTGTCACATAGAACCATAAAAAAACTTAAAGACAAGAGGAATTAGACCAATATCATAAAACACAAATACATCAAAAATAAAATAAAAATCACTTCTATTACAAATATACCAAATATAGTCTACATATATTTTTAAATATTCCATTTTATTAGAAATAAAACAAATGGAAATAAAATAATTAGATGCTATGTTTATAATTAATACAAGGCTATACAATTAGCTTTGGGGTTTATTTTATTTTATTTTTCCTTTATTGATTTTAATGAGAGAGAAGAAGGGAGAGGGAGAGAGAGAAACATCGATGAAAGAGAATATCCATTGGCCACCTCCTGCACACCCCCGACTGGGGATCGGGCCCACAACCTGGGCATGTATCCTGACTGGGAATCAAACCGGCGACCTCTTGGTGCACGGGTCGATGCTCAACCACTGAGCCGCACTGGCTGGACTATAAAATTTGTTTTAAATAATATCCCATGCTGAAAAAACTTTAAGTGGTCACTTTTGCACACAGATAGCAGGGATATATATAATGCTATATCATATCCATAGTCAATTTGGCAAGATGTAAAAAGAGCTTTTAAATGACTCTGCAAAACAATGCTTTAAGAATCTATGCACACACAGATTTGCATATGTAAAGAAACATATTTTAATTTATATATAAATTTGATAAGATAATATGAGTAATTTAGATTCCTTCCTTTCTCTTCTCTTTAATATTTTTTCTTCATTGATCCTAGAGAAAGCGGAAGGAAGAGAGAGATAGAAACATGAATGAGAGAGAACATCAACTGGTTGCCTCCTGCATGCCTCCCACTGGGGATTGGGCCCACAACCTGGGCATGTGCCCTGACTGGGAATCAAACTGGCGACCTCTTGGCTTGGTACATGGGTTGACGCTCAACCACTGAGCCACACCGGCCGGGCCTTTCCTTTCTCTTTATATAAATTTTTATGCAGGAAAATAAATTACATTTTAAATAATATTTTACTTCTAAATGATATAAGTAAAATGTGTGAAAAATTCTTACTTGTAGGCTTCTATGTTTAATTCACTATTTTTAATAGCTTTTTCCATTTCTTCTCTAAACTGTTTAGCTTTCAATTTTGCATTTTCACAGTTTTCTATAGCTTCTTTAAGTTCTTCATGAATGTGTTTGTATAGTTCCATTGCCTAGAAATAAAAAATATTTTGCTAATATATACACTTAATGGCTAATTAAAAGAATTGGACAAGATATAAAAAGTTCTTTATATCAATTTTCTTCCTATGTTTACTTAGTCTATTGTTTAGCACAGTAGTGTTTTGAGATTCCTTTACCCTGAATGGCATCAATAAATATCAGGGATATACAAAAGTTATTGAAGAGAACTTCAACATCTCAGTTAACATCACCAAAATTAAAATCATTATTTTTTCACCCACAAAAACTGCTGCCTTTTACTGTTTTTATTGTTCAAATACTTTATTGTAGAAAAATCAGAAAACACAGATAAAAAATACATTAAATAATCAGTAATATTCTCATTCAGGAATAACCATTATTATCTTATTGTGTCAAAATATTCCATATTTATTGTCTTTATTAATTAATAGCATGAACATTCTCCCTTCTCTCTCCATCTCGCCTTTCTCTGTCAAACTAAAGAGAAGGGGTAGTTGTAGTGGTCGTAACTTGGAACTAAAGGCCTAGCAGTCCTGTTAGAAAGTGGGGAGTGGTATAAGAGAACTAAGGAGTCCTTTCCCCAGGGGGTCAAGTAGTAGACCAAAGATGAGGCAGTTGCCTCCTGGAAAAGCATAAATCGCATTATTTTTTAGACTACCACAGATAACATCTACAAGATTTTCCTTTAGGCACAGGAGTGTAGGGGTATATACAGTTTAGCAAAGAGCAAGGTGTATACCAGGATGATGGGTAACAAAAAGCTCAGGAAAAATAATAGGATTTCTAATATCAAAAGAAGAGCAGTAACTAATATCCCAAGTCCAATCTGTCAGTGCCTTTAGATGAGGCAGCCTGTAGGCATTGTTGGGGCAGTGGTCTCAGTGTCAGGGCATGGGATGACACATATGATTCAAATTCATCTCCAAGTTAAGCTTTTGGGCTGAATCAGTATGGGACGGGTATATTCTTTCATATGAATACTCTTTCGAGTTGATGTAGATAACATTTTTGTGGCTCTATGATGTTATGATGCTGAGTTGCTTGTAGAATTTGAAGGCAAAAATGAACCTTCCAGCTTAATTTGCAAGTGTCTACATACTAAGGCTCAAGCACACTGGCTAAGGGTCTTCTTGCATTATGTAAGCAATTGGGTTATTTCTGCAGGATGCTAGCCAGGGCCTCAAAACTGAATCAAAACAGTCCCAAGTAATCACTGATCTGCTTTCTAAATTTATTGATTTACCTGTTCTAGATATTTCATCTAAGTGAAATCATATAATGTGTAACCTTCTATATAGTATGATACTTTCAAAGTTCCCATACTGTGACATGCATCAATACTTAATTTCTTTTATGACTAAATAATACTCCATGATATGGATATATCACATTTTGTTTATTAGTCTTTCATCAGTTGGTAGATATCAGTTTGTTTGTACCTTATGAACAGTACTGCTATGAACATTTATGTACCAACTTTTGTTTAGCTGTTTGTTTTTATGTTGGTTTTCAATTCTTTTGGGCATACATCTTCACATAGAATTGCTAGAGAATATGGTAATTCCATGTTAAATTTTTGAGAAAACTGCAAATTCTTTTCCACAGTGGCTGTACCATTTTACATTCCTAACAGCAAAATACAGTGGTTCCAATTTCTTCACATACTCACCAAAACTTATTTTCCATTTTATTTTTCGTGCTTTTCCTTTTGGTGTCAAGTACTAAAAATCATCACCTAGTTCAAAGTCAAGGAGCTTACTGCCTACATTTTCTTCTAAGAGTCTTAAGGTTTCAGGTCTTACATGAAAGTAATCCATTTTGAGTAAATTTTTCTGTATGGTGTAAGACAGTGGTCCAATTTCATTATTTGGTGTGTGGCTGTCCATTATTCCCAACACTATTTATTGAAAAGACAGTCATTTCCCCCATCACATATTCTTGGCTCCTTTGTGGTAAATTGACTACATGTGTTGGCTTATTTCTGGGCTCTCTATTCTGTTTCATTGATCTATGTGTCTGTTTTTATGACAAATACCACATTTCTTTGATTACTATAACTTTGTAATATAGTTTGAAATCAGTGGGTGTAATGTCTCCAGCTTTGTTTTTTCTTTCTCAAGAATGCTTTAGCTATTTAAGGTCTTTTGTAGTTCTGTACAAATCCTAGAATTTTTTTGTTCTATTTCTGTGAGAAATGCCATTGGAATTTTGATAGACATTACATTGAATCTGTACATTGCTTTGAGTATTATGGACATTTTAACAACATTAATTCTTCCAATCTATGAGCACAATATGTTCTTCCATTTATTTGTGTCCTTTTCAATTACTTTCTTCAATGTCTTATAGTTTTCAGAGTACAGGTCTTTCATCTCCTTGGTTAAAATTATTTTTAGGTATTATATTCTTTTTTATGAAATTGTAAATATATTTTTTTAAATTCTCCTTCTTATTGTTCTTTATTGGTATATAGGAATGTGATGGATTTCTGTATATTAATTTTTTATCCTGCAACTTCACTAAATTCATTTATTAGTTCTAATAGTTTTGGGTAGGTTCTTTAGGTGTTGTTGTTGTTTTTTTAATATATAATATTATGCCATCTGTAAATAGTGATAGTTTCACTTCTTCCTTTCCAATTTGGGTAACTTTTATTTCCTTTTCTTGCCTAATTGCTCTGGCTAAATATTCAACACTATGTTGAATAAAAGTGGTGTGCATGGCAATCCTTGTCTTATTCCTGATGTTAGAACAAAGCTTTCAGCTTTTTCACCTTTGAGTATGATGTTAACTGTGGGCTTGTAATATAAGGCTTTTATTATGTTGAGGTACATTCCCTCTAGACCCACTTTCTTGAGAGCTTTTATCACATGGAAAAAGATTTTAATTTTGATAAAGTCCAATTTCTATGCTTTTTTCTTTTGTTGCTTGTGTTTTTAATGTCATATCTAAAAAAATCAATTTCCAAATTCAAGGTCATGAAGATTTACCCCTAAGTTTTCCTGTAAGAGTTTTATAATTTAGCTCTTACACATAAAGCTATGACCTATTTTGAATTAATTGTTAATTTTTTTATGTGGTGGGAAATAGGGGTTCCACTTTATTCTTTTGAATGCATGTGGATATCCAGTGTTCCAGCACCATTTATTGAAGATACTACTCTTTGTCCCAATGAATGGTCACAGCACTCTTGCCAAATGAATTGACCACAGATGTATAGACTTATTTCTGGAATCTCAAGCCTACCTCTTTGATCTATTTTTTCTGTACTTATGCAAATGCCACACTCTTTTGCTTATACTGCAGCTTGTAGTAACTTTTAAAATTGAAAAGTGTTGAGTTCTCCAAAGTGTTCTTCTTTTTCCCCAAGATTATTTTGATTATTTGGATTCCTTGCAATTCCATATAAATGTTAGGATAGGCTTTTCTATTTCTGCAGAAAGATCTCTGAGAGTCTTGATAGAAATTGCATTGGATCTGGAGATAGCTTTAGGCATTATTGACATTTTAACAATAGTTAGTCTTCTAATCCATGAACATGAGATATCATTCCATTTATCTAGGTCTTCTTTAATTTATTTAGTTTTGAGGGGTAACTCTTACACTTTCTTGATTAAATTTATTTCTAAGTACTTTATTCTTTTTAATGTTATTATAAATGGAACTGTTTTCTCAATTTCATTTTTAGATTGTTCACTGCTAGTATATAAAATACAACTGAATTTTGTGTATTGAGCTTATATCCTGCAACTTTGCTAATCTTGTTTATTCACTCTAATAGTTTGTTTTGTAAATTCTTTATGATTTTCTCTATATAAGTAAAGTCCTCTGCAAATAGAGATATTATTACTTCTTCCTTTACAATTTGAATATCTTTTATTTATTTTTCTTGCCTAATTTCTATACTAGAACTTCCAGTGCAATGCTGAACAGGAGCGGTGAATGTGCACATCCTTCTCTTGTTCATGATCTTAGAAGAAAAGCTTTAAGTCTTTCACCATTATAGTATTAGCTGTGGGTTTCACAAAAATGTCCTTTGCCTTTATCTTGTTAGCTGGTTTCCTTCTTTTCCTAATTTGTTAAGTGTCATGAAAGGGTTTGGGGAGTTTGTCTAATGTTTGTTTTTTGTTTTTTCTTTTTTAAAAATACGTTTTTATTGATTTGAGAGAAAGAGGAAGGGAGCAGAGAGAAAGAGAAATGTCAGTGATGAAAGAGACACATCGACAACGAGAGAGAAACATCAATTGGCTATCTCCTGTACGCTCCCTATTGGGGATTGAGCCTGAAACCCAGGTATGTGCCCTGACCAGGAATCAAACCAGGGACTTCTCAGTACATGGGATGATGCTCAACCAAATGAGTAACACCAGCCAGAGCTAATGTTTTCTTCTTTATCAACTGCGATGTTCACAGTGTGTGTGTATTTTATCTTTAATTTGTTAATGAGCTGTCTGAAATTAATTTATTTTCATATGTTGACTCACCCTTGAAATCCCACATGGTCATTATAAATATTGTTCATAATATGCTGCTAGATTTGGGTTGCTAATATTTCACTGAGAATTTTTGTGTCTATAATCATAAGTCACATTGGTCTAGTTTCTTTTCTTGTGATGTCTTTACCTGGCTATAGTAGTCTAAGCAAGGTTGGCCTCAAAGATGATTTAGAAAGTGTTCCTCCTCTTTCTTTTCCCTCCTTCATTTTGGAAGAGTTAGAAGATGATTGGTACATGTTTGCTTGTTTTCTTTGTATGTTCGATAGAATTCACCAGAGAAATCATCTTGTCCTGGGCTTTTCATTATTGTGGCATTTTGTTACAATTCATCACTTTCCTTATTTTAAGTTTGTTCATTTTTATTTTTTTGTGATTCATTTTTGGTAGTTTGTGTTTTTAGAAATTTATCTATTTCATCTATGTTATTTGGTCTGTTGATACAGAATTATTTATGGTGTTCTATACATTTTTTATTTCTGTAAGGCCTATCGTAATATCCCAACATTCATTTCTGATTTTAGTAGTTTTAATTTTCTCATTTTTCTCCTAATCAGTCCAGCTAAAGATTTGTCAATTTTGTTACCTTTTCAAAAAAACAACTTTTAATTTCTTTTATTATCTCTATTGTTTTCCTCTTATCTATTTTATCTCCACACTCTGATCTTTATCATTCCCTTCCTTCTGCATTTGAGTTTAGCTTGCTCCTCTTTCCTAGTTTTATATGGTATAAAGTTAGGTTACTGAGTAAATGTAGACGTTTACAGGTGTTAATTTTTGCTATGAACACTGCTCTCACTGCATCCCATAAGTTTTCATGTGTTGTATTTTGTTCTCATTTATCTCTGAGTATTTTGTAATTTCCCTTGTGATTTCTTCTTTCACCCATTATTTGTTTAGGAATGTATTAATTCCAATATATTTGTGAATTTACTGGTTTCCTTCTAATTGATTTTTAGTTTCACTTCATTGTGGTTAGAGAAGATACTTTGTATGAATTCAAGCTTCTTGTTTTTTTTTAAGTAGTGGAAGCGGATGTTAGATTGTATGATAAAATTTCACAGGTATAGAAGATTATAAAATATGGGACTTATGTTTTCTTAATAAGTTTATTTATGAGCACTTCTAAATTTGGTCATTAGTAATGGTAGTTTAACAGTGACAGAGAAGTTGCTGAAGTTGAGGAGGTCAAATGTCATGATGCTTGAGGCTTCACTGAGTATTGTCATAAAGTAATTTATCTTACTACATTTAGAAATAATATCCGATGTCCTCTATTTTTCATAATATTCTTTAGGGATAATTATTTATTTTTCTGGTCATGAATGTTTAAGAGCAGTTAACATCTCAAGCACAAGAAAGAGTGCATTTGTGTTTGCAATACAGAGGCAAAATTTTAAAAATCATGATTAATTTAAAATTTCATTTATCAGAACACATTATGGTACAAGATTTTTAAAAAAGACCAACCAGCCAACCATAAATAACACTTTCTTTTCCCTATTCTGCAACACAACTATTTATCAATTAAATATGTATTCAATTATTTATCCATCATTCAAAAGCTTCTTCTTTTTTTTTTTTTTTGGCCCATACTATGTGCCAAGCAATGTTAGTTGTGTTTGAGAATATTTGGTGTTATTATAAAATACTTATAATATAGATATGTAAAGGATAGTAGAATATTTATATATTACATGCCTATGTATGTCACATACACACAGAATGCAGAAGCATACAACTTGAAAGAAGAGTTTTATCATTAGAAAACACTGGGGAAATACACGTTTGCATCAGTTAAATTTTTTTTATTTCCAGTAATAGTTAATTGCTTCTTGCTCACTGAATCCAAAGGAAATGTATTATAAGAACATCAGTTCCAGGAATTGGTCTCAAATTTCAGAGGTAAAGATCTCCCTTACTTCAAGGAAATCTGTTGCTTTTCCTTTTATTATCTCGCATCCAGATTATTTTCTACTTATAATTAGAACTATTAATATATAGAAAATTCTATTCTAGGTATTTCCAAATATTAATTACTTTCAGGTACACATTAAGCTTATGATGCAGGCACTGTTATTATCATATTAACTTTACAAGTGAAGAAACTGAAGCACAAAGGTTAAAAATATACCTAAGATCTAAATGGTATAGCTGGGATTCAAACACATAAACTCATGCTTTAGAACTTGTCTCTGAAACACTATTCTATCTTACTTTCTTACAGTATCTATGCACATATTTCTATTTCTCTCTGAGGAGGTATTTGGGTCTCCCAGTGTTCATAATTCTGCTTTTCTTTTTTTTTTAAATCCTCACTCAAGGATATTTTTCTATTTATCTTCAGATAGAGTGAGAGGGACAGAGAGAGAGAGAGAGAAACATCAATGTGAGAGAGACACATCAATTGGTTGCTTCCCACATGAGCCATCCAGGGCTGGGGACCGAACCACAACTGAGGTACACGGCCTTGACCGGAATTGAACCCGGGACTCTTCAGGCCAACACTCTAACCACTGAGCCAAATCAGCCAGGACTTCTTTTCATTTTTTAGTTTTGTTAGTTATGCTCATAATATGAAAGAAAAATGCATTTTCTTATCACTTTTTTTTTTTAAGTATCACTTATTTGTAAGATATCTGCTACCACTTACAGCAGAGGGTTTTCATATTTTGGTTGCGTGACATCTATAAACTTTCTTAATAGCAGTCCAATTTCATTCACAGAATTACCTTGCCTTGTGTTTTATACCCATAGTGGATGGTTTAATGACAGTTCAGGCCTCCCACTACAAAAGCCAAGAGAGCCAGACTCTTACTCACATTGATCCCTGAAATAGCAAGAAGGTGGTCAGCTGACCGAAAGCCAGGTAAGCAGATCTTTTCCTGGAATTTAAGATGCAATGAGTGCAGCCACTGTGGAAAACACTATGGTGTTACCTCAAAAAATTAAAAATTGAATTGCCATTTGACCCAGTGATCCCACTTCTAGGAATATACCCTAAGAAGCCTGAAACACCAATCAGAAAAAATACATGTACCCCCATGTTCATAGCAGCACTATTTACAATAGCTAA
Source organism: Tadarida brasiliensis (assembly GCA_030848825.1). Taxonomy (NCBI): domain Eukaryota; kingdom Metazoa; phylum Chordata; class Mammalia; order Chiroptera; family Molossidae; genus Tadarida; species Tadarida brasiliensis. Next base: position 80,940,961 of record CM061261.1, read on the forward strand.
GATCTGGAAACAGCCCAAGTGTCCATCAGTGGATGAATGGATAAAAAAGCTGTGGTACATATACACAATGGAGTACTATGCAGCTGTAAGAAAGAAAGATCTCTTATCCTTTGAGACGACCTGGAGGGACCTCGAGAGTATTATCCTAAGCGAAACAAGCCAAGCAGAGAAAGACAAATATCACATGATCTCAGTTATTTGTGGAATATAATGAACATAACAGTCTGAGGAACAGGGTAGACCCAGAGATGTGGAAGTAGGGTATAAACTGACACCCCTCAGAAGAGGGGGTGGGGGGGGAGGGAAGAGATAAACCACAAAACTTATGCACATGTATGCATAAGTGATGGACATGGACAACAAAGCTGGGGACAGGGTGGGGGGATGGGGAGGAGGGTGTCAATGGGGAAAAAAGGAGAAACATCTGTAACAAAAATAAATTAATTAAAAAAAAAAAAGATGCAATGAGTGACACAATGATGAGGAAATGGTGGAAAGGCAATCATTGCATTAGTTGTGGCTGTATTATTCTGGGTTCTCCAGAGAAATAAAATCAACAGGATGAAGAGACAAAGAGCCAGAGAGAGGGAGGGGGGAGACAAGGAAGGAGGGAAGGAGGAAGGAAAAGAAGTTGACTGATTTTAAGGAATTGGCTCATATGATCATGAGGTGCAAGTCCAAAACCTGCAGGGTAAACAAACAAGCTAGAGATCCAGAAAAATGCTGCGGCCCAAGTCTAAAGGCCAATGGCTGGCAGGATTCCTTCTTGCTAAAAGGAAGTCAGCCTTTGTTCAACAAGGACTTCCACGGATTGGAGAGGCGCACTCACGTAATGGAGGGCAGGTAGCTTTATTCAAAGCCAACTGATTTAAATGTTACTCTCATCCAAAAAACACCTTCACAGAAACATGTGGAATAATGTTTAACAAAATATCTGGCCATCCTGGCCCAGCCAAGTTGACGAAAAATGAACCATCACAGCAACCCTGATAGGTTCTACACAAAGGCTGTAATTTTCTTGGCCTGCTAGATGCATTTTCTTGTGTGTTTTTTCCCATTTGTAAGCCTGCTCTTGCAGCTGCCTAACAACCCTGCTCTCTTTTGCCTTGAACATGCCTTCATCCACTATCTGGGAAAAACACTCCAGAAGAACAAAGGGATACTAATTTACACACCTACTGAGAAATGTTAAAATATGACAATAAAAATGTTGAGAAAACTGTGAGGTGCTTCAGGTAGGACTGGGTTTCAGTTAGGATTTCTGTAAAGTGGAAGTCAGAGCTGCAGCTATCACATCCAGGGCACTGGGAGTTTAGAAAGTGGCCAAGTGCAAAAGGGTGCCACTTCTGACTGAGTCAGTCCATTTCAAGGAGACTGCCTAAAAAAAAACCCAGTCAACAATCCTACCTACATCTCATTAGGAATACAATAAGAAAGGGAAATTGTGATATGTCTTTTAGCCTGACACATTTGCATCCAATTATATTAGAAAGAATAATAATACTAGAATTCTTGTCCATGGGGGACAAATGGGGAATCTCTAGCACTGCCGCTACGTCAGTAATGTAAACTGCTAGAGACGCTTTGGAGAGCAATTGAAGTTATCTAGTAAAGTCAAAAATGTGTATAACCCATGACCCAGTAAACACCCTACTAGATACATATCCAAGAAAAGTTCATAGGCACATAGAAAGAAACACGATAATACCAGCTTATTATTTATAGTCAAATCAGTATTTTTGATTGAAAACTCAGATGACCAAGTGGAGAGATAATGGTAAACAATGAATTGTAAGATATCTATCCGATGAAACATGGCAAGTAAAACGAATGAACTCAATCTATATCTATAAACAGTGGCTTGATCTCTAAAACAATGTCAGATTAAAAAACAATTGGCAGAAAGTTACACAACATTTGATACTATTAAAAATACTATCTATTGTGCATAAAATTAAAAATACTATGTATTGTGCATAAATACATAAATGTGTATAAAAATACACAAATTTTGCCTAGAAACAATTTCATGAAAAGGTTGCCTTTGGAAAATGAGGGAGGAAAATGAAACTATTGAAGGGAATACAGGAGATATTTTACTTTATTTACTTTAAAATTATCAAAAGCAAATATGATACAAAGTTCAGCTTGTTCATTTTATGGCTGGTATAAGTAACATGTTTCTATAATACAATCCCACAAATAGGAAAATTAATTAATAATTAATCATTAGCCCTGGCCGGTTTGGCTCAGTGGTTAGAGTGTCGGCCCACAGACCAGAGTCTAGGGTTTGATTCCTGTCAAAGGGCACGTGCCTTTGTTGCAGTTCAGTTCCCAGTCATGTGTCTCTCTCACATCGATGTTTCTGTTCCTCTCTCTCTCTCTCTCTCTCTCTCTCTCTCTCTCTCTCTCTGTCTCCCCTCCTCCCACTCTATCTGAAGATAAATGGAAAAATCTCCTCGGGTGAGGATTATAAAAAAATTTTTAAAAATAATTTACACTTTATTTATTTTCATCAACAATGAAATTGACTGATCTATCTACTTGCATTCTCCCTCAGTTTGATTTACAATGTCAAATATTATTGTGTTGTTTTAAATCTCCAATATTTTATTAGTAGGTTGAGTAAATATTATTAATACCCTAAATATGAAAGTAAGGGGAGACCACACAATTGAAATGAATACCAATCAGCTGTATAGTATATAGTTTAATAATTCCTTTGAGAAATAAATAGGTCAATTTTCAATGAAATGGAAACCTTTAAAAATATATTAACTTCTTATAGTTGAAATATTTTTGTGTAACTAAGTAACAATCTATAAAATGTATATTCATTCATTTATTCATTTACCTCAGTATTTTTTTTATCATATTCCTCCAGAGCTTTAAGTTCCTGGTTCAACTTTGAATTCAGTTGAGGACCATAGTCAATCATGTAATCTATGTCTGCTTGAAGCTTTGCATTAGCTTCTTCCAGTTTTGCCTTATGTTCCTCCAAATATTTTAGTTGATGCATTTTATCTTCAAGATGCCATCGCAATTCTATAATATCTCTCAAAAAGGCCTCGTGTTCTGGACATACAATGATAGGAACAAAAAAATCTGATTTTGAAATCTGATAATAGATAACTATGAAATACTTTTGTTTCAGAAATTACTTATTTGAAAATCTTACTGAATATAAAATGTTATTTTATTATTGCATTATAAAAGATATTGCCCTCTGCATTTACCATTGAAGGGATTAAAATATGTTTTATAAGTTAATAATTGTTTAGGTACAATTCTATATATTACAACCAATACATACACTGGGTTATATAACCACTCTTACTTTGTTTTAAAAAGTGAGTCATTATCTTGTTAAGTATTACCTCTATAATTTCTATGATGGTATTCTATTAGATATTCATTATACCTTTTCATTTTATACTCCATGCTTTTAAACATTTTATTTATATTTTCCACCTCCTGTGTAGCTGTGATGAATTCCATGTAATTTCTTCAAATTTTACAGCTTATTACTTTTCTTTGTCTAATAAACTATTTAACCAAACACTGAGTTATTAATTTCAAGTAATATAATTTTCATTTTAGTAAGTCTTTTTGTATTTCCTTTTCTGCTTTCCTTTAAAAAGTCTCTTAGTCTTTATTTTTATTTTCAAAATTCTCTTTTTATTTCTTGAAACATATTAAACATACTTACTTTATAATCTACCATATAATCCAATATCTACTGATTCACACTCATTGAATCTAGATCTTTGTGTGTTTTATGATATTTGCCACTGAGCAGCTCCTTATCTTGGATTTTATCTGCGATAAATGTATTCCTTTGGGTAGAAAAAGAGCTACTCTTACCTGGGCTTAGAGTGCTTTTTGTAATATTTTTATAATTAATTCTTAGTAAAGGTGAAAAAGAACAGAGATAAAGTCTGGATTAGTCACTCCCAGCCTAGGCTCTGGGCCCACTTTCTGCTTCTTCAGTTCTCCAGAAGGAAGGGAACAAATGGAGAGTTCAAGCAGGGAGCTCAGTATTACTTACAAGAAAAAGCAACTAAACCTGTATGTAATTTATTTTCTTAAAATAACATAGCTGAGGAACCACTGGATAACGGTATTTTCAGGCACAAGAAAAACAAAATTAAAACCCAAATAACCAGGAAAAAAATGTAAAAATATAAATAAAATTCTAATCTTTTCCTGCCACTCCCTGAAATGTGTACACCCCACTTTGGAGATAACAGTTTTGGAAGACTTATAACATTAAAATAGTATGTATAAGTTCATTTTTACACATTATTTGAATAAATGGCTGTTATCCCAAAGTAAAAATTAATAATAGCACCCCTTTTTCTCTCAAAGGTGTCTTAGTTTAAGTGCTAGATTATATGAGCACTCCAATATAACCCATCTATAAAACATGAAAATCCTGAATCAAAGTTTTACCCTATGATAGCATAAACAACTTCCGGCCTCAGGCAGAATCATGTAGGCAGGCATGCTTTGATAGGTAGGCACAGTGTTTGGAGAGTACAAAATCAAATGCCTTCAGAATTCAGTGGTTCTCAACCTTCCTGATGCCCCGACCCTTTAATACAGTTCCTCATGTTGTGGTGACCCCCAGCCATAAAATTATTTTCATTGCTACCTCATAACTGTAATTTTGCTACTGTTATGTCTTAGGCGACCCCTGTGAAAGGGTCGTTCGACCCCCAAAGGGGTTGCGACCCATAGGTTGAGAACTGCTGCTTTAGATCGTCTAATACTTTACCATAGGTCCCTCACTCTACAGCATTTTCCTTTTAAAACATTTGTTATCTGCATGGCTCTTAGAAACATCTTGGGTTTTATGGCTTGCTAGAAGTTACCAATAAAATTTACTACTGAATTCTCTAAAGTAGATGCATGTAGCTGCTAAAATATCATTTAGGATGCTTGTGTTTTACTATGTTTAAAGATGTGGCCAATAACACTAACTGGCAATCACTTTAAATTTCTAGTCCTCAAATACTGTAGTCGTGATATCAAGTATGTGCCAAATGCTTGCACGTGCCTTGGGTACCATAAATCCTAAGGAATTTCAAACAAACACCAATGACAGCAGATCCAGGTTTGCTCAATGCATTCCTGTCAACTAAGCATTGTCATTAATAGCGTCTATTAAGAGTGCAACAGTCTGGGTGCAAAATAACAGGGTCACTAAAACAGTTGATTTTTTATTCAGAGCCACAATTGATTATCCCAGCCTCTCCAAAAGAGTAAATGGCAGTATGAAAAAAAATCCTTATGATTACCTTTCTGCACAGCTAATGGGATTTCTTGAAGTCTCCAGATTGACCAAGCATCAATTGTGTTGTTTATCCTTTCCCTTCTTGATTGTTGTCTTTTCAAAGCTTCTTCAGCTTCTGCACGGTCAGTTTCTAGACTTTTAATGAGAAAAATGGCCTCTGCTAGCAATGTTTCCATTTTCTGCTTCAATTCTGGACACTCTTCATCTTAAAACAGGAAAATGCATTCACATTTGTTAATGAATCAGTCTATAAACTGGGTGGTGGGAACATGGGTACTAGTTTTATCACTACACTTAATATTTACATATTTAATAAGAGAATTTCAGAAAAACGAATTAGCCTTTTAAAGACACTTTATAATAATACAATCATGACATTGATTATAAATTTTGAAAGACAGATTTTTAAATGGACAATTTATAAAACAATTAGAATAGCTAAATTTCAACCAATATCTTTCATGCATCATATTTTATCTGAAGGAAAAAAACACATGTTCTGTTCACAAGCTGTATTTTTAAATTATGCTGTTTCCTCTCATTCTATGAGAAAAGAAAATCATAATTATTACATCAGACAAACTTTGGAAATCCTCCTATGGTTCCTAGAAACAAAACCACATAATATTCTTTATCTTATCAGATAATAACATCCTTACTTAGCCTTGCAAAAATTTTATTGTTTTTTCCAAATTCTATTTATTCAGTTATAACACAAATTAACTTCTTTAATGAGAGATATTTGTGATTCTTGGTTCACAGCTCTGGAATGATATGTTTTAATGTTAATGAAAATATTAATATGACCATTCATCTATTTATGTAAGAAATGGATAGAGAACCGATTAAATCCTAGGCGATACGCTCTCTCCCTGGAAACAGATCAATAAGGGATATGGATATGGGCCCCATCCTAGTGATATTTATACTTGTAAACAATGCCTTTTGTCAAAACATCATGCAGCAGGAAGACAAAAGTACAGTCTCAAGAAAGGCAAAGCCCCCAAAACACTGAAGCTGAGGAAAAACAGTAAAACTGGATCGAGAAGAAAGGCAACTAACAGATATTTGTTTTCTTTTGTTTTGTTTTTGGACAATAAAGATAATACTTTTCTACTGGAAGGTAGTATTACATAATGGTTATAAGTGTAAGCTGAGCAGTCATACAATTTCTTTTTGTAACCTATGGTCTTGTCAAAGAAATTCAGCATTCTGCCTGAAAAGAATGAAACAGGTTTCTCTATTGCAATGCATCAAATTATCTTTTTCCAGATTGCTCTTTTATTTTATCTCTATTGGGTCTATTACCTTCTTTATTTTTTTTTCAAATTCTACTACATCCTGTAAACTTTATATTAATTGTCTGTTTTAATAAATGGCAATATACACATTAAACACAGGGTTCTCCAGCCAACTTATAATCCATTCAATTTCTATACCAAGATTTCAGTCTGAAACACATGATGAAGTTATTGCCACTTAAATTAAAGCACTTCTGATTAGATATATTTGTGTACAAAGGTGTCCATTACATTTTTACAAAATGTCTTTTATACTGTTTCTATCTTAGCATTCTAAAATAAATGGTGTGTGGATAACTTGGGGGCCTTCCAATTCATTGTATTTAACATCTCTCTCAATTTTTTTTCTAGAACACTATCTCCATTAGTTTTACTGTTTCATATTGAGTAAGTGAGCAACCACCTGTCATTTGTTAGCATAAACATTTACAATAAATCTTCCTTGTCTTCATACTGTCTTGTGTTTTAGAGTCAAATGTATATGTTTATAATAAACATAACTGTAGTCAATGTAACGGTTATTGTGACTGCTAGCATTCTTTTTTTTTCTCCCAGCATTTATCATGTGAAAAATTAAAAGGTAATGAATGAGGTTTTCATCTTCATTGTAGAAGTAAATAGTGAAAAGAAACACAGTAGAAACAGAGCCTCACTATGAATGACATCTTGAATAAAATATTCTTGCTTTTAAGAAGTCCTGAGTTTAGCCCTGGCCAGTTTGGCTCAGCAGTTAGAGCTTCGGCCTGCAGTCCAGAGAGACCCAGGTTCAGTTCCTGCTAGGGGCACATACCTCGGTTGCAATTTGTCCCCGGCCCTGGTTAGTCGTGCGGGAGGCAGCCACTCGATGTGTCCCTTTCATGTCAATGTTTCTTTCTCTTTCTCTCTCTCTCTCTCTCTCTCTCTCTCAATCTCTCTCTCTCTCTCTCTCTCTCTCTCTCTCTCTCTCTCTCTCCCTCTCTCTCCCTCCCTCTCTCCCTCCAACTCTCTCTGAACAAAAAATGGAAAACTGTCCTCGGGTGAGGATAAAAAAAAAAATAAATAAAAAGTCCTGAGTTTATTAGTTACCTTTCATTTAAGGAAGGTGTTTAACAAATTTTTGTGGTAAGGAGTGGGGAGGAGTTAATATAATATCATGAATGTGCAAATACATTGAAGAATCTTAACACATATTTTATTCTAGTATATAAATTATTTTATATTTTGTAAATTGTGACAAGAACATTAATCTGAATTTATATAATATAGATAGTAGAGCTGTGATGTCCATCCAATATGGTAGCCATGAATCACATGAGACTATGTCCATTAAAAACTAAGTTAAAGTTGCCCTGACTGGTTTTGCTAAGTGGTTAGAGCATCAGCCTGCAGACAGAGGGTCTCGGGTTCAATTCCCAGTCAAGGGCACGTACCTGGGTTGCACAAGTTTGATTTGGGTCCTGTGGGAGGCAACCAATTGATGTTTCTCTCTCACATCTATGTTTCTCTCTCTTTGTCTCTCTTTCTCTCCCCCTCCCACTCTCCCTCCCTTTCCCTCTCCCTCTCCTCACTCCCTCCTTTTCACTCTATCTAAAAAAAATCAATGGAAAAATATCCTCTAGTGAGGATTAACAACAAAAAAGTTAAACAAACTTAAAAATTAAATTATTCAGTCTCACTAGCCACATTTTAAGGACTCAAGAACTGTATGTGGCTGATATCTTATAGGACAGTGTAGATATAGAATACTTTGATTATCACAGAAAGTTCTACTACACAGTACTGGATTTATAAGTTAGCTTTTTGAGAGGTGGGCCAGGATCATTATACACTCAGGACCTAGACAAGTATACGGTACATACCAGTCATTAATAAATATTTGCTGAACAAATGTTTAATCAAATTATATAGAATGTTCTTTCCTCTATTAGACACTCATAAGAATTACAAAACTGTTAAACATTACTGTGAAAATTAGAAATATAATAAATGAAAAGTCAATAAGCTTTTAAATATAATTACACTTATCTAAGTATACAGTCCAACTGTACCTCTCTCTTCTTTGGGTTTGACCTCTTTGACTGGTGCAGCAATACTCCAGTCTACTTCCAGGTGTTTTGCAGAAGCCCTGCTCCTGTGCAATGGGAAAGAAGGAACCAATTACTATAGGAAAGCTGGACTTAAAGTTAGTAAAATAAATTTTAGGCGATGCCCTTAACATTGAATTTTAAAGGTTTGTGGTGAAACTTATTATATACACATTAATTCTACTATAATGGAGATTAATAAAGAAAAATATTTCATGGTAAATTAATAGAAATTTTGTTTCAATTTTTATTAATTTATTTTTGTTACAGATGTTTCTCCTTTTTCCCCCCTAGACACCCTCCTTGTTACAAATGATCTGAAAACTTTAAAGATTTTAAAGCAGTATTTTTTTTTTTTAAGAAATTAGCCTTTCTCAGAGACTTGCTATCAGAAAAAGGGATTTTAAAAAAATAATTTAAATGAGCCATTTCTCTAATTTCAGTTTAGCAATTTCTGGGGAATCAATAGAAATGACAAGGAGCAATAATACTAGTTCAGATTTGAAGTTTAATAAGGTTTTAGAAAAATGTCCAAATTAAAATGTTATTTCTTTTCTAAAGAATCTTTTAGCTAAATTTCTATATGCTGAATAACAATATATTTTTCATTATCAGAATTGCTCCTTTCCAATTCTTGGATCCTAGATTATGCTTCATTGTATTAAAGCAAAAGTATTTTTTCTCTGATAAAAGTTATAAGAAAATCACTATAAACACAAAGCAGGGAGTTCCATTTTTATTAAATTATTGTTTTCTTATTAAAGAAGTATTGTAAATTAAAGAAATCTGTATAGCTGACTACCATCTATTTCTGATGGCTGGATGATATTTGTTTCATGTAATTACACAATTTATTTCAGAAAATCTGTCTATTCTGAGGTCAGAAATATATTCATTATATTTTCTTCCTTCATTTTTTATTTCACTTAAATATTTCTTTGGAATAAGATAATGTATTTTTTTCTTGTTTGTTTTTAAAAATAGAAAAATAATTATCCCAGCATCTATTATTAAATAATGCTCTCCCCACTGTCTTGTAATACCAATTACAAGATATAGTATGTTATTATACAAAATTGAATCTATTTTTGTGTATTGTATTGCAAAATGAAGTTAATTTTTAGACGAGCACAATTCTGTTTAATTTATGTATGTATGTATGTATGTGTATATATATACATATATACATATATATACACATATATATGTATATATGTGTATATATATATATATATAGAGAGAGAGAGAGAGAGCGCGAGAGAGAGAGAGAGAGAGAGAGAGAGAGAGATGCAAAAGTCGCAAAACAGAAATTTAACCATTTGGAAGTATAAATTTCAATGGCACTCATTACATTCAATATTGTGCAGTCAACATCCCCATCTAGTTCCAAAACCATTTCATCACCTCAAAAGAAAACCCTCTATTTATTAAGCAATCTCTCCCCTTTCCCTCTCCATTAGCCCCTGGCAAGACCCAATTTGCTTCCCATCTCTATAGATTTACCTAGTATGGATATTTCATATAAATGGAATCATATAATGATTGTGTCTGGCTTCTTTAACTTCGCTTAATGGTTTATAAGTTTATGCATTGTAAAGCATGTATCAGAGAACTTCATTACTTTTTATGGTTGAATAACAGTCCATTGTAGAGATACACAACCCTTTATTTATCTATTAATCCATGGAGGGATGTGAGGTTGTTTCCACCACTTGGCTATTATGAATACTAATGACATGAACATTTGTAAAGTTTCTGTATTAACACCTGTTTTGAAACTTTTTGTATATATACCTCAAAGTGGAACGTTGGGTCATATCGCAGTTCTAGGTTTAACTATCTGAGGAATCAACACGCTGTTTTCACAGTGGCTGAACCATTTTACATTCCCACCAGCAATGTGCAAGGGTTTCACTGTTTAATAAAAGTGGCAACAGTGGGCCATCCTTGTCTGATCTTAGGTTGAAAACTTACAGTCCTCACCATTAAGTATGTCAGTTAAGGATTTTCATAAATGTCCTTTATCATGTTTTGATAGTTCCCTTCCAATCCTAGTTTTTTGTGTTTTCAACACAAAAAGGTGTTGAAATTTGCCACCTGCTTCTTACATCAATTGAGATGTCCAGATGGGTTTGCCCCATCCTTTTATTACTGTGATAAATTGATTATTTTTGTATTTTGAACTGCCATTCCATTCCTAGGATAATATGCTGCTGGATTCAGGAGGCTAGTGTTTTGTTGAGCATTTCTACATCAATAGTCAAAGTCGTTGGTCTATAGTTCCTTTTCTTGTGATGTCTTTATTTGGCATTAGTATCAGGGTACTGCTGGCCTCATAGAATGAGTTAGGAAGTGATCTCCCCCTTCTAATTTTTAAAAGAGTTTGAGAAGCACTGGTATTAATTCTTATTTCAATGTTTAGTAGAATTCACTAGTGAAGTCATCTGGTCCTTGGCTTCTCTTTGTTGAGAGATTTTTTATTTCTGAGTCAATCTCTTTATTTGTTACATCTGTTTAGATTTTCTACTTCTTCCTGAGTCAGTTTTGATGTCATGTGTTTCTAGGAATTTGTCTATTTTATCTTGGTTATCTGATATGTTGTTCATAGTATTTTCAATTGTTCACAATATTATTAACATTTTATTTATGTAAAGTCTACAGTAATGTCCTAATTTTTTATGATTTTGGTAATTCAAATCTCTTTTATTTTATTATTATTATTATTATTTTCTGGTCAGTCTAGCTAAAGGTTTGTGAATTTGGTTGATCTTTTCAAAGAAACAACTTTTGCTTTCATTGACACTAATTTATTTACTATTTCATTTTTCTCTGCTCTAATCTTTACTATTTCCTTTCTTTTGCTAGCTTTAACACATTTATTCTTTTCTAGTTCAATAAGGTACAGAGTTAAGTTACTAAAGTGGGGAATCTTCTTTTGTTTTTTGTTAATCCTCACCCGAGGATATTTTTCCACTGATTTTTAGGAGGAGTGGGAGGGAAGAAGGGAAGGAAAGAGAGAAAGAGAAACATCAATGTGAGAGAGATATACAGATTGGTTGCCTCCTGCACGACCCTGACCAGGGTTGGGATCAAACCTGCAACCCAGGCGTGTGCCCCTGAGTGGGAATTGAAGCCATAACCCTTCAGTCCACGGGCCAACACTTTAACAGCTGAGCCAAACCAGCCAGGACTGGGGATCTTCTTTTAGCTTTTATAGCTACAAATTTCCCTCTGAGCACTGTTTTTGCTGCATCCCATAAGTTTTGGTATACTGTTTTCATTTTTCATTCATCTCAAAGTATTTTCTAATTTCTCCTGTGATTGTAGCTTTGACTCATTAGGTCTTTTTTAGTGTTATTTAATTACCACATACATATGAATTTTTTAGGTTTCTTTGTGTTATTGATTTCTACTTTCATTATATTGGGGCACAGAATATACTTTGCAACTTTATTGGGATTTCTTTTGTGTCTTAATATATGATATATCCTAAATAATGTTCAATATGAACATGAAAAGAATGTGTTTTCTACTGTTGTTGGGTGAAGTGTATTATATAAGTCAGTTGGTGTAGATGTTTCTAGTATTGGTGGAGACTGTTTCCTTACTGATCTTCTTTTTAGTTCTTTTATCCATTATTGAAAGTGAGAATATTGAATTTTCAAAGTCTTATTATAGAACTGTCTATTTCTCCCTTCAATTCTGTCAGTTTATACTTCATGTATTTTGAGGTTATATTTTTAGGTATGTATATGTTTATAATTTTTATATCTTCTTGATGGAGTGACCCTTTTATCAAGATATCAAGTATTCTTTGTCTCTTGTAATATATTTTTACTTAAAGTCTATTTTGTTTGATATTAGTATAGCCACCCCAGCTCTATTTTGGTTACTATTTTCATGAAATACAATTTTTTTTTCCTTTCATTTTCAACCTACTTCTTTTTTTTTTTTTTATCCTCACCTGAGGATACTTTTTGCATTCATAGAGCAAGTGGGAGAGGAGAGGGAGGAAGACAGAGAGAGAGAAACATCAATATGAGAGAGACACATCGAGTGGTTGCCACCCACACAACCCCAACCGGGGCCAGGGACAAACTGCAACCGAGGTACGTGCCCTTATGAGAACCGAACCCGGGTCTCTCCAGACCGCAGGCCGACGCTCTAACCCCACAGGCTGATGCTCTAACCACTGAGCCAAACCGGCCAGGGCTGTTTCTTAGGATCTCAAAGATATGTTTCTGTGACTCTCTTATAGACAGAATATAATTGGATCATTTATTTTTATCCATCCTACTACTTTCTACCTTTTAATAAAAAAGTTCAATCCATTTACATGAAAAGTAATTACTGATAAGAAAGGACTAACTTCTGCAATTTTGTTGTTTTCTATATCATATATTTTTCATTTTTTAATTTCTCCATAACTGCCTTCTTTTGTGGTTAGTTGTGTGTTTTTATTTTTATTTTTCCTAGTGTACTGTTTTAGTTTCCTTCTTATTGGATTTCTGGATATTTTTGTTTATTTTGTTTTTAGTATTTTTCTTAGTCATTCCCTGGATACTACAATTACCATCTTAACTTCATGAAAATTAAGTTCGAAATAGAATCAATGTACTTTAAATAGTATTAAAGAATTCTGTTCCTTTACAGTCTGCTCCCTCCCTTTATGCTATTTTTGCAAATTACGTATTTATAAATTATGTCACCATTAATATAGATTTATAATCATGGTTTTACCCATTTATATTTTTAATTATAAAGGAAGATAAAAGAGATAACAAAATAATGCAATTATACTGACTTTTGTATATCTTTATAGCTACCTTTACTGTTGCTGTTTGTTTTTTAATATGGCTTCAAGTTACTATCTAGTGTCTTTCATTTCTGCCTGAAGGGCTCCTTTTAGGATTTCTGATAGGATAGATCTACTAGTGATGAAGCCCCTCAGTTTTTGTTTATATAGGAAAATCTTAGTTTCTCCTTTAGTTTTGAAGAACACTTTTCCAGGATTCAGAACTCTTGATTGACAGTTGTTTTTTTCCTTCCAACAACTTAAATATGTCACTTCACTGCCTCTGGCCTTCATAATTTCGGATGAAAAAGTGGCTAATTTTATTGAGGATCCCTTGTACGTGATGAGTCGCTTCTCCCTTTCACTGTATAGGGTGTACCCTGATTTTCAAAAGTTCACATTATGCCACTTTGCTTTTAGAAAAGACCTATATTAGTATCTGGTTTCACTGAGTGAAAGAAAACCCAAGAGAATTTTTTGCTTTTAAGAAAAAGTCAGATTAAAAGTACTGCTCAGCATTTGTTTTGCAGCAAGTCATTATAGAGGTAGCAAATACCCTGAGCAGTGAGAATGGCAGCTCCAAGCTCCTCCTTTGGGAACTACACTCAGCATTTCAGCATCAAGCCATCATGTCTTTGAACAATGTCTGTGAGCATCTACGCTTCATATTGATGTATTCTGCGCATCCATTAGCAAGATGTGTCCTAAGGTGTTAGAAAAGCCTAAGAAAGCTCGTAAGAGTGTTACACTTAGGATAAAACTAGATGTAATTTGGCATATTTTGTATGATTTGGGGAGTCTGGGAACACTCAGAAATTTGCCTATATAAATTAATGGTAATTGCTTCTCTGCTTTATGCCGTTTCAGTTTACAAAAAGTTTCACGGGAATGCTCTACTTTTGGATAGTGGGTGAAACCTGTACTATCTTTGTCCCAGGCTTTCAACAATTAAAATGTGTCTTAGAGTAGATCTCTAAGTTTATCCTGCAGGAGTTCTTTGAGTTTAGTGGAAGTATATTCATGTTTTCATCAAATTAAGCAGTTTTCAGCCAGTGTTTCTTCAAATATTCTTTCTCCTTCCTTTTCTCTCTCCAGTCATTCTTGGACTCCCATTGTGGGTATATTTGTATTCTTGGTGATGTCCCTGGAGTCTATTAGGTTCTGTTAATTTTTCTTTATTATTTTGTCTTTCTGCTCCTCAGCCTGAATAATCTCAATGGACCTATCTTCAAATTCCTGATTCTTTCCTCTGCCTATTCAAATCTGTTGATGAACATCTTTAATTAAGTTTTCATTTCAATTATTGTACTTTTCAGCTCCAGAATGTCTATTTGGCTCTTTTTTTATATTTTTAATCACTTTATTGATATTCTATATTTGTTTAGATGTTAGATTCCTAATTTTGTTTGGTTCTTTGTCCATGGTTTCCTTTATCTCCTGGAGAATATTTAAGACAGTTGATTTTAAATCTTTATATAATAAGTCCAAAATCTGGGACAGTTTCTTTTATTTTGTATTTCATTGTTAATGGCACAAAGTTTCTTTCATTCTTTGACTGCCTCATAATTTTTGTATAAAACTGAACATTTTCAATATTTTAATGTAAAATGTAAAAAAGGTTAGCCTCTGTCTATTGGGGTTATTGATGCTTTTTGTTGCGGGTGGTTGTTACTTATTTATTTAATGATTCTTTTAAATGCTTTTTGTAATATCTGTATTCTTTTCCATTTGTGACCACTAAAGTAAGTCTTTCATTAGCTTATTGGTGAGCTTCTGTTTTGCCTGTTAGCTTAAATACCTTGAGTCTAAACAGAGAAAGGAGGAAAAAATACTCTCCCAATCTTAAAAGATTGGCTCTGTATGGGAGTTCTTCAATGCTTACGCAGGCTATTTATATCTCTGCCTCTTACCATCAATTCTTGCCTGTGCAGATCCTAAAGTTTAGCCACAGGGGAAAAGAGTCTTCTTGGTTCTTGGTTCTTCCCTAAGCCTGTGTCCAGCATTGGTCATATGTGTGCACTTCTTAACTCTCCAACATATGTGAGAGCTTTGAAAAGCCCTATTTCCTCATGTAGCTCTGTTCTCAACCTCTTCTTTCCCAGGCATTTTGGTCTGTCAAATGCTATGTCCATTTTTTAATTGGGTTCTTTGTCTTCCTTTTGTTGAGTTGTATGAGTACTCTTTATATTTTGCAAATTAACCCCTTATCTGATGTATCGTTGGCAATTATGCTCTCCCATATAGTGGGTTCCCTTTCCATTTTGATGGTTGTTTCTTTTGCTGTGCAGAAGCTTTTTAGTTTGATGTAGTCCCATGTATTCATTATATTTTAATGTCTAATATGAAAAAATTCTGCTTTCAATATTCTGTTGTTGGTGTTTTTAATCCTCACTTGAGAATATTTTTTCATTGATTTTTAGAGAGAATGGAAGGGAAGGAGGGAGGGAGGGAGAGTGAGAGAGAGTGAGAGAGAAACATCAATGTGAGAGAGACACATGGATTGGTTGCCTCCTGCATGTTCCCTGACCAGGGCTGGGGATCAAACCTGTAATCCAGGTATGTGCCCTTGACAGGGAATTGAACCCACAACCCTTTGGTGCAGGGGCTGATGCTCTAACAACTTAGCAACATAGACCAGGACTAATTTTCTGTTCCTTTTCAAATAAAACTCATCTACAGTAGATTAATCATCAAAAGGTGAACATGAAAAAATAAAAGAAGCATGATAGGTTCTTACCATTCTTCAAAAGAAGTTTCAAACTGTCAAAATAAAAAATCTCAATAAAAATCAAATTTTAAACATCTCAGAAAACAATAGTAAATTTAACTTATGCTTGAACTCACTGGTAAGATTCTAACTACTCCACTTCACATACCCAATTATATTTTTGTCAAAGTATACTCTGTTGTTTCCTAAACAATTATATATTTCTACTATCTAGTCCTATACTTTCATTATTATTCCCACCTAATTGTTGTCACCTTTCCTCTGTGTTTCTAAATCTTACACTTTCATCAGTTCAAATGCCACTTACTCCCAAATGGCTTTCCCCACAAGCAGAAGTGTATGACATCCACTGAATTTTAATATATTACAGAAGAGTAGAAAACACATAATTACATGAGTTCACAAATATTTAGTTTTCCTAGTATTACCCGTTTATTATCCCTCTCCTGGACTATAAACTCCTTGGTAGGTGTCATGTTCTATGATATACTCTAAAAGAATCTTGAGCTGTCATGGGCATAAATTACCAAAACCACAAAGAATATATAGTCAGAATGTTGTGGGTTTCATGGGTAATCTCCAATTCAAGATGTTAGATTGGGCATATATCATTACTTCTCTTCAATTCCTTATCATACCAAAATTTCTGGAGAAAAAAAATATATATGTCAATGAAATCGCTGGAACACACATTGCAGAAGAATACTCAGAAATAGAAAGTAATCTGATGAGACTGAGTGAAAACAGAGCAAAGAAAAGTATAAGTCAGAAGAGACAAATGGAGAACATTTCAGGGGAGATGAAAGGCTTCTCTGTAGAATTCTTGTGGAATTCTCAGTTTGTAAGAATAAACAGGAAATAATCAAAGCAAACAATAGAAGGCAATAGTGAGATGAGCCAGTATTATTGGTCTCCCCCTACCCCGAGAATCCAGAATACATGGCTGTGAAGTTGCCTTCTAATTGTTGTCATGAGCACTCTCTAACCACACTGAAGCTCTGCCTAAGATGGAACGGTTGTCTAATAAATACGGAAGTTATGCTTCTAGACATAGCCTATGTAACTAGCAAATCTCACACAAAAACAAACAGGTGGGAGAAGAAACAAAGACAGACTCATCAATGAGTGAAAATATTCTAGGGTGTTACAAATTCAAATGTAAGCTTATTTAGGCAAAAGTAGAGGCCCTCGACTCTGTGATAATCTTATGGGACTACCGTCTTATACACAGTTCATCACAAACTGAAACGTTATATGGCTCATGACTGTATTTTAGAGAACCAATCATTTAATATTAAGTTTTCATCAGTTTGCCCACCTTCCCCATTTACCTCCTACTTAGTTCTCTCCTCTAAACAGGTTTTGGTATTTCCTACATTGCTGAAATTTTCTTATACTGATTGTATAGTAAATTCAATGGAATCTAAAAAACACGCCTAAAGAGACTAAATTCATCTACATAATAAAAAGTAATGAGTTCGATTGTTTGAAATCCCACTGGGTTTATGCATAGAAGATGACAAGCTTATTCTAAGATTTATACATAACAAGAATAACCAAAGAAGTCTATAAAAGGAAAAAAGGGAGGGAAGTACCATATCAGATATCAAAACATATTATGAAGCATGCTGCCAGGTGCAGTCAGCTTTGTTAAGCACTTCCCATTGAGATGTGTCCTCTCAGAACACTCTCCCAGCCACTAGACAAGTTAGTGAGGCCATCTTCATCACTGCTCCCAGTTGAGATAGCAGATGTAGGCATCCACATTATTGGCCCCAGGCAAGAACCAACAAAATTTCCCAGCTGAGCCCAGAACTAATTGCTCAATTGTAACCAAATAAATGTTTGTTCTAGCCACAAAGTTTTAGTGTGTGTGTGTGTATATATATGTGTGTGTGTATAGCAACAGATAACAGAAAAAACAATGCTTACTTTTATGAAGGTATTTTCATTGAAATAATGGAGACCAAATGCAGACTGCAATGAATAAATTGAATAGTTGGGAAGTGAGGAATCAGAGATACTAAATTTAGACAGCTCTTCAGATGTTAAGTGGGAGGGTAGGAGAAAGCAAATAAAGGTATGTATGTGATTTTTTAAAAAAGTTTCCTTGAAAACAGGAGAAACATCAATATTTTAAATGTGAGAGGAGTGAGTTTTAAAGAATGGAGATTTGGAAGATGAAATGGTGAGAAGAACACCTGACAATAACAAGATGCTTGCACTAAGTAATGCAGGTAAAGGCAGTAGCCATTGGTGGGGGAAGAAAATCTTCCATGAAAGGACAAAAGGAAAAATATTTGTGGAATTCAAGGATGTTCATATGCA
This sequence comes from Tadarida brasiliensis, assembly GCA_030848825.1. Classification (NCBI taxonomy): domain Eukaryota; kingdom Metazoa; phylum Chordata; class Mammalia; order Chiroptera; family Molossidae; genus Tadarida; species Tadarida brasiliensis. The sequence continues at coordinate 80,959,472 of CM061261.1, forward strand.
AGAAAAACAGGAGTTTGAGATATTTCTGTTATTCTATCTCCCATTTGGGGGGCAAGAGATAAATAAGTAGTGATTGGAGGATTTGGAGATCTGAACAAAGAAAAGGGTTGGAGTGTCTATACCAAGGAATAATAATAGAGAAAGTTCTGGATGACAAACAGAATAATTTCAGAATACTAGTAAAGGTCCTATTACGGTTGGAGACCATAAACGTATAAAATTTGAATTATTGTGGGGATGAGGGTCGGTGGGGATAGAAGAGAACATAGAGGGGATAAATGGTGATAGAAATAAAAATTTTAATTGAATTACTGTGTAATGTTCTCCAGCACTACTCAACAGGCTGGGTGTAGGAGGGAAGATGGCAGACCATCAGAGATATCTCTCCAGGGTTGGCATATTTTCAGACTAGAAGGATGACAGGATAGAGAAGTAAAGAACTAAATATACCAATTTAAGAGATGAATTAATTAGGAAAGGAAAATAGGAATGACAGAATGGGAAACAGTGGATATGTCAGGATTTGAAGAATCCTTAAGCTTCAAATGAAATGTAATTGATAACAGAATGAGAGAACTCAAAGTATCAGAAATTTGGTCAAGAGGGTCCAGTGATTAAATACTAGGTTTCAAAATTAAAAACAAATATAAAATGGTATCATCAAAGCCAAGTTTTCCAATTAGAATTATAAGTATTTTAACAAGCATGTGTTTCGGTCTTCCTGGCTGAGATACTCTCAGGCACAGATGACACAGCACAGTGATAAACAGGATGTTCTTAGCTCTCAGGCACACCTGATCTGGATGATGGCTTTGCCACTGACTGTGTGATCTTGGAGGAAATCAACCTCTGGAATCGTTTTCCTCATCTGCAGCTGGGGATAATAGTAGTTTCTACCTTCCAAGGATTCAATAAGGAGTCAATGAAATCATGCATATTAAGCCCATTACATATCGTAAGCACTTAATAAAGTTTGGTTTCATTATCATTGTTATTGATGATAATTTTATTTTTGTATAATATAATCTTTGTATTTTAAAGAATGATTTCTAAATACAGACAGTCTCCAACTTAGGATGGTTCAACTAAATATATTTAGACTTTATGATGGCATAAAACTGTATGTATTCAGTAGAAATCACTTCAAATTTTTAATTTAAATCTTTTCCAAGACTAGTGCTGTATGGTAAGATACTCTCTCAGTATGCAGCAAGCCAAAGCTTCTTGTCAGCTGCATGGTCACGAGGGTAAACAACCAATACTTTACAATGTATTCTAATATAAGTGTTCTGAGCATGTTTAAGGTAGGCTATGCAAAGCTATGACGTTCAGTAGGTCAGGTGTATTAAATGCATTTGTCAGGATGTAACCCCACTGGAAGTAAAGAAGCATCTGTACTTTCTCTCTATGCCATTCCTTTAAATCATGGTTGCATCTTAATGACTTGAAGTGATCAAACAAAGAGAAAATTTTCAATTCAGTAGAGATCATTCCAAATTAAATAAAAGTATTCTAGTCTAGTAGAATAAAGTGGCAGAAAAAAAATGAAATAAAACCTTAATTTGTATGGGAAGTTATCCAGCAATTATTTCCATCATTTTGCAGTGTTTTCTCATTCTTTGTAAAAGTAAACATATAGAGAAAATGTTCATAGTAACTCTACTCTGAAGAATTTTCTTTTCAAGATTCAGAACTGCAAATAAACTACTATGAGTGGATGGACAAGCTTACGGCAGATGCCTTTCTGCTAATTACAGGCTCCACAGTATTTATTCTGACACAAAAGAAACCACTGTGACATAAGGAGCAAACAAACCATAATGGTTGATCCAAAAAAAGATTGATCTTTCACTCCTCTAATCTATTCCATACCCAAAGTAAATGGCAGCTTTTTAATTACTTATAGAGCTTTATCTAATAAAATATTAAAATTATCCTGGTTAAAAACAAACAAGCATTATCCCCCCAAAAAATCCATACCGATCAGCTGTCACTCTAGCCCTAGGAAACCATCAACCTGTTTTCTGTCTCTATAGAATGGCCTATTTTGGACATTTCATATTAATGGGATCATATAATGTACGGTCTTTTGTGATTATGGTAATGGTTACACAACTCTGAAACTACACTAAAAGCCACTGAATTGCACTTTAAATAGTAAACTTTATGGTATATACATTATCTCAATGAAGCAGTGTTTAAAAATCAAGCCGTTTGTAGAGACACATAGTTGCAAATTAAAAGAGGAAAAACTGCTTGGTCTAGAGAACGCATCACTTTCTCGCTGTCCTTGACCCCATCCTATCCCATCAAAATTGCACTCATTGAGTCCTCAAGAAAATTGAGTCCTCTAACTTCATCAGAGGAAAACATCACTGTGGAATGAACAAAGTAAAAGGCAAGAGCATTGTACTTTCAGATTTGGGGGCCTTAGCCGGAGATAGTTGAATTAACCTATACTATACTTGGGCAAACATCCCCTTCTCTTGTGCTGACTGCTAGACACTTTCAGGACCAGTCTGTCTTCATCATTGCACCAAACTGTTCTAACAATTGGGGTATGAAAACATGAGATTTAAAGAATTTAGAGAGATAATTAAGTCAGTTGCCTGCTTTGACTCCTTACCTTAAAATTCTGAGGAATGTGATAATCTGCAACTCAAAATAAGAATTAATTTGTGCAACTCTTGATGGAGATTACAATGGAATTTAGGGCCAAGGCTCCACCTGGTTATCACCAAGTCGTTTTCTGCTTTGTTTTGCCCTCTGCACACATAACCCCCTGGAAACTGGAGAAGGAGGAGGCCCCACTGTTCCCCCAGCACTAAACAAGTACAAGACAGTGCCTAGGATTGTAGGCGAAGAATGAATAAAATGAAAAATATTTATCTCCTCTCCAAGTACAATCTGTTGACAACTGTAATTGAGTAGGGTGTTTCTACATGATAAAAAATTTGAGAAGAAATGTATTTTATCTGCATTTCATTCAGAAATTCTGGAATCATTAAAATGTACCCAGGCATACCTCAGTATTTTCTGCAGGATAATTATTCATTTTAAATATCTCTTACACAAGTAACCTATTTTATTTGAAATTAGGTTTATGCTTTGGTTAACTAATTTTGAATTATCTATAGGAAAATGTACATAATCTTTCCAAAAAAAATCCATATTGCCTTTTTGGAAATAAACCTTTTGTTTATTAAAAAAAAAAATACAAGCTATTCTTTAAAGATTTCTTTAAAGTCTTGTTTCCTTAATTTTCTTTAATTTAAATTTTTCAAGAAACAGTATGAATGTAAAGTCTAATATTACCAAAAATTAATTTCTACAAATAATAACAGAAAAAAGTTTTTTTCTCCTTTTAGTAGGATAGTCAGGAAAAAAAATCATCTTTAAAGATATGTAGCTACTAGTTCATTCTTGAAATACTAACTCAAATATAGATAACTAAATGTCTAATCAATAGTTGTGGTGACCTAAAAAAAAAATAGCATAAGAAACGTACACGAATATACTCTATTAACCAGTTCAACACCAGCAAATCTACCAAATATACAGCCAATAATAAAATAATTTTTTTCTTTTTTAGAGAGAGAGGAAGGGAGAGGGAGAGAACATCAATTGTCTGCCTCCTGCATGTCCCCCACTGGGGATTTGGCCCACAACCTGGGCATGTGCCCTGACCAGGAATCGAACCATAGACCTCTTAGTGTATGGGTTGACACTCAACCACTGAGCCACACTGGCTGGGCTAAAATAAATTTTTTTAACTTAGGAAATAGTCTATAACAGGTCTTGAAATATAAAAAACATAATGCGCATTTATTTCATAACAAATTAGATAAAGTTTATATGTATCTCATTTATTTACTTGTAAACAAATTATGTTATTATTACAGTTTTTGTCTAGAAGTGTTTTTATCTGACATTGTTATTTTGTGTGTCTCATGTTGTCAAAATGTCAACTAACACTCTATGTTAATGAGAATTAAGGCCTCTTTTTTTTTTTTTGCCCTTTAGGGTCATAAAACAGAGGCTGAAATGGGCTTTGAAGTCAGATGGAACTCAGTTCAAATTCCAACTCTAATGCTTACTACATAAGCAATTTCTTGATTTGTCTAAGTCTTAGCATTTTCACCAGTAAAGTAGGGTTCCTATAAAGGACAAACACAAAAATATATATTTATTAAGTGCCTAGAGAATAGCAGATGTTTAGTAAACGGTAGCTCTTACTATATCAGGTGGATAGATGCTTCGGATATATCTAGAAAAGAAAGGTTCTGCTTCAGGCCCTCCTTTATTTTTTTCATTCGAAAGACACTTACTGAGTGCCTACTGTGTATTAGGCTCTTCAATAGGTGACAGAAGACAGCATTAACAAAAAAGCAACAAAAACAACATAATACTAATATAGGATGATATAAATAGTATTATAGAAATAATAACAGCTAAAGTATAGTGAATGCATATCATATGTTAGCATTTTAACACAACATCTCCATTCCCATCTAAGGTCACAACAAATGCGCTCTCATGCTTTTATCAAAGGAAACAAAACCCTAGACCAAGCATCACAAGTGGCCCACCAGAACCTTTTCAGAGCTATCCAGTAACAGTGGTGAAGGCAGAGAGGTAAAACAGGTCTCTCCCATTTGGACATGCTGATGTGCATTAACTGCTCAGAGATAAAATCTTAAAAAAAAAAAAAAAAAGTGTGAGAAGGTTTTTATCATTTCTAAATCATCCTTTGAAAAATAACTGAATGTTACAGTGATTTCAAGACTGAACTCTCCTCAGAACAATAAAGGCAAACTAACAGGTTAAAAAGACAGAGAAAGAATAATTATATTATCTTTCAACAGACCTATTAAGTATTTCTTTAGAACAAAATAACTCATTTAAAAGGTCACATTGTCTTTTATACACCAATGTAGTCATCTAATCATCTAATCAGTTTAGTGTCCCAAAAAAGGATGTAAATACTATTTAATTTACTAGTCAAGTTGGCTTATGGAAATTACTTAGCATGATTGCCGCTGGATAAAGAAGAAACAGGTAAGGGGAAAAATTCTATTTGATAAGGTTGTTTCACCTTTCTGAAGTAAGACTATCAAAATCATGTCTAGATTAGAAAACTATACAACTAAGCAAAGATTCTATAAGCTATTTCAACTATCATAAAAAATAACTCCTTGGGTTCTTTAAGCAACACACCCTTATAGACTTTATAGCACTTACAAAAGTGTTAGCATTTTAAATGTCACTTACCTGTTTCAAATGCTCCTGTATTTTAGACTCCACGTGTTCAATGTGTGAAATCATTTTGTTGACACATGGTGCTGGAATGTTTACTAAAGAACAGCTGTGACGTCGACATGGGTAGCTAAAGTAAATGCCTTTGTTCACCCCTAAAGATAAAGCAGACAAGTGGAAGTTAGTTACCAGTTATATACAGTGTAGTGACTGTGATGTTCAGAATATGCAAAAAATATTCAGCTTTATTAAAACTAATATTCTTAAAAATGTTTAACAAACGGACTGATAAATACGTCACAATTACAGAATGAACCTTCTAAAAATTTAAAAGCTAAAGTAATCATTTATGACTTAAAATGTAATAAATAAAAATGAACCTAAGAAGCAAGAATAAATCTTCACAGTTAAAAAGTTTAGGTGTTCCACAGCATTACTAACCATTGTGTGTGTGTGTGTGGGGGGGGGGGGAAGAAAACATATTAATCCATTTGTTTCTAAATAAATCCTGAATCAATTAAAAAATGACTTTGAAATATATTTTCAATTCTCCTTTCAGAGATTCCACATCTTCCAATGTAAATAATATCCAACCATTCATGCATTGAAAGAATTCTTCCTTAAATCCAGCATGAGTTTCTCTTGCTGAAAAAAATAAAACTAGGTCCCCTTCATCCTCATAATAACCTCATTTTCTACCTTCCATTTCTGAAAATTGGAGTCTCTTATGAAGAATGATTGATGTTCTCACTATAGCATTCAAGTTATACTCATCATAAAATCCACTCAGTCTGATGTGCCTCAGTGATTCTAATCCTGGCATGTCCCGTCAACTGAAGGTTGCAGAAGCACAGCAAAGTTGTCCATGAAACTCCACCAAAGTGCTTACTTGCAGTCCTTTTGCGTGTAAGGACTCTATTGGCTGGAGCATAGCTGCAGTTACCGATCTTAAATGCAAGCCACAAAATAGGCTTGGTGCCTCAATGAGAACAATATGATGACCTCATTTCAGTTGACCTTGAGAAACACAGATGTAATGCTATTGCCTACTGACTGTGCCTTTTGTTTCAATGCCATACCACAAAGATGGTAAATATCTTCATTTAAAATGCAATCTTTTCAATGAAGTCTCATAATCTTCTCAAAAAAATCACAACTTCTGTGGAAATCTGTTTCATTTATAAATAAACTTTATCCCATATACATGAATATGTGTGTGTGTGTGTGTGTGTGTGTGTGTGTGTATTAATATGGGGCAAACATGGGACTATGCTAAGAACTTTTGGTGCCACGTTTTATTTAACCCTCACAACAACCTGATGAAATGGGATTATTATCTTGATTTCTTAACTGAGGAAACTAAGGTTTAGAGAAGTTATATAATGTGTCCACAGAACTGGTAGGTGGGAGAGCCAGCACTTCAACAGTATCTCCCTGGCCATGGAGTGTAAGCTATACTATGAAGATTGTTTTTATATTTTTTAAAATGTAGCAAAGAGAAACTGTCCTAAAAATATATTTCAAGGCATCGCAAATGTTTCACATGCCACTTGTTTTTGGATTTTAAATGTTCCTTCAAGATATCAGTGCTGATATTCAAAGTATTTTAGTTTGCTTTGGCCATATGGAATACATATACTTGCTTTGACTATTTTGCGTGTTATATTCCATATTTCCTCTTTAGTTCACACACAGATAGATATATTATATTTTCATCTCAATAATAGTCAAAGGACCAAAGTACAAGCTGGTGAAAATTACATATTGATCTCCTACCCAAATATCTTGGTAAGGGCATGTTGCCCTTCCCTCTAGAAATAAGAAGATTTTAATATACATTTAACAACTAGGAAGTTGTCCTTACACTCAGAACATTTGTTTTGCTTCATTGAATGTGGGGAAAACAAGAATAGTAATGACTCATTTAACATTTTTCTGCATGTGCCACTTTCAACCTATTGTGTGAGTACTAATTACTTTCCATAGCCCCCCTCTGGCTTGGGAGTAACATTGTACATATGGTAAAGTGCAGAAAATAAAATACTATGACGTTCAGTTTTGCACTAAAATTCCGTAAAAGACTTGGCATCATAAGCAGCACAAGATAGAACCAGAATTCTGGAGCTTTCGTTACTGTTTTTATTCTAATGTATGTATGGTATAAGTTAAAATTTTGCTTTGCATTTCTTTTCCATTTTACCCACCTTAAAGAGACACCTAGATCACTGAACTTGGTGTCCATGTTCATTCATTTTTTGACTTGACTGATAACTGTGCTTCCTAAGCTAAAGCTACACAGTCTCTAACCTTAGATTTCTCATTCATAAATGAATGGGTTGTGGGGTGTTATATAAAATATTTTTCACCTAAAATTTCATGATACAATGAGAATTAATGATTTTAGTCAAACATTAATTGATAGAGCTGTTGATGGTGAAGTCTGTGCACAAGTGGTCAGGGTGTTTTAAGAATTAAGCTCAAACATGACTCTCATCCTCTCTACACATCTCCCCAACTCCAACTTCCTTGCTCAGAATCAATGTATACGGAGAAAGATCCTCCTGGACTTAAGCCAGTGTTGAGGTTTGTTGAGACTCTGCAACATGAAATTTCCATTTGAGAGAAAATATGGACTGGCTAATTGTGTTAGCAGATGAGATAAAAATACTATATACATAAACTGTCAACTCTCCTTGCTCAGTGAATTGGATGTTTACATAATTCACCCAGCCATAATAATTGAACATGTACTTGAAATTTTAGAATGGTAAAACTAAAATCCCATCAGTGGATATGGGGAATGGGTGGAGTGACATTGACTACAGAGGGCATGAATGAACTTTCTGGAAAGATGGAAGATTCTATATCCTATTTAAGATAAGGATAAAATAAATGTGTATATTTGTCAAAAGTCATTGACTTGTTTACTTGAAATGAGTGTACTATATCATACTTAAATTTTACCTCAATAAATTTGTTTTATAAGAAGACCACTAGCCATACCCTAGTAACAGAATTCAATAAACTCCTATCAGATTCTCCATCTCTTTCAACTCTTTACACTACAGAACAGAGAGTAGACAATGCTTCCTTGAAATGTTCTTTAAAGCTTTCTCTCACTTCTTCATTGCCTATTTTTCCTCATAGGCATGACTCTTGCTAAGAATTAATTTTCACTCTTAGTCCTCTCCTCTAAGTGCTTAACTCCCAACTAAACATCTTTAGACTTAACTTTACCCTGAACTCCTTGTCAAAATGTGCAAATCTTCCAAAACATTTCCTTCCTAGAGCCTGACCCTATCATTGAATGTAGGACAGGGAAGGTGGGACCTGTGAGATCCTTTGCAGGATGGGGGTATGAAGTTAAAATTAGAATGTACCCATTGAGAAGTTGATACACTACAAAGAATGAAATAAAGAAATTCATGACACCAGTAAACTAATACGTCAAAGCCAGAAAGGCTACAGAGGAAAAGAAACCCATTCTTATCATCAGACATAGAGCTAGAAAAGATAAAGGAGACATCCAGAGAGAGCTCCAAGATGGGAGGGGTCTGATACATTCCAAGCAATGAGAATGGTGCCTGACACAGAGTGAATAATCAGGAGCTATTTAGCAAATAAAGCAATGATGAGAGACTAAAGATATACCAAGATAAAACTTCTCATTAAAGGCCTGCATCCAACCCACTTGGTATTAAAGATTTGGACTTTTTCAAGGCCAACAAGCCAAAGGTAGTCTTGAAGAGACAAACCTATTTGCAAAGCCAGTGCTTCTAAAACTAAACTCATCTTCATTCCACTCAACCTCCTTTCCTTCCTTACTTCTCTGTTCCCATTATCAAAGTGTGTAACAGTTAAATCATTGCTAAATCCTCTTTTCATTCAAGTTCTTATATTAATATATTATCAATAATCTTATTCCTTTATAATGTTTCTTTAATTCCTATCTTTCATAGCCCCTTATCCTTCATAAATCAAGCTCTTATTACTTTAAGGCTGGACTATAATGGTAAGATAATCAGTCTCCCTATATCCTCCTATAACTAAATCTTTCTGCATAACAGACTCATATTTCCAAGCAAAGGTTTTGATTATGTAATATCTCTACTTAAATATATATAGGACTAGAGACTGAAAAATAAAGCTCACATTCTTGAGCCTGAAATTCATATACTTTTTGACTGTATCTCAATTATTTCTAGCTTTATTTTAACCAATTATTGTTACATGTCTGAATCTTCCCTATGCTGTAGTCAAAGTAATCTATTTTTTCCATATTTTGTACTATTTCATCACTGTTATTTGACTCATTCTGTTCTTCTTGCTTAAATACCCTCCTCACTTTTCATATACAAATGCATCCTTCAAAATTCAGTTTAAATCTGTCTTTATCCATTAACAGTTCTCCTAATCCTTAGAGACAGTAAATATTGGTGTTACTCAAAACACTGAAGGTACTTCTTGGCTATACTATTCATTTGTGTAGTACTGTGACACTTTGATTTACAATAAATTATATTTGACCTTTGTCCTGTTTGGGGCACAGAGCTCCTAAAACCCTTGGAATTTCCTAAGTGAGAGCCATAATGGTGTCCTTCATTGTGGAAATGAGATGAATTTTGGATTGCCCCTAAGGGTAGGGGCTATTTTCAAGGAGAATCAACCATGTGATTGGAAAATTAGAACTTCCAGTCCCATCCTCAACCTCTGAGTAGGGGATAAGGACTGGAAATTGGATCAATCACCAATGGCCAATGATTTAATAAAGCATACCTGTGTAGTGAAGCCATTGTAAAAACTCAAAAGGACAGGGTTCAGAGAGCTTCCAGGTTGTTGACCATATCAAGATTTTGGGAGAGTGGTGTGCCCAGAGAGGGCATAGAAGCTTTGCACTCTTTCCTCATACCTTGTCCCATACATCTCTTCCATCTTGTTCCTGAGTTATACCCTTTTTATAATAAATTGGTAATCTAGTAAGTAAAGTGTTTCTTTGAGTTCTATGAGCCACTCTACCCAATTTATCAAACCCAAGGGGTGGGGTGGTCATTAAAACCTCCAATCTATAGCAGTTGGTCAGAAGCACAGGTGAAACCTGGGATTTCCACTGGTATCTGGAGTAACGGGAAGGGTAGTCTTGTAGGATTAAGCCCTTAAACTGTGGGATCTGATGCTATCTCTGGGTAGATGGTGTCAGAATTGAGTTGAATTGTAGGACACCAAGATGGTTTTCAAGAATTGCTTGGAAACCCCATGCCCACACATCAGAATCAAGTGCAAAGACTTTTAACTACCTTGTGTCATCTCTGTTCCTCCACATAACCATTATTTCCTATTGCTTGTAATAATTAGTGTATAGTTATATTTTATTTCGCCTCAAGATGATATGCTCCATTTCTTAAATATATCTGTATCCTAATACGACATATATATTCCAGTGTTTTGAAGTTATTGGTTCATAAATCAGTCATTTGATAATTTAAAAAATTTGACCAAAACCTCCTATGGCTCATAGCTTACTATGGGCAATAAACTTTAAGCCAGAACATTAAAATTATATTCAAGATTTCTACTGGACAGAAATTGGTAAAGAATACAAATGGCAACTTATCCCAATTTTATCCTGTCAAACTGAAAATCTCCAGAGCAGAAATTTACCAATCAAGATTAAATTATGATTTAAAAATTTTTATATAAAGTTCTCCACCAGAATGATCTAAGAAACAAGTATGAACCCCTGTATATCAAATGTATACATTTCATCATCTCTTTCCACATATATTTTCAGAAACACTTTTAGAAATGTTTTATGGATTCCCAATAAACAATTTTTAATTCTGGATTTCACATCCCCAAAACATAAGTCCTTTTTCTTCTAAAAGACATATCCTCATTAAACTGGAAAGTTTGTAGCACCTGCCAGTCCTGGCATGATCAATAAAGAAAATGTTTAGTTTAAAATTCATACATTTGTGAAATTATAACCAATTTTCATAAACCAAATTTTAATTAATGGTATATTATTAATAAAATATATTATAATATTGTATTCTTAATATTATAAATAAATACCTTGTTAACTATTAATTGACATTTATGGTTTATTTCTCAATAAAAATATAGCATTGAAATCACAAACTAATGAGTGAATATAAATATCGTTTACATAGGTTACTATACAATTTACCTTCAGTATTTGTCAGTTTATTTTCTTGAAAAATCTCAACAGCTTCCTTAGGGGCAACAAATGGAACCAATGCTTGTGATGCGGCATTATCTTTTTAAAATAAAATAAAATTTCAGAAAGCAGTTAATATAATTTTTTTAATAATTAAACTAATGCACAAAACTATGTTGTGAAAATGTTGTCCTTGAAAAAGCAACAATAATACACATATTAACCAAAACCCACAGTAGAATATCTTTAGATGTTTTCTCTGTTATTCAATTGGCTTAATTCTCACAAAAAGGTATTCAAAACAGCGTGCAGCTATTAACAGCAAATAGAGACCAATAAGAGTGACATCACCAAAATCACAGAGTAGAATGTTCTACTCAAATAACTATTATAATATAGATGAACAATTTAAATTTATCTAAAAAGAATACCCAAATAAAAATGATACAGAAAAAAACTGTAAATAAAATATATATATTTCTTTCCTGAGAAAGAAAACTTAATGTGAGCAAATTATGAAGGAATCTAGAACTTAAGCTAAACAGTTATTAACTCTTAACCTAAAATGTTACTATTTTAGAATTAAAGCTACAGTTAATAAGAAAATATTTATGTGTGTGTAATATAGCAACATAATATTTTAAAAACAATGCATTTTTAACACAAAGAAAAATTTAGAGAAAAAATACAGAGATTTTAACTCACCATCACTTATCTGTGACACATGCATCTCAGAAAAACCAAACTATATATAGATTTGATGAATACAACATGACAAATTTGATAAACATATTATGAATCCCACAGAGATACAGAATACATGATTTTAACAGTGGTAAAGCTTTATAAAAAGTGAGGCTATCTCAGGCAACAATAACTCAAAAAAATTAAGTAGAAACTAGCTACATTAATCAATTTACTCTACAATTAGAAAATAGTTACATAAAATTAATTCAAAAGTACTTGGAAATTATGTGTATTTCCAAATGACAAATGCATCAAGGAATAAATCTATGTCATAAGGTTTTCATTTAAAAAATGAAAACACTTTATAAAAAAAAAAAGTTAAAAAAACTGAAAATCAACAACTCTTGTTAAATCCATCAGGGAATTTAAATCACAATGCAAACTAAACCACAACAAACAGAGAGACAGAGGCAAATACAGAGAATCATAGCTTTCTGGGAATAGAAGTTGCTGAGGCCAAGAAAGGGCAGAAAAACTTGAACTGCAATTGATGTACTGTTTGTTGGAGGCTGTGTGAACTAGCTTGTGGATTAAAATTTCCTGGGAACCAGTTTTAGAGGGTCACTCACACCTTCATTAGTTTTATTCCCAGGAGGTTCACCAGGTTCTCACAGTAAACAGTAGAAAAACATTCTTTTCTGCTCTCAGTAGGAGAAGAGGGAAAGTAACTGTTTTGAATTATACCCAGGGTAAAATATAACCATTTCCAAAATGGCTTTGGTCTATGCCCAGAGAGTTCCGTTCTCCTCCTGCCCTCAAAGGAAACTACTCTAATAGAGTCTAACTGATATAGGGAAGTTAGCTCCTCCTGCCTTCTTGTCGTACTTAATGTGGAAAAAGACTAATAAGCGTGGCATAACATTATGCATTTGTCAAAACCCATAGATCTGTACTTCATAAAGAACAAGCCCTGATGTAAAATAAGAAGTTTAGTTCACAATAATTTATCAACTTCAACAAATATTCAACACTAATGAAGTATGTTGATAATACTTAAAACTGAGAGGGTCAACAGTAGGAATGTGGGAACTTTATACTATGGACTGCTTGTCTGTAAACCTGAAACTACTCTAAAAATTAAAATTTATTAATTAAAAAATAAATCAATAAAAATTCCCCTTAAGGAAATCCAGATTTTGGACTTACTAGTCAAAGACTTTACATCATCTATTTTAAATATGTTCAAAGAGCTAAGAAAAGCATGTCTAAAGAATTTTTTAAAGGTATGAGAATGACATCAAAGAGAGAATATCAGTAAAAAGACAAAAGTAAAAAGGAACCAAGTAGATATTATGGAGTTGAAAAGTAAAATACATGAAATGAAACTTTCACTAGAGGGAGTCAATAACTACTTTTAGTAGCTAGAGAAAGATCAACGAATTTGTCGAAAGGTCAGTTCAGACTACCCAGTCTGAGGAACAGAAAAAGAAAAACAATGAAGCAAAATGAATAGAGCCTCAGAAGACTGTATGACATCAAGCATACCATTATATGCATAATAGAAGTCTGAGAAAGAGAAGGAAAAGAAAAAGGAACAAAAAGACTATTTTAAGAAAAAAATGACTAAAATATTCCAAATATGATCATAAACATTGATTTACATATCCAGGAAGCTTAAGGAACTCTAAGTAGAATGAACAAAATTAGATACATCCTAACTATCTTGAAAGCAGTGAGGGGCAGAAATAAATCATTCACAAGGAATCATCAATAAGATCAAAGATGATTTATGAATAGAAATCATGGAGCCAGAAAGCAATAGAATGACTTTTTTTTAATGCTAAGTAAAAAAAGTTTCCAACCAAAAATATTAATCTGGCAAAACTACCCTTTAAATGTATTTATTTATTTATTTTTATAATCCTCACCCAAAGTTATTTTGCCATTTATCTTCAGGTAGAGTGGGAGCAGGGAGAGAGAGCAGAGTGATCAATGTGAGAGGCACATCGATTGGTTGCCTCCTGCATGACCCCACCAGAGCCAGGGACCAAACTGCAACTGAGATATGTGCCCTTGACTGGAATAGAATCCAAGACTCTGGTCCGCAAGCTGACACTTCAACCGCGGAGCCAAACTGGCCAGGGCACAAAACTACCCTTTAAAAATGAAGAAAAAAAGTAAGACATTTACAGATAAATTAAAAACTGATAGGTTTCACTAGCAGACTTGCCTACAAAAATAAAAGGAGCCAGTCAGGTTCAAATGAAAAGAATAATAGTAACTTAAATCCTGCATTAAGAAATAAATAGCATAGCACTAGGAAGAAAGGTAAGTATGCATTACATATTAGTTATATATAAAATCAATATAAATGTATTTTTTTGTTTGTAACTCTCTACTATTTGATTTAAAATAAAACTTTAGAAAGCAATAATTTTGTGGTGGGCGCAAACGTACAAAGACAATTTGTGACAATAACAGCAGAGGGAAATGTGAGATGAAGCTATATAGAAGCAAAGTTTATGTTTAAAATTGAAATTACATTTTCATTAATCTGAGATTGTTATAAATCAGCGGTTCTCAACCTGTGGGTCGCGACCCCTTTGGGGGTCGAACGACCCTTTCACAGGGGTCACCTAAGACATAACAGTAGCAAAATTACAGTTATGAAGTAGCAATGAAAATAATTTTATGGTTGAGGGTCACCACAACATGAGGAACTGTATTAAAGGGCCACGGCATTAGGAAGGTTGAGAACCACTGTATATAAATTATTATGTTAATTGTACCTGTTACATAAGCAGAGCAAGGACAATGGGCCAGGTATAGAAACTCACCAGGGCAGAAAGCCCCTGCCACCTAGCAAGGGGAAAAACTGGGAAAACAAGAACCTCGCCCCCAGGGTAACCTTTCCTCCCTAGCATATTGCTGGTCATGTGGTTTAGACCCCCTGACCTTTTCCTCCCTAAAGATAACATCTAGGCCTCAGTTGTATTTCAGCTCTAAGCCCAGAAAAGCAGCAAAACCAGACAAATGACAAGTGACAGCTGTGGCTGCCTCAGGACCAGACGCATTGACTAATGACCCCCTTCCCTGGCACCGACTCATCAGCAGAGACCACAACCCTGAAAGAGCACACTGGAAAGCTGATAAATATTCTATTATGACACTCCCCTGAGACTTCCCCTAAACTTCTCACCTGCAAGTGAGAGAGATAAATACCCTCAACACAAAGGACCCAGTGTACTCTCTCCTGAGGGGAGCACAACCATCACATTCCCTTCCCCCTTCTTCCTTAAAGGACCCCAGGAGACTTGCAACCAGGGGAGCAATGGGCAGCAGCAGCTCATCCTAGGCTAACCCTCTGAACCTGTCTCCAAGGCCTGCTTTTTCTCTGACTTCTCATTGAGCCAAAGCAGCCCAGCCTACGCTCTCCTGTTGCTTCTTCTATGCCCTTCTTCATTTCATAGTCCTAAGTGTTTTTTTGCTGCAGCCAATAAATTATTGCTTACTTTGTTGTACTTTGTGTCTTGATTGAAATCTTTCCTTCAAGAAGACAAGAACCGAGGTCTTGTCATCTCACCAGTAACAAACGGGTCAATCTATCAGGGAACTAAAACAATTATAAACATATAGAAACCTAACAAATCCTTAAAATGCATGAAGCAAATTGTCATAACTTAAGGAAGAAATAGACAATTCAACAATAAAGTGGGAGACTTCAATTGCTCACTTTAAATAATGGACAAAATTAGAAAGAACTTAAGACAAGTAAATAGCAGAATTGAAAACACCATAAATCAACTGGACCTAAGAAATAACTAGAGAATATTCCACCAACAAGTACAGAAACATTTTTTTAAGTTTATATGGAACAATCTACATAATAGAGCATATAATAAGCTATAAACAAGATTCAATGTATTTGAAAGAACAGAAACCATACAAAGTATCTCCTCGGAACACAACAGTGAAATAAGCCAGTTAAATATCCCATGATCTCACTTATATGTGGAATCTAATCAACAAAATAAACTGACAAACAAAATAGATCCAAAGATCTATTTTGGAACATGGAAGTAGGGAACAGACTAAAGAACCTCAGAGGGAAGGGGGGCAGAAGAGATAAACCAAAGAACTTACAAGCATATGTGCATAACCAATGGACAAAGACAATAGTGTCATGGTGGGTTGTGAAGGGGGGGTGGGAATGACATCTGAAATAATACTTTCAAAAATAAAGATAAAATTTTTAAATAAATAAAATAGGCAAAAGATGTGAATACACATTTCTCCAAAGAAATACAAATGGCTAGTAAGCACATTTAAAGATCCTTGACATCATGGATGGACCTTGAGAATATCATGCTAAGCAAAATAAGTCAAACAGAAAAAGCTAAGAACCATATGATTTTATTCATATGAAGGATATAAAACTGAAAGCAACAAATGAACAAACAAGAAAAACAATAACTCATAGACACAGAAAACAGTGTGGTAGTTACCAGAGGGAAGGGGGTTGGGGGGCCGGTAAAGGGGGTCAAATATATGGTGACAGAAGATGATGTGACTTTGGGTGATGGGTACATAATGCAATATGAAGACCATGTGTCATAGAAATGTACACTTGAAACTTATAAAATTGTATTAAGCAGTGTCACTTCAATAAATTTAATAAAAAGAAAAAAAAAAGATATCCTCATCATTATTAGTAATTAGGGAAACGTAAATCAAAACCACAGTGAGATGCCACCTCCCACCCACTAAGATGGCTATAATATTGTTAAAAAAAAAAAAAAAAAAAAGACAAAAAGAGAATTTAAGAAGTGTTGCCAAGGGTGTGAAAAAAACTGGAATCCTCATATATTGCTATTTGGAATGTAAACTACTGCAGTTGCTTTGAGAAAGATTTGGCAATTACTCAGAAAGTTAAACATTAAGTTACGAAATGACCCAGCAATTCCTGTCCTAAGTGCATACCCAACAGAAATGAAAACAGATGTCCACATAAAAACTTGTACTCGAATTTTTATAACATTACTCATAATAGCCCTGAAGTAGAAATAATCCAGATACTCATCCATTGATGAATGTACAAACAATATGTAGACTATCTATGCAATGGAATACTATTCATCTATAAAAAGGAACCTTGAGAAAATTCTAGTTTAAAAGAAGACAGTCACGCAAAGCCAACTATTCTGTAAATTCATTTATATGAAATATCCAAAATGGTGTCCCATCCTGCCTCCCACATCCCCATTGGCCAAATAAGTCCCTGCTGAGAGGGTATTTCTGTTACCTCTGAAATGTTGAAATAAATATAGAAAGAAATGGCATCAGTGTCTACGTTGAGCGATGGCACAGAGGGGACCCCATAAACGTGGCAGGTGGGGCATCGTTATCTTGGACAGCCTTGCGAGGTGTTGTGAGCTGAGCGCGAGAACTTGTGGCTGTGGTAGAATGTGGACCAGGTGCGGGTGCTGCCCCGAAACCCACCCAGGGTGGCAGGGGATACCTGGAGGGCCGCCTACAATTTGTCCGGGGACTGGGATGCCGTCCTTTGGGCCTTTGGGCTTGCGTGTCTCCAACGCGAACGGTCTGGGCAGCTGGTGTTGTCGAAGGGGTTCTCTGGGCAGAACCTGCCAGCAGTCAAACATGCCCGGGGGAAGGCCTGGCCACCAATATGGGCCCTCCGGTCCGCAGTGAAGCCAAAGGGTTGGCTGACCGACAGGTGGGCCTTCCCTACAAACACAGGGTGCTGGCCACCTGGGACTTCTCCAAGACGTGGCCCCGCTTCCTGTTCAAGACACTGCACTGTGGCTGCCACCAAACATTTGTTCCAGACTCTACGTCTCCACAAGGTAGCGGTGCTCCAGGAGCCGGCTGGTGGTCTACACCCTCGCTTACAGGAAGCACGTGGCGCGGCCAGGGGTGCGATCTGGCGGGCAGCGTGCGCAGCGTCACTTCCTGGACGTCTA
This sequence comes from Tadarida brasiliensis, assembly GCA_030848825.1. Taxonomy (NCBI): domain Eukaryota; kingdom Metazoa; phylum Chordata; class Mammalia; order Chiroptera; family Molossidae; genus Tadarida; species Tadarida brasiliensis. Next base: position 80,977,574 of record CM061261.1, read on the forward strand.
AGCGCACGCGCGCCCCGCACGTTTTTCTCCCACAGCGGCTCCGCTGGAAGCCAGCCACCGCGCTGTCCTTGGTGCTGCTGGTGAGGGTGTGGGGGCAGGTGCCTGCCACCCCGAAGCACCAGATCTTATGGGCCTAGGCCACGTCCCACTTGTACTTCTGTGTCAGGTAGCAGCCTGATGTCCTCAGCTAGGCTCTTGGGGGAGAGCTGTGCCTTTGTGTGCTTGTTGGGGGCACACTGGAGTCCTCACTGATGGTCTCACAGTATGAAATAACCAGTAGGATTGCTTGATAGAAATGCAGGTGAGGCCTCAAGCAGGTCTCCAGGTGCAGCTCTCCGGCACCGCGATGATGTGCTCCCCCAACAACTCCATGATACAATGCATCGTGGGATTCGACTAGGCCAGCTGATTCAGCCCCTCCACCTACCTGGGCAGGTCGGCTGGGTTCTTCGCCTCCACAGCGACCCTGACGCCAGGGCTTACACTGAACTTCGTCACCTGCGTGTTGTGAAAGTGCGTGAACGTGGTCTTCCCCAGGAACTGGTCTATGTCTACCAGGCCCGTGATGTTCCCACAAAGCAGGTAGATTTGTGGTTGCCAGAGGCTGGGTGGAGGGAGAATGGGGAGTGACTGCTAATGTTATAGGGCTTTTTTTTGGGGGGGGGAGTATGAGAGTGTTCTAGAATTAGATAATGGTGATGGTTGCACAATATTGTGTTTATACTAAAACCATTGAGTTGTACACTTTAGAGAGGTAAATTTTTATGGTGTATGAATTATAACATAATTTTTTTAAATTAAACACAATAGTGCTTATAGTAAGTGCTTTATAGTAAAGCTACATGCTGAGTAAATCTCTACTTCATTTGATGTGGTATGACAGTCCAATTATTTTTTCTTTTTTCTGATATGTCAAGGGAATTTGTAGCTTTAAATAATGATATTTGAAAATATAAAACGCTGAAAATACATGATCTAAGCATCCTAATTAAGAATATGTGTGTGTGTGTTGAGGGGGGAAGTAGAAGGGGTAATAATATCTGAAATTAATGAAATAGAAATTAAACCAACAACAACAAAAAGCCCTAGAGATAATTTAAATGGTCAGAAATTACTACCTTGAAAAATTTAGGTGAAATGAACACATCTGGCAAAATGGATCAAGACAAAAGAATAGAAACAGAAGAAACAAACCCAATGTCATGAATGTAAAGAAGGAATAACTGCATATAGAGAGGTATATAAATGAGACACTATTAACAATATTGTATCAATACATTTGACATTTAACCAAATGAACAAATTTTTAAAAGAAAAAATTATAACTAAAAAATTATAGTGAGTTAAGAATAAATAGGAAGCCTAAGTAGTCCTATAACCACTAAATATTTTGTATCAATAGTTTAACATCTCCCTAAAATTTAAGACTTAGGTTCAGCCAAACACACAAGAAAAATAATTAAAATATTATGTTATTTTTCTCAGAGAATAGACAATGAATAAACATTCTCCAATTCATTTGTGAAGTCATAGACATCTTATTACCAAAACCAGACAAGTACAAAGTAAGTAAGAAAATTTAGGGACCAACTTGCTATGCTTATTCATAGTATACTAAGAATTTTAATATGACCACAATAGTTTCATGATAATTGACACAACATAAGGAAAGAATTTAATTTTGATGAAAGAAAAATATTATGTTAAATATTACCTGGTAGAAATTAATAAATAAGACCTCATACAGTGTGTTTGTGATGTTGAGTTAATCACAAACATTTTCGAAGGTTGGTACATAACTACATTCAGTACATCATCCAGCAATAATTGCTTTGGGCATAAAAGTTAAAAATCTGCCAAGACATACTAACAAACACTGAGGTGTGATAAATTCCTGTAATTTCAACATACATATCTCAATGCTTTGCTTGATGAGCTAAATGTTTTCTATAGAGGTTGGTTGTTTTACATAGAGAATGGGGAGCTTAATGGAGGAATAATGCCAAAGAGATAGAAATTAACTTTAACTGATAATCACTATTTATACCAGCATTCCAAATATTGGATCTAATGTCATCTGAATACAAATATCCTAAATTTACTAACTAATCCAGACAGTGGGTTTTTCTTAAACTGTCTCCTTTCCCTTACCTCACCTTCCTGGCCCCATTAAGTTTTGGTTTTGTGATCCCTGGTCCTGGAGAAGACTACTGTCTTACTTTAATGGTGACTTTAAATTGTGAGTGACTTTAATTGCATTTACCTATGACTTAGTTTCAAAGAAAATCACTTATGGATAAATTTACCTTTCTTGGTTTGATCACTTCCAGTGGAAGTGAAGGAATTTGTCTTATTTTCAGGCATGGCTATTTACAGTATTTTGAGACCTAATTAGAAAGAAAAATATTTTAATATCATGAATCAAAATTTGTTTACATTTAATTCCACTAAAAATTATCAATTCAAGAACTGCTAGTGACAGGATAGGTTTCTAATATTATACAATATAGATATGTAAAAATCAATACTAAATTATGTTTAAAATGTAAGGAAATCCAACAATATAATCTTTCTCCTACAAAGACTATCATGATCCTATTTAGGAACACCAAATATGAAAATCCTCATTAAAGAGAGTTCTTTGATCCCCTGCTTTGCTGGTAACTTAAAGACACCTGACAGGACTACTAGATAAGTTAACATTCATTATGGTAACTGTGGCCTCAAAGCCCTATGGGGACTCTGGAACCTACAATGTTTCATTTCATATGATAAAGTTAAACTTCCTATCCACCTCTTCTCTACTTTCTCTCAGTTCCTTTATAGATATTTTATACAGGAAAAAGTCAAATATATACAAAGGTAGAGATGAAAGTGTAATGGACCTCTATGTGTTCATTAACCAATTTCAATAATTATCAACTTGGGGCAATAAGAATTCTATATACCCACCCACTGCCCTGTTTAACCTACCCTTGATCATGGTTAAGCAAATTTCAGATATCATAGTATCGCATTCGTAAATATTTCAGTAATTTTTTAAACATAGGCATAATACCAATAATATAATTAAGACAATTAATAATACTGTCCTAATATCACTAAATATATAGCCAGTGTTTACTTTTCTTTCATTGTCTCATACATTTTTTCCGATTTAAAAATTATTTTGGAGTAATGATATAAAAAAGCGTGGCATTTAATTGAAATGTATTTTAATTCTCACTTAATCTATGAGTTCTCCCTCCTTTTTTCCTCTGCAGTTTATCTAGTAGAAATCAAATATTTTGGCCTATAGAGTTTTCTACATTGCTGACAACTTCACTGTACTATATTTAACAAGTTCCTCTCTTGTATTTCCTGTAAATTGGTATTTATTAGAAATTTAAACTACTGAATGGAAAGACAACAATTCTATAATAGAACTAATAGTAGCTACCTCCTTTAATTTGTAGACCGAAAGCATTATAGATTTTGGAGATTAGAAATAATTTAGTTCAGTTTTTTATTTTACAAATCAGAGTCTCCTAACTGAAATTAGTAAATTCATTTAGTGTAAAAAGACTACTTAGGGAAGAGTGCTATGAAAGAAAACCCTAAATTCAAGCACAGTGCTTTTTTCAATAAACCAATTTACTTCTTCAAGACCAATTTATTAAAGGAAAGGAAGACATAGGGCAGTACATAATTAAATTTTACTTTATATCAACATTTAATTTTTTTAATTCAATGAAAATTGTAACTGAAACATATACTCCTTTTTCCTCTTCTACACAAAATTACTGGAAAGATATAATAAAAAAGAAGAAAATGAATTGTTCCAGGAATGTAGAACTGGGTAAAATGGAAAATGCTTTTACATTTTTTTTAGAAAAATGCTAAGAAAAATCTGGTGAAAACATATTTTTAAATCTCATAAAAGCATCTGAGAACTAACAAGGTGATAATGAATACTTAGGTCAAGATCTGAGAAGACAGAAATCCAGAGAGGTGCGACCAACATGTAAAGCCACTTTTCCCAGAGGCAATATCTGACCAGGAAGAGGCAGCTAAGAGGCTAAGCAGTACTTGCAACAGACCCACAAAGTTTTGGAAACAAAAGACAGAATCCAATCTCTGCCAAGAATAGGCGCCCTGGAAAAATCAACCCATTCCTGGGATCCAGTCCCCAGAAGTCTATATCTTGAGGAACAGAATGAAACAGAAATAAAGTGTATGTGAAGACTGCCCCTAGACTGAAGCCCAGCCTCAAATCATCTAGGTGACTCAAAATCTCACGTGATGAAATTCTTGCCCAACACAAAATCAAAAGTAACTCCACACACAGAGACTAGATAACAGAAATCAACAGAAAAAGAGATAACAGAAACTAACCCAAAGGTACTCAGATAGTACTCAGACACCTAACTATTCTTAATATTTTTTATAAATGTAACATCAAATTTTAAAATTTCAGATCTCAAATCTATGAAACTTGATATTGCAGATTTGAAAATAAGTCAGTTATAAATCCATGAAATACGCAAACTGCTGCAACTGCAATTCTAAATTCACTGGTTCAATTTAAAAACAGGTATGACAAGACTGAAGGATGAATTAGTGAAACAAGTTTAGATAAAAACCTATCTTGAATAAATCATACAGTAATAAAAAGATGGAAAATAAAGAAGCAAGCATAAAAATCAATACTAACCTCTGCTTTCAGGAAGATGGAGTGGATATAATTATCCTTATTCCTTCCTCTAAGTATAACAAAAAGCCCTTATATGTATATAACAAATATATATATAATATATATACAACAAATGTAAGAAGACTTCAAAAGGTAGAAAGAAGAAGGCAGATTGGCTAGGGACCTTAGAACCAGAGGAACAATGAGATTGTGAGTTTTTAAGATTTTCTTTTTGCCTCATATATCCCAGACTTGAAGCTGAAAAAACCAGCAACCCAGAAATTCCAATGAGTACAGACCAAATAAAGCTCCAGCACAAAGCCTGTTCTCTCTAGCCAAGGGACTAGGAAAGGGCAACTCAGCAAGAGCAAATACATTTAGGCAATAACCTCTCTACTTAAACCAAATACCACAGAAAAAATGGTGGCCTCACAAAGATAGAGTGAGGAGCCAAGACTATTTCCACCCTTGCTAGATTGTAATGAGGCCCCCAAATGTTCTGCTAGGGTGATGTCAGAGTAGGCTTAATAAGAATCCAGGACTTTCATCCCCACTCTCATTGGTGGACACTGAGGAGTCCACTTCTACAACTCCCAACAGCAGTAATGAGGTACCTCTTCTCTGCCCCACTGGGACAGTGTCAGAGCAGGCTTAATGGTGAGTCACCTTCTGCTTTAGAGAGGAAATAGAAGGAATCAGATTTAAATTTTAATTTACTGTCACCAAACCCACAAACCAAATATATCTCTGCTCCTTCTGTGTTTCTCTTTACTGGTTCTCTTATCCCTGAACCTGTGCTAGGGAGCTCATAACATCCTCCCTCTTACCAGAACTCTCTTTTGTGCTCTTTTCTTAAAACAATCATTTCTCTTGACATTCATGAACCACACATTTCTTTCTTTTTAACCCTTTTGCAATAAGTAGACATTTCTTTCAATCCATTGCTATAATTGCTTATGAAAATCACTCATCCCCTTCACTCCTCTGTTCACTCACTCTCCTTTCTGTAATGAGTTGTCATTAACATTGTATTATCTATTTATAATCTTTTTCTTGATTTTCCTTTTTTCCATTAGAATTCAAAGTCTGTGTTGTTCACTGCTGTAGTCCTAATATCTGCAATAGCACCATTAAATACTACTTTCTACAATGATGAAATGTTCTCAGTCTGGGCCTTTTTCAAAATGGTAGACACTACATGAGCCACACAATCATTTGGAATCACTGTTGATCACTTGAAAAGTGACTAGTGTAAACAAGGAATATAATTTTACTTTTATTTCATTTTAAGTAATTTAAATTTAAAAAGCCATATATGGCTAGTGTTGACTATATTGTACAGCACAGATCTATCATAAAAGAAGGGTTCAATAAAGTCTTGTTGAAAATTAAAGGACGATGAATGAAAAAAAAGCATAAAAGAATGCAATTGCTGCAGTTTATAATCCTACCAATTTGGTGTGGGACTGCCACCTTCCCCCAGTGCTTTCTGGCATTGGTTCTGTTACTGTTTTGTACTAGAATTTTTTACTTGTTTCCGTACTTCAAAGCATCTTACACAGAGAATTCCTTTTGTCACACCACTCATAGGTTGGCATCTCAGCAAATCATTATATTCCTCACATTTGGTCTGCTTCCTCACTGCTTAAAGAAAATTTCTGAGCTATCAATGATTCTGCATAGGAAACCCTCTTACCCATTCTCTCCCATGACTTTATTTTTAATTGTTTGTTTTAAACATTCTTATTGTGAAATATTGCATAGCAATATAAAAAAACAGACAAACAAACAAAAACCTTGATTCCTACAATGCAGCCTAAGAAATAAGTGGTTAATGATAACATTCAAATTCTAATGTTTTTCCTCAGTGGTCACATTTCCCTTCCTCCCCCGCCAGAAATTACAACCATCAAATATAATCCCCATGGTGTCAGTTTATTTTTATTCATATGTATCTCCAAACAATATGCTGTATTGTATTAGTTTAGAGTTTTACAACTTTATATGAATGATGTTATACTCCACAAATCATTCTAAAACTTTTTTTCTTTAGTACATTTTTGAAATTTATCTATGTTGTTACACATAGCTGTATTTCATTCTTTTTCATGCAGTTTCATTTTTTTAATATACAGTTCTCCTATCGGTGAACATTTCAGTTGTTTTGAAATGTTTTCCCTGTTGTAATTAAGTTGGCTATAAAGATTCTTGCATACTTTTCTCTGTGTATTATACTAGAGTATCTCTAGGGTATACATATGGAGAAATACATGCTGGGCTATGTTTGTTGTCTTTACTCTTCAACAGTTCTAGATATAGTCTTCTGTTTTTAATATGCATTACAAAGATTTTTTTTCCCAGTTTACTCCAATGTTTTATTTTTAAAATATTTTATTTTTAATGGGAACAAGCTTATATATATATATCAATTTGGGTCACCAATTGCACAAATCCACAAACAATATCAAAAGTCTGTAGTTAGACATCTTAGAAAACTTATCCCAATACCCTTAAATATTAAAGTGTGAAGGTCAATGATAGTAAGTTTCATCTACTCTTCTAAAACTTCATAAATTTTTATGTTTGTAAGATACTGTTTCATTTTACCCATGTTATTTTAATGGTTTTCATAAGGCTATAAAATTAAAGTGCTACTTTCCTGTTCTTTCATATTCTCATGAAAATATGAAGCAACTTCAGTCTTACATCACTTCAGCAGCCATGATACCCTCACACATTCTTTCTAGTAAGCATTGCAAACATACTGATATTCTTCCCGCAATTATGGAAAACATATTTATTTGTTTTAATTTTTTTTTCTTATTGATTTTAGAGAGAGAGGAAGGGAGAGGGAGATAGAAACATCGATGAGAGAGAACATCCATTGGCCGCCTCCTGCATGCCCCCCACTGGGGATTAGACCCACAACCTGGGCATGTGCCCTGTCCGGGAATTGAACCGGCAACCTCTTGGTGCATGGGTCGACGCTCAACCACTGAGCCGCACCGGCCAGGCCAACATATTTATTTGTTAACTCTTACTGGTTTTATCTATAGTTCTGCTGATTTGCTTGATTCAAATCTAAATGTGCCCTATAATAGTTAGAAATCTACATTCTTTTCACAAAGAGGCTTAAAAAAGGTCTGGCAATGGGAAATACTTCATAAACTGTTGGAATACTTAAAAAATAATTACTTTTTCCAGCTTTTCACTCAACTTTTAACTAATTTTAAACTCAGTTCTTTAAATTTTATGGTTCACTCAAATATATGTCAATATTCTATTTATATAGCTTCTAACCCCCTAAACCAGGTTAAACACAGCTGGTAAACACGGAATACAAATACAAACCATCAAGTAAGGCGGAAAACAGGAATCAGAATTGGAATCCTGGCCAAAGTCAATAATCATAGATTTGGATCTTGACTGAGTGGAGGAATGACCAACCACTACTAAGACTGACAATCTAATAGTTAAAACCAGATTGTCAATTATGTTGGTTCTATAGTTACAGATAAGAGAAACTCAGTTTAAGCAAAAATAAATGCAAAGCACACATACAAAAAGGAAAAACTACAACATACAAAAGGACTATTTATGAAAAAGCTACTGGTTAATTAATGGTAAATATCAGCAATCCATCCATAAGAGAAGCAGGAATATAGGGGCTCAAATGTTATCAGCATTTTCTCTCCCTCAGCCTCAGATACTTTTTTTCATACTCATTTTAGTTTCTTTTCTACAACTTGACTTTTTTTATTTCAGAAATTTTGGCTGCTGACACCTCCTGAGTTTTATATTGTAGAGCATCAGCCACCAGAAATGCTGACTGTTTCTCAGATTTGATTCCAATGATCCCTGGGAGGATTTTAATTAGCCTTCCTTGGGCCAAGTGCCTATATATTAAACCCAGTCAATTGTTGCTGGGAACTCAGGATACTATTATTGTACTAGCTTAAGTCAGCTCTCTATTTCTGGCCACAATTATAGTTAGGGGTGAGGTCACTGTAACAGCATAGCCTGCTGTAACTATAATGTTGGAGATCTTGGGACTGGGGACAAGATACCATAGTAAGTAAACAGACACTCCTAGAGGCTCTATTCCAAAAATGGCTGGCAGACTAACAGGTGGTGGTTCTATACCAAAAGAAAGAATATTTTGGCAATCTTGCAGGAATGTTTGTGACTAATTGAGTTTTTCCAACCATGAACAAACCTATAAGATACAAAGCATTATATCACTAAAAATTATCAAGGAGAAACTACAAAATCATTTATTAAGTATTATATAGGAAGGATTTGGGAAATGTCTGAGACTGGACTGAATTACCTTCTAAGATCCACTTCACTTTAATACTCAATAAAGCTTGATTTATTTCAACTATTCATTGATTCATTTAGCAAATTTTAACTTGTATCTTGTTTATGTCACTTTGCTATTTGTTTAGGGTACAAAGATGAAGACATAATGTGTGCCCTCAAGGTACTCATCAATTTATATTATATATATTTTAGTAACACCAAGTAATTTTAACACAGGTCCTAGAAGTTACATGTTCATGAGACAATAAAAATACTTCTTTGTATATTCTTGCCAATCCTTGCCCGTTTACCACACATTCACCAGTCATCCATCAAAACAAGCCATATGCTTTTATGTTTTCATTCCCTTCTATATAAATCTTTTCACTCTACCTTTCCTTAGGTCTCTAATATAATGTTTCCTTTTCTAACTACAAAAAGAATTTATTTACTCCTCCCTGCACAATCTAATCACTTCAGTATCATATTGCACTGATCATATAGTTTCTCAAATAATTGTGCACATGTATATTTTTTCCATTGAATTATGAGATCTGATAGGACAAGGATTTTGTCTTATTTATTTTTTATTATCAAATCCCAACAGAGTAAAAACTCAAAAATTATTTGATTGTAATAAGATAAGGATTGTGAACAGTGGTGATTTTAAGTAAAATGCAATCTAGAAAATCAAAGTTTGGGTTATTGTTAATAAAATAAAACAATTGGTATTTACAAATATTTATAAAGAGCTTAACAATATTTGCTCATAAAGGGAAATAGCACAACCTTGCCTTAAACATAAAGAAGTTTCATATTTATAATAGACTAGGTCACTATTCCAATCACAGATTCTGGGAAAAACATTTCAGTTTTGTTTTTTTAAAATTTTTATTTATTTATTGATGTTAGAGAGAGAGAGGAAGGGAGAGGGAGAGATAGAAACATCGATTGGCTACCTCCTGCATGCCCCCCACGGGGGATCAGGCCCACAACATCTAATCGGTGACCTCTTGGTGCATGTGTTGATGCTCAACCACTGGGCCACATGGGCCAGGCTCAGTTTTCTCTTTCTTTTTTTTTTTTTAATCCTCACCTAAGGATATTTTTGTTTATCTTCAGACAGAGTGGGAGGGAGAGAAAGGGAGAGAGAAAGAAACATCGACGTGAGAGGGACACATTGACTAGTTGCCTCCCACAGGACCCCAACCAGGGCTGGGGACAAACCACAACCGAGGAACGACGAATGTGCTCTTAACCAGAAATGAACCCGTGACTCATTGGTCTGCCTGCTCTACAGCTGAGTCACACTGGCCAGGGCCAGGCTCAGTTTTCAACATGTAATCATTATGACTCATTCTTTTTTTTTTTTTTGAACAAGGCCAGTTTTTTTTTTTTATTAATTTATTTTTGTTACAGATGTTTCTCCTTTTCCCCCCATTGTCACCCTCCTCCCCTTCCCTCCCTGCCCCGTCCCCAGTTTTGTTGTCCATGTATGACTCATTCTTGACAACCATTTTCAAAGTTATTTCAAGAAACGATGAAGAAAAATAATTGTCAAATAAAATATAAACATGAATAGCAGATGATGATACTAAACATGCATTTATCAAATATTGACTTTCATTTTAACCCAAGTTCCAAAATTTTAAAAATTCTATTTTAGAAAATTTATAATACCACAATAATAATGAAAGAAAGAATAAAGCCTTCCTTGAGTGTTGCTTTCACAAAGAACATCCTTTCCCTAATCATTTATTTCTTGTTATTCAATAATAGATTAGATAATTTTGTGACAATGCTTAAAGCATTGTAAAATAGTAAAGAAAACTGCAAAAAGACAACGCATTTTTCCACATCTTTCCTATATGTATCTATAATAATTTCTTTTATAAATATTTAAACTCTATTCCTTTGATTCCTAATCTCTTCTCTCTTTCTTTAATGGAGTTCTATTGACTTTATATTATATCTGTATTTCATTCAATAGATTAGAGTTAAGATGCATTAAATATTACATTTCATAATCTTACTAAAGCCAAGCTCATCTTCAGAAAGATTAAGTATCACTTTCTCTGCAAATCACATTAAAACTGAAAATTTCAGTTTCTACACATATAGTCACAAAGATTATATCATTCTGTATTCTGAATTTGAGTAAAGAGATGAGCTTTTCACCTTCTGATAATTACTTGAGACATAAAGAATGGCAAGCAGTTCAAATCAGCTTTCATGATATTAAATTATTTCAGAGGTCAATATCATGTAATAAGTTATTGTTTTACCTCTGAGTTTACATCAAAATTTTATAGTGAGTGTACTGAGAAATATTTGCATTTGCTGAGAAAATATAAAGTACTTAAATTGCTCATGTTCAATAATGGTCTCAAATGTAAAATAAAAAGTTCTTATAAATTTGAACTTTCAAATTGTTATGGAAGAAATACTTGTTAATTAGGAAATACTATGCCATTTTCCTATGAGATAACTTTTGCTCCTGAAGAAATGTGCCTTTTCATTGTTATTTTTTAAAGAATGTCAATACAGTTTATTGATAATTTCTGCCTATTTCTGATAGATATTTTGTGAAATGTAAGAAAATTATGAGACATAAGTCCTGTCTCCAAAAGTTTTAATTTAGGAGATATTGCTACCTCATGAAATAGCTAAAGGAGTCTTGACCCAAGGGGTGGGGGAGGGGGATAGCTTGCACTTAAAACATACCACATATGCATGCATCTACCCCTCACAACAACCTATGGGGAAGGTACCATTACTAGCCCCATTTTACAAAGAAGACCCTGCAACACTAAGAGATTAAGTACTTGCCAGCCAGTGTCTTGTCACTGTGCAATGCAGACCCGGGCTTAGCCCTGGAGTCTATAACCATGCTATTATGACCATGCTATCTGCTAAAAAGAAACCAGGGAGGTATTATACCCAGTGTCCTAGGGTGAAACAAAAGTAAGAAAAGAGTTCTCAGAACCCTTTAATGTGCTATGTGTGCAGTAACTCTTTAAAATAAGAATAAAATGTTCAGTATTTTCCAGTCATTTTAAAAATGTAAACCTGGTTTGAACAGAATCAGGAGAAATGATTACAAAGTCTCTGCAACTGTAGAATTCCCTCAAAATCAAATAGATTAAAAGCTTAAATGTGAAAGAAAAACAAACAGCTAGAGGAAAGTGTTTATATAAAACTAAGATTAGAAAGGCCTCTTTGAGCATAACACCAAAAACACATAAAGTGCTAGAGATGGCTCCATAAAAATTTAAAGATGCCAGCTATAAAAAAATACCACTCAAATCAGTAAAAGATACTTAAAATGTGGTAACAAAGAGTTTCTGACTTATACATCAATAGCTAGAAAAATTGGTAAGAAAAAATGAAATAACCAAGCAGAAAAAAATGAGCAAAGAACCTGGAACTGGCAATCCCTAGACACACACACACACACACACACACACACACAGGGGTGAGGAGAAAACAAATTAATATAGGAAAAGTGTTTAGTCTTCAGTAATTAATAAAAAGATGAGACTGTTTTGCTGAAGTTATAATACAGTAAAGTAATAGAAGAATGAAGTTATCCCATAACAAAAGGTTATATAGACATGCAAACCGCAAAAGAATGTCACATAAGGCAATAGCATATTTGTGAATGAATATATTACCTGAGTCCTACAGGGGAGAGAAAATAATATATAATATAATACTATACTTTTTTTGAGAAAGGAAACTATAAAAATTTTAAAAGACCTTTTAAAATTCAGGAACCATACTTAATGAAATAGAAAATGTAAAGAAAATTCACTTTTACCTAGAAATTATTTTTATCTAGGTAACCATATTGTAAACCACTTATCTTCATTAGTCATACAAAATAGATGATATAGAATATTTGCCCATGGAGCCAAACAAAGAACCTACTACTTACCAAAAAAGTAAGCTTAAACTTGAGATTACCTCACAGTTCGAGTTAGGTTATATATGCTGTGTTTTTCAGTTATTCTGTGTAAAAAAATAAACACCCTCTTGTAAAATTATATTCACTCTCACCTAAAATGCAAACTTTTTACTTTTCGACATTTTTGGTATGTGTAAACAAATTGTACTCACTCTCCTCCCCTAATAACACCATGTTTGTTAACATATTATGCTATCAGATAAATCTATTGAAATATTAATGTGTCTGTTCTCTCCATATGTTCCCCTAACACACCCACTCCCATCTCAATATCATAACAAGATGTTGTAGTTCTTTGTCTTAAGGTTTTGGGCCTGGAGTAAAGCAAAGGCAACCCGAAGTACCTTTAATTTTTAGTGCATGGGGTGTCTCCTGGAGGGGAAGGTAGGATCAGTGAGTTTGGTAGAAGTATTCCCCAAGACCTGGTGATGCAGGAGATCTGTGAATCCAAGAAGGATCTGGCAGCAACCAAGGAAGTGTCCAGACATGTGGGGTCGGGGCTAGGGGGTGGGGGTGACTGCTGGGTGCACTTAGAAAGGTTGCATCATATGCATTAGGACTTCCAACTGCACCCTATTTCCATAGCACTGGAACATCACCCCAGCAGAGTTCTGAAATCTAAAAGGCCCATGAAAAGATGGGGACTCCCTGTGAAATAGATGACACATGGAAAGAGGGTGTGGATGGGACAGTTGCCATACTTATACATGCTCAGGCACATCAAAAGACCCCAAATACTTGGCACAAATGGTTTGGATGGGTGTAGGGAAGGGGACAGAGGTGAAACCAAGACTGAATGATGGTAAATTTCCTGCTGAACTGATGGGGTGGGATCAGTGAGTTGGAATTTAGTTGATTTAGACAAAAATGTTAAGTGTGTTGTTCTTTACACTACTCAGTTTGTGAACTAGGATCCATGCTTTCTATACCAGTAAAAGTATAATAGTTCTAGTAGAAAATAACTCTCAGCAGAATTTTTCTAATGGAACTATAAGTTTCACTTAAGGATGGCAGTAATATATTTCTCCAGCCCAAATGTTAGCATTAACACTTCATGCCCTCTCCCCATACATCACACATGCGCACGCGCGCGCGCGCGCGCACACACACACACACACACACACACACACACACAGGGATGCGCGCAAATATAATAGTTCTAAGTGCACATGCCAATAAGGACTCTTCCTCCTCATTTTACGTATTCTAGGCCCTTCAGCAATGAAGAAACAGATGTCTTTTGAAAAATACTTCTAGTAACTTATGTAGAAAAGGTCTGAATCTAGCAGTGGGAAAAGCATCATCTCCATGCTATTTCTATCTATAGTTCATTTATGATACTTTAGTAAATTGCATGCCTTTGCCCATCGACTTAATTACTTTTTAAAAAGGTATCAATAAGCAGCTGCCTTGCAATTTTTCAAATCTATTGTCTATTAAGGAACTAAATGTTGACAACTCAGTTACATTGATTGGTGTGGTATTAAGGTGCATAAAATATGACCTTTCCAGAGGTTTGTTTATTGCCTTTATAAGAAAGACTAAGATTGTCAAATATCTGAGGTTATATTTGAATAATGGAGGAACTACCCACTGTTTGTTAATATTAGTTTCGGAATTTTAACAACATTCACCAAAATCTATTTATTCTTCCAATGCAATACTGTTCATTCTGACTTTTTTTTATATATAAATCTTATAGGGTTTAAAGGTTGGATAAAGGTTGTTTTAAAGGTTGGATCTAAGAGGATTCCTGAGTTTTCCCATAAGCAATACTTCTAAAATTCTATTGAGAATTTTTACCTAGTGTGATTTTTCTGCCTTTGCAAAAGGATATCCATACATTAGCATGGAGCCTCCAGAGTATATCCGATTTTTATTCATCCAGATTCTCTAAATGATCTTTCCCAATATGCAAGCTACTGAATTAATGCAAAGCATATGTTACTAAATAAGAACGAATTCTAGTTCATATGAACTACCAAATTAAAATTTAATAAAAACAGAAAGACTAACTCTCCCTTGAATATGACCTCGGCAAAGGTCATTTTTTTCTTCAAACACTAAATTGAAAACAGGTAATTCACTGCTGCCATTCACCCCATCACCCACTAGTCACTCAGTGTTCCTCCTCTTATGTTCTTTACCAGAGCTCAGTAAGTTATCTAAAGGGAAGGAAAATATGAGACTAAAACTAATAAGGATATAAAGAAGCATAGGGTGAAGTTTGACAATAAAGCTTTATTTCCCTCTGACTACAGCTTTAAGCTGTTAGTTGAGAAAATTTAATAAAATACTGAGGTTTCCTATTACATGATTCATTCTAAACAGTAATGTACCTTAATAGATTCCCATTCTATGATTGGCCAATAATTCAACAGGAGTGATTTCTTTGTATGGAAAGGTATAGTTTCCTATACTTTTTAGAAAGAAAATCAGAATGGATGTCACTATTAGGTAATCATTATACATAAGGGAAGAATATTAAGTAATGCTTTCACTTTTTAAAGATTCTATTTTTGAAAGATTTTAACATATGAAGGTTTGGATTTTTTAAATTACTATGATTTAGTAAAGATCTCAATACAAGCAATACTTAGTATATTTTCTAGGAATTATATCATTTTCACTACTGAATTATTTAAATTATTGATGTTCAGTATAGAGATTAAAATTCAGCCAGTGGCAGAACTCGTGAGAAATGTTAAATCACACTAGAAAATCAAGCTTTCGCCTAATTTTTTATTGTTCTTAAATTATCAGTTAAGGGAAACAGTTTTTGTTTGCTGCAAGACAAAACAAAGATCTAAATAAAAATAAATACATAATAGCACCCAGTAAGAAATCTAGACTTAGTGACATAACAGACAAATAGAGTGCAAATGTGTAGCCATCTGGAGAATAAGAAAATCAAAAGTAATAAGCAGCATTCAGAATTTATTACAAAGGAATTATGCCAAGAGCTTCTTATTGCAGTTTTCTGTGGAAATGTTCAAATTAGTGGGTAAAGAAATACATTATATACTACATATCTGGGTCCTACTGATATCATTTTATACATGATCTCATTGCATAATATTTGCTAACCAATCTAAATTAACTTGGCTATAAATGCTGTCATGCTGATTGAAAACTTGCTACCATGCCACAAACAGCCAGTTATAATGAATGACACAGATTCATGGAATTGTCTAGAGCCAGAGGGATATAATATTGGGTCATCTTTGATATTATATTATAGAATGCAAAGAAATTAATAAATCTGAAAGCAATTGAGATATCAAGCAGATACAAAATAGAGGCTTGAAAGGGAAAAGATATAATGAAAACTAAATAGGTCAAAGAAACCAGCAAAAGTTCATCATTGCCTTACTTCAGGAGAGTTATACAGGAGGATTTGAAATGGTTCTCATCACAAGTATAATTTCGACAATTTCACTCCCTTCAATATTTCAGAATCTAGATGTGGGTGGAGGTAGGGGGGGAAAGAGGAAAAAAAATTTAAAATGTTCTTTCCCATAGTCTTTTATTCTTAAAGATTTTTTATTGATTTTTAGAGTGAGAGGAAGGAAGAGGGAGAGAGAGAAAGAAACATCGATGTTAGAGCAAAACATTGATGGGCTGTCTCCTGCATGCCCCCTACTTGGGATTGAGCCCACAACCTGGGCATGTGCCCTGACTGGAAATTGAACCAGCAACCTTTAGGTGCACGGGACGACACTCAACCAACTGAGCTACACTGGCCAGGGCTTCCATAGTCTTAACTGTTCAAAAATGTACCCCAAATGTCAATATTTCAGAAATCAAATTCCATTACCAGTGGCATTTTTCTGCTGCATATCTGAATGCATAAATTATGTCTTTAATTTCTCTTTGAATCCACAGTGCCTGGTAAATATGAAGTGTTCAAAAATATTTCCTAAATGCAATTGTTGAATTCTGTGTGAGAAAACATCTCCAGAATTTTAGTTTAAAGTGGTGATAGTTAATGGAACAGAAAAGAAAACTTCTTTTAGTTTATTTCACTTGAATTCATTCAAAACAGTTTTTAAATAGCAATTTCTGGACCTATTTTCTAGAGCTGTGTTGTCCTGTATTATAGGTAGTAATCATATTAAAATTTAAATTAAAATTTCAGTTTCTCTGCCACTGTAGTCACCTTCAAATACTCAATAGCCACAGATAAGCAGTGGTCACTGCATTAAACAACAGTTCCATTATTGCAAAAAGTCTTTTAGACAACACTGTTCCAGTGCATGTCAGGAGCATGTTATCATTTTCCATATCTATTTTCTAAACTCTGCATTCATTTATGCATTCAAAAATATTTATCGGATATATATTATTTGCTAGGCACTGACGATATAAAAATAAACAAGGCCTCTTCTTTTAACATTTCTAATCTTTTGTAGGAAGACATTAATGAACAGTCAAAATACAGTGCTATGCTATGGAGGGTTAATTGGAGGAGGCGAAAATAATCAAGAAGAAGACTACTGAAGTGATCAAGGTAATTTTTTTTTTTAATTAAGCTACTGGAAGTAGAAATGGAAAGGAGAAGAAAGAACCAAAAGTTATTTCAGAAACACAAATAGCAGGATTTGGTGAGAAGTTGGAATGACTGCCATGTTCCTAGCATGATGGATGAATAGATGGCACTACCATTGTCCTAAACTGGGTCCATGTGAGGAGGCACAGGTAGAGTGTAGAGGAGAGAGGACCATTTTAATTTTATATCTGGGTGCTTTTCAGTGGTTATATGTGTGTCCAATATTCATGAGAAAGTTTGAGACTGGAGCTAGAGTTTGGGATATTATCATTGTGGAGCCACACAAAGTTGGATAAGATCATACAACTAAAACAAAAAGGAATGTTGACAATGAAAGCCAAGAAAATGAACATTAACAGTTTCTAGAAAAACTGCAGGAAAAACAGAAATGAACCGGGTCATAGAAACCTAGAGAGAGGGCTGTCCAAAGGAGCCAATAACCTGAAGAGCTTCAAAAAAGTTACATTAGAATGAAGCTAGAAGAAGTCCACTTAATGTGGCAATAGGTCATGGGTCACTTTAACATGAGCATTTACCTTAAGTGACGGTAGTAGAATTTAAGTAGCAAGAAACCCAGGAATGAATGAGTGGAGAGAAAGAAAGGCATGACCAGACCACACTTTCCAGAAATTGAACAGATATGGGATGGAAAGAGCTATACATGAAGTGACAAGTAGATGCAAAAGAGGATGTTTGTTTGCTAGTTCTATTGTGAAAAAGGCTTGAACATTTAGTTTAAAAGTTGCTGTGTCTTGCCCTGGCCAGTTTGGCTCTGTGGTAGAGCGTCAGCCCATGGACCAAAGAGTCGTGGGTTCAATTCCAGTAAAGGGCACATACCTCGGTTGTTCAGTCCCCAGCCCTGGTCGGGAACATGTGGGAGGCAGCCAATCAGTGTGTCTCTCTCATGTCGATGTTTCTCTCTCTCTCCCACTCCATCTGAAGATAAATGGAAAAAAGTATCCTTGGGTGAGGATTTATAAAACAAAAAAGTTGCTATGTCCTTAGGCTATGTATACATTGAGTTCATTTTAGCTGGTTTGGATTAATTGCAGTTTATCTCTAGAGCTACCAACCCTTGGCTAACGCTAAGGAATGCATTAACTAGAGAAAAATTATGTTTTGAAACCATGGGTCTGTAAATTAGTTCAGAGCAGGATGTATCCACCTGCCAGCACTGTTTAGTAATACTAATAATTGGACTTATATTTGCACCTAATTTCGGTAGAGCCTGGGAGAGGGGTACTTTCAAAGTGTGGTAACATGGCTAGAATATATCTGTATGAGGAGCTCATTATAAGAGATCTCCACCATGGGCAGATTTGTGTTTTGTGCTACAGAGGTGCTTCAGATGTGTACCAGTAGTGGTTACAAACCTGTATAGATAAGAGCATCTGTATGACCCAGAGGAAGGAGAAGAAAAAAATCTGTGCCTGAGATCTCTGGACACTATTCCAACCGTATCTTTCTTCTGTTGTATCTGTGATATCCCCTTTGCCTGTAAGAAAGTTGTTCTGAGAGCATAAACTGAATTCCATAAGCAGTGGAACACTGAAGGTGATTCACACTTAATTCACACTGGCTAACAATTTCATTAGCAAGAAAACTCAGCTTTTTCAGTCTCTCAAAGAATTTGTCACAGGTCTAATGTGAGGGCTCAACAATTATAATTCCTGAGGATAGTGTTTTCCCTCAAGGAAAAATACTAGAAATAAAGTCTCATTTCCACAAAACATTTAAAAGAAAGAAAAATAATTGTCTAGTTTGTCCATGAAGCCTCTTACCATCAGCACAGGAATATCTGAATAACTGATTTTCCATGCAAACTATCTGAGTAGTTCATTAAGATAAGCAATCCCTCTGAGGTACTCATATCCTCTTGGTTGTATTCTTTCACAATGTTTTCAACCATTTCATCACCCCTCCACCTTCACTATGTGATTTCACATGCCCAGGCATCTCATCCATTTCATTGGTTTGTGGTTAAATCCAAAGTTTTTCCAGCATTCTAAAGGTGGGTTGAATCCCTTCAGTTTACACAGCAAGGTCTTTTTGTTACATTTGTTCACACAAACGTCCTATAAATACCCAGGAAAGGAGACCAGATGGTAATGTTCATAGATACAAACTAAGGTGAAATAGAGTGATATAGTGATCAAAGTAGGAGATGATCAGACAGTTTAATAAAGTGCCAAAGAACATAGCTTTTAAGTCAGTTAGATGTGGGATTAAATTCCAGATGGGCTCCTTACTAGCTATTTGACCTTGAGAAGGGTACTTAATGTGCTTGAGCATTAGTCTTCTCCTCTGAAAAAAATGGGGAAAACAGTAATGTTTCACTGTGTTATTGTGAGGATTAATATAACATATATATGCAAACTGTTTCGTCTACTGATGGGCATATAATAAGTGCTTAAGTGATAATGGTTTAAATTTACTAAATGAGGGTTCATTAGCAAACTAAACAGTCATGAATACATTACTTAACCTGTCCACACATCTCCATACCTCAGTTTTCTAATATGATAGTAAAATTACATTTAACCTAACTGAATTTTCATGAGCATTGGAGACTGAATATACAAATGGACAATGGCCAGACTATATATAAAAATATAATTCTAACCCACAACCTCTTCACCACCCAGCCCAGGAAGCCAAACCACAACCTCTGCAGTAATCAGCCCAGAACAATCAGGACTTTGTCAATGACTGCCAGCTTGCCTAGTATTTGCCTGCACTTCTAACTCAGGACCAACCAGAGAAAGCCAAATTAGCTCCCCAAACCAATCACATAGGATGCCCCCACTGCTAGTTAGCCCACCTCCAGCTTCCCCACGTCAACAACCTCCAGAACAACCTCCAGTCAGAGCACACCTGAAGCCTTCCCTTTTTCCACTATAAAACTTTCCCACTCCCCTGGTTGCCTTTGAGTTTCT
Organism: Tadarida brasiliensis; assembly: GCA_030848825.1. Classification (NCBI taxonomy): domain Eukaryota; kingdom Metazoa; phylum Chordata; class Mammalia; order Chiroptera; family Molossidae; genus Tadarida; species Tadarida brasiliensis. Next base: position 80,998,000 of record CM061261.1, read on the forward strand.
GCCAAACACAAGTGATGGTGGCTGACTCCCTTGCTCTAGCAAGCTCTGAATAAATTGCTTCTGTTTGTCTTCATTTGGGTGGTCTTTGTTTCCCCAGAATTATAACTGAGGTTAAACATTTGATGCCAATTTTAAAATGCCTTATATATTTTATTAGTCTTATTAGAGTGCAGAAAACAGACATTGTGATCATTAAGGCTCACCATGCAACCATCTGCCTGTGGACTAACAACTTGTCCTTCAGGTACCTAATCCAAATGCTAATGGTCAATCCAATTCTCTCCCTACATCATTACCACAACACAAAGTCTTCAACTACTTTGAGTATCTGGCTTCTTAATCTCTCTGCTTTTTCTGTCTTATCATACATCCTCTTCTTTCCACGTTGTGTGGACTCCAGTGTCTAGCATAGCAATTCTGTAGCTATTGGTCTCATTAGCCTTCAGTTTCATATGCCTCGATAAACTCTGCATAGACAAATATTGTTGCTGACTCTCCTTCCTAAAGAAAGAGGGCTCCTTTCTTTTGAGAAATTGTTTGCCCACTCCATCCACATGGTTTGATAGATTGCTGTCAACCCTAGTAGCCCCATCCCAACACAAATGCTCTAGAGATAGGCAGGTGAACTGAATGGGGTTAAGGAGTGTCGGTCCCAGGATGTTTCTGGATTTTCCTGTTAGGTGCAGGGTTGAGAAATTGTGAGTCCAGAGCTCTTGGAAGTCATGGTTCTAGCCTGGTAGAATAAACCAATGTGAAAATGAAGTCCATATTCAAAAGGAAAAAGAATTATGTATGCAGATATCACTCACTTGTATAAGGAACAGGGAAGGAAGAACAAACTCTAAGGATGTAGTGACAGGTTAGTTGAGTCTTAGGTTATGTTGAGTCTGCGGTGAGAAAGGAGAGAAGGCTGGGTTGTGGAAAAGAGCTCTGGCAGTTCCCAACATAATGGGACTTCACCCATGAAGAATGGGTGGATTAACTCATATTTTTGATAGTTCTGGACATTATCTGGTTATGTTACTAATAAAGCCTATAACAATAAAACGAGAAGCACTATATAGTAAGGATAGAAATGCATGATCCTCACATATAGATGTTTAGATAATAATTCAGCATAAACTAACAACTCAAAATCCTTCAGACTGTCTATGTCTCTCACAATTAGCCAACCATTTGCCTTTGAGTTCTTAACTGTGATAAGTGGTGTCCTAAAACCTATTGCATTAGCATAACCAAGAAACAATTATTGGGGAGGGGGATATCGCAAGAAGGCTCCATTTGGGTCAAGATACCCAGATAGATTACATAATAGTAAGTAGGCCTGGGAAGCAACTAAATTAATTCACAAGTATTTATTGAGCAGCCAGTGAACATCAAGAAAGAAATAATAGCCCTGGCCAGTTTGGCTCAGCAGTTAGAGCATTGGCCCACGGACCAGAGAGTCCCTGGTTCGGTTCCCACTAAGGGCATGTACTTCGGTTGCGGTTGGTCCCAGCCTGATTGGGGTCCTGTGGGTGGCAGCCACTCGATGAGTCTCTCTCAAGTCGATGTTTCTCTCTCTCTCTTCCTCCCTCCCTCCCTCCCGCTCTGAAGATAAATGCAAAAAAAAAAAAAAGAAAAAGAAAAAGAAGAAGAAAAAAATGTCCTCTGGTGAGGATAAAAAAGAAAATACTTTGAACTGGGAGTCAGGAGACCCTTAATGCCCTGTGTCTGAAGCTTAGTCAAGCCATGTTTCAGCTCTGAGCCTCATTTTCCTTTTCTGCAGAAGGGAGAAGTGAGGTGTTGTGGATGGATCATCTCATTCCGGGTGCTATAAAGGAAGTACAGAAATACACAATCCCCAGCCTCTCCCATAAGAAGGTGTGCAGTATTTAATTGTGCAGACTTGAAAATGAAATATCAAAAATAAGAAATATAAGTAACAATTCAAAATTGTTACTTATACAAATCACCACAAGGAGGCCTTGTAAGCAAAATAAATGGTAAAAATAATTATTTTAAAAGAGTGAGACCTTAGGGATACAGTTCTAGACAATGTGGATGGAGTACAGCTGGGTGGCCAGAGGAGGGAGACTTTCCATGCCTTCCCAGGCCTTGGAAATTACTCTCAGACTCCCCCAGTCACAGCCTCCCCTCAGCCCTCCAGAAGGGATTGATTAACTGAGGGCCTGACTCAGAAGGGGTGTAACCCTGGCAGAGGCGACCCAGGACGCTCGGGTCTGCTTGCTGCCCGCAGGAGTCCTGCAGGCGGCCAGAGGGGTGGTGCCGGGTTGGACCGGGGGCCTGGCACCCCGGACTCACCGGCTCCGCGGGTCTCCGGGCGGTCTCCCCGCGCTGCCGCGGCTGCCCACCCGCCGGCTCCGTGGCGCCGGCGGCCAGGCCCACCAGGTCCGTTACCCGGTGTCCAGGCAACCAGGGCGCCGCTCGGCCGGGCCTTGGGGCTCGCGCTCCCCGGGCCTCCCGGCGGGTCCTGCTGCCTGCCCGGTGTTTGGGCTCCAACCCAGCGCATTGCTAGGCCGTCCCTGTGCCGCCACCGCCCCGCTTTTTTTTTTCTTTCTAACCGACATGACCCACCAAATTCGTTTTCTTCTTTACAAAAAAGGGGACCGAGACAGTATCCTTTCCTACAGTAGCTAGGACTAGAATCAGATAAATCACAGACTTTTTGAACGCCAAGACAGCAGGACTTCATTTCTGTGCCCTGAACAGCTTTCCGACCCCCACGATCACTTCTCTTAAGAGGGTGCCTTCCAGGTTTGTTTCCTGCCCCTTGGTGCAGTCTTGCCCCCAGGACTGCGGTTAATTAGCTCCTTGGGTTTGGTTGTTGGTGCTAAGGTGACTTGGGACTGAGAAATCTGAAAAGCCATTAGGGAGGAAAGGAAAACTTCTTTTCTTTGTGTCTGAAGATTGAGGTGGTGAAAGTAATTAATTCAAACCATTGGTCTAAGGGTCTATTTGTAATAAAAACATTTTTGAAGCATGGTCTATCTCAGAAAATAGTAAGTGATATAAAGTATATTCCTAAACTTTGTTTCTTCTTCAATGACTATATGCTATGACCTGAAATAGCCTTCAAAGAAAGACATTTACGCAGGACACTTCTCACCGATTGCCTTTTGGATGAAATCAAACACAAGGAGACAAACTGAAGATGGATAAAGAGTAGTATTCTCACACAGACAAATCGTATTTCCAGGCAACAGTGGGAACAGGCAAAGGTTTGCCAAGGTTAAAGAAGCAAAATGTATTACCTTTAGAGGCAATTCAATTAGTAATTCTTTCTAATGGGGGGAAATCGGCAAGGCCATACCCGGAATAAGATAATCTCAGCCAAAGATGTAAAAAAGGAAGGAATTGCAAGCAAACTGGATAGAGGTCTTCATCTTAAATTAATATATGCAAATGCAGATCTCTCTTTGTAATTAAAAAATAAATTCCAGAATGCACTCTCCGCTTTCCCATCTCTCTCCATTAATTATTTACATTTGACAGGTTAGCAATGCAATGTTAAATTTAAACCAGATGAGCCCTGGCCGGTTTGGCTCAGCGATTGGAGCATCGGCCTGCGGACCAGAGTTCCAGGTTCAGTTCTCCGCTAGGGGCACGTACCAAAAATAAAAAATAAAAAATTTAAATCAGATGAAACATTTGCATTCTAGTAAATATATAGTATAGTCTTTTTATTTTTTTAATCTTCTGGTATAGCTGTCTTGTTTTTTCTCTTTTGTTAATTCTATTCTCTTGCCTTACATTGACTATTGTAATCGTTCCCTTTATCTACATGGTAGTCCTTGAAAAACTGTGTTCAGGATTCTAACCCTGCTTTTGTCACTTTTTGCTTTTGCCTCTTGCCTGTCTCTTAACAATTGCTATTGTTTCTTCAGTCATCCTTCTTGATTTTTTTCTTTTCCTTTTATTTCTGGCATTGTCTTTTTGCATTCTTCCCTTATAACATTTCTAGTTTCTGTCCACAGTTGTTTTGGTTCTCAGTCAATTACATTTAACAGTGCAAATCTGTTTTTTATGTGGACTTTAAATCCATCAAGAATATTATTTATGTTATGTTTTGGCACTACAATTATTTTAGTACTCTTCAGCTTTACTCTAATGTTTAATATTAACAGTTCATGGCCAGTACCACAATCTGCTCCTGGTCTTGTCTTGGCAGAGAGAAAACGGCTTCTTCATCTCCTGCTTCCAATTACATAGTCTATTTAATTTCTATATTGGCCATCTGGTGATGTCCATGTATACAGTTGTCTGCACGGATGTTTGAAGCATGTGTTTGTGATGGACAAGTTTTTGGTCTCACAGAAATCCAGCAGCTTGCTTCATTCTTGACCCCTAGTCCAGATTTCCCAGTGACATCTCCTTGTATTCCTAGTTACTATGTATAGACAGTGAAGAAGGTTGATAGGGGGAAAAAATTATTCATTTGAAATACAGTATTGCTGGAGAGCTCTACAGATAACCCTGGACCACCAGAAAGATGAACAAATGGGTCCTGGAGCAAATTAAGCCTAAAACATGACTGGAGACAAAAATGAAATAACTGAAGCTGTCCTACTTCAGGCACACGATGAGAAAGCAGGGTCATTTGGAAAAGACAATGATGCTAGGAAAATAGAAGGCAGCAGCAGCAAAAGAAGACAAAATATAAGATGGATGGACTCCATCAAAAAGTCATAGACATGAGTCTACAGGAGCTCAGCAAGCCTACTGAGGACAAGACATTGTGGACATCACTCATTCATAGGGTTAGCAGGAGTCAAAGCCAACTCAACGGCATGTAACACACACAAATATATATTCATGAAGGTTCAAGGTATCTAAGTGAATATATTAAAACAATGGCTAGATTTTTCTCTCAAAACTAAATTTTACTTAAAAATTTTATTCTTTAACAATATTCTCTTAATTAATTAGAACACGGTGATTATTGCTAGACACTTATTGTGGTAGACAGAATTCTAAGATGAACCCCAAAGACTCTACTCCCTGGTAAATATGCCACATCCTCTGGGACTTTGAATGTGATGGATTTTATTCTCATGATTAACCTGTTATACAATTGACTTTAAAAAGGAAGAGAATCCAGGGTGAGTTGGACCTAATTGGGTAAACCATTAAAAGGGACATGCCTCTTCCCGGAGTTAGAGGTTTGAGTCATCAGAGGGATCTGACACCAGGGATATTCTCCATTTCAGCTTTGAAGATTGAGGGTCCATGTGGTAAAGAATGCAGGCAGCCTCTAGGAGACGAGAATGGCCCCACCTGACAGCCAACAAGGAAATGGGCTCTCACTCCTACAACCTCGTGGAACTGAATTCTACCAACAATCTAGATGATCTTGGAAGAGGACGCCGTGCCCCAAATGAACATGAGTCCTGACAACACTCATTAGCTTTGTGAGACCCAGAACAGACAAGCTCCTCAACCTCACCTGACCTTCTAACCTACAAAACTGTGAGCTAGTGAATGGATGTTGTTTTAAGCTGCTACATTTGTGGTAATTGTTATGTGTCAATAGAACACTAATACACCTGTTATCTTACTTCAAACAAACAAAAGTGAGAATTTTTTAGTAAAGTTACAAGGGTATCTCAGGAAACCCAAGGCAGGATTTTGTAGTTGAAACTCAAATAGAACAGATAAGAGGCACTGCAAAATGGAATCAATAGTAGATCATAGTAGATAGGTCATCTTATTAGCAAACAGAAAAACTGATTTTCTACAAAAATAGAATAAACAGAGATAGCTGATTTTTCTATAGCAATAATAAAAGTCAACGAGAGAATGGAGTATTAACAGTACATAGAGGAAATAATGACCAAATAGAAATACATTTCTTGCAAAACTATCATTCAAGAATGAGACCTCCCAGAAAAATATTTGAAAGAACAACAAAAAAATAAGTTTACCATTAGCAGAGCCATACTGAACTATGTACTTTTAGGAAGAAAGAAAATAGTAAAGATGTTAGAAAGCTGTGTGGTTAAATCTAAACAACCTTTCACTGTATAAAACCCATCAGCCTTCTCCTTGTCTTTCAGTTGTTCCTGGCTTTCTCTTCCTAATCGTCCCTATCCAATTAGTCCTTAAGACCTGTGCATATGACAGTTTTAATATATCTCCTGACAGTGCTAGACCATTTCAAGAATTAGACTTTACAATGGAGTATTCTGGGCCCCTTTTTTTTTTTACTTACACCAGAATTATTTAGAGCTGCTTTTAGATTAACTAAATGCATACCACACCTGCCATAGAGAATTAGCTGAATTCTTCTATTTATTGACCATAATGTTTTATTAAGATGGACCAGAAGGGTCCTCAGTAGACAATTGGAACTGGTATCTAATTATATCTAAAAGAGTGGCATGATATCAATTTCTCTAAATTAAAAATTATTGTCTTTGGCAGGCATTCTCCTAAATTCAATTTGCTCACATCAAATTACTTCTTAGGGCAACTTAATTCATTTTTATACTGTAAGTAATTCATACCAATGTACAATGAAAAAGTAACTTCCAAAAGAACATTACTAATGTTTTTCTATAATGACATATGATTTAAAATATTCCAAGATCAGAACCACTTTGCTCTGTCATTAATGGTGTAGAATTTGAAGATAATCTTATGCCTTTTCGTGTGCTAAAGATTATTATTGCAGCTTTATAAAGTATATTTTAAATGATTCTAAATAGTAAATGTTCTTACAGATATGCCTATTGCCATTCTCTGTAAGTTGCAGTCATTATCCAGGCAAGTGCCCCTGAGTGTTCATCCTAAGATTCCACTCATTCATCTGCTTGTCATAAAGTATATGGGTGTGCTTTCAATCCACATGCTTTATAGAATGCCTACAATTCAATATTTCATCACAGTACACAACCTCAGATTCTCTCTCTCTGGGCAGTTTTATGAAAATGAAATAGATAGAACACTCAAGTGAGGACACTAAGGAAAACTTAACAAAAGCACTGTTTACACAGTGCACTACCCAGGAAGCAGTATAGTTATTTGAAAGTAGACTTAGATTAGATATAAATTATACTGCAAACTCTATGGCAACACTGAACATCTTTTTAATTAGTATGTTTGATATCATAAAAGAAAATAGAAAATGAAATCATACAAAATGCTCAATTAACCATCCCCCACCCAAAACCATCCCTGCAGAAACAAAGGGGATGATAAAAAAAAAAAAAAGAGAGAGAGAGAGAGAGAGAGAGAGAGAGAGAGAGAGAGAGAGAGAGAGAGAGAGAGAGAGAGGAGAGAGAGAGAGAGAGAGAGAGAGAGAGAGAGCGCGCGCCCTGGCCGGTTTGGCTCAGCGGTTAGGGCGTCGACCTGTGGTCCAGAGAGACCCGGGTTCGGTTCCCGCTAGGGGCGCGTACCTCGGCTGCAGTTTGTCCCCGGCCCCTGGTTGGGTCGTGCGGGAGGCAGCCACTCGATGTGTTCCTTTCACATCGATGTTTCTCTCTCTCTCTTCCTGTCTCTCCCTCCCACTCTATCTGAACAAAAAATGGAAAAATGTCCTCGGGTGAGGATAAAAAAAAAAAAAAGAAACAAAGAACAAATACAACAAATTGATAACTGACAGTATCTAACTTCAAGACTTATTATAAACTTGCAATAATCAAGACAGTGTGGTATTAGTGAAAGATTAGACAAATAGATTAATGGAACAGAATAGAGAGCCCAGACATAGACCAAAACAAATATAGTCAATTAATCTTTGACAGAAGAGCAAAGCAATTCAATGGAAAAAAGATAGTCTTTTCAACAAATGGTCCTGGAACTTCTAGACATACACATGGCAAAAAAAAAAAAAAAAAAAAAAGAATCTATACACCAAATTTACACCTTTCACACACAAAAAAATTAACTCAAAATTGATCATAGACCTAAATGTAAAATGCACATCTATAAAACTTCTAGAAAATAAAACAAAAAAATCTACGTGATTTTGGGTTTGGTGATAGCTTTTTAAATATAACACCAAAAGCATGATTCATGAAAGGAAAAATAAATGATGTTGGATTTCATTAAAATTCAGACTGTCTGCTCTTTGAAAGATTCTATTAAGACTGAGAAGTTAAGCCACAGACTGGGAGATAAAGGACTTGTATCTGATAAAGGACTTGTATACAAAATATACAAAGAACCTTTAAAACTCAACAATCAGAAAACAAGTAACTCAAGATTTTTAAATGGCCAAAAGATCTGAATAGACACCTTATGATTCAGGTCTGATACCTGTGAAAGAAGAGTGGTATGATGAGCCCCAGGCTGTAGTGCAGCTCTGAGAATGTCTCAGCCAAACCACTGGGGCAATAATTGTCCATTGTAGGGGTCTCATATTGGGCAGCAATGGCCTGGCTCTAGAATCACTGCCATAATTCCACTGTTGTGCCCTGTCAATGACTGGGAGGAGGCTTGGGAGAGCATGGCCTCCATGTGAATGCTATGAGGCATCCCTGAGTTGCCTTGACTAGAGGATGCCAAGTACTTACACTACTTAGAGTATATCCTTTCTCACAGGGACATCTGAGCTGGGCACTTCCATGGCTTTTAGGGCAGTTTTCCATAATTGCTTGGTGTCCTAGTTTAGATAGGCATCCCCAAAGAAGTTCAGTAATAATCCAGGAAATGCTATTCAAATAGATAATAGTCTTCAGCAGGATAGATCATGACATTTCACAAAATGTAATATGAGTTCTTGTGCAGCTTACCAAAGACTCTGTGAGACATCTCAACTTGTGCCAGACTCCCTTAATACTATTGACTTTACTGAGCTGGAAGACAAGAGGCAGGGTAGTTTACCTCATAACCTAAATATACTGCACAGCATTTTACAGCTCCAGACATAATTCAAAACTGATAGCATTAGGGTTACCTGGTAAACAGGTCAAAGCAACACATACAAAATTAGTATATGCTGCCTCCGATCTTAAGAGGCCCACCAAGTGTTTTGCCTCTTTGATTAGTAATAAAAAAACAAAACAAACAAACAAAAAAAAAACAAGTGCCACCATTGGTATCTCTCTGTAGAAAGTATATCTTGACATGCCCAAGATCACTGGACCCTTAGAAGCTTCACAGGTGTCGCCAATCCCTAAACATTTGCAACATACCTCACATCCTCTGGAATCAATATGTTTTACTAAGACATCTAGGGGAATGCTATCTTCTTAATTGGCAACAAAATTAGCTTTATTTCATCTACACAATGAAGCTGCATTATACGCTCTGGAACTGTAAAAATGAAAAAGGGTCCTCCAGACTATACAGAGAAAAAAGGTAAAGATTTGACATACTGTTGTGGCAGGAAGTAAAAACATATTGCTGTTTTTCAAGTGAATCTAATTTGCTTTGGCTTATATTTGCCTATAGGAATAGAAAAAAAAGGGAGCATTGCTAAACCTATAGTTCTGTAGCATGGACTAGGGAATCTGTTGGTTTGTTTTAGTAAAGATACCACATCTGGAACCACAGTTGCACATTACTGACTGGATTTTTAGCAATTCTGCTATCTTTCTCAAAACCCAAATTTTGCACCAAACAAGGAGGTGAAGTGGGGTTATGGTAGGAATCAGTACCTTGGCCTCTTCTAGTCTTTAATCATAGCACTACTCTTTAAAATCCCCTTGAAAATGTGGCAGTATTACTTTTGGTTTATTTTCTCGGTTAGAGATAGGTTAGTTACAGGGGCTCCCACTTGCCTTGTGTACCATAATATCTCCCACTTCATGGGTTATCAGTGTAGGGATTCTACTGTCAAGTATATCCATTTGCACTATACATTCTAGGATTAAGGTAATAACCACATGATTGATATACAGTCCCAATGCATCCACTGGAAGGAGAAAAGGGGCCAAGATTCCATATATCACCTGGAGTTTCCATAGTCCCCACTCTGACTAGTGTACTTCAGTGGTACTTTGGGTCTCCAGAGATTTCAGAAGCAAGACCTAATGATGCTCAGGTGTTCTAGGTAAATTCCTTGACCCAGTGCATGTGGTAATGACTATAGGTCCTTCTGGGCAAGGTTTAGAGAAAAAGTTACAGTCTGTACTAGTAGTTGCTCAGTGTAGGTGTTTTATTTCTGGGAATTTACTGAGGTCTGGAAGTAGGTAAGAATATATGAATCTCGTAAGGAGACAATTTCAGTGTTTGCCCCCTAAATCTAGACTTTCTGCCTATATGTGTCAAGAAGTACCTTATAGGCTTCCCAACTATTTTATTCCTAGAGATTCTATAAACAATTGGACATCATCACAGTTTCCTGTGGACATTTCATCTGATTGTCACTCTACCCATGCTGCTCATTGTAGTCATTGTCCTCACTTGGCATCTAACAGTAAAGTGCATCCGCCTGGCTTCTACAAGAGTAGGGATGACTTTGACATAAAGGGAGGTTCACTGAGATTTGGAAATTCAACTTCCATAGCTTTGACTATATCTGTGTCCCTTTTTATTATTTAATTAGTTTCTGCTTATCCATCAATGGCCTTAACTTACCATAAGAGACCTGGAAGTGTTGAGCACTTAATTGGTGCTAGATTCCTGCCTTCATTAGTCAAGCCGTCAAGCCATGCACTTGATCCTTAGCCATTTTTTCCCAAAGACTTCAGGAGATGAAAAGTTCCTTGAAAGCTAACATAGAAGCTGTCTCATTTTCCACTCATGTTCTGAAGTATCATTCAAGGCCCACAATTTTCTCTGTATATACTATACAGGGTCATCTGAAAAGTCAATGGATCACCCAGCCTTAATAATCACTATTGTTACCCTAGCGACTAGTTAACAGTGCTAGTTTATATCCCAAAACCTTCCTTGTCACATAGACTTCAATTCATGCCACCAATAGTGCCATCACATGACTCAGATTACTATGTTACATTTCTCCTTAGTGAGTAGTGCTCACTAGTGCTCCTTGGCTATGTGAGAAAACCAATTTCAGAATCCCAGTTTGAAGTTCTGTATCCTGGAACTACGACCACATATGCTATCAAATACCATAATAGTTAATGTACTATCAGCTAAAAGAAGGCATTCTAAAATGGTAATGAGCAGAGCTAAATAAAGGGATAACTTACAACATGTGAGTAGGTTTAAGGGTAACGAAAGGATTGGTGAAAAATCCTGGGACTAACAAAAAGGGGAACTGTTACCACCACAGCCTGATGATGTAAGAGAAAACAGAGGTTAGCATGAACAAGAAAGATCAGATATTGGACTAAAAGAGTTCTGACCTTGAGCAACTTGGCAGCAGTGAAATGGGAGAATAAATACCCTAATATCACTCTCTTCCTACCCTCCAGTTTCTTGCTGATGTCTCGCATTAGAAGAGAGAACCCAGCAAGCAAGGGTTCCCATTGATATAGTCCAAATAGGTCAATCTTCTAGGGCACAGAGGAGGATGGTGAATGGTACAGAAGTGGATCCAAAGGAGCAAATTGGAAGTACCCAGCAGAGTGTTGAATGCTCCCATAGTATCTAAGGATGCACCCTGAAACCACCAGACCCAATGTGGACCTTGCTTCATGATAAAGGATAATAGGAAACAGAAATTTCAGATATTTGTGACAAGAATATAAAAGCAGAAGGGTACGTGACCCTCACTTTCTGGTTAAAACCCAAGAAGATGCCAATCCTCAGAGAGAAGTATGGTATGATAACAGTAGATTAGAGATTATGACAAAGTAATTTCATACAGAGATAATCTGAGAAAATGCAAATGAAAATGTCCTATGCCCTCTATCCTCTTTGAAAGGATTATGGAAAGTCTGGGATGGCTGGAGGAATTGAAAAAGTCCTTCTAATGGTCACAAGAGTCCACAAGCCAACCAGGAAAAGACACAGTAGGGCTAACATATCCTTAGATGCCAGTGGGACTAAATGCTAACAACCAGAGAGAGACCTATGGGTGAGCCTGTCGCAGTTTAGCGGCATAGGACACAGGATATACCACACCCATCTATGACAATGGGAAGAACCACTATGGTAAGAAGAGTCTTGGGTATCTCTGCTTGACTGATTTCATATGAAATGAAAAACAGTAAAATGTCTGACATTACTTGAAATTGATTAGATTCAATTATCAGTCCTCAATCAGAATGGGTATTCAAAGCAGGTTGTTCAATCAACAAATAAAAAATTACGTTTACCACCTGAATATCTTATCTGAAAATTCCTGCTCAGAAATGTATGAACACACACATTTGTATATTATATCCACATATGTGGCACTAAAGGTAATTTGAGCAAAAGTTTAGATCAGAGTGAACAGAAATAATTTTTAATATCCATAATTCTGTTCTGATTGCTATTAGACACTTCAATTTATAATTCTAACAATATATATTTATCCAAATGGCCCACTGGGTTAATCAGCACCATTCAGTTTCAACTGTGCAGGTTTTCTTTTCAACACACATATTTCTATAACTCAATATCATCAAAAAATTATATTTTTTAAGCAGCAGGGACATTTGCAGTTACTTTCTTTTATTTGAATCTAATTCTAATTGATTGTACTTAAAATTTATACATTTTACAAAAGGAATAGCACAATTATTACCCCTAATGAAGCCCCTGTGGTGTGTCAGCCCAACCAATGACTATTTCCATCTGTCTTATTTGGCCTTCAGATGTTCCCTCTGCCACAACACGTGGTTGCTAAGTTATAACCTAGACTTCCCATTAAGTTTATGTGCATGTACTGCTTTGCAGTCTTCAAAATTTAATCATAACTTTTAAAACAAAAATTTCCATTTTAAGAAAACTGTACTTTCCATTAGAGTTTAATAAATTATAAATATAAAACTAATGTTTTTACTGCTTTTCAAAATATAACAATGAAAATTTCTAACTAATGGAAAGCCATTTATGCTTCAGATGAAAACAACATATGCCATGTTTCAGTCCCAAGATAATTTTTGTGATAAACTCACAAGATTCTGGAAAGAAATTTTTATGGTAGAAATGTTGTCGCTTCATAATACACACACAGTAGTTTCAAGGCTTTTGTTACAGTAATTATTTTTGTTAACAATTTGGAGGCTCAAAAATTATTCTTGATTTGAATGTCGTGATTTTTTTTATATATCTTCTCTCTTATTACATATATTTTCTTCAAGATCTGTTTTTCATTGTGTGATTTATGCATCTAGCTAGAAATACACACCAACAAAAGTAGTGCTTCCAAGGCTACATGTTCTAATGGCTTCCTTCAGGAAACAGTTACATTGAAACGCTTCCTATTCTTTTTCACTTATTATTTAAAATAAGGGGTATCTCCATTGACTTATTTAATAAGTAGCTTGTGTTTAGCTGTTGCCCTTTTTGGCATTCTTAAATTCTTTGCTACTCATCTTCTTGATCTGCAAGCTCATTTAGGAGGAAGAAAGAAATCTGGCAAACATTTGTTTTACTTACTGAATATGTATTACATACCAGACGCTGTTTTAAATGCTTTACATTAATGTAATCGTCACAACACCTCTAGGATAATTACTATTATAGGTGACTAACCAAAGGTATACTTCCCCAAGACATCACACCAGTAAGTGGTGGAGAAAGAGTCAAATCCAGGCAGCTGAATTATAGTCACACTCAGCCACTTTGCTGTACCACCTCACATAAGACAAAACACAGGAAAATACAAGGTGTTTCCCCCAGAATCACAGTCTTCTATTTTTTAAATACAATTTACATAATCATGTCCTGTGACCTCCCTCACCTGTCTCTACCCTTTTTCTGCTTTAAACTTTCATGCATCTCCACTCCCATCCACTTTCCTTAGCTGTCCTTCTAGCTCAAGGAATGAGTGTAAACAGAATAGTAAATTCCAGGATGGCTCCAATTCTGCTTGTAGGGGTCAAACCTTCTGTTCCCCATAGAGTTTTTTAACACTGGGAAATGAGAGCCCACTATTCCACTCAACACATGAAGAATAAGGAAGATTAATAATGGGTTAGCTAAAATAGGTTGTGAAATCCAATCTTGAAAGGAACAAATAGCCAAAGAGACGAAATGTTTGCATCATCTAGTACTGATTATTCAAATATCTCATTAGAAAATAAAGTATGTCACTAAATAAATTTATGAGTATTACCACACTCAGACAATTTTTCTGATTTAAAGATCTGGCATCCTACAATGCAATAGAGCTTTAATTTACTTCTTAAAATTATTAATGACAACATTAAGCATCTTAAGGCAATTCTTTTTAGTTAAAAGAGTTTAGCAATTATATTTAAGTTATTAGCATTGGTTTATAGCTAAATGTATTAACTCATAAAATTACTTTAACTCGGGTCTAAAATAATTTCTTTTATTTAACATGTAGTTGAAAATGAAAGTTATTTTCCCGAAGTAGTCTGCATCAAAAACTATTTGTGGAAAAAATTGTTTATTATAAGAGGAAATTGTCCATACATTAAGTCATTATTTTATTAATGTAATAAATGTTTATTGAGCACTTAGCTATTTGACAAATGTTTTTACTGCAGAGAACAAAACACAGAGATTCTGCCCTGGTGGAGCTTACATTCCAGTGTGGGAGACAGACTATTAATCCATACACAAATGAATATATAATATCAGGTGCTAAGAAGAAAGTTAAAGAGAGGTTAAGGGGGTAAAGTAATGAAGGATGGGTATTATTTTAAATGTGTTGAGTAAGATGCCTTCTTGGAGAAGTTGTCATTTAACAGAGACCAAGCCCTGGCCAGTTTGGCTCAGTGGTTAGAGTGTCGGCCCACAGACCAATGAGTCACAGGTTCGATTCTGGTCAAGGGCACATACCTTGATTGTGGTTTGTCCCCGGCCCTGGTCAGGTGGTGTGGAAGGCAACTAGTCTATGTGTCCCTCTCACGTCGTATCTCTCTCTCTCTCTCTCTCTCTCTCTCTCTCTCATCCTCCCTCCCTCTCTTCCACTCTATCTGAAGATAAATGGAAAAATATCCTCAGGTGAGGAATTTTAAAAAAAGAGAAAGAGAGACCAAGTTTGCCCTGGCCAGTTTGGCTTAGTGGTTAGAACGCTGGCCCGCAGACCAATGAGTTGCAGGTTCGATTCTGGTCAAAGGCACATACCTCTGTTGTGGTTTGTCCCCAGCCCTGGTCAGGGTCTTGTGGGAAGCAACCAATCTATATGTCTCTCTCACATCAATGTCTCTCTCTTTCTCTCCCTCTCTCCCTCCCTCCCACTGTATTGGAAGATAAATGAAAAAATATCCTCAGGTGAGGATTTAAAAAAGAAAGAAAGAGAGAGAGAGAAAGACCAAGTTCACTTCATTCAGTCTCTATTTGAAAGTATTAGTGACTGAAAGAAGCCACAAATGCCAAGGCTCAGTCAGCAGAATGAGGTGTGTCTGCTATTTTTATATATTTATACTAATAGAGGAGGATAAAACTGCTTTCTGCAAAAATGTGGGCTTAAAGGGGGAATTAAAAATAAGACAAGATCATGAAAAATCTGTATAACTGTGAAATCAGAGAATGTAAATAGCCATTGGCACAACAAGCAGGGTCACCCAAGCAGGTAGCTACCCATGACTGGAGGCCACCACAGTGAATATTTAAAGTGCCCCAAAGCAATAGATCAGAAATCAGTTGGCAATGCTTAATATCAAAGCAGGGCTGGCAAGAGCTGAGAGAGTACAGAAGGAAATGAGGTTCTAAGAGCAAGGACAGCCATTCAGTGGGCTTGAGAGACACAGCTGAGAGCTGCACCAAGCGGGGGGACATCTGGCTGGGCGGGAGAGGCTGGTACAGAAGACTTGCTTTTTCTTAAAGTGGGTTTTTATCCCAAGCGCAGCAGGTGAACAAAGTAAAACCTTCTCTCCTTCTGAAGTAGTTACACATTTCTCTTGACGCTTCTTTCTCTTAGGAAAAAAAAAAAAATGACATTTAGACTCAGTGCAACTATGCATTGTGCTATCATCATTGCTCTGTTCACCAATCAATAGAAGGTAATAGGCATTGTTAACACATGTAGAGAAAGACAAAACTTGATGTACTTGTGGAAGAAAAATGAGGGCAGTATTTCCGGAAGTCAGTGAGTGGACAGGAGTTCAAAGAAATATATAAGCAGTTGAGTAGCCAGGACCAAATCCTGTAGAGCTTAGATAAGGCAGCTAGGGCCAAATCACACAGAACTTAGGACTTTGGATTTTTGTATAAGTGTAATAAGAAGCAATTGAAAAGTTATAAGCAGAGGATTAGAGTAATCCATCTTCCATTTTAGAAGGAACATTCTGGCAGTTGTGTGGAGGATATGTTCTAGGGATCAAGAAAGGAAAACTGAAAATAAGTTAAGTAGCTATCCAGGTGTGAGATTATGGCAGATTAAACATCATTGAAACATGGCCATTGTAATAAACGGTCAGATTGTGAATGTTTTTAAAGAGAGAGCCAACAGGATTTTCTGGTGGACTAGATGTGATTTCTGAGAAACAGAGAGAAGTCAAAGATGACTACAAGGTGGTGGTTATTTATTTTTCTTTTCTTTTCTTTTTTCTTTTGGCTGATCTAACTGAATATAGATGCCATTCACTAAGATGAGAAACACAGGGAAGAAGTACTTTTAATAGGGATACAGAAAAGAATAAACAGTCCCACTATGGACATATTAAGATTGAAATGCCAAATAGAAATTCAACAGGGAATGTGGGGTACCCCATGAAGGACAAAGGTTGGGCTAGAGCTATAAGTCACTGCGTGAGGAGCTCATGGATAGAATCTGAAAATATGGGACTGGACTAGAGAGTAGATGTAACTATGGAAGATGTCTGAGTCTGATTCCTAGGGCAAATAGACATTAATAACATAATCAAGAAATTCAACAGGGTGCAGAAAAAGAGCTGGGAAATGACTGAAAAGTGATCCAAAGGACAATCAGGAGAGTGTGGGTATCATTAAATTGAAGTAAAGAGAATGTTTTAAGAAGGGAGAAGGGACCAACTGTGTCAGATGTTCTCAATGTGCCATGTGAGGTGCAGACTGAGAAATAATCGGTGAACTGGGGATGTGTAGGTCACTGTAATCTTGAGCTGCATGGTTTCAGTGAGGCGGCTGAGTACATTGAGGGCAGTATAGGAGAAGAGGAAATGGAGTTGGCCAGCACAGACAATCACTGTGAGGTGTGATGTAAAGCAGAATAAGAGTGTGAACTGTAGCTGGAGGGAAATGAAAGGTAAAGGAGGGATTTAAGTAAGATGGGAAATATTACAACATGTTTATATAGTAATGGAAATAGTCCAGCATAGAGGGCACTTGATGCAAGAGAGGGAGAGATAAATGTGTGTGGAAAACAAGTAAGTGAGAGTAAAGAATGAAGGTTAAATGCATGATGCACTGAGAAAATTACACAGACTATAAAAAGAAAAAGTTTAAAAACATAGCAGGCCTCACAGACAAGCTAGATATTCCTAGTAGGTGAAGCCACAAAAATGCAAAACGGTTGTAGGAACAGAAGTTATAAGTGTCCTGAGCTCCAGAAACCAACAGAAGCACCTGGAAATTAAGCATATTAAATAATAGGAACTAAAGTGCTTCTTAAGAGTCCATGACCAGAGCCAAGCTCACTTCTAAAACTCCTTTGCCTACCCCCTGTCTAACGTTTGAGCAGGTGTTGGGGGGGGGGGGGAGAGAAAGCTGGTGACCACTGGTTGGGTCTACGGCTTATATGAAACTCTGTTCTTAGGCAGAGGAAAAAGACATAAGTAAGTGTGACCACTTGCCCAGAAACTGAGCCAAGACACCTTTTGGCTTAGAGACTCTCTTGGAGGCACCTCCAGTATTACCATGGACATTAACTGATAATGGAAGACTTAGGTTAGGTGGTGGATCTCTCCTGCGTTGCTAGGAGAAAAAGAGGAGTGTGTATTTCATTTTTAAAAATCTAAAAATCAAAATTACAAAATACATAAGGAAATATAATAATAAAAAACAGCCAACAAAATCAGCTATTAGAATTATTTGGACAAAATACTTCAAATAAGTATATTTATTAATATCTTAAATCCTAAATGAAATTCAACAAATATCTATGAAATGCCTATTCAACATCAAACACAATTCCAGGTGCTGGGAATAGAGCAAATAAAACAAAACACACAAAAATCATTACATTCATGGAGTTTAAATTTCAGTAGGGGAGATAATTGAAGAAATTAATTCATAAAAGTAAGTAAGAAACATAAATAGAACATAAAAAATGAGTCTGTATGAGATTAATCAGTTGAAATGCTGGAAATAAGAAAATAGTCATTGAATTTTTTTTTAACTGCAAAAAATGAGTAACTCTAGATTGGAAACTTTGAAAGAATAGATTGGAAAACCAAAACATGTACAGAACTATAACATCATTAAAACATATGAAGAATTAGATAAGGTATTTACAGTGAATGTTGTTTCAACACACATTGAGTAAGAGTCCTAGAATAGAGGTCAGCAAACCTTTTCTGTTTTGACAAATATCTTAGGTTTCGCAGGCCAATCTTCACTCTGTCAGTGTAGTGCCAAAGCAGCCATAGACAATTGGTAAACAAAGAGATGGCTGGTACAAAAACAGACAATAGATTAGTTTGGCCCTAGGGCTTAATTTGCCTATCTCTCTTTTAGAAGAAAAAAAGTGAGGAATTGGTAAGGAAGTGCTATTCTAAGAGGTAAAAGTAAAGAATTTTGCAGGAATAAAGAAATTCATTAGTACTCCATTCAAATGAACTCTCTGAGAGCTAAGCAGGAGTAACAAAAATAAATCAACACATGTAAACGTTATAATATAACTGCAAAATATCAAAGAAAAAGAGAAGAATCTTAAAAGCCAGCTGAGGAAAAGAGCCAATAACTTACCAAGGAACAATAATTATACTTACAGCATTCTTCTTATCCGCTCAATCATCCCTGGAGAAAATGGAATAATATATGCAAATTGTCAATTTTTTTTACCCTACCCATATTATTCTAGAAGGAGGGCAAATTAAATTACTTTATGATGAAATAGAAGAAGATAGCTTGCCAGTATCAGACACACACTAAAATCTAAAATACATGAACTTCAGCAAAAAAATCCAGTACAGAGTGAGGGAATGGGATAAAAAATACACATATGTACAAGTTGATTATCATCACTGTAGTTCTGTTCTATAAAGTCAGTATAAACAGCAGTCAAATCCACAATACTGAACCATTGCTCCTAGGGGAGATATATGCATATATTTCACATAGAATATAATCTTAAATCTTAAAACTAGCTCATTCTGGTAGATTCTATTTTCTTTGTTTTACAAAAAAAGAGAACAAGATTCAGAAATGTTAAGTGATTTCCCTGAAGCCACCCCACTAACAAGTGCCAAAACTGAGACTCAGTCCCATCTGACTTAGTCAGAGCTTCCTGCCCTGCACTGTACTACCCCCTACTGCCTTGATCCTCTGGGCATCTTTGGATGAGAGCTGAAACAAGAAAGCAGAGCCTGGCCTTGCTTGACCCCAGCTATAAAATTGTGTGCTGGTGGACTCACCACTAAGTACATGCCCACAAATGACCATGAAAGCTAGGGGTATGGAATGGGGGATACAGATAAATTTTAGCAAGTAGGTGAATTCACAGTGTGAAATCTGGAAATAATAAGGATGGACTGTTTATTTATCCATCTATGTATATTCAATAATATTGGGAGCCGGGGGCAAGTAATAAGAACAGGACCACAGTTGTTTAATGACTGTTCACCTTACTAACTATAGATAAGAAGTTTCTTACAGACCCTGAGAAACTGGAGGATGTGTTGAAAAACAGGGCTGTAAAAAAGAAGATGCCTTAGAGCCCGGATGGGTCCATTACTCAGAAAAGAAAATACATTTTGAAAACAAACAAAGGACAGGACACACTTTGACTTGGTTGCTGTGCCTGGACCCTCTAGGAGTTTGCTTCAGGAATGCTGACCATTCTCTGGTCCCAAGAACAGGCGGAGCTGTTTTATCATCACAGAAAATTAACTACCTTGTTATCGGACTTCAAGGTCCTGGAAGGATGGGGAAGGCAGGAAGGGAGTGGGAGCAGGAAGGAAGGGGTCAATGGGGGAAAAAGGGGGGCATCTGTAATACTTTCAACAATAAGAAAAAAAAGATCCTGGAAGGAAACACACAGACCATGGTTCCTGCAGCCCTTACCCTGCCCCCGTACCCTCCTTGCACACAGCCCCTTTCTT
This sequence comes from Tadarida brasiliensis, assembly GCA_030848825.1. Lineage (NCBI taxonomy): Eukaryota > Metazoa > Chordata > Mammalia > Chiroptera > Molossidae > Tadarida > Tadarida brasiliensis. Next base: position 81,018,219 of record CM061261.1, read on the forward strand.
ATGTATCCTTATATGGTCCCCCAGCTAACAGAAAATGTTAGAGCAGATTTTCCAGATTTTCCTGCTGCTCTCCCCATACTGCCAACATTATTGGAATAAATGCTCATATATGATTCAACCTGTCTCTGCTTAATTTGGCTCAAGTAGTGACAGGCAGCCTGGACCCATTTTCTGTCCTGTTTCAATATTAGTGTATTTTATTACTATTTGCAAAACAAATATGTGATTTAGTTTGTTCTTTAAAAACAAACTAAAAATTGTAGGCAGAAAAACAAGATAAAGTAGACCATGTTTTGTATCTCACTGGGGAGTAGAAATATCAAATTATTCAGAAAAGAGTTAACGTCATAAGCCTGAGACTGGTATTCTTAAAAACTAGCAAGGTTGGCCACGGGCTGATGTCTGGGAACTAACATTTTAGGAGGGTTCCATTCCCTAAATGATTTGGTAGCTCAGTGATCCCAAAGTGTTTGTGCAAAAAATGTGGTTTCTGCTGAACACCCTTTTTCCTTCTGGAGCCTGGAGCTTTGACACATGCTGGGCAGAGGGTGTGGAGTTGAAAACCCTGGGCACTGAGTTTCTAATGAGCCTCCCTAGTAGACAACATTACAACTCATTGCTGGCGGAATCAAGTGATCCTATGTGACTCCACTGGGAGAGCACTATTGGAAACTTGTGCCTGGTTTCCTGCAGTCTTTGTCCCACATGCCTGTTCCCTGTGCTGATTCTGCTTTGCATCCCTTTGCTATAATGTCAATAAGTCATAGCCATGACCTATGATGAGTCTTCCTAGTAAATTGCCAAATCTGCAGGTAGATTTGGGGATCACCACATACAAATAAACTTGTATATTTAAGAAACATTTGTTTAAAAAAATTTTTTTATTCTCACCTGAGGACATTTTTGCATTTATCTTCAGATAGAGCGGGAGGGATAGAGGGAGAAAGAGAGAAACATCGACTTGAGAAAGACACATTGACTGGCTGATACTCTAACCACTGAGCCAAACCAGCCAGGGCTTACTTGTTAAAATTTTATAGCCTTAGAGGGTGTTGCATTCAGCCATGATGGCGAATCTACTACAGGAATTTCCTTCCCACCATAAACAACTATAAACTAGATGAAATATATAAGGCATCTCACTGTTTGAGCATTGGAAAACAGGCAAAGCAAGATCATATTCCAGAAGAGAAGGAAAAAGTATGAGGTGAGCTGCACATTTGCCTAGTTCTCTGCCTAGTAGATCTTTCCATCCTGTGGCACAGGGACCTGAAGCCCAAGGGTGGTGGCAGTCTTGTCTTATTGAGCTGAGAAGCAAGAACTTGTACAAAGCCACTGACACAATGAAATTTGTGGACCAAGGTAGTAGAAACAGCAGAGCTGCCTGGAGTGGGCAGAAGTGTGTACTTACCCCAGGGGATCGATAGGTTTTGGAGACAGTGTGAAAATCCAGAAAGAGAGGTTGTTGTAATGTAACGCACCATGAAGACTCATTGCCAAACACAAGTCATTATTCAGAATTCATCAATCAGAGATACTCGTGGTTCCAAAGCAGGAAGGGATTAGCCAGGGAAGAACTAGCAAAGTATAGGGTGGAAGGAAGAGAGTTCAGAATGAACTCTGATATACTCTGATAGAAAGTTTCCAGATATTGAAAGTGCCTATTTTTAATGACAAGTAATAACTGGCGTGAGAGAAAGGCCTGCAGTTGATAAATGGGGAAGCAAGTACATTAAAAAGTGCCATCCTTGGATTACATTTTCTATATGACTTTATAGTCTGACACTAATGTTTCTGTCTAATATTTTACGGTTTTTCCTTTATTGTCTGTTTCCTATATTATCAACATCCATCTATACAACATATTATATTAAAATCTGTTGAAAATATACCAGTTTATGAAGTTTAGTAAAGCAGCTCTCCTACACTATCCCCCAGTCTCTCTCTTGAACTCAGATCCAAAATGTCTAATGCTCTGTTAAGTTGAATGTATTCAAAACACATTAAACATCTTCTCTAAGCCTGATATCCTCTGCTTCCCTTTGTGATTAATACAAATTAACATTCGTAGCACCTACCACTCAAGATCTTAGAGCCACATTTGAAGACTCTAAAAAAGTCAAAATCCAAAATACCTGGAGCCACGTGTGAAGACCTCTTGCTTCATCACCTCCCACCCTACCCAGCTCAGCATCCAATCAGTTGCCAAGTAACGTGGACGCCATTCTGTACTCCATAACCTGACAGATCAATGTTCCTAAAGCACAGCTCTAACCACATCATTTCCTGCTCCCAAACCACTCTTCACCTAGTGCACACTCCTTTAATTGAAGAGGAGCTATGAAAAAATAAATAGTCTCATATACTACATTTATAATCCTAAAGATAGCAAGGGCAGTAATGTTGCAAGAACCTTGAATCATCACAACACTTTAGGTTCAGGAAAGCATTCTGTACTATTAAGCCACTAATGAAGTAGAATAGACAAATTCAGTCACATCACAAAATGGCAATAGTATAAATAATGGCAGCCTATTTAAAATGTAAATGGTAAATTTTGTCCCCAGCAGACTATGGTTTCTCTTTGTCAATTCTCAAAATCATCAAAGACATATTCATATTGTGTGTGTGTGTAGAGAAAAAGAAAGAATTTCATTTCTTTTTAGTAATCTCTTTTGTTCCCAGAAATGCCCACTGGCAGAAATACTTTAAGAAGACAAAGCATATATCAACAGGCAAATCCACTGGAGATAAAAGGATTGCTGTGTGTATAATAAAAAGTTTTATTCAACAGAAATATATGTTATTAATATTATTATTGTTGTAAAGTCATCCTGTATTAGTGTTCCATGCTAAAGAAAAGAAGGGGGAGCCCTGGCCAGTTTGGCTCAGCGGTTGGAGCATCGGCCTGTGGACTGGAGAGTCCCGGGTTCGGTTCCCGCTAAGGGCATGTACCTCGGTTGCAGTTTGTCCCCGGCCCTGGTTGGGGTCGTGTGGGTGGCGACCAGTCGATGTGTCTCTCTCACATCGATGTTTCTCTCTCTCTCTTCCCCCCTCTCTCTCCCTCCCGCTCTAATTGAAGATAAGTGCAGAAATGTCCTCGGGTGAGGATAAAAAAAAAAAGAAAAGGAGAGGGAGAGGAAAATGTGATAGGAAAAAAAACTACATTTCCATTTAATTTTTTAAAAATAATGTAAAGAAATAGAAGTCTCTTTAAAAGCAAATCATATTTGGCTTGGTGCTCATTTATGTCACCATATTTATGTCGGCTGAGCACTCCACACCACTCAACAATAATTTTACTTATCCCTTTTTAGCTTCCATTCTCATGTACGTCACCACTACTCACCTAAAGCTACCTACATAAACTATAATCCCTTAACTGCCTTACTAATTAATTGAAAACAGGTGAGATTTCCAGCACAAACATCCTCACATTTCTGCCACCCTTTCTCCAGAAAATTACCCACGCCCTTCTCTTCCTCCTTCCTATGTGTGACCATGAGGTAATCTTCCTGAGATCAACCCCTCCTCTCGAGTTTTTCTTTTATTCTTATAAATAATGTCATTCTTATGGAAAAAGTAGTATATACCTATGTTAAAATAAAATATTAAACAACACTGTAAAAGTAACATCGATGTAAAACAATCTTACACCGGTGTCTTAGTGCCCCTTCCCTAACAAGTTCTTCAAAGACTTTGAGAATTTTTTTTTCCAATTTTTATTTATTTTTGTTACAGATGTTTCTCCTTTCCCCCGTAGACACCCTCCTCCCCATCCCGCCGCCCCACCCCTCAGCATTGTTGTCTATGTCCACTGGTTATGCATACATGCATATAAGTTCTGACTTTGAGAAATTTGAAAACTTTTGACACAGATGAGAGCATGCCTTTGCATCCCTTTTGATCCACTATGCTCAATTTTCTTTCCTTTATCTTCAACTTCCCCATGCTTTTTTCTTCATAGCCTCCTCTATTTGACCCTTAGTTTTATTTTACAGTCTCTGTTCTGCCATTACCATTCTTTCCAAAATATAGATTCTCATGGAAAGATATACTTTATCTTGGTTTTAACAACCATTTATTGTTTAAATTTGCAAACTCCTAACTTCAAGCAAGTTTGAGCTTGTGTAAAAGTAGTAAATTTAGCTCTTACAGGATATGTACCCTTATGATCTGCCTAAGTTCTTCGCATTTCTCCTGTTCAAAACTGAACTCACCTTTAGGAAATGCCTTTACTTTCAAAAGTCATAGGCTATTGCTACCCTGGCCTGGTAATTTTTTGGCAATACAGTCCCTCAAAAAATTAGGCTTCCATTTTATTTTTGCCTTGTCATTTTCAAGTACCTACAAACATGGATGGATGTGATCTGAACAGTTAATAAGCCTTAAAAAATCTTATCTTTAACCTGCAGACCAGTGTATCTGTCATCTGCTTCTTTGCTTAATGGCCATTAATTACATGCACTTTGAAAGTCTCAGACTTAGTGGGAAAGTAATACCTTAATCCCATTTTTTGCTACTTAGGACCCCAATCTAATATCCTGATAAAGCTGAGACTTTGCTGCCTCTACTAATATCAGTTTCAGCCTGGAATAGAAAATTTGTTTGTTGGTTTATTTGGTTTTTTTCCAACAATTATGGTTTTAATTTACATATTCAGGAAACATTAAAAGGCTGTTATTTTCTAACCTTCCTGCTTTCAGATAGGCTACTTTTAGTCTCAGTTCATCCACTTCTTGTAGTTTAATGCTAAAATCATTAAGAGATAACCATTACCTGTGAATCTTTTGAATTTTTCCATGATTAAACTAATGAGGCATAATAAGCTTCACCCAGCACCAAGTTCACTTGACCTTGAAAAAAGAAAAGGACAGGAAATGATAGAGCATGCACAGCAAGGGCACAGAAGAAGTCTCATGGATCCAAACATAACTTCCAGTTTCCCAGTCATCCCTCCCCCATGGTATGCATGATCATGAGAGATGAGGCTGAGTATGGGTGGAAAAATCCAAGTTAAGAGCAAGGATTAGCTCTGGGTACTTTCATTCTAGCCAGTCATGTATTAACAGTTCCTCAGGTTTATGTGACTTCCTAGGCACACTCTCCCCCCAAGTGTTCTTGATCATCTGGTAATATAACCTCCTCAGTTGTACTACACTAGTCCCAATTCTCTGGGTAGCTTTATCTCATCAATATTAGATCATTATTCAATTTCAATGAGAAGTAAAAAAGCTTGTCCCATAATGTACAGAACTTGACCCAAGTCTCTTTTATCTTGGATCAAATATAAGTTATCTAATAACAATTCCTTGACTTAATGTTGCAAGAGAATTTGCCAAGAGTAAAGTTACCAGTGAAACTGGAGGGAAGGCTATAGAACCAGCCATTAACTTTGTCTTTCCACCATTTCTCTTACCTCTCTCGTCCAGACTGGCATGCAGCCCATATCCAACATGCAATAGTACAATCCACTCTTCAATCAATACATTTTAAAAGGGTCACACATTTTTGAGCTTTGAAAACCTGTCTTCCTGCCCACTTTCCTAAAACCTCCAATCAGTCAAAACCATACTTATTCTGTGTGGGTTTTTTTGTACTTTCCAAATTTTCTACCATGAAAAAATATTGCCATTGAAATATCTTTAAATAGAATTTTATGGATAAATTTGTGAAATGTCAAGAAGTTATTAGATATAGAGATAAAAAAATCATTATAGATATATATATATCTATGCAGAGAGAGATGTTTAATGAAAAGCTATTTCTCCTGTATATATGCCTACAGAGTATAAAGGTATATGTATATATAATATACAGTCTATATTCATGTGTGTATATTATACATGTACAGTGTGGGGCAAAAGTAGCTTTACAGTTGTTCATGTGGAAAATAATACAATAATTAATAAATAATATTACAAGAATAAACTCTGTTTTGCATAATCACAACTGTAAACCTACTTTTGCCCCACCCTGTAGAAAAAGTTTCTCGTTAAATATACATTTAATATCTGTAAATATACAAGTGTGTGTATATATATTTCAATTTTCTCAACATAATTAAAATTCTTGAAAAAATTTCTTTAAGCCTCTGTTTTTTATTAAAACCAAAATTAATTTTTAATCCCAAGATTTTATTTCCATAGTTCCCAAAATTTTGACTTCATAATTATTTTATACTCACACGAAGTATCTTTTATCTTTTTCATTCTAATTTAACATGCTACTATTTCTTTTTATTTTTCCTACTCCACTGAACTTACCACTTGAGTAGCTCTTATTAAGTAGCTAATGACATTTGGGATTGGTTCATCAGTATGTATTTTTCTTTCACTATAGAAGAAAGACACTGACACTTCCTTATGTGAGCTAAAATTTGATTTGAGAAACAAAGAACTATACAAAAAAATTAGAATACAGAGAAATATATATGATAAATGAGAGAGATATGTTCATCTAACGAGGACTGGATAGAGAATAATTCTGGGGGGGAAAGGAGGGTACTAAGAAGGGTGATCTCTGATGTGATGTTTAGAACTTTAAACAAAATGTATGTTGGGTCCATTATAATAAAGAGAATTGTCAATATTGTTTTATGTTGAAAGCCTCTAATGTGTAATATTTTAAAATTCCAACTTAAAGAGAAATGCCACTGGAATAGCACTGTTAGTTTCTGTCAGCATAAGTACTAAAGTGTAGGTGTTTTGCTTAGTAGGTCCTGACCCGTGTAAGCCTATGAAAGTTTTAACTTTATGAATTTCTTGTTTTGAATATGTCAAAACATTTAAATACTTTAGTGTTAGATTCCTAGTTTATGGAATGATGACCAAATTTGCAACAAGCTGTGAATAAATTGTGCTCTTTAATTTTACTTTGAATATTGATACTCTAATTTGGTTTTGATTTAGATTTCAGTTTAAGATAGTATTTAATTAGAAGGATGAGAAAGAACTGGAGGCTTTAGTCTCTGCATCAACAGAAAAAAAACCCCACGTTTTTACAGCCAAATCACAAAGAGATTACGTAGATTACAAAAAAAAAATCCTATGTTTAGGGTAGAAAATATTGTTTTGTAGATTTTTTTGTTTAAATTTCTCTTAACTTTCTCCACATATGTTGAGTAAGAAATATAGAATCTAAAATATGATCTGAAGTGGAGCACATAGAGTGTAATTGCTGAATGATTTCACGGGGGAAAATTAATGACTGGGATTCAAGGAGGCATTTTTATTCTAGGTTGTTGCTCTTTTGTCTGCATTCTGCAGATGATTGCAAACATATTTCAAATGAGCTTAGATTTGTATCAACAAAACCTTTAGTGGGAGGAAGAAAAACACTTCACTGTCTCAGAATTCTGGCATTGCAACCCTGGATGATGGCTTAACTAAGAAAGGGACCACAGAAAAAGCTCGTCAGAAACTATAAATTGTGTCAAGATAAATCTTTAAATGTGGTTGGCACCTTTGCCCATCTGTTTACCTTACTTGAAAACATTTTTGTAAGGTGAACATGACCTTGATGAATTAGATCTTGAAAAAAATTAAGTTGTGAAGTTTTTCTCTTAAACGGCAATTTTCATATTAACACAAATGTGACCTATTTAAAGCAAATTACTAAGGGGAAAAAAAGACTATTGTTCAAATAAGTTACCTAAAATATTAAGTTAAAAACAAATTTTAGGAAATATCCTTAGTAATTCTTGAAAATGAAGCAATTTCTTTTTCAACTGGGTTTCCATATTTAGGGGGAAAACATGATACTGAATAAAACTCAATCAGATAAACAAGGAATACATTTTTAATATAAGTATGTCCAGTACAATAATTGGGAGATACTTATACTGAAATATTAATAGTTGTTTAGTTGTTTCCCTAAAATTCTAATTTAACTGGTGCCCTTTATTTTATCTAGCAACTACTTTTAGGGAATAAAAAATCATAACCTCCTTTATTTTGGTGATATACATACTTAAAACTATAAACATTATAATCTGATATACATTGTCCTCATTTATGGTTTTAGTCCTCAATTTTATTTTTCTTTATTGTCAAGACTAACCAAAATTTATATGGCTGGCAAGTAAGAGATTAAGGGTTTAAAAATTCCCTTTCAACAGAGTTGCTGTATTCTACAGTTAATTCTATATGAGCATGCTGTTCATATTCATAACTATGATGAAGTCAATAGAAGTATCATTAATTATAATGCAATCTTGTGTGCTCTTTATTAAAACGCTACTTGTTTTCTAAGTTATAAGCTATAACTCCAACACGGAGGCTTTTGCAGGACAACAGTGTTGAAAGATAAAGTATGGCTTAAAGGAAATTCTGCAATACTGATCTAAAAATCTGCTTCTTGGAATAGTCTGTTCAGGTGTGGTCTCAGGGGTGCAGTACTGTGCCAGTGTGTCTTCTATTCGGAGAGGTGGGTAAGTGGAAGGTCACTCTGTGGTTCTATCTGGTCCACTGTAATATTGATTTGGGTCTTCTATTTTGTTTAGTAGCGTCTTGGTGAATAAGATCAATATTCTAGAATAGTCCTAGATCAGAACCCCTGTACTATAATTTTGTGACACTTCTAAATCTTGTATCCAGTCCCATTTTTTATCATCACACTCCAGTCTCCTAACTCCTGGAGCTTTCCTTCTGGACATCAACAGAAAATGTATGTTTTCACAGAAAAACTGACATTAAAAACAAAATATTAACAATTCTGACATGCTTTGTAGAATAATAGTAGAACACATTATATTAATAAAAAATGTAATTAATTAGTTTTTTTTTGCCCTACACATAAATGTACAAGTAACCTAGATTCTCTAGCCCACCTAGTGCGTATTATAATAACTCAAAGGGAATAAGTATTATTAATAAATTATAATAGCTTGTAGCACACAACATAATTTGTCTCATACATAGCATAGCTTTTTAACTAACTGGGCAGATTCTTTACCAGAGGAGCACAATATACTCATCAGGAAAACTTTTCCAAAACATACACCCCAGGGGCTTACCCCTTAATTTCTTGATTTAGCAGATATAGATTGAATAGCTGGTATCAAAGAACCAAAAAAATAAAATAAAATCCACATAAACTTCTGAAAACTAAATCAAAGAAAAAGATACTGAAAGTATCCAAATAAAAATGACATTACCTACAGAGCAACCATTCGAATGACAGGTTCTTTTTCTTTTTTGTTTTAATTGAATTTTGAGGGGTGACATTGGTTAATAAAATTATACCGGTTTCAGGTGTACAGTTCTACAATGCATCATCTGTATATTGTACTGTGAATTCACCACCCAAAGTCAAGGTTGTGGCCCGGCTGTTAACTGTGAGTTCCATTGTGGCAAAAATACCCTTCAGGAGTGAAGAGCAAATAAAGACATTCTCAGAAGAAAGACTAAAGAATGTATCACTAGCCAGCCTATTCTTAATGAATGGCTAAAGAAAAGTCTTCAAAAAGAAAGGAAGTGATAAAAAAGAGAATAAGAAGGAAGAAAGAACAATGGGATGAGCAGTAAGATAGGTACAGATTATCCTCATGAGTTCTGTAAATCATATCTGATGTTTAAAGCAAAAATTACATCGACTGATACTAAAACCAGGGATGACGGTAAAGGGACCTCATTGGAGGTAAGGTTTCCTTACCTCACTTGAAGTGGCGGTGAGGTGGTGTGGCTATGAGGAGGTAAGAAGGGTGATAAAAAGGCAAGAGGAAGGATCCTTGAGGCATGGTAATTATTCTGTATCTTGACTGTGATGGTGGACACGTGAACCTACATATACGATAAAATTGCTCACACAAACACACAAATGAGTACAAGTAAGATGGCAGATATCTGAAGATTAGTGGATTGTATCAATGTCACTATCCTGGTTGTGATTTTATACTATAGTTTTGCAAGGTTTTACCATGGAGGGGAGGGATGTATGGGATTTCTGTATTATTTCTTACAACTGTATGTTAATCTGTAATTAACCAAAATAAAAAGTTAAATAAAAAAAAATACCCAGCCCTGGCCGGTTTGGCTCAGCAGTTAGAGCGTCGGCCCGTGGACCAAAGAGTCCCAGGTTCAGTTCTCGCTAAGGGCATGTATTTCAGTTGCGGTTTGTCCCCAGCCCCAGTTGGGGTCATGTGGGTGGCAACCAGTCGATGTGTCTCTCTCACATCTGTGTTTCTCTCTCTCTCTCTTCCTCCCTCTCTACCTCCCGCTCTATCTGAAGATAAATGCAAAAAATGTCCTCAGGGGAGGATAAAAAAAAAATACCCAGCCATGTCCCTAAAAATCCTATGAATACCCTTCCATAGTTTCCTCTTCAAACACCACTAAAATTGTCAAGACATTGTTCTCCTTGCAGCATTAAGTCTACTAACCTCAGTTTTGCCAAATTTAAAAGAAAAGAGGAAGTCAATTATGCATACATACTTTCCTAAATTTTCAGAATTTTCTCAAATTCTTATTAAATTATTTTCATATTTTCAACTAGTCACCAACCACAGAATGACTTCACATGTTCAATTAAGTGAATATTCTCATGGAATAGTTGTATCACAAGCATCTCAGAGCCTCGGCTCAATTTGGGGGCTTTTAGGTTAAGTGTGAATCCGTTTTGACTCTCTTCTTAAAAGTGAGAGCTTTCTTGATCACCAAAGCAATACTTCCTTGAATCTCCTCACATAACAAAGTATTTGGCCCTGTATCTACACATATAATCACAAGAATCACTCTTAATAATGCAAAGGATAGAGTGGATAACAAAAACAAAAATAAAAATATATAGCCCTAACAGGTAGTTCAAAATATGTACAAAGCATGCCACTTCTTCAGTTTTGCTTTATTTTCCAAACTAAATGCACCCAATGGGTTGGAAGAAGGATGTAGAGGCTCTGGAATTTCTCTTTTGTTCTTTTCAACTGAGAGTCTTGATATGTGAAGGTTCTTCCGTGTAGGCTCATTGTCATACTGAGACCACTTCTGTTATTACAGGCCCTGGACAGCAGTTACTTCACTTGCCTTCTGAAACCCCTTTCTCTTCTCTTCGTCCTGTGGTCTCTGTGTCCCTTCACTACCCTTGCTCCTAGCTATTTGGAAACAATTTTTATATAGACCACTAGTATGGTGACGGCTTTAACTCCCATGAGTAATGCTTCAATTACACAGTTAGAGATTATATATTATGAAGAGGGGCTCCTCCTTGTCTCTTTCTTTGTATTATCATGCTGAATACATCTAACTCCTTTGTTTTGACAATGACATTATGTTATCATTGCCTAGGAATTTGCCTTCCTTGAAAAGGGAGGAAGAAACAGAAAAAGAGTGTCACTTCCTAAGCACACTTCTTGGCTCATTATCCATTAAATAGTCCACTTTTGTCTGAGAATGTTTCATGATTAGATAAAACATCAGGTACCTCTCAAACACTTACCAGAAATTTTAATGATCACAACTATGACTTTTTAAGCAAATGCATAAACATTGGATTTTACAACAACAGCAACGAAGATAAGAAGTAATGATGAATTCTGCTGTTTGTAACATTGAGTTTTGGCATCAGATACAAATATAGCCCCATGAATTTCATGTTACAAATATAATAGAAAAGAAGCATGACCTAACATGTTTATATTGATCTTATATTCTTATAGCAATTTATATAGATCAAGTTACGAATGAAATGTTGTGATACAAAAACTACAACTGAGTGCTGCTTTGATATGAGAGGTTACATTAATTAAAAAGTGAGGTCATTGATTGAAGTGGCTACAGTGCCTTAGTAGCCTATGTAAGCAAACCAAAACCTAAGCTTGTAATTCCTCGAGGTTAAGAAATCAAAACCTAAGGACAATCCATCGCAAACAGCCAAGTAGTCTTTCCCAAATACTGCAAATACTACAAAGAAGGCAAAGAAGGCAAATAACGCAAATAATGCAAATAAGGTAAGATACAGCCAAGCAAATAATGTCCTTACTTTATTTCCACCTCTTCCCCATAAAAGTCTTTCTCCTAGTCTCTCTCCACTTAGTAAAGGGTTCCTAAACACTTCTGGTTTGATGCTGCCTGCTTCCAATAGGTTTTTGCACAAATAAACCCTTAAATTTTTAAATATGCCTCAGTTTATCTTTGAGCAGAGAGAATTGTTTGTAATCCTTTTAGGTCCCATAGAAGTAGGAGTATAGACTTTTCAATGGCAGCAGTGTTAACTGCCACACAGCAAACACATTATAAAGACAGAATGGGATTCAACAATACTCAAATGTAAAGCAACTTTTGTTCAACAGGAAGCAGGGGAAGAGTTCAGTTTTATAGTCTGAGTTTGACTCTAGCTTGGCCAGAGGCTAATGTGACCTTGGCCAAATTATACAACCTCTCAACTTCAGCATCCTTACCTGTAAAATGGGGTAATTATAGTATCCCTCATACAGAGTTGTGAGCAATAAATGATTTAATACATGTAGAGTAACTTAAAATAGTCTTGGCAGATAGTGTTTCATAAGTGTTAGCTCTTATATTTAGTTACGATTTTTATTTTTACTTCCCTTGCCCTATTTCTCCCATTCTCTTTCAATTGTGTTACTAACAAGTTATGCATGGCTCTCCTCTTCCTTTCTACTGTCTCCATAAATCCTGATCTGCCATCTCCATTACTGACACGAGTGCAGACCTCAGTGGGAGACAATCACAATTTGAGCATGCCAATAGGAGGCCAGAGACCGTCATCCCCAGACTAGTCAACCCATTCCCAGCAGACCACCATCAACCAGAGTACATAGCTGATAAATCTGGTCCCGCAGCCAGTCAACATCCCTCAGAGATTTTGCTTTCCCAGCATGGAGCAGAGAGTTCACAGTATTTTGCCTTTGAAATCCTACCCCATTCCCCCACCCCCTGAATTTCATGCCAACAGCATACCTAGACTCTATGCTGGATCAAATTCTCTGCTTGGCAAGAACATTTTTCACTCAGTGGTCTATGTTTTGTCTCTAATAGTTTTTATATTTTCTTTAACAGTTTGAGTAATAATACCAGACTCTTGATGTATTGGATTTATTTTTCTCCTAGAAAGCTGTATTAGATTGGAATTGCTATTGTGACAAATTTTCACAAACATAGTGGTTTAAAATAGCACACATGTATTTGCTTACAGTTCTGGAGGTCAGAGTCTGAAATCAGTTTCACTGATCAAAGTGTCCTCAGGGCTGGTTCCTTTGGGAGGCTCTGAAAGGAGAATCTGTTCTTTGCCTGTTTCAGCTTTTGGTAACTGCCTGTTTTTCTTATCTTGTGGACCCTTCTTCTATCATCAAAGCACATCACTCTGCTTCCATTATCACATTGTCCTCTCCAACTCGGACTACTGCCTGCCTCTTATAAGAACATTTATGATTATAGTGGGCCCTGCTGGATAATCCAGGATTATCTCTCCATCTCAAGAATTTCAATTTAATCACACCTGAAGTTCCTTTGCCATAGAAGGGGACATTCACAGGTTTCAGGGAATAGGAGGTAGGCATATTTAGGTAGTCATTATTCAGCCTACAATAAAGGTGCTTCACCAGAAACAAATACAATAAAATAGGAAAAGAAGGGAGAAGGAAGAAGGGAGGGAGAAAAAAGGGAGGGAAAAAACAGTAAGGAAGATTTTGTATCATATGGATCTAAGCAAATCATGCACAGCTCTCCTTTGAAAAAGCCTAGAGTAGCCGCCCATCATCATAACCAGATGGATTTCATGCTTTAAAGAAAGAAATGTGTGATTTGCTGACACAAAAAGAGAAAGGGTAAGAAGTAACACAGGTAACACAAAAGCTATCCAATTTGAGAAGTACCACAATCAAGAAGAGTGTGAATGACTTAGGGAAGAATTTTAGACGGACCCCACCACAGAGATTCAGAATGAAGGGGAAAAGAACAAATTCCTGTATTATTGTAACTCAAGTGAAATCATGAATGGTAACAGCCCTTCATGTAATCCTTTTCTGTCCAGTCCCACTGCTCACAGACTTCCATCTGGTATAAGCCTGATTGATTTTATTGGAGAGTTTAGTGGCGGAGAGTGCCACCATCTGTTTGAATTCAGCAATAACAAATCCAATAGGATGCTGCAGGGGAGAATCCTGTTTATTATGTTCCAGCTATGTCAAGGCTGGGTCATTTAATAATAGCCAATTTTAAGAGATGTAAAGGGGTATAAATCAGTATATAGATTCACATTCTGGTGATAATGTCCTTATACAAGATTCATTCCTTTCTATATGGTCAAGCAGAGAAAAAAAAAGTGCAGCAGAAGTAATTACAGCATATTAATTTACTCACTTTAAATCCTGGCTAGAAATGATTTTTGTTAAGCTTGCGCTTTTGATAGAGCAACATCTCAATTATTTATAATACACAGGTATCTGACTTGAATGATCTGGTCATGTCATTAAAGTAATCATTAATATGTATTTGTGACACATTTTCATCATACCTCATGATGTACAGATGCTTCTGCAAATACCTGTAATGCAGTCTTTCATTAACATTGCTGAGCTACATGCATTTGCAGATAAGAAGTCTTAAAAATAACATGAGATGTATGCAAAATAACTGAACTACATTTTAATATGGAAGTTTGTTTAATAAGGATTAAGAGAAATATATTCATGAAGCACAAAATGGGAAGGCTATTATTCAAATAAAACATAGAGCTACTAATTTTGTTTATGGAAATATGCCAAAAAAGCTAAAATAAAACATTTAAAAGGGGAAATAAAACTGCTTGAAGTTTTTCTTCTCTATATAAGCAACAGTATATATTCTAGAAAATAAGGAGAGTTATTCCCATTTAATGCAAGTGATAATCACAATTGTTAATAGAATGAAAGTAGGAATTGGGTAGTTAGAATTCACACACACACGCACACAGAGCCACAAATTTCAGTTAATACTATTTGAAAAATGGACAAGAATGATTAATTAGAATGCATACTAGTCTAACTCACTCTAATTTAGAGTATTTGGCTTAGACAGCATGTTATTCATGTAAATCAATTTATTTTCAGGAGCCAAAAAGAAAGGGAGAGCACAAAATAGAAGATGACATTTTCCAAAATATTTTACTAATGCAAATCCAAAAGTATATGTGTTATACACCTTTGTTTTCTTCATTCCTCAGTCAAATATTTATGGAAAACTCACTCTCTGAGTAATTACTAGATGAGATATTTTGTTAGATTCTGCTCAGTGCAATAGTACAGAGCACCATGGGAAACTGTCTCCCATGGACCATCTTGAGGCAAAACCATAAAATACATTACACTAAAATGTTACAAGCACTATCTCTAAAGACCCAGATACCCAAATCCTGGGGTCTCTCCATCCCTCCCCCACTCAGGTCAGGCCACAGGCTCAGGAACTTTCCTGAAGGCCCTTCACAAATCCAGCATCTGTAAATTTGTTCAATTTTCTCAGGGTCTTCCTAGTCACTGGCTAGTTAACTGGGAAGATTAACTCCAGCTGTGAGGTGGTAAAGACAGATAATACTATGCTTGTTAAATCAAAGTCCGGGCAGGGAGGGCAGGCAAAGCCACAGGACAGATATGGAGCATTATCATTGATTTTTGAGTGCTCTCAAAATACTTCCGTACACATAATCTCACTTTTTGCCCTGGAAAAATCTTGTTAAAGACTATGATATATCTCCTGGAAAACCTGAATTCAAAGTATATTACCTTTAATGTAATGCATTGATACTTGTCTTAGGAATATTTATGCATTATAACCTGAGAACAAAAATTATTACAAGAAATTATAGAATTATTGTTTAGTATAAAATTTGTATTATTTAAAAAAATAAGAAATTATGTGATGAGGTACCTATGAACTATGAAAAAAGGTATGTTTCTTCGAAAAATATCAGCAATGATTGCTGCATTTTATCCTATATTTAAGGCATCAATTAAGTGGTTAATTAAAATCCCAGGCAGAACAAAAATTACTAAAAAATAATGTTCAATAAAGATTGATAAATAATTGAAAAGTAGAACAATTTCTACTTCATAAATATATTTGGTAGACTGAGGAACCTCAGAGGAAAGGAGGGTCAGGAGTGGGGAGGAAGTGTTCAATGGGGGGGAAAAAAAGGGTGACATCTGTAATGCTTTCAACAATAAAGATAAATTAAAATAAATAATTGAAAAGTAGAATAATTTCTACTTCATAAATATATTTGGTAAGAATTGTGCTCTGAGAGTACAGATATTTTAAAGTTTCACAGGAAATAGAATAGACAACTTTTTCCCACATTCCAATGAGAAAAGATCTAAGTGTGGACAAATGTGTCTTTGGCCCATTCAATCACAGCATGCTTCATTGAGTAGACTGTGCCATGTTAAGATGGACTTAGAAGCTAACTCCACTGAAAAACAGCTGATTTGTTGGTATGGCCAGGCACAGACTTAGAAAGGATAGTAACTTCCCAGATTTTTACAGGGCTATTTCATTTAACAGAACTTTGCTAATCCAAATATATAAAAATTTCACTGAAACTCAAATTTTGCATCATTTATGAGGAAAGGGCAAGCTAAGCAAATTCACAGGTGAAGAAGACCCTAGGAATGTTTAATGTGTTTGCAACTGTAGTACTAACCATTTGTACTAAAGCAATTAATGTGCTAATTCCACTGGATGTGCCCTTATTCTGTGCCTTAGCCTGGAGTTAGTAAGGCCTCTGTCTGCCAGGGCTTTCCACTTAAAGAACTGAACGTACTTAGAAAAAATTTTGCATTTTTTTAACAAATGAGGAAAAATGCAATTTCATATGGCTGATTATTCCCTAGATTTGGGTCTCTCACTCATCAAACTCACCCTGTGAAACATAACAGCTGCCTAGCACAAAGCTCTGTTGCACTGTAATTAATTTATAAAACAGGTGTAACTCCTACTTCTTTTATTCTTCAGTTTCATTTTTTAAAAAGAGGCTCATATGATTTATAATTCAAATGTTACATCAATTCCCTAACTGGCTAAAATTTACCAAGCTTTACTATATGAGGGGGAAATTGGTCTATGGAATGTTTGAGAGTGATAAATTATTGACTTTTTAAAAAATATCTTTATTCTTGAAAGTATTATAGATGTCCCCCCTTTTTCCCCCATTGACCCCTTCCTTCCCCCTGCCTTCACCACACTATTGTCTGTGTCCATTGGTTATGCCTATACGCATATAAGTTCTTTAGTTTATCTCTTCCTGCCCCTCCTCCCCCTTCTCTCTGAGGTTTGTCAGTCTGTTCCCTACTTCCATGTCTCTGGATTTATTTTGTTCATCATTTTTTTTGGTTTTTCATTAGATTCTACATATAAATGATATCATGTGATACTTGTCTTTCTCTGCCTGGCTTACTTGAAAGTGATAAATTATTGACTCTTAATGTTAAACACACTCTGAAGCAGCACAGAAGAGAAAAATAACCCAAGAGGGATAGATTTTTGTGTTTTTAATATTGGGTGCCATTTTTGTTTACCGTTTTTGGCAGCCTTAATGGTTTTCTTCCAGTCATAGGGCATTTTATTCTAAAAGTCATATTTGCAATGCCAACGTCTGTAGGATTCAGCTGCTTAGTAATAATGGGTTTAGATGAGCAACTAGCATTCCATGATAGCTACATGACTGTAATATTTCCCCTCTGCTGTGATAGTTCTCTGCTTCAGTTCCTAGTCTCCTCTATTTTTGCCCACATTTATTAAAGATATGAAAGAAAATATTTAGTGAACTTATGGCAGCCAAGAATAAAGGAAGGAATGGCCAGAGAAGAGGGAAGGAAAGAAAAAAAGAGAGTGAGTAGAGGAAGGAGGGAAAAGAGAGAAATGAAAAAACTAGAGAAAATAGAAGGAGGGAAGCTGATGCATTTTTGAGGAAGGAAGAGGTAGGGTCTTGAGTCTGAATCAGGTGGAGGTGCAGCAGCTTCTGTGATCACTTGAGTTCTGGTCACACTCCTTAGTTCTCAGTAAACAGCAAAATTCCCCTGGATGTGTCTACAGTATCAGTGGTAGCTGAGAGCAGTTTCTCGACTTTGGCCCTGTAGATGTATTGGGCTGGATAATTCTTTGTTGTCTGGAGCTGTCCTGTGCATTGTAGGATGTTTAGCAGCATTCCTAGCCTCTGCCCACTGGATGCCATTAGCACCTTCCCTCTAACCAAAGGTGTCTCCCATCGTTGCCAAATGTCTCCTGGAGGGCCAGATCCCCCTAACCCCCATGGAGATCCACTGGCTTACAGCAAAGTGCTAGGTGCTGACTTTAGCATGGAAAGAACAAGGGAACACAGGTCAGAGCTGAAAAGCCACCTCCTTTCAATGGGCCTCTAAAACTGAATAACAAGCACATAAAACGACGCACATACAGACTAAGTCAAGTTCAACTTCTCTAGATTGGGCAAACCTGGAGGTCATTTCAATCCCAACTGTTGCAGAATGGAGGACTATGAGCATGTTTTTTCATAAACCCTGGCAGGTGGGGATTAAGCTAAGTTTGATTTGATTTAGAAAACTAAAGAAATGTAACAGTTATTTTATGTAAGTGCCATGGTGCCAATTTGTACCTGTTACATGTTTTAAAACAAAAACAAAACAGCTTACCGGTATTTCTAGCATACAGCAAACAGCCAACAAAATCAAATGTGTTGTCACCTCTACTTTATAAATGATGAAAACGAGTCACAAAAGGTAAGCAACCTTTCCAAGAACCAGAGTTAATAAACAAAATGGATACTAAAATGAGTTCCTACTCTTCAAATACTGTTGCTTATATGAATGGTTAATTTTGTTGGAGTGCCCAGAAAGTACCACTTTATCTTTTCTCAGTTTAATTTAGAAAATATGGGCATCCATTCTGTTCCTACCACCCATTTATTTCACAATACAAGAAAATTATATAACCCAATTTTATTTTATTTTTTATTTATTTATTTTTGGACAGTCAAGGTACCTGAAAGCATGTAAGAACCTGCCAGAATGAAGGTGCTTAAGTATCGAAGTGATGGATACAGGCTGTCGGAACTAAAAACACTCTGAAAAAGAAAATTCAAGGTTTCCCTGAGGTCGAGGAGGAAGGCATGATGGAATTTGAGCTAGAAATTTAAGAATAAGTAGGAAATCTGGGGAAAGGCTTAGAGATCAGGAAAACAACATATATTTCCACCGCAGAAAGGCCTCACAATCTGGCACCAATTTAACCTCCAGCCTCGGGCCTGTTTACAGCCCCTGTGGCCTTTCGCTCTACACACTGAAGCCTACTCACTATTTACCTGTGTCAGACACTGTCAGGACTCGGGTCCTTGGTACACACCCACCTCTTGCTTGCAATCACTGTGTTCACCTTGGCCTGCTTCCTATTTTCTCTTCAAATTCAAAATTCACATTCACCTCCTCATATGTTCTAAGAAAAAAACCAGCAACTTGTCTATTCCCAATTCTGTCGTAGCACTTACTGCATTATTTGGAGATTGATGCCTACATGTGTGCCTGCTGTGTATCGGTTGTAAATCTCTGATTAAGTATACCTGTATTCATTTAGCATCAGCCAAAATGTTGTTCTACCCTTTAATTGAACACCATCAAAATCCACGTATAAAAAACAATAATCATCAGACTCGTTTAACTCATGATTGATTACACAGCTAATACATAATTCCGATTTCTCTTTAGATTTTTAAAAGTTAGCCCTAAAACTTTAAAACTCTGACCTTTAGCCCCAATGCTAAATATCCTCTCCCATTTCCCGAAGGTAATATTGTCTTTGGTGCAAATTTCCAATTGTTTACACCTTTGTTAGTGTGTATGCATGTTGTTTTAAATTGTTTTGTATATTTGTTTTTATTTAGATGGTACCATATTCTATGTATTGAGCAGTATGTGACTTTTAGAGTAATCTATTTTGATACCTGTGGATTGTGTATTTTAATTCATAGACAATATTCTATAAAATGTACATTCCATGTTTGATTTAAACTTCATTAAGTTCTTTTTCAATGTTTTGATAATTCAAGTAATGCTACAGTTAATGCTTTTTGCCCTCAAGCAAAGATATCTAGAAATAGAATTGCAAGGTCACAGGCTCAGAAATTTTATTTTTAATTGTACCTCCAAATCCCTGCTGAAACTAAGTAAATCAATGTATTACCCTAAAAATAATTTGAGGAGAGACCTGTTTTCCACGTTTTTACTGACACTTTTTTTAATTTATTTATTTTTGTTACAGATGTTTCTCCTTTTTCCCCCATTGTCACCCTTCTCCCCCTCCCTCCCTGCCCTGTCCCCAGTTTTGTTGTCCATGTCCATTGGTTATGAATACATGCGTACAAGTTCTGTGGTTCCTCGCTCCCCTCCCCCACCCCCTCTTCTGGCAATTGTCAGTCTGTACCCTACTTCCAAGTCTCTGGGACTGCCCTGTTCCTCAGACTGTTATGTTCATTATATTCCACAAATAAGTGAGATCATATGATATTTGTCTTTCTCTGCTTGGCTTATTTCGCTTAGGATAATACTTTCCAGGTCCCTCCATGTCGTCTCAAAGGATAAGAGATCTTTCTTTCTTACAGCTGCATAGTACTCCATTGTGTATATGTACCACAGCTTTTTTATCCATTCGTCTACTGATGGACACTTGGGCTGTTTCCAGATCTTAGCTATTGTAAATAGCGCTGCTATGAACATGGGGGTACATATATTCTTTTATTCTCAGCCTTTTTTGTTTCACTTTTGCAGAAAATAATCTCATTTTTATTTTTATATACATTTCTCTGATTAAACTAATTTGAGGATGGTAAATATTTTCCTAATATTGAATATTGTCATTTATTAATGTAGTCTAGTTCTCTGTTTATTTGGGTTCACTTAAATCATTGAGTAAAGGATTATTATTTTCTCTATAAACATCTTGCATTTTATTAGGTTTTTGTAATTTAGGCATTTCATACTTGTAAGCTGTTGTAAACAGGTTCTTATTCTCTATTAATTTTTAATTCTTTACTGATAAAAAATAGAACATTTTGTTTTTTCGTGGAGAATTTTATCCAATCAACTTACAAATTATTTTATTAGTTTTACTGTTTATTAGTTGGTTCTCTTAAATGTTCCAGGAAGATCACCATCTTTTCAATCTTTGAACCATTTTTTTTCTTTTACTATTTTAGCTTTAATCTTTAGCATATTAATCAATAATAATAATCATAATAATAGATGTTCTGTTCTTACTTTTTACATTACTGAGCATGTTTCTTTTTTTTTAATCCTCACCTAAGGATATTTTTCCATTTATCTTCAGATAGAATGGGTGAGAGAGGGAGAAAAAGGGGGAGAGAGAAACATCGACTTGAAAGGGATACATCGACTGGTTGCCTCCCACACGACCCCAACCAGGGCTGAGGACGAACCACAACCAAGGTACATATGTGCCCTTGGCTGGAATCGAACCCACAACTCATTGGTCCACGGGCTGATGCTCTCCTGCTGAGCCAAACCGGCCAGGGCAATTACTGAGCATGTTTCTAATATTTCATTATGAAATATGATATTTGCATAGGTTTTTATCAGATAGTTTTTAATGGGTTAAGAAATACCTTTCTACTTCTCATTTTTTAAGTTGTTATCATGAATGCATGTTAGATTTTATACAGTTCTTAATCAACATTCCTTAAAATAATCATATAATTTTCCCCTTTTTTCTGTTAACAAAGAGAATTCCTTGATAGAATTTCTCATGTTGACCTAAAACATGGGTGAACCTTCTTAAAGTGTATTCAGAGAGGCCTGGCTACAGTGGCTTAAACACATGAGTGCTCATATTTCTGAAATAATCAAGTATAGAGTAAAGCAGTTGCTGGAATTTGTTCAGCAATTTAAGGATATAAAGAGGAAAGTCTCTGGTTTCTCTTCATAGTCCTAAGATTACCACCAGCCATGCAGGCATCATGTCCTCATTAGATACTGGAAAAATTAAAAAAGGAAAGTAGGGTAATAATAGTTTTCCAGAAGTTCTAACTCACAATATTTTCTTGCATTCCATTTGCCATCTAACCTCCAAAAGATTGAGAGGAATATAATTTTTAAGTTGGTCATATTAGTGACTGGATTAAAATGAAGGGTTTTTTTTTTCTTAATCCTCACCCGATATGTTGTGTTTTGTTTTGTTTTGTTTTTCATTGATTTTTAGAGAGAGAGTAAGGGAGAGCGAGAGATGTGAGAGAAGCATTGATCAGTTGCCTCCCATATGTGCCCCAACCAGGGATTGAACTCACAACCTTTTGGTGTACATGACGGCGCTCTGACCAACTGAGCCACCTGCCCAGGGCTAAAATGAGGGTGTTGTTACCAGGAAGTACATATAAGGCTGAGTATTTAGTAGGTTACTAATTATCCTTGCCACAGTCATAAAACACTGTTCTTTTAATGCATTGCTTGATTTGAATGGCTGATATTTTATGTCTAATTCTGCAATGTCACCATTGATACAACCCATAGAGTTTATTCAGATTTCACCTGTTATATGTATACTCAATTGTGCTTTAGGGTAAGGAGTCATGGCTCTATGCAATTCTATCACATGTATAGCTTTAAGTAACCATTACCACAACCAAGATACTTAATTGTACCATTTCCACAAGACGCCTCCATGCTACTTCATATGGCCATACTAACTCCTACCTCACCACCCTAACCCTCGGCTACTGCTAATCCAATTACATCAATGTAATTGTTGTTTCACAAGTGTTATATGGATGGAATCATGCAGCAGTATATAATCCTTTTGCTATTAGCTTTTTCTCCCAGCATAATTTCCTTTAAGTTCATTCAGGTTTTTACACATTTCAATGGCTTGTTTCTCTTTTCATTCCTGAGTAGTATTCTATGGCACAGATGTATCATATATTATTAACCATTCACCCACTGAAGGACATATGGATAGTTTCTAGTTTGGAGCTATTATAATAATGCAGCTAAGGTTATTCATGTGTAAGGTTCTGCATGAAAATAACTTTTCAATACTTTGGCATATATACACAAAAGTGCAATTCTGGGTAGTATGGTAAGTCCATTTTTAAGTTTAAAGGGAACTACCAGACCATTTTCCAGAGTGCCTGTAACATTTTATATTCCCACAGGCGAGGGAAAGATTGGTTTTCACATCTTCACCAACATTTGGTATTATCACTATCTTTTATTTGGCTCTTCTGATAGTTGGGTAGTGATGTTCCACTAAGGTTTCAATTTGCATTTATCTAATGGCTAATGATGTTTAACATATTTTATATGTCTATTTTAGATTTGTATATTCTCTTTGGTAAAATGTCAGTTCAAGTCTTTTTCCCAGTTTCTAATTATCAAATAATGAAATATCTAATTATTTTAATATTGAAATTTGAGAGTTTTTAAATATAGTCTAGATACAAGTCCTTTGTCAGATATATAGTTTGTAAATATTTCTCTCACATGTGTTTGATTCTTGAATGTTTTTTAAAAAATCTATAGCATTTATTTGTGTGTGAATAGTTCTGTAAGTAAATATTAGGGGGACTGGAAAGTAATGTCTTTTTTTACATTAAATTCAAACAGATAAATTTTTAATAAGTTTTTATTTTTAATCAATGATGTCATCACCTTCATTATCAACAACCTTTTGCCATCTAGTGTGCAAATTTTCAATGCCGGATTGATAAAATTCAATTGGTTTTTGAGCAAAATATCTGGAGATGGCATTTTGGACATCATCCAAATTTTCAAATTTTTTGCCACTTAGAAAATGTTGTAGCGATCAGAATAAATGGAAATCCAATGGTGCAATATCGGGCGAGTATGGTGGGTGAAGCAATACCTCCCACCCCAATTCATTAATTTTTTCCAGGGTTCGTCTTGCGCAGTGCGGTCTTGCATTATCGTGTTGCAGAATAATGCCTTTTCTGGTGACAATCGCTGGGCACTTTTCAATTAAAGATTGATTTACTCGATCCAATTGTTCACAGTAAAGGTCTACATTCAGTTTGTCCAGGTTTCAGCACTTCAAAATGAACAACCCCGCGAATACTCCACCAAACATACAAAAGTGCCTTTTTGGGGTGTAAACCTGGCTTAGCTGTACTTCGTGGCGATTTCTTCGGAGAGAGCCGCTGCCTTTTGCGTTTTGGATTATCACAGAGGACCAATTTTTCATCTCCAGTGATCAAACAATCAAAAAACGCTTCTGTATTGTGCCGCTGAAGCAATAAGTTGCATGTGGTGGACCGGTTAGCTTTGTTGTCTTCGGACAGATTATGTGGGACCCAAACACCTGCTCTGCTTACTTTACCAGTCTGCTGCAAATGTTCTTGGATGGTCGACCAAGGTTGGTTAAGAGTGTTTGACAGTTCCTTGATTGTCTGACATGGATTTGCTTCCACTTCCGCCCTTAACATGTCATTACTTTAACGACATTACTTTCCAGTCCCCCTAATACCAATTAGGTCAAAGTCATTTATGATATCTAAAACTTCTAGAGTTTTACTTATTTCATGTCTATTAATCTGATAAAGATATTTTAAAATCTTTCAATTTGTCATTTTTTTCATTGAATTTTATGAGTTTAGTTATTGTGTAAGAATCATGCATGTTATTTTGAGGAGGGTTTCTTTTATCAAAAAGAAATACCTCTCTTCAATCCTTTTAATGCTTTGTGCCTTAAATTCTTGATGTTGATTAGTTCAACTTTTTTTTTTGTTAGGATTTGCTAGGATATTTTTTACTTGTTTATTTTCCAGAATTCTGTGTCATTCTGTCTTAAACTATGTCTAGTAAGTAAAATATAGCTGTATTTTTGATACAAAGAGTTAACATGTTTCAAACACACTCTATTCATTGTTTTTATTAATTTATTTGAACTTATTCCTGTCACCTTCTTTATTTCATGTTTCATATTTATGATACTTTAAAAAAACATTTCTATTATCGGCCTGATTACATTTTCGTTGTTCTATTTACTTCTCTAGATGTATGCAGACTACTTCCAAAATAGTGATTTGCTTTAAATTTTTAATGCACTTTCAGAATCAGATTTTTTAATAACATCGAGATTGAATCTGTTGTTAGTCTCCTCATATACTTAGCCTGCCATCTTGAAGCCAGATGTCTTTCCCAGATATGTGAGGTTATACTTCCCTGAACTTTTTGGGGAGATACATTTTATTCATATGTCAGCAATCACTTATGCCTTTAAAATTTCTCTTCTCCAAATCTGCATTTCAGTTTCCAATGCTTTGCTGAGTTCATGCTTTGGTTCCTGACTTAGTCAAAATGGCAATGAGATAAGAGGGAAATTTCTCACTAACCTAGTGAGATAGGTACTCAGAGCCAAAATATGGCAATTCTGTGGGTTGAAATAAAAAATAGATGTCTTATCTCTAAGGGGTGGATTCCTAGGGCGAATATTAAAATATATCTAATTCTACTTTCTATACCCCCCTCCCATAACAAATGTGTGTTCGTCTAACTTACTGAAGATACTTTATTTCACTAGTGAAGTTGCTCGTGCATACCTGAGCAAAACTTGCTAGATGTAAGTTCTTTGGAAATGTTTAGACTGAAAAACTTTCAAATAAATGGCTGAAAACCGAAATGAATATAGCACTGTTTAGAGAGTATCACATTAGCAAATCAGTGCAATATGAAATGCTGACAGGTGGGCCATGCCGTGCATTGATAAAAGATCTGCTTTCTGGGTAGGATTATGAGAAGCAATGGAAAGAGGAATCGTATATTCGTCAACATGAGCAATTAATTAAACTAGTGTCATTAGCAAATAATTAAACCAGGAAAACTGAAGTAAATGTCATTAATCATTTTAAATTAATTATGACGATGTTAAAAACAATTTAACGTTTACATTTGTATGAACATGTTAGAAAAGAAATATGTATATATCAGAGACTTAGGATTAGTGGCTCTCAAGAAGTAATATAAATTAGAATTTCCTCAGAAGGGGAAACTTGTTAGAAATGTAAATTATTGGGTCCCACCCCACCCCCAGAAATTTAAATTCATTAAATGTGAAAAGGGCCTATGAATCTGCATTTAACAACCTCCTCCCTCTACCACCCTCACACAGAAATGGTATTCTGATGCAGGTGATTGGGTACATAACACTTCGAAAACATTCCTCAAGCAGTAAAGCATTGATGAAAATAAAAATCATTACGTTATCTATTTTTTAATTGAATTTATTGGGGTGACATTGGTTAATAAAATTGTATAGTTTCAGGTATACAGTTCTACAGTACATTATCTATATATTATATTGTTTGTTTACCACCCAAGTCAAATCTCCTTCCATCACCATTTATCCCCCCTTTACCCTCTTCTACCTTTCCCTACCCCCTCTTCCCTCTGGCAAGCACCATACTGTTGTCGGTGTCCATAACTCTTCCTTTTTTGTTGTTTGCTTAACCCCTTCACCCTTCTCACCCAACTCCCAACCCCTCCTGTCTGACAGCTGTCAGTCCGTTCTCTGTACCCGTGAGTCTGTCTCCACTTTGTTGGTTAATTTATTTTGTTCATTAGATTCCACATATAAGTGAAATCATATGGTACTTGTCTTTTTCTGACTGGCTTATCTCACTTAGCATAATACTCCCCATGTCCATCCATGCTGTTCCAAAAGATAAGATTTCCTTCTTTTTTAAGGCTGAGTAGTATTCCATTGTATAAATGTACCATGGCTTTTTAATCCACTCATCTACTGATGGGCACTTGGGCTACTTCCGAATTTGGCTAATATCTATTGTGAGTTAGCATTTATTTGAATATTTTCTTCACTTTATATATATACATTATTTTAAAATACTTATCTCATTGTTAGGTAATGAGATTTAATTATCTATAGATAATAATATGAGTAAACTATTACCATTATTACCAAAGATAAACTAATGTAATTACCATAAGAGGAGTTCTAGATCTGTTTTCTAGTAAGATGCTAAAATAGCATGATAGTTGGCTCCCTCCTCCAAGAGTAACCATGAAAACCTAAAAAAGTGTAAAACTCCTTTAGGGTAATAGGGGGATTGTTTTACAACTGTGTATTTGGAAGGGGGTTGGTTCTAGACTTTGGCCAGGATAGAGTGGGAAGCCTGGGGGTATTGTGGGAGGGAAAGTAGGAACAGTGTAGCTAGAGTTCTATTTTTGCTTTGTTCCCATCATTGCCTTGTCTGTCCACAGCATAGATGATACAGAATTCTGGTGCAGGTGTTTGTCAGAGGCAGTTTCTGCTAGGGAAATTGGAGGCTAGTGGAGCCTCAATATATGGCACATTTACTGGATTTTGAAACTATATGGGGTGGGAAGCAAACAAGCTACTATGGAAACTGGAGATGAATTGTATGTTATCTCAGAAAACAAAGACCTTTCAGGGAAAATGGCTTCAATTAATATACCAGAATCAGAGAACTGATGATCTGAAACCAGTATTACTGTGGGGGCATTTTACTGATTTGGGGGATTTGGTGCTATGGGTTGAGACTCCTGGTTTGGCTGGACGGAGGGCCTCTGCACGGAAAGCTGATCTTTCAGCCAGCATAGGGGATTAGTGATACAAAGGTGGAAAATTGTGGGATCTCAAACACAGAAGTTGTTTTATTGGAAATATTTACATAATTTTGAAGTGCTTCAATGCATGTAACTAAAACGTTAAGTTAAAAAAATCTCTCAAAGGATCACAGAAAATGTATGCCATTTTGCAATGCTGAGAAGACAAAGACTAACTAGTAGGAGGGGCCCCAGGGAATGCAACACTCTCATTGAAAAGCTCCAGAAAGCCAGACTTTAGTGACAGGACAAACCAGAGGTAGACTGAGCCTTATTAAAATGTCAAAACCAAGCACCCAACTTCTTCTGCCTAGCATTAAAAATGAAAATACTCTTGGGGCATGATAACATCATCAGAAATATTCAATTAAAAATGATTGGCTATGCCAAGAGACAAGACAATATGACCAAGCTAAGGAGAAATAAATAGACAATAATAAAGGAATCAAATGTAGTCCAGATATTGGAATTAGCAGACAAAGACTTTAAAATAATTACAATTAACCTATTCAGGAGAATAGAGAAAAAGTTGTAGAAAGAAATGAAAATACTGAGAGTTTCATCAGACCTTTAGACTAGACGAGGAAAAATATATAACTGAGATTCTAGAACTTAAAATATAATATCTGAAACTAGAAATCTATCTAATAGGTTTAACATCAAATTATAAATAGAAAAAGACAGAATAAGTAAACTGAAGGGAAGATCAATGGAAATCAAAACTAAAGCACAAAGAAAAATGTGTCATAAAAATACCAGAAAAAAAGAAGAGAAAATGGACCATAAGTAATACTTGAAAGAGTCATAGCTGAGCATCTTTAAAAATTCTGGGAATCCCTAGGGATAAATAAAAAAATAACCTTTCTGAGGTATTTCACAATAGAACTGCTGGACAACAATGATGAAGGGAGAATCCTAAAAGCAACAAGAGGGGCAAAAAGACACATTACCTCTAAAGGAGGAATAATAGGACTGATAGTGGAAAATGGAACACAATGCAATGACACAATTAAGGATCTGAAAAGAAAACTGCCAACCTAAAATTCTTTACCCAGTAAAAGTATTCTTTAGTATACCCTCTATGAAAGTAAAATAAAGAACTTTTCAGACAAAGAAACTGCAAGAATATGTTGCCTACAAGCCTGCACTAAAAATATAAAGCAATTAAAATTCTAGAGCTCTGTTATGTAAAAAGCTTAGAAGTCATCAATTCTGTCCTTACAACAAGACACATTATTTTTCTTACACTCATCAAAACAGATAGGGTCTCAAGGGAACACCATCACTGTGAAATCTGGAGAGAGAGTTTAACAGTCATAGCTAAAATCTGCTTACCTTGAGCAGAAGCTGCTGGAGCCATATAATCTAGTGGAAATACTTAAATGGCCATTTTGATGAAGTGTTGGAGGCTGAGGGTAGACTAGCTTCAGAGTAAGAAACTCTTCAGGACCCCATACTTTCATGGGTTTTCCCTCTAGGAATTTTGCCAAGTTCTAATGGTAAAGATCTAAGAAAAAGCCCCTCCTGTTTCCAGCAGAGGAAGAGGGAAAGTATCCATTTTGAAAAATACCCTGAGAATTCTACATAAAAGCTCTCCAAGGGAAAATATTTTACCAGTCTTTTCTGACCGGAGAAAATGGCAATTGGCCAACTCCAACCCTCTAGCCTTCCTGTTTCACTGTGGGGTGGGGGGAGCTAAGAAACATTTTGAAAGTTACAGCCCAGGGACTCAGGCCCACTAAAAGACTGATTTTAATCAAAATATTACAGAAGGCTTTCCCTTCTCCTCCCCTTACCACTACATCAACAGGACTATAGTATAACAACAGTGAACTGCAGCTGGAATAGCTTCAAGACAGAGAATATGTTCGTGAAAGAGTTCTTAGACAATAGGGAAGAAAAAAAGGACACTAGAAAAAGAATTGAAGCCTCTGCGCCTTCAGCTACAACAAACATAAAACAGAGCCCGACTGAGCCAGATTAATAAAAATCCTCACACTAAAGGCCTAATATATCACATCCAACTTTCATCAAAAAGTTACAAGGTATGCCAAAAAGAAGAGAAAACAGTGTGAAGATATAAAGCAAGCATCAGAACCAGACTCATGTATGACACCAATTTTGGACATTTTAGACAGGGAATTTAAAATATCTGTGACTAATGTTAGGGGCTTTATGGAAAAAATAGACAACATATGAGAATAGATGGTTAATTAATCAGAAAGATGGGAACTCTAAGAGTAAAAAGGTATGTTAGAAATAAAAAATGCTGTTAAAGGACGGCCAGTATGGCTCAGTGAATTGAGAATTGTCCCATGGACTGAGAGGTCCCAGTTCTATTCCTGGTCAGGGCCCAGGCCCAGGTTTCAGGCTCGATCCCTAGTAGGGGTCATGCAGGAGGCAGCCGATTGATGTTTCTTTCTCACATCGATGTTTCTATCTCTTTCTCCTTTCCTCTCTCTCTAAAAAATCAATAAAAACATATTTTTAAAAAATGCTGTTAAAGAATGAAGAATACCTTTGATGTGCTCATCAGCAGACTGGACAAGAAGAAAACCAGCAATGAGTTTGAAGATACTTCAATAGAAATTTGCCAGAGTGAAATGCAAAGAGAAAAATGATAATAACCAAAAGAATATCCAAGAATTATGAGATTGTGGTACATTTACAACAGGTGTAACATACATGTAATTAGAATACCAGAAGGAAAAAAGAAAATACAGTACAGAAGAAATATTTAATGTAATGATGGCTGTGAATTTTCCAAAATTAATGGCAGACACCAAACTATAGTTCCAAGAATCTCAGAGAATACCAATCAGGATAACTAACAAAAAATATAAAACCTAAGCATCTCATATTTAAAGTTCAGAAAACCAAAGACAAAGAAAAGCTTGAAAAAAGCTGGGAGAGAGGGGGCATCCCTTACCTATAAAGGGAAAAACATAATATTTACATCAGATTTCCTATCAGTCTCAATGAGAGGAGGAAGATAGTGGAGTGACATATTTAAAGTGTTGAAAGAAAAGAAGAAAATATCAACCTAATATTCTATATCCAGCAAAAGTATCCTTCAAAAATGAAGAGAAAGAATGGCTTTCTCAGATAAACAAAAATGAGCAAATTCATTGCCAGTAGAATTCTCCTGCAAGGAAGGTTGAAAGAAGTTCCTCCAAAAAAAAGGAAAATTATGTGGGTCAGAAACCCAGATCTACATAAAGAAAAAAAAGTGTCATAGAAGGAGTAAGTGAAAGAAAAATAAAACCTTTATTTTTCCTATTCTTAATTTACCTGTTAGGTAACTGTTGAAAGTAATAATAGTAACAATGTATTGGGTGATTATAGTTTATGGATAAATGAAATGAAAGCAGAAATGTTACATAGGATAAGAGGGAGAAATTGGGACTGCATATATATATATATATATATATATATATTTATACACATATAATATATAGTATTACAGTATTATATTATAGTATTATATACTATATATAGTATTAGAGTATTCAAGTGTTCTGGGATCTATTATAAAGTACCTGCACTGCCCATGAACTGGTATAGTGTTATTTGGAAGTTGCAAACTCTAGGGCAGCAACTAAAAATCTTTTTAAAATTATAATAGGCTAAAAGAAGATACAAAAGGGAAAAATATAAAATGCTTAAGAACAATACAAATGAACAAACAAAACAGAAGCAGACTCATAGTTACAGAGAACAGACTTATGGTAGCCAGAGGGGAGGAGGTTTGAGGGACTTGGTGAAAAGGTAAAGGGATTGAGATGTACAGATTGGTAGTTACAAAATAGTCATGGGGATGTAAAGTACAGCATAAGAAATATAGTCAATAATATTATAATAACTATGTATGGTGTCAGTTGGGTACTGGAAATACCAGGGGGAACACTTTGTAAAGTTTATGATTATCTAACCACTATGCCATACACCTGAAACTAATGCAAAAATATTAAATGCAAACTGTAATTGAAAAAAATTTGTTTAATTAAAAAAATACTCAATTTAAGCCAGAGAATGAAGAAAATAAGCGGAAGATTTTTTAAAAAGAACAATGATAATGAATAAGAAATGCTTAGAAATATGGTACATATTAATCCAGCTATATCAATAACTTTAAATGTGAATGGACTAAATATGCCAATTAGAAGACCGAGACTGTCACCATGGGGAAGGAAAAAGAAATAAGACCCAGCTACATGTTGTCTACATATGTCTACTTTAATATAAAGACACAAATAGATTAAAAGTAAATGAATGGAGAAAGATATTCTATTAACAATAATTTTTTTAAAAGTGGGATATTCACAAAAGCAGAATTCAGAAAAAGGAAAATTATCAGAAATAATGAGAAGCATAACACAATGATAAAGAAGTCAGTTCTCCAAAGAGATAATAATCCTTAACATGTATGCACCTAACAACAGAGTGTCAAAACACAAAATACAAAATCCTGTAGAACTGCAAGGAGAAATAGACAAATCCACTATTACTGTTAGAAACTTTAGCACCCTTTTATCAATAATTCCAACAGTGAAAAAAAAATTACTAAGAATATAGTTGAATTGAACAGCACAATCAATCAACTTGGTCTAATTGACATTTATAGAATACTCTATCCAACAACAGCAGAATACACATTCTTCTTAAGCACATGAAATATTCACCAAGATAGACCACATTCTGATCCACAAAATATGGCCTAACAAATATAGAATAGTAATCACTGAATGTATGTTCTTAGACCACAAAGGAATAAAAGTAAAAATTAATAACAGAACATAGCTGAAGAACAAAAAATATAGTAGATATTAAATAATATTCTTCTAAACATTAGAATCAAAGATAGCTCCAGGGAGATTTTTAAGTATTTTGAGTTAAATGAAATACAACTTATCAAAATTTGTGTGATGGAGAAAGCAATGCTTACCAGAAAATTACAGCATTGAATGCATATATTAGGGAAGAAAAATATCCAACATCAGAAAATCAAAAACCTAAGTTTCTGCCCTGGCCAGGTAGCTCAGTTGGTTAGAGTGTCATCCTGATACACCAAGGTTGCAGGTTCCAACCCTGGTCAGGGCACATACAAGAATCAACCAATGAATGCATAAATAAGTGGAATAATAAGTCTCTCTCTCTTTCTCTCTCAAAATATTAATAAATAAATAAAAATCTGAGTTTCTCCCTGGCCGGTTTGGCTCAGCAGTTAGAGCGTCAGCCTGCAGACCAATGAGTTGCGGGTTCAATTCCAGTCAAGGACATGCACCTCAGTTGCGGTTCGTCCCCGGCCCTGGTTGGGTCATGTGGAGGCAACCAATTGATGTGTTTCTCTCTCTCTCTCTCTCCCTCCCTCCCATTCTATCTGAAGAAAAGTGGAAAAATATCCTCAGGTGAGGATTAAATAAATAAATCAATAAATAAATCTAAGTTTCTACCTTATAGTATTACAGAAAGGGAAAACAATTTAAGCCAAAGAAAGCAATTTAAGCAGAAAAAAATCTAAACAGAAATCAATGAAATTGAAAACAGGAAATTAATATACAGAATCAATGAAACCAAAAGTTGGTTCTTTGAAAACATCAATAAAATGTGTTAACCTCTAGCCAGAATAACCAAGAAAAATATTCTTCAACCAAAGGAAAATGGTCCCAAACAGCTAATTGGAAATGGAGGAAGCAATGAAATGGTAAATAAATGGATATTTATAAAAGTATACTGATTGTAAAAATCATAAAAGTAATGTGTGTGGAATTCAAAATGCATGCAAAATTAATGTAATAATAGGACAAAGATGAGAGGTGGGTAAATGGAATTCAAGTGTTCTAGGATCTAGCATTATGAGAGAAGAGATATAATCAATAATTTTACCAGATGCATTAAGTTGCATATCTATTATCTAAAGTAGAGATACCTAGCCCGGCCAATGTGGCTCAGTGGATTGAGCTTCATCTCATGGACTGAGAGGTCCCAGTTGGATTCCCAGTCAGGGCACATGCCCAGATTGTGGGCTCAATCTCCAGTAGGGGGCATGCAGGAGGCAGCCAACTGATGTCTCTCTCACATCGATGTTTCTATATCTCCCTTCCTCTTTCTCTTAAAAAAATCAATAAAATATTAAAGTAGAGATACCTAAAATAACCATTAAAAGAATAGTAAGAGAATGTATAACCAATTAAAGATGAAAAAATATAATTTAAAAGATTTTATTAATTCAATGATGCATAAGAAAGGATAGAAAAATGAACATAAAGAGATTAGTCACATGTAAAGCAAAATGCAAAATAGTAGATATTGATCCAAGTATACCAATAATTAAATTTAAATGGAGCAACTATTTCAATAAAAGAATAACAATATCAGATTCAATTTTTTAAAATAACACGGTAATTAGAAGAGATACATTACAAATTCTGTGACACAGAATATTTAAAAATAAAAGAATGAGAAGCACTACCAGAGTTACGTGGGGACATTTGATAATGATAAGAAAACAATCCATCAGACAGACATGGAAATTTGAAGTCAATGTGTGCACAATTGTATATTTGAAAATATATCAGACAAAACCTGGAAAACTAATGGGTGACCTAAACAAATCAACAATTTTATCTGATTTTATTTATTTTTATTATTATTCTTTTGTTAATTTTTACCCAAAGATATTTTTCCATTGATTTTTAGATAGAGTGGAAGGAAGGAAGGGAAGGAGAGAGAGAGAGAGAGAGAGAGAGAAACATCAATGTGAGAGAGACACATCAATTGGTTGCCTCCCACACAACCTCAACCAGGGCGGTGATCAAACCTGCAACCCATGTACATGCCTTTGACCGGAAATCAAACCCATGACCCTTTGGTCCTCTGGCCAAATCTCTAACCACTGAGCCAAATGGGCCAGGGCAATTATCAGAAGATTTTAATGCATCTCCTTCAATAACTAATAGAACAACATAAAGAGTCATATCTCAATTGGCTTCTACCCAAAAAACAAAACTTGAAACTCTAATGAGAAATGTCTTTCCAAATGAAGGGTGATTGTGATTTTCTGGTGTCTGGACCTCTGTAATCACAGAGCATATCCATTCTCCTACTTTGGAGCTTACAGTGATTTATAATCTGAGATCTGACCTCCGATACTTATTATCTGACAGGGTATCTGATACCTCCCAGAGGAAATATCTTCACAGAATGAAATATCAAGATATTTGAAGAAACTATTTTTTAAAAAAGGAATGCACTGCATAAAGTCATTCAGAAATAAAGCATTAGAACAAATAAAAAATGTAAATAAATATAATAAACTAAACTATATTAAAAGATAAACAAGATATTTTATATGTGAACTAGAGTAAGAACGTATTAAAAGAACGAAGAGGAAAAATGATTTGAAAAGTAAGATAGTTGATATAAAAGCCACAATGATTATACAGATATAAATTAATATAACTGAGGGAGAAATTAGTATTTGCAAGACCCACTTGAGTAACTATCCAGAAAGAAGTAAAAGCTAAAGAAAAAGAAAAGATTTACTGTGTTTGAGGAAAGCCTCAAGGAGGTTTGGAAAAGAAGGGTTTAAGGAATGAAATAACCTTATGCCACTAGGAAAAAAAAAAGAAAAAAATACTTATTAAAGGTTAAGAAGTATGGAAAGTAGAATATTTTTTAAAAATACAAATACTGGAACCACCCCAATGAAAGCATAATAGAAACTGAAAGGAGGGAATATTTTTTTAAATAATAGAAAAACATTTCCTGGAATTAAAAAAATAAATGAAACAAATCATATTGCAAGAGTTCATAGGTTGTTAAAGGGGAAAAATTAGTCAGGAGGAAACACCTGAAAATTAAAGACTATGTCAAAGACAACAAGAAACTTCTAAAAGCTTTAGAAAGAAAGAGCAGATCAAGGAAAATTATCAGATCAACAGCCCATTTTTCAACACCACCACTGGAAGCAACGTGAAGATGGAACAGTGTTGTAAAGAAATGGAAAGAAAGAAATTTGAACATAGATGCTTAGACTCAACCAAACTAATTTGAATACTAGAACATGGTGAAAAAAAATACTCACATGAATTCAAAATCTTAGCTTTTCTCAAAAAAGTTTCACTTTGAAAATAGGTTTGGATATTTTTAAAATAGCACTTTAAATAATAACATTTTATCTTTTGATAAATCTGTGAGATGCTACAGGGATAGTAAGAAGACATTAAATATGTCAGTAAAGATGGTTTTCTTTAAAAATACATTGAGTGCCCTGGCCGGTGTGGTCAATGGTTAGAGCATCGGCCCCTGCACCAAAGGGTCTCCGGTTCAATTCCTGGTCAAGGGTGTATACCTGTATTTGCAGGTTTGATTGATGCTGCATGCCAAAGGCAACTGATTGATGTGTCTTCTCATATCGATGTCTCTCTCTCTCTCTCTCTCTCTCTCTCTCTCTCTCTCTCTCTCTCTCTCTCAATCTCTCTACCCCCTTCTCCCTCCCTCCCTCCCTTGCATTCTCTCTAAAAATCAGTGGAGGAAATATCCTCCAGTGAGGATTAACAAAAATAAAAATAGTGAACATCAGAGAAAAGAATATATATGTATATAACCCTAGAATTAAAATCTATATAACATCAAACTAAAAAGGGAGGGAGGGTGATAGAGGGATGAGAAAGTGTATCATCTTGTTAGAGATGAGAGATATAGATAAAAGTTGAAGGCAATAAGTAAAACAAGTTTTTAAGGGGACATAAAAAACATGGAATGAAATAATATTCCAAAATATTAGAATTAGATACAAATGTATTAAGATATAATCTAAATATAAGTTTCAATATTCAGGCACATTTTCAGATGGGATTTCAAAAGAACAAAATTAAAGTATGTGCTGTTTACAAGAGAAAGATCTAAAGAATAAAAACATGCAATGATTGAAACATTTTGAGAAGTGAAAGCATTTTATCAGATAAATAATATCCAAACGAAATCTGGTTTAGGTAAACCACTATTAGAAAACCTACTAATTTATACTAACAAGGTATAATCTATCTTGCTCTGTCCTGCTATCTCCCCAGCTTTTTGTCTGGAGACATTTCTGATTTGCAACACAGGGAAGGGGGACCCAAGCCCCAAGCCTTGTCAGGCAGTCTTACAGAGAAGAGAGAGAGCGGAGTTCCGGGAGGCAGAGGTATCTGGAGATCTGCAAGGCATTCTAACAGAGAGGAGGGAACCATGCTTACAAAGGGCTCCAGA
Organism: Tadarida brasiliensis; assembly: GCA_030848825.1. Taxonomy (NCBI): domain Eukaryota; kingdom Metazoa; phylum Chordata; class Mammalia; order Chiroptera; family Molossidae; genus Tadarida; species Tadarida brasiliensis. The sequence goes on from CM061261.1 coordinate 81,055,060, forward strand.
AATCTTCAAGTCCATTGAAAGAATGACCTAGAAAGTGTCAACTGAATATTCCACAGAACTCACACAGAGCTGCACAATGTGTACTTCAATCAGCCTAGGAGAGAATCTGTAGAGAACACCTGAGGCACTTAGAAGAGCTACTGAAGGGGCATGCGTTAGTAGAGGGCTACATTTCAGAGAGAAAGCACTATAAATGCAACATAAAAGTTTTAAAAACAAGCGTCAATGGAAAAACAGAAAATCCGAATAGTTCTATATCTCTCTAAAAAAATTGAATTTATACGTAAAATGCTTTCACAAGAAGACACTGTCCAGATGGCTTCAATGGTAAATTCTATGAAATATTTCATAAGAAATAATACCATTCCTACTCAAAATGTTTCAGAAAACAGAGGAAGGGGTAATATGTGCCAATTTCTTGAGAAAAACTATATTACAAAACAGAAAAGTTACAAGTGAATTGCCTTGCTTGATATTTAAAGGACACTCCTCCCAAACAATATTTTGTTTTATCCATTGTTAAACCCATATTTGATGACCTCAGGGCAATGCACCATAGTGAGATTCTGGATGGGTGAAAGGCAGGTAAAACAAAAAATCAACATGATCTTAGGAAATGGTATATATGGAAGTTTATGGTCAGAAAATTGATATCCTTAAAATTCTTGTTACCGCTAATGTACTAAATTTGTAATCCCAAACTGGATTGCTAATAATATTGTATGAATATCCGCCCTGTAGCCTGAACACGGCTTAAAGATTCTTCAGAAAAGAGAACTAGTCTGCTAGGACTCTGTTCTGCTCTGCCTCTTACTTAGTTTATTTACCTTTCATTTCAACTGGATTGTTTTTACTCACCAACATAATAAGCACAGAGATAATTTCATTAAAAAAATCTTCATTACAATTTTATCTTGAAATATTTATTATAGTTGTTATTGTTAGTTCACTTAGGCATGTGAATTCTGTTCCCCATCTGACTAGATGATTATCTGATCATGATGTTAGAATATTGTAGCATCTGCCTCCAATAAAAGTTTCATGCAAAGTACTTATCACAATTCCTTAAGGATAAAGAAGTGGGGCTTCACCAAATCCAAAAAAATGGTTGGTATTTTTATGCTTGCCTACTAATAAATATTTAATTGTGGCAGAAGTTGTCTGAAGGACTTGCATTTATTTTAACTTACAACCTAGCAGAAAGTTTGTGAGGGAGGTCCCTAAAGCTCTCACCCCTACCTTGGATTGTTGAAAAATGCCACTATTACAGATGGACAAATGGGCTTGGATCAGCTCAGGTGACAACAATACCTCTTAAAAGCAGAGGTAAGTTTTTCTTCCTTACTCTTTATTGACTTTATTGATTGTTTTTTACTCCTCTCTTTCTGCTCCCTTATATTCCTTCCCCTTTCTTTCCATAAAACAGAAATTCCAGTGTAGGCATATAGATATTCCAATGTATGTAATCCCCATTAAATAGTCTCTTAATGATTTTTCTGGCTTTAAACAACCTTCTAATTTTGATAATTCATAGCTGGAGCACTTCTTAATACTATGCTACAGTGGCCTAAAAATGTAACAATATTTTAAAATAATTTAATTTAAATTTTAAAGAATTCAAACATTAATTAAAACCCATTAAAAAATGTTGATTCATTGCATTGATTTTCAGTACCTCATGCATAGCAATTCTGCTCCTTCAAGTAGAAATCGTGAACATTTCTTTACACAAAAACACGCACTACATCCATGTCTTTAAAACTGCAGCCTTAGCTGCCAGCAGAGGTTCCTTGGGGATTTTCAAAACATCAATCAATTTCACAGCTGGAGAGAAAGTACTTTCTTAGAGAACAATTTTAGGTAAAAGAAGAATAGGCTTTGTCATTTTTGAAAGCACATAATGAGTTAAATTTAAGAAACTGCAAGAAACAGCTTTTCACTCACAACTGACTTAATTTGAATAGAATAAAAATAGAGTAGGCGAAGTGACTGAACACTTTACACTCTAGTTATGTTGCACACAGTGTACGGTGGTGATGGCCACTGGGCAGGCCGGGCCTGGGGACATTGTCACTCGGATCCTTGAGGTAATCCAGCTAAGACAAAGGCACGTTATGGTTCCTGCTTCTCTCTGAGTGGAAAAGTATTTTAGCCTCAGGTCCGAATCTTGACAGAAAAGGAAATCTAAAATCTCAAGTGAGAGCATTGCCATTTACTTAGTTTACAACTTGTGTTTTATTTTGCTCTCACTTGAACTAGATTGTTTTTACTCAAAAATATAATAAACAGAGAGATAATTTCATGCAGAGTTCTCCATTGTAATTTTATCTTCAGATATTTATTATAGTTATTATTAGTTTATTTGGGCAGAACATGGTAGTGAATTAATTGTATCTTCTTGGCATTTTAAAGGAATCTATACTTTGGTAAAGGATAATTATTTGACATATCTAAAAAAAAACCTTTGTTCAGAGTAACTTTGTTTTTGCCAGGATTTTAAATAGGATAGTTTCCTTCCCTATGTCATTGTCATAATATTTTGATGAATATGCTGAGGAATCAAGTGGATACTTTTAGTCAATTAAGATAAATGTAAAAATGTACTGTTGAATAAAACGTTCACTTCTTTATTGGTTCATACAAATGAAAGATAGCTACCATGCTATTCAACAAGTGAGCTAATAATGTTTGTTTATTGTGCAAATATAAATTTATGACTAGGAAGAACTCAAGTGTACTTTGAAAGAACAACTTTAGACTTTCAGTTCTTTATTGCAGGTGTTTGTCCATATTATTTGTCTTATGTTATTTGTTCTGACTGGTTCTAGTCTTTGAAATTATCCATTTCATCCAGATTTTATTTGCCAGAATTCCCTTTAAAATTCAGATGTGCTGCCCTGGCTGGTGTGACTCAGTGGCTAGAGCGTTGGCCCATGCACTGAAGGGTCTAAGGTTCGACTCCTCGTCAAGGGCACGTACCTGGGTTGCAGGTTCAATACCCCAGCCTTCCCCCCTGCCACATCCTTCCTCCTTCCCTCCTTTCCACTCTCTCTAAAAATAAATGGAAAATATATCCTCAGGTGAGGATTTTTTAAAAATTGAGATGTGCTATTTTTGTTATTATTTATTTAAATGGCTTACTTTTTTCATTAACAAAGAAATTATGAACTGTACTTGGAATAAAATAGCCTGATAATGAGTGGGGAGCTACTGGGAAGGGCAGGAGGAACAGTGAACATTGTACAGAAGAAAGCGTTAGTTGAACATCTATTTGAAATGGTTCCAGGCACTTTATTTTTAACTCACAGATATCTTGTCAGGTAATTATCATTTTCCAGTTTTTATAAATAAGGGAACTGAGGAGCTAGAAATTTAGATAACTTGCGCCAGATCAGTTAATAAATGCAGAGCTATGTCATGCAAAGCCAGATCCAGTTGACTCCACGGCCTGCGAGATAACTAAATACAATGTTTGACTCCTCTGCAGAGTCCTATAAAGGTGAGATAGGACCTTCTCCTTTAAAAACTGTGAGGTGGACAAAACTTTGATTTAGCAGCTCCAGGCTTTTTAATGTTTCTTTTCCTGTACGATGCCCCAAATGTGAACACATCTACTCTCGTGTTCATCCCCAGAGTCAGTAATGCCTTCCCCATCCCACCCATTTCTTCCTGCCCTGTCCTCTCCTATTCATTCATCAAATTATTCATTTATTCATGTACGCATACATTCACCAAATATGAATGTTTATCATGCTGGACACTGTTTTGGCACTGAGGCTACAAATGTAAACTAGAAGAACCTCATCCTTGCCTTCGTGGAATTACCATCTAATAGACTTGCCCTGTTGAAAGTAATCCCATTCCATGCCCAGCGGTGTGGCTCAGTGGATTGAGTGTTGTCCCATGGACTGAGAGGTCCTGGTTCGATTCTTGGTCAGGGCACATGCCTTGGTTGCAGGCTCAATCCCCAGTAGGGGGTGTGAAAGAAGCAGCCAATTGATGTTTCTCTCTCACATCGATGTCTCTATCTCTCTCTCTCTAAAAAAATCAAAAAAAAAAAGAGAGAAAAAGAAAAAGTAATCCATCCCATTCCAACAGCCTCTATTTCCCTGCACCAGTCCAATGCACCCCTGATTTCTGACCTTTTATTTGGTCTCTTGTATCTAGCCTCATGCTCAAGCATTGCTCAGGACAGAATTCAATTCTCATCCTTGGGCCTCAGTACTTTTTAGGTCAGAGCTTGAGCTCACCCTTTAGGTCTTTCTGCTCTTTGTTGCTTTGGAAAACCATAAAGTTTAACCCAACCCCTATTCCTGGAACTGTATTTCAGCCAGCATGACCTGGTATTGTGCCCGGGCCTACTGTAACTCCTCAGAAAGAGCAACTAAACTCTCACATGCCTAGACCTCTTGGAATTTCCTGCCTATGTGGGTGCAGACCTTGAATTTGAATTTAGGTTGGATTCCACTGTTGTATTCTTTCACTATGGATTAAACTCATCTCTGCTTTTGGACTCAAATGCTCACTTTTTCATCTTCCTCCCTTTATCTCTTGAGGTTGGCTTAACTGTTAGGTCAGCTTGACAACAGATTTTGGCTTTTCTCAGTCAGAATTTTGTACCACCATGCAGCCTTCTGTTTTTTAAACTCTGTGCCTTAACATCCTAGGAAAATAGCTGGAAAACCAGTTGATTCTCTAATTAGATAGAGTGTAGCTGGCCAATATAGAATTTCTTATACCTAAGAATTTCAGACTTCCCTCATCTATCCAGAATTATTCAAGAAAACGTAAAATCATCTTGAACACCTTCTTTACAAGATCTCCCAAATCTTGAGAATTTAACCTTACCCTCCCCAAAGTAATTTAGCAAAAAATAAATAAAAATGTAAAGTAGGTTCTACCATTTCAGATTAATATGAAGCGTTAGCCCTAGAAAAATACCTGACTGCTACGGGAAATACAAGAATCCTGGTGCTGTCTCTTCTCTCACATGGAATCCTGTGATTCTCAGGTTAGAAAAGGACATAGCAGAAATACCAGAGATTATCTCCATGACTCTTGGTATTAGTAAATTGAATATTGGCCAGAATATGTCTCCACACATCTTTGTTATCACTTCTCTCCTCTCTCTCTCTCTCTCTCTCTCTCTCTCTCTCTCTCTCTCTCTCTCGATGCAGGAAATGGAAAGGAATTAACTTGGGTCAGTTTTTACTTATTTTAGTAAGGCTTGTACAAATTTATCAAGGTGCAAAAAGGTCTTCTAGTTCAAACTGGCACCTGTATTTAGGTATTTTGAATTCTTACTTACCTGAAGGACTTTATCAATTAAGATATACTTGCTTAAAAACAAAACAAAACAAATGCAACTAAGTTTATCCAAGGGAACCTTTCATTTTAAATTCCAGAAAATCATTGTGCCAGTGTACAAGTTAACCATTTCTTCAATATATATCCAAATATATATTTCTTTATTGCCTAAGGGAAATGTTATGCTTTTTTTCCTCATTGAATAAATGCATATTTAGTTGTGTTTACAGAAGAATAGAAGAACATTTGGGCAGAAAAAAAGGAGGGTATTCAAGGGTAAGTGTGACTTTCTGACCTGAGATTTATGGTCTCTCCTTGATGTGGAGACAGTTATGGCCGTAAATCTTTGTGCACTAAGAAGGGAATCTATTCCCTATGTTCTGTGTTAGATGGGGAAGGGGAGGGGTAGCTCAGCAAGAACAGATGTGACCATTCGCTCAGTTACCCAATGAAAACAAGTAATTTCCATGGCAACTAGAGAATATCATGTGGGACACAGACTGACCTCTAAGATTCAGAATGCTTTATGCTATAGGAATTGCATACACACACACACACACACACACACACACACACACACACACTTGCTTGTCATATAGATTTCCTTCCTATGGGAGAGTACTACAATGTCAAAATATTTTTTTCTTTCTCCCTCTAATACCCTCTAGTTTTATTTTGATCAAAAATAGAACAAACTAGAAAGAATGCGTAGTCTTTGATGTCAGAACTACAAAATTACTATTAAAAGAAGTAAACAAAAGGATGAACTACCATGAAAACATGAAAGGACTCCTACTTACAAACAGCTCAGGGAATAAAAAGCTCAGGTTATGTTTGAGAGCATTTTAGCTGCCCTTCAAAATAGCTGTACACTGACCCAAAGCTGTATTCTTAGTTGTGTTTGTTTAATCTCTGTTCTAACATAGGTTCTTTCAGGTGGAAATGTAACAACAAAACTGAATGGATAAATTGATTCCTCTGACAAATGGATGTGTGTGTATAATGTAGACAAAAGGTAAGAAGGAGTCATTAAGCCTTTACAGTGTTTAGTGCTTTTCCACTCACAGGAATGTGTTGTAAGCATGTGACTCAAACAGGATAACTACAGTGTAAGAACTCTGTGGTTAACATTCTCTAAATCATGAACAACATCCAAAATTTAACTTTGGCACTTGGAAACCTGGGATTAGTTCAGCCTTTACTAAAGAATTTCTATGAATGTGAGAATAGTTTTCTATAAGATGAAATTTCTAAAACTTCTGCAAGTTAGATTCATTTCCGTTCTCTGCCACCTGCTGAGTGGAGTCCTCGGGAAGAGCGGCCTGAGCAGTGAATGTGTTTACTTGCCCTTCTCTTTAAACAGCAGAATTTAATCATGTTCTGACCCCTCCCCCCACTAGAAAGAAAGTTGGTGTTATCTAAAATCTGCCTACTAACTGTCCAATGTAACTCATTTCTAGAAGGAAATGGAAACATGTTAGTTAAGAATACCATTAACTCTAATTCTGAAGAGTAAAATACATCTATTTGTTCTTGCAGATGCTTTGATTGTGATTCAGTGGAAATTGTCCCAAACTAGAAATAAATGGACATTGATTCTGGCTGTATATTTCCCATGAATACTGGGTCTTTGGCCACAGAATTCTCTGGACTTTAATTCTATTATTAAAGTGTAAAGTGAGAAAAAGATGATCTCTAAGGGTATTTTCAGTGCTAAAACATAGCAATTTTGTGAAATTAGTCTTTAATCAGTAACATATCGTTCTATGTCTTCTAAGAATTTAAAGCTCATTAATGTCATTCATCAGAAAAGCATAATAATTATAATGTATTCCCAATAAGGTCATTCTTTCAAATACATTTTTTTCTAAAAATGTATTACTTCTCAGCCTGAATGTTAAGTTATAATTATAAGTTAAGAAAAATCAAACAAGAATTATTGATATTACACTTTCATTGTCAATCAGAAGAGACATTGTAATCTACATTTTAATAATTAAAAATATTTAATAAATATAAAACCCCATGATCAAAGTTAAAAAAATAAGCAACATACTAACAGATATCTGCAACATAGTAAATAAAGATACTGTTTAAATCTAGAATATATAAAGAATTCCTAAAGCCCTGGCCAGTGTGGCTCAGTTGGTTAGGCATCATCCTGTTCACCAAAAGGTTGCTGGTTTGATTCTCAGTCAGAGCACATGCCCAGGTGGGGGCCTCGATCCCCAGTAGGGGGCATGCAGAAGGAAGATCTATGTTTTGCTCTTATATCAATTTTTCTCTCTCTCCCTCTCCCTTCATCTCTCTCTAAAAATCAATAAAAATATATTTTAAAAGTAAAAAGAATTCTTGCAGATAAATAAGAAAAAGACAAAAGATGCAATAAAACATAAATAAAGGATATGAATAGGGAATTCACAAAAGGGAAAGTCTGACTATCAGAAAAAGTGCAACTAATAACATAATGAAATTTCTCACTCATTATGTTAACAAATGTTATATGTCTGACATCATTACATATTGCCTAGCAAGTAAGAAAACAAACTTTATTCACAGCTGGTGGGAGTGTGAATTGATATAATCTTGTTGTTGGACACCTTAATGAAATCTAGCAACAATGAAAATATCCCCACCCAACAACCCAATAATTTTCAGATATCTACCCTAACAGAAGAATACCTCCCACTTGGTCATAAAGAGATAGATACAAAATTGTTCACTAAAACATTGTTTATAACAGCAAAAACATTGCTGTCTGTACAGAAATGGGTAAAAAAATATATAGAAGATTAGCAGAATGGACTAGAATACAGTAGTAAATTAAATAAAGCCAGTCTATACATTGACAGAAATTTTTTTAAAAGCCAGTAGCATAATGACTGAATAATATGCCATTTATATAAAAAATTTTAAAACACCGACAAATTATATTTTCCACAATGATACACATATACTTCTGTGAAAATATAAAATAGAAACTGATAGAACTTATATCAAATGTATAATAATGACGAGTGGAAGAAATAGGAAGGGGGGACAATGGAAAATTTAACTGTACTTATAATTTTTTATTAAAATTTATGAACCAAATAACACAGTATTCTAGTGTGTATTAATTCTAGTATATAGTACATGTAATTGTTTATGGTATTTCTGTGTCTTTTCTCTTTTTATAACTTTTTCAAAAATAATTTTAGAAATATGTGATTTACACATACACTTAAGTACTTCTATCCTTCAAAGTTAGTATGAATATTTAGGAATCTAAAATATATTTAATTGAGACAGTCATCGGATCTATAATTAAATTCTCATGTATTTGTTGATACTATTATTTTCTGATAATAAAAGTAACAGTAAAACCTAAAATGAACACACTGCCTCTTTACTTAATTTAATGTACAACAAAATGACTTCATTCAGCAAAACTAATGAGAATTAAGCATAATCTGGTGATACAAAATCTAAAGAATGCCAAGAAAGTGTCTTAGAATTCTCAGCTCCACTGACATGAGAGATGAGCTGTGGAATAATCTCCCACATACAGCGTGGGGCAAAGGCAGGTTTACAGTTGTTGCTATGGAAACCTACTTTTGCCCCACCCGGTATTTGCACATTAGAAGAAACACATAAAAACTGACAGACCAAAGAATTAGTGGTCTGAAAAATGAATATTTCATATTTATGGTATTTCAAACTTAAAGAACTGATCTATTAGGACACTGGCTTGCTTAAAATAACTGAAACACTCTCAGTTAAGAACATTTAAAAGCATTATCTATCACGAGCAAGATTGCAGATTTTACTGAAATGTGATTAATATACATATATCAGTCCAGTCCTTCCCCGTAATTACTTAGCTAAAGGAGGAGTGAAGCTAAGTTCTGTGAACTTGAAGTATAGCACGAAAGAATCTCTTCGGGTATGTGACATTTACATTGTCTAAGGAAACGTAGAGAAATAGTGTGATTCTGTGTACAGCATTCGAATATTGCAACAGCAAACTTAAAATGTTTTAATTTAGCTATTAAAACACTTCAAATTACAACATATTTTGGATGTTATGCCCTTCAAAATAATCCAAATAATGTGTGTTAAAGAAGCACAGAGAAAAATTGTCTTTACTTTGTAAACAATGATAAACAGAATGAGGAGAGGTAGGTGGAAGCCCATTAGGGGATAATTTTAAAGCTTTCTGGTTTGGAGAACTTACCCTCATAAAGTTATAAACCATTAAGCAAGGGGGTGGGGGGGGGGCAGCACATCTAGTTCTCAGTGGGGCAAAGTTTTTACTTTCCTCATTATCTGCAACCAGAACCAGTAATCTCATTCTTTTTAATGTAAGTGTTTCTCTGAATAGGATCAGTCCATTTACAAAAAGTGTACTTATTTGTGGAAGGAGCCTATTTTCCAATATGGACCTTAAAAGAGTAAATATAAGGTTTCCATAATTGGAACCAGCCAGCGCATGACAAAGAAACAAGGAAAAAACTAGGAGAGCAAAATGTTGTAGGTCAGAACAAGAGAGAAGGGGGAAATAGAAATCAAACTGGGATAACAAGGAGAGAGGTGGTTTGGGAAATAATCCAATCAGGGAAGAAATAAGGAAGTTACCTCGGAAAAGAGAAAGGAGGTAAGACATAGTAAATCTCAATATTGTTGATAAGTAATTATGAAAACTGGTTTCTTTTAAATGGATGCAGCTAATAACTGGGGGGAGCTGATTTTCAGGTAATCACACGTGTAGCAAAGCACTTTCTTCCAAATTAATTTTCAAGTATTTGGGAGCTAGCAAGTTATACCACATTCTGAAGAATAGAGAAAAAAGGATTTCACTGTTCAATTTAGCCTTAAGAGACCCCTCACATAAAATTGTTAGGCCAGAGACTCAAGTAGAAATTACTGGAAGGATTCCCCGCACCCTTCCTTAACTACAAAATAAACACCTCCCTAAGTACTCTAAAATTCAAAACTACTTGTGCTGTGTTTAATGTAGGATTAAATGTAGTGGAAGTGTTTTGGCAGTGTTAGAAGATTTGGGTAATTTTTGTCAATAGGATGAGTTTATTTTGGAAGTATTTGATTAAAGAAGTGTCAGTGTGACAATGTCCAGACCTGTAAAGAATTTTCATAAAATTTTATTTGAGTCGAAATTGAAGACAATTGCTGGGAAACATGATCTCAAGTGCACCACAGAATGGTAGTTTTGCTTTTTTTTTTATACCTTTGGAATTAAGGAGGGAACATAAAGAAGATTATAGGAAGATGGGAGAAAAGTAGGTACAGGATAGTTAACAAGATTATGTGTTCCCTTGAGGGTGGTTATACCTTCTGGAGGTCTGAAAAGGAGGGTTTCTTCTGGCATTGTGTGTACAAGAACAATGGACAAGACTTGCTTAAGGCAAAGATAAACCTTTTACTAAAGAAGTTATACCTGGATCGTGAATACCCACCATGACCTACCCAGTTAGGAATTTATGATCAGATCACCCAGTAAAGTTACTTTCCATAGAATCTTTTTCTGTCCACAAAAGTTAGCAATAAAATGTAGATGACATTTGAATATTTTCATTACTATAACAGGAAAAAATCATTTTTAGATAATGAAAGAAAAATAAGAAAAATGTTGGTATCTTTTTCTAAAATTTGATCCAATAAACTAATGGGGGAAAAAAAACATAGGAAATTAAAGTTCTTACAGATTAAAGATCATGGTTCTAAGGCAGTGATTTTCAAACTTGGGTCTGCATCAACATGGCCTAGAGACCTTACTAACACATAGACTCCTGGGTCCCACTTTTAGGATTTCTAATTCAGTACATCAGTAAATATTGACTAAGGCTGATTATTTTTTCCCATATGCTACTGCTTCAGCTCCAGGGACCTCACTTTGAAAACCATTGATGTATAAGATTCACATAATTAAACATTGCCAATATTATAATAGAAACTCTAAGAATTTTAACTAGACAGTTTAAAAGAATTTTGATTTTTCTGTTTCCAGCTTTTCACTTTTTGGTGGTGGTGGTACAATGTACCAGAGGGTCACCCAGACAGAAAGGACTACCATATCAGAAGAGAAGGATAATTTCTTCCCACTGAAGGATATTTCCCAATATTTTGACACAAAACAGCCTTCAGAGGTCAAGAGCATATTCTCTTAGAGCAGATTTATTAACCAGACCGTCCAGTAAGATCTTCACCAAAAAACCATTATTAATTGCTATGTATTATCATCACACATGATCATCTAGGCATGACAGAGTCCGTTTTTAAGAAGAATTTGTAAGTTTAAGGAGGACAGTTTAGTTCACAAAGGTAGAGTTAAAATATATAGACAATGTTCGAGACCACTTTGACATTAGTTTAAGTAAAATATGTTGAAAATATCAATTCAAGAGAAAAATATAAATTAATTTCAATTCCCACCAGCACAAATTATTTATTGATCTGTGTCAAGAGAAAGGACAATACCATGAGACCTCAAAAATGGATGTCAAGTGGGTAACCAGTTCGATGTTTATTATAGCAAAGCTCTACTTTAAATGCCTGCTCTTAAGAAATGCATTATGGTTACTTGTGTTTGGGTCATTCTTCCTGCTAGATTGTAGACCTGTAAGAATAAAGAGCATGCCTAATTTGTCTAATATTTTGCCATAACCATAACTAAGTTCTGATTTTTGAGAGGGAAACATTTTTGTACTATTTGTACTTTCCGAGTTTGAATGAGTAAGAAAGATCTTCCATATATTGGAGCACTATCATATTTTCTGTAGCACAATGTTGACTAAACTCTTAGCTGACTGATTACTTCAGAGATCTACTTCTGAAAGTTTTCTGATAAAATGGAGCATAGAAAGTATTCATCTCTGTATTTTTACACTCCCCTGGTCTTAAGTTGGTTATGAAGTAGGTGAAAATATCACGTGACTCAGGCAAGATATAAAAGCTAATGTAAATCCAAAAGTATCTGCTCCACTACTCCTTCTCCAGATGCTTTTTCAGACCCTGGGAGATCGGTAGAGACTTCCTACCAGCCATGTGCTAGGGCTGAATCACACTGGCCCTTGAGAGCTGATTGTTTACATCTCTTCCCAACTCTGCATTCAGTGACAACCATACTGGAAGCTAGAAAGCCTCCATGGTGGTAGTATTTACAGAACAGAGTTGGCAAACCCTACAAATCAGGACTTCTGGTTTTCTGGAGAGCCAATTGTTAAACATTTGCCAGCACTCAACTGCTTCCAACTCAACACAAAAGTACAGCATGTGTTCATGGCAAGTCAACAAGTTTCTGGTCTGATTATCCAGTGTGTCACTGTTTCTTATCTGTATTCAAAAAAGTTCATAATATTTGGTGAAAGTACTTATGCACTCCAACTAATGCACTGCTGAGGCCTACCCAGGCAGAGAACTTTAAGAAATAACAGGGAAATTTTCCCTTAAAGCATTTGGTGATTTCACAAAGGGATAGTGGACTGTCTAAATTAAAGCGGTCATTATCAGATGTTTGTTTTATGCATGCAGCAACAATTTATGCCCAGGCCATTTAATGAATAAACTTTAGTTTACATAGAAGCACTTTATTTTATTAGAAAAGCTCAGCAATACCAGCAACATGACCTTATGCCCTTCAATGTTCTCTTAGATCCTTTGTTTTCTTATCTTTAAAACAGAGAAGAACATCCCTTTTTTCTTTGTTTCTCAAGTTTGTTATAAGAATTGAAAAGATAATGTATGTAAAAGTACTATGTAAACTTTAAATCAACACAAAAATATTTAGTGTGAAAGGTATTTCTTAGAAGTTGGAAAAATAGCCATGCAACTCCTCTTATTTCTAATTCACATTTTGAAAATAGCACATATATTTCCATAAGTAATTTGTTAAAAATGCAGCTTTTTGTACTTTAGGATACTATTTGGAAACATCCATTATTGAGAACACAGCAATTTTGTATGCTGTCTATATGTGGCTTAAAATATGAAATTTTTTAATAATTAATTTTTTAATGAGTTAAGTCATCCTGGATCAAAATAGCAATAGATAAATTTATCAATCTACTCTTCCAGGAGATAAAATATAGAAGGGTGATTAATGACAGCACTTTACATGTTCACTAGGATTACAAAATACTTTCTAAACAATAAAATTACACCTCACAGTATTTATTGTTTATTCTCTTCCAACCTGCCTCATTTAATGAAATAAGCCACTTAACTTCCTAGTGCACTTCATTAAATTAACTCTAAAATGTCTTGTTAGAGGTAATTTAGCCAAGAAAAACTCAATATTGTATTCATTAACATCCATTTAGTCAAAGAAACTATGGTGGATTTACTCAAAGACTAGTCCAGAATGCATGGTAGAACTTCAAAGACAGAGCAGTAAATTGATTAGAGGATGAGGCAAAGAAATTTGTTTTTAAAACCTGAATCACCTGGCCAATTAGCATAAAATCAGGCTGTGGATATGATTTTTGTAATCAAGTGATTCTCAGTTTAATTTGCCAAAAGACAATTTTGCCTAAGGCTTAGTATTATAAATTTACAGTTACATCCAAATGTAATTTAAATAATGGAAGTATGTTTTCTTTAAAATTCCCTTATAGATGTTTGTATATGAAAGACATAATTATGACAAGGATGTTTCAGAAATAAAATGAATAATTGCTCTAATACTTCTAGTTCAAGACAGCTACTATGAAGCCATCCACAGTTTTTTGTATTTTAGGGTTACTAGCCCTTTAGCTGTGCTATATGTTATAATTTTTCTCTAGTTTGTCATTTGTTTTTAGATTTGCTTTATTGTGTTTTGTCATGCAAATGTTTTGCTTTTTATCATATAGTAAAATATACCAAATTTTCAATGGTGTATCTGGATCTTTGTTTATTTTTATAAAGCCTTTTATACACTCAGGTAATTGAGGAGCTAACATATACTTATTTTTACTACTTGTATGGATTATTTTTTATATTTTGGACCCTGATCCACTTGGAGATTTTTTTTCTTTTATATGGTGTGTGACATTGATCATCATCTTTATCTTTTTTAGAATGGCTAGCCTGTTATCTTGACACCATTTATGAAAAAGCCTATCTTTGCCCAGAGATTTGTGACACCATCTTTATTATATACCTAATTTCCATATGTACCCTGGTCTGTTTCTGAAATTTCTATTATCCACTGGTTTATCTATTTATGGGCAAATACTATCCTGTTTTCATTATGGAGGCTATCTCATATGTTTTAATATCTAGTCCCTTATAATTTCTCTTTTCATTGATATTCTAATTTTTCTTACATGATTATTTTCTACATGAAATTTATTATCAAGATTTCTAGCTACATATTGAATTGTATAAAATTTACAAATTACTTTTGGGAGAACTGATATCTTTATGATGTTGACGTATTCAATTGAAGAATAAGAATGTGTTTACTTTGTATAAACTTACATTTGTGTCTCAGAAATATTTCAAGCTTTTCTTCATATTGGTTTTGGTCATTATCTGTTAAACTTATTTCTAAGTATTTAATTTTTTTAAAGATTGAAAATTGAGTTTCACTAATATTTTACCTTCTAACTGGTTATTTATATATATGAAAATTATTGATTTGTATATGTCATCCTGCTACCTTACTTTTTTATTATTTGAAAATATAATAATTGATTCTCTCAGGTTTTCTAGGTACAGTATTATATCTTCTGCTAATAGAGAATTTTTTACTTCTTATTTCATTCATAGGTCTCTAATTGATTTATTTTAACTAATTGCATTGGACACTACCTCCAGTGCAGTAATAAATAATGGAAGGGAAAGTAGGAATATTTCTCTTTTCCTTATCATGTTTGGTGTGCATATGTGTATGTGTGTATATGTGTATATGTGTTTGTGTGAGAGAGAGAAAGAGGGAGGAAAGGATAACCAACCTTGCATTTCTACAATAAATACCACTTAATTGTCATGAATATTTTATTTTTTGGTTTATAAATTTTTTGTGTGTGCTATCTTTATTTGGTTTAATTATTTATTTTAAACTAGCTTTCAAAAAGTTGGGCACTTTTCTTCATTTACTCCACTCAAAACATTTTATGTAGCATTGCGATGATCTGTTCTTTAGAGATTTGGTAGGTTTCTACTGGGAAAAACTGGGCCTGGTGCTTTATTGTAGAGTGGTTTTTGAACAATGTTTTAAATTTCTTCTACAGAAATTAATGTGTTTAAATGAAGCTTTTTTATCTCTAATGGGACAAATTTTGGTAAAAGTGATTTTCCTTTATTAATTTAAACTTAGTTTTCAAGTTTATTTGCATATAGGTTTTCAAAGTTGCCTATTCCAATATTTTTTTTTAAATAGTTCTTCTCTTTCAATGCTATTACCTTCATGTCATTTCTTACTTTGTATGTCTGTGTTTTCTCCATTTTCTTTATTAAATTAGCTAGAAGTTTGAATATTTTGTTGTTTTTCAAAGAACCAGTGTACTTATTCATGTTAGAGCTATAACTTTTATGCTTTACCTCATTAATTTCTTTTCCTTAAACCATTTTTATTGAGGGATGATTAACATACCAAAGGCTGTACTTATTATTTTTTAAATATGTTTTTACTGATTATTTAGAGAGAGAGGAAGGGAGAGAGAGATAGAAACATCCATGTGAAAGAGAAACATCAACCAGCTGCCTCCTGCACGCCCCCCACTGGGGATTGAGCCTGTAACCCCGGGCATGTGCCCCACCAGGACTAGAACTGAGACCTTTCAGCCAATTGAATGATGCTCAATCCACTGAGCCACACTGGCTGGGCAGGCTGTATTTATTTAACGCATACAACTTGATGAGTTTGGAGATATACACCATGCACAGTTTTTAGAGTTTCATTTTGATTTATTCATAGTGTTTTTAGTATCTCTGTATAGCTTTTTTAGTGGTTGCTCTAGGTATTAAATTATCTTTACATAACTTGTCATAGTGTACTAATGTTGTAAATTTATCAGGGAAGTTAGAAACTTTACTTCCTTTTTGTACCTTCACTTTTCCCATTTATAATAGATTGCCTATAATATACCTACATACATTAAGAACCACATTAGACAATGTTTTAATTTTTGCTTAAATTATAAGCATAATTTAGAAGACTCAAGAGAAGAAAAGTCTATTGTGTTTATTCACATTTTTGCTTACTGTGCTCCTTCTTTCTTCCTGATATTCAAAACTTCTGTCTTTATTATTTCCTTTCTGTTTAGAGAAATTCCTTTAGCCATTTATTTAGGGTAGGATTATGGCAACAAATTCTCTTTATGTTCTTTTATCAAAAAATGTCTTCTAATGGAATTTCACTAGATATAGGATTATAGGTTAATGATCCTTTTCTTCCAGCACTTTAAAGATGTGTCACCCCCCCCCCCGCCCCCTCTGGCCTTCACAGTTCTTGATGAAAAATTTGCTGTTCACTCAAATTGATGTTCCCTTATAAGTAATGCATGAGTTCTTCAGCTGCTTTCAAGAGTTTTTTGTTTTGTTTTGTTTTTAGTTCTCAGAAGTTTGACTTTGATGTATTTTGGCTTGGATTTCTTTGGATTTGGAGTTCACATGGCTTCTTGAATCTGTAGATTTTTTTTCTTTTGCCAGGTTTAGAAGTTTTCAGCCATTATTTTGTTGAGTACTTTTTCAACTCCACTATATTTCTTCTTTCCTTCTGGAACTCCAGTAATAAATGTCTGATCTTTTGTTAAAATCTCACAAACCCTGAGTCTCTGTTTATTTCATTTTAGTCTATTTTCTCTCTGTTGTTTACGTTGTACAATTTACATTGTACTATCCTCAAGTTCACTGTTTCCTTTGTCCTCTCTATTCTGTTGTTTAGCCCATCCACTGAATTTTTTATTTCAGTTATTATATATTTTAGATGTAACATTTTCATTTGCTTCTTATTTATATTTTCTATCTTTTGCTGAGACGTTCTACTTTTTCATTTGTTCCAAGTGTGTTCATAATTGCTTGTAGAAGCATTTTTATAATGACAGCTTTAAAATCCTTGCCAGACAATGCTCACGTATGTGTTATTTCATTGTTGACATCTATTGATTGCATTTCCTTATTCAAGTTGAGACATCCTGACTCTTTTTGGTTCCAGTACAAGAAGTTTATTTAGCCTTTTAGAAAGAAAGTCACAGAGGCAGAAGAAGTGAGCCAGCTGGGCTTCGGGGACTCAGGAAACAAGTTACAGAGGCAGAAGAAAGGCCCTTGGAGCTTAGGGAAAAGAAAGCAAACGATATGCTTAAGGAAAGAAAGACACGAGAATGCTCTAGAGCAGTGGTTCTCAACCTTCCTAATGCCGCAACCCTTCAATACAGTTCCTCATGTTGTATGTGGGCATATCTGCATGTGGGCAGACCCGCCTGGAGACGGATAGAGGAGCGGTGTCTCAAATATGTGTTTTCCGATGGTCTTAGGCAACCCTTGTGAAAGGGTCGTTTGACCCCCAAAGGGGTCGTGACCCACAGGTTGAGAACCGCTGCTCTAGAGAAAGAGGGCATAACCTGAGTCTTTGTATTAGTGATTTTTTTTTTTTTTTATGGATACCTGAACATTCTGGATATTATGTTAGGAGACTCTGGATCTTATTTAAATCTTGTTTTAGCAGATCTCCTCTGACACTGCTCTCATGGGGGAAAGGAGGACTCAGCCTCCTTATTGCCAAATGGTAATGGAAGGTCTAGGTTCTCCACTCAGCCTCCTTTAACACCTGAGTGGAAGGGAGGGGCTCTTTGTTACTGCTGGACAGGGTGGGAGTTCAGGCTCTCCATGTAGCCTCCATCATGAGAGTGTGTCTGTTACCCCTAAGCCCTAGTGACAGTCCTGAGTCTCTCATAGACCTTCTCTGGCACCACCATGTTAGGGCAGTGAAGGGGTACTTTGAGGATGAAGATCCAGGCTCCCCACTTGGTCTCCATTAACAAGAAATAAAGAAACTCTTTAACACCTAGCATGGACAAAAGTCCCAGATCCCAACTCGACTTGTCTGACACAAACGTGGCTTAGGGCAGGGAGGTTAGGGGATGAGGAGGCTAGGGGCACCTCATTACAATCAGGTGAGAATGAAAGTATGGCCTCTGCTGGTATGGGTGCAGTTGCAGCCACAGTATTTCCTGGAGGTATTTGGCTGGAACAGTGTAGTAATTGTCTAAAATTCTTCTATCTTACCAGATTGCCCTTTTCCTATCCCTTTGGCAAAAGACAGCAGACCTTTGGTTGTTTGTCTTTTCCTGCACCCTTTGGTATTTCTGAGTAGTCTACTTCTCCAGTACCCTGTTTGGAATATGTGAGACAAAAGAAAACCCAGGAAATACATCACTTTGGGATTCGAGGTCCAAAGTTTCTAGCCAACATTCCTCCTTCTCTCCACCTTTCAGAGTCTTCTTATATTGTTTATATACAGGGTGAGGCAAACGTAGGTTTACAGCTGTGAGTACCCATAGCACAGAGTTTATTCTTGTATTATTATTTATTGATTATTGTATTATTTTCCATAGAAACAACTGTAAACCTACTTTTCCCCAACCCTGTATAATACGAGGATTTTTCAGCTATACATAGCATGGGGAATAGGAAAAAGTATGTCTGATATTCTCTATCTTCCCCAAATTCTGCTGTCTTCAGAACTACCCCTTTTATTTGATAAATAAGTTAATATAAGCCTATTAAGTTATCCATATTTATAAATTTTCTGAAAGAAAATAGAAAAATATACACTTTCTTATTTTTAATACATAGAGTGACTGGTATGTATGTCGTGAAGAGACTATTAGATATGTTGAGGGAAGAGAAAGAAAGAGGTTATACAACACAAAGTTCCCTACAGTGGCTCTCTAAATCATCGATTCGGTTTCAAGTCATTCAGTGTACTGTGAAGTCACGGACTGATGGAATGTATGATCTTAAATAGTAGAATCTGCAGAGCACCTTGTAAAGGAATCAGGGGTGACCATGGAAACCTTTGTACCATGCAAGACTTCGAAGACTATTCAATTGTGAAATACTTAAAAGTCACTGAGCTTAAAGATGTTACATTTTTTTTAACAAAATTACATTTGTTCCAATTTTACAGAACTTTTATATCATAATACATGGCTGTCAACAGTATGCTATCTCCAGAGATTAAAATATAAAAAATAAATATACTTGGTTATGGCTTTAAGAGAGAAACACCCATTTTAACAACTGAGAAAACGGCTGCTTTTTCAAAAGAATTTCATAGAATGAAAGAGAACATTGAAAATAGATATTTGGAATGTTACAATTATTAAGTGAATTTTGTTGTTGAAATGATACTATTTCAATTCTAAAGAAAAGATTTTCATATTTGGCCAAATTAAAAAAACAAATCTTGGAAACAGAATTTTCTAACTTGTTAATAGTCCAAATGAAGAATTTCAGGAATTTATATTTAATAAATTTTCCACTAGAATGAAAATCCAGCATCTTCCAATTAGTTTGCTAAAGCAATCAATTGGCATTGGAGACATGGAAATATATTAGCTGAACTTCAAAAACTTTTCATTATTGGAGAATGTAGTTGGAAAAGTGCATCATCATTTAGTAAGTATAGCCATTGAAACTTTTTTTCACCAGTTTTTGTACCTTTGTGAAGTATCTTTTTCAGTTACATAGCCATTAGAAACAGTACTTAAAGCAAACCTAATTTAGAACTAAATTAGCTTTATTTCTAATTTAATTTATTAATTAATAAGTCAATTTTGATTTAAACCAGCTTTTTAAAAATAATAAGAATTTTTTCATTGTAGTGCTCTTACTGAAAACTAATACTGGTTATTTGATATTTTAAGAACAAAATTATTTAGTATCATTAAGAAATTCATTAAATGAAAAATAATAAATATGTCATTTAATATTTAGAATTTTCTTTTAATTTTGTATTTTTGTGTGTTTGATATTATATAAATTTACTACTGTACTATATGGTATACAGTAGTATAGGTGCAAATGTAGTGGCGTTTTATAATATTTTTAAACTCTTTGGTGTGTGTGCTTAGAAAAATATGTTGCAAGACCACTACACTTGACTGTGTAGGTACCCTCTAGGTCTTCCCTGAAGCTAATTGTACCCTAGGACTCCATATACGCATGAACAGGAGACAAAGAGAGCTCCTCATCACAAACTTGAAATGTTGTTGTTGTTGCTAATCCTCACCCAAGGATATTTTCTCCATTGATTTTTAGAGAGAGAGTAGAAGGGAGGAAGGGAGGGAGAGAGAGAGAAAGAGAAACATCATGTGAGAGAGACACATTGATTGGTTGCCTCCTGCATGACCCTGACCAGGGCCAGGGATAGAACCTGCAACCCAGGCATGTGCCCTTGACCAGGAATCGAACCCACAACCCTTCAGTGAGAGGGCCAACACTCTAAACACTAAGCCACACCGGCCAGGGCCTAACTCACAAATTTATAGTTAAAGCTATTTACACATAAAGATACAAACACACAAACAGAGCAAGTGCTAAAGAAACAATAATTTTTAAATGTAAGTGGACAATATATATGTGTTCTTTCGTTCAGCTGTTAGCTTTGTTTCAACATGTTTAAGGTAAAAAGTTTCAAAAATAAAGCTCTTTATGCTTGCATCTAGTATTAAAAAATTAATTTTTCATTAATATTTCTTAAATATCACTTCCATTCAACAAGTTAAGTATTAGGCTTTTGTTATATGAAGATACTTATTTGAAAATAAATTTTTTCTGTTATTTGCCGTAATTTCCTATTACAATCTGTATATATATTCCTTAGTTTTAACTACAGTTGGAGTGGGCTCTTCACTAAGAAATGTCAAGAAGTATTTTTCCCCTGTAGAAACTAGTTCGAAGACATGATGTATTCTTGGCAGAATGCATTCTGCATCTGCTATTTATATTCATTCCATTTTAATATTTTCTTTATCAATTTGTAAACAGGAGGCCAGATAAAAAAAAAGATGAAAAACTCAAGAGGGTTGATGTTGCTTGAATAAAAGGTGATGAATACTCTTCACAATGGGAACAATACCGAAGACAAAAATGTACACAGATTTCCAAAACAGCCTTCCAAATCTGCAACAGCATTAAAATTGAATTTTACAGGTTTTTCCCTCTGCATATGTATTAACTGAGAATAGAAACCATTCCCTGTAAGGAGACTTCTATACATATATCAAAGGATTTTGATGACATTATAATAACCAATAGAATGAAGCTGGGGCAGTTTGTGATGATTTTGGAATTTCAAGACATTTACTTTCTGTTGTAAAATATTAATGAAACAGCTGACAAGCCAACAAAATTCTAAAGGAGCACATTCCACAGGAAAGAAATTTGTTGACATTGATTTGGACTCTGAAGTGGGTTTTATGAACTCACAGTTATGGGCATGCCTAATGTATTACATTTGTGTTAATTGTGTATTCAAGGAAGAGATGCAGTGCTTTCAGAGATAGACATCATCTTAACCTCTTTTATTGTTAGGGCTGGACAATGAAGTTATAGGGATGGACAGAGCTTGAACTGGTGCTATTTTATTTGTTTTTAAATAGAAGTGACTTATCTTGCAAAATGAATGTGGATAGGTTTCTGTTGTTTTGCTATTAGGCATTTGTGGTTTAAACTTTTTATTGCTGCAATTATTTCATCCATTGGGGGAGGGGATACACTAGTATAAATTGCTCTAGCCACAAAGTTTAGGGCAAGAAGCTGAGCCATACCTGTTGGGATCTGAAAAGTACTGGGATAATAATACTTCCCAGCAGCAGCTCTGAACATATGTGTATATATAGATATTTTTTTCCTTCGGGTCATCATGACACCCTTCCCTCTAGCTCCAGGGACTAGGATGATGAGCTGCAGTAACAAAAGTAGCCTGCAATTCTATTGCATGCTGGGAAAGAACAACTGACTTCCAAAGTATTGAATATTTATTTGGCTACTAATTTTTACCTGTCTGCTGGCTACTTTATGTTTTATTTCATACCACCAGGGCAATAAAGACCCATCATTTTCACAATATATGTTTTTTGGTGCTGGGTTTTAACTGAGTAAGCTATTTGGAGTATTTTCTCTCTTTATAGACAAGTATGTACATCTGCAAATCAGTAGGCAGAGTTAGAAGACTGGAGAACTGCCAGCGCACAGAGGAACATGTGTCCAAAACATTTTGTTCATATGAATCCAAATTGCTTGATTAAGATTTAATTTCAATACTGACCTCAATAGCACCATCTTTAAACAACCGAGTTAACTACATACACTAATTAAATAATTGTGCCTCAAATGATCTTTGACAAAAATTCAAAATATTTCAATGAGAAAGGATAGCCTTTTCAAGAAATAATGCTGGAACAATTGGTCATCCATATACTAAATAATGAACCTAGATATAGACCTTACACCTTTCATAAAAATTAATTCAAAATGGATCATAGGCCTGGCTGGTGTGGCTCAGTGGATTGAGCGTCGTCCATGGACTGAGAGGTCCCAGTTAGATTCACAGTCAGGGCACATGCCTGGGTTATAGGCTTAATCCCTAATAGGGGGCATGCAGGAGTCAGCTGGTTGATGTTTCTCTCTCACATCGATGTTTTTATCTCTCCCTCCCTTCCTATCTCTCTAAAAAAAAAAGAAAAAGAAAAAGAAAATCAAAATGGATCATAGATCAAAGGCAAAATGGAATAGTTCAGGAAACAAAACAAAACACCACATAATGGGAAATCTACATGACCTTGGATTTAGTGGTGAATTTTTAGTTACAACACACACACACACACAAACACACACAAAAATCACAGTTCATGAAGAAAAAGTTAGTGAATTTGACTTAATAAAATATCTAAAACTTATGCTTTTAAGAAAGACTCTATTAAAAGAATGAAAACACTAGCCACAGACTAGAGAAAAAAATGTCTTCAAAATTATATTTAATAAAGGACTTGAATCCAAAATATACAAAGAGCTCTTAAAATTCAACAATAAAACAATCAACAAAAATTGGGCAAAAGATATGCAGACTATGCATCAAAGAAAGTATTCAAGTGGTGAATAAGCATTTGAAAAGATGTTCAAAATAATTTGTCATTAGAAAAATGCTAAACAATGAGATACCACTACACACCTATTAGAATGCCTAAAATCAAGAACAACTGACAACGGTGAGAATGCAGAGCAATGAGGAACTCTCATCCATTGCTAGAGGGAATGTAAAATTGCATAGCCACTTTGGAAGACAGTTTGGTAGTTTCTCACAAAGTGAAGTAATATAGTCTTATTGTATGATGCATCAATTACACTTAGGTATTTACCCAAATGTGTTGAAAACTTATGTACACACAAAAAACAAGTGTTTAAAGCAGCATTATTAATAGTTATCCCAAAATAGCAGCAACCAAGATGCCCTTCAATTGATGATTAGATAAACAAACTGTGATATATCTGTATAATAGAATATTACTCAGCAATAAAAAAAATGAGTTATCAAGCCAATTAGAGATATGGATCAAACTTAAATGCATATTGCTAAGTGAAAGAAGCCAGTCGACATAGGTTATATACTGTATGAGTCCCATTACATAATATTCTAGAGGCAAAATTATAGAGTCAGTGAACTTATCAGTGTTTGTCAAAGGTTCAGGGGATGGAGGGAAGATTTGAATGCATGAAGCACAAGATATTCTTTTAAAGTAGTGAAAGTATTCAATATGATACTGTAATGGTGGATACGTGACATTATAGAATGACAAAGTGGATGCTGAATATGACAAAATATTCTGACTTTATTACAAGTGTATGGAAATGTTATTGAAGGGGGTGGAGGAAAACATTATTGACTGAAGTAACTTTGGAAATGGGTGGAGTTTGTAAGAGCAAGGGCAAAAATAACTATGTATGGACTGTACTATACTCAAAATATTTCCCCCCATGGGGGACTGGTTAACAATTCTAACAAGCTTTGCATGTATACTGGAATTGAACAATTAAATAAATAGATGGCCCACAATGGAAGTCAGGTTCTCACTGTTGTAGTGTTGGTTATAAATAAGCAAGGAGAGGAGCCTAGAATATTTCATGTGGTAATGAATTAGTGAAGACTAATTGTATGAACTCATGTTTAGTTTAATATAGATACAGATGGTTACACTTATAAATATATATTTATTTGTATATATATTATATATACATATATATGTTAGTATTCACACATATATTTTTTTGCTCTGTCAGCTTAGAGGGGCTAGAAAGAACATCTCAGGAATAACAAGCATGCCTACCACTCAGATTTTGTTTTTTAATACCCTTTTTCCAATAAAATAACCAGGGATTCTTGGAGAAATGACTAATTCTAGGATGAAGGTCTGGAACATCTTGTAGTCACAGATGGTAAGGATGTGATAAAAAATAACAACAACAAAAGCAACAAACACAATGATGGAGGTGTATCAAAAGCACATAGGGGCCACCTGAAAGAGCTTCCAATTGCCAAAACTGGAACAATTTGAGCACCAAAATAGTTGTACTGGTTTATAACCCAAAGAATAAAATAGCTAAGACTCCATAGCGGTAATAATAATTATTAAATAAATAAAATGTGGAGAATAAACAAATCTCTCATGCAAAAGAATCCAAAAAATGTATGCCCATCTCTCCTGAAGTGTGTGCTGCCATAGTAACAACCTTCCAAAAGTACAATGTGGAAAGGAGGGGGAAAGGAACTCTGCAGTGGAGAAATCTGACAAACACGGTCTCAAGACAGGTGATCAAGGCCAACATCAATATTTATAAATCATGTTGATAGTATGTACTCTTGATGCAATGTGATAAAAATGACAGTTTACCTCTGTGGTTTCCTCCCCAAAACACATAATCCCAACCCAATCATCAGAAAAACATCATACAAATCCCAGCTGAGGGACAGTCTTCAAAATAGCTGTCCAGTACTCTTCAAAACTCTTGAGGTCATTAAACACAAGAAAAGTCTGAGAAACTGGGGCAGCCAAGAGGAGCTTAAAGAGACATGGCAATTAAATGTAATGTGGAAACCTAGATGGGATTCTGGAAAAGAAAAAGGACATTAGATAAAAGTCATCAAAAGATAATTAAGTATGGACTTTAGTTAATAATAATGTATCAATATTAATTCATCAATAGTGACACATGTACCATAATAATGTAAGATATTAATAAGTTGGGAAATTGGGCATAGGGGAGGGGAGATAATTCTTTGTATAGCTTTGTAATTTTTCTAAAGATCTTGAGAATATTATGCTAAGTGAAATAAGACAGTAAAAAAATCTAACAATCATATGATTTCACTCATATATGGGATATAAAACTAAAACTCATAGATACAGACAACAGTATGGTGTTTACCAGAGGGAAGGGGGTGGGGGAATAGTAAATGGTAAAGGAATCCAAATATATGGTGACAGAAATTTGGGTGGTGAGCACACAATGCAACATACAGATCATGTATCATAGAAATGTATACTTGAAACCTATATAATCTGATTAACCAATGTTACCCCAATAAATTTAGTGAAAAAATAAATAAAAATAGAAATTTGTTCTAAAATACAATGTTTTTTAAACAATAATGTCTCCAACGGCCCTAAGGAAGGTAAGCACATGTTGGTTATGTTTTTCTAAGAGAACATACACACACACACACACACACACACACACACACACACACAAACATGAAGAAAACAGGGAGGCATGTGCTTCTTTGACAAATATATGTGGATAAATTATGTCCATAATTTAGTGGATTCAGTATATTTCTTTGTGGCATATATATTTCAGCAGAATCTTAGATATCATAAAGTTATAAATGTAGTCTTACCTTTGCTTTTAACAAAAAGGGATTTTTTTTTAAACTAGAAAAATGTACACTCTGGTACTGGGGCGTGCTAGTTGGAAGAGGTGAAAGGAAGACATTTTGACTAGATTGCTTAAAGTTTTATCTCAGCTCGATCACATGCAAGTTGTACAAACTTTTGCAGCTTACTTAATCTCTCTGCAACCTAGTTCCCTTATCTGTAAAAGAGTATAATAATCATATATAACTTATAATGTTCTTGCAAATAACAGGACAAATCCTTATAATAGCCCCTGTGGCATAATAAGTACCCAATAAATGTTGGCTTCTGTTACAACTGGCATAATCCCAAGAACCACCCATTTCCACATATGTATTATCCTTAACATGGACTAATATTTGACATAAAAATAAGTCAATAAAAATTCTCTAAGTGCAGTCTTGAAGGTGTGACGATCGGAAAATTCCATGCTGCTCATTAAGGCATTAAAAAGGAGAGTCCATTTTTTACATCGAATTTATTGGGGTGACACTGGTCCCCTCCCCCTTCTCCTTTCTCTCTCACTTTCTTTGTTTTCTTTTTTCTACTCCTTTCAAATGTAGGCTGGGCAGTGAAACGAAATACAAGTAAAAATGGATAAGGCATATAAGAGTGTCCTGGCTTGAGATGGTTGGGCTTAATTAAGCAAGCCTGAGAATTATATTAATCCAGGCTGGTGGTATATAATTGCTTAATTATTTCTAGCAATGTAGACACACTGCTTAACCAGAATAAGTAATTAGAACAAATACTATCAATGTTTGGAAATTCATGCATTAGTTCATTCAGATATTGGTTAGCCAATATATACTAAGCCCCGGGATAATTATGGTATATAATGCTGGCAAAAAAGACATCATTCCTTTCTTAGAAATATCCAGTTAGTAGGGAGGACGGTGAGGGTTAAATACTGAACAGAAAAGCCATTTGAAGACACAAGGGCTGAAATATTTCCAAATTTGGTGAAAACTGTAAATTTAGAGGCAAGAAGCCCCACAAACAAGAAACAGGAAGCAAAGTACACCTAGGAACTTGATAATAAAATCACTTAAAACCACCAAGAAATTTTTAAAAAGTTTAAAGTAGCCAGAGGAAAAACACCACTCCTATGAATAGAGGAACAACGATGAGCACTACTTCAGATTTCTCATAAAAAGTAATACAAGTGTGAACGCAGTGCATTGCATAATAGCAGCCTCCTCCTTCAGCCTAATTGATAAAGCTGATTCTAACAATTGTGTGCAATTTGAGGAACCTTGAGTAGTTGAAACAACTTCAAAACAGGAGAACAAGCCCTGGCCGGTTTGGCTCAGCGGTTAGAGCTTCGGCCTGCAGTCCAGAGAGACCCGGGTTCGGTTCCCGTAAGGGCACGTACCTCGGTTGCAGTTTGTCCCCGGCCCTGGTGGAGTCGTGTGGGAGGCAACCACTCAGTGTGTCCCTTTCACGTCGATGTTTCTCTCTCTCTCTCTCTCTCTCTCTCTCTCTCTCCCTTCCACTCTATCTGAACAAAAAATGGAAAAAATGTCCTCGGGTGAGGATAAAAAAAAAAAAAGGAGAACAAAATTGGAGACTTTATACTACCTCATTTCAAAATTTATAATAATGCTATGGTAATAACATTGTGATATTGGTGTAAGCATATACATATTTAAATGCAGTCTAGGAGACAATCCAGAAAAATACCTATATAATTATGGTCAATTGATTAGCAACAAATGTACCAAGACATTCCCATGGGAGAAAGGCTATTCTTTTCAACAAATGGTGCTGGAACAATTGGATATTCATATGCCAAAAATAATAAACCAATACCTTTACCTCACACAGTACACAAAATTCACACCATAACTCAAAGGTGAGCATATAGAAATATTTACAAGGTGAAACTAAAATATTTCTAGGAGAAAATGTAAGAAATATGTTTTTGACATTAGGTTAGGCAAATATTTCTTAGCTATGACACCATAAGGATACTACATAACAGAAAAAATAATAATTTGGGTTTTATAAAAATCGACATCTTTTGTTCTTCAAAAGACAACATTAAGTAAATAAGAAGTCATAGACTGAGAGAAAATATCTATAACTCATATATCTGATAAAGGACTTATATGAAGATTATATGAAGAACCCTTAAAACTCAATAAGAAGATAAGTGACACAATAAAAAAATAGGTAAAATATTTGAACACACATTTCACCAAAGAATATAGTGCCACTTTGGACACTAGTTTGGCAGTTTCTTAAAAATGTTAACATAGCCCTGGCCAGTGTGGCTCAGTTGGTTGTGCATCATCCCACACACCCAAAGTTCACCGCTTTGATTTTGTTCAGGGTACATGTCTGAGTTGCCGCCCAATCCCTAGTAGGGGGTGTGTAGGAGGCAGCCAACTGATGTAGCTCTCCAATCGATGTTTCTATTCCTCTCTCCCTAAAAATCAATAAAACACATATTTTATTTTTATTTATTTATTTTTAAATCCTCACCCGAGGATATTTCTCCATTCATTTTCAGAGTGGGAGGGAGAGGGAGAGAGAGATCAATGCAAGAGAGACACACCGATTGGTCACCTCTAGCATGACCCTGACCAGGGCCAGGATGAAACTGCAACCCAGGTACATGCTCTTGACTGGAATGAACTTATGAGCCAAGCCAGCTAGAGCAAAAAACATTTTAAAAAAAGAAAAAATAAATAAAATAAAATCAAGAAAAACATATATATATATATATATATATATATATATATATATATATATATAGTGTGTATGTTAATCAAAAGTTGTTGAACATAACACACACATAATTGTAGCTCAATTTCTAGAGGGTTTCAGCAATAAATTGCACTAAACATTTAATACTACTTCAATAATGATTATTTCAGTATTTTAGCATACAAAGGGGGCAGAAACTTTCCAAGTCATGTTATGAACTCATCAATACCGTGGTATTAAGATATCTCAAAAATATTAAAATAAAATAAAATTAAAGACCAATATTCCTCATGAGCATAAAGACAAAATCATTAACAAAATACTAGAAAAATGAATCCAGCAACATATCAAAGTATAATTAAAATGATCAAGTGGGCCCGGCTGGTGTAGCTCAATGGTTGAGCATCGACCCATGCACCAAGAGGTCACCGGTTCGATTCCCGGTCAGGGCACATGTCCAGGTTGTAGGCCCAATCCCCAGTGGGGGGCATGCAGGAGGTGGCCAATCGATGTTCTCTGTCATTGATGTTTCAATCTCTCTCTCCCTCTCTCTCTCTAAAATCAATAAAGAAAAAAAAATTTTTTTAAATCAAGTGGGATTTACTATAGAAATATTAATACAAACTTAGTTTAACATTAGAAAATCAATCAATGTAACACACAATATTAACAAAATAATGGAAAATATCTTATAATTATCTCAATAGATGCAGAAAAGTTTTTGATAAAATTTAAAACTCACCCATAGAGGGGGAAAGGAGAAAATCTTAGCCTTCTAGGAAAAGAAGAGAAATTCCTCAGTCAGATAAAGGGCATCTACAAAAACAGTTTGGAAGGATTAACATCATTAAAATGTCCATACTACCCAAAGCAATCTATAGATTCAATGCAATCCCCATCAAAATACCAATGACATACTTCACAGAACTAGAACAAATACTTCAAAATTTCATATGGAACCAAAAAAGACCCCGAATAGCCACAGCAATCTTGAAAAAGAAGGACAAAGCAGGTGGAATCACAATACCAGACATCAGGTTATACTACAAAGCTACTGTAATCAAAATAGCCTGGTACTGGCACAAGAACAGGCACATAGATCAATGGAACAGAACAGAGCACCCAGAAATTGACCCAAAACATTATGCTCAATTAATATTCGACAAAGGTGGCAAGAGCATACAATGGAGTAAAGACAGCCTCTTTAATAAAT
Source organism: Tadarida brasiliensis (assembly GCA_030848825.1). Classification (NCBI taxonomy): domain Eukaryota; kingdom Metazoa; phylum Chordata; class Mammalia; order Chiroptera; family Molossidae; genus Tadarida; species Tadarida brasiliensis. Next base: position 81,085,192 of record CM061261.1, read on the forward strand.
GGTGTTGGGAAAATTAGACAGCTACATGCAAAAAAATGAAACTAGACCATCAGCTTAAACCATACACAAGAATAAACTCAAAATGGATAAAAGACTTAAATGTAACTCGTGAATCCATAAAAATCCTAGAAGAAAATGTAGGCAACAAAATTTCGGACATCATACGCAGCAGATTCTTCACTGATACATCACTTAAGACAACAGAAACAAATGAAAAAATGAACACATGGGACTACATCAAACTCAAAAGCTTCTGCACAGCAAAAGAAACAACCACCAAAACAGATAGGGAACCCACTCTATGGGAGAGCATAATTGCCAATGATACATCAGATAAAGGGTTAATTTCCAAAATATATAGAGTGCTCATACAATTCAACAAAAGAAAGACAAAGAACCCAATTAAAAAATGAGCAGAGGAGCTAAATAGACACCTCTCCAAACAGGACATACAAATGGCTAAGAGACATATGAAGAAATGCTCAACATCAATAATCATCAGAGAGATGCAAATTAAAACAACAATGAGGTATCACCTCACACCTGTCAGAATGGCCGCCATCAACAAAGCATCAAACAACAAGTGTTGGCGAGGGTGTGGAGAAAAGGGGACTCTGGTACACTGCTGATGGGAATGCAGACTGGTGCAGCCACTCTGGAAAACAATACGGTGTTACCTCAAAAAATTAAAAATCGAATTGCCATTTGACCCAGTGATCCCACTTCTAGGAATATACCAGAAGCCTGAAACACCAATCAGAAAGAATATATGTACCCCCATGTTCATAGCAGCACTATTTACAATAGCTAAGATCTGGAAACAACCCAAATGTCCATCAGTAGATGAATGGATAAAAAAGCTGTGGTACATATACACAATGGAGTACTATGCAGCTGTAAGAAAGAAAGATCTCTTATCCTTTGAGACGACATGGAGGGACCTGGAAAGTATTATCCTATGCGAAACAAGCCAAGCAGAGAAAGACAAATATCATATGATCTCACTTATTTGTGGAATATAATGAACATAACAGTCTGAAGAACAGGGTAGTCCCAGAGACGTGGAAGTAGGGTACAGACTGACAATCCCCAGAAGAGGGGGTGGGGAGAAAGAGATAAACCACAGAACTTATATGCATGTACGCATAACCAATAGACATGGACAACAAAGCTGGGGATGGGGCGGGGGGGATGGAGAGGAGGGTGTCAATGGGGGAAAAAGGAGTAACAAAAATAAATAAATAATTAAAAAAAAAAGTCATACAGGTAACATGATACCTAAGTGAAACATGAATCTCTTTACTCTAAAGTTGGGGAACACAGTAAATGTATCTACTCTTACCACTTATATTCAGAATTTTTTTAGCCAGTGCAATAAAGCAAGAAAAATCTAAAATGCATTACATCAGAAAAGAAGTAAACTTCTATTATTTGTAAACAACATAATTATAGACAGAAACTCTAGTTGAAACCATAGTAACATCAATAAGGGAATTCAGCAAGGTCAGAATATACAGGATCAACATTCTAAAACCAATTTTATTTGTATTTATCATCACCAAATAATCCAAAAATAAAATTAAAATACTATTTCCAAAAGCATAAAAAATATTAAAACTTGGGAACAAAAGATAGGAGACTATCTTCTTGAATTTGAAGTAGGTAACGATTTCTTGTACAATTCTCAAAAGCCCTGTTCATAAGAGAAAAGTGTATAAATTGGACCTCATTTGATACACCAGACACCATTACAAAAATGAATAGACAAGCTACAGGCAGGGAAAAATATAAACAGTCCATTAACAGGCCAAACTCATCTATCGTGATTAAAGTCTGAAAACAGATATTTCAGTGAGGGGTGGGGAGTGATTGGAAATAGCGTAAGGAAACATTCTGGGGGTGACAGAAATGTTCTGCATTTTGTAAATGTTACTGAGGTGTGTACGATAATCAAAAGTCGTTGAACATAACACTTGAGACCTTGTATTTTATTTGTTGTTAATTATACCTTCAATTAAAAAAAAAAAAAGAATGGAGCCCTGGCCGGTTTGGCTCAGCGGTTAGAGCCTCGGCCCGAGGACCAAAGAGTTGAGGGTTCAATTCCAGTCAAGGGCCCATACCTCAATTGCGATTTGATCCCTGGCCCTGGTTGAGGTTCTGTGGGAGGCACCAATTGATGTGTCTCTCTCACATTGATGTTTCTTTCTCTCTCTCTTTCCCTCCCTCTCTTTCTCCCACTCTGTCTGAAAATCAATGGGAAAATATCCTCGGGTGAGGACTAAAAAAAAAAAAAAAGAATAGAAATTTTAAAAAGAACTTAAAAATTCTTTTACTAGAGCAAAATAGTTCTTGCCTATGTAGCGAACTCAGCAATAAGCCCACAAATAGAGGGAAAGAAGGGATTTGTTTTATGAATAGGAAATTAAATAAATAATTATAGGTTAGGCAGAATTGAGATCTAGATATTTTGGATCTACTACAAAATTAATCACCTCTTGGTCTAAAAAGGGGAAAGTCTCCAGAGAAAAGAATATTCTACTAAGAAATTCGCATTGATCAAAATTCTTACCAGTAACTCAATCCAGGTATTGTTAAAATGCATGATTCATTATTTTGACATCTAAATGTCATAACTATCTTTGATCCTTTTCCTTGGGGATACCTTGCCTAAATGTGATGATAGTGTGGTAGAAAGTAATGGGGAGTAGGTAAGCAAGGATCTCTTTTCCTGGATCTCTCTATTCTCACACAAAAGGTAAATAGGCTTAGCTCCACTCCCATTCCACCCCTCACTGGGGCTATGAAAATCCTGGACAGAATTCAGACACCGCAGGAACATTGTTCTCCTTTCTGAAATCAAGTGCTGCTGCCTTTCCTTGCTGCTAGGTGGGTCTCTGAGTAGAGATGGCAATTCCTGCACACACACACACACACACACACACACACACACACACTACCAATTCTCTTCTCTCTTCACATAAACCAGTAGACAATCAAATGGCATTTCCTTGGCTACAATGGGCTCCTAAGAGATCTTCCAGTTATTCCTGCTATTTAGCTAGTCAATCATGTCACCCCATGGTTACTGGAAGTGTGTTGGCAAAGATGATCAGCCATGTCCCCCGCAATAAACTCAACAGGAAAGCAATAGGAATTCTTCAGTTACAAAAGGAGCCCTATCTCCCCATCACTTCAATCCATCCTTGTAAAAGTTGCAGAATGGCCTTATATCTTCCTTTGAGCTTTTGGTGCTATGCATGGAATGGAGAGGACATTCCACTGCTAGATTAATACCTGCAGTGTATACTCTGTACACCTTATTGTGTAACTTAAAATAGCAGGTAGGTGAAAAATAACTGGAATAAATTACTTATTAGTGATTCCTCTGAAGTTCTTTTTTTGGAGCTCTCAGTCATAAAAATTACCCCTTGGGTAAACATGGCAACTGAGGCAAGAAGAATATCAGTAACATGGCCAAGATTCCTTTGAATTACACAGCCTGAGACAGTAGTTGTAATCAGAATTCTAGTCTTCTTCTTTGTGAACTAAGAACATTCTTTCCACACAAAGATGAATTTAGCAGCATGTAATTTTCCTTCTTATCCACTAAATGTGGGATTGAATTAGAGTTTACCTAGAGAAATCTAATTTGTAGTTTTGAAAATAAGCAAAAAGCTGTTAGACTGCTATGTTGATATTCTGATCACATTACATATGCATAAGAAGATAGTATCAAGCAAAGCTTTATTTACATTTCCTAAGTGTTTTTTTCATTTTGTATAAACTTAATGAGTGGTGCTGTTAGGGAATATGTGTATCCCTCTTTGTGTAATGGATTAAGTGTGAGTCCTGTTAAACACAAGGCCATAAATCAGACTGTGTTCTCTATGCCTAATTAAGGGTTTAAAGGGGGAAAAGGTAAATTCTTGAATGAAGGGCTCTACTCAGAAGCAGTGTTTGTTATTTCGCAAAGGAAGTACATAGATAAAGCAGGAAAAAAAAAGAGCAATTTAAGAAAATGAAAAAGAGGAAAATATTTTTGCCACTTGATTCTATTTCTCCCCAGATTTAAGAATGCTTTAGATGCTGAAGTGTCTGGGTATAACATGAGAAAAACTTATCTTTTAATTAGTGCTCTGAAATGTAATAGTAATACAAGTTGACCAGAGAATTGAAACATAAACAGTCTTAAAAGTTGATTTAGCTCTAATCAACTAAAACAAGAAAGCTATATGCTTTGACAATGCAAATAAAATCAGCTACAGAAAAAGTTTTGAAAAAATGAACAAGACTTTTTCTTTCTACCTATACATCTCTATAATCATAATTCATTGACATCTTAAAATATTAAACTATTGTAGAATTCAAGGGAAAAACAAAGTAATCACAGTTAAGCCACTCATTTCCTAGTGGAAGAATTGCCACGAGTTTAGATACATTAGTCTCAGATAATAGTATTAAAGCACTTCTGTATGTTTCTGAAGTGCAGCTAATGTTTATATTCATAGTGTAAACTGACTTTAAATGAATATATTAAGAGACTTGAAAAGTGAGTTGCATAGGATATATAGGGATAGAATAAAAGAGACAAAGTCAAAATTTATTAGCAATTAGGAGCTTCACTCAGTAATATCTGACTATACATAGTTAATGCTTATCTTTGGCTTTATTTCACTCCACTAGGTGTTATTCCTGGACTGCTCAATGAAATATAGGAGATGGGTGGGTGGGGGGGGGTAACAACTAAAACATTTTGCTATTAGGAGGGGGGGAGAGAAATATATCTTGATTGGATTTTTATTGTATTTACAATAAGATGATCATATTACTAAATTTCCAGTTATTTATTTTTCATTCAGTAAATATTTATTGTGGCCTAGATTATGAAAAGTAATTTGCTAAGTGCTGGAAATTTAGTGAATTAGGTACTGGACAAAGGAGACAAGATGACCATCTTCATGGAATTTCTCAATTGATCAGGAAAAATAAGATTATTACATGTTCTTATTTGTAGAATTCAGAGATCCTCAGTTTATGCATAATAAATCCATTTCAGAATTAAACTCATGTTGCATGGTCATGAAGACCACCTAAGACCTCTTCCATCTCCCCTGCAACCCTTGCCTTCATTCTCTCCCCTCAAGTTTTATTACTCCCTCCTCACCCCACCTTCTGCTCTGTGTTGTGCCTGCTGGTAGGCATGTATGGGGGAGGGGTGGAAGAGATTTCCATTCATTCCAGACTTCCACATGCAATGGGTGTGTGGGGTGGCAATAAAAGCAATTCCAGGCCCTTATTCCTGCCTAAACTTTCCCATATTTGGTCAACACTTTGATTACATTTTCTGACAGACCAATCATGACACAACTTCTGCCCCCAAATTCTTAAATCTCTCTTTTCTTAGTATTGGAGTCTCCTCTGAATGTTAACCCTTTTTCAGTATACCATCACCTCTATTTTGTCTTATATAAATTGACATTTATTACTGTTTGGGTTTGTTCTGTATTGAGTGTTTATCAATTGTTAAACATCTTGTAATCTAAAACAAAACAACATTCCAGGAAATGAAAAGACCTGCTGGAATTGATGAAAGGAGACATGCACAAAAGGAGTTGTGAATTGTTGAATCCCAAACCTAAAAGCAGGAATGGAAGAAAGAAAGCAGGGCAATTCAGAGAAGGTGCTGTTTGTTACATGTCAACTGAGCTCTAGAGCTACCCCCACTGCTGTGTAGTTGGGTTGGGGATCTCAAAAAAAGGAAGTGTAGGGCAGTTTTAATGGAAACCTGTGCTCTTTGACGTATTTCTCTCTCCTCATTTAAAGGGAGGATTCTTGAAATACATGTGATGTTATATGAAATTTAAACGAATGCTAGCAGATTTTGGTAGGTTTCATCTATCCATTCGAATATTTTCCTATTCTTAAATTGTCCTTTCACTGAACTTATATTGGAAAAACTTCTTTCCATCCCTACAAATTCAAATGTTCAAATCCTACCATCTTTCAAATCCTACTTCAAAGGACATCTCTTTCTTAAAGCCTTCTTTTTAATATTCGCAGCAGAGAGTTATTTCTCTTATTAATTTTCACATAATTTGACTTGTATATTTCTTGTGACATTCTTCACTTTCTACCTCCTTTTAAAAGAGATATTCATAAAAAAAGATATTCATGTAATTTACTAAATTATAAAAGATCTATAATTGAGCCACATATTCCCTCCTCCTGTCACACACATTTATTGAGATCGAGTGTGTCATAATGGAAAGCATGGCTGAATGTAGATAAATGCATGTAGAAGAAAAGGATCGAACAACATCAGCAGCTTCTCTGGAATGGTGGCCCATCTCTGTTCTGGCGCTCTGTGAAATGTGTTATTTTGGCATAGAATATTCACCAAGTCTTTAACCAAACTTACCTGCTAGGGACTATTTATACTCAAATAGCCCAAAATAGAGGTAGATTCTACCAGCCAGTTCATAATATTGATTATTTATACTTGGCTCACTGTCTCAAAGAATGAGTGTATAACAATTTCTTTTTGTTCCCATAAAAACAAAAACAAAAAAAACACACAATGAATTTACATTTGCTTAAGTGGGATGATACATTTTCTCTTCTTTAATAACCCGACTGGTTATTAAAGAATAAGAAATTACAGCAAAGCCACTAAGTATGTATGTTTTCCTTTAGCTGGCTCCAAAACTTCTTATTAAGCACTATTTCACAGAAAATAATGAATTATATGTTATGGTCTGATTGCTTAAAAAAGCTATTTCTGAATAGAGGAGAAAACATTAGAATGAGAATACCTTGAAAATATTTCCATTACTTTAGCCATAAAGAGGATTCTTGAAAATAAAAGCAGATGTGAGTGTGATTCAAGTTTAATATATTTGAAATGTAAAGTAAAAATATAATACACCTGGATAGAGTTATGCAAATTGCATGGGTAAATTTTTCCCCTAGGGATAACTTCAGCATGTTCTCCAAATCCATTTTAAAAAAGAAGGAAAGTGGAGATAATCTTTTGATATTTTCTTAAACTGATGCATAGATTTCCCTTATTCTAGTGAATTAATAATGCAAATATTTTTAAATAATTTACAATCAGCTCTTTATGATTATGAACTGCCACTGCTTAAATTTTGATAATCAAACATTTTTATTATTTCAGTCATTCGACAGTGTTCTCAAAGGAATCACCTTACTTTTCGTTAGATGTAGAAGTTCACTTCTAGTTAGGATACTTATTTGTAGGCATTGCCTTGTAGAATAATAGAAAGAACATGGGATTAGGATCAAAAGATTGGGTTTGGTTCTTAACACTGATTTAGCAAGAGACCTTGGATACAATGTAATGTTTTAAGCTTCATTTCCTCATTTGGGCAGTAGAGTGAAAAAATATGTTTAACTGTGATATTTTGAGGATCAGATGAGATAATGTATATTAAAAAAACACAAAGTACTATTTACATACCATTATTTTTATATTCAGGAAATGACCTTACATAAATAATCCAGTATGAGTGCCCTTTTTGTTTTTTAGATACTCAAGATAAATACACACATAATTACTGTGTGGGTCATAGAGCCATTTCTTTCTTTGCTTAACAATAACTTTATTGACCTGCACAATTCACCAGCGATCTAAGCTGGAAAGGTTACAATAAACTTTCAAGTCTTTACATTTTTTTTTTTTTTTTTTTTTTGTACTTCGCTAACAAGGCTAACAATCCAACTCTTGGGGCATCCCACCCTGGCAATTATAAATAATTTTTAAAATACGCAAGCGTTAGCTGTGCAGTTGTTTACATATGCAGCATGTTTTACACTACAGAATGATCACTGTACGCAATTTAAAAATAACTAGTGCTAAAGCACGGCATGGCATTGATCCACCGCCACAGCTCGTTGGTCTTGCATTGTTTAAGATGATGTAGGTGGCTCAACGTTGTGTCAAGTTGCACGTTCAATATTATTAGTTCCTTATGCGAAGAGGCTGGTTTTGTACCCTTTCAACAAGGCTCTGGGAATCCACCCAGCCAAGCAGAAAAGAGTTAAAGGAGTCCAGCAGAGGGGAGTAGTACGGAATGTGTGTGCGAGACAGAGCGTGTGAGTGTGTGAGTGTGAGCGCACAGGACAGAGGCATCGAGTTGCGGAGCGGACTCGTTCACAAGTTCCAAAGGCCACCGCGCCCGCGGTTTTCGGCCCTAGCGGGGCTGGGGCACCCGGCCTGCGTCCAGCGGGCAGCGCCCCGAGGATTTGGGGGGCTGGGTTGGAGGGAGTGGGGTCTCGCGAGGGTTTCAGGGCGTGGCTGGAGGGGGGGCGCGCGGCGAGTGTGCGCGGGTGTGTGCGCGCACGAGAGGGCGAGTGTGAGCGCGGCGAGTGTGAGCGCGGCGAGTGTGCGGCCGCGTCGCCATTCCCCGTGACGTCAGAGTGTATTGTTGTGAGCCGAGCCGAGCGGAGCATCCCCGGAGCTGTCACCGCGGCGGCCGCGGCGGCGGCGCAGCGCGAGCCCCGCACGAGCGAGCCCGGCCGGCGTCGCCCCCGCCCCTGTCCACGGCCCCGCCGCCGCCGCTCCCGCCCCCGGCCCGCCCGCCGCGCGCCGCCGCCGCCGCCCGCGCGCCCCCACCCACCCCACCCCATCCCACCCCACCCCCTCACTCCATCCCTCCCACCCGCCGCCGCCGCCGCCGCCGCCCGCGCGCCTCCCCCCGCGGAGCGAGTGCGGGTCACCGGGTCACTGGGTCATTGTCTCCGCGCCCGAACCCTGAGCACCCCGTGGAATCCCCCACGTCATCATCAGAACCATCAATGAGATGCAAACATGAAAGACAAGAGGAAGAAGAAGGACCGCACCTGGGCCGAGGCTGCCCGCCTGGTACGTACCGCCCCCCGCCCGCCGCCCGCCGCCCGCGCGTCCCGCCGGCCCCGCCGCTCGCCCCGCGCCGGCCCGCGGCAGCAGAGACGGCCACTTCCAGCCCGAGCCGCCGCCCGCTCGCCGGGCTCCTGCTCTTTGTTATTCTGCGGGAGTGGGCTCGCCCAGGGGCCCCCGTGTGTATGCGTGCGCGCGCGGACGGGCGCTGCGATTATCTCGGGGAGCCCCGCGCCCGCCGCGCCCGGGACTGCCCGGGACACTTCTCCCGGTACTTCGCTGTCGGGGCTCGGCTGTGCCTTCTCCACCGGTGAATTTCCGAGCGCTCGGCCCCGCTCGACTTCCCTCTCTGCCGTTCCGGAGACCTTTGTGTGGCAATTACCACTCCCTCCCAGCCCCTCCACCCCCCGGAATTTCATCAATAACTCTGTGCACGGTCTGTGTGTATGTTCGGCGTTTGTGAGTTCATACATTTTACACGTGCATGCACGGTGTGTGTCCGACACGGACTTGTGGGGCGTGTGCATGTGGGCTAGGTCGTTGCGTGTCTGTGTGCCGTGTCGTGTGTATTATGTATGCACACTGATACGTGCATGTTTTGTGTTGATCAAGTTCGTTTGTGTTTGTAGGTATTGTGCTGTGCTCGATGTTTGTGTGTACATTCTGTGCACGTGTGTGCAATTTGTGAGTGTGTGTCGGGGTGTGTGTGTGTGTGTTTGGTGAAGTTGGGTCGGTGTCATTTGTAGTGGGAGGTTATTAAGAGTGTACAGCTAGGTGTGTTTTACTGCTGGCTTCCTGGGCGGTGTTACTTGGCTGCTTTTGCTTTTCTTTAACCTTTCGGAGCTTACGTTTTAATCATCGAAAGAATGTCTCTATAGAAATGCTGCTTGGCAGAGGGGCGTCGGCGTCTTTGGTTTGATGCATGTGTATGTGTGGGTTTTTCTTTTTTCTTCTTCTTTTAAAGGACAGCTGTAAATGGATTTTTTGAAAAGGATATTTCTGTACAGTGTGTCTCATGGGAATGCAAGGCATTACATTTGAAGCTCAGCCTTTCAGGGTTTCGGCTGCATAAATTAAATATTTATTCACCAACTTACTATCTGTTATAAATTGGCCAAAAGAAAGCAGACTGCATGCAGCAGGGTGTGGGGGGAGGAAAGACCCCAGGACATGTTATGGGTTGGCTTTGTAAAGGTTGTTTCACTATAACTGTGGTCTATTTTTTTTTTTTTTATGGTTTTGAATAACTACATCATGCTCAAGGAGAACATTTGTCAAAAGTAATTATCTGAGTTTGGTTGAAGGGCTTTACTGGTACGTCTCTGGATTCTAGCAAAGGGTTTTAGATAATTGGTCCTATTGCCCTGAGAAGAAGTGACAAAAGTCCTTTTTAATTGCAGTCTAGTTATTGGTAGTGGAAGTGTCCAGGCCCCTTTACTTCATCTCTTAATTTGTAGTAGTATATGTTATGATTTCTCCCCTTATCTGTGATCCTATTAATCACTACATCACTCACTCTCTGTGGATGAATGGGCAGGTGATAGTCATTCTCTAATGAACTGCGTCTGGAAGAAGAAACTTATTTGTGAGGAATATGTGAAAAGTAAGCAGTAAGTGTTAAGTAGATGCCGATTGATGTTATCACTGAATTTTTGCTAGAGCATAGTACATTACTTATTGTTTGCCCAGCCATTAATTCAGAATTGTGTGGGGGTGTGCAAGGCTTCTGAAAATGTATTATTCAGGTTCCTTGGAGTGGCAATCAAGTATTATTATAGAGCTTCAGTTTATGTATTTTAAACAAGTGAACAATGTGTCGATTTATAAATATTTTTAAATAATGGTTCATGAATTAGCCATATCTGCCTGCAGAGAATTATTTAATAACATTATTCTGATGGAATTTAAAGCTAACCATTTGTATTCAATCAGTGTATGTTACTATTCTTGAAAGTACTGTGCTTTATTTGATCTAATCATAACATATCTGTATTGACAAATCTTGAAATAGATTTCTGAATCACTTTTTTTTGTTTTGTTAAAAGTTGTATTTTTCTCTTGCAAAGTTCGTTGATGGGAAAAGACACACTAGGAGTCATCAACACAAAAGAATTAATCATAGACCAGATGTCTCTGTTTTAACCAGACATATTGAACTAGTAGTTATGGTAATTTTTCAATTTGGTTCAAGTTATTTTTCCCCTGGTAGTTGTACAAATGTGTATTCAAAACGTTACAGTTGAAATAAAATACTGAATAAAATAGCAAGTAATTGTACTAAAAATATCTTTTTCAGAAATTTGTGATTCGTAAAAGTGACTTTCAATTATTCTTAACTTTGTGAATAAAGGAGAAACGGATCTATTTGGGTAATAGTGACATATTTTCATGCTTTCTTTATGATTACATGAATGCATATAGACTTAAAATCTCTTCTAAACTTGCATGAAAAACATTTTTACGCTTTAAATTGATAGTATTAATTTACACTCAATGAAAGAGGAGTGCTTTTTTTTTTTTTTAGCATTTCTGTGATACAAATACTGTCATTACATATTTTACACTGCCCCTTGCTGTGCTTGTTGTTGTTAAGGACTTTTAGCCTTTCTTCATCAAGTGTTAAACCAAGTGTCTGATTTTAAAAGTAAATACTAAAGATGGACTGAAAATATACAACTCAGTATGTGGTTCATGCAAAAATATGAACTAAAGAGAGGCTATCCAGATTAACATTAAGAATAACCTTCCAATTCATATAGTGTATATTACATACACTGGCGTGTGTGTGTGTGTGTATGTGTGTAATTTTCTTGAAGGAGAGAATATCAAGGGAGAGGAAATGTAAAATAGATTTTTTGAACTGTGAACCAAAAGCTATGTTTAACTGTAGCTTTGCATTCAATTTTAAGAAAAATATATATGGAAGAACAATTCTTTCCAGAGTAAGAACTTCCAGTCGACAACAGAATTTTTGTTGGTTTTTTTTTTTTTTTTTTTCTCTTTGTCAGAAAAGTATAAGGTCTCAAAATCTATAAACTCTGAGTGGCAACTCCAGGGATTTTGTTTTAGATAGAGATGCAACTATCAAGCTCTACCAGTTCTCTTGAAGTAAAGTGATGTTTGTGTGTGGTGGGCTTGCTTAGTTTAGGAAAGAAGGAATGGTGGTATAATTTCCCTGCATTTTCAGGAATGCAGTGATTATTAACAGGCTGCCATTTTAAAACAGTAATACCACATCTTTTTTTTTTTTTTTCTTTCTGCCCTGCATCAGTTGCAGAAATTTCAGCCTTCAGCCTCCTCCCCTCCCCCTCGGCTTTCTGCAGTTGTGGTTGTTACTTTGCGCATTGCCATTTAATATGGAGTCTGCTCCCAAACCAGATGCATTTTCATCTGTTTTATCTGCTCTTCTAAGGTTGTAGAGTCTCAGAGGATCCCGTAATCACATGGAAGTATCTTCTGTCTTAATATTTGTAGACCACAATGAGAATAAAAATCAAAACCATAACTCATGTCGAGCTGGGGCTTTGACTTTAATCTTTTTGACTTTTATCTCAAGTCTTCACTCTGTTACTATAAATACAGTTTAAACCATTGTGAAAGGATCTTCATGCTTCTTTGTAAAAAATGGGGATTTGACAGGACTTTGTTTTACTGCACTAAGGGGTTTCTTTGTTACTGGCTTAACACAGAACATACTGTTATTTATATATTTATTCTAGGTTAATTCTTTTTTTTTTTTTTTTTTTGACGTGCAAAAATGTTGTTGCTTTGAGAAGTGCTTTTTGATAGTTTCATCACTTTGTTCTATAGGGAATGCTGCTGTTAAGATAATGGTTCAATGTATTAATTTGTTCCCTGAGTTTCCTTACATTTGTTTCATTCCTTACAATCTTTGTTTAGTCTCACTGGCACCTGAAAATAAATCTTAACAATCTTCAGTAGCTTTGTACTTGGTAACATGGCTGATTTATATGCTCATAGTTTAGATACATTCACACAGATAATGAATATCAGTGGGAGTTTTTTTTTTTTTTTTTTGGTAGTTCAAGGTGACCTTTGGAAAAAGATTTTAAATGGCAAATTTGCCTCATTGTTGGGAGAAAACAGGCACATATCCCTTTATGCCATAGCAGGGTTACTGAAGGTTGGAAAGAAATTGAAATCTTGTAAATAATATTGTATTAAAAATTAAGTAGAAGGTTTATTAATTAAAGGAAATCTGTGTGAATCTTTTGCACAGTGAAGATTCATAATGCATTAGAATATAAATAGTTAGGGTTTCTAGAAAACAGAGCTGAATGGTATTGGTAGCTGTTCAAATAGAAACTAGTTTATAATTGTTAATTTACTGGTTGCCTGGCTTCTTGTTTTTGTGTTTTAGAAATAAGCACAATTTTTCAGGAATGACGAACGTGGGGATGGAGGAGAGAGCATTGGTGCTGGTTTGGCATTTCTCACTGCCAGTGGTGCTTAGATTTTAGGTGATGACCCGGCTGTAACAGTTGAGAACATTTTGACTTGTGATTTGAGGTAAGCCTCAAAGGTGCACAAGAGCATAATTGTGACACCGCTTATGGGCTTACAAGCCTGGCTAATGTATTTGGCAAATGGAGTTTTATTTTCAGTCGCTTATATTTCAGTTGGTTTGATTCAGCTGTTTTCTGTGATCTACATACACATAGCATCATCTCTTTATGTCTATATCTCATCATCTCTTCTTTCAGATAGGGAACCTAAATTTTCATTTCGCAATTTAAAAGATGGAAGAATTTGGCAGTCTCCATTTTTAAAGAAATGAGTTTCAAGTTGGAAAAAAAATGTGTTTGAAGTCATGAGAAATATGAACGTAGGCCTAGTGTTTAGTTTGTTACTTTTTTATATTCTGCTGACATGAAAGGGAATTTTAAGAATTCAGTCTTAACTTTTTCTCTTCTTTGACAAACTCTTTGGTAGCAGACGATTCCTTGGATGTCAGAATTGACTCTTTTCTTGGTATACTCTAGCTTTTAGACTTGTAGAGTTATACCTGTAAAGGAATTTCACTACAGAAACGCTAGCTTGTAAAGTAACTAAATCTAATATTTAATAATGCCGTGGTTTTAATACTTCACTGAAATGCATTGCAAATGTGAAATATGTTCCCTAAACATTTTGAGGGCTCCTACATGTACAGTCCAAATGCTGGGGGGAGGACACAAAGCTATATCCTCAAGGAGTGTGGAGTTCAGTAGAGGAGGCAAGAAAAACTGGAGGATGACTGAACAGACACCATCTGTAGGTGTCACATGACCGATCAAGCAGGTGCTACTTTACAGATTTACAGAAGGGAGAAGCTATGTGGTCGAGAGTGATTGTAGAAAGGCTTAATGGATTAGATGAAACTTGGTTCGTCCTTGAAATACGAGTAAGATTAAACAGGTGACAAGAGGAGAGCATTCTGAGAAAACCATATGGATAAAGGTGTAGAGTCAGGAAAGAAGATGGGTTCAGGGCCCAGCGAGCAGGCAAATCTAGAAATATCAGAAGACTTGAGGGGGTTGGCACCACAATAAAGTTGAAAATTATTTTGGAGAGAGGGATTTGAAAGTCATGTTTAAGGCAGTTGGTCCTTATAAGTTGTAGCGTGGGGCTGGTGAGGTAGATGGTAGTAGAAAGAGAATTTGAAAAAACAAACAAAAGGACTATCCCTTATAGACATCAGTGGTCTCGGTGTCTCTGAATGCTTCCATTACTTTGGTAATGAAGAGTCTGAAAATAAAATTGGTGTTAGTGATATTTTATTTTAAATAAAACAACCTTATTCCACCCCATGTCCTTTGCCAAATGAGGCACAATAAACATCAGTAAGCAACATACGTTTGTAGAATACATACGCAGAGCACTTGGTTTCCTAAAATACTCTCGAGATCTCTAGGGTTATCTCAGTAACTTGGTCTCCAAGTGTGGTTTAATGATGTGTTCAATATTATCACCCTGTCCCTAAAGAACAGGGCTGGCACAGGGGCTTTTTAAATTCTCTACTTCCTGATTTTAAAAAATATTAATGATAAAGGCACGTTTAAAGATGTGGATTGAACTGATGTGCTATATGGTAGATCCAAGCCTACATCAGACTTCTTTCATATTTCTCTCTCTCTCTCTTTTTTAATCATCAGAAATCTGCATGAAGTTGTTGTTGTTAATTTATAATTTTCAGTTCCTCCCCCAGAGGTTGTCAGTGGCAGATTCTGGCCCCTTCCTGATAGGGCTGGGAGGAGGGGCATCTGTATAGAACCACTTTCAGCTATTTGCCAGCACTGAGTGCCTTGATTGTTCTGCTTTTGTCCCCTCACAGTTGGTAGCTGGGGAAATCTAGCCCTGACTGAAACTTTCCCTGAAGAGCCCTTGGGGAACAAATAGAAACATTATATGATTAGCCACATTGTTTTCATTATTATACAAATCTACATAAAAGGGTAGCAATTAACAGCTTTATCAGACTGAATTTACACACCTACCTCTCCTCTTCCCTCAATATTCCCACTTGAAGTGGTAACAATTAACTGTTGCTGGTTTTAATGTCAGCAACTGACAACACTAAATTGGGAATAGGCACTTCTCCAGGTTGATTGACATATAGCCCTCTGACACATTCTTGTGTAGTTTTAAGGCAAATTCATGCCCTGGGGTTAGAGCCAAAGGGCTTGTCAGAACATTGACTTTAATAGCTAAAATATATAACTTAAATGACATCCAAGACCTTAGCTTTAGAACCTGAGGAATTCTCCCAGGCAGTGCAATTTATATTTAGTGGACAAGCTTAGAAATGGTAAGATTATTTCAAAGTATATAGATATATGGTTTACTCTATGGTACAGTTATTTACCTGGGTTTATTTTGCATATATTTAGTATAAATTAGTCTATGAAAAACTAGATAATGCGCTTTAAAATATTTTCACAATTGCTATTTTTTGGTAAGTGTTCAATTTTTCTTTAGTTATGCAATAATTGATTTCTGAATATATTATCTGTGACTTATAAGGACAGGGATAGAATAGACCCTCTTCACCTTTTTCAGAAAACAGATGACATTCCCTGGATTTTGTTAACTATAATATATTCAAATATATTTTAATAATTTAAAGGAATTAGAAACTGAGATCGGATTTGGGGGGCTTTTTTTCCAGCTCAGTCATAGAGAAGTCATGATATAGTGAGACTGTTGTTTATTGTTCTTAGTTTTTCTTAATGTCAGAAAGAAAAGATTGCACATGTAATTTGTACATATATCAAAACCTTGTTGATGTGGTTACAGGACTAAGCTGCTATCTGGACCATCAGAATTCTATATTACCCTCCAGCCTCTCCCACCGTCCTCCTCCCTGCCATGCACATATAACAGATAATCTCTTATTTTAAAAAGTGTTTATGAGAAAATCTCATTCCTTTAGGTTATTCTGCCAAATCTTGCAATTATAAGTGATCTTTCCTAAATCCTTTCTGTTTAGTTATTTTAAATCAATTCTAGAAAGTCAATGAAAACATTTTGAATCAAATTTCTTTGATATTCTTGTTCTTCTTCCAACACTCGTCTTACTCATTCCTTCTTGCTTGAGGTCCCCTTCTCCTCTCAGCTTCCCTTTTGGTGTTGATCTATCTCAGAGTTCTCCCTACCCCTCTCCTTTTTATTTTATTGTCCACCCTCCTTTTTTGAGTCTCACCTACCCAATGATTATTCTCCCATAATGAAGACTCCAGCCTTGATATCTTCCCTAAATATATTAACAATTCCTAAATATATTAACAATTCCTATTGTTTATTTTTATGTACTATGGATATTTCAAATGAAACTTATCTAGTTCAGTTAAACAGCTTTTACAAACTTCCCACAAATGTGTTTTGCATTGGTCACAGAAAGAGGAATGTGACAGCATTCCTGTTTGGGAGGGACTTATCTATGTTACCTAAACACATGGATGGAATCTGTGGAGAGTGGTAAATTCTGTTTTCTAAATATAGCTCACATTTAGTTCTTTCTCTTTTCATTCACTGTATTTTACATAGTTTTGACCTTCCAGCTAATTTTCTCTCTAATCTCTTTTTCCAAATCTTGCTTACTAAAACCATATTTATCTTCCTGGAACAGATCTGATTATACTGAATCATTCCTGCAAAAGTGGTCAAGAGCAGCCTTTAGGAAGCACTATTCCCCCAAATATATGGATCACAATTCAGAGGCTCTCTCCACAAAGTTCAGCACATTTTCATTTAAAAAAAAAAAAAAGTGGAGAAACTTAGTAAGAAAAACTAAGAGATCTCACTTTGCTCTTACCTTTGAGTGATAATTTAGCTAGTTATAAAAGTCTCTTATTTGACAGGTTTTAATGTATCTTCATTATGTTCTTGCAACAATGGTTGTGATACCTTGTCTGTGGTGAGTTTTTTGGTTTTTTTAGTTTTTTTTTTTAGGTAATGTGCTTTTTGTATCTGAAAATTGTTACATATTATCTTTATCCTTGACATTCTGCAATTTTAGTACTCTGTCTTAAATATTTATGGATGGATTTGTTTGTACTCTACTTGGTACATAGAGAATACTTTTTCTTTCTTTTTAGAGTACACTTGGTACCCTTTGTATGCTTTAAAGTTTTAATCATGCTGTAGTATAGAACTTACTTAGTTCCCACCAGGTCATGAATTCTTTGAAGTCTTCTATGAGTTCCTTCAGCATCTAGCAGATTTAGCATATCTAGATTGTGGGCTGAAAATGATTTTAGAACAATGCAGAAAGGAATCCCCTAATACTTAACTGGATACAGCAATTAATGTGTTGGTCAGAATTATGGGTTACAAGCAACAAGAAAAAAAATTCTTGCTAACTTAAATAGAAAAGGAGTTTTTTGGAGGCCACAAAGTAGTTCATATAATCATCAGGAAGTATCAAAAAGAAAAAAGAAAAAAAAAAGGCTGGAAAAAGAGGGACGGATCAGTAGAGGCTGCAAGCAAAAACGCACAAAGTCATGCTACAAAAATAGTATGGTTGGGGTATTGCTGTGGGCCCCACTACCGCAGCTAATGGTCGCCACTGTGACTCAGTGCTGATGTGGGACACTGCCACTGCTGCCACTGAATATATGAATGTATCATGATCTGCTCTGTCTTTGCATCTCATGTTCAAGATTCAAATTCACAGGCAGATGCACCTAATTGTCACACTCTAGTTTCTATATCTATACCTTAGCGACTAGGGACTGTTGAGAAGGTATATATGGCCTCTCAATACCATAGTGGAAATATTTCATTTGCATTTCATAACAGCAATAAAGTCAACAGGATTAAAACCAAATACATCATCTCTTCCCTACCTCCTGCTCCCAGCATGTCTGCTCCCTCTTTTTCATTTCTCAGTGAAAGTCACCACCATCTTCATTAACATCTTTCTGTTTTTTTTTTTTCCTTTTATTCCATAATCACCAAGCTCTGCCAGATGTATCTCCTTTTCGTCAAATCTCCAAATTCTTATCTTTTTATCCTACACTTATATCCATTTCCACTGTAATTTACCTTGACACTGGCAGTATATGAGAAAGAATATAGATTAATGATGGGCCTAAAAGTCAAGAAGATTTATGTTTGAGTCTCAGTTCTGCCACTTACTATGTGTTTGACCTTGGGCAAATTATTTAACATCTCTCAATTTTAGTTTCATTGTCTATTAAAAGGGAATAATAACATTAAAGAGTGGTTGGAATATTTAAGTAAGATAATGCATATAATGTACTCAGTAGAGTGTATGACATTAGACAATGCCAGTTAATGATAGTGTCTGGTAGTTTCCATCTTCTCATTAAATTGCTACAGCAACTTTGTAACTGATTTCACTGACTTTAGCCTTACTTCCATTTAGAATAATTCTCCCATAACTGCTTCGTTAAAGGTAAAACTGATTTATGGTACCCCCTTGAGTTCTGATTAAAAATAAAACTGGTCCAAGGTACCCCCTTGAGTCTGACTTAGTTCCCAGAGGAATCTCTAGATGGCACTATCATAAAGAGGTGATTAAAGAAAGTCAGGGCGCAGTTTCCTTGTGCAGAAAGGAACAAGGGATAGTGAGGAAAATCAGGGGTATCACCAGCAGGAGGCTCTTGCTACCTTCAGACTTGAAGGGCCGAGAAGGGCAGGGAGTGGTTTACTGCGGTGTTGCGGGCTGTGAGTGTAGGAAAGGGATGTGTGGCAGAAACTGTGACGGGAAGTAGTAGAACATAGCAGTGCTCTGAGGGATACATGGACATCAGTACTCTGAAACCCCCGTCTCCTCCCATTCTCTGATCTCCAATTGGTGCCTCCTATTGGCTGAGTCCATCCAGGGGCCAGAGGACAGGGAATGTTTGTTGAAGAAATTAATAGATGTCAGACTACTGGGTTACAGAGTTGGGTGGAGAAGGGTAGAGAGTGAATTTGGAATCACTAATGGGGAATATACAAAATACCTCCTTTTCAAAAACTTTTTATTTATTTATTAAAAAAAATTTTTTGGCTGCCTCCTGCATGCTCCCCATTGGGGATTGGGCCCACAACCTGGGGATGTGTCCTTACCAGGAATCGAACTGGTGACCTCTTGGTGCATGGGTCGACACTCAACCACTGAGCCACATTGGCGGGACTCAAAAACTTTTTAATAGCTCCTCATTATTCTAAGAGTGTAGTCACACTTGTTTCAGAATCCTTTAAGCTTGTCTTTTGTATACTTCTCTAATTTCATTGCTTTACTCTCTTGCCATTGGCATTCTAAACACGAGTCATATAAAAGTACTGTTAAATCTTTGTATCGTACTGTACCATATTTACCTTGATTTTCTACATGTTGTTCCTTCTCTACATAAAGTCCTCCCTCCCCACCCTTTCCCTTCTTTTTGTCTGATAAATTCCTACACTTTCTTCAGGTTTCATCTTTTCTTTGAGAAACTTTTATATGTTCCCAAAGCACTTTGTAGTTGTGACAATATAATTAGTTGTTCACTTGTTTATAATTGTTTCCTGAGAAGCCTAATGCACTACCTCATGTTAAGTTAGTGCTGATTACAGTTGCATAAAGTGAATGAATCAAAGATTTTCCAGGGGAGCTGTTAAAACTAAATCTTTAAAAATTTTCAACAGATCAGTAGAACTATAAAAATTATGTCTTAATTTATTTCTGTGTCATTGCTAAACTGTCACTGTACAATCTAGAGAAGGGATTAAATTTCCCAAGAATCAGTTGGACAACTGATGAATTTTGTAAGTGTGTCTACTTTCAGCTCACTAGTATCTTTTCTTTCTTTGGGATAATAATGTAGTAGCCATCATGCTTAATAGCACTGAAAAGTATTCAATTTCTGCCATTATGTTAGCTGACATGTGAATGAAATAAGATATGGACCTTGACCTTTGGGAAATTAATGTAAAAAAAGTAAACCACTTAGGGCCCAAAAGATACTTCTCTATAAATTTCAAGTTGTGCAGTGTGGTAGAAATTTAATAACCTAAATGTAATCTTCTATGTTTGATTTTAATAAGGTACAATGATGATCTATAAAGGCTTGCTATCACTTCCAATCCAAGAGAAGAATTATCTAGTGCATTGATTACAACACAGATTGGAAATGTTTGCAAAGTAAATAATCTCCTTTATAAATGTAAGTAAAATATTTATATGCTTGGTGTCATAGCCTCCTTTTGAGAATATAGGATTCTGTTATAATGATGGTATAGTTTTAGTATATCAATTACCATAAAATATTACTATTCCTAAAGTAACACTAATTAATAATAATGGCTAAGAGCTAATAGTTATTGAGTACTTATATGACTGGCACTGCACTAGCTTGTTATATGCATTATATTATTTTATCCTAAGAGCAAACTTAGGAGACATGTTGTAATATTACCCACATTTTTTTCCGTTTCTCTCAGTTGCAGCTGAAATAAATTTAACTAAAATTAGTTTAAGCAAAAAGGCGCACATAACTGAAAAATCAAAGGGTGGACTTCAGTTGTAAGTGGATATAGAGATTTTTTTTTTTATCTTCACCCGAGGACATTTTTGCATTTATCTTCAGATAGGACTGGAGGGAGAGAGGGAGGAAGAGAGAGAGAGAAACATTGATGTGAGAGAGACACATGAAGTGGTCACCACCCACACGACCCCAACTGGGGCCGGGGACAAACTGCAACGGAGGTACGTGCCCTTAGCGGGAACCAAACCCGGGTCTCTCTGGTCCGAGGGCCGACGCTCCAACCGCTGAGCCAAACTGGCCAGGGCGGATATAGAGATTTAAATAATGCCATCAAGGTATTTGTTTTCTCCATATCTTCTGTCTTTGTTTTTTCTTGTCTTCATACTGTAGGTGAGGTTCAATCCAAGTCTTGGGCAAGATAAGATGGTCACTAGCACCCCAGACATGCATCCTCCAAGCTTAGCACACTAACACAAAAAGAATCTCTCTCCCTCTCCCTCTTTACCTACCTGCCTACCTACCTATCTCTCTTCCTCCTCCCTTTCCTCCTCATTATTATTATTATTATTATTATTTAATGCCAATCCCAGGAAAGTTTTCACTTTGTCCTACTTGGCTGATATACCCATTCCTTGCCAACAGCAATGGCCAGGATCAGGTAACATGATTGATTGCCCCACAGGGATTCCAGGGAGCAGAGGAAAGTTGCACAAAAACCCCAATAAAAGGCAGATGTAAAATATGCTGGGAAGCAAATTATTAATGCCATCGCTTTTACTACAGAGAGGGTAAATTAACTTGCTCAGCAAGTAAGTAGTGGAGCAAGGGAAATCCATGCCTGCCCAACTTTAGAGCTCAGGGCCTTCAGCCTATTAATGAAGATACTTTCACATGCATTCTTTCCGGTATTTTTGTGATGTTCATTTTACATTTAAAAAATGTTAAAGCCAGGGCAGCCATTGTTTACATTCTGAAGATTTCTTTGGTCTGTTTCCCCTGAAACTTAACTTTCCTGATTTAGGGGCTAGAGGTTACAATGGATGGTTTCTGTTCTATTTTCCCTCATAGACCAGTTTTTAAAATATTTTATTTATTCATTTTATTTACTTATTTTAGAGAAGGAGGGAGAGAGGGAAGGGGTAGAGAGAGAGAGACAGACATTGATTTGTTTTTCACCTATCCATGCATTCTTTGGTTGCTTCTTGTATGTGCTTAGACCAGAGATTGAACCCACAACCTTGGTGTATGAGGATGACACTCTAACCAACTGAGCTACCCAGCCAGGGCCAGACCAGTTTCTTTAGAGTTATATATAAACAATTTTTATATAATATTTATAACATAGTTTAACACAATTTAGGATCTGAATTCACAAAATATGTAATTCTGGAAGCAGCTTCCAGGTACTTTCTGGATGCGAGTAAATATTTTTATTCACTGTCTAAATGCCAAATTTTCTTCACAGGATTGATCATGATCCTTAGAAGATGTTTAGCAAAAGCAAGCAAACTTTTCTTATTCTTAGTGTAAACCTGTGCTCATTTCTCTGAATGTTGAGATAAGATCAGCACAAGAGAGTGACTCCTTATTTCATGTAGAATTAATTCTATGGACATTATAGTCTTATTTCTGTCACTTCTTGTTCATTCATCTAATGGAATTTATTTTTTCCTAGAACTCAAATGAAACAAAGAGGGTGCTTTAGAAAATTTCTTCTTCTTATCCGTGCCCCCCACCCCCCACCTTTTTTCTCTCTCACCGTTGTGGAAGTTTAACCATACCTTTCAGTTTGGATGAAGGTGGATGGTACTTGGAGTTGATGTTATTCATGGTCTGCTCTAGGCAGCGATGCTATTGTGTATGAAGAAAAAAACAAACATATTTAATCCACCAGAGTTTTTAATGAGGAAATGAGAAAAAGAAATAAATATACTATTAAATATAAACAAATCTTAACTCTGTTTCCATCCTCTCTCCAACTTTTATATATTTGTCTTTTCACTTTATAGCTAATATTATCTTCACAAACCAAGTTCCAGTAACTAAATAGGAATAGATGGACTTTGAGTTGGAAAAAAAAATCAATGAGCAAATACAGATATTTTATTTCCTTTTAATCCTCTAATAACTCTGCCCCCCCCCCCAATTCACTGCTGAGTTCAGCTTCATGGTAGGAAATGCATAATTCATTTGTTCAACAGTTTTTCATTTGTTAAAAGCTGCAGTAGAGAACGAGGCCCTTTCTTAATTAGTCCAGTCTCTCCACTCCATCTTTTCATGACATTTTATCCCTTATTCTCTTGGTGGTAAGTGATAGTAGTAGACAGCTTTAGGGAAAGAGGCAACTGTAAGCATATTAAAGGTGTCATCCAGAAAAATGAATGATGAAGAAACAGAGTGGGACTTTAATAGAACTTAGTGTATTGTTATATTTTTTCTCTGTGTATATATCTTTAATTGTGTTGGATAGCGTTTACATAGAACAAAAGATTGTCATTTGCTAAGTTGTCAAATTTTTTTTTTGTTTGTCTCTAATGCATAGTCGACTGGATATTTTGTTATAGTCAGTAGGTTGGTACACAATTCATTCATTTTTCCCTCCTTAGAGTTGTATGATAGGGTTGCACTTGTTTGACCCCTTGAAGTTAGGCATTACAATGTCTTGTTCCCTCTAGCCAGTGTGTGATTCACCATATTTTTTCCCCGGCTGTGTTGATCACAGGAGCTGGTGACAAGATGGAATTTCAGTCAGCCTGGTTCTTGGTTGGACATATAGATGTGAGTGAGAAATAAGTGTTTGTTTTTTTTAATCCACTGAGATTTCAAGGTTGGTGTTTACTGTTTTGTATCCCTGGGTATCCTGACAGATAAAGTCCTTTTAGCAAAAGAGATGTTTTTATACCAGGCCACCTTTTACATTTGTTTATGAGACACTAAATGCATAATTACATGTTTAAGAGGTAAGTAAGGCAAACAAGGTTAAGTCCCTTTTTTCTTCCCTATTACATTAAATTGCCTTGTAAAATCATCCTCTTCAGTATTTATGCTTCGATATTTTTAAACCAGTAAACAATAGAGAATTTTCATTACAAGGAAAATTCTTTTATATTCTATCTCAAGATGATTCTGTTTATATTTTTGCCTTATAAAATTATTGCTTTTCCTCCTATCTTCTATTGAGGAGGACATTTTTTAAACCAGAAAGAGTAGAACAATTATTGTTAACAGAGAATTGAATTCCAAGATAAAGAGATAGGAAAAGTGCACCTGTACAGTTTAAATGAGTTCAGGTTCCAGGTCCAGACAAATTGTGTTTCATTGAAAAGGTATGGCCAGATTGCCACACTCCATTGAGAAGAGGAAAGCAGACTCTGTAATAACACCTCATGTCCTCCCTCCCTCCCTCCCTCAGTCCCTCCATCCTTCCTTGTCTGTTTGTCTGTCTCTTGCCTAGATGAGTGCTGGTAGAGAGGAGCACCCCCATAAGGTATTATATTTCCCAGTCTGTCTCCCAGATTCCTGTCTATATTGAGAGCGAAGTCACCCTCAGGCTCTTTCCCACCGGTTTCCACTCTTTTCTACATATCATATCGCATACAGAAACTCCTGACAGTCGACAGACTCCCCATTGAGCCCTACTCCTTCATGTAGGAAAAGGGGGGATAAATGAAGAAAACTTGTCTTGAAAGCCTGCAGACTTTCATACCACAAGGAATGTGTTGGCCATATGCATCTTAAGCCAAATGGACGATGTTTGTCCAGCCCTTCAGCTCGCCAGTGTAGCCATGTCTGTTCGTGCACTAAAGCAAGAACTCACAAATAGATTTCCTAGAATTGTTTTTTACCAATCTTTCGCTCAGATGGGGATGCAGTTGTTAATGCACAATCCCTTACATGTTAGATTATATTTTGCATTATGATGCAATTTGTTTGCCGGAGACATTGCTTGTCAGTGAATTCCTTATCTTTAAGATTTTTTGGCCTTTATATGAGGATGTAGGTATTTACTTATAATTACTATAGCTAGGGTCACAAAACAGATCTTCTTCTTTTAATTCCCAATAATATGGAGATGCTGTCTTTTACATTTATATCCTCTTTGCATGGAGATACCTACAGAATATTCCAATGTTTGTTTTCCTATATATTCTCTAGACCTGATGTCAGGTGTAGTTATCTCCTAAAACCTCAATGTCAAGGTAGTTAACAGAACTCTCAAAGCTTTTTCTACATTTAGCTTTCGCAGGGAGGATTTGATTCCTTGTGGGCCTAGTGCCTAATGCCTGGAGTTGAATGAATCTAAGGGAAAAACATCTGGCCTAATGTACCTTCAGGTGTAATTTAATAATACGGAATGGCAACCTCTGGGAAAAATCTAAGCAAGACTTTATGTAAGTGCTAATTTAGAGTTGGTTAATAGGTAACTCTTATTTGTATTTATTTCAAAGGGATAGATATTTTGATCACATCAGAGCTAATCATTTTTCTCCATTCTGACATCTAAACATAGCATTATAGTATAATGAGCTCCCAGCCTGGTTGTATGTGGAACTCGACTGGTAAAATCAGGACTGAGGAAGGCTAGAAGGCAATAGGGACTATCTGATTTCATAAAGAATCTTTTGTTGGCAAAGGTAAGTTTTAATGCTCCGTTGCCTCCTTAAGGAGACTCAGCCCGTATTTCATATCAACAAATATTGGCTGATTGAAACCAGTTCTGTTTACTTTGTGCCCTGATAAATATGGCCTTCATTCCTCTAGCATATACTTTAAGAAACAGGACCAAAAAGAGGGTAGGTTGGAGAGAGTTGGGAGACCTGGCTAATACTAAGGTGGAAAGTATATCAAGTAGAATGTAAAAGTGATTGCCCCAAGAATGTATTTAGCATAAATCGTTGCGTAGATACTTTAATGGTATCTTAATTATTGGAGTGTAATAAACCTGGTGGGAGATCTTTGACTTGGTTTTTAGTATAAATAGTTATGATAGATTTTATTTGTTTGTTTTCCCTTTATTTTATTTTAGTTATGGTAGATTTTTATGCTTGACTCCACTTAGACGCAGGGAAGTACGTATCTCATAAGCCTTTTGGCCTATTGAAGACCTCCCAGTCTTATTATTAAAATATGAAGGTACCTGATTCATATATATTTTTAAATGTTGGACCTCTTTCTGAATCCTGGGATTCAGAAATTCTTTTTTTTTTTTAATCCTCACTGGAAGATATTTTCCTATTTATCTTCAGGTAGAGTGGGAGGGAGATAGAAAGGGAGAGATAGAAAGGGAGAGAGAGAGAAACATCTACATGAGAGGGACACATCGACTGGTTGCCTCCCGCAGGACCCCGACGACCAGGGCTGGGGACGAACCGCAACCGAGGTACCTGCCCTTGGCCAGAATCGAACCCGCGACTCATTGGTCCACAGGCTGACGCTCTACTGCTGAGCCAAACCGGCCAGGATCAGAAATTCTTAACTCATCAAACTTGAGTTCTAGGTACAGACCTCTTACTGCTAGAATTATTTATAGCTTTTCCTGGCGAGTTTCTAATTTTATATAATTGTTTAATATTTTAACTATTGTGTCTGAATGGGTCAAAGTGCATATTTGACAAAAGGCTAACAGTCTGCATTCCCAAGTTTTAATGCATGAAGGATTTAGTTTGCCATTGATAAAAACATAAGTTTTTACCAATAACTACTCTTCTGTTCATCTTCAGTGAAACAATGTTGAATCAGAATTTAACATCAGACTTAGAAACATCGTGTATTTTGTAATTCTTAAAAATCCTGTGACAGGAACTAACTAAGGGCTTAATAATTAGTATAAGAAACACATTAGTCATGAGCATTTCGCCATGAACAGAGACTAAAATCCAACTCTAACCAATTTAGTGAGAAGGAGAATTTACTGGAAGACTTGTATAAGCATCAACCAATATGGATGAATGAAAGTCCTCAGTAACACCCGAAAAGGAGGCATGAATGTGTCCAGGACGCTGTCATCTCTGCTATCTCTGTGCAGAAGCCTGATTTTCTGAACCTGGCTCCTTCCACATGGCTAGGAACATGCACTGAGCAAGTCTCTGGGTCTCACCACGTGGAGTTATTAGCAACTGAGATTCTTCTTGAGCTTTAGGCTACTGTGTCCTGGGGGAGGTGAGTGATTGGCTCTCCTGGTGTACCTGCCCCCTGCCATTCCCCCCTCCCCATCATTAGAGGTACTTCTTTAGGATCTACAGCAGTGGTTCTCAACCTTCCTAATGCCGTGACCCTTTAATGCAGTTCCTCATGTTGAAGTGACCCCCAACCATAACATTATTTTCGTTGCTACTTCATAACTGTAATTTTGCTACTGTTATGAATTGCCATCG
Source organism: Tadarida brasiliensis (assembly GCA_030848825.1). Taxonomy (NCBI): domain Eukaryota; kingdom Metazoa; phylum Chordata; class Mammalia; order Chiroptera; family Molossidae; genus Tadarida; species Tadarida brasiliensis. The sequence goes on from CM061261.1 coordinate 81,112,422, forward strand.
GAAATACGTGTTTTCCGATGGTCTTAGGCGACCCCTGTGAAAGGGTCGTTCGACCCCCAAAGGGGTCACGACCCACAGGTTGGGAACCGCTGATCTACAGGAATATGGCAGTTCCTGTTCAAGTCAAAGTAGGAAAGGGTATTTTTCAGAAGTAGAAAGTGAGGTCTTCCCAAACACGAATCAGTGCAGTGCATCAGTCTTGCCTTGCCTTTTGTTCATCTTGTTTTCATTCATTAGGCAAGTTTTTATTAAGTGCCTAGCAGTGTGCCAGGTAGGGCAAGTGCAGCAGTGACCAAAAAGAAAAAATTACCGTGATGATTGTGGAATCTGAATTATAATACCACCCCTGAGAATAGGGTAGGCACAGGTCATTTATGGGACCTAAATTGGCATTTTGAATGAATATGAAAGAAGGCATACGGCTTAGTCTCTTTCCTTTTATTTTAAATCTGTTTCTAAGTAAATTAGATGTTTGCCCCCCTCCCCTCCCCAACTGTAGTAAACCCGAGGATAAGTGTCTCCAGAGATGGTGTTAACATGTTTTATTGTATTTCATTTTGGTGGATGCGTGTGCTTGGTAAATATTTGTTAAATCAATGAATTATTGAGGAGGTAATGCTTTTGTTTAACTATAGTCAGGAGAAAAGGCTGCTATTAACTGTGACAAAGCAAGCATCATTGTCTTTGTCATTCTTCAACATTTAAGTGGTCAGAATCAAATAATTCCATGTAACAAAGTCATTTTCTACAATTATCTCAAGATATATTTTTAAACTAATTCCTTCTGGCAGCTACATCTGGATGCTGTGTCATTTCAGACTAGTCTGTGAGAATAACACTGAAGAATTCTCCTGACTGAGATTGAATGATGAGTACTGTTGGCTTTGGAAAAAATTCAATATACGTATATTTTATTTTCTGCACTGCGCTTTAGCGTATAAGGTATATAGTTGGTTTTTTTTTTTTTTGAGTATTCATTTTTATTTTGTTTTGAAATAGATTTTTAAATTGATTATTCAACATTATGTGATATATGCTTATATAAATCATATCTTTATAAAGATATGGAAATTATATAATATAAACATATATAAATTATATAACACAGAGATTGTATTAATATAGTTTAAAGATTACGCAAGTAATTTATGCTTCTAAATAGAAAAATATTTTTAAAAGAATAAAATTCCCTTCTTCAGCTTTTACTTTTCTAACACTTGCCAGGTAACAGTTGTTCACTGTTTGAATATTTTTATATGGTGTGAATGTGTGTGGGGTGTTGTGGGGTTGTGGTGGGTGTGGGTGTGGGTATATGTATACCACACGCACTTGAATATGTGCTTCCTCTACTCGTATTGTTCTTCAACTTGCTTACCTTTACTAATCACTTTCTCAAGGACATCATTCCATGTCAGTACCTATTATCTTTGTAATGGTTGTGTATTATTTTATGGTGTGTACATGCCTTCATTTATGTAACCATCTTCCTCTTAGACTGTGTCATTTTTAGATTTTCAAATAATGCTTCAGTGAATATGCAGGATGGGCTGTGGATTTCTATAAGAGAAATACCTAAAGATATTCTACAAATTAGAACACCTGCCTTTTATGTTTTAGTAGTACTGCTAAATTACCCTCCAAGTAAGGTTGTACTATTTGCTATAAGGCAGTATATTGTGATGGCAAGTACTTGGAGCCCAAGGGCATGGGTTTTGATCCTAGTTCTGCTTATTACTTGGAAAGAGCCTGGTATAAGTGAATTAATACACCTGTGTCTCAGTTCTCTCTTCTACAAAATACAATACCTACTTTGATAGCTGATTGTGAGAATTAAATATGTTAACATAAGTCAAGGTCTCATAAAAGTGGCTCTCCTGTTTCTATTACAAAATGCTTTCTAGAATTATGTAAGTACTGCCTGCTATTATTAATAGGAGCACCTTGTAAGGATTCCCATGATGTGGAAAGTTGGCGGCTCAACTGATTGCTGCTTCAGAATGTTATCCTGAGGCAAATGCTGGCTTTGACCATAGATTTTTCATATGGACAGGTTATTTGTTTAGTCTCCCATCTGTGGACAAAAATGTACATTAAGCTCCTAAATTTTTGTAATATCATGTTCTGCTGTCTGCAGATCTGGTTTTCCGAGTTATTTTATCTGTCTATAGTAGGAATATATAAACTCCAAGTTGTTGTTAGAGTATATAATCTTAATTTAATCATATTTGACCTTGGGAAGACTGTCTACTTAGATTATTTTACCTAATTATTCTCAATTACATGTTTATGTTTAGATTTTTATGAGAGGTTCTACAACAAAATTTACATATGTCCTATGCTTGCTTTTGTGAAGTTGCCTTTGAAGATCTTGTCCATTATCACCCAGTGCCTCTCTATGAGTGTCTGTAAAAGACAATTGTCCTCATTTAGAAATAGGATAACCTTTACCTGCTCTGACAGACTAATGTTCTTTTATTTAGCTAATGGATGTTAACTGAGTAATGTCTGCATTGACATTTTAGCTGCCCTGAAATTAGGAGTCAGGTCAACAACTTTCTTATCAGGCATGATTTCTCTTTTTTGAAATATTTGGTTGTATTTTTTTCTTTTAAACTAGTGCAGACTTTTATTTTATCGATATTTTAGAGAGAAAGGAAGCTCCCTCTTATCGATAGAAACATTGATAAGAGAGAGCTGTATATCGGCTGCCTCCTGCACACCCCCTACTGGGGATCGAGCCTGCAACCCGGACATGTGCCCCGACCAGGAATCGAACCAGCACCTCTCAGTCCATGGGATGGCGCTCAATCCGCTGAGCCACACCGTGGGGCAGTGCAGATTTTTTTTTTAACAAGGTGTGATAAGGAAAGTAACCGAAGTTATATCCACTATGTTTTAGGTGGGGTGAGAAATGACGAAATATAAGCTCAATGACAAGACACTGAAAGAATCTTCAGATCTGATCAGAAGCAAAGCTGATAATCATAGGGAAAATCACAGACCACAGGGGAGTAGCTGTCCAAGAATGGAACAACGTGGGTTCAAATCTTGGCTCTGCCATGTTGTAGCTGTGGGACTTTTGGAGAGTTAAATTAACTTCTTTGCTCCTTAGTTACCTCATCTGTCGTCTATAAAATGACAGTAATAGTCCTCTTAAAATGAATGTTTTGAGGGTTAAGTGAGGTTATATGCATGTTAGAATAATTCATGATGCAGAGTACCCGCTGTGTAAGTGTTTGCTATGGTTATTATTATAAAAGATGTAGGCCCTGGCCAGGTAGCTCAGTTGGTTAGAGCATCGTCCCTATTTACCAAGGTTGTGGGTTCAGTCCCTGGTCAGGGCACAGACAAGAATCAACCAGTGAATGCATCAGTAAGTGGAGCAACAAATCGATGTCTTTCTCTCTCTCCATCACTCACTCTCTCTCTCTCCTTTCCTCTCTCTCAAATCAATACATTGAAAAAAAGAGGTAAAAGGACATTTTTTAAATCACAGACTACTGAGCTTTATCTCAACTCTCAGTAAAAGTCTAGAGTGTATTATTAAGCACATGACTGTGAGCATTTAGAAATGGAAGTAGTGATCCCTGGAAGGCATATGGATTCTCTAAGTTAATTCATGTCAAACTAAATTAATTTATTTTTGATAGGATGCTCCTGTTGGAACTGAATTTCAGCCAGTCTGACATAGTCTATTATGAAACTCTTTTAAAAGTGATGGACAAATATGAACTGGGTGATCGTATAATTAAACAAATTTGTAGCAGATTGAACATCTATAGACAAAGTTTATTGATTTGCTAATGAGTATCAGCCTGAAAGGAGATCCCAGCGGGAGCCACGATGGTGTGTTGTGTTGTTTTCCATTGCCGTGTTCAGCTCTCTCATGAATAACTCGGAGAAATACATCCAAGTCATGCTTGTCAAATATGTGGATATCAGAAAATAAAAAAGGAAACTGAACAGTTGGACAGGAGGCTAATGATTCCAAAAGAACTTCATAAGCTTGAACAAATAACGTGAACCTAAAAAGATGAAGTTGGATTGAGATAAGTATTTTTCAAATGTCTGTACTTCACAAAATGTAGCTATTGCCCTGGATAATCAGATATTTGGATATAATACGATCTCAGAGGCTGCAAAATTATATTGAAACAAACACTAGGACATTGAACAAAGATGCATTTATGTCTGGCAAGTTTGGAAAATACGCCACAGGGTTATGCATGTGGTTTTGGGAGCAAATGGGAAAGATCTGGAAGTTTTAGTTGACTGGTAGTGTGAGGATTGCTGAAAAAAGAGGAAGTGTCATATTAGGTTGCATTAACGTAGTTCTGGGAGTTAGCAAAAGGGAAGTGATACTGTATTATGTTTTGATGAAACTACATGTAGAATGTTTATCAGTGATATTTGGCTAATGTATTTTAATTAGCATAATTCTTAAAGATGTGTTTTGTGACATTGGCAAACTCAAGAATATTCAAAGAAGAATGATTTGGGAGGTAGTGCCTGAAAGCTATTTTATGTGAGAATTGATGGAAGAAACTGAAGTCCATTAACCTAGAAATAAAGGGAGACCGAGTCCCTAATAGTGTTTAAAAACAGGTGACAATATGTCATGTAAATAAATTATTGGACCCCATTTTGTAAATGTATATAACACAATTGCCTTACTTTAAGCTACATGTTAGGAAAATGCTTGGAATATTATGTTAAATAATTGTCACATTCAGTGGCAAAAACTAGGACTACATAGTAGAAATGTTAGGAAAGCATAATTAAAAAAAATTTTTTTCCCCTTTATTGATTTTTAGAGAGGAAGGGAGAGGGAGAGAGAGATAGAAACATCGATGAGAGAGAACATCAGTTGGCCGCCTCCTGCATGCCCACCACTGGGGATCAGGCCCACAACCTGGGCATGTGTCCTGGCTGGGAATCAAACCTGCCACCTCTTGGTGCATGGGTTGATGCTCAACCACTGAGCCACACCGGCTGGACGGAAAGCATAATTTTTTACTTGATGTGCAAAGAAAACTTTTTAATAATTAGCAGATTCATGCCTGGCCGGTGTGGCTCAGTGGTTGAGCATCGACCCATGCACCAAGAGGTCACCGGTTCAATTCCTGGTTAGGGCACATGCCCAGGTTGTGGGCCAAATCCCCAGTGGGGGGCCAATCGATGTTCTCTCTCATTGATGTTTCTATCTCTCTCTCTCTCCCTCTCCCTTTCTCTCTCTCTAAAATCAATAAAGAAAAAAAAATTAGTAGATTCTGAATAGAGTAGACTGCCTGCAGATTTCTGTGGTAGAAGTATCTCTTTTTCATTAAAGAGATGTTTTACTTTTTAAAAATGGATTCATATCTAGTATCATTTAATTAGTAATATTTTAAAACTTTTAAAAAATGTGTAGAAATTCTGAGTGTCTCTCACTTTCTGTTTATTTTTTATTTATTTTTTGTGTATAAAAGGAATATCAGCTAGAAACTTACCCAGGTAGAGAAAAGTTGTCCAAATCCCACAGCAAATTAGAATTCAGTTCCCATTATTATTTGAAAATTCAGGTAATGATCATTCTCTGAACTGTTCCAGGCTTCAGAAAGGCATTTCTCTACTCTCAGCTGTGCTTGGGTTTTATGAAGCTGGGTAACTAAAATAATTTTCTGTAAGACAGAATTGCCTTCTGATGGATATTCTGTGATACTCTCTATCACAATTGCTTGCAAGTTTGTCTTTAAGTATATATTGTTGGAAGTAAGTTGTTACTGTTGATACTCTCTGTATTTTTACTTGACTTGTAACACAAGTATAGGAGGTTGATTTGTCCCCTAGTGTGCTGTTCCTCCTAGGTAACAGGGTAGTGTCTCCGAGAGCGCCGTCTTGTTGAATCCCTCTTGTTGGGTGGTGAATGGAGGCACAGAGCGGTGCAGGGTTACCTGTGAATCTGCGGTGGAGTAAGTTTGCCAGTGATCAGACGGTGAAAGTTGGCAGTATGGGGCTAACCTGATTTGTAGAACTCTGGTGCAGTTTATGCAGGAAATCTCAGAGAGAGACCACATCTAATGTCCATCATTGTTTTTATAGTTCTTTTCTTTGTATGCAAAGACTCATCTTTCTAGGCGGTGCTCCAAGTGGGCTGTTTTTTTCCACCTACCTAATAGTATTAGCTAATGATTATGAACACATATTGCTGTACAGTCATTTGTTATATTGGAATAATAAGTGCTTTACATTCATTATGTCATTTAGCCCTCACAACATTTTTATAAATGAGGAAATGAAGAAGCAGAAGGTCAGGGAGGTTAAGTATCTAAGATCAGACAGCCAGTGAGTAAGAGTTTCCTGGTCCACCTGACTCCAAAGCTCATAATCATCTTTATTATTTGATAAAAATGCCTAATATAGAGCAACTGAGAACATCACCCTAAATTTACTTGGTCTTTCCTGAAGCCTACTTACTTAGGAATGTCTCAGTCTGAGGCTATAGACATGAATGAGGACCAAGGTTCTTGATTTCGTGAGCTTGCAATGTAGCAGGAAGAATATTATTAAACAGATAATGACAACTAGTAACAGTTTTGAGAGCTGCTACCAAAGGAAAGTATGGTTCAAACCATTATATGAGAGTAGATATAGGCCTTGAGTTTCGGTAAGCCCCCTGTGCTCATGATGAGAAACAATTTAACTTAGAAGAAAGAGCAAACTGCAGTGTCAGATGGGCTAGACCCATTCCTTACTAGCTGCCAGACCTCGTTGGTACTTTATCTTCTTGGAGGCTGCTTTTTTCTGGGTGAGGTAGGCCTGATCCTCAAGGCTATTATAACAGAATTTCTGTATCTTTTAAGTCACACATTCACAAATACTACCACGGGCTATAATTTTCCCCTAAAAGTTCATGCAAGTAGAATAGAAAAATTGCAAGTCTCATCTTTAAACCCTTCCTGAATAATCACATGTGTTAGGAGTAGAGAATAACCTAATTGAGCTTTAGGTGAGGTGCTGTCACTTCTTACATGATTTATTTCCTTATCTGAATACTACCAGTATTCATGTTCCATCAAAATGACATGGATCTTTGCAGTTTATCAGGAATAGTGGAAATAGGAATGTTAAATGTATGAATCCCAGAATCGGTTGTATTATATGCACTTCCCCTGGAGACAGCACAGAGGATTTGTCTAATAAGTATTAGCTGCTCTTATTATGTGTAAACATTATCGTCATCAACATCATAGTGTATGCAAGTCTCGTCTTTCCACTTACTAGGTTTATGACCTTGGACCAATTACTTCAACTTTGTGCATCTCAGAGAAAGTTGATTCTTTCTTTTCTATGTATCTCACCAAGTTGTTGTAAAGGTCAAATAAAATAACATTGTTGTATGAAATAATCTGTGTTATGTGAAAACAAACGAAATAATACATGTTGTGTGAAAGCACTCTCTAATTGTAGAGTGCATAAATATATAATATTTATATATATATTTATAAAATGGCTTATTTGGTAATCCCCAAATCATTTACCTGAGACATGAGACCTTAAACAATTCAATATTTTAATGAGCTGCCAGTATGGATTAAGGAAAGACACAATACTGTTAGAAAATGGGAGGGAGCCTGGTATTTGATACTCATGAGATCCCACAAATCTAAACATACATTATTGATGTGGTTTTAAATTGTGGACATCTTTTTATTTTGCAATCAAATAAGTACGCCCAGAATATTTTATTTAGGGCCCCCCCAAAATAACTATTTTAACCATTAGATGAACACTGGTCTAATGTATTTATCTTAGGGATACTTGAAATGACTTTTCTGTTTGAGAGACAGACACCAAGGAAATCTTGAGTAAGCCTTAAAATATTTAAAACATTATATTTATTCACTTAAAATATTTGAACCTAAAACAGAAAAATGCATTCTTAGCTTGGCTTGTACCCTTGATGACTTGGCACACCGCCTCTCTCCTTCTCTTAACTGTATTACTATCCTTTCTGCAGGTTTTTTTTTTCTCTTTCTCCTGGGATATGTAGAAGTCTGGGGCAGGAGGTTTCTGGGATGAGTCTGTCTTGTCTCAGGTTGCAAGAATGGAGATGTCTTTGAGGTAGGCCCTCAGATAGTTAGTCACATAAGTAAAGAAGGTGAAATCAATCCAGTGGTGTATTTGCCAATTCTACACATCCATTCACATCTTCTGAAAAATACAAGAGGCTCCATTGCTGAAGGTAGCTGATTGTATGTATCTGCGCCCCTAGCCATGGAAATCCCCCTTCACAGAGAGCAGCGCTGAATCTGAAACCCACGGGGGCTTAGCAGCGCAGAAAGGAGGCAGTGGAGGATTGAAAGGACCAGTGCGTGAGGCAGAAGAGCGAGAGTTGCAAGACACGATTCCTAGAGAGGGAGAGTGCACACAGCTCTGGCACAGGAGAGCGATTTGTTTTACAAAGAAAGAAAGCACACTTTCTGGAAAGATTGAACCGTGTCAGACTTTGATTTGTATAGAGGAGACGGGGATATCTGGCCAGCGGTTTCCAGTTACAGGCTTCTCTTGGCAATGCTCCCTGGTTCTCATTCTTGCTTCGGATTTTCTTAAGGAAACTCGGTGGTTTTAGGGGCCTGTTTTTTGAGGAAATAAATTACAAAGCAGCTCAGTTTTCAGCAAAAGTTTTTTGACAGGGACTAGAAAAGATCAGTTTTTATCTAAAGTAAATAATGTAGGAAAGAGAAAACACAGAGCTGTTGGAAAAGAGACACAATTCACATTTTTTTTTTTTTGTAGAAAATGTGATTCTGTACTATTGGCACTATTAAGAATTCAATTTGCTGTTCATATAGATAATAATTATCACAATTCAATGGCTTTTGTATGTATTAGCAATAAAATGGGAGAATATTATATGAAAAAGTGTATTCATTGTTGCAACTGAAAATATAAAACAATAAAAAGCTTATTACTGTTTATAAAATAAAACTTAAATACATGGAACAATGTGTGTAAATTTCTTAAAATTTTAATTAGATGTCTCATTTAATTCCCATCTGAATTTCATCTGGAAATATAAAGAAGTGAACAATTAAAAATTTAAGAAGGAATAATGAGAGCAGTGTCCTATCCAGATAGTGAAATGAATTATAATGTGACAGCAATTTAAAGCAGTGTGGTGCTGGCACACAAATGATTGAAAGATCAGGGGAGCATAGCAGGACTCCTGGATGATCCCTAAGCACAGTGATTTGCAGGTCATTTCAGAGACCCTGAAAATGCCCAGAAGTTCCTTCAGCCACGAGAGAAAGGATGGGGCCTCTGAGCTCTCTCATCTCCACCTCAACGAGAACAGCTCGGCTTTTGTGCATTTTATATAAGGAGTTCCCACATTTATATGTTGGTTTCCCCTCCAAAAGGGTTTTCATTGCCCTGATATTAATAGGTGGTAGAGGGTGCCTCACTAATCATGACAGGCTTATGAAATAAATTATGTTGGGGAATCTGGACTTATTAATAGGAGATGGGAGGCTTGAGTTAGTGCTTCACCTTGTACAAAAAGATAAATGCCAGATGGATTTGAAAATAAAAACATGAGAATACTTGAAAGAGGTATTTGTAGATATTAGCATGATCTCTGGATAAAAGGAATTTCTAAACATAAGAGTAGTAGATGTCACAATGGAAAAATCTGATAGCATTCTCAATATGAAAATAGAAAACTTTGCATATCACCCCAAAATATCCAAAAAGTAAGCAACAAAAGGAATAGCACTAATATGCAAAACAATGAATAATATTCTTACTTTATAAATAGATTTTTACACATGAAGAAAAAACAGAAATAGCCCGTGTCATATCTTATCCCACATAATATTCATTTGAAAAAATCTGTATCCTCATCAGTATTTGCAGAAGTATAATAAAAATAACAATGAATTGCTACTTATTTGACCTCCTAAGATAATGCTTAATGCTTGTAAAGTTGCAGTGAAGGAGTGGATTCAGTTCTGCTTGGTGAGAGTACAAATTGTTAAAATCTTTCCGCAAACAACTGGCAGTGTGTCAAGAGACATCAGAACTCACATTCTTTGACTCAGTAATACTCGAAAAATGTTATGTTCAATATATTCTTTTGGTATTTATATTTATTAATTTAATTTTCAAAACAATGTAAGTAATGCCTACTACTCTCAGTAAAGTGTTAATATGATGCCCACTTTGAAGAATTCAAATTACATGGAGAAAAGTAAGACAGCTAATAGTATGTACATGTATTTTACATAATTATAATTATATTGAAACTAATATGTAGGAATAGAAAAACCAGAAAGAAAACAAATGTTAGCAGTAATTAAAGTTCTTGATTGTGGGTACATGTTGTTTTCAATAAAATGAGTATGAGTTTGCATTTTTCTAATTTTTACTAGCAGAAAACAAGATTATTTAAAATAATTATCCATGGCAAACTTTAAAATTGGGTTTCCTGCCCTGGCTGGTTTGACTCAGAGGTTAGAGTGTTGGCCTGTGGACCAGAGAGTCCTGGGTTCGGTTCCCGCTAAGGGCACGTACCTCGGTTGCAGTTTGTCCCCAGCCCCGACTGGGGTCGTGTGGGTAGCAACCAGTCCATATGTCTCTCTCATGCTGATGTTTCTCTCTCTCTCTTCCTCCATCTCTCCCTCCTGCTCTATCTGAAGATGAATGCAAAAATGTCCTCGGGTGAGGATAAAAATAAAATAAAATTGGGTTTCCTATTTTGTCCCAGTTGCATCATTATTGCCTAAGCCAGTTTGAACCTGTTGTGATGATCTGAAATATTTATTGGATCTATTTCTGGAAAAATCTTATTGTGATAAATAGTCTTAAAAATCCTACTCCCTTCCCTGCTTTATTGAATCCTTGGACCCCATTTTCTAAAGAAGCAGGCACAAGGTGGAAAACCACTGGAAGACCGTGTTAAATTCAAACTAAGTATTAATTGACTATGAAAACATACTCAAATAGTATTTGAAAATGTCATGAAGGATAATCCAGAAAGTACCATTTCGCAGGACATGTGAAACAAACCGTAACACCTCAATGCCAAGAGATGGTTGGGTGTCTAATGCTGGGGCATGGTAGCTTAGGTTGCCCCCACTGTGCTCTGACTGTGGCTTCTTCCCGCTGTAGCGTTTGCGGATGGCTGCCTGCGAGTCTGATTCACGTCTCTGCCATGTGTCTCATTATTTTGATGGTATCGATGTTTTGTTCTGTGAAGGTAACGACTCTCTCTTTTGTTCTCTGAATGTTTGCACAGCTAGTGCAGTGAAGTTTGCTCACACCCAGGAACCTCTCCTCCTCTGTCTCCTTTCTCTGTCTTGCAGGAACTGAGGGTGGCTTCTGGTGTGTTGTGTGGCTCCATCATTTCCTTCCTGCCTCTCATCCACTCCATGATGTAATTCTTGGCACTTTTACTTCCTTTGTAGAGTAGGATGTGATGTCATAGAGAAGGGGACAGGGCTATCCAAATTCTCTCAATTGCTGGGAGGAGCTGCCCAGGTGTGCTGAGGGGCCTGTACTCAGGAAGAGAAACAGGGAGTCCTTCACAGTGAGTAACCCCACTTTCGAGTGCACCCAAATTTCTGTTAAAACGTTGCCCAGTATTCTGGAGTTTCCTCTTTGGCCCTTTCTAGTTTTAATCAGTTTGCCTTTTGGACATTCCCAGTTCAGCTCAATTTTCCTCCTTTCTCCTCTGACCCCTTCTTTCTGCCATCCTGTGCCTCTTCCCCTAGCCCCACTCTTCCTTGCTTGCTTACTTGTGTGTGTCTGTGTCTGTTGACCTTCTGCACATATCTTTTATGAGTGACCATTAGTGTCCTCAGCATTGCCTATCATTTGGGGTGATGCTCACCCTATACTCAGTCCATGTGGCCACAGTGTCTGCTCTCAGTAATTCATAAGTATGCACTGCTGTACTTACAGTTCTTCTTATTTTAAAAATTCTGTCAGCATTTTTGTTTTCATGTCTGTTTCTTTCCCTCCCTTCGTTGTGATCTAATCTTTCCCCCTTTCAGCTGTTATGCAGTTTCCTTCTTGCCTTTTTTAACCAATATTTTTACGCGTTAGTCCTCTTCCCTGCACAGCTATGCCTATGCTTCTTCCCCCCTTTCCCAGTTTTCAGTTCAGCTCTCTGTGTCCTCCTTTGTGAGGACAGCTTTTCTTCTTTCCTAATGACATACTTGTAGCCATACCTTCTTTCTAGTGTAGCTCATATTTTTATATTCTTTAAAGGACTTACCAACTATGACGAAGGGACTGATCCAGACTGGGAAAAATGGGGAAATTCCTGGGAAGTAGAAAGGGGGGGAGACCAGGAAAGTGGCCCTAATGGTGAGGTGGAGTTGTATGTAACTCATTGGAGGACCCGATGAACAGAACATTTGCTAGTGACTTCGTGGAAATGTGTCCATTGATAGTAGGAGAGGTCACAGAGCTATTATGAACAGATTTGGAAGCCTTTTCCATTTTCAATTTTTAGAGTGCCCCTGTTAGTTCTTAATAATTATGATCCTTCCAGTAAATCCTCACAAATTAGAGCTCTAGGATCTTTACGTTGCATGGGGCCATGACCTGTGCAGAAAGTTCTGTACGGGATCTTTAATGAGGTGTTGTCCAGCCTTGGGGGAAGTCACTGTGAAGGCGTATGCAGACTTGTTTCTCGTACCTGGAGGTGGCCCCTGTAGTCCCTGCTGGTGAGCAGTGTGGTCACTGCTGTTTACTGCTTTCAGTACATGTAGCTCAGTCCCTGGCTAAATAAAAGAACTTGATTTTCAGGGCGGATGGTCTAATGCCTATGGAAATAGCTATGTCCCATGCATTCCCCACACTTTGTTTAAAGAACTCCCTTCTACCTAGAAATGAGTAGGACAGAGAGGGAGAGAAAAAATGGGACTCCATTTATAAAACTGAGATGGGCTGGATGGGAAGAGGCAGGGATTTGCTTGAAATTAATTGGAAAAGGCAAAAGAAAGGAAACTGAGCTGAACTGGAAAACATACTGTAATGAGTTACTTGGGTTTCTCTGTGTTTCTTTCCATTTGGGTTGTGAAGGACTGTTTTTTTTTTTTTTCATTTTCTTTTTACTATAAAAGAAGTTGATCAAAATGTGAATCCAGTGAGGTTATTTCTGACCAGCACTTTGTTCTCTGCTGTTGGTAGCATTCGGGCTCCATGTTTCCAAGGGCCTGGAAATTTAGGAAACATTTTAACAGCCTGAAAGCATGTCTTTAACCAATTTTAATAAAGGAAATTTTGTACATTTGTTACATAAATGTCCAGGAAAAAAATTATTCTTACTTTGGACACTTGAGTTGTGTGATAGGACCTGATTTTGATATAACAGCCCCTTTAAAAATTTAAGGAAACACTGCATGATTCACACATGTTTTCATTTTGCATGCCTCCATTCAATAATCTATGAATCTTATCTTTATTTTTATTTTTCAGGCACTAGAAAAACATCCCAACTCACCAATGACAGCAAAGCAGATATTGGAAGTCATTCAGAAAGAAGGGTTAAAAGAAACAAGGTCAGTATTTATATTTACAACATTTCCCATTTTTATTGATTGATAATGGCCACTAGTTGCAAAGCAATAGATATATCTACATTTTGCTATTATAATTGATTGTGAATTAAGTAACTACCTGCAAATATTTCTGTGACTGCCAAATATTTGGATGACCAAATATTTCCTTGGAACTGCCCGTTGGCTTAATCAGTTTCATTGGACACATTAACATTGAGCATGCTTGTTAAACAAAGCACAGCACTGTGTGAATTATCCACTTACTGGAATCACTCCTCTCTCTTTTTCTTGTAAGAGGAGATTGCGTTTCTGAAAGTGAATAGTGAAAGAGAAACTCTTTTGCAGGCTTGATAGGTCCCAGGGTATAAAGATGAACTCACGCTGATAAAATCCAAAGTGCCAATGAATGTGGTTGAAAATTTGGTACTCATGTTTAGAACTATATTTGGAGCATCATTAGCTAGTGAGCCTTTTTAAAAAATAGCGATGAGATATGATTCACACAGCATAAAATTCACCATTTTAAATGTACAATTCAGTGGTTTTCGTATAGTCACAGATTCGTGCAATTATTACAACTTTCTAATTTTAGAACAGATTCAGCAGCCTGAAATGAAACCCTGACACCCATTAGCAGCCATTCACCATTCCCTTCTCCCCCCACCCCTGGTAACTACTAATCTACTTTTTATGTCCATGAATTTGCCTATTCTACGTTTCGTATATATGGAATTATATAATATGTAGCCTTTTGTGAAGGGTTTCTTTCACGTAGCATGATTTTTTTCCTCCAAAGTCCGTCTATGTTGTGGCATGAATCAGTGCTTCATTCCTTTTTGTTGCCAAATAATATTCCATTGTATGGATATACCACACTGTTTATCTGTGATGATCCTTTATTTTATTTATTTGTTAATTTTACAGTTTTGGCTTTAGCCAGTAGTTTAGGACCATAGAGATGATATTATTCAAAGAGAAAAGAAAAAAGCGTGTTAAAGGATAAAATAACCATCAAGTTGTCATATATGTGTTTGTAGCAATCTGTGTGACATAGTGCTTTGCGTATGTGAAGTTGGTCTATCTGCAAGCCACTGAACATACAGTGGCTGTAACTTGGTGAAAATTGAACCTGCCGAGCAACCTTTTGACTGTTTTGACTGACACTGAGATAGAACTGCTGAGAAGCATGAATATTCTCCCAAGGCCAACTTTTCCCAAAACATCAGTCTTACCTACAACTCCTATAACTGTAAAATGCAGGTAATATCAGCCTCTACCTGTTTAAAATGCATCTCTTGGGAGTGCGACCCGGGAACATCACAATGTAGTGTGGTATAGGACACCTAGCTCAAGTTTTCTTCCCTGTCTTAGAGCTTTTTCTGCCCGTTCTGAAGAAAGAGCCCGAGATAAGGTAACCACACTGTGTGCGCAATAATTGTTCTCCCACCAGTGGGCAGGGAAGATGCCAACTGAGCCTACAGCTCTGTTAGAGGAGGCCCTGTTCCTCTAAGCAAGATGTCAGTGTGAGGAGTTAGGGAAGAAAATGGGGACACCTGGAAATTAATTTGCTCCTCGCTGCCTGTCAAAAACCTTGAAAATACTGGTGCCATTTAGAAAGCACTGAAAATGTTTGTGCTATAGCCAGAAGAAAAGAGGGGGTAAAAAATCTAAGGATTTCAACTCCTGTCGACGGTGGGCAGTGTGCCAGAGGAACCTGCCAGTGCAGACAGAAAAAGCATATCCTGTGAGCAGACATTTGAAATTTGTTCATTACGTTATTTTTCTCTGCAGGAGTGACGACTATGCTGCTATCAGTTATGTACCTTCAGATATAAAATTCCTGTGCCATGGCTCTGAACAGCATTTTAATTACGTTTATTATTATAACAGCATTAGTTCCTATTTTTCAAAATTCTGGTCTTCCCAGAATGATATGTTAAAGGGTTTTAGGCATATGTAGTTTTAGTTAAAACAAAAAACAGAACAGCTTCTTTAAAGAGTAAAGAACAATGAAATTGGAAACATTGCCTCCCATTCCTCTAAATACAGTCATCCCTCTGCCCCACCCCCAATAGTGTCCTTCTCTAGAGGAAAAAATATATATATTTGTTGTTAGAAATACTGATAAACCAGTACCTGCCAAGAATTCATAAGTTGAGCAGTCGAAGAAAGAGACGACAGTTCTATTTATGTTCTATTCTGTAAAATTAGTTTTACATGGAAGGGGCTCAGATTATGCATTTTATGTTCTCATTTATTTCTAAATCTGTTCAAATCTCCTCCCTCCTGTCAGCAGGGACCTGTTACATACGACTGGTGTATCTGTGACCACTCTTGCCTTGTTTTCTAGTTCTAGTTTGTTATTAGAATCATCTGTAAAATAAAACTATATAGAATTTGAGTGAGTTTGGGGACTTTCCTACACATTATGTATGTTTTAGTGAGAAGATTGTAACATTTATGTTGCCTACTTAATGTATAATTTGCTGCCTTCCATATTCTTAAATGTTTTCCAAATATTTAAGGTAGCCAAGTAAATGAAGGGTAATTGTATCTATTTTTCTTAAGTAGAGTTACATTTAGAAATTCCATCATCTTAAGGTCAGACATAGCTGTTTAATTTCTAGGTATTTATGAATGATGTGTTTTCCAAGAAATGCAGGGTTGTGATATGCCTGGCAAAGCTCACGGGAGTGGTTGTGAAAGTTGCTAATGTGACCATGACCCTCGGGCAGTCTCCTCTGTGGATGAGAGGTCATGGTCACAGTCCTCGCCCACCAGTCCACCTCTGTACCTAAGCATTCTAGAAAAGAGGAGATTGGGTTTGTAATTCATCATCATTCCCAATCTGGCTTCAAAGTAAAGCCATGTGTCTCAGGTACCCTGGGGGTCTTTATTATGACAAGCAGGGCTCCCGTGGCATTTACCTCACTGCGCTGCAATTTTGTCCTTGTATTTCTTCCCACCAGTCTGTGAGCAGTTCAAGGGCAGGTACCTACCACTCCTGGCATTCAAGAGATACTCAGTAATTATTTGTTGAGTAAATAATCTTCCTTCTTAAGATGTTAATTTGCTGGTGCCTAGCAATGACTTTGGCTTACATTTATTTAGAGTTAGAAGCTTCTTGTGTTTTTCATCCTCTTCAATAGTTTGTTTTAATCAAAAGGAATCTTAACAGTTTTGTGGGCATCTCATTAAATATATGCATGCTGCTAATCTCTAGCAGATCATCTATGAGCAAGTAAAGTTATTATATTGTTGCGTGTTTTCAAACACTGTAAGTGCTGCTGGTTTAAACTTGTAACATATAATAAAAATACACCAATAATTTTGGCAAAGCTGATGTATTTGAATGTGTTCAGTATATATGATATTGTTGATTTATTTGACAGATGAAATTCTTGACAGCTTATGCAACCCTTTTTCTTTTCAAGTGACACTGTAAATTATATACTTTTCATATAGATATGATAAAAAGAGGACATCTTTTCTGTATCATGTTCTGTGTATCTTCTTCATGTTATTGATGAAATGTGTAGTGTATGATTAAGCACTATTTGGAAAAGCCAGACTGAAATAAGTACTTTCCATGTGGTTTTAAAAAGTATACGGATATAATAAATTGTCAGAAGGACAAATGGTTTTTATTGAAAAAAATTAATAATATCATGGCCTGACTTCCTAGGATTGGTTTTTTGATGAAAATATATTTTGGTAAGTTTTAATTTCCTTCTATATAACAGCATAGAAGATTTTATCAATACAGTTTTGCTCTCGTCTATCTATATACTTACTCTTACTGATTCTGAGTGATTACTTTCAGGCTTCTATTACCTTGTGTTTATGAGTTGCCAACAATTGATAAAACATAGCAGTATGAATGCTTTTCAGATGATCGGAATCTTGTAATCAGTCAAATGACAATGCTGCTTGTATAGAGGGGATAAAAAATGTGCACATTCCAGTCTGACACTTTTGTGGATGGGTATCTAATATCCCTGCTCAGACTCTGGGCTAAACAAATGTCCACTTCCTCAGGGAGTTAGTGTGCTACTGTAGAATATGGTCCTGTCTGCAGTAATTAAAAATATTTGTAGAAAAACAGGAGTAACTCCAGTTACCATGTTAGTTTGCCAGGCAGTGGTCTTAATTCTGCTTTTCTGTTTTGAGTTTGCTTTGTAATTCCTTTACAAAGAGGACGGAGGGATTTTTGATGCCTGAGAATATGTTTTTCTCTGCTTATATAATTGTTCAAGTGATGCTTCCCAAGAGGTGTTAGCTCAGTTATAGTGACACATCTGGGTTGGAAGGTCGAGGAGTGAGGCTTGTAGCACTTACTAGAGAGAGCAGAACAGCCGTTCATCAGTGAGGCATAATTTCTTATATGTTGGGCATTATCATTACAAGATACCTGTCATTAATGTGGCATGAACTGTGATATGGTTTTCATGTTATTTGGAAATAAGTAAATAGTTTTTTAATAGAGGTGAGGCAGTCATAAAATGAAGGCAAAAAAAAAAAAAAAAAAAAAAGAGCTCACACAAAGCAATATAAAACCATACTTGGACCACACTTGGATTGGGTCAGGGCAATATTTATGAAGTGCATTTTTACAACATTATAGTTGCCTTACTTAACAAATGTTAGTTTTTATCAGCCATTTATAGAGTAGCAGCCTGTAATTACATATCACAGTGGGGACATTTGAAAAGATTTATAAACGATCTCTGTTGTGTTTAGTGTTACTCAGAATATGGATATATTTTCATTTTTGCAATGTGGAACATGTAATTGGCAATCTAAGATTTTGTCATTATTCTGGTATCAATGAAAAATTTTCCCCCCACAGATAATTCTAAGAATAAATTTGTTTTTAGCTACTTGTCTTAAGGCTTTGCATGTTTTTTATTTTGTAATTTCTGTTATGTTAAAATTAGGATTTCCACTGGGCAGTAGTTTATTAAAGATGTTGCATTTTTCTAGGGGAATAAAATGTCAGAAAAATTCTATTACCATGTATAGTGACAAACAATAAAATTTCTTGGCATTTCTCTCAATGAGATTTACGTTTCTAATTAGTGCTATAGGAGATGATTCTTTCTTGCTGCTGAAATGTTTTGTCTAGAGATAAGAAAGTAACACAAATAATTCCTACTGCAAAATCAATTCTTATCTCCAGACTCCATGTTGGCATCCATCCTTTGGTACTGAAATGGTGGTCAAGTTTGTTTATGTTGGGGCATTTTAGAATTACAGCGTTAATTCACAGTGTCATCTCTGCCATTTAATCCTCTCATTGTGTAAACGGTGTGCACAGCCAGCTCCTTAGAGAGGGATGAATGAGACAATGGTGTTATTAAACAGAAACAGAGGGCGATCTGCATATATTTATGTGTGTGTATAGGTGGGTACATGAGTGTGTAAACAAACCTTTGGAATAATCTGTCTCTTAGTTGTCATACATTTTATTTGTCTTCATTACTCAGAAATCTAAATCAGAGCAATTCCTGAATCTCTCCTCCCCTACCACCATGGCCACGTGGTTCTGGGCTAGTCTTCTGTTCCCTGAGTACATCTTTCTTTCTTTGTATCCCACTCTTTGACATTCATTCTTTCCTCTTATAATTTCTTCTTTTTATTTAAATGTGTTGGAGTGACATTGGTTAATAAGATTATATAGGTTTTAAGTGTACAATTTTATAACACATCATCTGTATATTGCGTTGTATGTTCACAATCCAAAGTCAAGTCACTTAACTTTCCGTCACCATATATTTAACTAACCCATTACCCTTTCCTACCTACCTCCAGCCTCCTCTCCTTCTGGTAACCACCATACTGTTGTCTGTGTTTTTGAGTTTTTGTTTATTTGTATTATTTGTTCATTTGTTGTGTTTGGTTTTATATCCCACATATAAGTGAAATTATATGGTTCTTGATATTTTCTGTCTGGTTGGTTTTGCTTAGCATGATATTCTCAAGATCCATCCATGTTATTGCAAATAGCAGTCTTTCATCTTTTCTTATGTCTGAGTAATATTCCATTGTATATCTTCTTTATCCAATCATCTATCAAAGGACACTTTGGTTGTTTCCATGTCTTGACCACTGTGAATAATGCTTCAGTGAACATAGGGGTACATACATCTTTACAAATAAATGTTTTCAATTTTGGGGGGTAAATACTAGACTGCAATTTGTCACTATTCACAAAATGGGTCAAACACTTAAACTTTCTTAACTACATTAACACAGTATCTTTTTATTTGGTCTCTTTAAACATGGTCTCCCCCTTTTTAAATCTTTTTTTTTCTCAAAAACTACCACTTTACAGTACCATTTCTTTTTTCTTTCTTTTTTTTGTTAATCCTCATCTAAGCATATTTTCCCATTGATATTTTAAGAAAGAGAGTAGAAGGGAGGGACAGGGAGAGAGAGAGAGACAAACAGGTATAGATTGGTTTCCTCCTTCACAATCCCGACCAGGGCTGGGGATCAAACCTGCAACCCAGGTATGTGCCCTTGACCAGAATCGAACCCATGACCCTTTGCTTTGAGAGGTAATGCTCTAACCGCTGAGCCAAACCGGCCAGGACTATAATAGCATTTCTTAACTGATAACTAACAATATTCCAGAGAATATATTGTGACTATAAACTATGAATCGAAAGAAATTGTCAGTTGTATGTTTGGTGATAGTTAGATAAAATCAATATGCTACTTTTTTCCTAGTGAGATGATATCTGAATAAATGCATGATATTCTAATAATGCAGGCTTATGATATGAATAATGAAAGCATACATTATACCTTACAATTAGATGAGATTTTTGAATTTCTAATCTGGTCCTTTTTATATACATTTGATTCCTCCCAAAATATGTTGTTGGATGACATTATATGCTTTTTTGTACATAATTAATTAGTTTTAAATTAACTGGTATAAAGCTTGTATGTAAAAATTCATAATTTATGCATGGATATCACTACCTGTTTAAAAATAATTATATAATTTGTCATAAATGAAATTTTATTTTTACTTAAAATTGCTTTTTTTAAATCCTCACCCAAGGATATTTTTTCATTGATTTTTAGATAGAGTGGAAGGAAGGAAGAGAGGGAGAGAGAGACAGAGAAACATTGATTTGAAAGAGATACATCAACTGGTTGCCTCCTGCATGACCTTGACCGGTGCTGGGGATCGAACCTGCAATCCAGGTGTGTTTCCTGGACCAGAATTGAACCTGAGACCCTTCAGTCCTTGGGCCGACATTCTAACCACTGAGCAAAACTGGCAAGGGCTAAAATTGCTTTTTTATATTGACAACGTGATTGAAATAATTCTTCAGGAGGATGATAAGATTATATATTATTGTGGAAGCATTTCCTGAGTTAAAAAATAATTATGTGAAACATCATCCTATCAGGTCAGTTTTGAACTCCTCAGCACACCCCTAATCAGTCTGGACTCGGGCCACTTAAAAGCCTTTATGTTCAGGCATCGGATATTGCAACCACAGTAGACTACTTGCTTTCACGGTGAAATCTCCCCCATTATCTTTTCATGATTTTGAAAGTAGAAGTAGAGCCCCATGAGGCATTCATGAACTGTGTTGTGTGTGTGTGTGTCTGTGTGTGTGGCGGGGGGATATATTCACATACTCTCACATGCACTCCTGGTAGTTATCACATTGGTCCATAAGAGGCAGTAAGATTGGTTTGCTGAATGGGGAGGAAGCACTTCTCAGATAGAATGGGTCACACTAATGTAATAAATTTGGAACAGGACTTTTCCTGGTTCCCAGATTGAAGTCATATGTGATTGGCTTAGTCTGCTCAGACTGACATGACAACACACCATAAACGGGATAGCTTAAATAGTAGAAATTTATCTTCTCACAGTTCTGGAGGTTAGAAGTCCCATATCAAGGTCCAGCAGGGTCTCTCTTCCTGGCTTGCAGATGGCCGTCTTCTCGCTATGGCCTCGCATGGCCTTTCTTGGGTGTGTGTGTGCAGGGAGAGAGTGAACTCTATGATTTTTCTTATAAGCAGGTAACTCCTATCAGATCAAGGCCCCATCCTTATGACCTCATACAACCTGAATCACTCCCTTAGAGGCCCCATCTTCAAATACAGCCACACTAGGGGCTAAGGCTTCAACATTTAAATTTTTTTTTGGAGGGGGGAGTATAACTATTCAGTTCATAATAATGATTCAGAATTTGGAACTTTACATTTCCAGAATTCATGGCATACCATAAGAATATTTCTAGAATTTTGAGTATCTGATTCATCTTGGAAGGTGTTCTGATACCAATATGCTTAGTACTGAACTGTACTTACTTGCATTCTTACATACTCCTAGTATGTGTTTTCATATGTTATTCCTAACATAAACCGATGGAGCACTTGGGTTGTTTTGTGTTCAAATATAATGTGTATAGTCACATAACATAAATTGATTTGGATTTTATTAGAAGCCTTTGGTAAAAATAGCTGTGGTGAGTACATATAACCCTCAAGGCATCAATATTCACTAAGGTATGCAATTATAGCTATGAAATGGCCATTTTTTAATATGCCTTTTTATTTTGTCAAGCTTTCTTTCTCCATTCTTCCAAGTAATTGAACAAAAAGGTAATTTAGGTGATTTCAGCTTTATCAAGATCGAGGTATAATTTACTCCAGAAATACTGAGTTCTCTATAAATATTTCAGTGCAGAAATAGAAGCAGAAATGGATATAAAATTACATTGTATGTGAGCCTTTGTAAGGATCCTATGCAGGTGAAAATCTTTGCAGAGGAATAGGCATTTCACTGGGGTGATTTTATTTAATTTTTTTCTAAGTGGTATTTTTCTCTTTATCTCTTCATTTCATTGCTTGTGCTCTTAATTGCCACATGCCTAAATGATTTTAGTTTTGCTTCGTTGTTTTGAGCTTGACAACATAATTTAAATGCAAAACAGTTGATATGCTGACATGGGGACTTCTTTTTATAGTTGATTTGTTTTAGAGGAATAAAAATTATGGCACTTTGTTAAGCCAGGTTTTAAAAGCTGCAGTGCATAATTCCTAAGAATACGTTTGAGTTCTTTCAGAACAATTAAGGACTATTTACCCTACACCTCGTGAGATGCCTATACAAA
This sequence comes from Tadarida brasiliensis, assembly GCA_030848825.1. Classification (NCBI taxonomy): domain Eukaryota; kingdom Metazoa; phylum Chordata; class Mammalia; order Chiroptera; family Molossidae; genus Tadarida; species Tadarida brasiliensis. Next base: position 81,135,121 of record CM061261.1, read on the forward strand.
GTCAAATTGATAATGATTGACTGGGAGTCTGTCTGAAATTTAAGTGATTTCTATTAACATATTTTTTAACAGTAAGGCCTGTTCTGGGTGCTGTGCACTGCTTGTGTTCTGGCTCTGCTCTCTCCAGTCTGTTGGCTGTCATCTTGTGACCAGGCTCACAGTACTCAGGTGTGTAGGTGCAGAGCTTTGCCAGGTGTTTAGTAGTCAAATTAAAGGACCTCAGAAAAATGAAAATAAAGTTGTGGAGAAATAGATAGTATAACATGAAGTCAATCAATTAAATACCGTTATCTACTTATGCTCGCTGTGTAAGATCCTGGGGGTGTTGTGTAAGCTTTAAGGCATTTATGAAGCACATGCTTTGTTCTTGAGCCTGTAAAAGTTGCTGGATTAATAAAATGTGGTCCCTGCTTTTGATGGTTTAACAGCCTGGTTCCAGACCATTCATTCTTCTCTGTGTCATTTCATTAGGACTTTCCACCGCTCTCTGTGAAGCGTGTTTTCAGCCCAGTGAATAATGTTTTTGTTTTTAGTTTTTAAATTTAGGAATTTCTAGATTCCCTCTTGAATTCTTAATAAAATGTATTATTTTCCAACATGCCAAGAAGCGATGCCTTTCCATCACAAATATAAGCTCATTCAGGTAAAGAATGCACCTCTTGTCTCCATGAACTTGTTTGGCATAACGCTGAGATTCCATGCTTTATGCAGTTTGTCAACCAAATTAATGAGGACGGGCTGATGATTAAAAGAATACCTAATAACATTTTTCACCATTAACTTATATTAGGCCAATGTTAAGGACTTTATATAAATGATCTTTAAGAGTGTTTGAAGTAGGTTGATAATATATTTCCCGATTTACAGATAGGGAAACTGGCAATTTATCCAGCTAGCAAGTGACAAATCTAGGATTTGATGTCTGATTGAGAACCAGTTGCACTTGACCTTTTAAAATGCTTGTAGCATGAGCCTAAGAAATTTTTGATTTAGAGAAGTATTGGTCATATAATTGTGTTAAGTAAATCCTCTTTATCCCCTTAACAGGTTTTCTGGCTAGCCTGTAGATACCGGTGTGTTGAGACTCTTTCAGTTTATAGCCTAATTGTGAATAGGGCTGAAGGGTGAAAAAAATTTTCCATAACCTGTTCAGATTTGGAGGATGCAAAGCCTCTGATGAACTTTTTTATGCTTGTCCAACATGAGGGGTATGACTGTGAGTGATGCTGTGGGCAGCAGCAAGACATATTTGAATGTAACGTCTCACTGTTTGTTTTAGGTTATGCTAGGAGGGTGGGAAACACACCTTGGGTAGCGGAAGAACCAAGGGCTTCATAGGACTCTTGCCATTTTGTTGTTGATATTGAATTTCTAGATTGGAAATGGTTTCCAGGGAACTCGGTAACTGTGACTAGACAAAGCAGAGATGCTAACAAAATGTGGATAGTCCAAAAGGCAATTTTAAAGGGTGGCAGTTACTACACTTGTGAAATAACTAAATGAAAATAGATGGGACTGACTAAATCATGCTTAGGTGGGGGTAGAGGAGGCTAAGTTAGGCACATTGTTCTCCTTTTAAGAGATGCATCTAGGGAGAAGAAAGGAGGCCCAGATGAATAAGTGAGTATAATTTCAGAAGCAGCATTAACTGCATTTCTAAGGAAATTTTAAAAACAGAGCATAATCAGATATACTTTACTGTTATTGTTAATCTGTATCATAACCACTTATCCATCCGTCCTCATCTCATCCACCCATTGTAATTCCACCAAGAGGTATAAAAACACCACTCTTTCTTTTTTATTTTTACAGAAGACAGGTGTGAAATTTCCAGGCAGAGCACGTTCTCCTTAGGCCACTGCAGCTAGCCTGAATTCATGACTTAGTTCTTCTGTCGCATGTCTGCATGAAATACAGCAATTTGTACAATGATTATTATTCAATTTATCACTTAATTTGTGTTTATTGAAGGTGACCTGCTGGTTGCTATATATAAAAATATGATATCCATGAATATTTATTGGAACAAGTTGTTGCCAGAGGGATAGCTTCAATAATGGCTCAAATTTTAATTCTTAAGATTCAGGCTTAGCAAAGATCACTTTGGAATCCCCTTACACTTCCATCTCCACAAGGAAAGTAATGAATCAGGAACACGGGAAGTACTGTTTGGAATTACTTAGAGTAGACTTTACTGCTCACTCCTTTTATCCATCCTTCATATTGGAAATGTTAACTTGATTTTTAAATTTTAGAATTTATTTAATTTACTTTTTTAGACACCATTCTTTGGAGTCAGCCACTTACAATTTTTGCTTTTCAAAGTTTTTGTTTAAATCCTCACCCGAGGATATTTTTCGATTTATTTTCAAACAGAGTGCAAAAGAGAGAGAGAGAAACATTGATATGAGAGGAACACATTGATTGGTTGCCTCCTGCGTGACCCCGACCAGTACGGGGAACGAACCGCAACCAAGGTATGTACCCTTGACCGGAATCAGACCCACAACTCTTTGGTCCGTGGGCCTATGCTCTAACTGCTGAGCCAGACTAGCCAGGGCTAATTTTCAAAGTTTTATAAATTAGTACGTATGTTAGATTTCGTGATGCATTCTTACCTTTTCTCATAAGAGATTGACAAGGAATTGTGAAATAGTGTCTGTAGAATTTTGAGTAGGAGCAGATCATTACCTAAATTTTAAATCTGTCTTTCCCTCATCCAATTTTCAACCACCTGGTCACCGGAACAATTCCTAACCCTTATTGGAAGTGTTTCTTGTGACAAGAGAGCAGTAGGCTGAGGAATCACACCCTTTGGTAAAGTCAGGAATAGTTTTACAAGGGGCCATTTGCTGATGTCATTGCTATCCCAATTTTAAGCCATGATTTTCAGAATTTATTTGAAAGCAGGCTTCTTTAAAAACAGAAGACATTCAGAGCAGCCTCTACTATGTAAGGATGCAATCTAAGATGTGAATGAAGTTTAAGTCAGAAACATTTTGTTTCTGGTAAGGGCTTTGCAGATCATATAGTCTTGAACTTTTATTTTGCATATCACTAAACTAAGGCTTAGAGAAAGTGAGCCATCCACCCTAGTAGAACTAGTAAGTAGTTGACTGGCCTTTAAACTTGGAAGAGACTGGTCATTTCAGAATTTGAGAAGAAGGTACTAAAGCCCAGTAGTAAGTAAAGGCCAGACCATATGAAGAAAAGATAAATCTTCTACTCTAAGGTACTATTAAAAGGGACATGTCTTTCAACTGATTTTCCTGAAGTGATGGGTTTTCACTGATCTAGTCACCTTCTGTTACCTCATTTTATTTGCCTTCAGTCGTACATATTTGTAACACTGTTGGCAGGAATTAGGGGTACAAGAGAGATCGTACTGTAATGTATACTTCAGATGGTGATTGAATATTCTTGATTCTGACCTCATTGGCTTCTTGCTGCCATCAAGACCTTGCCCAAAGGCGGGCAGACAGTGAGAACAGGGGAAGCGGCTGTGGCTGCCTTACCTTCCTGCCTCTGTGAGCTGATGTAGAGAGCCGCTGAGCTCGGTGGGCGCAATGCCTGAGATCATTTTATTAAATATGCGTCTTCCATTTATTCTTTGGAATGCCTGTAATATGAGGTAACATGGGAAGCAAGGCAAAGAGATTTGCCTGCAGACAATTTGATGTACACAGGTCATTCAGCACCCATTGTTCTCTTTTCAGAATTCTCCCTTTGGACTCATACAGTCCTTTCTGTTACTTAACTCACACTGTGATAATATGTTTACTTATGAATTTTTTCCTCCATTCTCTATAAAACATAAAATGGATAACAATTAAATATATAACTGTAATCACAATAAAATTGAGTAGTCTAAGATGCTCAATGGGTAAATGAAAACATTGTCAACTAATATAAGCTTATAGCAAAAATCTAGTTTTCATTTATTGATTCTTTTTTCTGGCATTAATAACTCATTTGGCTTTTCTTTATAAATGGATCTTTAATATATCAATGCAGTAGATGTAATGATAATTTTATAGATTAAATGAGGTTAAACCCAATAAAATATGGAGCTATAAAATACTTTTTATAATGAATTCATGATATATTGTCCTACTCTTTACTTATAACATAATAATATTGATCTCTGATCTTTCCACTTCCTAGGGTGGTTATATAAATAAAAATTTTAAAATAAATTTGAAAGTCTATTAAAATTGTATATTGATGATTATATTAAATGCTTTGCAATTAATTTACATATTTTCTCAGGTTTTGAGAATTGAGAACCAAGAAATTACTTTTAATTTGTATATACTTTATAGTATAGCCTATTTATGTAAACTAGTATACATGTTTGCATGGGTACAGGGGAGTCCCAAAATAAATGGTTAAATAAAATTAAAGGTCATTTCTTATAGTGTAGTCTCAAGGTAGATAATCCAAGGAATGGTGAGATAACTTTACTATATCAAGATATCTAGGGAGCCAGGGTCCTTCTGGCTTGTTGCTCTATTATTCTTAGGATTTTGTCCTTTTACCATGGTCTAATATGGCTTGCCACCAAATCCATGTCCCAAGCCACAGCTGGAAGAACGGGCATATGCAGTCCCTTTGTAGATATGTTCTGAAAATTGAGTGTATCAGTCTTCCTCATGCCCCATTGACCAGATACATAGTTGCACTTAACTGCATGCAAAGGTGGAGAATATAGTCTATCGAAGGAGCCGTGTTCCCAGCTAAAATGTGGGAGTCTTAACACTAGGGAAAGGTAGTTATTGGGGAAAAACTTGCAGCCTCTCCTCTGCTGTATATATTTTTAAATTAAATCTCATATTTGGGCTTGAGTTAGGATAAATATGTATTATTATTTGAAAAAATACCTGTATATTTGATTTCGTGCAACTATTCCATGTATTTCTTAAGCCTTGCTCACTCTGCTCAGCCTGTAATGACCTTTACCATTTCCAAAGCCCAATTCAAATATCATATAACACCTCCTTGGTAAATTCTTTAATTCTAGCCTTAACTCATTTTACCCTTGCTATTTCATTATTATAGCTGTTGCTTCATTGTAGTATCTAGTAAACTCTCTCAATTTTTCTCTTGTTATAATGACTGCAATTTCCTTAATGTTAGAGTTTATGTCTCATTGATCCTTCTCTTCCCCATGGTGCCCTTCATATAATAGGTTCATGATATTTTCTGATTGAGTGAATGGAAATTTGAATTCTGACCCTACTTTGTAACATAATGTGTTATCTTGGATAAGTCAGTCTTTTTTTGGTCTTTCCTTTCCAGTAAAATGGGGGAAAATTATAACTGTTTATCTGTATTATAAGGCTATTATAAAGATAACATAATTTGAAAAATGTGCTGTCGATTGTAAGATATTTGATTTATGAGATTTCACTGTTTGCTGTATTATTAGGAATTTGGGGAAATTAATCAAAATTGAATGGGTTGTCGAATCAATTTGTATCTAAGGTATTTCGCAGTACTACTTTGGCACAATGGTGCCAAAAGGTTCACATTTCAATAAGTATATGGTATTTATTAATAATTAATGTTTTATCTAACATGTCCTGAGAAGTTGGAAAAGGTTTTCTAGTTTGTGTTCTTGGCTCAGATTCAGTGATACGATTTGAAACCATGGTTACTTGGTGAATCAGTGCCCAAGTTTTTAATATGATATCTGCCAGTGACTAATGTTGGGACTCTAGTCTCAGGTATTTTCCTGGTTTATAATATACCAGTGAATAAATTATTTTTCATTAAATGAGATGCTTTTGGGGGGACTTTAATTGTAATTTAGAAGGTATACTTCTCTAGCTAGCTCTCATACTTGGGCCTCTCTAGCCTTTTGAATGAACACTATTGATGTAGTATTTCCTCTGCTTTCTCATCCTCCAGACTTGTATGTGTTAACTTGTAGTGTCCTGACAATACCTCCTGCTAATGATCTAATTGGTATGTTTTTGGGGAAAAGGCTGTGTCTTAGAGTCCCGTGTAATTGTGTAATTGTACTATTATCCAAATTTTGTTTGCAATTTGATTGTGAAGGTTCACATACACAGAATGAAATTTTGGAGAATAGACTGTAGTGAACAAAACCACTTTGCTATCTCTGAGGAGGGCTACCTTTAAATATGTAGGTAACAATTAGTTACTTGGAAAACTTATGTCATTATTTGTGTGTTTCTGTCATTAAGATTTTCACCTTTTTTGGCTTGTATAATATGTATTGAATGTTCACAGGCTACTAGGGGTTTTCCATTATACTGAAATAGTTTTGCTGTCTATTAAACTAAATGTAGGATGGAATATATTTTACTTTTGAGTAGTGATCTGATTTCCAAGATTCGTATAAATTACATATATACTAATGTCTTAGTGTCTGCTTGTTGTTACATCACTGCCACTCTTAATACCTCTGTGTCATTCAGATGCAGATTGTCATCTCCCCTGGGAAACTTTCCCCACAATTCACGTGTCAATCTGATTCCTTCTTTCATATTTCCAGGGAAGTTTTAATGTATCTTAATCATAGTTCTTTTGGTTTATGTGTCTTTCTCCTAACTGAACTCTGAATTACAAAATAGCTAGTGATGTATCATATTCCTGTTTGTATATGTTGATGTAGTTCCTAGATCATAGCAGACACTCAGTAAATATTTATTTTGATTGAGCATATATTACTTATAGACATCTTTAGCAGACATCTGTATTAGGAATGGTTTGGGGGAGATGCTTGTATTACTGTACTTGATCAGACCATTAGGCTATGCAATAGAGGGTCCGTATGTCAAACATAAGGACTTAAAACTTAAAAAGGAAACACATTGTATATTGCTAAGCACCAAATGGACTGTAAGTTTGAGCTAATCAACCCAGGTCTGTTCCTTTGAGTATAATATTTTCTGAGTCCTTTGTCAGGGATGGGGAACGTCCGGTCCACGGGCCATCTAAGGCCCGCAGAATCAATACCAGCTAACATCACATGTCTCACCAAATTAGCCTGACCAAATATAGCAGGCTAATTTTTAAGTTGATAATTTTATATGGCCCACGAATAATGTTATAAATATCCAAATGGCCCTTGGCAGAAAACAGGTTCCCCACTCCTGACTGGTGATCCATTCATTCTTTGCATTTTCCTTATGAGAGATGTGTCACATTTTATGAGATGCAATGAAGTTAGTAGAGAATGTCCAGAAACGCATAGCCAGTATTATATTTAGTATACATCTCAGGTCCAAACCTGCCTAAAAGGCTTTTGGATATTTGACATCAGTGGAATAATTGACTTGGGAGCCGAAGTATGTACTGAGTCAGTAGAGGAGGCAGTGCACCCAGCTTCTTCATTTTCGTACAGCCTGAACATAACTGACAAGAATCAGAAGAATCTGGCCAGTAGAGCAAATGAAATGGAGACTAGAATACATAATTATGTTAATTTTAAGTGGAATTATATATGACAAGCAGTCTTATAGATAGCCATTTACTTGATGAAAATAAAAATTTGGGATAAGTACATAGAAAATAATGCTCCAGTGATGTAACCCATTTAATTCTATTTTAGACACATTCTAGAAATATAGAAACAGTAAACTTTTCTACTGGGATTGAAAATTTTCATTTTTATAGTATTATATTATTTTAGGATAAAGGGGAAAGCAAAAAGGAAATGTACAGTCTTTAATCTTATAATAAAGGTCTCAAGAAGATAAAAACTGAATTCTGTGGTTAAACTTTGAAAACTCTATGTAATGTCTATCACTTTGTTTCTGAAAAGCCTATTCATTAAGACGTGAGAAGGAAAATTAATATATTTTAAGTTCATTTGTTCTTGCTGTTCAACATATAATAGTTCTTGGGGCTCCATTGATCATTTTTTTATTATTCCGACCATTCGAAGTTGTTACTCATGCAAAGGTTCCTGCCCTGTCTGCATGACTAGCAAGCGCTGTCCGTCTAGAGCTCCGCGATCAGTAGAGAGGCTGATAATGCAGTCAGGGCGATGGTTGTTAGGAATACGAACGTGGTGTCGCACGGTGGGATTCGGAGGAAAAGGGCACGTTCGGTAACCCAGCAGGGCTTCAAGGGTTAATCTGGCCTTGCCTTCCCATAAAGCCAAGGTTTTCCTTTTGCTTTTTAAATAATGGAATAGATTGAGCCTGTATACCAAGTGTAGAAGATTAGCCTTGGAAACCAATGTTGTGTTTTCTCTCTTCCCTTCAGGACAAAGTATGTTCCATTTGGGACCGCCTCAACTACCTTACCAGGCAGCACCAGGTCTTCATATGCTTTCAGTTTACCTTCTGCTATGGAAAGGATCTTTCCTTGAATGTTCATATTTCCACCTTGAGAAGGCAATATATATATAGGATGGGTTAAGCAGCTGTAAATAAATATGACATAGTAGAAGAGTGGTTTGTGGGAGTTTTACTATATATACACATATATAATATTTTCCAGTCTGGTTTCAGACCCCGGCATGGCTTGGAGACAGCGTTGGTGTGTATGAAGGATCTTCCTCGAATGAAGGATTTGGGACAACTTTCCATGATGATTATATTAGAGCCTCAGCTGCTTTCGTGTTGGTCATGAGGTGATGCTGAACCGAATGCTTGAACTAGCAGGAGTGGCTGGGATTGCATTGGAGTGGTTCCATTCATTCCTTCCGGGTAGGTACCAGCTAGTGACGTTGGGTGAAAATGGACATGGAGGGTCTCCCTGTATGGAACCCCAGAGTTGTCACTCGTTCCCCTGTCCGTGTTTAGTGGGTTTGAGAAGACAACTGGACCCCTGAAGCCAGGCAGTGTGATTTGAATGACTGTGTAGAGGTTCTAAGGGTGGTTCCCAGATGGATGTCGCTCACAAACGTTATTTCTGTTTTGTCAGTGTGACAGGGCAGCCTAGAATCAACACTGAGAAAGTGTGATTTGTTGGAAAGGGAAAATTTGGGAGGCCTCGGTGTGCTTGCTAATTTCTCTCTCTGAATTACCGTTTGTGTAAACTGTGGTCATGTTTTGACTACAAATGTATCTACACATGAAAACCCTGTTACAAATGTTAGGTAGAAATGTTTTGTTTTCCTTTCTAGTATACATCCAAGCCTTCTTCCCTGTGAACAGTGACCGCATCTCCATGATCTTTCTTGCTACAGCCATGCCTGCTTTTCACCCTTGGGCTTGGGGCTCTTTTAAGCAAAATAGCCTGACTACATTCATAAATATTCTTGAGGGTGATGAGTGATTTTTCCCAGAGAATGTTTTGCTTTATCTTCACAGAGAGTACTTCATTATTCTAACCCTGTTTTACTAAGAATCAAATTGGGTTGCACTATTAAGGAGTTTCACTGCCTCTCCTTCTCCTTAAACTGCTCAGGCATTTTAAGTTTTTTACAGAGTGAGTGCTAGAGTTTCTTCAGTTTTGAGCACGCTCTTTCGAAGTTTGATGCCTCGTTTGGCTGTTATTTATGTAATATTATTCTAGTTATTTTCCTTTCGTGTAAAGGAAAGCATGATGAGTACTGAACTCATGAAAGAAGTTTATTAGGTCTAGGGATAGAATACAGGTAAATAACTGAAACAAAGAAACATAGCTGTATGTGTCTGTAAATATCATTAGAACTGTCTGTTGAATGTCATTTTGGCAAAAGGGCAGGAAACTAACATTTAAGCAGTAACTGATCAGTGTCAGGCACTGAGCCAAGCAGTTTCTATTTTTTAAGCAAATTTAATCCACACAGTAACATTAAGGAGTGGGTGCTGTTTCTTCATTCCATAGATGAGGAAATTGGTGCTGAGAGAAGCTAGGTATCTTGTTAATATCACAGTTATAAGTAGAAGATTTGATATTTGAGCTGGGATCTGGCTGATTCCAAAGCTCAGTCTTTCCATCATAGTCAAATGTTGGGCCACAGGAAAACGTTAGACTTGAAATGGGGTGTCCCAAAGGGGAAAAAAAAGAAGACAAAGAATGCCTATTTAGAAGGCATGAACAAACCAAGGAGGAAATGTGAGATACAGGAATATACTATACTAGCATATGTTTGTTTTGAAAATTTCCTGAGTTTTCTTAAAACTCAGTTGAACAAGCCAAGTGACAAAAGGAACAATTTTAGGATCATCAAAGATTTGCCATTTTAAGGGGTTGAACAGGGTTAGAATTTCAGATTGTATCTCTTTGTTCATTCTCTGTTTTGAAAATAAAGTAATGATACCCTACATTTGAATCCTAGGAAACTGTAAGGATCAGTGTATGGAAGTCAATCAGGTAGTTAGTAATTATTAGGGAAGAGACAGCATTTGAAGACCAATACCAGCGGTTTACTGTTTATGAAAGCTTTTAAAGAAATGCCTATGTCTGCAAAACTTTTCTATGTGGAACCTCAGGTTACCACTGCCTTTCAAATATAACATGGTGCTTGTGACTAAAAATGTGAATTTTTGTGTTCTGCTTAAATAGTAACATATCTGGATTTCAGTAAATACTTGTTTTCTTTTATCTTTGGATGAAGTTTGGATCAATATTATCAGTTTTCCTTTTTATATTGATGGATAGCTGTCTCCCACAATCACAGTAGGTTCATTTCAAGCATATAGCCAGAGAGAATGTTGTTATATTGCTTATAAACTGACATGCATCATAGGAAGGTACTATATCACATGTTAAAGCTGTTGTTATCCTAGCATGATATGCTGTTTATTAATTATTCTAATGGTACCTTGCAAAACACTCCTCCCAAAAGAAGTAAAGCTATTTAACTGTAATGATTTCAGCTTCACTGCTATGTTTTATCTACTAGCAGCTCATGAAGCAACAGTCATAATTTAATTCATCATCTAAGATTTCCTGACTTAGCTTAAGTGAAATATCGATTTCATGGAATTAGGTGGCAGGTGCATCGAGGAACTATTTCCTGAAAGCGTTAAGTGGCTATTTAAAAACCTCAAGAATATTAATTCAGGTCAAATGGGTGGATTGGAATTGTTCTTACTTAAATAAGACATTTGCCAAATGGCCAGAAGCCATTATATCCCAAGTTTTGCTTTTTTAAACATTAAAAAATGAAGGGAGGCAGAAAATAAGTTCTCTTATTGTTACATAAACATAGATAAGTTTGCTATAATTTTAGCAACTGTTTAATCAGTTACCATTTAGTTAGTTCATTAAATAGGGCTCTAGTTTAAAACAATTTTTCTTAACTTATTACCTTGGCTCACAAATTTGTTTCTTTTCTGCCCCGATTATATTTACATATTGTTCTCCTATTTTGTTATTGGAGTTGTTGCCTGAAGGATCTCTGTGTGCCTGATTGGAACTTGGTATTACTATAAAATAATGTATAGGAAATCTTGTTTTGTCTAAAGATACATTTCTCCCCATGGGTCATCAAAATGTGCATTTTTCCTAAGAAAGATGTTTCTTTCTGTAAAACAAAGGTAATACATATATAACAGTGGCATTACTTTTGGAATTTATTAATATGTATGGGTGTATAATTTTATAGTTTTCTAAAACCATTAGCCTGAAATCATGTTATTTATTCTCTTTTTATATTTGCATTGATCCTAGCCATTCTTGCCTTTATTTTTTGTTTTATTCTGTATGGAAGAGTATTAATAAGGCTTGTAGGAAACATTAGCATTTCTGCAGTTCCTGCTCCCAACTTATGCCTCTCATGAATCCTGTGTCCCTGAAGGTGAAATTAAAACAAGAACTAGGTGTATTAAATTTCTTTTAGGCCTACTGCCAGATTCTTAGGTGTATGTATATTTAAGTGTCAATACCACATTTGGGGTAGGGAAGGATGCTTAAATTCACTGGTCTTGGTATTTATTTTTCCTTTTTCAAAGTATATTGTTTCCATAAGAGATCTAACCTAGAAATTAGACCTTTTGTAAAGTTTGTTTTTACTTTCTAATTTTATCTCAATTTTGTGGATGTATTTCATGCCATCGCAAGTAACTATGATATTTGAATTTCAAAAAACTTCTGTTTTATGGTGAAAAGGTGTGTTCATTAAATATCTTTGTATGGTAACACTTCTAATCAAAGGAGACAACTACCACTGAACAAAGAAAGAGGCGAAAGAGGGAGGAGAGAAGGAAGCTAAATTAAATTGACATTTGTCCTGTGGTTATGAATGCCAATCTTAACAGTTTTAGTCGGTAAAGTTAATTTTAGACATTTCCTTTATCAAACATTTAAAGGTAAAAATTTTCCCGTAGCCAGCAAAACTGTGAGCTGACTTCTTATGACATTCTGCTGATCAAGGATTTTTCAATGAGTAGTAGTACCAGAGTTTTTTGCAAAGAAGGGGTAGGAGGGTGAGTCAGAAATGAAGTGACGGACAAGGGAACTCTGCTCTTTTTTGTGAACCAGAGAAAGCCATTAAAAATGATAAATGTTTACTGAACATGTAATGTGTTCGTTGCATTTATATTAAGGAAGATACAGATATGATTGAAAATTTCAATACGAAAAGTCATACTATTGGGAAAAAAATTAGAAAAATTCAAATATAACATTTCAATCCATCTTTGACAGAGAAATGACTTTTTAGAGTTAGAAGCTGTAAAATAAACTACGAAGGAAAGATGAACATAATTGACTACATAAAATTTTATGTGCCTGCATGTGAAACACAAAACCTTAAGTGACATTGGAGAAAATGTTTTTAGTTAATACTCTAGAGGTACTATATAAAGAGATGATTAAAACAATAAGACAAAATAATGAGCTTAGAGCATTGTGGTCAAAGGACATGAACAGAGGAGCTCCAACCCATAAAACTAAGGAATAAAAAAATATGTGAATAAGTATTTTATTGTAGTGATAACCATAGAAATGCAAGGTAAAGTAACCATTGGAGATTGTTTTTCAGTTTACCTAATACATTAATCAGTCCATGCTCCTCACCCTGACTGCAGATGATGCTTCTGTCTGCTGGTGAGAATGTAGAAACAACCCATTTGAAAAGCTGGTTGGCATTATTTGCAAAAGGTCATTACATAACTTCTATCTCCTGGATTAGTAATGCCACTGCTGTAAGCCTATCTTAAAGTATTCTTGAATATCAGAAAAAAGTACTATATGCACTTTGATATTCATATCAATGCTATTTCACTTACAAACAAAGGACGTAATTGTGTGTGTGTGTGTGTGTGTGTGTGTGTGTGTGTGTGTTAACCCTCATCCGAGGATATTTTTCCATTGACTTTTTTTTTTTTAGACAGGGTGGAAGGGAGGGAGGGAGGGAGGGAGGGAGGGAAGGGGAGACAGAGAGAGTGAAAGAGACAGACAGCGATGTGAGAAAGATATCGATGTGAGAGAGATATCGATTGGTTGCCTCCCACACAACCCCAACCTCCCACACAATGCCAACGGGGGCTGGGGATCTGGAACCTGCAGCCAATCTGTAGTTACAACCCTTGACTGTAATTGAACCTGAGACCACTCAGTCCACAGGCCGACACTCTAACCACTGAGCAAACTGGCTAGGGCACAAAGGACATAGTTTAAAAGTTCACTGGTGATATCAGTGGTTCTCAAACTTGGCTCCATATTAGAATCATTTGGAACGATATGAGAAAATGCTGATGTCGGTACCCCACCCAGAGATTTTTATTTAAATAGTTTGGCGTTGCCTCAAAGTTGCATTTAAAAGAATTTCCCTAAAAGTTCTAATATAGCACTCACTTGAAACAAGTTGATAGAATATTTTTAACCATTTGACATATTTCTGATGGTTTCATAGAAGTATGGAAAGGGTATAATATAAAATGAAATATTGTGATTCAGCATTTAGATAAATGATAACTTTACAATGAAAACACACCAGAAAAATAAGTTAGAAGAGATTATATAAAGTGCTCAGGTTGCTAAGGAGTTGGGATTTTGAGTGATCTTTCTCATCTTTTCTTCAATTGACAGATATTTCATAATGTTCTTATATTAAGAGAAAAAACTATATTTAAAAGAAATGTTCCTGCTGGTAAGATCTAGGTAATTTTCTACTTATAGGTTATTACTACCTATGAATACAGAGATTTATTCTGATTTCTGAAATAATCATATCCTGAAGTTAGAGTCACACTTCATTATTATAGTGAAATCCTTCGTAGGATTCTTTTTTCCTTTTTAAAAAAATCTCAGGAACATTTTCCCATGTAGTTTTCTAACTTTTGGAATATAATAAGCTCCAGTCAGTCATTTTTCTCTTTTTTTATTATTTTACGCTACATCTGTGCCTATGAATTTTTACCTTTTTAAACACCGTGGATATGCTGATGGGTTCCCCATGCTTATCTCTGGCCCAGCACTAACTCTGTGATTCAAGTATGTGTCTGACTTTGGGTGCATAAACTTTAAATTAATAAGTCCAGAACTAAATTCACCATATTTTTTCCAAACCTACCTCTTCTCAAATTGTATATCTTTTATTATTTTTTTTTCTTTATTGATTTGAGAGAGAGAGGAAAGTAGAGGGAGAGAGAGATAGAAACATCGATGAGAGAGAACATCGATTGGCCGCCTCCTGCATGCCCCCCACTGGAGATTTGACCCACAACCTGGGCATGTGCCCTGACTGGGAATCAAACTGGTGACCTCTTGGTGCATGGGTTGATGCTCAACCACTGAGCCACACTGGCCAGGCTCAAATTGCATATCTTAAATCAAGTATATCACCATTCACTCCCCCAACCTCTGAAGCAATCCTAAATTTGTTCTTCTCCCTTATCTCACACATCTAGTTGGTTTCTACGCCCTCCTATACCCCCCCCCCCGCCCATATTTCTCCTCATGTATTTCTTGAGTCTCTTTCTGCAGTCCTGTGCTGCCACTGTTGCTCTGGTAAGGTTCTTGTCATCTTCCCTGCGGTCCAGTACTACAGGGTATTAATTGCCCTGTCCTTTTTTAGGCATGTCTCCTTCTAAATCTATCCTCATGCTCTAGACTCTAGAGTCTAGAGGGACAGGGGCATTTCCTCCTTAAAATCATCTAGGGCTCTCCGCTGTCCTCTGCATGGAGACTAAGCTCCTTGCCAGGGGATTTGAGCTATAGTATAAAATAAGGTGTGGTGCATACCTTCTCTCTGGAATATGGCCCCAGCCTTACTCTCCCTCTCACTCACTGATCTGGGAAGACCAAATCATGGTTCTGTACATCACATTTTAATTCTGCCCATCTGTGCCTTCTTCGTGCTGCTCCCTCTACCTGGAATGACCTGTTCACCTCCATTTTGATTAGATTGGATGAGACGAGCAAAAATTTAAAGATTGATATTGTCCATCATTGACTAGAGATTGGGAAAACAACTATTCTCAAGGGGAGTCATTTGGAAATAACTATCAACATTTTTAAAGCATCCTTATAATCTAAAAATTCTACTTTTGGGAAACTGTCCTCGAGAAGCAGTAGTACGTGTTGTCTTAGTTTGTTCGGGCTTCTGTACCAGAATACCATAGACTGGGTGGCTTATAAGCAACAGAAATGTGTTTCTCACAGTTCCAGAGACTGTGAAGTCCAAGATCAAGGGGCCTGCACGTGTGGAGTGTGGTGAGGGCCCATTTTCTGGTTCACTGATGTTCAGTTTCGCATTGAGTGCTTACATAGGAAGTGGGGATAGCTCTCTGGGCTCTCTTTTTTAAGGACACCAATCTCATACAGGAGGGATCCACTGTCATGACCTAGTCACCTCCCAAAGGCTCCCCTCCACCTTTAAATGGCATCATGTTGGGGATTAGGTTTCTACATACGAATTTTGGAGGAACACAAATATTCGATTTATAGCACATGCATAAGGAGAATATCAGATTCCTTATTGCAGCACTATTTTAATGGGTGAACTTAGATACAAAGTAAATGTTAAATAGTAAGGAAACACAAAAATTATGGTTTAACATATTTACCCTATAGGATATTAAGAACATTATATGAATATTAAGAGCATTCAGTATTCTATAGAAAATTAAGAGCACAAAATATTCTATGAGAAAAACCCCCAGTCCATGTTATTAAGTAAAAAAGCATGTACCTACCACTATGCACTAAATGCTCTCATTTGTGTTGAAAATAAATGTAAAATACCAAACCATAGACTTGAGCATATGCAAATAGAAAAAGCTCTGGAAGAAAACATGATAAATCTTTCATAGTCATTACTGCCGAAGTAGTGGGTGCAGGTGGGGGACGCTTAGAGGGACTTTTAACTCTGTACAATGACGTACCTTTCCACTTTGTATATAATTTCCACGTAGTTATTTATTTGCTTGCATAAAAATGTCTAAACATTAACATAACTTGAAACAAGGGAAGAATCTGATAGATTAGAGCAGCTATTTTAACCTTTTCCATCTCATGGCACACAAAAACTAATCACTAAAATTCTGTGGTACACTAAAAAAATATATCTTTTTATTTTTTGATCCTCACCCGAGGATATTTTTAAATTAATCTTCAGATAGAGTGGAGGGAGAGAGGGAGGAAGAGAGAGAGAGAAACATCGATGTGAGAGAGACACATTGACTGGTTGCCACCTGCGCAACCCCAACCGGGACTGGGGACAAACCGCAACCGAGGCATGCGAGCCAGGGAGTCTTTGGTCCTCGGGCGACGCTCTTACCACTGAGCCATACCGGCCAGGGCTAAAAAATATATTTTTTGCCGATCTGACAAAAACAAAAACAAAATAGGTATAGTTTTAATTCACTCACACCGGACAGCTACTGATGTGTTGGCTGTTGTCATTTTTTTTTTTTATATTTGACAGTCTAAGGAGAAAGAGGTCCGTGCCCCTGCCTAAATCGTCAGGTACTGCATGTTTTAAAAAATTCTTGCAGCACACTGGTTGAAAATCACTGGCTAGAGAGAAGCCAAATTGTGGGTAAAAGAAGAAAATAACCAACAATTTTATTTTATGTTTGGAAAATTTTCAAAATAGAGTTAAACAGCATGGATCAACAACTACCAGCTGGAATGAATAGTTGTGGACATGTCATAGTTGCTTTGAATTCCTTTTAAATAAAGGGTGGCAGAAAAAGCTGATGTTTCTTTGATTTCCTTTTCTTGGAGGCAATCAGTGTCATAGATTTGCTGTAGACCAGCAGAGTTCAGAATTTTATAGTTTTCCTATGAACATATAGGAAAAGTATATTTTTATAGCTGTAACTATTGGTGAACAATTAGTTTATTGATAGTTATTTGTTTCCTAAAACAAATAGTATCCCTGTGAATGTTAGTTTTTCTAGAGTCTATACCAAAAAGTGGAATTTCAGATCTGTAGAGCATGCACATTTTTTCCCCCTCTAGATACTGCCAGATGTCTTTCCAAATTGGTTGTGTCAATTTATATTCTCACTGGAGTATTTCATGGTTCTATTTCTGGACATCCTCAACCAATATTTGGTATTGCCAAGCTTCAAATTTTGTTCTTCTCTGTAAATTGTGAAATGTTAGCTTATCAACAGCCCCTGAATGTTTTCTGAGCATCCGTGTCTGGCAGGGCCCCCTGAGGGGAACACAAGAATCCTAATGAAGTTGGAGTCCTCCGGAGCTGGTTGCCATCGAGCAATGCAGTGTTCGATGGCACAGGACTAAATGCTGCCATCAGAGGACAGGCTGCAGAGGTTCAGAGACGATCACTGTGTCCTGGAGAGGTTATTAGAAGGCAAGGGAACCTCGACAAATGAGAAGGAAGAGAGGAGAACATCGGGTGTTGAACCTGAAAGAAGTACAAAGGCAGGCAGTGTGGCTGGAATGAGCAGTAAGCCAAGAGTCAAACCATTTTTAATTGCCCTGAAACTCTTAGCCAGAAAGGGGTTAGTGGAGCTTTCAGGCGTACTTGTTTTAATCTCATTTTACAAATGAGCAAATTGAGGCCTAGAAAAATGAGGTCAACTTGTATAAGTCACTTAGTCAAGTGTCAAACATAAGATAAGCAAAGGACTTATTGGTTTAACTAACTAGGGAATCCAATAGATTGATCTTCGCTGTGACTAGATAATGCAGAGTTCAAGTAATATCTTTCCCCCCTCTTTTCTTTCTACACGTTGCTCTGCTTTCTATTGGTTAGCTTTGTTATCAGCAGTCTGTGTCCTCGTGGAGGCAGAGGTAGGCACCAGCTCATTTTTTCTTTTTTTTAAATCTTTCCAGCTTGTGTTTCTACTGAAAATAATGTATGCCCTTTCCCTTTATTCCTGTCAGTCCCCCAAAGATACTCCAACTCCCAGAGTTTGACCAGTTAGTTTAATCTTGAGAGGTTTCCTGCTGGGAAAATCAGGACCATTTCATTGATGGCTACACAAGAATCACATTACTGAGGGAGGGCAAGTCCCTCACAGGGAGGGATGCAGGGCATGTGAAGGTAAGATGGTCTCATAGTCGGCGTAGTATCTAGGGTGATTGACACACATGATTGTAGTCATGAGTTTAAACAGAATATAGATGATATTCATTGCAGGTGCTTTATGTCCACAAATCCATGATTCTAACAATTTTTATAGCAGTGTTTAAATTCATCTCAACAAACACCTTTGGAGTACATTGAAATTGCTTGGCAGATAATACAAAGATAAATCAATATGTGTCTGTCCCCAGTGGAGTTCCCAAACTTGTTTCGAGCGGCAAGGGCAGGAAAGTTAGGAGTGTAAATAATTCTGATGAAAAGAAGCCATGGGAGAGATGCAGAGTGTTGAGATTGCAGTACAGGAATATTACCAAAGGTGTCACCGTGCAGGTGGTAGTTCACATTTTTATTCTGAGTAGTAAATGGAACAAGGAGTGGCATGCAATTCCTTGTGGACGGTTTCATATGAGCCAAAACGAAGAGATGGGAAACCATGGAGACACAAGGGTTACTGAGTTGGGTCAGGTTGTAGAGTAGTCTGAGAGTGGGAGAGTCATCTGAACGTTGGAGAAGGTGAAGAAGAGCTAGATGCCAAATGCTGTACAGGACCCTAATGTCAGCTGAGGAGTTTGTGCTTCCTTTGTTTGGTAGGTAATGAAAACCATTGATTAATTAATTAATTAATTAATTAAATTCCAGTGTATGGCATGGCCTGAAAAGTCTGAGCAGTCTTTTTTCTTTTTCTTTCTTTTTTTGCACGTTTTGAAAATTCTTGCAGCACACCAGATGAAAATCGCTGGATTAGAGAGAAGCCAACTTGTGGATAAAAGAAGAAAGTCATCGACAGTTTTATTTTATCTTTGCTTTTTCTTTTGTTTGCTTTGAATAGGAACATTGCTCTGGAACGGGTGGTTAGGCTGACTTGGAGCAGGGAGTTATTGAAGGCAGGGTTAGGGTTAGGGGACTAGAGAATTGTCCTCTTGTGATGTAAAGATTGTTTGAAATAGAACTTGAGGAAGTAAAAATGTCAATTGAAAGATGAACTTTGTTGAGGCAGAATCATTTAAAGTGTGAGAAATTCTTCAGTCCTAGTTGATGATGGGGAAGATGGTACCCATCACCGAGTGAGAGAAATAGAGAAGCAGGAGGCAGATCCCCCCTGGGAGACAGGACTAAGATGATTTTTATGTTTGTAATATAATATTGCATATATATATATATATAGTGTTTTCAGTTACATGTGGATACTGTTTGTAAAATTTTCAATGCTATTTGAAGTTCCTGGACATGTTTTTCAGCTTTATACATTTACATAGGGAAAATGAATCACTGCACTGCATTATTTTTTCACAGAGAAACAGATATTTTGTATATTGCTTTTTAAAAAGCATTTAGTTGATAAAATTTAACATTCCTGGGACTATAACTGCTAGGCACCTTTTCCTAATGACCCTAGTCATAAATATAGTATAGCATTTCTCCAAGTCTATTTCTTGGCATACTATAATAGGGAATGTTGTCAGATGTCATGGTGGGGAGGATTTGTTATTAAATATGTTTAAGAAACACTGAGTTAAGCATGCTTCTTGAGTGAAGTAGGATTTTTCAGAGACTTTAGTATATATTTTGAATGTATTGGTGAGTTTGCAAGGGAAGAATGCAGCATGCTGCTTTTCTGAAACTCATTTGATAATTCTTTTGGAGCATCCCTTGG
This sequence comes from Tadarida brasiliensis, assembly GCA_030848825.1. Lineage (NCBI taxonomy): Eukaryota > Metazoa > Chordata > Mammalia > Chiroptera > Molossidae > Tadarida > Tadarida brasiliensis. Next base: position 81,155,190 of record CM061261.1, read on the forward strand.
GACTAATATCCCATAGAATGCATTTGGAAATGCTGCCACTTTAGCCATGGCTAACCAGATGGGAGAGTAGGAATAGCTGCAAATCCGACATAGAAATTCACATTTTTATATGAAACCAATTTCTCATGCCAAATATAATTACAAGGTCTCTTCTTTAATATATGAAATTCAGTATTTTATTTTGGAAGATACATATTTTGTTGTAGTTGAAAATACTCTCTTTGAGATTGCAGTGGTGAGAAAATAGTATCAAGTCCCGAAGAGCCAGCACTGGCCATGGGTTGGCTGCCTCTGCACTGGAGCTGACATCAGAAATGTGTGCATGATCCCATCTCAGTCATCTCCTTGGAATAAACCAAGAATAACATTTAAATTCCAAATGATTTTCTCTTGTTCTGCCACATGCCTCAAGGCTCCTTTCTCCTGAATCCCTTGTCATTTCGTGTGTATTCAGAGAGTGCAGTTCAGCTCAGCCTGCACTTCTATTATGTGCAAAGCACTGTCAGAGTGCAAATTTATTTCAACACTGGCTTGACATATATAATGTGCTTAATAAATGATTATTCATTTAATGGATTGTGTTATTTTTTAACGATTCAATTCTACAAAGAGGCATCTCGATTATGGATCTGAATTCTCTACATTAATCTCTCAGAATTCTTTCTTCCTTAGTTTACATAGCTAGCATCACCTGAAGAAGATAACCAACAATGACATCTTTTGCAGCCTAGTTCGTTCTTTATAATACTTGAAATTTATCCTGGGGAGGGGGGACTCATTGCTATAGGCATCATTGAGAGAAGGTGGAGCCAACCACCTTACCTTTTGCCAGCATCTGTCTGGCTTTTCTTTATGTGTTTTCTTCAAGTGCTATACTATATATATATAGTATAGCATTTCTCCAAGTCTATTTCTTGGCATACTATAATAGGGAATGTTGTCAAATGTGATATATATATTTAGTATCCAAGATTCTTTAGGTGGAGGAGGAAACTGTGGAGAGAGAACATGGAATAGTGGGAAGAGCATTGGCTTTGAAATCAGAGTAGAATTTGAATTTCAGCTCTATCACTTGGTTGTTATTTGACTACAGTAAGATTCTTAACCTCTCAGCTTCTGTTACATCTGCAGAACTGGGAATCATGCTCATATTTTATGATGGTTGTAAGGAATACTGATAATAGTTGTAAAAGCTCAGTCACATTAGAGATACTATGGTAACTATAATACTATAGAATAAATGGTAGCTATAATAATAGATATTTATTATTTTCATTCTTTCCTCTCTACCTTTACTGAATAATTTATTTTCAATTTTATTAACACATTAAAGACCTCACATTTTAGTTGGAGGGCTTTAAAAATTATAATTTAGACCGGCCGGTGTGGCTCAGTGGATTGAGCGTCATGCCATGGACTGAGAGGTCCTGATTCGATTCCTGGTCAGGGCACGTGTCCGGGTTGCAGGCTCGATTCCCAGTAGGGAGCGTGCAGGAGGCAGCTGATCGATGTGTCTCTCTCACATCGATGTTTCTATCTCTCCCTCCCTCTCTCTAAAAAATCAATAAAAACATATTTTAAAAAATTATAATTTAGATGATAAGTTTTAGTTTATACTTTTATAAGACTGTTTCTTAATTTGCTTATAGGTACTATTCTAAATTAATACTAACCAAACTTTTGTCCTTGTATTAATGTTTAAGAATTCTTGTCTCCTGAAGCAATAGGTCAATTTAGTGAATATGGCTATATTAATCACTGTAGTTGATCTAGTGGTAGCTTGGTAATGTCTATAAAGTGGATAAAAAGTCTCAGTTCAAATGTCTTTATATTCAAGAAGAATATATTTTTATATTGTTCATGCCATCCAGAGACACATTGTTTAGGTTTGGAGTCTGAAACTGTTTCTTTAAATTTAAGACTTAAATTGTAAAACATATGTCATTTGGTAATTATTTCTTGCTTCAGTATATCCAACTCATAAAATGTACTGGGACTACATTTATAACTTTACCTTAGAGACATGTAGAATATTGAAAATCATGTTGATATTCTTAACATAGAAATGGGCAAAATATCTTCCTTTTGAATATGACCCATCTTGACCTAATTGATTATTTCTGTCTACTTTGATATTTTCTAGACTCTAATCTTTGTTATTTCTTATGTCAGTGCTCATTAAAAACTTCCATTAGTGATCTTTTTAGAGGGACTGTGAAGTTTGGAACCTGTTCATGTATTCAAAATTAAATTTCAGGGTTGTTGTAGGTCACTTTTGAGCTAACATTTTATGTGCTAGGATTATTCATATTATGTATATAAAGGATTATAGATAGCCTTTAAGTTTTTATTTTCAATCATTTTAGGGAGTTCCAGACTAACAGTAGTATCTCTCAAGAGTAAGAATGTAGTTTGGCCTTGACTTTCTAGGGTAGTATTTATCATCTAGGGTGATTAGGTTATTGATTGATCTATCAGCTGATGTATAGTGTGCTTGTATGTGTTTAGGAGTCATCTACATTAATTGTTAGAAACAGTTTAATTTTCTCTACTAATAATGACATGCCCATTAAATATGTAAATGAATAGATAAATCCAAGGGTACATTATTTCTTTTATAACATTAAAAATTTTTATGAAGTGTAACATAGAGTTAAATGCACAAATCATAAGTAATTTAATTCACATAGTGAAATACATCTGTATCAAGAACTAAATAAAACATTACCTGCACCTCAGAGGCTCAAATAATTTCCTCTTAAGATATAATTAAGATATTTTCTCTAAGCTATCAACACTGAAAATACTTGAAATGAGCTATTATTAATTTTTTTGAAAGGAGAGTGAACATATAATTGTATCTATTAATTTATATTAGTAGCACTTAGCACAATAACTGTCTAATAATGCTTCTTAATAAGTTTCTTGAATTTGTTGAATTTTTAGGCTTATATTGTTCAGGATTGATTTTTTTTAATGTTCCCTTATTTCAAAAGTGAGATTTAAAAACGTTTCCAGGAAATAGCTTTCATCTAAAATATTTTATTGAGATACTTAATAAAATAAAGTAGTTTAAGATTTGTATTACTTAAATACTGTCTTGGCAGGCATTATTATTTTATATACAAAGGAAAGGAAGGCCACAATTATGATATTTTCTTTGTCATGTCTACAAATATTCTTCCAATTGCATTCCCCAGGTATTCTTTCTGGTTTTTAAAATTATTAAAATAGATACGCCATTCATTCCCTTTGCTAAGTGTGCACTGTTAGTAAAATTTTATGTGCTCTGTCATCAATTTGATGTGATAAAGCAGTGGTTTTTCTGTATTTCACACAGCACCGGTCTCTGCAAAGCATCTCTGGGGGTTCTTTGATGTCTAGACAGTTTAAATTATGCCTGCTCCCCTGCCTCCAAATTCCACCCCTGTTCTGCTTCAGGGGTTGTGGGAAATGAAAACAAACCAGAAGGGTTCCATAATGCTGCAGTCTATGGAGAAAAACAAACAAGTAGAATAAGCTGTATATCTGCCCTGGCAGGTGTACAGGAAAGGGCCCAATTATAGGGAATGGCACGAAGAAAAGAATTGGGGACAAATATTGTCCCACTTATTTATTTCTAATTATATTCTTGATATGGAAATACATGTGCATTGTGGACAAAATGAAATGGTATAGAAGTATTAGGGAAGAAAGTAGAAGCACCTTTTGCCCCAGTCCCTCAGTATTTTCCTCCCTATGGGCAGCCAAATCTGAGTTTGGTGTGTTTCTTATTCATTGTACTATTATTGAAATGGTAAGATGTAGAATTGCATTTTAAGTTGGAAAACTAACTTTTTTTTCTTTGTTTTCCTTTCATAAATCGGGATGATTCTTCCAATTCATCTTTTTAGAAAGTAAGTAACTTTTGAAATTTCAGAGATTTATTTTTGTTAAAATATTGATGTTTTATTTCATATACACACATACATATTATATTACAGAATGTTGAACTTTTAAATTTTGACTGAGGTGATTAACCTTTACATTTAGTGTGAATAGAAAAATTTAATTAATTAAATATAGGAAATGTTGCATAGAAGGTGTTCATGCTATCTAAGAATACAGACGTTTAACACATATAACATGTCTTTTATACCCACAGTAAATCATTGTGATATATATATATATTTTTTTTTTCCCCTTTTCTTTCTTAAGGTAGACCAAGGCATGCTTCCTAGCTCTACTTTTTCTGAATATAAAATAATAAAAAAATATATAAATAATACTTTTATTTATTCCTGTTCAATTGCAGTTATTTAAGACATTCATTTCTTCAGGAAAAGCAGTCCAAATTTTCTAGACTTTATGGAATTGTTGAGAATAACAGCTATAAGAAAATGGTCTGAAAGATTTCAGAAATACACTCTTTTATGTATTTTTATGTATAAAAATACACTCTTCTGCATTGGATGAAACAGTTACCTTGTAATAAGCACTTAAATATGTTGATGCTAATGTTCTATTGTTTTTAAATGAAACAGATCATATCGTTAGTTTTTTTTTTTTCTGTAAAGAATTGCAAGTGACATGCTCAAGACTAAGTGACTAATTAATCAGCCAGTGATTTGAGTTGTAAAATTTGCCTTTGATTGTAAAGTATTTTCTAATTCTTCTAAAAGGCAAATGTAGTTTTGAAATAAAAAATTTTATATGTTTAGGGAAAGATTTAGGATAAATTACAGTAGTCATCGACACTTTTGGAGATATATTGTCATGTGATTGTGAATTACATATTTTTCAGTACTTCTGTAGTGAATCTTGAGTTTATTGAGTTAATAAACAGTATAATTAAATAATATATTCATGCTCAACAGAGCTTATTATTTATCTGAATCTGGGTGCTTATCACTTATGTTTGCAACAAGCATAACATTAAACTGCTATTTAATAGTCAATTTATCTTCAATTATCTTTTGTTTACTGTACCTTAGAAAAAAATTTAAATTGTAGTGATATTAAATTATATTTGTTCAGTGTTTTTTTAGCTATCTTTAGCACTGTATTATTCTTTAATATTCTAAATCTGAGTTCTTGGAATTGTGTGTACTAGGACCTTAGGGATAAAGAGTAGGAAGACTATGTGTGAGGGTTGATGTTAGTTGGGTAATTTTATTAAGTTATGTAGTTTTAAAGTCTGCATTGTATCATTTTTATGTATTGGATTCTATTTTACTTGTAGTGTTAACATTTCCTTGCCAAGGCCCTACAGAAAATCTGTGTTTCTGACAGTTTCACTAAATTAAAACTCCACCAATCTGGCATAATAATTCCCAGCTTCGAATTGTCTGTGCTTTTTTGCCTGAAGAGAATACTGATAAAAATACATATTTTGAAGCATTCAGTGTAACATGTATAGCATCATTTATCTGGAATTTATTCATGGACAGATATTTCTGGGGAGATGAATCTATTTTACTTTATAAAGTATGCCTGGCCTACTTTAAATACGAGCAAAAAAAATCTTTTGTAAGGAAAAATAATGAGGCTGTAAGCTTGTAGAAGTTCCATGAGGAAAGATGTTACATAAACACACAGCATTATAACCATGTGTACTTTAGTGTTATAACTGCATTGTTCTATGACCAAATTTATATTAGGGCTCTTGCTTCCTGTCAGACCCAATGGAATCATATTGACGTGTTGGCACAGAGTTGCTTTCTAAAATAATAAAGAGTGCTCTTATTATTATAATACTTATAAACCTTTATGACTATGATGTGTATATATGCTGACTTGCTATTAAGTGTGTTGTGGCAACTCAGCAAATTTAGCTTTTTCATTTTACTGGTGACTTTTCATGCTAAGTAAGAGATTTGATAGTGTCAGTTTTTAGAAAACGTTTAACTCAGTAACACAAAATTATGTTTCCATCACAGGAATTTAAAATTTAAAACCTTATTATCTTAAAGATCCTCTTGTCCCAAAATAGGTTGGATTAAATACCCAAAACCCATAAGAGGTGAATAGGGTGGAGAAGGGCTTGTAATTAATATTGGCTCAACCAAATATTGATCTTTGAGCATACTAGGAAGTAAAATGTATATGAAAACATAAGTAAATTAAAGTAATAATTCTGGTTCTAATTCTAGTTTGCAAAGATATCAGTTTGCAAACAAAACACAAAATAAAACTCTAAAGTCTAACCTAGGAAATACATAGGAGTCATACATTTCATAAACATTTTTCTGTCTATATGAGTACACTTCAATGTTTGTACATATGGGCTTTGATATTTTTAATCACTAGTCTAATGCTGTTATTTTTCTTTAAAAAACAACAACTGGTGACTTAATAATTCAGTCTCTTGCATCTTTTCTACAGAACATAATTATTAGCTGGGCAGAATTCCCAAGCACATATTTCTTTATTTGACAAATCTAACTGAGAAAAGGATGTTATTGTTGAAGATGTATCAGGGATATAAACACAGATATAAATTTTTATTTGGCCTTGTGAGAAATGCAATCCCATGAGTAACTTAAATGCTTGTAATTTCAAATCAGTTCTTCCCTGGTTTCTCATTATTCTTTTGTTGCTTTTCAACCTATAGGATGGAGCTGTCCTTGAACTTGGTTTATTTGATCATTCAAGTGCAACCATCAAGTTGTCTGTAATATTTAAATACAGAGGCTTCCCGGTATTATTTGCAAAATAACACCACATAAACGTTTGGGCTTTGGCTTCTTTGAAATATAGTGTTGGTTGCTTTATGAATAAAAGCATAATTTCAATTCAGGAGACTTTTTGCCTGGAGCCTATAAGACAGATGCATCTGATTAACTTTGGCAAAACTGGACTGGCCTGTTATTGTAATGTAGATGTTTTCAGGGTTGGGAGGATATTTTTAAAAGGCATGCGAGAGGGTTTTTTTTTTTTTTTTTTTTTAAGAGACGAGAGAACAGTATGCTGCAGAAACTGCATCTCAGACTGCTTCATTTTTTGCACACTTTTATTTTCTAGTGGAACTTCTCCATTAGCCTGTCTGAATGCAATGCTTCACACTAACACTCGAATAGGGGATGGAACATTCTTCAAAATCCCTGGAAAGTCAGGCCTCTATGCTCTCAAAGTAAGTTGGATTGTTCTGCATATTATGTCTGTTATTGCTATGTATCATGCATTTTTCTCCCCTGACATGTGCAGGTAAACAAAATTAGATTTGGGTAAAGGGTAGAAGAATGACCCCTATGCCTCTTAAATGTTTTCAGATGTCTTAAAAATGATTTCATATTAAGAATAAACAGTGCCATTTTTCTTTAAGGAAAGCATATCTGTGGTTTCACTCTAACATATGGTAATGGAAAATAGTTGTGGCTTCCTTAAAATTCTTGATTCTTAAAAATTTACATGGATGAGTGCCATGGATCGTCATCAGCCAAGAGCTTAAGATGATCAGTGTTGCCACAAACTATCTGACTTAATGACCATTGGTTCATACATAGCTTCACACCTGATGCCTTTCTGTATTTCATAAAAGTCAGAAATTTCTCCATTCTCCTGGAAAACTTGCTGATTGAAGTCAGTTATTTGATTTTTAAAACAAACAGCGATCTCAAGGAAGTTTTACTAACAGTGCATATTTGTTACATGAGAAGAATAGAGAAATAAAACTAAAAGCTTCAGATAACTGAGTCTTAATTATTTCAGTACAATTTTCATTTTCATCTGGAATGGGAAATGCCATCTAAGATGTAAAATTCAGAGGACAAAAGCTGATGGTCTACAAATGGTTATGTGCCTTGGAACAAGTAAAATCAGTACATTGTTTCTTATAAATTAAAAAGAAGTCATGGCTTTACTAAATGATAGATTTAGTAAAGTTCATGAATTTCCTTTGAGAAGATTTTGTTTTAAATGCTAAAAGTTATACCTGGCAAAGAAACAGATTCTTTCTCAGCTACTGAATATCAGGCTCTTGTCACTGTGTGTGTTTCAGAAAATAACACAGGTTACCCAAAAGACTTGTATTATTTTAGTTGCTTTTTTGTAGCTACTTGGGTGTTTAATTTACTGGTTAAAATTCTGAGTTGTTAAGCCATTTCCTAACATAAGGAAGAATGTAGAATAGAAAAAAAAAAAGAAAAGAAAACATCATATGTCAAAAAGAAACTTAGTTTTTGTATAGGTTTAAAAAGTTATCCAAAAAGTCAGCTGTGGCAATGTGCTTTTCCTCAGTGTTTTTATTTTTTTAAGGCGTGATTTTATATTAAAAAGTAAGTCAGTATTAAAATTTCAAATTACAAATAAATGTCATAATACTTTAGGATTCTGAAAGTATTTTGAATGCTTTCTGTTGTGAATACATCTCCATTAATCATTTTAAAAAAATACTATAGAAAGAGGAGTCACCATGCCCAGCTGATGGCACACTGGATTTAGGCTGTGAGTCTGAATTGGATGGCACAGACATGGCGGAGGCCAATGCCCGTGGAGAAGGAAATGGAGGTAAGTGTGATGGATTTCAAGATATAAACCCTCTTCTCTTAAAAGTTATAGAGAATTTCAATAATTCACTGATTGAATCCCAACCATTATAGATACAGTTTCTTCTAAATTTTTACCACCTCCTTAGATTTATCATCAAACAATTTTAATTCAAAAGGTTACTACCTAAGACAAGTATACAGTTTTTTGCTTTTTGTTTTTAACTGTATGGATTCCCCTGGACAATCTCGAGTGTTGTTAGTAGAGCTCTCTTGCAAGATGAGAGGGTGACCAGAAGGGTACCCAGTGGTTTTATTCTTATGTGAGGCATGAGAATGCTCGTGTTTTATGTCTGAGTGTGCAAATATGTCCTGTGATTACAATAGTTGGATAATAGCTGTGTTCCTCGGTTTGTCCATAGTAAATTAAGCTTAGTGTTAACATTCCTCACAATGAAATAAGGGCCAGATAAGTGACATTCTCGTGAACACTTCCAGCCACCCTTCCAGAATTCCAGAATTTCCACCTCCAAATTCTAGCCATGTTAATTCATTTTTATCTTTCTCTAGACATTTGCATTATGATTCTGTTATGTGTGTGATTTCTATATTGCAGTTTTGGCAAAGTTTTTGTTCCACAAAAGCTGCCATGCTTTATTTTCCACTCTACCCACTGGTCCTACAAGTGGACCCCGATTGTAATTCAGGAGGAAGATTATGTCATTAAAGTCTCTGTCTGTGGACTCAGAAATCAGTAAATTATCTTAAACAAACCTTAAAGGATCCTTGCAGAAACATTGTATCTCACTAATAGCCCAAAACCATTCATTTTGGTAACGGCCACAGGAGTCCCTTTGTGTTCTGACCGGACACTCCTGCGCTTTAAGCTGCTGTTGCTTTCTGATCGTCCCCCCAGACTGACTCTGCCCCAGCGCCTATCTGATCTGCAGCAGAGACTGTGAATTAACGGTGTGAAACACCGGCTCTTGTCTCATTAAAACGGCTGAAGTAGGCTAGACTTTTTCAAATCAACTTTCATTGAATTTGATGACCCTGATCCTGTACCTTTTGAACACTCAACCCTGCGTCATTGTTGTAATTGTACTGTGGGCTTTGGCAGGTCCTTGTGGTTAGAGAGAGAAAAAGCAGCGATGCATGGCAATGTCTGTCTTTCTGGAAGGACTTGTGAATGGGGCAAATTCTGTTCCTTCAACAGAGTGGAGGGGAATCTTCCTCCGGTGGTGCTGCCTGTTTGCATGAGCACTTGTGTGCTGTCTCTCTCAACATCTATATCGAGCTTTTACTGTGGGCCAAGTACTGTTCTTGACATTGCGGTCACAACAGTGAAAATGCAGAACCTAAAGAGACCTCTCATGGATGTTATGTTGGTGAGGAGACTGAGACAATAATCAAACAAGTGTACAACATTTATAGCTTATTCAGTGCTGACAAGTGATACGAGGCAAAATAAATTAAATAAGGAAATAAGAGTGGGAGAGAAAGGTATATTTGAGAAAAGACCAAGAGGAGTGAGGGAGAAAGTGTTTAATGGGAGAGTTTTAGGTAGAAGAAGCAGCAATGACAAAGGTCTTGAGGCAGGAGAATGCCTGAATATTCCAGAAACATCAAGAGGCCAGTGTGGTTGGAGGCCAGAGAGAACAAGGGGAAAATATAGTAAATATGAAGAAAGAGAAGTAAGTTATAGGGCCAGATAATATAGTGCCTTGATGTTGGCTTCTGGACCTAGGGGTGGGGAACATCCGGCCTGTGGGCTGTATAAGACCCGTGAAATCAGCCCGGCGACCCCCCCACCAACGGAGGAAGCCGGCAACACACAGGAGAACTGAGCAAACTGAACAACGAAATTGACCCAGAGACATGGAGGGTGGAGTACGGGATGACGGGCCTCAGAGGAGGGGGGAGGCGGGGGAAAGAGATGAATCACAGAGCCTATGTGCATGGGTGCATAACCAATGGACATGGACAACAGGGATGGGGAGGAGGAGAAGGGGAGGGGGAGGAGGGTGTCAATGGGGGGAAAAAAAGGAAAAACATCTGTAACAAAAACAAATTAATAAAAAATAAATAAAAAAAAAAAAAAAAAAAAAAAAGACCCATGAAATCAATACCAGCTAACATCACACACCTCACCAAATTAGCTGGACCAAACATAGCAGACTAATATTTAAGTTGATAATTTTGTATGGCCCATGAATGATGTTATAAATATCCAAATGGCCCTTGGCAGAAAAAAGGTTCCCCACCCCTGTACCATTGTAGGGTTTTGAGCTTAAGAGATAATGATCTCACTTAGGATCACCAAGTACCATATATATAGATAAAGATATATAGCTATCAATCTAGCTTCAGCTATCTCTCTCTCTCTCTCTCTCTCTGTGTGTGTGTTTATGTATGTATGTGTGTGTGTGTGTGTGTGTGTGTGTATATATATATATATATATATATATATATTAAACACAGTGAGACTGGTTCAAAAGCTATGGTCATAATCTAGAGAAGAGGTAATGGTGACTTGAATAAGAGAAATGTCAGTGAATGTGATGATAAGTGATTGAATTCTGGGTATGTGTGAAGGTAGATCCAACAGGAGCTGCTGAAATTAATGCAGTTAGAAAATAAAGAAGATGTCTCCAAAGTCTGAGTGTGAGCAAATAGAAGAATAGCATTGTCTGTAACGTAGATGGCAAATCTGCAAGAGAACCAGTTTGGGGCAAGGGGGTTATTGATCAGGAGCTTAGTTTGGAACATAATTAAGTATGAAATTCATTTTCAACAACCAGGTTGATATGTTAAATAATTGGACTTAGCTGTCTCAAATTCAAGGGAAAAACCCTTGCTGGAGATGTACATTTGAAAGTGGTCAGTTTATAGATGACATCCAGAGGCAAGAAACTGGAGGAGATCACCGAGAAACTGAAGGTAAATAGGAAAGAGCAGATGCCCAAGGACTAAGCTCAGGGCTACTTGAATTTTAAGAAGTTGGAGGGATTATAGGAACCAGCAAATGAGACTGAGGATAAATGGACTGGAGGACATGTTGTCTGTTCTGGAAACCAAGTGAAGAATGTGTTTCTGGGGAGGAAATGACTCAAATGTATTAAATGTTTTTGATATGTCAGCTTACAATGAAGACAGAAGTAACTATTGGATTTGGTTTTGGGGGGCTATTGATGAACTTAATAAGGACAATTTTTGTTGAATGGTGAGACCATAAACCTGAAGGGAGTGGGTTCAAGAGAATGGGAGAGCATAAATTAGTGACTCTAAATATAGACAGTTATTTCAAGGATTTTTGATGTAAAAGGAAGGAGTGAAGTTGGAAAAATGGCTAAAAGGGAAAGTGGAACCAAGAGAAAGTTGTTGTTTTTTTTTTATTTGAAAGGTAAATATTAAAATAATTGTATGGGAAAATCCAGTTGAGGAGGAGAATTTGATAATGAGGAGTGTAATCTATTGCCATATAATTGATTAGATGAGAGGGAATGGGATATTTTAAATAGATGAAGAGATAGGTCTTATTTAGTAGTATGGAGAGGTTCTCTAAGGAACAGTAGGAAAAGTCAGGGTATTTGGCTAGAAATAAAGGTAGGTGAGTACCTGTGGGAGAGGGGCTTATACACGTTTGCTTCTTATTGCTTCATTTTCCTCAGTGAAATAGGAAACACATTCATCAGTGGAGGGTAAGGACCGGGAAGATAGTTTTGTAGATTTAAGGAGAAGATACAGAATGTTTGTCTAGAGTCTGACATCATTAAGGATACTCCTAAGGTTGCTAATCCTGAATTTAATGAGACCAGTCAGCATGGTTGTGCATTTTTCTCCAGTCATGTTCATTACCACTGCACAAGTACAGAGTCGGTATAGAGTTGGGTTTGATTAGAGTTGGGATTTTGCCAGGTTTCGATGATGGAAAGAGTGAGGGGCAAGGGAGTTGAGGGTGCGTGAATTAGGGTAGCTAAGATCCATCTCCATGGAGTTTAAGCTGGTTATGGAGGTGGGTGAAGACATGATGTGTGAGGGATGGTGTGAAGAAGAGGTCTCTTTGGGGTGGAAGGATGGTTGGATTTGGTGTTCTAGAAAAAATGAGTTCGAAGAGTAGGTGATGTGAGAGTGGAATGTATTCAGCGGAGTTTCGGGTAACATTATGGAAAATATGTCTAAAATGAGAGGAAAGATGGATGTAGGTTTAAGGCTGTCCAGAGTGGTTAGGCAGTGTGTGCACTCATTTTCCAGAGTGGCCTGGCTGAGGGCTCACCCGCGGCCGAAAGTTAGCAGCCCTCCATTTCTCCACCTTAGTGTCATGGGATGGAACAGGGTCTACTGGGAGGAAACACCGCTTTTTCTTATTTGCACGACGGTGTTGTAAAGGGTGGTCCTGCCATAAACTGCTACAGGATCATCTGTGTGGATATTGAAATAGACTATTGTGATAGAACTCACATTGAAAGGCTGTGATATTTAGTAGCTAAAATTTTCATCAAATGAAGGGGAGTCATTCCGGAGTTAGTTGGCAGATAAGTACAGTAAGGAGGAGTAATTGGTACTGTAGTCTGAGGACATGAGATGCAATGCAAGAGGCATTGAAGGAGCAGGGAGGGAGAAGAGATGTCACCCATCCCATTTCCAGCCCAGTGGTGCAAGATGTGTGGGAAAGAGAAGGGCTATTCCCTGAGAGGGTGGACAGGAAGAAGTGTCCATAGGAGAGAGCCAGGTTTTGTAGACTGAGATGCAAAAGGAGTGATCAGAGAAAAGACAGAGATTAAAGGAGGTTTTGCTAATGACTAATCCTGAATTTCAGAGGAAACAGTGGGAGGGTTTTAGTGGCTGGGAAAGGGGTCTGGGAGAGGGCGAGAGCACTCAGCCAGTAATTAAACCAAAGCATGATAAGCAAACTCCCTAATTGGAAATGTGAATAGGTACTTCACAAAATAACATATCCCCACACATCTCCAGTTAACGTGACCAAAACTAGATTTTTCTGGCCTCTCCTTTGAAATTGCATTAGGGAAATTGCTCTGGGGAATCACTGAAAGAATAGTAAATAGCTTATTTCCTTGAGTATTCCTTGATTTGCCCACTTTTGCATCTTATTGCAAACCACAATTACTTCTTGTAGGACAAGTATATTTTTTATGCCTGTAAATATGTTATGCTTCTATGTGTAGTCCATTAACCTAGCCTTAGAATTCATTTTTAAACCTAGATACTGAAAATATACTGAATGCTTATAATGCCCAGCCTTGGTAAGCTCTTTACATGTATATTGTTCAATCCTCACAACACTCCTGTGAGGTAGTCACTCCTATGCTCTGTTATTTTATGTGTTTTAGCAGTGAGCAAACAAATTTAGAGCTCTAAGATTAGATGTCTCATCCAAGTGGCAAGCCCAGGTATCGTGACACCGAAAGTCTGCCGGAACCACAGAGAACACATTGATGCAGTTTGCCTTTGCATTTGTCCAGGTCTGTTCTGAGCAGACAGTTGAGAATTTGACAAAGAGGAAGCCCTGGCTTCTCCAAACGAAGAAGAGGGCTACCACATGATTTCTTACAAATCCATAATAAATTCCATGAAACCGAACTGGGTTAGGTGATTTTCTTGCTTACCCTGTTTCTGGTGCATATTTGAACCAGAAATCAGAATGGATATAATATCCACACTTCTTACAGCTGTACAAATATACTTTGAAAATATAATCAGAGAGAGAAGGTGGGGCATGTATGGAGATGTGTGGGGAAAGGGCAGGGCAGGAGGAGGAGGGTGTCATCATCTGTTTTTTTTTTTTAACCTCATCCCCCTCCTTCTCTTTTATTCCTCCCTTGGATGAAATATTGGGAGGTATCGAGGTGAATACTAATAACTATCAATTTGTAAGATAACCTTGTGGTCGTCTAAAGAATACCTCTGCTACCAGAGAGTTATTTCAGATGAACAAAGATTAATTGACATTTGCTTCACCATTAAAGAGGGTGAACAGAAAAATATTTGAAAAGAAAGCACTTTACAAAAACTGGTAAGAAAAATAATCTTAGCAGTTTAATTCCGGTGAGTAACGCTTGCGTCCTTAGGTAGAATTAAGATAAAAATAGTCAAGTGTTAGTCCTCTTCTTGCAATCTAGTGGCTGGAGAAACAGATTCTTTTTAAATGGGAGTTGCTTTGCCAAGATATTTTGTTTTATAGTTTTGTTTAAAATTTTTACAATGTGGAGAAAGTGGCATATTATTGATTATAGAATTTACAAGACACAGAACTATAGTTATGTGTTATGTGTCTTTGACTCCTAAACAGTTTCTCAAGTTAATAAGAATTAGGCTTATGGACTTGAGAAAGTAAACTCTTCAAATTTTACAAGCTTAGCTCCAGAGATCGAAGAGTGATTTAGGTGAATCACTTGATATATCTTTGTTGACAACCCATGACCATTTATGCCAATATAAGTATAGATCTGTGTCACCCAAAGAAAATATTTTGAATTTTATGGGCTATTTTAGTCAGAGATTTATGGCTCTGTTTGTGTCTGAGTTGTTTTCGGAGCATAATACATTGGTGTATCATAAGTTTGCTCACACATATTAAGTTGACTTACAGCGCATTGCTGGCTGCAGAACCATACATATTTTATATAAAACGATACCATCAGTAGATAGTCTTCACCTCCTTCGCCTTCTATTTATAAATTATTATTAACAAGAAAATGAGCTTCTCTTTATGTGGCCCTAATATATTTCATGTTTAAAATCAAAAGCCACCATTCTATTTAATTTTTTTTTTAAAACGAGGAAATTGGAGAATGCACAATTTTCATCCACGGAGATCAAAAAAGTTCTGCATGTTATTAACCCTAATGGCTTTCGGGGAGGAAGCAGCAATCTAGCAGGGGAATTAGTATTTTAAGTATCTATTTAGAGGGAAAAATTATAGAGAACGTATATCCTATGTTTTAGCCCTTAGATCCCAGGGTAAATAATGATTCCAACAGTGGAAGAATTTTATATGGTCCTTTTTCATTATTCTTCAGGGCCAGTTTTATAAGTGGGTTTCTGATTGTATGATTCTTGGCAGAGTTGTGTTAACGTAATGAAACCTTATTCAGCTCACTCTTTGTTTTCATTGCCTCCGAGGCCACACTTTGAGGGGTAGTTTTTCAAAAGTGAAAAGTGCTTTAAGATGGCCTGAAGTGTGTGGATAGGATCTCGGTTGAGACATCAATTACATACAGATGAGGAGCTTCCTGGAGGAAGTGAGATGTGTACTAATGAAGGATTAGGCGCCCTCAGGGAGCAGCACTGACAGTTTATCATTGGCAATTTACACAAGGGCAGGGGGAAGGAAAATGAGGGGACTGTGAAGTTGTGAAGGGAGTCACTTTAAAAGATGTTGCCAATCTCTCTGGTGTCTCATTCCTCGTGGTGTTACAGATCTTGTTTGGCCAGAGGTGTTTGTCTGTGGCTGCTCTGGTGTGATTTTACGTAGGGTGGCCTGTGTGTCTCCATCTTGTGTTCGTGATCAATTTCTACCTGACAGCCATTCCAGACAGTGTTGTAGATGAGGGAGGGGACTTCTGCCAGGTCCCCTGATTTTCTTAGGTTAAGCTAATTTGTCTTTTGTCCAACATCTGCATTTTCATTAACAGCTTCGTTAGCTCATGGAGACACCTGTTCTACATTGGTGGCCTAGAGAAACTTAAGTCTGTGAAAGTTGTGTTGTTTTAGTTACACATGAAAGAAAATGCAGAGGAAAGAGAACACTGTTCGCAGTCAGAAATGACCATTGGCAGGATGTAAAACTTCCTCTGCCCACTCTTTCTCGTTCTCCCTTCTTTCATCCCAGCCCACAGTGTTCACAGTTCATGAGAAGCATGAGGGACTTCAGAAGTTCACGGGGGCCTGTGTCCTCTCTCATGCCAGCATTTTACTTAAACCGGTCGATTCCAGATTCCATTAGACGTTATCCTAATTGTAAATGTCCACGGGGATAGGAATCTCACAGTCTCTTTTATATTTATCTTTCTGTATTTTTGATAATCTTTATAGTCAAGAATTTTTTCCTTATGTTGACATTTTTTGTGCTTTTAATTAAATGAATTTTCTCCCTCGTGATGGAGAACAGCTGGATAGCATCTAGAGCCCACCCCCATCATTGTAACTTCTCCAAGTGACTTAGCCCAGCTCTTTCAAACGTACTATTTTTTACTTCTTTCACCCATCGGGGATTTCTTTTTCTTACATATTTTCCCTTGAACTGTGAGCTTTGTTCTTGTATAAATGGATTTATACAAGTGTCATGGAAGAAAATAAAGTTTTATTTTTAAGTGCAGATAAATTAGCCCATTTAAGTGTACTTTCCCCCCTCTTTTTCAATGCTATGAGAGAAATATTTCATAATATAGAGATAAGGATTCAAAAGAGACTATGATCTCATAATAAAAACAAACCTCCTCTCAAATAAAATCAAAATTAAAGGTATTCCCACAATTACTCATCCTAACTAGCCAAACTTCACTTTGATTTATGTACTTTGTGATTAATATATAGGAACAAAGCACCCACGCTCTTTAAAAAAAAATAAAGTACTTTTAAAATTGATACCAGATAACCCATTCTCTCTTCTTCCTCTAAGTGACAGTATATAACCATTTCTCCAACAGTTATCTACCTGAATACCTTATCTCACTTTCCTTTATTGTGTACTGGAGTTACCTTTGTATGTTGAAGTATAAAGTAATTAGTAGCACTGCCCATGAATGAAGCACTTACTCTTGACCTGTGCCAACCTTTTAATGACACTGTTCCTCCCCACTTTTTTTCTACTTCTCACTTTCTAGGTGGATTGCTGTATTTCTGTGTAGATGTTTCAGGAACCTGATGCACTCTAAAACATTGCAGGCACTGTGCAGTATAAAAGAAATAGCTGCTAATGTTTTTCCTCATACCGGCAGCTTATTGTGTTATTACTGTCCATCATTCTAGAGAGCTGTCTGTACTGCTTCTTGGTAGGACGGGTTAGGTGGCTAAAGGCTGGTGCCTAAAATGTATGTTTTTCCCCTTAAATATTTTTATTTCTGATTTGAGTTTCTCTTGTCTGAATTTACTGGGATATTTTTCTGGATGTCCAGAGATATTAGTAAAACTAAATTGCTCTGGTGACAAATCGAGTGTTTATATTCATTAGCTTGGGCTAATGAAGCAAGCTATAAAATACAGTAAAAGTTTCAGTTATATTAGGTATATTTTATTCATAGATTATATCGTACTAAATATCATCAAGTATCAATACTTATAATGTTCAGATGCTTTCTCCCTTGCAAGTTTCTTAGGGGAAAATTATAATATTTCCATTACTTTATTGCTGTTATTGCTTTATTTAATTGCTGGCCTGTCTTGGTATCTCATACCCTTTGAATGTTTTATTTTAAGGGAACAAGGAAAATTGTTTAAATCCAGACGCTATGTCTACCTTGGAGTAGGAATGCTTAGACATGGCACTTTTCCTTAGTCTGGATCAAAAAAGGATTAAGAAAAAAAATTTTTTTTTAAAGAAATAGAGTCCAGGCAATATTTAGTTGGGGTCAGATGGATTTTAACAGTTTTTGGCATATGTTTTTTTGCTGTATTTTTCCAGAATATCTGATGTACACAATTTCAAATGTAATTATGATGTGTAAAATATATATTATTATATATATATCTTCCCCAAAACTTCATATATGTATATAAACTTCATATATATATATATATATATATATATATATATATATATATATAAACTATTTGCTATCTAGGTAGGGATACTTCTGAATTACCTGCTTACTGATCTTTCAAAACAAATTGTAGTTATCATGACTAGCTTTTCGTAGATGTGGTTTTTCTCAGGTAAAATGAATAGTTCTATACCATTGTTCTTTTAAAAGTACATTTTAAAAAGTTATGGTCTTAAAATTGATACGTGGGTCTTTTTTTAATATGGTTATTGTTGAAAGTGTTACTGGTGTCCCTCCTTTTTTCTTCCCCCATTGACAGCCCCTCCCTCCTCCCACTCCCACCCCCTTCACCGCACTGTCGTCTGTGTCCATTGGTTATGCCTATATGCATATCAGTTCTTTGGTTTATTTCTTCTCACCCTCCCACCCCCTTCCTCTGAGGTTTGTCAGTCTGTTTCCTACTTCCATGTCTCTAGATCTATTTTGTTCATCAGCTTATTTTGTTCATTAGATTCCACAAATAAGTGAGATCATGTGATATTTGTCTTTCTCTGACTGGCTTATTTTGCTTAACATAATACTATTCACTGTTTTTCCCCCCGCATTTTTTATAGGACTTGGCACGAATGTGCTCAATAAAAGTTTTAAAACTGAATGAATAATTAATAAAAAGAAATATGCTCCTTCTAAGACCCAGCCCTCTTTTAAAATGTGATTGAATTCTAACATATGGCACACAGTGCCTAATATACTGTGTGGTCTTTGATTTACATTTTTTATTTATAAAAACTGTATTAAACCTATTGTGTATGTCAGGATCATTTCTACAGATAACCGTTATGATTTGAGAGCATCTAGTATGAGTTTTCAGGAAATTGAAAGGGAGTAGTTCGAGGGGGAACTGATAGAAATTAAATGATCAAAGCATGCCCCGCTCCCTGCCTTGGTCAGACCATTGCACACCAGTTCCCTCAGAGAGTCTGTTACTTCTTGTGTAGTTTAGGGAGGCATATTGCAATGGATACCTTTGCTGCAATGACTCTATTGTGCAAGAGCCTGGTCTGTTTTGGGTTCTGTCCCCACACAGCTCCTGCCATTACAAGTAAGCATTGTGATGTCTAATTTTGACTTCAGACTTATTTTTGTTTCACTATATAAAGCCTCTAAACTGTGACTGTCCTCTTAAAATAAGGCAATGAGTAAGGACAGCAGAAGGAAGTAAATCCACACTCAGTGGCAGGTCATACGACTTCCCACCGGCTTGCCTAGGACGTTCCATGCTCCAGGTTCCATATTTTCCCTAATTGACTTTAGGATAATTTAAACATTTTAAAAATAAGGCTTCTGTTTTCAAAGTTAAACAAATTCACCTTTTATGTATGCTTTTCCATAATGAAAAACTGTGCTTTGCTGATCTCCCTTTCCACGCATTCTTTTTAAAATCAGTGATTGAAAGTTAAAAATAGGTATTTTAGATAAATTTAATGAAAATCAAATTTGACATTTTAGTGTAATAAACACTTATAGATCAACTGCTCTCTGCCTATGTTTGTACATACATACATCCCTGAGTGGCCGAGCCTGTGGGTGGTGACGCAGACACCTCACCACACAGGAACTGTTGTGAATTTGTACACTGAGTTCCAGGGCAACAGGGTTATGGGAGGAGTGAGCCTACCTCAGAGACTGGGATAGTCAGGAAAGTTTTGGGGGAGGCTGAATTTGGTCTGTCAAGATGAATTTGTTCAGCCATCTGTTGAAGGACACTTGGGTTGTTTCCATGTGTTAGCTATTGTAAACAATGCTGCAGTGGTACATGTATCCAGTGGAATACTACTCAGCCATAAAAAAGACAAAACACTGTCATTTCCAACAACATGGATGGATCTTGAAGGTATTATACTAAGTGAAATAAGTCAGAAAAGGACAAGAACCATATGGTTTCACTCACATGGGATATAAAACAAAAAGCAACAAATGAACAAAAAAACCACCCCCAAACACCCTCATAGATACAGACAACAGAATGGTGGTTACCAAGGGAGAAGGCATTGGGGAGAGGATGAAAACGGTAAAGGGGGTCAAATATAAGGGGATAGAAGGAAACTGGACTTCGGGCGGTGAGCACACAGTAGAGTATACAGATGTTGCATTGTAAGGTTGTACACCTAAATTTTATATATTATTAACTGATGTTACCTCAATAAATTTAATTTAAAAAGATGAGTTTGCTAGGAAGAGAGATGGAGAAAGGGTACCTAGAAGAGGGACAATCAGAGCAATTGCAAAAAATACAGCAAGTGTATGGTTCAGGAGATGCCACAGGCTCTCCCTGGGCTGGATCAGAGAGGGTGGGAATTGGGGTGGCGACCGAGATGCGAAACTAGAAAGAGAGACGGAGTCAAGATTGCATTCTGATTCCTCCCTTCTTTGTGTCTCAGGTTAAAGGTCAAAGCACACTTGTCAGTGAATTAGTAATTAGATTGGGGGGACTATTACCCATACCTTCTCTCTAGCACTCTTCTTTAAAAATATGAGCTCTAGCCCTGGCCGGTTTGGCTCAGCGGTTAGAGCATCAGCCCATGGACCCAAGAGTTGTGGGTTTGATTCCGGTCAAGCATGTACCTCGGTTGCAGTTCAGTTGCTGGCCCTGGTCAGGGTCATGTGGGAGGCAACCAATTGATGTGTCTCTCTCACATTGATGTTTCTCTCCTCCCCCTACTCTATCTGAAGATAAAAATGGAAGGAAAAAAAAAGTATCCTCCGGTGAGGATTTAAAAGAAATAAAAATAAAATTATTAACTCTAAGCCCAGCTGATGTGGCTCAGTGGATTGAGCATCATGCCATGGGCTGAGAGGTCCAGGTTCGATTCCCAGCCGGGGCATATGCCCGGGTTGTGGGTTCAATCCCCAGTAGGGGGCGTGCAGGAGGCAGCTGATCGATGTTTCTCACATAGATGTTTCTATCTCTTCCCTTCCTTTCTCTTAAAAAAATCAATAAAAACATACTTAAAAAATAGTAATAAAATATGAGCTCTAACTCATGTTTTCCAGTTGAATCACATTTTCAAGTCGGTGAAATGAAAAAGAGGAGAGAGAGGGACAGCCTGGAGGCTCTGAGGAAAGAGGCTGAAAAACAGTCTTGCTAGAATACAGTGGCCAGTTTCTCCAGCCCTCCAGCCTGTCTCATGATGACCTGCAATCCTCCATCTCACTTTGCTCCCAACCTTCTCAACAGAGTATTGCGGAGGAGGCTTCGGGGGTCTGAGTGTGAGTGAGAGTAGATGTAGATGAGCAGCAACTACTGAGAATCCCATTAATTGTTTCCATTTCAAAGTAGCAAGTTAGCTTTTAACTATGTTTTTGGCTTGCCTCGTTTGGGCAGGCAAGCAATGTGTAGACGGAAATAGTGTTTCTGTACCTTTAAAAATTGTTTCCTCACCTTCAGTTTGTCCACCTGTGAAAGGGCAGTCTTGTGGGGCTTCGAGGTATAAAATCCTGGCATTCGTTTTGTGTTGGTGCCAGTGCATGGTTAGGAAAAACACCTCCCATTCTGTTCTGAGGGCCAAGAAGATAGCACTTTCTAAGCGGCACGTCAGTGTTTGATATTTATTGGATAAAACATTTGTCCTAATTCTTCAGTTTCCTGGCTCCTGTTGTAACTTCACGTACAGGGGATTTCCCTTGGTCCTTTCTTTAACATTAATTTTCTTTGGCTTGTATTTCAGAGGCCAAACTCAGTCCCTTGGATAAATATTCAGGCAACTGTTTAAAATAAATCCTCTATTATTTATTTATCATATCTGTTATTAAGAAAGCTACAAGAATAAGTAAAAGTGGAAACCATGTGTTTTGTCAGAATATAAATTTGCATGAACCTGCACAGTCCGACTACTTAGTGTTTTTTAGAGTTAGCCATCCTCATCATATACATGGCAAAAGACTAAATTATGCGACACATATGCCCATGTTAAGAGTGTATATTGTCAAGACACACATGCGCGTGCGCGCGCGCGCGCACACACACACACACACACACACACACACCCACACACAGGCATACTGTGTGAAATCTGGGATTTGTTACATTGTGCCCCACCCATGTTTTTATTTCTTTTTTTCCTCCCTTATAAGTGTTTTTAACCCAAAGGAACACTCACTTAATAGATTTTATTTTCTATTACATTTATGTTTGTTAAGATTCTATAATTATTTTATCAGAAACAACTAATTAGGGAAAATAGTTTAACCCAGAAACACAGGACCAAATTCCAGAAAGAAGGATTGAGGAGAAAAATGACTGTATAGAAAAGGAATTCTTACAATGCTGCACTGGGGTCTTGGAAGGCAAGATAAAGCAAAATAGAGTTGGTGTAAAGGAAAATGAATCATCTTGAGAAAAAACTTCATAGTATTTCTTGACAATGTTTCAGTTTTATTGTCCTGCCTTCCATCAGAAATTCTGGCCTCTAAATTGAACAAAATCTTTCTTTTGGAAACACTGTCTAAATGTATGTGAATCACTGTTAACACTGTGAATTTAATAGTGAATTTAAACCAAACTGTACATCATATATAGTGATACTGAAATGGGTAGCATGGTACCAATGGTTTCCTAAGTCAGAGAGAAATAGAGCAAGTCGTAAGTTAGGTATCTGTTGTCCTCAGGAAGGGCCGCTGGTTGTATGCTGCTTACATTTACTGTGCAGTCAGAAAATGTGGAAGGACATGATGCTTTAATTACATGTACACTGATTAAGCATTTGTTGGTTTTTGATCCTGCTTGCATTGAAGTTCACCTTTGAAATACTTATGAAGAATATCATTTCCTAAGAAAACTAGTAAATTTGTTTACATGTCTAGTAGGTGGAAGCATTCCTATCTTTTTCGTGGAGTCCCTAAAATCCATGTACTGCATTTGATTATTCTTTTTAATTAACCAGTAAATCCGCCCCCACCCCCTTTTTAGGTGGAAATACTTCTCTAAGAATGGAAACGTAATGAAACGTATTTGCGAATGCACACTTTACTTCTGGCTAGGTTTATACCACATTTGTTTGGGTCCAGTCAGTTGGGATCATTATATTCTATCTGTCAACTTCCTCCCTGCCCAACCCCCCCGGCCCCATGTGTCACACTTTATAGAGACTTCAGAACGTTGAAAAGGCTATCAATGTAATCCGTATAAAAATAAATTAATCTTTACATTATAAACTGATTATTATTTCGAATATTTCTTATTAAGTAAGCTTTCTCAAAGTGTTACAAATTGCTCTAGTGATCATTTCAAGGAGAGACGCCTAGGAGCCATGGTTTATGCAAGCAATGTTATAAAATGTTTCTTAACTAGAACATTTAGACTGTTTTAAGGGAAAATGTCATATTGTATCAAATAGAAAAAGTCACCTGATCTTTAGTTCAAGGACTTATCTTACTATATCCGTGGGCAAACCCTTTTGCTACTTCAACCATAGCATTTTCTGGGCCAATCATTTTCACCAACAGCTCTCGATTTTTTCACGTCAGGGGCTGAGTTGTTCCCTGTGCCCTTATTAACTTCCCATTTCAGCACTGCCAACATGATGCAAGTAAGTTAGGCTTCTTTAGACATTGAATTTTCTGCATCAGTTCTTGGCTTTGAGGCCAGATACTTTAAGTGGAAAATTAAGGGCCTGGCCTTGGAATCCAGCACTGTGGTCTCATTGGCTGTGTGACCATGGGCAAGTTATGGAGCCTTTCTGAACTCTGGTTTTGTCTCTCCGATATGTCCATTTTGCAAGGAAGCTGTGAGGATGAAATGAGATCACATATGTTAAGTGCCTGGCATTAATAACTGACAATCATTTTATCTTCCAAGACGTGTTCATTTTGGCTTCCTGATTACTTTCTGTATAAAAACAAAACTTGGTTAACTCTTTTTTTTCTAAACATTATCTTTCATGAACCACATTTTCATTTCTGGGCAGTATGTGCCCGAGTCTATCAAAAGCAGCTTGAGTGTTCTCAACACTGTGTACCTCCATATGCTTCCATGTTGGACTAGAATAACTTTTACTCTATCCCCCCCTTTTTAAAAACACGAATGTCAGAATCTGCCCGAGTTACTGTTCCTTGGAAAATTCTCTTGGATTAGTGTTAACCCTGTTGTCCTTAAAAAGTCACATTTTGAGCTTTTATGGTATGTTCCTAAGTTATTTTCTTCCATCTAACTTCCTCTTGCCTCCTGCCTTTGACATATGCCTCCATTCTGTCCTAACCCTAGTGCTTCTCACTTTGATTTTCCAAATAACTCCTCCCCTAGTGTACACAGAAAAGGGTCTGCATCTGTGTTCGTGCAAAAGCCACTCCGGTGTTAAAGCTAGTCTCTTGGGGGGAATGTCTGAGGGGGATGGAGAGAAGTGCTCTACTCTGCCACAGGGCAGGTTTCACAGAGCAGGAGGTGGATGTGGGCCCTTTGGTAATCCATGTCAGTGAGGCATTGTCTTCTGTAGAGTAGGCAACAGGAAAGCCTGAGTCTTGTCCAAATGGCCAGTCATATTGTAATCTGCAGAGGGCTCAGTTTTCATGAAAAGACTTGTCTTAAATTGACACCCTGCATCTTGGATTCCATTTTTTCTCTTGCATACTATGTAACGTGGCCCATAGGAGAGGATGAACATGCCCCGGTAGGCCATCCATTCTGTAGGAGGAGGAATAGAAGAATTATAATACCTCCAAGGTTGATAGCTTTAAAACAATTTCATTAATTTAGATGGTTTTTTCACAATAATGTGCATTACCCGATCTCCATGTTCAGATTTGCAAAGTCTCTACTGACTCCCAACTCTTGAGGCAGATATTGTGCTCTTTTTTTTTTTTTTTTATGTCCATACAATAGCCCTATAGCAAAGGAATTACCATCAATTAGTGGGTAAGAAAATGGAGACTTAGGTTAAATGTAACTGTGGCCACAGTTATTAAATGATCCCTTCTTTCAAATTGAGATACTCTTCTTTTTACTGTGCTCTTTTGCTTTATTTTAGGTATCCATTTTCAATTGGAGAAAAGCTCCAAGTTAATTACAGTGGATATAAAAAAAGGAATTCAAATTAGTAATATCATTATCTCTCTCTGTTTCTAGTTTGTGCGAAGCAGGTAACTGATGAAGCATCTTCCACTCGAGATTCAAGCCTTGCTAACACAGCGGTGCAAAGCAAGTTAGTGTCTTCCTTTCAGCAACACACCAAAAAGGCTCTGAAACAGGTACGGCAGCTGGCATCTGTTCTCGATCCTTTGCTTCTACCTACTTAAGGTAATGGGTCTTATGGGAGAAAGTAAAGTAAATAGGAACATGGCAATCAGAAAGTAATAAAAATGCCCAGAATTCAGCCACTTCCATAATATTTAGTACAGTCATCTTAACCTATGCTAAAAACGAGGAGAAGCTTGTTTGGGAACTTTAATGTAAAATAGAAGAGGGAAAATGTGCTTGGAAACATATGAAGACTGGTATTAAGATTTTCTTGCATGTGATTTATAGTAAACATATTGAGTTCATAAATGAATTGCATATTTTGAAAATAGTGTCTCTATTTATGGTCTCATGTTTATCTGATAGCTGACATAAAAAAAATAAACATAATTTCCTTCTCATTACCGAGATGCATTAAGTTACAAATAAAAATATCACTTATGGCTTACTTACATCCAGAATATCCATCGTCAGTGAGTGTTGTTTGGTGCTGAATGGAGGTTACCTCTGCAGTATCATCCTGATGTCACATAGGCAGTCTTGACCTGTGTGTCCTTGTCCAGAAATAGTAGTGAGAGGTGATGGTTATAAGATTGAACTCTGGGCTATGACATACCCTGGTTTCGATTTTTGCTACTCACTGTGTGACTCTGGGCAAGCCACTGTTATTCTCTGGATCTCAAATTCTGTGTCTAGAAAGTGTGGGAATGATCTGAGAATTGAGCAAGGTGATGCACTTACAGCACATGGCAGAGTGAGTGTCCAGTCCGTAGTAATCACTCTGTAAACGTTAGCTACAGCTGTCACACTGGCACATGCTCAGTTGTGCAGGGAAGAAAAGGATGCTATGGTTAGACGGGGACATTGTGTGATCGTCATACTAATAATGTCAATAAATGGAAGGCTCGCATATTTAACCCTGAATTCATGCTTTATTCTTACATTTCTATTTTGATCTTTGTATGACGATCTCCTCTACCTCACCTTTCGCTGACCCTTACCAAGGTTGGTGTCATTCTAGTGATACAGTATTTACAACAAGGAAAGAGAAACAGTGTTTTTAAATAAAGTTCAACATTTCTTTCAAAGTTCCGTCAATCTGGAAAGCTTCTGAATAGTCACATCCAATGGTCTAGATTTAAACTGTCTCCACCTACTTTTCCTCTGCTTCAAACAAAGACACTTCGAAAAGAAATTTAACATTTTTGTACTGAATTATGTTATTTTTTATTCTGTATTAATTGTTGAAATTGCAGTGTTTCCATTCATTGGGATTATATCTATGGTAGTAACAGTGTTTCATCCTACATGGGTCAAATAGTCTTTGCCTTTTATATCATTGCTCTTGTGAAATGTTCTAGATGCCAAAGAACGAAATTGAATTCAGTATTGAGGTCCCTTTTTAATTGCTGAAATTAAGGGTGGATGATGATAGGGAAGCCTAGGAAAGGCTTATTCAGGTGGCAAGAAGGATGCAGGTGATAAAATATTAACCATGAAAGAACAAAAGATACAAAACTAGGTACTGGTAGTCATAGCATTTAAGAAGGCTGGATGCAATCATAAATGAAACTCATACTTCTGAAAAGCAGTGATTTAGAAAATGTGCACACCGTGAAATCTTCCTTTGTATGAATATAAAAATTCACATCTCTGTGTTGTCATGTCTCATTACTTTTTACTTCCTTCATTTGGGTTTCATATCATTTAAACATTTTTTACAATTACTAAAACATTACACAACTTTGAGTTAGTGGTTTTTTGTTTTGTTTTATTGTAGAGCATGTGTTCATTGGAAGTGACTCTTGCTTGCTTAGGATCTAAACCTTGTTTTAAGAAATCTGTTCTGAAAACTTCTTAATGTCCAGAAAGAGCTGTTTATTAATTTCTTAAAACATCCCATTGTATAACCAACAAATGAATTACCAGGGGAATATGGCACACTGTATAGCAGCTATGCTAATATTTGATTAATAATCAAATTCATATTGGAAATACATTTAGAAGAAAAGCTGTTCTTGCAGAATTTTGCTCAGATTCTCTATAATTGCTGAATTTCTTAAGACAGCATTTCAAAAATTGACTGAACATGAGGCATTTTAAATTGTAGCAGCTCAGCAAATCTGCAGCTTACCTTTCTTTTGGATGGTTGAATGGCCCTGTAGAAGTTTTGTAAGTGTATACATTATATATCCATATATTTATGTTCTGTGTTTGTGAATATATGTTTTGTGTATATATTTACATGCACAAATTATAATTTTATGAATGTAGGGCCACCTGAATGACCCTGATAATAATTGTATTGGCTGACATTTACTTTTCTGAATCCTAGGCATTATACTCCGCATTTTATATGTATTATGCCATTTAATTCTCATACAAATCCTTTAAGGTATGTACTAGTATCCCCATTTTTCAAATGAGGAAACTAAGGTCTAGTGAAGTTAGATACTTACCTAAGGTCATCCAGTGAGTAAATCTTGGAGATGATATTTTAACCCAGAATCATCATTTCAGATACTGCCCTCTTAACTCATACTGCCTTTCAGCATATGGTATATAATAGGATAGATACGTTTTAGACTTCATTCAAGAAAATGTACATTCTTGAATATTTGTATCACGTAAGGAAAGGAAAATAGCATAGTCATTAAGAATATTATTTCCAAACACAGACTGCTTATGTGTAGTATCAGCATATACTAATGGTAGGCACTCAAATATATTAGCTCTTATCATTTTACTAGAAGTATATTCTGAGTCAGAAAAAAAAAAAAAAAAAAAACCACCACCAAAATCCAATAACTTTATACTCATAAATATAGTTTAAAATGATAATTTAAAACAAACCTCCATACAACATAAGCTAGATATATTTCCTAGTCCTAATTCTGCACCCCCCACCCCACCTGAAGCATGTCAATGTAGAGAGTGGGTTTTTTTTTTTTTCCAATTTTTATTAATTTGTTTTTGTTACAGATGTTTCTCCTTACCCCCCCCCCCCCAGACACCCTCCTCCCCATCCACCCCCCCAACCCCCCAGCAGTGTTGTCTATGTCCATTGTTTATGCATACATGCATGTAAGTTCTTTGGTGGTGTTTTTGTTTTTGTTTTTGTTTTTTTACTGTTGACTGTGGTGTGTTTGTAGGCAGGTAATTATGGAGGCTATAATGCCTATTGGCTATTGACATAGATTATTTTCATTGTTCCTAAATACATGAGACCCTTCTATTTTCTAATCATCAGAATGTTAGTTAATGTTATATGTTGGTTATAATTGCATGAATAATATATTATTATTTCAGTAGGTTGTTTTTTTTCTCCCGGAATGAGCATATTCAGAAACTTCTGGAGAGTAGCAGATTGCTGATAATTACCTTGTACCCTGTCTTCTTCCTGCCTTGTTATTTTAGTTGTAATGATCCTAAAATGTATGAAATGAATTAAATTTTGAATTTTAAAGAAGGATAATTTTAAAAGATTATATTTTGGATGTTTTTACATAGGATCGAGTGGAAGATTAAAGCAGGATGAGGTCTGTTAGGAGAGGTGATGTGATGGAGGACTTTCTTACGTTGTTCTCATTGGTTTGACTTCCTGCATTATGTATGTAGGGTGGTAGCATTTATTCATAAAGTTGCACATCCTTTTCCCCTCTTCATATCACAAAGCAGGTAATATTGGCGTTTTGCTTTAGCTTTATATGTTTGACCAGTACTGTGAAATTCCAAAGGTTATGTTGCATGATAGCAGTTTCTGAACGTGGGCGTTGACATTTAGCATACCAGCAACAATGCAAGTTGTTGGTGCCTGACACAGCCAGCTGTTTCATATGTTTTTATTTGTAATTATTTTAGCATTCACAGCATGTGGTATGCTCAGATTTTTCAGTTGAAGGGCTTATTACATTCAGTGCATTCTTAAGTTACATTGTTGGTGTTGTTTTTCAACTAAAATAAAGCAGGCGTTGTTCATGCAAATTCCAAGTTAATACAAGAGCCTCTGATTTTAGGTTTTATTTTTCATTAGGCTGGAAATGAGAACAATGTCATGTTTGCATAGTTATCTGACAAGCATTCTGTTTATAAATTTAAATGTTTATCTAAAGGTTTTTTGGTCTCTTTTTAAAATTGAATTTATTAGGGTGAGATTGATTAATAAAATTGTGCAGGTTTCAGGTATACAATTCCATAATACATCTTCTGTGTTGTCTCTTTATAAGAGAATATCGCAATACATTTCTAGAGAAAATCATGCCGAGTCAGCATCTTTTGATTTCTTTCTTTTCGCATAGACCCACAATCATAATGGATGTATGATGAGATCTTTACTTTTTCTAGACTGGTTTAGCTCTGTTATGTTTCCTTTAAAAAGTAAGTGTATTTCCAAGTTTTTGCTTGTAAATTTCTTTTCATATCGAATGGTACCTGAAAGTATTAAACTTGGCAAGTCCAATATTCTCTGTAGTTTGGACGTGAGGACATTATACCAGTGGGCAGCATAGTAGACTGAACTTACACTTGCCATCTGCTTGTTTATTTAGATTTTGATATTGCTTCTTTCTGGATTTGAAATTACAGGATTTAAAGTTGTTAAATAAGCTATGCCAGGAGCATTGCAATGTAGAGGTAAGGCTTGAGTAGTTAGGGATGCCTCATTGATATCATCCCCCTAATATGCATCTAGACTGATACAGTAACATAAATGTCAAAATAAAACCATATGCAGCCCGGCCAATGTGGCTCAGTGGTTGAGCATCGACCCATGCACCAAGAAGTCACTGATTAGATTCCTGGTCAGGGCATATGCCCACGTTGTAGGCCCGATCCCCAGTGGGGAGCATGCAAGAGGTGGCCAGTCAGTGTTCTCTGTCATCGATGTTTTTGTCTCTCTCTCTCCCGCTACCTTCCTCTCTCTCTAAAATCAATAAAGAAAAAGAATTAAAAAAAAAACAAAACCATATGCATATTGATTGACAGGGCCACCAGGGCTAATTAATACCTTTCTGTGTGTAATAGAAAAAGCCCTCATTGCCCCAAGTTGTCACAACAACAAAGAATTCCCCCCTTTCATGGTACCCTTGTGCAGAGCAAACCTTCCAGGACCAGCTGAAGTGGACTTTCTAATCCTATTTTCTTCATCTATTACCTGGATTTACCTTTTCTAGGCTGTGGGGTACTGAAATTTAGATAATTACAAGTTAAACAACACTTAACTTCCATTATGTTTATAACATAATATGAAATAGAAACTTCTGTTGTCTTGAACTTTTAGCTAGAGCTCAAAGTTGAGGACAATGGGATACAAGTGTACCCTGTTGTGAAGAGAGGTGCTAGACACAGCTTCAAAGGTCTTACCGAGGGAAGGCCAGATGGCCACTGACCATCCCCCCACAGCCTATATAAAACACAGCTCTGTGATTTCCTATTTAAAACATCTTAGCAACACTGTCTCTGTTTCACAGGGACATTACCCAAGTAATTTACTCTGCATTACTCTGCTAGTGAAGTCTTTCTGTGACTGGACAACCCAGCCCTTAACCGTGGCACCCCACAGTCATTTCCACACTCTGCAGCCGTCCTTTGCCTCGGCAGGTCAGCACTTAGAAGAGGGGATTTTACTGCCTCCCTTGGGCAGTGGTCAGACTCATTTATTTGGTGAGGTGAGGAGCAATGGGAATGGTGTTTAGTAGGTGTCAAAGATTGGTGCCCTCAGGCCGACTTGGACTCAGAATCGTTTCTGTTTTGTCTGGCACATTGTTTTAAAACAGGAAAGCTCACCTAAAATCCTACACATCCAGTTGTGTTGGTGCTCTTGAACAGGCAGTGCCCCTCCCGTGCCCTGTGAGGTGTGTGTGTTCCCACTCACTCAGCCCCCCGCTCTGTCACCGTCTTACCCCAGCCGGTGTGGTCCAAAAAGCATTGCACATTTTCCAAGGAATTGTGAGAAGGACACTAGCAGCGTATGCGTGAGGGATCGATGTGCATGTAGTTGCAGAAATATAGTTATATAACGCCCCCCTACAAAAAAAACAACCATGAGTAGCTAGCTTCTTTGCTTGCAGGATCCGAGCCCTACACCGAGAGACCAGAATATAAGAAATATATTTCTATGTGTAAGAATATAAGGCAGGATTCACTGTACTACCTGCCTGTGGACACGACAAATGGCCGTGTTCTCTTGTTTGGAGCCAGTCCGGACTGTCTTATCCTAAACATTGCATTTGAGTCAGCGTTGATTTTCCCCGTCCTTCCACGTCCAGATCTGCGTGGAGGGAGTCCTCAGTGTCCACAGTCCAATAAGTCCTGCTTTCCAGAAAGGGAACTGGAATATTCAGCGAGCCTAAAATCACTCAGCCTACAATGACCGTGCATCTAGTAAATGTGGACAAGATGCCCCTTCTGGTGGCTGAGCTCAGACACTCCTGAGTTTACCTAGTCACCTGCTGCTGTGACAGACTTCCCAGTGTCTGCGTATTTACCCTTAGAAAGTTACTTGGGGTCAAATATAATGCATGTTTTTTAGAGGTAAAACCACAAAGTATGTACATTTTCCCTACATTTAAAACAATCATTTTTCTTACATGGTGGGCGTTTACTTTTGGTTCCCTACAGGTACAAAGTGTTGCATTTCAGTATTTTTAAAAATGTTATATTAAAAAATGTTTAAATTTCTGAGTGGGAAATACATGTCCAGAAAACAATCATTTAAAATGGGCTCAATATTGATTGGCATTATTTTATGCCTACTGTGACTTTTTAAAATTCAGAATAGCTATGGGTTTTCATTATTATCATTATATTATTTCTGTTGTGGTTTCTTTTTATCCAACTACTAATTTTTCTATAATAGAGACTACTCAGCTCTAAAAATTGAGGGTGAAGTTTTTATTACTTTAATTATTACCACAAAGTGCTCTAAAAAGGGTAGGCCATCTTTGATTTTATGATTCAAGCTTCCAGGCCTCTTGTTATTTCATCTCTCTTTATTTTTATTTTTTTTATCCTCACCCAAGGACATTTTTGCATTTATCTTTAGATAGAGCGGGTGGGAGAGAGGTAGGAAGAGGGAGAGAGAGAAACATCATTGTGAGAGATACATCGACCAGTTGCTTCCTCTATGCAGCCCAGGGATTGAACCTGCAATCCAGGTACATGCCCTTCACTGGGAATCGAACCCACATCCTTCGATCCTTTGGTGCACAGGCCAACACTCTAACCACTGAGCAATACTGGCTCAGACTCAACCAACATTTTCCAAAATATACCTCTTTACTCTGACATAAAATTAATATTTTTTTAAATGCCTATTTGAATTGCCAAGGGAAATAGTTTAAATCTATGATGTAGAGCCTCCTAAAAACTTGTCATTCTTCGTATAGGTTTTATTGTTTTGTGAGTTCTTTGTGGGTAAAGATGTACTTAATTGTAATTTCAAGCACTGTGTTGCCTCAGTTTGTTTTATTATTGGGTTGATAGGTTAATGTCTATAAATTGCTTTGTGTTCTTATGCAAGGCTAGAGAGAGTTATAGAGTTATGTGCATACCTAGATGAAAACAAAGCAAATGTCTTAAATATTTTATAGCACACATGCCATCATTAAATATATTATTGAGAGCAAGCGAAAGGTGAGGAGGATGGCATCTTACTCATTTTTGTATCTCTTGTCCCCCTACAGTGCCTGGGACTTTGTAAAAGCTCAGTACATCTAGGAATTGAAGGGACGATGTCTTATGTTATTAGTAACAGAATCATTTGTAATAGATTTCTCAAGCCATTCCCTTTCCCATCTGGTTTTAAATATAATTTAAATATGCCCTCTCTCATTTAAATGGCATTTAATTTTTCGTTTCTGTAATTATTGGATTGCTAACTCCTGTGATCAACAAGTTGGACATTCAGCTCATACTCTTTGCAAAAATGGCATCATTTCTGACAGCAAGGGAATATGTAGTCAGGGCAGTGTTTCAGCAGATTGTGACAGCCATTGGTCAAAGAACATTAATCAAGTAACTGAGATGTTATAAAATTGGAAGAAATTACACAGAAACCAGGAATAAAAAGGTTTCAGACTGTCTGGGGTCAGCCTTTTAACCTCCCGAGGAGGTTTAGCATTCCTGTAAGTGTGAATTTAATGTGTGTTCAGTTTTGTGAGCTTAAGACCCTTTTTATTACAGGTAATTTTCGGCGTAAATCGATCAGCTAGATAAGCTGTATTTCAAAACTTTTAAATGTCTTTTATTACATTATCATCACCGTGGTTGATTCATTTATGAATCACACAACACTCCCATTTAGAGAGATTTATTCTCGTATCTGTTTATTTTTTTTCCCCTGGATTTGCCAGAACACCGTCATGTTCGTGTTCTGAAGGTTAATGCCCAAAGTCAAGCAGACAGAAGCCAAGTGCTGCAAGGTTTCCAAGATTAGGACTGATTCCCTTCACAGAAATAAATGATTCCTGCCATGTTCAGTGATTTTGTGCAGCGCTCCCCACGGCTGAGTGAGTGCATCAATACTGTAGCCCTTACCTGCTGTACATACTGATGACACTCGGTGTTAACTTGATTGACTGAGCAGTGCACCGGAGAGGACGCACCTGCAAGAGAAGTGCAGACACATATATTTTTATCCTGGTCTCGAAACATTTATTTTACATTTATTTTACTTGGGAGTCATGGTTGCAAATTCCATGGGCTTTCAAGCCACACTGCTAAGGTAGAACAGACCTTTTGTGCTGCTTTGTTTTCGGAATTGTACCCAAAAGGGTCTCAGGTTTATAAACCCTTTGCCAAAGCCTGATTGTATGCGTTTGAGGGAAAATGACATAAAGGTGACTATTAAGAATCCTGACAAATTAGTGACTCGGTGGAATTTAAGTCTCTTAAGAGGTTCTATCTGATGGGCAAATGGATCATTTAATTCAATCACGAGGAATCATTTTGACTGTGTTTTTATGTTATATTTTATTATCATGTTTTATAGGCTTTGAGGCAGCAGCAGAAAAGAAGAAATGGAGTCTCAATGATGGTAAACAAGACTGTTCCTCGCGTTGTTTTGACACCATTAAAGGTGTCTGATGAGCAGTCGGATTCGCCTTCAGGTAAAGAGCTGAAATGTGGTATGCTTGGCCAGTTTCTTCCCCGAGGAGCCTTCCTCACTGGAAGAGAGATGTCATGAATTTTCTCTGCAACTGCATACTATTTCCACTTGAGATTTTGTTTCATTTTTCTATACCTTTGACTCTTTTAGTGATTAAAAAAAATAGGGTATTTTGCTCTTTGAAAAAAAAGATACCAGCTCACTCATCCTCAAAGGACTTCACTTGCTAATGTCAGTAGGTAAAAGAAAATGTGTGGTACTTCCAGGCGGATTTTTGTTGTTGTTGCTTTGGCTTTTGTTTGAATGTTGAACTTTAATGGTGGACCACATGCTGACGTGTAATGCCATCAAAAGCGGTTCTTCCGAGGGTGTGAGTTTGTTTCGCAGTCCTCTGCTGCAAACTCGGGAATCCTTTATTAGTTTGTGTGCTCTGGCAGCATTCTTCTCACCTCAGTGCAGCCCTGACCTTTTCTAATTTCCCTCCTGTCACTTTATCAGCTATGTACCATTCTATTTATTATCGATGGGTGTTAGCATTTTCTGTTCCTACTTCCACGTAAAGTTATTTATAAAGGTGTGATCTCTGTCTTCAAGCTTCTCTTCTTGCTTCATTTTTCTGTCTCGCATCGTCTCGAAATGATACAGTGCTGTCGAAGCTCATTCGAGTATTTTTACAAAAGATCGGAGTGTTTCTTTTAGAAGCTGTCAGATCAGCGAACGTGTGTGTTTGACTCCACTATTAGGCCATCTGTTCTTGCTTTTTGTTCTGTTTGATTGATTTATTGGGCTTTCTCTTTGTATCCAGTAAAGGAATCAGATTGTGGCCAAAGGTAGTGAATTAACTCTTAGGAAAGGAGATTATATCTACAGTTTTTAAAAACAATTTTAGATTTTTCTTTTCAAGGACAGCAAGAGGAAGATAATGACATAATAACTATTTCCTTTTTTAGGATCCGAATCTAAAAATGGTGAAGCAGACAGTTCAGATAAAGAAATGAAACATGGGCAAAAATCTCCCACTGGAAAACAAACAAGTCAGCACTTAAAACGATTAAAAAAGTCTGGTTTAGGTGAGTGTTCAATAGACTATGACATTTCACATCTTAGAGATTTATATCTTTTTGAATGAAAATAAAATCTCAGGACATTTTTTTAATGGTTAAACTAAAAAAAATTCTTTTAAAAATCTTTCCAATTTATCTAAACCAAAAGGGTACTAAATAAGGAAATGTAGTTACAACGGAATGATCTTAAGCATTAAGATTATTAATAAATATTGCTTAAATATTGCTAAATTTGTGAGTGACATTATTGGATGAAACAAAGGCTAAAGATACGATATTTAAAATGATATATGTATTCAAGTAATTATCTGCCAAGTCATGATTCTATTTAATGTGCAATATTTTGTTCCTGCGACTGGAGTTTACTTTATGAGAATATACTGTATTGGGGGGAAAATGCAACTTTTATAAAGAGTTCATTGAACCGAGAGTACATTGTCACTGGGGTCCGCTGCAGCAAAACTGTCTGCCTTGCTTTTCATCTGTGCTTCTTGAAATATTCATTGGTGCCCGTCTGAGAAATAGTGTAACATTTCTAAGGAGTGTGGGAGACACAGTCCATGGGTCTTACAATTCAGCACCGGAGTTTCTTCTGAAGATTTCCTTCCCCATAACATTTCAGCAGTAACTCAACAGCAGCATTCAGGGAAAAGGAAAATGAGAATTAAAAAGATGAAAATAGACCTATCCTGGATTGAACATTGTAATTCTCTACTGAATCTGCCTGTGGGAAGTCTGGACCAAATGGCTTCATTTCTTAGTTATTTCACCTCTGAATAATGACCTGGGTCATTGTAACATTTTGTGAAATGATAGAAACTACAAATTTATTGACCTGAACTTTATTACTGGTTCTGCCACTTATTTTCTTGGCAACTTAGGGTATTATTTGCAGAGTTTTTCTGTTTGTAAAATTCAGGCAAGATTTTGACTCATTTATCTTTATTTTTTAGTAAAGGTTTATTGATTGCCTACTA
This sequence comes from Tadarida brasiliensis, assembly GCA_030848825.1. NCBI lineage: Eukaryota > Metazoa > Chordata > Mammalia > Chiroptera > Molossidae > Tadarida > Tadarida brasiliensis. The sequence continues at coordinate 81,191,755 of CM061261.1, forward strand.
TGTACCAGGAATTTTGCTGACTCCTAGGAACATACTTTTAATAAAAAGTGTTTGAATAGGATTTGTATATTTTTTAGATAAGAGATCTTCTGGGAAGCAGAAGTTATTTTTGTTTTAATAGTTTAAGTGTAGCATACTTACCTCTTTTGCATTATTTTCAAGGCTAAATAATTTCATAGTTTTTGTGTAGCCCAAAATGTATGTGTGTGTTTGTTTATAACCACACTTACACATATACTGATGTGTTTTTTATTTTGTTTTTGTTATTTTTTTTGCTAGGCTTTTGCGTGTTGTGAAATAAGTCCTTTAAAGTGAGTAGCTTCTGAAATAGAAAACTGTAATGGGAGAATGATATATAAAGAATGTCCTAAAAAATGCCATGTTATGATATCCTAAGTAATTTAAAAGTCAGTGACCTTCAGTTAAAAATAGTCTGCTAACGACTTCAGTAGAGTCAGTGTTATATCATGAGTTTAAGAAAATTCAATGCACGGGGCCTCACTATTTAATTACTTAGCTGACTTCAGGACTGGAAGTCAATGACAGTGTGTACCAGTTAATCAGGATCCTCTCGGGTGCTCAGGTCTGCAAGTCAGGCTCTTTTATAATCTAATTGTTACCTAGAAGTCCTGCACGCCAGTGAACACCTTACGTGTTAAAAATTGTATTGTCAGAGTATTTTAGCTGACTTGTTAGCAAATTATAATGGCAATAAAGGATATCAGTGTTCTTTTTAACCTGCTTTTTTTTAGACTACAAAGTAATAGGAATAATGAAGCTACCTTAATGAAGGAATGGAGAAGTCAAATCATATGCACTGCCCATATTTATGCAGTGGTATAGGGATTTTGACAAAGGTTACCTCATTTAGTCCCTACTTCAATTATGTACAGTAGAATTATTTCCACTTTCTTCAGCTGAAGAGACTGAGGCCCAGAGGATTAAGGAGGTTTACCCATAAATGACCCTAAGATACAAGCCAAGGTACAGCTAGCTCCAAAGTCTAAATCATTAATCCTGGGTATGGTCTAACTGTCAAATCATCTAGCCTATATTGTAGACCTATAGACACCACTGAGGGGCAGCACAGCACCCTATGACGTGAGTCTACCATAGGTGCTAAAATTCAGGTACACTAATGACACGTAGGAGGAGAGTGAGCAACTCTAAGATTTCCTGGACAATCCTGTGAAATGAAACAGATGGAGGAAAAACGGGGCATTTAAATGAAGTCAATTAAGGTAAAAAATTGTCAAAAATAAACGGAAGGTAATTACTGTGAAGGAATTGTGACTGACTAACCTTGCAAGCAGCTTAGTGGAATGGCTTATTTTGTGCAAATGAAGTCAGTAGTACTTATTAAGCCTCCCAAATATTCCCAATACTCTAGAATGAAAAGTGAAAAAAATGTAAAATGAAAGAAAGAGCCTTACATGTAACCATCTTCAGACAGTCACCCATATCTCTTTTAGAAGGTAGTAGTTTTGTGCTCTGTGACCTTAGGGATCTTGCAAAGCAAACGGTTCTATGTGAGGCATTTCAGAGTCCAGATGGTATCTAGTACTCCATAAGGTGTATGTATGTACATTTTGCTCTCCCCTCTTTGCCGTTAGGTTGTTCATTCCTTGGGAATAGTGACCTTCCTGTCTATCTTTGAGGTTTTCACCATACCCATTATATTCCTCTTATTTAGTAGGTGCTAAATAAGTTAACATTTTTTTTTCTTTATTGATTTTAGAGAGAGAGAAAGGGAGAGGGAGAGAGAGAAAGAAACATTGATGAGCGAGAACATCAATTGGCCACTCCTGCATGCCCCCCCACTGGGGATTTGGCCCACAACCTGGGCATGTGCCCTTATAGCGAATTGAATCAGCGACCTCTTGGTGCATGGGTCAATGCTCAACCACTGAGCCTCACCGGCTACGCTAAATACGTTTTTTTAAAAATTTATATTTATTGATTTTATAGAGAGAGAGGGTGGGAGAGAGAGAGAGAGACATTAATTTTGTTGTTTCACTTATTTATGCATTCATTGATTGATTCTTGTATCTACCCTGACCAGGAATCGAAGCTACAACCTTGGCATCCTGGGACGATGCTCTACCAGGGCTGAATAAGTTTTGAATGAATTATTTATAAGTAACTGAATGGGCTGGTAGGTTTTTCTGGATGTATGAGGCATCCCGTAGGTTTCAGTGTAGTAGACAGTTACTTAGATACCCTTGAATAAAAATGATGCTGTGCTCTTGGGGAACAGATCATTCTTTGTGAACCAGTGTTTAGTTCCAGAACCAGTGCAAAGGAAGATGAACACCCAACACCCCTTAGACAACCAGACAGGGAGAGCTGGTTCTTTCTTATTTGTTTTTCCCACAAGAGTTAGACATCTCATTCATACAGTTTCAGAAATGTGGTTTTAACCTTCCTTGCCATCTCTAGGTACGGGTAACTGTATATAAGCCTTAACTTGTTTAAACCATTCTAAATTTTTAAAAAATGCTGCAAGTCTTTTCTAACTCAAACTGGTAATCCTGAAACTAAATCCACTTAAAATCAGACTTTAGGGTGTAAATCTAAATTTCCATCCTCATTGTGAGATTTCCCTAACAGGATATGAAATACTTTTAATTGTCCCTATGTGCTTCCTTTTGGTCTCTGGCAATTTTAATTTGTCAAATTGCAGGATATTCACCCAATTCAAGGCATAGGTTTTACCTGGGTCTTGGAATCATGCATGTAGCCCAGCACACAATGGACTCCGGTGTGTTTCCTTGAGGACCCTGCAGAAAGGATGCACCATAGACCTTCTCGGGTCCTTCCATATGCCAGCTTCCCTAGAGAGGGCTAGGAGCATACAGTTAAAAAACAAACATATATATATTGAGCTTCAACATTCCTCAGTCATCCCTGTTCTGATGGTGATCGTGAAATCCTCATGAGAAATATATCACTCAGCCAAGGAACCCACTACTTTTGACATAGATGTTTTGTTTCATTTTATTTTTGTTTGTTTGTTCTTAACCAAGATTATTTATGAAAATTATGAGAATATTTCTCTGAGTAGCTCTCTGATTGAAAAGACATGGTACATGGGGCAATTGAGTGCAGTTGGAAAAAATAACATCTGTAGAATATTTATCTGATGATGTTACAGTAAAAAACAACAACAAAACTTTGTTAGTCCTCTCCCATTTCTTAATCGTGCATGGTAGAAAACATTACTCTGTTATGCATAAAAACAAATGCTAATGGTATCTACAAGAGCTCTTTTGTATCATATGTCCTGAAAATTATTATAACAGTAAATATTAGACTACCAAATAGGCAGTTGAAACCACATCCAGTGAGATGAAAAGTAGGTGACAGCTGAAAATGAGGTTTGAAGTACACGTTTTTCTTGCCTAATCAGTTGTTTTAATATCCTGTCTCCTTATCTTAGCAAAGGATGAAACTCATTTAAAACCTCCCCTATGGAGTTTTCTGAGATAACCCAGGTACATTATCATCTCATGGTCTTTAGGGCCCTCAGAGGATGGATTGTAAACATTTTTAAAAGTTGTTTAATGATATTCTGTCTTACCACTTGTTTTGTATTAATTTCTCACATCTTCTCCTAACTAAAATGTTTGTTCCTTAAATTAGGGGTCATTTACTTAAACCAGTTTTTAATTATAGTTCTTCCTACCTAATCACACAGAGGAGTTTACAAAGTGCCTGCCAAACAAATCTGAGACTGTAATGGATGTATCGAGGGGCTTGTAATAAATGTCCTTGCTGAGCCCAACTTCTGGGATTCATTCCAGTATATTTTATTTGGTTTCATCTTTTTGTAGTGAAGAATTATAACATTACTGGTTTCATAAAATGTTACATACTTTTAAAATAAATCAATGCAGAAAAATAAAATTTGAAAAATAGGCCTAAATCATCCAAAATAATTCCTTCCAGTGTTTTATAAACATTATTTGACATCTCTTAATGTGTAAGTATAGCCAGAGGTCATCATAGAAAAACTGTATTATGCCATTTAAATTAAAAGTATTAAGTTTAGGCTTACTAATAAAAAAAAAAAAGAAGTAAAATCAAAAAGGAAAATTGCTAAACATTGCCACAAGATATATTTACAGCTAAAAGTTCTCTCCAAAGATATTAAACATATGAAAAACTGAACTAGGAGTCATTTTCTTTTAAAGTACTTGTTTAACTTTGGACAGTATGTTGTAAAGGATTGGGAAATAACTACCCTTATAGCCCCTCCTACCTCCATGGTTTTGTTAGTTTTATTTATTTTTCAAATGTCAAGGTTCTTGACATTTATATTCTATTTTGTAATCAGAATTCCCACAGTTCATTAACCCCAGTACTATATCTTAATGGGTTCAGTGCTTCCTGGTAGACTTTTTACACAGTTTTTGTTATTGGTGAGGACTGTGTGGATTCATGTTATAGGTGGTTAGATCTTGACCTCAGATAAGAATTTTCCCCCTTAGACTTCACTCTTTGAAAGCCTGTTTCTCTTCTCCAAGCTCTTTCAGGACCACGCCTCTCTCATTCCTTGGTGGCATCGGAGAACTCTTTCCATTTTGAACCCTTTCTGTCTTTTCCTCCTGTCACAAAAGGCTCTGGTGCGCTCTGGCGTGTGCTCCTTCCCTGTGTGTGACTGGTGCGTCTCTGCCTCTGTGTTTGTGTGTTTTAGGCGTAAATCCAGTGTGGGTTCCCTTGTGGGAAGTGGGAGTGTTTCAGCCAGCATGCTGCCCGCTGGTCCACACGAGCACCAGTCTGCAGCCTGTCCTCAGATGGGTGCTCTTCCAGCTCCTTTTGTTCCAAATAAGGGAGACTTTCCCTGACCCCGATGGCACACACTCCCGTGACTTTTGCTCTTGGAATCAGCCTAGGGTCTTCTCATATAGCACAGACTCTCACCGTGGCAGTTGGGTGGCTCTTCCCTCCGTCGCCCGCACTGCTTTCCCCTCTCCAGTGTCCAGGAATCAGGCACCGAAACGACTACATCTTTTCGTCCTCTGACTACAGCAGGGAGATTAGGGACCAGCTTTAACAGGATAAGACAATCAGATATAATTGGATTGTTCTTAAGCCAATTAAGAGTAAGTGCATGAGGATGATTAAAAAGGAATTAAACATTCTGTGTGGCAGCAAATTTAGCAATAATTTCATCTGCTCTGTTTTTGTTCCAAAATTATGAAACATATTTTTGCTTGGATGGACATCTTTGAAATAGATCTCCTTGTGGCGTTTCTGTAATAGATTATGTACCTCTCTGAATCTTTTTTATTTTTTCTATGATAGTCTTACCAATTTGGAACCATACTAAATAGTAACCAGCGGCGTAATCCCTACTTCTCACATTGATCATAACATGTATTTCAGAAGTTTTTCGGTTTTCTCATTTCCCCAACACCCCCTTCCAATCAGAATTACTGTTGGTAAGTGACCTCAATTCCTTCATATTGAGAATATTTAGGCCATAAAAAAAAAAAAAAAAGAAAAAGAATTAAGCGAAGTCCTTTCCTCCATTTTTCAACATTTCTGTCTCTAGGTTTTACCTTTGCCTCTGATGAGAAAAGAAGCTTCTTCCCAATTCTCACCCTGTGGTGATTTTTTTTTTTTTTTTAATTCTGAAGAACATCAAACATGTAGAAAAATACAATTGCTAATAAAGCAGATGTCTACATATCCATCACCTTGACTCAACAAATGTTAGGCGTTTGCTAGATTTGCGTTAGATTTTTAAAAGGTAGATACAATTTTTGTACTCGTTGTGTTTATACGTTATATAAACTTCATAAGGTGAATTAAAGAGCTTTCATTATCTATTCACTGGAATAGGTAAAACATGAAGTAATGGGAAAGTTTCTTGGTGTATTGGTAAGATTCATCTTCAGAGCTATTTCTAATAAGTGCTTTGTGTGCATGTGGGGTGGGAGGGGTGGCTTATTTATCCATTTTTGAAAAGAATTTGCAAATTTATTCCGCTTTTCTATTTTTAAATTAAATTTGAAAATTTATAAACTTATAGTTTATCTGTTTTCAAAGAAATTGGCTAAAGTCATAGTATTATATTCTGCTTTTTAAAATCTTATTTTTAGCCACTATGGAAAACAGTAATGGTGTTTCCTCAAAAAATTAAAAATGGAACTGCCATTTGACCCAGTGATCCCGCTTCTAGGAATATATCCTAGGAAGCCTGAAACACCAATCAGGAAGAATATATACACCCCTATGTTCATAGCAGCACTATTATTTACAATAGCTAACATCTGGAAATAGCCCAGTGTCCGTCAATAGATGAGTGGATAAAAAAGCTGTGGTACATTTACACAATTCAATGATATGCAGCTGTAAGAAAGAAAGATCTCTTACCCTTTGAGATGACATGGAGGGACCTGGAGAGTATTATACTAAACGAAGTAAGCCAGAGAAAGACAAGTACCCCATGATCTCACTTATTTGTGGAACATAATGAATAAAATAAGCTGTCAACCAAAAGAGATCCAGAATCATGGAAGTAGGGATCAGACTGACAAACCTCAGAGGGATGGGGGGTGGGAGGGGAGGGAAGAGATAAACCAAAGAACTTATATGCATATATGCACAACCAATCCACACAAACACTAGGCTGGGGAGGGAAGGAGGGGGGTGGGAGCAGGAAGAAGGGAGTCAATGGGGAAAAAAGGGGGACATCTGTAATACTTTCAGCAATAAAATATAAATAAAATCTATTTTAATTATAACTATATCTACCATGTAAATCTATATTATATCTCAAATTATGTGCCTTTCGTTCATTCCTATTCGTGTTCATGTGTGCCGTCTCTCACTAGAGGTATGCCTCTTTTATTAGTCTAATAAAAGAAAAATTATTTTGTCCTTTTTTTCTATTTCATGAATGCCTACCTTTATTTTTCTAATCTTTCATTTCTTTTAAGTTTTTATTCTTAGGTTAATTTATTAACTTCTTTATTTGTACGTGTAACACGTGAATTTTCAATATTTTTTCCACCCTCTTAATATATACAATTTACCTTTAAAATCAATTCAGCTGCATTTTACAAACTTTGGCATTATTCAGAATCCAAATATTTTGTAATTTTTATTGCAAATTTTTTTCCTTTAAGTTCTGAAATATTTAGAAATGTGCTTTTGAATGTGCAAGTATATAATGGGTATGGGAGGATTGGACAGTTGCTGTATTTGTGTTACTGATACCTAATTGTATTTCTTTGTGGAAAGAAAGAAGAGGTTTTATATTATTCTCCAGTATTTGTTGAGACTCACTGGTCACTGTTTTTGTTTACTGAATGTCCCTTGAATGCTAAAAAAAAAAACATTGCTTTCTCTCAAGAACTCAGTGAAGTGCCCTATGTTAAATTCATTGGTACAGATTGATTATTGAATTGTTGAAGTCCTCTGTATTCTTAAGACACGTTTTTTGTCTGATACCGCAATTTCTGATAAAAGATGTTACGACTTCCCACTAGCATTGTGTAATGCCAATTTCTCTTTTTAATTCTCTGAATTTTAGATTTTGAATGCTATACTGTTTAAATGGACGCAGGCTTAAGGTCAATATATTTCCCAATGAATTATTTATTTTACACTTAAGGAATGATCTTTTTTTCATGCCCGTAAAGTTTTTTATCTTTAATCAGCTTGTCTGATGTTAATATCATAGCATTGCTTTTTTGTTGTTTTGAATATCTGCTTAGTATTTCTAAGTTTATCTCATTTTTATCCATTCCATGTGATTTTTGTTTTAAGCACATCTCTTGTAAGCATATATAATTGGATTGTATTACTTTTTCAATCTACTACAAGCACGATTCTCTAAGGGACAGAGTTTCCATTTTGGATACTGAAAATGTTCTTGTATCATTGCCATTCTGAGAGACTGTTTTTAATGAAATTCTAGATTGACATTTATTTTCTCTTGGCCCTTTGAAGATATTTCATGTCATCTGTTATCTATTGAGGATAAGTTTTCTGTGTCTTATTGTCATCCCTTTGGAGGTAATCTATTTTTGTTCAAAATTGTTCTAAGACATTCTTTTTATTGTTGATGTTTTGTGATTCCAACACATCAAATGAGTATCTGTCCTCCTTCAGATTTTGAGTCTTGCTTTATCTGAGGACTTGTCATTTTTTTCCATTCTAAAGATTCCAGCCATTAGTTCTTCAATATTGCCTCTCTGCCATCTGCTGTGTTTTCTTCATTCGTAAACTTTGACAGATATGCATTCGGACTGCTTATTCCATTCTCTGTATTTCGTTCCCTATCCTGTTTTTTCACTCATTACGTTATATGCTGAATTCTAGATATTTTTATCAACTCTGTATTTTATTTAGTAATTCTTTACTCTGCTGTGTCCATTGACTATTTTTAAAAATGTTAAATGTATTTCAAATTTGCCTATTTTTTTTTAAGTCATAGTATCCTGTTTTTATTCCTTCTTTGGTTTCTAATTATTTAAAACAAAGGCCAGCAATTTTTCTGTCGGAGGACAGAGGGGCAATGCAGTAGGCTTTGCAGGTCATGTGATTTCTGTCACAACTATTCGACTCTGAATTGTAGTGAAAAGGTAGACCTAGATAATATCTAAACAATTGGACTGAATACAGCTCATAACATAACTTTTCAACCCCTGATAGAATATATACTGTATTAAAATCACATTCAAATGGTTCTCTTCACTCAAGTAACTAAGAATGGTAATTGTTCTGTTTGCTGCATCAGCTGACTATCCCTCATGGCAGATTGTTTCTTGTGTCATACTTTCAAATTGTGAACTTTGCACACAGCCTTCTGTTGGAGGTCAGTGTGCCTTGAGTTGTAGAATTATCCTTCAAAGTATACTGGCATTTCAGATCTTGTAGTCGGGGTGGTGTGGGAGGCAACCAATCGATGTGTCTCACATCGATATTTCTCTCTCTTCCTCCCTCCCTCCCTCCCTCTTCCCCCCTCCCTCTATCTAAAAAAAAAATCAATGGAAGAATATCCCCGGGTTAGGATTTAAAAAAAATTAACAGCACTGTTGTTATTCATTTTATGTATAATAGGATTTACAAATATTATAATTGTTACCATTTATCCTCCCAAAGTTTTTTACAATTCTGGTTAATTGGAAGAACATACTTAAAGTACTTCTTTATCTAAAACTGGTACTACTTCGAGTTAAAAATATAGATGGTAATGAATGAAGAATACATTATGAAAATTAAAGACAGCCAAAGCAAGATAGAAACACAAAGAAACTTTGGAGATTTTCTTCTGAAATATCAAGTTTATTTATGTATTTTTTTAATTGTTGAAAGGATTACAAATGTTTCCCTTTTCCCCCCCATTGACCCTCTTCCTTCCCACTCCTACCCCCCGCCTTCTTTCCCCAAATATCAATTTTAAAAGGGATAGAATTAAATATATTCATGAATATATATGTATATATATAATTTCAATATATATGCATATATTTGTGTGTACACTTGCATGATTTTTCCAGCCTATAGTAAATTCATGCCTCTTGCTTTTTATCACAGGACACTTGAAATGGACCAAAGCTGAGGACATTGACATAGAAACCCCAGGATCTATTCTTGTCAACACTAACTTGAGGGCATTAATAAATAAACACACGTTTGCTTCCTTACCTCAGCATTTCCAACAGTACCTCCTGCTTTTGCTCCCAGAAGTGGATAGGCAGGTAAGTGGAAGTTTAGACATTTGATATTAGTCACTAGTTATGTTGTTATGAAGTGGCAAGCCCATTATCGAAGATGACTGATAAGTAGATGGACCGTTTTGTAATAATGGAGTATATTTATGTAATTTATATACTTACTGCTAGCACTGGTGTATTTGATTAATCTGCCAAAACAAAACCATTTTTTATTATCAGTAGTGAGCCAATTGAAATTTTAAAATACAGCACATTGCTGTAGAGTGAAAACAATAGACCTACCCACAATGGGAAGGAAAAAAACAAAGAAATCAAACATTTCATTATCAAATAAATCTTTGAAGTAGCTGCTCCCTTGCCCGGAGGGAATATTGAAGTGCAGCAATAAAAGGCCAGGGTTTCGAAGAAATTATGTAAATGTTTTTATTCTCAACTCTTTCCAAAAAGCATTTAAAATTTATGTTTGCACTTGCCTTCTGAGAGTCTATCATCATGAATACGATTGCCTATAAATAATCACCTTTTATCTGTTTTTAGTATAACTGGAAATGCTTTAAGTGTATTTTTATATTTTTGAAAAGCCTCTAAAATAAGGGAATACAAATACAGACGCATAATAGCAGACATCAGGCATCTTCTAGAGCTGTTTCCTTAGAAAAGGAAAAAAAAATTCATCACATAAACTTTTATTAAATTTCACACAAATTATTAAATGGTAGATAGGAAACATTTCTTTGTGATTCTTATTTCAATAAATTTTGACATTGTATATAGTTTCCAATTCATGAACATAGTGTGTGTATGTTTATGAATTTGTATCTCAAAATGAATTCGTATCTCAAAATGATAGATACATCCATAAATTGAAATGGGCAAGATTGATTCAATATTTCCACATGACTCTGAATAATTTTTTAGCTTTCTATTTTATTCTTTTCTACTAACCTACCTCCTTTCATACATAATTAAAATTTGTTGAGCTATATAGTTTTCTATTATTCTTATATATCTCTTTGGTAGAGATTATTGTTCATATTTAGAAAAATAGTATTTTCATTTTGGGTATATTTTTGTTTGCAAGTTTGCCTTCACTCTGTAAAAATTGTTTAATATTTACTATGAATATGATGTTTTAGGTGCTTTGGAATAATGTAAAGACAGTAAGTGACTATTAAATGTTTATGAAATCAATGATTACATAAACTCTAGTTGGAAACATAAGCTATATTTATAAATAATCGAAAAAGATGTAGAAACAGGTAAGCTTAACAGGGGAAAGCAGAAAGTATATTGAGCTTTCATATGCAGAATGGAAAAATCAGAGACAAATTTAAGATTGAGCCTTGAAATATAGGAAGAATTTGGGGGAAAAAAAAGATGGAAATGTACCAAGTGAAAGGTTCAAAGATACAAGACCAAGAGCTAATTTTATGGGAGTCTGAATTTTAGGTAGAACGGTGCAGATGAATCTGGGGAGACAAATTAGAAGTTGATTTCGGGAGATTTTTGGGTATGAGGCTAAAAGATCCTGAACAGTGTTGTCCCTGTGTATGCAATGCAAAGCCATTGAGGGCCTTGGAACAGAGCTATAATATATAATATTGTTGCTCTTCTCGAAAACTATTCTGGCAGTGCTAAAAAGAAACGTTAGAGATGGGAAGCATGAAAGTGGAAAGAGTGGTTAGAAAGCAATTTTAGTTGTTCCAAAAAAGCAAAATGAGGGCTTGAGTTAGGAAAATAGCATTGAAATGAAAGGGGAGGAGGCTAATGTCATCATTCTCTTCATCATCGTCCAGTGGTAACAGTTTATGTTTTGTCCAATAATAGTTGAAGGAAGATTTAGGAAAAGCTACTGATGACTCTTGGATTTCAAGGGTTGTGTGATTGAGAATTGAGTTCAGGAATTAAGAAAAACTTTTACTTATTTGTTTGTTTGTTTGTTTGCTTGTTTAGTGGTGGTAGGTACTGACTTTTCAATTGCACACTATTTCCTCCGCTTCAACATTCACGTGGTTTATCTTGTTTGCAATTCTGTCTCCAGCTCCTAGAGTAAGATTTGGCATATACAGGATACTCAATAAATCTTTTTGGAATGAAGAAATGACAGGTTGTTCTAGGTTCAGCCAAGTATTTCAGTAACCCCAGAGGCCAGTCTAAGCCCCACATTTTATTCAACCTGTGGCAGTTTCTGTTACTCAGCTTTTTCTAGTCACTGTGAGAAATATAAATGAGGAAGGCACAATACCTGTCCACAAATAACAGTTCATCAGGAAATCATTTATTCAAGAAATACTAATCAAACGTGTGTTATGTGCTACATACACTTTGCTAAACATAGAGAACACCAGAATGAATCTTCTGGAGGAATAAAAGACAGAGGAGAAAGACCACCTCATGCGAAAATACTGTGCAGTATATACTTTGCTCATTACTGGGAAAGAAGTCTAATAAATGGATGGATCTGCACCAAATTTAGTATGAGACTGGGCAAAGTAATATAAATGTCAAAATGGAAGAATAAGGAACATCCTCTGAGTGTACAGAGGATAAAGAACTTTAGTCTGAAAGTAGTAGTGGAGAAAATCTCATGGTGGAAAGGATACTGGAACCTTGAAGGACTACTAGGTGTTTCCTAAGTAGAATCAAGGGACAGTGAATTTTGCGGAGGGAGAGCATATCATTTACAAAGACTCACTGCTTGTGTGGACCAGAAGATTCAGTAGTTCAGTGTGACTGGACCAGGAGGAAAGAGGTGGGATACTGTGCTGAAGGGTAGTGTGGTTGACAACATTAATAACTTGGTTGCAGACTAAGCTCTTTGAACTTTTTATGAAAGGAATGGGCACCCTCAGAGATCTTTCAAATGAGAAATGGCACACATGGAATAATTTATACATATATTTTAGTGCCTGGACAGAGAGGAGGGGAAGAAGATCCAAAGGGTAAATAAAATACAGTCTTTATGTTTTCGTGAGAGCCAGTAGCCCTGTGCATGCTGGCTTGGTCAGGCAGAAAGTTAACTTGCAGGGAGACTGGTTAGGAGACAATTACAGTAGTTAAGATCTGAGATAAGGGTCTGACCTTGGGCTTTGGCCTTGGAAATGAAGAGAAAGAACTGAATTCCAGGCATATTTTCAGCCCAGATGAGTAGGAATAAATAACAGGTTGCCTGGGAGATGGGATTGTAAAAGGTCTAGAAGGCAACTGGAGATTTTATCAAGGGTGACTTGGGAGGACAGGAAGGCTCTGTGGTCCTATCAACATTTGATACCAAGAAATTTTGAGCTCTTTCTGTCTGTCTCGAGCTGAACTCAACTGTCTCTCCTGCTACCCAAACTGCTGATGTTTTAGTTTGGCTTATAAATATCCAAATGGGAATGAACACCACTATTTTCTGGGACAGAATTAGTAGAAAAGGCATGGGAATAGGAATGTGATTACAAAGATTTATTTGAGCCAGTGGATGGTACTATAATTATGTGAAATACCCAAGAATTTCACTTATATGAAAGCTGTCTTCACCTATTTTTACAAAATTTGAGATTCCCTGCTTTCTCGTTTCCTTCCTTTGATTATCCCAGGATTCTGCCTGACTTCTCCCCCGAGGCAGCCCTACAGGGCCTCTTACTCTGGACCATATGAAGCTGGGGTTCATTGCATTATTACATCTTTAAAATATAAGAAGCTAGGTTTCCCATTCGTCTTGTTAGTGCCAACTATCATTAAACCTGTCTGTGTAGTATTTTGTTTCCCTATATTTGTGCTTTTCTTTCTTTTTCAGAAGGTATTTTTAATCTTAGATTACATTTTTTATTTACTCCTAGTTCTATAACATTGTCACATCTAGTTTTATATTTAATTTTACTCTGCACACATTATGCTGCAAGTAACAGAAGATTGAACTCAAACCGACTTAAATATATAGGGGATACATTAGCTCAGGTAACTAGAAGAGAGAGGTTACAAGGCTTCTGGTTGTTGGCCCTGGTTTTCAGTTAACACTAGGGACCCATTTCATTATTATTTAGTGAATTAGTTTTAAAATCTTCTCCCTTGTTCTTGGCACTGTTCTAAGCCTCAGGCCTTTGTGATAGGATGGCTACGTGAATCAAAAATTGGGTACTTGCCCCTTGGTTCATATTCATGAAGAATACACTTCTGTTTCAGCATTTCAAAGAAAAAGCCTAAGCTTCACAGTAAGGGCACTACTTAGATTACATGACCGCTTCTTAAACAATGACTCTAGCCAAGGAAATGGACTATGCAAATTGGTTTAAAGCAACCAGGCCAGGCCTACTCTTGAACCTGAGAAGTAAAATGCTGCACTGTGGTAGAGGTCAGCTGTACTTCAGAAATCTGGTTTTTAAGAAGTTCTAGGAGAAGGATAGGGAATGGGGGTGGGATGGGGGAGAAGCTGGGTAGCTATTTAACAGTGCCCACTGTAGGGGCAGGGTAGGTGTTGAGTTTAGTTTTAACATGTTTGATTGGGATAATTCTACTATATGAAATGTCAAGAAATGATTATATATTCAGGTTTTGGGACTGGATAAAATGGAGTTGGTGATGAAATCTACATAGATTCTAGTGTCAGCTATGGGATTTGAGGAGCCTGAGAGATATCATGGTCATCCCAGAGGAACACATATGTTTGTGAGAGAGGGTAGATAAGAAAGAGTATGGCAGGGAGCCAGGAAATAGAAACTACAAATCCATTAGAAATCATCAGTGTGGAGATCCCATCCAGGCAACAGTGGCAAACGGACATTAGGGGGTCATTGAGGAGTAAGAGGGATGTCTTCCCTTTGTCCACCCTCAGATTTCTTCACTCTGCTTAGGTCTGGGAGGCTAACTCATATATGGATTACTGCATCAGAAGGACCTTATGCCTCTGGTTTCCTTCTTTAAATTTTTGAAATAATCATAAACTTTTAGAAAATTTAAAGATACATAGAGAATAAATTTCCAGCCTAATGATCCATCCTGTCCCCCCTCCTAATATATTATAACTCTAAGGTTGTATTTTCTACAAACAAGGATATTCTCTTACATATGTAAAATCCAAGCAATCGTGATCTGAAAATTAACAGTGATCATTCTTACCCTCAGATTCTTAGACTCTATTTAAGTTTAGCTAGTTGTCCCAATAATGTCACTTTTAGCAACAAGATCCAGTTCAGAACCTGTCATTGCATTTAGTTGTCATGTCTCTTTACCGTCTTCGTTCTCGAACATCTTCAGTTGTCTCTAGACTTTCATGATTTTGACACTTTGGGAGTATGTGTGATGTTTCCTTGTGATGAGATTCAGATTTAGTATTTTGGGGAGGAATATGATAAATGAGGCTCTGTTCTTCTCCTTGTAACTATTAGATGGCACACAATTTTGACTTGTCTCAATACTGATGATGTTCACTTGATCATTTGATTAAATTGTGTCAGCTAAGCTCCTCCAGTGTAAAGTTTCTTCTTCCCAGGGGTAATTAATTCATATTTTATGGGAAGGTTCTTTAAAACTGTGTAAATATACTGCCCTTCTGTAGACTCTTCACTTATTCATTTATTTATACCTGTGTTGTTTCACTGTTTCCTATTTCCTCAGTAGGCTCCTGTGCTTGACTGTCCTGCATTTGGACACTGGGAGCCTGTTCAAGGGGTTCCTATATATTCTGACACGATTCTTTGAGCACTTGACTCCTTTGAAGTACACCAGGTTGTTCCGGTCTCACCTTGTGTTTTCTTTGCCCCAGCCCTTGAATGTACTGTTTGTCCAAGGAGCCATGATTCCCTTCAGGTAGAGGATGGTGTTTAGCAGTCAAGACTTCACAAAACGTGTGCCCTTCACTGTGAGGGTGTTGCTGCTCCCAGATCCAGGGCAGAGCGGTGCAATATATGAATGTATTTCTAAGTCAGACCTAGGACATAACGATAGAATATGATTACATAGAACACGTGTGTGTGTACATGCATGTGTACATGAACACCGTCTTACCTCTGTATCTTGAAGATAAGGAATACCTTACAGGAAAAAAATGTATGAGCCTAGTCACAATATATAACACAACACAGTTTATATCTGCGTTTATTTATATATGTATCTCTACGTTTATGATTCACTTCAGTTTTTCCTTTTTCCATAGCTATCCTACTGACAGTGGGTAACCCTTAATATCTCTGAGTATTTGATTAATCCCCGTGTAAGTAGCCTGTCTTCCACCTTGGTCACCATACCTCCCCCATGTGGATGGTCTCATTACTGCATGCAGGCTCCATGATAGGCACCTACCCACCCCCACCTTCTGGATGGGCAGCCTCCCCTGCCTGCTTGACTTCTACAGTCACCTCGGGCCACGCCTCCTGCAGGTGCCGTCCTCACCACGCTGTTTCTACAGCCATTTCCAGGCCTCCCCTCCACGTGATACCTGCCTCGCCCCACTAGGTCCTGTGATCGTACCCTGGGCCATCATGGGACCCCTCCACCTCCTCTGCAGCACAGAGGCCTGCATTGCTTTAAGCTTAAGGCCTGAGTTGTCAGGAGGAGAAAGAGAAGGCCCTCTGGGTTCTCACTGGGTTCAGCTTTCGGGGAGCCTCAACAGGAGGTTGGGTAGAGGAAGAAGAGTGGGACTGGGCTCCTCCTTTGCCCTGTGTGGTCAGCACAGTTGCATCTGTTTTCCAGCTCCTGGCAGAGGGTCCTGCCCGTGCAGCCCCTCTGAGTTCTGATGAGCCCCTTCTCCCTTACCTCTCAGGTCAAATACTGCCTCCCATGCCGTTATCAGCTCTAGTTCACTGCACTGTCCTCTGTGGTTTTGCTGCACACTGACCCACCTTTATAAATCGTCACTTAATTTACTCTCCTCAAGTGATCCGAACTTGAATGCGCCCTCTGTGCCTGCTAGGACTCCTGACTAACTAAGGGACCTTTTGAGGAAGTCACAGTTTCTATCCTGAGGGAGGGAATGATTCTAAGGGAGGTAGAGATCTAAAAACCTATCCTTACCGAACATGCCATGTGGTAGTATATGCATTGTTTTATGGCCATATAGAGGAGGCAATTATATTGTCTATGGAAGGCAGAGAAGGCTCCAAAGAGAAGGTGTCATATGAATGGGGCCGGGGAAGATGGAGGAAATTTATCAGGTTAAGAAGTGTAGTAGCCCAGCCGATGTGGCTCAGTGGTTGAGCGTCAACCCATGCACCAAGAGGTTGCTGGTTCGATTCCTGGTCAGGGCACATGCCCAGGTTGTGGGCCTGATCCCCAGTGGGGGGCATGCAGGAGGCGGCCAGTTGATGTTCTCTCTCATTGATGTGTCTATCTCTCTCTCCCTCTCCCTTCCTCTCTGTCTAAAATCAATAAAGAAAAAATATTTTTAAAAAAAAGGAGTGTAGTGGGATATCCTAGCATAGGAAGCAATATGTGCAATAACATTGATTCTGTAAAATTACTTCTATATGGATTACCACGAATCCTTATAATAACTCTCTAAAGGGCCTGTATTATGAACCCAACTTTATATCTGTGGAAACTGAGGAGCAGAGAGAAACTAAGACTTACCCAACTTCTTCCAAGTAAAAATGTGGGAACCAGAATTTGAACACAGATCAATCTGAGTCCAGGTCATGCTCTTTCCCCTACATGGTGCTTCTTGCCCCCAGGACATAAGCAGAGAAGTGTATGATGTCTGTCCACACATAGTTGAGATGGCTGGGATATAAGGTACTTTGAGGCTAGAAAGGCAGGTTGGAACAAGCCATTAAAAAAGGCCTCATAGTTCAGCAAGCAATGCAGAATATACTGAAATTTTACTTTTGTAGCATGGCATTCTCAGATTTATATTTTATTTTATTTAAAAAATTTCTTTCTTTCTTTATTGACTTTAGAGAGATAGAAACATCGATGAGAGAGAACATTGATTGGCTGCCTCCTGCACACCCCCACTGGGGATTGGGCCCACAACCTGGGCATGTGCCCTGACTGGGAATCGAAATGACAACCTCTTGGTGCATGGGTTGACACTCAACCACTGAGCCACACTGGCAGGGCTTAGATTTATATTTTAGAAAAGGGGCTCTGTTGGAGGAATGAAGCATGAAGTAGAAGAGGGAAATCCCCCACTTTCCGCCTTGCTGTGGTTTGGCCACATTATCTTCCTTCCTGTCCCTCAAACTTAATTCTCTCTTAGCCTCTGTGCTTGCTATCAGCTCTGCTAGAGATGCTTTTCCGGTATCTTTTGACAAGGCCAGCTCATTCTCATCCGCCAAATTAGTCTCCATGGCATCTCCTCCCAAAGACTTTTCTTGCCTCCCCTCCCACCTAACATACGCTCTTTAGTTGTGTTCTGTCTTATTTTTCTGTTTATTTAATTCCTTGTACTTAATCAAGAATTCATTCATCTTTCCTCACGAGACTAGAAGCCCCCGAACAGTGGCTTTGTTTCTTCTATTCACTGTGCCTGGATGTAGTAAGTGCTCAGTAAATATTCCCTGACTGAAGGAATGAATATAGGCTGGGAAACCACTTACAAGGCTAGTTTTATATGTCTGATAAACCTAGGAACTTTAACCAAAGCCATTATAGAATGAAAAAGAAAGGCCTAATTGGTAAGACATTGGTGTTCGTTTGTTAGGGGTGTGGGAACAAAATACAGACCAGGTGGCCCCAAAACAGAAGTTTATCTCTCACCATTTTGGAGGCTGCAAGTCCAAGATCAAGGTGCTGGCGTGTTTGGATTCTCCTGGGGCCTCTCTCCCTTTTCTCATTGGGTTCTCACTTGGCCTTTCCTTGGTGTGATCACATCCCTGGTATCTCTTCCTCTTTTCATGGAAACACCAGTCATATTGGATTAGGGCCTCACCCGTGGGACCTCATTTATGCTTAATTACCTCTTTAAAGGCCCTGTCTCCAAACAACGTTGGGGGTGACGGTTTAAACATTCAATTTGGCAGGGTGGGGAGGACGGACACAGTTCAGCCCAATACAGACATGGCAGAAATAAAATCGTCCAGACTTGGTAATTGGGTTTGGAGGAGAAGGAGGAACTGACAATGTATTTTTAGGCAGTGTTTATTGCGCATTTGAGAATAGCAAAAGATTGTTACTTTTTAAAGCTATGGTAGTCTTGAACATGTTTTTGTCCTAAAAATTGAGGCATTGCTGGTAGAAATTAAAGATAAAAGAGAGGGGATTTGATTTATTGACCGACTTTTTAGAATAGCTGGGAAGGAATAGGGATTGGAGAAGAGCTGGTTTAAGGGGAAAAAAAAAAGTGCTACCCTGGCCGGTTTGGCTCAGCGGTTAGCGCGTTGGCCCACGGACCAGAGAGACCTGGGTTTGGTTCCCGCTAGGGGCACGTACCTCGGTTGCGGTTTGTCCCCGGCCCTGGTTGGGGTCGTGCGGGTGGCAACCAGTCGATGTGTTTCTCTCACGCTGATGTTTCTCTCTCTCTCTTCCTCCTTCTCTCCCTCCCGTTCTATCTGAAGATAAATGCAAAAATGTCCTCGGGTGAGGATAAAAACAAAAACAAAAAGTGCTGATTTCTGAGATCAGAGAGAAGGGAATCAGGAAGGAATGAGTGAAGAAATAACTAAATGTGAAGAGTACAGTGGGAAGTGAGGGGCTTTCCACTGGGTGGTGGCGTGGTTGACCAGGGACTAGAGGACTGGGGGTTGTAGGAGAGTAAAAAGCTTGACAACAGCTCGATGGACTGTCCTATGGATTCGCCCTGGGAAATAAGTTGTTGGCTGAACAGCACTGAGATCTCATTTGCGGTTAGGTGAGAGTGGACACAGTTGGTCTACTTGTGTGTTTTTCATCCCAGCAACGCTACATCTTTGTGCATTTCGCTTGGTAATAGATGTGCCAGAAGAGGGGCTTTGCAAGGATTGGAGGGGTACAGAGGCTCAAACAGGAGCTGAGAGATTTTAGAGGACTTGTGAAATGCTTGGAGAAGTGGCCGATTATGGGGGTCAGGTTGGATAAGGAGAAAATCAAGGTCAGAGGGGCTGGAATGAGTGGAAGTCTCAGGGAGAGGAGAGCGTGGGTTTAAAGGAAGAAATACATGTTGTTGAATGGTGTTATAGGGTCTCAGAATATGATCAGGTTTAGGTAAACATATGGGTCAAAAGTCCTTTCCTTGACCACAGCATTTAGGTTCAGAGATGAAAAACAAAGAAACGAAGGAGTCAGAGCAGCATTGCTGAATGCTGATGAACAGGTAGAATCGTAGCTAGTTCTTCCTTCAGTCCCCACGTAGGACTATTGATTCAATAAATTCAGTGCTTGGGTTTGTAGCCATACATGTCTTTGTGCTCATCTCTCTGCAAGATATGCTTGGAGAATTTTTAGAACCTCCTTGATTATACATAGCAGATCTTTCTTTCTCTAAGGATTTGTACTCTATAAACTGTGTCGACATAGAACAATTTTGTGACCTTTTTAAAATCTATGACAGCTGGTGGAATAAATTTCAACTAAAGTGGAGTCATATTTAGGTTTTTATTACACTTTCAAATTGAACATCACTGATGAATAGGTTGTTGTCATTTCTGTCATCTGTATCATTTCTAAGTGATGCTCATTTCTGCCTCCATTTGGTGGTATCGGGGCTATCAGGGCTGTTTCTCCAAATACAAGACCATTCCCCAACTGCTTCTAAGTAAATGATGCCTATTATTTTTTTGTCCAAATGGTAATTGCAGCATTTCAATCCATTCTTAGTGATCTCCCAATTTTGTTCTGCATTTGTATCTGTGTTGCTGTGGTCTGTTAAATGATTAGCCACTGAAGGATATGTACTGTGTAGGCTCTTTAAAATCCTATCCGGCTTTGTGCTCTTCAGGTTTTTGCACTCACTGGCAATAATGCACATAATTTTAACTGTGAATGTCATTAAACTAAAATGGAACATTTATACAGTCCCTTTTGCAGAGAATTTTGGACTAGGAAAATGAATGTGTGTGTCAGACATTTTACAGCACACGAGAATGTGATTTATTGATGTCTGATGGCTCTGTTGGCATCAGTGTATATATTTAAAGAAGTCACGCAGCCTTTATAAATGCAAATGGGAAACGACTTTCCATCTTTTTCCTCGATGGAAATAGCTCATACATTTGTAATAATTCAGACTCTTCTTAGAGATTGCTCTATGTACCGTATATATTGATTTAAAAATTATACAGTTATTTTATTCTACAAATAGCATATATAATGAAATGTCAATTTACCTAACAGATTATAAAAATTCAAAGGTATTAAAGGTATGAAAAAATACTAGTATCTTAAGCCTTTAGGTAAAATAAGTGTGTACTTGAGATGTAATTATTTTAATGGAACTGACACTCTGGCTTTTCCCTGCTTCTGAAAGCATATCTTAAAGTACTTAGGAAATCCAATATTCCTTCTAGCCCGAGTCACTTACTGGTGATAGTAAATCATACAGGGCCAAAGATATCCTTTTTGGCCACGCCTGGAGATTTCCATTCTTGCCATTTGAGCTTTATGCTTATGAAGGGAAGTGATTTCATTTGAATAGTATTCATTTCTTAGCTAACTGGATAGTTAGCATCAAATCCTGTTTGTCAGTATCTACTTCAATAAATGTCACATAATGTGTCAACTGGATTGAATTACAGATGAGCAAGTAATTGCATGTTATAGGCAATTCACCCAAACAGAGCTGATTCCAGTTCTGTGCATAACTGAGGAACACACTCATTTAAGCTGGAGAACATCCCATGCTGTGCATTAAACCACTTCTTCCTCTTTTATACTGGACTCCTGAGAGGATATGTTTGAGAGGCCATATTTGACCAACTACCACCATTCCCATATCAAATTATTAAATATGTAATACTGTCATTTAATATTTATATCATTACCTTTGCTATATTATATAAGTATTTAGTAATATATGTATGTATAACACTTAACTGTCAGTTTATGTGGGAATGGAGAATAAAGAACTTTAACCTTGTTTTATTAGAATTTGAGGAAGGGAGTCATGCATGTAGCAGATGATACATTAGTGCCTGTCATTTTAATAAAGGACATTCTAATGCCAAGGTCACCACAGACCTTTATGAACAGGTGTCATATGGTGACTCTCCCCTAAATTAAGCTCAGGGGTAAGAAGAAAATTGATTTCCTTATTAAATCACCTTTAGAACTCCTAGTAGTTGTTAAACACTATTCAAAAATAGTTACCTGAGAAAATACTTTGATTCCATTTGTACCATTTATTGAAGATCATTGTAAAGGAATAAAGAATCAGTGATAAGCATAAAGTGAACATTATAGTACTGTTTGAATATCTGGATTAAAGTGGTAGTATAAGTATGCATATTTAATTCCCTTTCCGGCTTCTAAATTCTCATTAAAATGACACTGGCTTTCCTCCATTATTATATTTCTTTATTAGTTCTGGAACCTAGGGGAGGAATGTTATCCAGATGCCCAAATACTGTGAGGAAATTCTGCAGGAGATAATGAAGGTGAGACTAGATTGATTGAGCTAAGAGCTTACTAAAATGAAAGAGAGTGCCTGGAAAGGTTGGAAACTCTGTGTGCGATCTGACTGAAGGGACTGTAGATTTGCCCTGCACAGAACCAGTTCTGCGTGGTCAGGGCCAGAGGCCAGGGTGCAGCCTTCAGTGGGAGCAAATCTCTGCTGCTCTTGCTCCCTGGAATGTTCCTTAGGATTTAGCTTCTAAGCAGAAGGAGGCCACTGCAGAAAAGGCTCCAGTCTTTATTTGCTAATGAGTTGCCTTGCGTCTGTGTCCAAAGGTAGCTGTTTCACTAGCTAGAGGGAGGCCTAACCTCACTGATCTACCCTTAAATATATGGTTAAGATGTTCTTTATTAAAGAATCCATCCCCAATCCTCACAGGTGCCCAAGCTGTACCTTGGCAGAGCATCAGTGGCGCAAACAGAAACTTTTTCCTGGTCTCTTATCTAAACCTGAAAAATTTATACAAGGTCCAAGAGTTTCTGGCAGAAACCATCTCGATATCTAATACAGACCCTTTTAGGATAAAAAGACAGATCAATAATGAGACAGAGAAAAGATCTGGCAGTTCATAAAAGAGACCCACTGCCCTGGCCAGCGTGGCTCAGTTGATTGGGCATCATCCCTTGCATCAAAAGGTTGCTGGTTCAATTCAGGTCAGGGTTGTGGGCTTGATCCCTGGTAGGGCGCATGTAGGAGGCGGCCGATCGATGTTCCACTCTAATGTCGATATTTCTCTCTCTCCCTCTCCCTTCCTCCCTATCTAAAGATAGAAACTCTTTTTAAAAAATCTAAAAGAAAAAAAAAGAGACCCATTGTGACAGTTCAGAGAACAAGACCCTCTGTGTGTTACTGAAACAGGATAGAAATGATTTTGACAATATCTATTAATAAACTGAAGGTGATTCAAAAGAATTTGGTTATTTTTAAAAATAGATTAATTAATTGAAATGTTATGGTGACCCGTGCAATGTGCTAGTGTCGTTATGTTACATGAGCCTGTTGTGCATCTGCTTCCATCGAGCTTACAGTCTAGCAGGAGAAACAATATTGGAAGTAGTACATGCACACGGAGCTCCCTGGGAATATAATGTCCAAGGAGAGAGAGAAAGCTTGTGAGAGGGCAGATAGGTGTGCTTGATGTAGTTAAGTTATGTGGAAACAGTTTGATATTTCGGAATCTTCAGGTATCTTCAGCAGAATCAGAGCAGTGCTCAGTCTGTGGCAGATTCTTCTGCATCACTGAGGCATGTGTCTTTGCAGTCTGACCGGTGGGAACAGACACTGTGAGCACAGGGCACTGTGGCCTCTGTTCATTTCAGGAAGTTCTTACCAGCCTCTGGTGTTTCCTCACATGTGTGTACTGATCAATGCTCAGCTGTAGAACTCCAGAATTTCCTGTGATGCTCTGGTTCTCTGATTTTCTTCCTGCTTTGGTTTCCTCGGACTCTCAGCTTCAGGATCTTGTTCACCCGATAGATGGATGGTGGTACCATTTACTGAGGGAGATAAAACTGGAAGAACATGTTTTCAGCTTTGCACATGTTGCATCTGATACATTTGAGAAATCTATATGGAAGTTTTGAATAAGAAGTTGGCTAGATAGGTCTGAAGGTTAAACTGGAATTCTAAGCTGGAGTTAAAAAAAAATTGGGAACCATCAACAAATAGATGTTAATTAAAACCATGGATATAAATTATATGCATTATAGAATAGAATGAGAAGAGGGCCCAAGACTAAGACTTGAGATTTCCAAATCTTTTTTTCTTTTAATCCTTACCTGATGATATATCTGTTGTTGTTGTTTTATTAATCCTCACCCAAGGATCTTTTCCCATTTATTTTAGATAGAGTGGAAGGGAAGGAGGGAGGGAGGAGGGGGAGAGAGAGAGAGAGACAGAGAGAGAGAGAGAAACATCGATGTGAGAGAAACATATTGATTGGTTGCCTCCTGCATGCCCCAGACCAGGGCTGGGGATTGAACCTGCAACCCAGGTACATACCCTTGACCAGAAATCGAGCCCGTGACCCTTTGGTCTGTGGGCTGATGCTCTAACCATTTAGCTAAACTGGCCAGGGCAGGATAAGTTTTTATTAATTTTTCAGAGAGAGAGGAAGGAAGGGAGAGAGAGAGAGAGAAACGCTGATTGGTTATCTTCTGTACTCACCCTGACTGCAGATTGAACCCCCCAACCTAGGTATGTGCCCTGACCGGGAATCGAACCTGCAGCCTTTTGGTTTATGGGACAATGCTCCAACCAGCTGAGCCACCTGTCTAGAGTGAGATTTCTAAATCTTAACGGCCAAATGAAAGAGATGAAGCTTGCAAAGGAGACTGAAAAGTAATAGCTAGTGAAATGGGTTGAAGAATACCAACCGTGTGTATCACTGAAGTCACAGGACTGAATATTGAAGGAGTCAGCTGAAATTTATTTGATACTTAAATATTGAATAAGATGAGGATTGAGAGTTAACCACCAGGTTTCAGATGTGCAATTCACTGGTAACCTTAACAAGAACAATTTTGGAGGCATGATAGGAAGGAAACAGCAGTTTGGAGTGGCTTCGAAAGAGAATGGAAGGAGAGAATTTGCATAGAACTCACCTTCTCCTACATGGAAAGAGGAACAGAGATGGGGCAGTACATCTTAGAATTTCTTGAGCACATTGAGGCCATTGCTCTATTAAAAATTGCTATTATAGCTCATCCGGTGGGGCTTAGTGGACTGAGCATTGTCCCATGGACTGAGAGATCCCAGTTCAAATCCCCATCAGGTCACATACTCAGGTTTCGGGCTCGATCCCCAGTGGGGGGGGCGTGCAGGAGGCAGTCGATCAGTGTTTCTCTCTCACATCGATGTTTCTATTGCTCCTTTCCTTTCTCGCTAAAACAAACAAACAAACAAACAAAAAATCAAAAATCAAATGTACCTTTTGGATCATATGCATTTAGATACATGTATACATATAGAATGATAATTTGATAAACCGGCCAGGGCTTCATTCTTTTTTTCTCTCTGTTTTTTTAGAACGTATAATCTCTCTAGGTCTATCTGCAAATTTGCTGATTCTTTCTCCTGCTAGTTCAAATGTGTTGCTGAGCCCCGCCTCTCATCAAATCTTCATTTGGATTATTTTATTTTTCAATTCAGAATTTTCAGTTCGTTCTTTTTCATTGTTATTATACCTCTGTTGATATTCCCTACTTGATAAAATATTGTCATCATATCTTCCTCTATTTAAACATGGTGTGATTTAGTTATTTAAAGATGATTGTGATGCCTACTTTGAAGCCTTTTTGTATTAAAGTCAACATCAGTCAGGCCTCTTATAGGCTATTTTCTTGCCTGGTTGTTTTCCAGTCTACGGGTCACTCTTTCCTGTTTCTTTATATCCTTCTCCTCCTTCCCTCTCCTCTTTCCTTTCATTTCCTTCCCTTCCCCTTCAACTTTGCCTTACCCCTCTTTCTCCTATCCCATCCCCCTTCTTCCCTTCTTCTTCTCTGGACATTTTAGGTTATATCTTTTGCATCATCTGTATACTGATTCCACAGTCCCCCTTCTCCAGGGAATTTTTGTTATTTTCTTATTAATTTGATTAGAGACTCCACTGGATTATTTGAGTGAAATTGATTTTCCCTGCAGTGTGAAGCCTCTGATGTTGCTTCTCAAAGGGCAGAGTCTCGGCCATGATCATAGTCTTGCTGGAATTCTCTTTGTTCTTTTCCTGATCCCTCTGGTAAACCATTAGAAATGCCTATGTCAAATGTAGTTAGTGTTTAAAGTATTTTTTCTTAAAGAAAGAGAGTACTTTTAATTGTAATTTTATCATCATTTATCATATTTTGAGGGGCTTGTTTATATTTGCTTTGGGGAATGGGATAATCAATTTGTATTAGGTTTTCAAATTATATTTGCCATTCATAAACATTGTGAGCCTACTTCTAAGTGTTTTGTTTCTTTGGTAATCAATGGAATAAAATTAATGGTTAGGTGTTGGCTGTGTTCAAGGACTTTACTATCTCATTTGGTATCACACCCAGCCCTTTGGCTCCATCAATTGCTACCTAATTGCTGTATCTGTTTCAACAATGCCCTGGGGCATACATTTCTCCACAGTCTGATTCAATTAAATTAGAGCTCCTTTGCAGGAGCCCTAGGAGAACACTTCTTAGCTACCTCTTTCCCTACTCTCTGATAAATTAGTTGACCTGTGGTTAGCTTGTTGCTCTCAGAGAGCTACCAGTCTCTTCTTAATTGCTTACCAACAAAATCTCCATTCCTTTGAAGAGCACCCTTTGGCTTGAACTTTTCTACACTGTTTTAAAAATTAGTTCCTTTTGGGAGACCCTGGAAGCGCTCTCTCTCTTTTTTTTTTTTTTTTTTTTAAATTAAAAAAAATTTTTTTTTCTTTATTGATTTTAGAGAGAAAGGAAGGGAGAGGGAAAGAGACAGAAACATCGATGAGAGAGAACATTGATTGGCTGCTTCCTGAATGCCCCACACTGGGGATTGCGCCCATAACCTGGGCATGTGCCCTGACCAGGAATTGAACCGTCGACCTCTTGGTGCATGGGTCAATGCTCAACACCAGAGCCACACCGGCCGGGCAAGCTCTCTATTCTTATGGACTCCCTGTGCCTGAGAAAATCCTAGAACCACTGTTCCAGAGCTGGGAGAGGAGTGATGCTCCCTTAGTAGCCGAGCACTGGGTGCAGGTGGCAGCCTCTGCTCTTCTCATCTCAGCTCTGCTGGGATGGAACCTTCACCCTATGAGTGAGCTGGATGGAGCAAGAGCATCCTTGGCCTGCCTCTCCTGGGTAGAGCCCACCCTAGAGATTACTGGATAGAAAAAAGGAGCCCTGATTTCTTGGCTGTATTTGCCAGGAGTTTGGCCTCAGCAATTCAGGGCTAGAGGGGATGAGAAATACTGCTGGCCTGCTTCTCCCATTGAGTTACTGCTTTCCTTTACTGGGGAACCGAGAGGAGTGGGAGCCCCTGTTTTTGGCCACAACCACCTGGAAAAGAGTTTCCCTCAGAGGGAACTGTTGGGTTGAGGGAGGGAGTTTGGGCTTAAGTTGTACAGATTCTTGTTCGGTTACAAAGATTTAGTAGGTTTTTTGAATAACTGTTTTTTCTTAAGACAAATTTCAGAAATTTGTCTTAAGACAAATTTGCTGGTCTTTCTTAAGACAAATTTCAGAAACTTTAAATGATTGTTTTTAAAAATTATTTTTACCATTATAGTTGCTTTCGCTGGGGAACAGGTTCACAGAGTTCCTCACATCACTATTCTGGAAGTGGAACTCTACTAACTTTAGATTTTTAAAGTAATTTTATATATGGTAATAAATAAGTTATTTATAATAACTAGTCTTTAAAGATAAAATATTTTTCTCTGCCAGATTATTAAGTATGCCAAAGCCATTTATTAAATAAACCATCTTTTTCTAAAATTGACATATTAGTAATGCATGGGTGTTTTGATATGTGCTATAATGTATAATCAAATAATTTTTTTCAATAAAATTCAAATTAAATCTTATTTCTATGAGTAAAACACTTCAAGAAAAACCTGTTTTATATTCTTCCTATCATCTTAGATTACATTTCACATTCAGACTTCAAAGAGAAGTATTGCAGTTTTGCTAAGCTTTTTTTTTTTTTTATATCACAGAAACTTGTAGAGGGTTGTATTAAAATATACATTGAAAAACAATACAGAGAGTTTGACAGTCTGCATTACTAATACCTTTAGTAATTGTTTAGGTACTTTTTCCTCAAAGGAGGAGAATATTTCTTTTGACCGTACATTTAACTTATAGTTACTTTTCATAATTTTGAGGAGTTTATATTTGCTTTGGAGAACGGGATAATTAATTTATATTAGATTTTCAATGCTCACATAAAATTGCATTTTGCAACTCATAACTATTGAGCCTGTTTCTAAGTATGCTATTTCTCTGGTAGCCACTGGGGATAAAATTAATGAGTAGAACCCTGTACTCAAGGACTTTACAATCTGGAAGAGTCTGATATGCAGCCTTCGAAAATAGTGTGATAAGTTCTAAAACAGAAGTATTCCGTTGAAATGTGGGAATTAGAGGTTGTAATGGTAGTTAGAATATGTTTCATTTATTTTTCTTGCCTAGAATCATTTTGCATCAAGCCTTTAGAGATTTGTTTTTATTAATTGATGTTTTAGTGCCAAGTTTTGTTTATTTAAATCTGGTGTGTTGTACATAGAGATATCATTAAATAATTGGTAAGTGAAAGAACAAAAGAATTCATTAATGGATGGTTGATGAAATGTTTCAAGTGGTTCAGTTTCCCAGTTTTCTTTAATCTACTCTTGGGATTGTTTCCAGAAAGTTACTTTTGTACTCTGTGTTTTCATTTAAATTATTAATCTGATGTCTTATCTATTCAGAGATTCCATTGAAAGGAAAAGAAGGAAGCTAGAAAAAAATCTGTTAAACAGGATTGAATAAGCTCTTATTTATACTCAGATATTGTTTGATATGTTTAGTAGCTTAGGTATATTTATTATATTAGTATAATTCAATATATCAATATACATTTGATTCTTAAGAAATAAGGAATATTTTTGCTTTGGGGGGATCTTAAAATACACATGCATATATTTTGTATTACAAAAGACAAAACAACTTTATTGTGTTTCAGTATCAACTAAATGTTTCATTGGGGAAGGAAACCCATTGGATTAACATCCCACCAACCTGATACAGATCCATTTCCAAATCTTGAAGATACACTGCATTTAAAAAATTTAACTGACAATATTTTCCTTATACCAGTTGTGTTTGACAACTTTATTTAAATTTAAGAATATGGTCAATTGATTACTATAATCTTTTACTTTATATAAAAGGAACCATATTCAGCAGCAAAATCAAGTTTTTACTTTAGATTTTTATAAACATATGCCAAGCAACAGATAATCGCAGAAAATGTAAAGCTTACATTATTTTACCCCAGCTCCCCAGTTTACCTTGGCATTTCTGATTTTATCAATCCTGGGTCTTTCTTAGTTGTCACATCCCTTTTTCTTGCTGTTGTGTAGGTCATCTCAGCTATTTCTTAACATGAGGGAGTAATGGAAGGAAAACATGATTATTTATTTTTATGTAAATGTTTTTAATTTTTTTTCTTTATTGATTTTAGAGAGAGAAGAAGGGAGAGGGAGAGAGAGATGCAAACATCGATGAGAGAGAACATCGATTGGCCACCTCCTGCATGCCCCACACTGGGAATTTGGCCCACAACCTGGGCATGTGCCCTGACCAGGAATCGAACCAGCGACCTCTTGGTGCATGGGTCGATGCTCAACCACTGAGCCACACCGGCCGTGCTATGTAAATGTTTTTCAAAGTATAAAATGCATACAGTTAAATGCCCATCTTATAGTTCTATAGTTTTATGAATTTTTAAAAAATGAACACACCCTCGTAACTGGCATACAGATTTTTTTTCAAAGAGGGCACATATCCTATTGGGAACTCTTCTTCAGTAACTTACTCAGAGGAACCCACTGTCCTGACTTTTGTTACCATCACCTCGCATTACCTGTTTTTGAACTTTATATAAATGAAGACATTCAATGTGTACGCTATTTGTTTTATTGAAGTTAATATTGTTAGTGAGATTCATACATTTTGTTGTACGTGTCAGTAATTAATTTATTCTCATTGCTGTGTAGTATTGCATTGAGGGATTATACTATAATTTATTGATTGATTCTTTTGATGGACTTTTGGGTTTTCATTTTGGAGCTATTTTGAGTAGTACTGCTCCTTACACTTTTTCTCTGTTTTCGGGTTCATCTAAGAGCAAAAGTCTTTGGGGTTTATGCCTACAGGTCTAATTGCTGGATCAAGAAGTTCACATATATTTAGCTTTTAAAATAGTATTCAACAGCTACAAAGTGGTTACCCCAATTTCACCAGGAATATGTGAACATTTAGGCTAGTCCACATTCTTGCCAGGACTGGATATTGTCAATGTTTATAATTTTTTTATATTTTGGGTTTAATTTGCATTTCTCCAATGACTAATGCAGTTGAGCAACATTTTATATGTTTATATGTTTATATGGATTTTGCATCTAATATATAGATCAATTTAGGGAAGAATTAAAACTTTTACCATATTGAATCTTCTAATCCATTAATATAGCTCTTTTTTCTATTTATGTCTTCTCTAATTTCTCTCAATAATGTTGGATAGTTTCCTTAGGAAAGGTCTTATACATCTTTTAATAGATTTGTTTCTATATATCTGCTCATTTTTGCTGCTATTCTAAATTGTTTCTATTTTTTGTTGATGATATAGAAATATATTTTTGTGTAATGATTTTTCCCAATGAATGTGCTAACTCACCTATTAATTCTAGAGTGTATAGTTTCTTTTGGATTCTCTGCATATACAGTTATATTGTCTGTAACAATTACAGCTTTGTTTATTCTTTTAAAATGCTCATATCTTTATTACATTATTGCACTGGGTAATATCTTCAATACAGTTTTTAATGGAAGTGGTAATAGCTTCCATCTGTATCTTGTTTTCAATTTCAGGGATAAAGATTTTTATTGTTTCACTTATATGCAGGAGGCTTAATGTAGATTTTTTTAAATAGAAGCTTTTTATCATATTAAGGAAGTTTTATACTTTTACTGGTTTTCTGAGTTTTAATCACAAATATTTTCTGTATCTTTTAAGACGATTGCTTTCTCCTTTATTATATTAATGTGATTAATGACCAATTTCTTTTCAGATATTAAAAAAGCTTTATATTCAAGGAACAAACAAAACACAGATGCATATATATAAATGCAATTTGCTAATAATTTGCTTAGGATTTTTATATTTATTATTGAGGGAGAACTTGGCCTGTCATATTTCTTTCTGGTAATGTTCTTGTTAGGTTTTGCTAGTAAAAGTAATGCTGGCCTCTTAAAGTCATTTAGTAAATTTTCTATTTGATGGGAAAATTTTTTATAAGATTATTGCTTTTCAAAATGGAACAATTCACTTGTAAAGTTATGTAGGCCTAGAGATCTCTATGTAGACAAGTTTTAATTACAGATTCTATTTCCTTAGTAGATATAGAACTTCTCTTAAATTTGGTCAGTTTTTTATTAATTTTGTTTTTTGAGAATTAAAAATATTAACAGTTCTATTGAAGTATAATTTACTAAAATAGACTGTACACATTGAAAGTGTACAAGTTAACACATTTTGACATACATCCCTGAAACCAGTCCTACAGGTAAGATATGGACACTCTGAAGAATTTCCTCATATCCGCTGACTTCCATACAGTAGTAAGCCTTCCAATCCATAAGCATTGTCTGCCCCATCCCCCTCTCTTACTTAGGTCTTCCTTAATTTTTTTTTTTAACATTTTGTAGTTTTCAATGTATAGCAGCGTTTTTCAACCTCCACAGTAATGATATTTTGTGCTGAGTCATCTTCTGTAGGGGTGGGGAATGGACCTGGGGAGGGATGTCCTGTGCATTGGAGGCTGCTTGCCAGCACACCTGGCCTCTGTGCACCAGATGTCAATAAGATCCCATTGCTCTTATCCTAAAAATGGAAAATACTCCCTAGATATTGTTAAATGTCCCCTGGAAGGCAAATTTCCCCAGGCTGAAAGGTTGAGAACACTAGTATAGACGGTCTCACACATCTTTCATTTGGATTTACTTTTTCCCAAATATTTTAGTATTATTCACACTAATGTATATAGTACCTTTCTAAAATTTTATTTTCTATTTGGTGCTGATATTTAGAGATGACATTGATTTCTCTGGATTGTAATCCAACCGTTTTTGCTAAATGGATTTATTAATGGTAATGATTTTTGTCAATTTAAGAAAAAAACTTGAGCTGGCACTTCAACATACATGTTATAAAAATGGCCAATACACATGTGAAAAGGTGCTCAGCCTAATAGGTCATCAAACACAAATGAAACCATACTGAAATATAACCACACACCCAGGAAGATGGCTAGTAGCACAAGCAAACATAAACATTAAAAAATAGATATATACACAATAACAAAGGTTGGTGAGGAAGAGAAGCACCTGGAGCTCTTGCTTTGGTGGGAGTGTATAGCCAGTCTGAAAAATAATTTGACAGTATTTATTAAAGCTGACCCAGCATTTAAATTTCTACATTTATACCCAATGAAATCATATATATGTTTACCAAAAGACATGAGCAAAAATGTTTATAGCTATGCTGTTCGTATCGCCATAAAATTCAAAATTTGGAAACCACTGAAATGCCCATGAACAGCAGAATGGATAAATAAATTGTTGTGTAGTATTCCAGTGTTTGCATTTAGCACAATAAGAATGAGCAAAATACCCATGTATACAGTAGCATGGATGAATCTTACAAACAGGTTGAGCCTAAGGGCCCATTACAAAATAGATGTACTGTGTAATGTTATCTCTATAAAGGTCAAAGACAAGCAAACTAAACTGTGGCATTACATTACCCTTGGGGATTAGTACCTAGGAGGTGGCACTTCTGAGTGCTGTTACTGTTCTGTTTCTTAATCTGATGCTGATGGCATGAGAGTATTCAGTTTGTGGAAATGAATCCAGCCAAATAGTTGTAATTTATTCACTTTCTATGTATGTTACACTTCAATAAAAAGTTGTAAAAATTGTTTTAAAAAACCACTACTCTTCTTCCCATAATCTGGCTCTGCACTGGCCAGTATGTTCTGTCACACCTGCAACTAGACTGAGCTCTTCTCTTCCTCCTCCTCACCTCCGCACTGTTTCCTGATGACCTCTTCTTCCACCACTACCCCAGGCGTCCTGAGGTTGGTGTGTCTGATTTAAAAGCTGAATCATGGACAAAGTGTTACTTTTTTCTACTACTTGTACCTTGTTTCATTAGTAACTCATCAAGAGTCAGCTAGGAAACTATATTTAGCATTAGTTTCCGTTTAAACAATTGCATCCATAATTGAAATGTATTGTCTAGACAGAGTTGTTCATAATTAACTATTTTTAGTTTTCTTTCACTTGATTATTGTTAGAGAAAAGGATGCCTGTGAGCCTCTGAATGTATATGTATGTTCGGACACAAAAAGTAGACTCCTTTTTGGTCTAATTATTAAAGACACATCTCTCATCTTTTTAAATAGTATTGATTCCAACCAATATAAATATTACTTGAATTTTTGTCCTTGATTTGATTATCTAATTTTGAATTCCCTAATTATTTAGATATGAATCTATTGGTGAATATTTTTAAAAGTCTTACTTTCTCTTTTGTTTCTTTCAAAGATGAAAAGTTTGTGTGTTAAATTACTGCCTTTAACCATATAATGACACAAACGGTTTTCCAGTTTACCTGACCATTTTAAACTTCTGACCCTATTTCTTTATTGGCTGTTTGGGAAATTTTGTTTGATTGCTTTTGGAAAAGAAATATTTTACCAAGCTTTGATCTTATAAAATATTTTTTAAATTGATGATAAAATAAATTTATATAGCAATCACTTGTTTAGGCACATCATTGTATTATTGTCACTAATGTTTTAAAATATTCTTACTTTTTTTCTTTTTTTTTTTTAGCTTTATTCTTTCATTTAGATTTTCTGTTTTGTTTTCTGTATTTTAGCCCAACAGAGCAGTTTTGTCATTTTAAAATGAATGTAGCTATCATGATTTTGCTTGGATTGATTTCTAAATTAACTAAATTACATCTTATTTTGCAAACAGATGTTTGAATTTGTTTTATTGCCATAATTTCTCTATTCCTTTTGGTGAAATAGATCATTTTTTATTTCTAATGTCAGCGGCTTTCAGATTTGTTCTTTATTTTGCCTTTATATGCAAATTTGATGAATATTCTTCCCATTTAATTTTTTATTTGATTTTGTGCCATATGCTTCAAACTGGCTTTGAAAATATACATGATTTTCTTCCAAAATTTAGTTTGGCTCCCCTTCCCTAATTTTATACAATATTTCTATAATTGCAGTTTATCCCTGTTTATGAGGTAAGAACCATATTATGGAATATCTGAACTCCCAAATGAACCAATTGTTAACTTGTCAGGATATGGTTATTATTTAATTAGATGGACACATTTTTCAGTTATTATGATAATGAATGGTGTCATTGGTAACTGATTTTTAAACAGCTTGGAATTTTAAAAGCCATTCATTCCCTTTATCACTTGAGTAAAATGCGTTTGTTGACTTGATTGTTTGCACTTAGGTCAGCTGTGTCCTGTGGATGAGAGCATATGGTGTGATTAGATCACTCTGCATTTTGTGGGGGTTTCTGTGGGGATCCCTGCTGAGGCAGGGCTGCATTTTACAGTATTGCTTCCCTAAGAATTCCTCTCGGGGGTCCCACACTGGCAGATTTTTGGTCTACTCACTTGTATATCATTTAGCAATACAAAACTTCTGTCAAAAAGATTAAAATTCTATCCATTCCTGCAGTTGCTGGAAAAAACAGCATGAAATATGCAATCCTTATTTTCTTACATTTTCATACTATTGGAAATTAATTAATTAGTTTCACATACTCCAGCAATTTCTAGTTTATGGACAATAGGTTATTCTTTAGACATTATTATTTGCTTGCTAAAATGAGAATAGGATTAAAAGGAAAGTAGATAATGTTATTTTGGCAAAAATTTGAGAACTGTTGTTGAGCCTACAGTTGCTCTTAGTTTGCTAAAATTCTTAGATTCTTTTAAAAGTGTATTTGTTCATAGTAGTTAATTGTAGAGTGTGATTTTAGCTCTTTTGTTTTCCACCTTATTTATTGCAAGGTATTTGCTTTAGATATTTATCCTCTATTTATGACAGAAAGAGAATGTGGATGATGGTATGTTAGTGATTTCCCTTGTTTGAAAAAGAATTACATTATAATTTTAAAGTCAGAATGTTTGTCACTCCTGGTATTTACATCAGTTCACCTAAATAAGCTTGACGTTCATTAAGATTACTTGCTTGCAGGCCTAAACGTAGAGATGAGAGATATGGAAGAATGTAGTTATTGGAAAAAGAGCCAATCATTTAATGACGTTTTTATATTTCAGAATGCTCTCCTGTTTCACCTGTAGATTACAACACTAACTGACGAAACGAGCTTCCATGTGACTGCCCCCAAACAAAAGCTCCTCTGACGTCTTTAAGCTAGTTTTCCTAGGAAACTTTTTAGCTACCCTGAACCACAAAATTGTAGCTCAGAGCACCAAGAAAGGCTTCAGGCGTCTATGAAATTCCTGAAATTTTGTGCAGTATTTTGCGTGTGTGTGTGTGTGTGTGTGTGTGTGCACATGCATGTGTGTGAGTTTATGCATGTGATCATGCACTCATCTGTTTATTTTCTGGGCCTCTTAGTCAAGGGAGAACTATGTTGTTGTAACAGAGAGTTTCAGAAAAGGGCAATTTAAACAATAGCAGTGTTTTCTCACATAATAGTGCACAAGTAGATAGTTGGTCCTTGGGGATTGTGCAGTTCTACCCTTTAGAGTTGCTCATTTCCAAAGGTTGAAGCTGGGGTATCCATGTTCTCTAGCTTAAGAGTTATGGAGGGCAACTTTACAGAAGTATTGTACAGAGCACACACGTCACTATTGCTCACATTCCTGTGTTGAGATCTTAGTCTCATGGTCACATCTGACTCCAACAACATCTGGGAAATATCATCTCTAATATTGTTCAAACCTAGGGGAGGTGTTTGTTAATATGCAAGAATGAGGGACAGGATGGATACTGGGAGACAATTCGTCTGCCACACAGAGTTTCAGCCACGGTTTTCATCAAATATAGAAAAGTCACTGTGAATCCAGAACGTTTAAAGCTGCTGATGTAGAGTAGAGGTTCTCAGGAGCAATGACCCTGTATTTAAATATATATTTTGTAAAGCCTTTTTACTGTCTTTAAAGTCACAGAAAAGGTAACTTTTCTACATGCATGTCTTTTAAATATATGGATAATATATTGTGACTATAGTATGTAAGTGGTAAGACATGAGCATCTGTGAAGGCATCATGGAGAATAGAATAAAGTACATACATGTGGAATGACTGCGATTTTGATAGCAGCAGTTGGAGACTGGTACATGCATAGTAGATTGTTGATAGAAATTTGAAGTTAACTTCAGTAATGCAATTCTCCATAAACAACTTTTATAAAAGTGCTAAACAGAGCAAATTATAGTATCTTCTCAAAATATGCGTTAGGTGCATTCCTAGAGGGTAAATTCAGTATATATTAAAATCCATGGAAACAGTGGTGTTATAATCTAGCCTGGGATCATCGCAGCAGGTGTTTTGCTTGCTTGCATGTCCTTTGAGTCATTTGTAAGGCATTTGGGGTGCAGGGCAGTTCTCCATTGTGTGTGACTGCGTGCACATTGCAGGGCCTCTGTATCTTTCTTTTTGCCCACGAACGTCCAGGAATGCCCCATAATTGTGAAAAATACTCCTACACACACACACACACTTCAAGTACCATTTCTTATTTTTATTTATTTATTTATTTATTATTTTTTTTAAAGTATCCTTATTGTTAGGAGTATTACATTTCTTATTTGTAGAAAGTTTTCTCCCAGAAGTCCTCCTTGCCTTTTGCTCTTGTGATTCTTCCTGGTAACCACGCTGTCACACACACGCTAGCCCTTTGCCTCTCTTCATTGTCAGTTCCCGTGTTTTAATGCAGCCACCTTCGAGGATTCAGCTTGCCGTCGGTGCAGGTGGCCATGAGCTCACGGAATCACACCACTCATTGAATTTGTCAGCACCTACTTTCATCCTAACTCCTTTTCACCCTATTTGCATTAAGTGCTGCTCTTTGGGGCTTGATCTTCAGGATCACTGTCATTTTTTTCCCCCTTTGCTCCTACCTATGTCATAGCCTATTGGATCTGGAAGAAACATTAGAGATCTTCTATTTTAATCACTTCATTTTACGAACCCTTTAAATGAGTTTCATATGGTTACAGTAACATGCCCAGGGACATATGGTTTGTTCTAACTGTAAAGCAGGCCAAGGATATTTCTTATTGCTCCCATATTTCCCTTGGGAAGCAAGCATCCTTTTTATTCTGTCCAAGTTTCCTCCAACTCAGCTTTTGACCACAACTCATTTCCTGAGTTGGTGGTATTTTCTGGTGTATATGTCTCCGTACCGCCCACCGCACCCCACCCCAGGTTCCCCCGTCCTTCTCATCCTGGTCCTTCTTTCCATGTGGCTTATGCTGACTTCATACTAGAAGGACCTATGTCAGCTTTGCTATAGTTCTGTTTGCTTAAATTTGCTTATTAGTGTTTTATTCATTTCTTGTTAGGGACCTTGTCAAGCCCCTAGTCCATTTTTTTCCATGATTAGTTCAGTTAAATTTTATAATTGATAATGTTGATTACCTGGGAACAAGTTGAGCACAATGCTCTGAAATACAGTCATCATGAGCAAAGGTGAAGGGTTCTTCCATACAAAGTTAGGTCCCTCTCTTCCCTCACCCCTACCCCCAACAGTAAGTGGCTCAGGACAGTGGACATGAAGGCCAAGTGAGGTTCAGTGTTTTACTTTATTTCAGTGATTTTCAAGCAGTGTGCCACAAGAATTTTTAAAACATGCAATACCTGCCTATTTAGTCAGAGGCACTGACCTCTTTTCCTTTAGATTGTCAAATTTAAAAAAAATGACAACGGCCAACAGAATAGCCGTCCAGTGTCAATGAATCAAAATTAGACCTATTTTTTTTTTTTTGTCAGATCAGCAAACAATATAATATATTTTTTGGTGTGCCTCAAAACTTTGGTAATTAGTTTATGTGTGCCATGAGATGAAAAAGGTTGAATATTGCTGCTTTATTTTATTTCTGCTTCCCAGTGAAGCAATTCCCGATGCCCATACTCCGGGGCAGAGTGCCATGTTGGAGACCACTGGTTAGGCTCCCTGCAGGGTCCCC
Organism: Tadarida brasiliensis; assembly: GCA_030848825.1. NCBI lineage: Eukaryota > Metazoa > Chordata > Mammalia > Chiroptera > Molossidae > Tadarida > Tadarida brasiliensis. Next base: position 81,229,929 of record CM061261.1, read on the forward strand.
TGAACTCACCACCGTACACATATGTGTTTCTTAATTGAGATTCTGAATCTACATGATCTTACTGAGACTTCTTACACTCCCTGTTTTCTCTGGATTTTTCTTTTTCTTTTTTCTGCTTCTGAACCAGCAAGTTCTCTTTAAAATGCAGTGAATTCGTCCCTAACGCTCTAGAACCAGTGTGGCCCGTACAGGTCTGGCACGTACAGGTCTGCCACGTACATCAGCGTGTTACAAAACGGTAGCCTGCACATTCCGGCCCGGTATTATCTCTCTGCTTGTCACGTTAGCTTTTCAAAATGTCATTTCGACATTTTATCACATTCAGTTTAACCTTCTGCTATCCCTCAAGCTACAGTAACTGGAGGAAGGGTGATTTCGTGATAGGGAGTGGGCCCAATGTGGACTTGTAATTATCAAAACTACATTGATTAATGCCTCAACATCATCTTTGCAGGAGTAGTATTTTTGTCATTAGCAATGATGTTCCCATTTTTAATTTTAGCTTTAGCAAGGATAATATTTTTCACATATTGATCAAATATTTACAGAAAAACAAAGGATCTTAAAACTGATTTTATTTTTTATGATCCTTTTACATTTAAAAAGTATTGGGATAACATATGATTAAAAATTAAAATTTTGAGCCCTGGCTGGTTTGGCTCAGTGGTTAGTGTTGGCCTGCAGACCAAAGAGTCGAGAGTTCAATTCCTGTCAAGGGCATGTACCTCAGTTGCAGTTCCATCCCCAGCCCTGATTGGGGTCGTGTGGGAGGCAACCAGTCGATGTGTCTCTGTCACATCAATCTCTCTCTCCCCCAACCTCCCCCCACCTTCCCACTCTATCTGAAGATAAATGGAAAAATATCCTTGGATGAGGATTTTAAAAAATTATTAAAAATTTGAGATATAGGTAAAGAGACACATAGCAGCTAATAAAGAGAAAAGAAATAGAATGTGGTCATTACATCAACACCACCCCACCCCCCGCCCCACCCAGTAATGGGCCTGCATTTGAGCACATAGCTTATTTCAAAGATTCCTGAGATCAAAGGCAAAAGTCAAACACAAGAAGTCACATGGACCTCTCTTTTTTTTTTTTTTTAAGGCATCATTAGTTTATATGTGGGAAGTTCCAAACAGGATTTGAATAATGTTTCAATAGGCGTTTTGTAAGAATGGCCAGGACTTGGTTCACAAAGGCCATTTTGTATTCTGACCTCTGACCACAGGTTGAGAGTTCATTAAATTGGAATCTATAAAGACATGTCGATTCAGGGACAGAGTAATAGAGTCTAGCTCTGTGCTTCCGTCGTGCTCGGCCTGGGTGTGGACAGCGTAAGGCAGCATCTCCTGCAGGGAAGAGAATCTGTACCTCGTTCCCACAGGATATTCCAGGGAGAGCAGTGCCCTCATCTGCATCCTAAAAGCTCCAAAGCTCTGTAGTGAAGGAAATTGTTGAACTTTGTGTAAACAGTGTTTCCCAAACTTAAGCGATCATAAAATCTTTTATTTCCCTAGGAACATCTCATGGCTTACAATCATAGAATGCATTTGGGGAAATGAAGAAGTAACGCAGTGAAGGTTTGGCATGTCACTAATCTGTGACATAAGTCTTTCAAATCTCAGGTGATGGATAGGCATTCTCTATGACTAATGAAAGGAGAGTTGTATATCTTGGGATTTTCTTCGAGATGCTTGGTTGTCAGTGTGATTTAGGTGGCATGTTTGGCATTTTGTTATGAAAATGTACAGGGTGATTTAGAGTCTTATCTTTATGAAACTCGACCCAGGTAGTGTGCTGCTGTAATTGGAACTGCTGGCTTTTTATTTGTATTGCAGTTCAACTTTTTTTCATGGTCTTTGGCCTTTTTTGCAAGTGGAATTTCTTTCCCCAACAAACTGTACTCTGTCTTCAAAGTGGAAAATGTTTAAAGATTACTCAGCGTAATACTTTTTAGTTGTATTCGTTTGGCCTTGTTCAGATCGCAAGCAGGAGACATCTGCGCAGGAAAAAGAAACAACCCTTGAAGTAATTACAGGGGAGGAGGAGGGAGTGGGAACACGCAGCGACCTCTCTGTTCTTTTGCTGTGTGGTTCTGGGTATCCTTGTTCCTCTCAAGATCTCTCTTACTGTATTTCAAACCTTGTCTCTTTCCCAGAACCAGTGAGGAAGTGACTAATTGATCATTTTAGGTCCTGGACTGTTGCTCTGTGACAGCTTTGTCTGTAGCACTGATGTCTGGGCCAGTGAGCTGTGCCTGGGTAGTGGGACTGATTTTGCTCAATAGCTAGGGACTGATTTCTCAGAATAAGTAAGGCCCGGTGACCAGTCAGCACTCAGGCAGCAAAGCCTGGCCCATACACTAGATTGTCCAGCTCTGATACCAGCTCCAAAGCAGATAGTCCCTTCCAAATGTTGCTTCTTAGATATCATGGTATCTGTGTTCAGATGATGTAAACTTAAGAGGACATACTTGAGAATTCCGAGATTTAAAAGATCGCAAACTAAGCATTAGTATTACTATGTATTAATCTTTTAAAATTTCACTCCCCGCTGGGTAGTATGTGAGATTCTTTACCTTTGTTATTTCTAATTCGTGTAACAGCTTTGCAGTGTATGTTTGTCTTTGCCATTTAAATAATGAGACAAACAGAGACTCAAAGCTTTTAAGAAGGTGGAGCACCTTCAGGCAGCTATGAAAATACTGAGAAAGGATCAGCAGTCTAGTTTTTTAACTTTGAATCCAGCCCTCTTTCTATTGTGACATGCCGGGTTACTTACTAAAGGAGAATTCCAGGAAATGTCATGCCTATATCAGAAGTTTTTTGTTTGTTTTTCTTTTAATTTTTTTAAAGGATATTAGAGGAATCAGGATGTGCATAAAATTCAAACGCTTCCGGAGTATGCCTCCCATTTTCTGGTGTGCACACAATGGATCGATTTCATTTGAAAATAAACATTGTTCACACTTTGGGATGTTGTGTTACAGTAACATAACTGTGGTGTTGCTAATCTCTAGGTGAACTCTAAAACCGGTTGTCTGCTTTTTTCCCTCATTGTTACTTTATACCAAAGACAGCAACTAAAAGTAGCTACTGCTATCTGTATCTTATAAAATTAGTTGTTTATATACCCTAACAAAAGTATATTTGAGATTGGATAGGGATGTGTAGATACATCAAATATTGATACAGATAAACTGCAACAAAATTAGTTCATTCAACAATATTTATTCAGCACCTACTCTGTCACGGTGTGCAAATCCCAGGCCTCATGGTGATTACAATCTGCTCTTTCTTCATAATCTATCTTTGATAGTACTGCTTGGAGTCCTGTATTCTCTCCTCCTATACCCTAGACACAGATACACACACACACACACACACACACACACACACACGCTCACCTGTCAACTGATACTTTTCTCTTTCTACTGATAAAGAAGAAGCAATCAAATGAGTTTTTTCGCCTCCCCTGTAGTAGTTCTCTGTGCTGTGTAACACATTACCACAAATTTAGAGGCTTAAAAGAGCACGTATTTATTATCTCACAGTTCCATGGGTTAGGAGGCTGGGCACTGATGAGCTCATTTCTCTGTTCGGATCCTATCAGGCTGAAATCTGGGTCCTGGCTAGCTGCATTCTCGTGGCAGCTTGGGATCCTCTTCCAAACTGATTCAGATTGCTGGCAGATTTTACGTCCTTGCAGTCGTAGGGCTGATGCCTTCAGCTCTTAGAGGCCACTTCTCTCCGTAGAAAAATTCACAGCCTGGTTTTTGCTGCTTCAAGGCCAGCATGAGAATGGTTCTGCCTCCTTTGGTTAAGATAGAGTCTTTCATAACAGAATTCAGACAGTGACTGCCGTCAACCTTGCCAACTTCTATTGGCTAGAAACAAGGCACAGCTTCTTCCCACACTCACGGGAAGGGGGAATATAGGAAAGTATGACTCATTGGGGTACCCTAGCAGGTGTCTGTCACACCTGCTACCAAATAGTATTAATTATTGTTATAGCTGAACTTCTTGAGATCTTTCCCTAAACCAGCGTTATTCAAAGCATTTGAGATACATTTATTGATTTAATTCTCACAAAAATTCTATGAAGTAAGTCGTTGGTTATTCTTAGTTTACACAGGATGCAATGGAGGCTTGGAGAGGGGCATCCTTCTCAGGTAAGAGTATCCATTTTTAAGAAAGTGAAAAAGCACAAACAACAACAAATGTTGGTGCCACGTACGCCTTCGGTGCCCACACTGTCACCCCGTTTCCTTCCCTAAGAAGCTTCTTCACTTCCCTTTTCAGTTTTGGTGGAGTTCCTTCTTTCCTCAGCAGGGCTCCCCCCTCCCCATCATTCACTCTCATCGCTGCCTCGGAGTCCGTGCCTCAGAGAACCCTTCCTGTGCACACACACCTAGAACATCCTCACAGCGTACTTGTTACTTTTCCTTCGGGGTCCTTGACACAATCTGTCATCACAGCTTCAGAGGACAGGGATCGTGTCTTTTTTGTTTTTGTTTTGTTGTTTATTCCTAGCCTGGAGCACATACAGGTTTCAGTGGAAGAGTGAATGCCTGCGTGTTAATAAAGGAAGCCAGGTGTCGTAGAAAAGCTACATTCTGGGGGGTCAGATCCTGCTTCCCCACTTACCTACCTTCGTGGTCGAAGGTACTAAATTAATTTTAGTTATTATGATAGTTATACCTTATAGCTAGTATCGAACAGTTCAATGGACTGGGGCCATTGTGTAATTGGGGAGAGGAGAAGACATAGGTATTAACAGACTACAAAGGGGGAATTAAAGGCATCCTCGATACCCCAGCCTGGAGCTTCTTCACAGCTTCTGTTCCTTCTCTGGGCACTTACCATACTATTATAATGGACATTATCCTTTTCGCTCAGATGCTAGGTACTAAGCTCTTATGGCTGCAGAAGCTGTCTGTCCATTTCACAGTTCTTGGCATGTAGTAGATGCCTATGAAATGTTTGTTAAAGAAATGAGTGACTAATAGTCACTTAAACACAGCTGTTCAGTGTCTTTCAAGTGGAAGCAGTGATTCATTGATTCCCACTACATTGTAACATAACCTTATTTTATCTGTACAAGAACATGAGCTTGATTTTCTCTAAATAAAGCATTAGTATTCTGTTTCATGGTTGGATACATTGGAAATTTGCTTTTTTATATTCCTCCCACAGAGGAAAAATTGATGAAAATGTAAATTATGAGAGAGATTGTCTTTTAAGACATATACACACTGTCAACATGTTCAAATTTTATTTATATATGTTTGGATTAAAAAAATATTTCTCATCAAGGCCAATCAGATTGTCCCAATATGTGGCCAGGGGTTGTCCACAAAGTTTAATGAAAAAGATGAACCATAAATATCAAATCATGTTTCTTTAATTTTGAGAAGTTGACTAAATCTTGATCTGTCAGTGACTTTACTTTTGACTTTAGTTGTCTTTATTTTTTTATTCTTACCTAATTCACCACAGGCTACATCTCTTCTGAGAGCAGAGCTGCTAACGCATGGGAGGCATTACAACACTTTGAGTACAGATTCCTCTGTTGAAATTTGAAAACAGGATGATTCTTAGGAAAGGTGACAGAATGTAAAAGTGTAGACTAATGTTATGAGAGAATGATTTTTGTTTTTAATACTGTAATTGAAACCTTACATTTTAAGAATCAATATCAAGATTATCTTTTAAAATAAAATATGTTTCTAATTTTATATACATTCTTTTCAGTATTGTTTCCATATAGTAGATGCTGAAATCCTTTTCAGTAGTTAAGAGAAAATCTTTTTCTCATATGACTAGCGGATTCCTTTTTCCCGTTAGTTGGGCTCTGAGAAATTGCTTGTCAAGAGACGTTGCCCTAGGACAGGGGTGGGGGATGTCCAGCCCGCGGGCCACGTAAGGCCCATGAAATCAGTACCAGCTAACATCACACATCTCACCAACGAGAAGCAGTTCCAGCCATCACAGTAGGGGTGAGTTAATTCAGTGTTTGACCAAATATAGCAGGCTAATTTTTAAGTTGATGAATGTGTATGGCCCGTGAATGATGTTATAAATATCCAAATGGCCCTTGGCAGAGGAGAGGTTCCCTACCCCTGATCTAGGGGATGGCCTTCACCCTCTAACTGAACATCTCCTCCGCAGACTTGTAGGCTTGAGCAGTCCTCTGGTGGAAGGAAGAATGTGTCTCCGGGGAGATGCAAGAGATTTCATTCCAGAGGAGACCATTATCTTAGCCAGGTGGCTGGCTTAAAATTGTGTTTCCAGAGGAAGAAGAAAATTGTGTGTGTGTGTGTGTGTGTGTGTGTGTGTGTACGTACATATATGCATGCACACATATATGTATATGAGTATATAGAAAGATATAGATAAGGCTATATGACTATACACACAGACATGTTTATATGTATTTTTTAATGAGAAGGCTATAGTCAGTTCCCACAAGACTAGTTATTAATTATTAAAGTATGTTTTTATTGATTTTCTTTCTAGAGAGAGAGGAAGGGAGAGGGAGAGAAAAATAACCATGTGAAAGGGAAACATCAATCGGCTGCCTCCTGCACACCCCTTACTGGGGATCGAGCCTACAACCTGGGCATATGCCCTGACCGGGAATCGAACTGGTGACTTTTTGGTGCATGGGACAACCAACCTAACCACACCGGCCAGGGCAAGACTAGTTATTATTATGTTATCATAGAAACTTTGGTTTTCAAAGCCCTTTGCAATATATATACTCACACATCTCACTTAATAATCCGATGCTGCTGTGTACTGTACTTCTCCCGCCCAGTCCTCTGCCTGTGGAACTTTATTCTGGGGAAGAATTACAGCTGACAGCATTCTGCGTGTGGTGGACCTTCATCTCCCAAATCGTTCCGGGCTGAACTTCATTCCGAGTGATCCTCCACCAGTACGATTCCCCAAAGCAACAGTAGTAGGAAAAAAGAAATCAGCTTGGCTCAGAAGAGAGGCTTTTATTATAAATGCAACTTTAAAGCACTATAATAACAGTGATGACACAAAGCGCCTTCTACTTTTATATCGAAATGTTGACTGTCTTGGTAATATTTTCTCTCTGAGATTTCCCTTTTGTTCACGCCAGCTTAATTCCATGCATATTTTTTAAATTAAATGGAGGAAGGATAGAAATAGAATAGCTTTCCCCTTCTTTAACGTCCATGTAATTCCAGATAGTCTTGATTACAACTTTATAATGACAGTGTCTAATCTTCTATCCACTTATATTTTGATACAGTTTTTAAAATGGAATGTCAAGTAATTGTTTCAAGAAGTGGTCTTTGAAACCAAGGTTGTTTAAGTTTGTAGACAAAAGCTTATTACATCATCCTTTACATGTTGTTACTATTTTATTTAATTTGAATATTTGGTTCCTGCAGTGTTCTGAAAATTATTCCATGCCCAGATCTTAGAAATTTTCATTTATTTATTCAACAGGGATTTAGTATCTAGCATGTGCAAATCATTGTGCGAGGGTTTTCTTATTTGACTGCTTCTGACAATGATGCTTTCACAGCCCCGAACGCGTCATTTCCCAGTGTGTTCTGGAGAACACTTGTTCCAAGAGATAGTGATGATTTCTCTGTGAGAGGATTACAAGGTTAAACACTTTGGGAAATACTGAATAATAAATATATTCTTAGAGGTTTAAAATAAATTCTAGCATATCAGAGAATACTTATAGTAAAGAAAACTAACCATATTTAGTAAATATAGACTATCTTTATTGGATGCTAGAATCATTTTCCTTTTGGATAAGTTACCCATTAAAATTAAAATTTAAATGACCAATTAAAATTCCTATTTTGCAAAGCCCAGTTTGAGACATATTGTCTTATTGCAGCTTTGGAAACAGCATTCAAGAACTATTGGCCAGCCCAGACAGTGTGGCTCAGTGGATTGAGCATCGTCCCATGGACTGAGAGGTCCCGGTTTGATTCCTGGTCAGGACACATGCCCGGGTTGTGGGCTCGATGATCCCCAGTAGGGGGCATGCAGGAGGCAGCTGCTCGATGCTTCTCTCTCACATCGATGTTTCTATCTCCCTCTCCCTTCCTCTCTCTCTAAAAAATCAATAAAAACATATTTTTTAAAAAAGAAGTAGTATTGGCCAAATTGTCTTTAGTATATTGTTGGTCCTGTCTCCCTTAATTATAGTCTCTCTCTCCCTTTCTCTCTCTCTCTCAGCAACCTTCTTTTATTTTTATGCCTAACTTTGTATTTACAGAATTACATTTACTCTTATGGATAAAACTTGAGTCATACCCTCAAATCAGAGTATAAGAGGGTCAGTGGTAGCAGTTTACATAGTTCATCTGCTCGTTGCTCTTGTGCTACTGCATTCGACTCCTGGTTGGGCTCTCACTGCCTAGGTTGGCTTTGCTCTAAAGATCTTGATTGTTTTTATTGGACACAACAGCTAACATAACGTACTGCACAAAGGGTTGACCTAAATAATCCTACACAACTGAATAGATATTGGCACTTACACAATACAGATCGTCGTCTTGAAACACTTTCCTGCATCTATGATGCTGTTTGCTTCGATGTTCTTCTACCTCTTACTGTTTTTGCTTAGTCTTCCCTGCCCTGTTGGTGTTCCTCAGGACACTGCTGTAAGTCATTCTCTCTTTCAGTAATTCTTCCTGTGTGTTACCATCCATATCCATGTTTTCAAGTATATGTTCTTTGCTAATAATTCCTAATTTTCTGTGTTCATTTCCACCATCACTGTGGAGCTTCTTGCCCTAGTCCGGGTTATTGATCAGACCATCTTCATTCACTTGGATGCCTTCAAGATATCTTTATATTAGCATATCCATGTAAAAACCCATCATCTCTTTGTCCAAAACACTGCTCCCCCTTGTGCCTTTTCCTGTCCTGGTGTCTGCTACCAGCATCTACCCGATTATATAAGTCTTATTCCTAGGAGTCATCTTTCATGCCTTTATTGTATTCACCACTCACATGCTCACTCAGCCCCATCGATTCTGGCTCCTGTACCTCTCTTGAATGATATGCATCTTTATTCCCACTGTTTGAACCAACTTCATCATTTGTTCCTTGGCCTTTTATTGATGCTTCTCAAGGAGTTCCTGTCTCTGGTCTTGCTTGTGTCCAGGGCATCCTCTGCAGTACATGCAGAATGATATATCTAAGACATCTTGGAGTTATCATCAACATCAAAACCAAACCTCCTCCTCCCCTAGTTTTCTCCATTTTAATAAATAGCAGTTTCAAAATTGTAATTGAATTTATTGGGATGATATTGGTTCACAAAACCATACAGGTTTCAAGTGTACGACTTAACAAAACATCATCTGCACACTGCATTGTGCGCCCCTCGCCCACAGCAAAGTCTCTCTCTGTCCCCATTTATTCCCCCCTTGGTGTCATCCTTGTCTTTCTCTCATGTCCCACACCCAGTCCTTCGTCTAGTCCTGTTGGCTCAACTTTCAGAACATGATCGCAACCCAAACATTTCTCTCCACCTGTACTGCTCTCAGTCTAGTCCAAGCCACTGTCATCTTTGTCCTGGAGTTTTACAATAACTGCATTCTCATGTCCCTGCTAAGTGTTTATCTCCTAAAACGATGCTGTCCAGTACAGTGGCTACTAGCCACAGAAATATGGTGGATTTTCATTGAAATGTGTTATATACACACTGGACCTTGAAGAACTAGTATATAAAGAGAATGAAAAACACCTCATTAACGATATTTCATATTCATTATATGTTGCAACAACGTTTGGATAGGCTGGATTAGAAATAAATCACATCTTTCTTTTTACCGTTTCAGTGTGGTTACTAGAAAAACTTAAATCACATGTGTGGCTCACATTGATACAGAGCGTCAGTACTCTGTAGTTGTCTTTAAACACAGCTGCAGTCAGAGCAGTCCCTATGAAATGTCAGATCTTTTCAGTCGTCAGGCCCAAGTCCTCCGAAGGCTTCCCAGCTAAGTCGGGGGAAAGGCCAGTCTTTCCATTGGGATACAAGGCCTGGCATGATCTTGTCCCCTCAGCTCCTGCTCCTCCCACTCTCTAAGTTCTTTCCAGCTCTTAGGGCCTCCTTGTAAGCCCCACCTGAGGACCTGTGCATTTACATCCCTTCCTTCACTTAGCCTGCTCCTCCCCAGATGCCTGCATGCCTCACTTCTTTTATTTTTCCTTTTAATTCTCACTCAAGAGTATGTTCTTTGATTGAATTTAGAGAGGAAGGGAGAGAAAGAGGGGGAGAGAAACATCGATGTGAGAAACATCAATAGGTTGTCTCGTACGTGCCCCAATCAGGGATTGAACCCACAACCCTGGTACGTGCCCTGACCGGGAATTGAACCTGCAACCTTTTGGTGTACGGGACGAAACTCCAGCCAACTGAGCCACCCGCCAGGGCTGCAGGCCTCCCTTCTTCACTTGTTCCAGGAGTCTGCTCCAATGTCCTGTATCACCAGTAAGCATCCGAGAGGCCCACTCTGAGCACCATGTCTAGAGAAGCAGTCTGCTTACCTGCACACACTCAGCAGGAATCTTTTCATCATGGTTTGACTTCGTTTTGAATGGCTCCTTGTAATCTGCAGAATGAAGTCCAAATTGCTTAGTAAATTCAGGCGTCCCATGATTATTTAGCCACTTTCTAACTCTCCAGCACATTTCCCACTATTCCTGTAAGCAGCCCACATGCCATGCATTCTGAATCACTCACAAGAAACCCATCACAGGCAAAAAGTGATAAAGAATATGGTAGAGGGTTAAAGGGTTTTCTTAAATGTAGTTATATTCTTAATACAGAATTAACATTCATTGAACTTCAAACATTGGGTGATATGCAAGTAACAACATTTTAACCCTTTGAATGTCACTGACATTCATCCCATAAAATGTGTATTAATATACTCAACACTAAAGGCAAATGATATACTTACCAACAGTTTAAATTTTTGTAAAAGGATCTCTATATGAATAAGTTCCCCTTTGCTAGTATTTATTTTCCTCTGTAGTCATTAGTATGATCAGAGTTTTTCTTCTAATTTAAAAGGAGGCATACTTATCAATAGCTTAGATAGATACTTTATTATGAGAGGGAGAGGGGAGTTGTTATATTTTTATTTTTTATTTTTTATTTATCTTTATTATTGAAAGTATTAGAGCTGTCCCTCCTTTTTTCCCCATTGACAACCCTTCTCCCCCTTCACCACACTGTATCCGTGTCCATTGGTTATGCAGATATGCATATAAGTTCTTTGGTTCATCTCTTCTTGCCTCCCCACCCCCCTTCTCTCTGAGATTTGTCAATCTGTTCCCTACTTCCATGTCTCTGGATCTATTTTGTTCATCAGCTTATTTTGTTCATTATAGTCCACAAATAAATATGATCCTGTGACACTTGTCTTTCTCTGTTTTGCTTATTTCGCTTAGCAAAACACTCTCCAGGTCCCTCCATGTGATCTCAAAGGGTAAGAGATCTTTCTTTCTAACAGCTGCAAAGTATTTCATTGTGTAAATGTACCACAGCTTTTTTTATCCACTCATCTACTGATGGACACTTGGGTTGTTTCCAGATCTTAGCTATTGTAGGTAGCGTTGCTATGAACATAGGGGTGCATATATTCTTTCTGATTGGTGTTCTAGGCTTCTAAGGATATATTCCTAGAAGTGGGATCACTGGGTCAAATGGCAGTTCCATTTTTAATCTTTTGAGGCAACACCATATTGTTTTCCATAGTGGCTGCACCAGTCTGCATTTTCACCAGCAGTGTACTAGAGTCCCCTTTTCTCCACACCCTCACCAGCACTTGTTTGATGATTTGTTGATGGCAGCCATTCTGGCAGGTGTGAGACGATACCTCATAGTCATTTTAATTTGCATCTCTCTGATGATTAGTGATGATGAGCATTTTTTTCATATGCCTCTTGGCTATATATATGTCCTGTTTGGAGAGGTGTCTATTCAGGTCCTCTGCCCATTTTTTAATTGGATTGTCTTCCTTTTGTTGAGTTGTATGAGTACTTCATATGTCTTGGAAATTAACTCCTTATCCAATGTATTATTGTCAAATATGTTCTCCCATGCAGTGGGTTCCCTTTGCATTTTAATGCTGGGTTTTTTTTTTTGCTGTGAAGAAACATTTTAGTTTGATGTAGTCCCATTTATTAATTTTTTCCTTTGTTTCTCTTGCCCTTGGTGATGTATCAGTGAAAATTCTGCTACGTGTGATGTCTGAGATTTTGCTGCCCACATTTTCTTCTAGGATTTTTATGGTTTCACAAGTTACATAAAAGTATTTTTCATTTTGAGTTTATTCTTGTGTATAGTGTAAGTTGGTGGTCTAATTTCATTTTTTTTGCATGTACCTGTCCAATTTTCCCGACACCATTTATTGAAGAGACTGTCTTTACTTCAATTTATGCTCTTGCCTCCTTTGTCAAATATTAATTGAGCCAAATGTCTTGGGTTGATTTCTGGGTTTTCTGTTCTGTTCCATTGATCTATAGTCGGTCCTCGTTTATCGCGATTAATCAGTTCCAGACTCTACCGCAATAAATGAATTTCCGCACAGTAGGATTCTTTATTTATATACAGTTGTCCCTCGCTACTTCGTGCTTCAACTTTCGCAGCTTCACTCTATCTCAGTTTCAGTATAGTATTTGAAATAACCACGATAGAGTGAAGCCACGAAAGTCGAAGCGCGAAGTGGTGAGGGACAACTGTATATGCCTGTTTTTTGTGCCAGTACCAGGCTGTTTTGATTACAGTAGCTTTGTAGTATAACCTGATATCTGGTATTGTGATTCCACCTACTTTGTTCTTTTTCAAGATTGCTGTGGCTATTCGGGGTCTTTTATGGTTTCATATAAACTTTTGGAGTATTTGTTCTAGATTTGTGAAATATGCCGTTGGTATTTTAATGGGGATTGCATTGAATCTATGATTGCTTTGGATAGTGTGGACATTTTAATGATGTTGATTCTTCTAATCCATGAACAGTGTATATGCTTCCACTTTTTAATGTCTTCCTCTATTTATTTTTTCAATGCCCTGTAGTTTTCTGAGAACAGGACTTTTATTGGAAAGGAGGAAGTGAAACTGTCCTTATTTGCAGATGACATGGTAATGTACATAGAAAACCCTAAAGACTCCACCAGAAAACTGCTAGATTTAATAAATCAATTCAGCAAAGTAGCAGGATACAAAATTAACATCCAGAAATTGATGGCATTTTTAAACACCAATAATGAACACTCAGAAAGAGAAGTTTTAAAAAACAATCCCATTGACCATTGCAACAAAAAAAATTAAGACACCTGGGAATAAACTTAACCAAGGAGGTAAAAGAGAACAGAGTTTTTAGAATGAATGTTTCTATTGTGGGTAATTTAGATAAACAAGAATTTATAGCTCAGTGATAAATAAATAAACCTTTCAGAAATGTTTATTGTTCCAGCTCATTAAAATGTTATGTCTCTTGAACAGTATTTCTTAAAGGCCATAAAATTAATAGTGTATTTTTAAAGTTTTATTGGCATCTATTTCCTAAGTCCAGCCCTAGTGTTTAATTGTGCTGTCTCATACAGCCTGGAAATCTGGCTGTTAATACTATTTTTCTGTTTTAAAAGACAAACATTTTCCTCCAGGGCTAAGCTTCCATATTCTTGAATGTGTTTATTTCACACTGCCTTGCATTTTCATGTCCTGAAATCTTGAGACTCTGTCAGAGCTAATCTGGAACTGGTATTTCTTTGTGTCTTAAAATTATGCTGAAATTTCAATTAATAACTAATCATGCCCATGCTACGGCAGAATACACAAAACTACAATCCTGCTTAACAGCTCCTGGAGTTAAATTTTAAATCTTTCACTACACAAAGCAAAGACAGTGCAATAAACATTTATTGAGTACCTGCAATATACTAGGCATTTCATGGACTGCAGAGGATTAGAAGGCACCATACATATCCTGAAATGTAGAAAATTCTAACCTTTCCCGTCATGCCTTATATAAATGCACTTCATAGCAAACACATTCCTTTACCTTTTCAGGGAACGTGCCTTCTACCTACTAGTCTGTGCAATAAGAATACCGCTTCCCAAACCACAACGACAAATATTCAGAGTCAGGATTCACAGAAAATTTCAGACTTCCTGGAGACATATTATTTGGTTGGACTGTCTTTTATCTCATCCTTATTGTGTTTGCGAGACATCTTTGATAACAGCCTTGAAGACTTCTACTCAAGCTCGGCTGCCTTTTTCATTCACTCCATCTCTCAGAATCAGCCCAAGTATGTTTAGTGTCTCCTGAAATACTCTTCCAATTCCTTTACCTCTTCAGTCTTGAAGCCCTTCACCCCGTCCGAAGTATTTCTCAGATTTGCCTTCTTTTATCATCTTTTAGGGACATACTTCTGGCAGTGTCTTTGCATCTCTCTTTTGCTCTCCGTTTTTTAAAAATACGTTTCTGTTGATTTTTTTTAGAGAGAGAGGAAGGGAGAGATAGAAACATCGATGTGAGAGAGAAACATCAATTGGCTGCCTCCTGCACGCCCCCTACTGGGGATCCAGCCCAAAACCCTGGCATGTGCCCTGACTGGGAATCGAACTGGGACCTCTCAGTCCATGGGGTGATGCTCAATCAACCGAGCCACACCGGCTGGGCCCGTTCCATTTTTTTTTTTTTTTGTAGCTAATAAAGCCATCTTTTTAAACGCATATCTCTTTAGGCTTTTCCCAGGCTTAAACTGTCTTAGTAGTTTCCCATCCATTACCTGGAGCAGTGATTCCCTCCTCCCCCCATCGTGAAACGCGCTGAACAAGGCCATAAACATATAAGGTAAATCGAGGGGGAAACTTGGATCTGGATGCCACCAACCTTGGCCTCATGCTGACTCACACCCTGCCTCAGGTTTGCCTTACAGTGTATTCACTGGGCCACCCCCATGGAGAGGATAAAGCCTACACTTAGATTTGGTGCCATAGGATTCTCCCCTGCTCCTTTCCTCCCAAAGTGGAGCCTGGAAGAAGAACTTGAGTACAGGTGGCTTGGAAACAGAAGCCAGGCATGAGATGGTATGAGGAAAGGAAATGGGAAACCTTCTGAAAAACGGGCTCAGATCTGCTGAGGACCCTTGGAGAAAATGTATAGAATGAGCCACAGAATGGCCCACAGAAGGACGATGGGAGAGTGGGACCTTTTACCACAGGCCCTCGTCACCCATGAATTGTGAGTTGTCCCCAGGGCTAGTCTGTGCATTTCCAGGCCACATCTGCATGTCATCTTGAAGCCCTTTTGCTTCAGAAATAGTCCTAGAGCTTCATCGGCTTGGGTGGGACAAGTGTGTTGAACTACGCCCCCCAGCTGCTCTGTGCTAATGCAGGCCAGATGACTTGGAATGGGGCATCACAAGCATCCAGATGATCTGGAATGGGGCATCACGAGCATCCAGATGACTTGGAATGGGGCATCATGAGCATCCAGATGACTTGGAATGGAGCATCACGAATGTCCAGTACAGTCTGCCTCTGTACCAATTGCATCTTGTTGTGCTTCCTGTTAAGTCCGCCCTGTCTCTAACTCTTCAAGGAGTGGCTGGTCATGATATGTTCGAAAGGAAAAAAAAAAAAGAACAAGACTTACGACCAGAGGATTAGTGGTCCAGCTGCAGGCTCTGCTACTCTCGAGCCAGTCTTGAGGCTGTGATTGAGGTTTATATTCTCCCATCTCTGATGCACATTTCTGATTTTCCTCATCCTCGGCCAGCACTACTGCTAGTTTGCCTGGGGACATGGCCCAGGTTGTCATCCCTGAGGCGTCTGAGCCCTTGGCTGCCGTGCCCTTTCTGGCTGTCACTGCTGTAGTCCATGTTTTCTGTTACTACCGGGCAGGGAAGCACCAGCGAGGCCCCGAGAATCCCCAGCGTTCCCAGCATCCTTCACCCCCGCCCCCCCCTCCCCCCCCGTTATAGTAGCAATCCTCTTTCCTCGTGGTAAGGAGGGCTGATTACACCACCTTCCCAGTAACTCTTCTCTTTGCCTGCTGATCCACCGGCTTGAGAGGCACAAGGTAACCAGGCAGAGCTATAGTTACTTACAGTAGAGTCCTTACCGTGTCCACTAGTTCTCAACTGGAATGATTTTGCCTCTAAGAACTTCTGCTGATGTTTGGAGACAATTTTTATTTGTCACACCTGGGAGAGGGGTTTCTATAGGTATCGAGTGTGTGGAGGACAGGTGTGCTGCTAAACATCCTATAATACTCAGGACATGCTCCCACAATAAAGAAGTATCTAGACCTAAGTGACAATGGTGTCCAGGTTGAGAAATGATTCCCCCTGGAAACATGCACAGCTACTCCCACAGAGTCTAGAGCTGTGGGGACAGGAAGCACTCAGTCTGCCAGTGATTCCCTGGATGTGACAGTACAAAGGTTCATTTATTCCGTGCCTGGGTCCCAGACCTATGTATTTCAGCTTTTGGGGACACAGCACCAAGTAGCATCCAGGGGTTCAGTGCATGTACTGCATTCCAGAGAAGAGTATCCTAGAATTGTCCAACCAGAGAATGAGAAGGCTGTGGTCAGACCATGAGCTGGGACACTGGCATGTTATAGCTGTACATTGGAACTGGGCTGCACTCTGGTGGGTAGAAGAGATGTACAAAGACCAGAAGCATCTGCTGTATGTGGAATATATTCAAAATATAAGGGAAGAAGGAGCCTTTTCTTTATTGCCACTGTTTTGCCAACACCCATACAGGTGCCAGGTACATAGGTTCCTATGAGTGGCTTCGTAAATATCTGCTGAATACAGATGAAATAATTGAGTAAACAATGAATCAATGAATGAATGAAATTGTGCTAAAATTAAAAATCCTCACCTGAGGATATTTTTTCCATTTATCTTCAGATAGAGTGGGAGAGAGGGAGGGAGGGAGGGAGAAAAAGAGAGAGAGAAACATCGATGTAAGAGAGACACATCAACTGGTTGCCTGCTGGTCAGGACCGAACCACAACCGAGGTACGTGCCCTTGACTGAACTCGAACCCACAACTCTTTGGTCTGCGAGCTGACACTCTAATCGCTGAGCCAAACCGGCTAGGGCTGTGCTGAAAATTTTTAAGGATATAGAATATTTTAGTGTTTCTTAGATGAAAAAACTTAGAATGAAACTTAGATGAATATTTTTGAGATGAAGAATCGCTGGATTTCAAATCTGCGGCATTCTATAGATGTCGTGATGGTAGCATTTGGCATAACTCACATTTGTTACAGTGTCACTCTTTTCTGGATCTGATGGACTGTTACCAAGTCTAGAGTAGTTAGTATAACATTTATTTTTATATTGAGTATTCTCCCTTGCTCCTGAATGGTGTCTTAGCTGATACATTCCTGAAGGCATTATTTGAGTTAAATTTTAAAATAGGGATAGTGTTGCCCAGCCAGAGTGGCTCAGTTGGTTGAACGTCATCCTGTGCACCAAAAGGTTGCTGGTTCAATTCCCGTTCAGGGCACATGCCTGGGTTTTGGGTTTGATCCCCAGTAGGGAAGTGTATGGAAGGCAACCAATGGATTGTTTCTCTTTCCCATTGATGTTTCTCTCTCCCCCCCCTTCCCTTTTTCCCTCTCCCCCTTCCCCTCTTTAAGCATGTCCTCTTTTTGGGTGAGGATATAAAATAAATAAATAAATAAATAAGCAAACAAACAAAATAGGAATAGTGTGTCAATGGGGAAAGATGGAGTATAGAGAAGACCACAAACAAACAGAAAGGCAGGGATAAGAAATCTCTGAGTGCATTTTCAGGTAACAGTACTAATTCAGCCTTTGGATGTATGAAGTATGCATAAGGGAATAAGTGGAAATCTGTAAAAATAGTATTGGAGCTACAGTTGCAGGGCCTTTGAGTAGCAGGCTAAAATAAAACATCCTCACAACTTCATAAACAGTCCAGTTACTGATTGTCCATGATGTCCTGCCTCTGCAATGTAGCTCACGCTCTCTGACAGTCTACTGGATGCTTTATCCCTAAAAGCACTCTGTCCAAATCTGCCAGTCTCTCAAGACCCTGCACCTGTCAGCTCAGGCGTCGAGTCCTTCCTAACCATTCCTGGTCACTGAGATATCTTCCCCTCCCTTTTATTTTTTGCTCTTCTTAATTCCCACCTATCTAATGCTGGTATTGTCTAACTATTTATGTGTTCTACACTTTTCAACTACATGAGAAGCCAGTCGAGAACAAAACTAATTCTTTCTGTCCCCTATGTCCAGGCAGAAGGCCTGCACAGAGAAGATGCAGTAAATAATTGGAAAGTTCAAAGCATCCAGTATGGTGATGCTTATCTGAATCTCTTGTATATGTGAGCTTTTGAAAAGTTAGTATAGCTTTGGCTGGTGTGGCTCAGTGGTTAGAGTGTCAGCCAGAGCAACAAAGGGTCATGGGTTCTGTTCCTGGTTAAGGGCACATACCTGGGTTGCATTCCCCAGCCCCGGTTGGGGCATGTGTGGGAGGCAACTAGCTGATGTGTCTCTCTCACATCAATGTTTCTCTCTCTCTCTCTCCCTCTCTCCCTCTCTCTCTCTCTCTCTCTCTCTGTATGTATGTGTGTCTCCCTCCCCCCACCCCACTCTCTCTAAAAATCAATGGAAAAAATATCCTCGGGTGAGAATTAACAATAACCAAAAAATTAGTACATTTGAGGGAAAAGATTAGTAGCATGCAGTTGCACATATTTTAATCTTTGTTGTATACCTGATTTTGTGTGCTTCCAAAGAGGTGAGAAAAGTAGAAAGAGGGGTACGGGGATATGTATGATAGTGTGGGTGTACTTGTTTTAATATATTTCAGAACTTTTTGTGGTCTAAACCTCTGACAACAAAGGAATCCAAGTGATCAGTCCAGATTTCTTTCGTTTTCACACTTTAGAAAATTTCATTTAAAAAACCCAATCTAAAGGTGTAAGCGTATGTTGATGTTTAATTTGGTACAATTTAAGGCATATTAGAATAATAAACATATAAAACATATTTTGATTAAACCACACACATTCATTATACTCCTCACCAATAATGGAAATGCCTAGTAATGATTTCCTTTAAATTGATGTATTTTGTCATTATAGCAGTCACTGTAAACAGTGCACTTTTCATACTGGGAGAGGCATCTTTGTTGAACTCTTTTCCTCTCTTCCTCCAACCTGCACTTTCTCTCTCACACACATCCCTCTTTCCTGCACACGTTTGCTTTGAATTATTCTGATGGAATCTTGTTTTTGTCGGCTTATTTCCTAGATGGGAAGTGATGGAATTTTACGCCTCAGTACTTCAGCTCTAAATAACGAATTCTTTGCATATGCAGCACAAGGGTGGAAACAGCGCCTGGCAGAAGGTAAATTTCTACTTTCCATTATTGTTGGACATGTTTGAGTACATGTGCTGTACTGAGCTCTGCACCTTTCTCCGGGTTCCAAGTCTTTTTACCCTCCTGAAGTGTGCTTTAATTTAGTAAAAAATTCATATTCTATTCCAAATGACTTCACCAATGCTTTGGTTATACTTGACATTTTTGATATCCAGTAGTTTTAAAGAAAGCATGATGCTATCTGGAACATAATAAAAATGTTGATATAGCAAGATTTGGGGGAAAGTGTTAATTTTAATTACTTGTTTGACGCATTATATATTCTATTAATGTCCTGGGGCGTAGAGCATCTTCTTTTAATACTTTCTTCCCTTGAAGCCTCCACTTCCCATTAGTCACCAAGCGCCTTGAAAGGCTAAAACATACCCAATACTACCTCCCATATTTTACTCCCTCGCCCACTTGGATTGTCACAGTTGGGTGTGACCCCACTATACACAATTCAAATCATCTCTCCTAGAAAATATTGATGGCTTTCATATGTGTTTAATGACTTATTTAGAGGGAGAGGAAGAGAGAGAGAGAAACATCGATGTGAGAGAGAAACATCGATAGGCTGCCTCCTGCACACCCCCTACTGGGGATCCAGCCTGCAACCCAGGCATGTGCCCTGACCAGGAATTGAACTGGGACCTCTCAGTTCATGGGACGATGCTCAGTCCACTGAGCCACACTGGCTGGGCAAAAAAATATTGATGGCTTTCTAATGGCAAAGTCCAGTTTCTTCTTCTCAGTCCTTACATTTCATGTTCTTTCTCCAATTTCTCATTTGCTTTTTATCCCATCCAGTCTGAAACCATCTACTGTAGACATTCATATTATATTTAGAATCTCTTCCTAAAGCTACATTTCTGACAGCCATTTATCAGCTTCCTTCAGGACCTCCTATTCTTTCATCAGAAGGTAAATGTTAACATCTTCACCTTTCTCTTCCCTGATTTTTTCTTTTGTGATTTATACGTAATCTCTAAGCAGCCTCATTCACCTTGGTATCGCCTGTAGCCCATATGCCGACAACATTCAAATCTGGCTCTAACTCCCCTTTCCCGTTCCTCAGTGTTCTATTCCAAATGCCTACCGGATCTCCCTAGCTGATACCAGGCACCTTAAACCCAAGATGCCAGTGATAAACTCACCATCTCCCCTTTCATATCTACTCTTCCTTCTGCCTTCCTGAGGTTAATATCACACTGTGGTCTCACGCTCTTGACTTGGAAACCTTGATGGTATCTTCAGCCCTCTTCCTTCTCCCCAGGTCCATCTGGTCATGAATGCTAATTGTGCTGTGAATCCTCATCCTCTTGGCAGTCCCATGGCTACTGTTGTGACTGTCATTTCCATCTCTCATTTCTGATATTTAGCAGGCTCCTAGGTGGAGTCCTTCAACTTCTTCACTCTGTTTCTCACTGCTTATTTGGCCATATTTCTCCCGTATTGAACACCACCAGGACCTCCCGAGTGTCTTATAGGAAAAATTCAGAACGCTCTTTAGAACATGCACTGGGTAATTGGCCTCAGCCCACCTTTCCTATTTCATTTCATCCTGTGTTCGACTCACAACTGGCCACTCCAAAGAACATAAATATACACATTCATAACTCTGTATCTTTTGAGTTAATTATAAAAGCTTGATCATCCTTCAGAAGCTAACTCAAGAGTCAGTTCCTGCATGTGGCCTTCTCTAATTGATTTCGGCAGAATTCAGTGCTTTCCCTTCTGTACTGTTACTACATGTATCCTATGCAGGGCTTTGACAGTGTATTATAGTCAGCTGTATGCTTTCCTCTCACCAGACCAACTTCATTAAGGGCAGTGAGTACACTCTCATTCACAGCCCCGAGCATGCGGTCCATTTGCTAAATGCTTTCGAGTTCATCTGTGACTAAGTGCCTATTGAAGTGATGCTCGTACAAAGAGAAGCTATAGAAATATTACCAGTATGCAGCTTGTAGTTCTCACCATCCATAAAAGTTTACTCAAATTAATGACATGTTTTCTATATTAATTGGCAAAAGATACGACCACTTTTACTCAACATATAAGCATTTTCTTTCTAGGAGAGTTTACTCCAGAAATGCAATTGCGGATAAGGCAAGAAATTGAGAAGGAAAAGAAAACAGAACCTTGGAAAGAAAAATTCTTTGAAAGGTTTTATGGAGAAAAGTAAGTGCTAGAGCATTTTTTTCCTCATTTCTCTTAGAAGGAAATGAAAATGTAATTCTCTGCTTCACGTAGCACACTCATATGCTATAAAACTTAATAAACCTGTGATAAAAGGCAATAGTCCCTCAGTGGAAGAAACTGCAGGTAAAATTATAGTGGCATATCAGCACTCAAATGATTAAAAATGCATTTTCAAGGGTTTATAACTTGTCCATGAAAATTCATTTTGGACTGAAAACAGCGTGAAATCCTATAGAAGTCAATTTTAGCTTTTTAAACTGGATTTTAGTAAAAATCTCCTGGTTTGTTTTTTTTTTTAATCCAAGTAGTTTTATTAATGAATACTTTGGACCTAAGTAGTTTTAGACACATTTAATGCTCACATTCTTTTCCAAAAATGTTGACAGTGCACATATGTTTAGTCATTATTTTGGGGAGAGCTTGAGGCATTAGCCTTTATTCTATTCATCTTCCTCTTCGAGTGTGACCAGTTTTTTACTTATTATTTTTATTTGTATGTGTTTCTTCTTAAGATAATACTGGCCACACATAAGTGTAGTACTGACTGAACTAAATTGAAAGTATTTCTCCATTGCTTCATGGTTAGCAGGGACATATTCCGCTTGGGCAGAAATAGAGTCTCAGAGACCACCAGATCCCTAGGAAGGGAGGCGGGACTAACAAGTTGACAACTGACAGTAACTTGAGATCCTCCTTAGTAGAGGAAGTTGACCTTTAACTCCCAGCTACACAATTACTGCTCGGAAGTTGTATTGTATAAACGATACTGAGGAGATACAGCTAACAAAACCTGCTGATTTCACAAAATTCCTCCCGTAAACAGAGAAAACGCATCAGAAGGAATCTCACATAAGTGCTCTTCCTGAAAAGGAATCACAGGCCTAACAGCCTCCTTACCCGGAGCCGGCTAGCCTTTGGTGACGTGTCCTAAGGCAGTGCTCTTGATGGGAAGTCCTGTGTTCCGTTGCTGTCCTAGGACCATGGATACATAAACATGCAGGGGTGGGCAAGAGCAGGTTTACAGTTGTTTGTATGGAAAATGGTACAGTAATTAATAAATAATAATACAAGAACAAACTCTGGGTTTCACATACCCACAGCTGTAAGCCTCCTTTTGCCCACCCCTGTTATTTAAGCAAAAATTTAAAATGTGGCAGGCTAGTTAAATGCTCTGCCCCCAGAAAGCCTACATTCTAGAGACCATGCATTACTGGTAGCTTTCCTTCATTCAGCAAATAATCATTGAACATACTCTGGCTATGATATATATCTAAGAGCTTTGCAAATATTATTTCACTTAATTCTCCCAACAATCCTGTAAGGTGGATAGAATTATTATTATTATTATATTTAACAACATGGTGTCAAAAACTGAGGGACAGTAAAACTTAATTTTACCTGATATATACAGCATGGCTAAGTAATTTGCTCAATCTTAATCCTGCAAATTCTTCTCAGAAAAATTCACCCCCACACACATTTTTTAACATGAAATTTGGGACTTCAGACTCCCATAGATTGATCAGGTTAAAGGTCCCTGCCCTAGAGGTTGACAACTACAGTAATGTGAGTAGATGTGACCCCCCATCTTCACCCCTGAGCTCGGAATACAAACAGTTCTTTTACTTAACCCCTTTCTTGCTATAGTTTTTTCATAGAGTTTCTGTGCCCTTAAGTCACTGGACTTTTTGCTTGTTTTTTTTTTCTTCTTTGATTTCATGTTGGATGACAGATGTATTTTAGACATTTCATTGACTGCCCTTCTAATTTTGGATTACCCACATTTCCCCAATATGCGAGGGACTTGTTTTTCAGTTGACTGACCCCATGTGTCTCTTCATTACTCTAAGTGTTCCCAAATATGTTGCCATCCACATTCACCTCTTGTTAAGATCTGTCTGATTTTGTTTTTGCTCTTTGTTTGAGGTCTTTATGGTTCTTCTTGGCTTACTCTGCTTGTGATATAGTACTGTTGTATATTCGTTTTAGTTACTTAGAAATCATCTACGTATATGCTAACTCAGAGTTCTAAGAGTTGGTCTGTTGATTTGCAGTTTAGATTTCTGGAGGGCAAGGTTTTCCTTTGTGTGGTTATGTGGTATGCTGTAAACATTTTCCTTCTATGCCTTATGCCATCTTAAATCTGTTTTCCCATGAAAATAATAAAACGTTGACATAGGCATATTTTATACAGTGCTGTTTTCTATATGATATATATACCATATATATGTAATCATATTAAATGTATTTAATAATATTCTTAGTAACCAACTAGCAAAAATTTGCTGCTGCTGGATAGATTTTGTGTGTTCTGCACTTAATCTCGTATCTAGCAGTAGTATTTCTGCTTGACCTAGCCCACAAGGATCTTATTTCTAGCTGATAATTCTGCTTTACATTTATCTGTAATGTAGTTATTCTGTTTCTCTCAGTATAGTGTAGCTATAAATTATAGTTTAGTTTGAACCCATCTTAGGGAAAGTTGAAAGAAAAGAGACTAATTATGAAAGCAGCATCTTCTGTCTTCTTGTCAGAACCTTCTGAGTTTTAGTAAAGTAGGCAATGATCAAACACCCAAACAGTGTATTCAACTTTATTTCCCTTTCATTTTGAGGTTTTAAGTTAAGTAAAAGGTTGAAGATTTCACGGAGGTATTTTTCTGCATGGATATTATTATAGCTGTATTTCAACTATGTTTCTTCCTCTGGAGATGTTCCTTCTTCTTCTTATCTTTGTAATTGCTGGTAGTGCTCTAATTTAACTGCGTTTGGAACATCACATCCCTCTGCCGTCTGATGCTGATACTGTAGCTTAGTGTGACAGGAAACAGTGATTTACAATATCTTTGATTGTAATCCTGATTAACTCTGCCTTACCACCTGAACATTAGGCTGGATTACTTCTTAATCTTCTTAACATGTTTATGGAAGATTTTTACAGTAAGAGATCTACATGAAAGAATTTAAATCTTGCCTCACACAAATGTAATCTATCAGAATCAACTCTGATGACCCCAAATATGTTATTCTTTAGTGAAATTTCCATATTGTCTTAGGTTTGACGCTTAGATTCTAAAATAAGGTGATTGAACAACAAACACCTCTTTAATTGGTTTAAGGGAACTTAATCTTCAGAAGTCATTTCAATTTCAAGATTTTACAACATACCCATCTTCCATTGATCCTTATTATTTGGTTATGCTGCATCCTTTGAAGGCTGTTATTTTCTTTTATAATGACAGGTTTCTACTCTATGACTTAAACATTTTTAGATCTTACACATTTTTTGCTTTTCCGCCCATATTTTCTAATCTTTTGTAGCATGTAATTTTCTTATTCCTTTTACTAACAGTTGGTAAGGTTAATATCTCTTCACTTACAGAATAAAAATCTGTACCAGGCTTAACCAGAAATAGTTATAATTATAGAGTAAGTAGAAAAACCAAGTCATTATAAACTAATTTATAGAAATTGAGCATGTTGTTAGTTAGTGATTACAAAGTTAATTTGATGCATTTACTTTTATTGAATACTATATTTGTGACAGATCCAAGTTGTACCTTTCGAGTCTTGTGGTTGAACAATAATTTAATGTTTCTAACTTCTCTTCAGGTTGGGCATGTCAAGAGAGGAATCCACAAAGCTCACTGCTGGACCAAGCAATGATGGAGCTGAAAGTAGTTCTTCATGTGGGACCTCTAGTCTTCCAGGTCTTTCTTCACAGAGTCCCTTAGAAGAACAACAGCCAAAAAGCATGAAAAGTCCGACTTCTCCAGAGCCTGATTTCTGTGCTGCACTCTGCCCTATGGTCGAAGTAGGTAAAGATGTCATGGCAGAATCGGAATCAGAGGATATCTTGATCCCTGAAGAATCTGTGATTCAGGAGGAAATTGCAGAAGAAGTAGAGACTAGTATCTGTGAATGTCAGGATGAAAATCATAAGACAATACCTGAATTTTCTGAGGAGTCTGAAATTCCAGCCAGTGCCCATGAAGAGCCCCAAATAACACTTCCCGAAGATAACTTGGAATCTTGTGTTATAATGAACGACGTTCTAGAAACGCTGCCTCATATTGAAGTTAAGGTGGAAGAGAAATCAGAATCTCCCCAGGAAGAAATGTCAGTTGTTATTGACCAACTGGAAGTCTGTGACTCTCTTGTTCCTGCCACTTCATCTGTGACTCATGTCAATGACACAGAACACAAGGAGCCAGAAACTGCAATAGAGACCAATACTCCAAAAATGAAAACAGGGTCATCTTCTCTAGAAGGCCAATTTCCAAATGAAGGAGTTGCTGTCGATATGGAGCTACAGAGCGATCCTGATGAACAGCTTTCTGAAAATGCTTGCATCTCTGAAACTTCCTTTTCTTCTGAGAGCCCAGGGGGAGCCTGTACCAGCATGCCATCCCCTGGAGGGGAAACCCAATCCACTTCAGAAGAATCATGTACTCCAGCATCCCTTGAGACAACATTTTGTTCTGAGGTGTCCAGCACTGAAAATGCAGACAAATATAATCAGAGAAATCCCACTGATGAAAACCTTCATGCATCTCTGATGTCAGAAGTATCTCCAATATCCACTTCACCTGAAATATCAGAAGCATCGCTAATGTCCAATTTACCTTTAACCTCTGAGGCATCCCCAGTTTCAAATTTGCCTTTAACATCAGAAGCATCACCCATGTCCGATTTACCTTTGACATCAGAAACTTCTTCAGTGTCTTCCATGCTTCTCACATCTGAGACCACTTTTACATCCAGTCTGCCACTTCCTTCAGAAACATCTCCAATGTCTAATTCTTCCATGAATGAAAGAATGGTGCATCAACAAAGAAAGTCACCTTCCGTATCTGAAGAACCTCTCTCCCCACAGAAAGATGAAGGTTCTGCCCCTGCGAAGCCCCTGGGAGAGAGCCTTCTCTCTCAGCAGAAGACTCTTTCAAATGCCCCTGAACCCATCAAAATGGATTCTTCTTCCATTGCTCCTGAGGCATTTTCATCCGAGGAACTACATAATAAGACCCTGACTCAGCAGCCTTGTAAATCGCATGTTGAAACAGAGAAGCCCTGTGCTGCTTCCATTCCAGAACTTCCTTCTACAGAAATCATAAAAGTTAAAAATCATAATGTCCTGCAAAGAACAGAAAAGAAAGGGGTATCTTCACCATTGGAATTACCTGTCTTTTCTGAAGAGACAGAGAGTAAGGGAAACGAGCTTCCATCAGCTAAATTACAGGACAAGCAGCAGTATGTCTCACCCGTGGAGAAGGCTTCATTTCCAGAAGGCTCTAGAAATAAAACACATAAACAAGGGATCGCACAGAATCGGTTGGAGACCCCGTATACTTCCAAGTTGACAGAGCCTTCCAAGTCACCTGATGGCGTAAGGAATGAAAGTAGAGAATCTGAGATATCAAAGAGGAAGACTGCAGAGCAGCACAGCTTTGGAATCTGTAAGGAAAAGAGGGCGAGGATAGAAGATGATCAGTCAGCCCGGAACATCTCATCGAGCAGCCCACCCGAGAAAGAGCAGCCTCCAAGAGAGGAACCCAGGGTTCCACCTCTCAAGGTAAGGTATTGGAAAAAAAGAAGAAGAAGAAGAAAGGAAAAAACAAAAAGGCAGTTCCATAGAGAGGCTTTTCCTATTTAGATACTTAATTTTTCAAAGATAAATGAGCTCTGGCCAGTTTGGCTCAGCGGTTAGAGCTATGGCCCTGCCGACCAAAGAGTCTCGGGTTCAATTCTGGTCAAGGGCACGTACCTCGGTTGCAGTTCGTCCCTGGCCCTGGTCAGGGTCTTGCAGGAGGCAACCAGTCAATGTGTCTCTCTCGAATCGATGTTTCTCTCTCTCTCCCTCCCTCCCACTATCTGAAGATAAATAGAAAAATATCCTCGGGTGAGGATTAAAAAAAAAGATAAATGAGGTTTTCTTCCTTCCAGGTTTTATGTAGCAGTTAATTATCTAATATTCCCAGTACCCGTTTAATAGCAAATGATCCTTTTTAAGACTGTGCATTAAGCTCATGTAAGTTTAGATACATGTATGTGTTTAGACCTCAGCGTTTCAGGAAAAAGAAGTGGGGAGGGAGCGCAGGGCCTGGAGTTGCCCACAGGCCACTGAGATCCAGGGTCTTTGGGGGATTCCAAGGTGTAAGACAGAGACCTAAATAAACTTGGGAAAATCTGAATGCTAATTCAGTGACCTCTAAAAGTTCAGAAGGACTGGAGAAAGAAGTCAGAAGGTAGAGAGGCATGCACTAAAGAGATAAAGGTACATATTATCCCTTCACTTGTTTTCCAACAAACGTTGAACACCACCATTGCCCAGCAGAGAGGGACTTGGGTTATGGAAGAGCCTCATTAAATATATATATATATTTTTTTTAATCCTCACCTGAGGACACTTTTTGCATTCAAAGAGCTAGAGGGAGAGAGGAAGAGAGAGAGAGAGAAGAAACATTGATGTGAGAGAGACACATCGACTAGCTGCCACCCACACAACCCTAACCGGGGCCTAGGACAAACTGCAACCGGGTACGTGCCCTTAGCGGGAACCGAACCTGGGTCTCTCTAGACCGCGGGCTGACGCTCTAACCGCTGAGCCAAACCCGTCACGGCGAATCATTAAATATTTCTTAAACAAATCAATGAAATTGCTTTGTGAACCCTGAAGGGAAATGCTGTGGATATATAGGCACACAAATCCTAGTTTTTACTTCCAAGATAGTAAAAGAGGGATTTAACTTCACACAAAAAATAAAGCCTGCAGACAGACATTTCTATTTAAGTGTTTTCTTTGACCCCAGTAGATTTTAACTCTTGGACAACAAACTTTTTTATACAAATTGGCTCTGCCTAATAAACTCAAAAATGAAGTTTAATTCAAAAGAAACTGTTTAATAAAAGAATTCTACCCACTATAATTTAAACTTATTTGGTGCTTTTATCTGAGTCCATTTATATTCTACAATAAAATGGATTATTCCATCATAGGATTGGTCTAGAATTATAAACATACTCAAGCTTTGTCTTTCTTAATCTCTTTCTCTTTATTTTGCTGTGCTCTGACACCTTTTTATATGTGACTCATGATCTCCATAAGGTTGACTTTTAAGAGTGTGGTTGTAGTTATTCTGTTTAATAAAGCAGTCCCTAGTAAATGAGGTCCTAGAGATGTAAAAGATGAACATAAAACACTGCTATACACTTTAATGTCTGAAGCAACGGAAAGAAAAATATAAGCATGCTTTTCATAGGAAATATTTTTAAGCATATCAGTCTGATTTTTTTGTCAGAAGCTTATTTTCAAAGTGATACATACTTTATGTTAAAATAGATAAATAGGTAGCTACTATAAGTATATTTGATGTTTGTTTGGCCTTGAGGTCTTACTTAAGTATTTTTAGGCTTAAATTTTTTAATGTTTTTAATTTTTTTAACTAAGGGAAATATTGAAAAGGAAAACTTGAATCCCCTCTCTGAAGTTGTATTTTCTTTGGACTGTTTGAGTCTGAAGAGAGACATGACAAGTTTGAAAATGAAAAATGAGGGAGGGAGCTCCGGAAGATAATTCCATCTACCAAATTTCTACAGTATAATTCCAAATTGATACGATCCTGTAGTATTATATTTATAATGTAAATATACATATGTTAAGAAGAGAGATACATGTTTTCTAGGAAAAGCTTTTTCTAGAGGGGGAAAAAGAGGAAGTGTAGTACGTGTCAACATCTCAGACTGGGGAGCCCAAAGACTCTCCCTGTCGCTCAGTGTTACATGGCCCCAGGGCGGTCCTTGACCTCCAGTTTTATCAATGGTAAAGTGAGACTTCAGCTATATCCCTTCCAGCTCTACAAATCTGACTCTAAGAATATTCTCAGTGACTAGAGATTCACAGGCATTGATATGGTATGTTGGTTGTTAGGTCTGTGCTTCATGATTGGTGACGACTGCAAATCTCTTAATTAGCATGAGTAGGTGAACAGTGTGGATTGGGACATTTATGAAATTCAGCAAATTGTGGATTACCAGTATCAAAAGAAACTGCCCAACCCATACTTCCTTTTAGAGGCAAAAAACCAGAATTCCATCTTTGTAACAGTCCTGTGAAGAAAAAGACCAGAAATAACGAGTCTCGTTTTACACCTGAGTTTACAAACTTTGTGTGTGTGCTTATTACATATGTATAAAGCAGCATGCTAGGTGATACGAGGATACATAAAACAAGCATGCATACATAGGATCTCTGGCTCAGGGAGGTAATTGGAGACACCAAAGGACACGGTGATTTGCCTAGCGTCACAGCGTTTCTTTGAATAAAGTCAGAATGAGAATTCTAGTCTCCTGACCCCTTGGCTAGAGCTTTTTTGTGTGTGTCAAATTAAGACAGATAAAACTCAAATAGAGTAAAGGTTCCAGATTTTCATGCCAGCAAGGAAGATAATTTAAAAGCTAAATATCTCTTAAGTCTTTTCAGCTAACCTCATTTCAAGAGGCATGGACTTTGTTTCCATTGATATGAGGCATTAAGATGAGTTTCATTTCCATGCCAAATGAAGTCACTGGTTGATGTTTTCAGAGTTAAAAACAGAGATTACAATTTTTAATTTTCACATTCATGCTGCATTTCATGTTCCTTTGTACCCTAACGGCCCATTCGGGGATTTAGGTGTAGTTCCCGCACCTTATGAGAAAATGCAGCTACTCTTCTTTGCATTGTTACATCCCATGTATCTCCTCTGTGATCATGGACCAAGCGCTTTATCTTTCCATTCTCCCTTCTTGTAGATCCAGCTTTCCAAAATCGGGCCACCTTTCATTATCAAGAGCCAACCAGTCTCCAAACCAGAGTCTCGAGCCTCCCCTAGTGCATCTGTCAGTGGTGGGAGGAACACGGGAGCCAGGACCCTTGCAGACATCAAGGCTCGAGCGCAACAAGCAAGGGCCCAGCGAGAGGCAGCGGCGGCTGCTGCTGTGGCCGCAGCAGCGAGCATCGTCTCTGGAGCCATGGGGAGCCCAGGAGAGGGTGGAAAGGCGAGAACCTTGGCACATATCAAAGAGCAGACGAAGGCAAAACTCTTTGCAAAGCATCAAGCCCGAGCTCACCTCTTCCAGAACGCTAAAGAGTCCCGGTTGCCTCCACTTGGCTCCAAGGAAGGCCCTCCAAGCTTAGAAGTTCCTTCTACCCCTGAAACAAAAATGGAAGGTTCAACCGGTGTCATTATCGTCAATCCAAACTGCAGATCTCCCAGCAACAAGTCTGTGCACCTCCGGGAGACCACCCCTGTATTACAGCCGTCTCTGAACCCAGCTAAACTTCCAGAAACTGCCACTGACTTATCTGTGCATAGTTCTGATGAAAATGTACCTGTGTCCCATTTATCTGAGAAAATTGTCTCATCTACCTCTTCTGAAAATAGCAGTGTGCCCATGCTTTTTAGTAAAAATTCTGTCCCGGTGTCTGTTTGCAGCACTGCTATGGCGGGAGCAATTAAAGAACATCCCTTTGTGAGTTCTGTTGACAAATCCTCTGTTCTAATGTCTGTTGATAGTACAAACACTACAATTCCTGCTTGTAATATAAGCATGTTAAAAACCATCCAGGGAACTGACACTCCATGCATAGCCATTATACCAAAATGTGTTGAAAACACTCCCATTCCCGCCACTACCGAGGGCGCCAGCATATCAAGCTCCATGGATGACAAGCAGTTGCTCATATCCAGCAGCAGTGCTGGTAACTTGGTCTCCAGTCAGTACACCTCTGTGCCAACTCCCTCCATTGCAAATAACTTGCCAAACCATCTCTCCACTAGTTCTGTCTTGATTCCCCCAACAGGAATTAACAACAGATTTCCTCCTGAGAAGATAGCCATGCCTGGGAGTGAAGATCAGGCCACCGTGTCCATGGAGACCACTGTGAGAGCAGCCCTCAGCTGCAGGGATTCAGTAGCTGTCACAGACACTCTGGTTGCACGCCCACCCGTCGCAATGTTTACTGGAAGCATGCTGACAATAAACTCTTACGATAGTCCTCCCAAGTTAAGTGCTGAAAGCTTGGACAAAACTTCAGGGCCTCGAAACAGGGCAGACAATTCTGGGAAACCTCAGCAACCTTCAGGGGGCTTTGCACCAGCAGCCATAAACAGATCGATTCCTTGCAAAGTCATCGTTGACCACAGCACCACGCTGACCTCCACTTTGTCTCTGACTGTCTCCATTGAAAGTGCAGAAGCCAGCTTGGACATCCAGAGCAGGTCAGTGAGGACAGAAGCAGCCATACAGCCCATGGCATG
This sequence comes from Tadarida brasiliensis, assembly GCA_030848825.1. Classification (NCBI taxonomy): domain Eukaryota; kingdom Metazoa; phylum Chordata; class Mammalia; order Chiroptera; family Molossidae; genus Tadarida; species Tadarida brasiliensis. Next base: position 81,261,868 of record CM061261.1, read on the forward strand.
TCCTCAGGTGTCTGTTATTAGCAGGCCTGAGCCAGTTGCAAACGAAAGCCTAGATCATGGTTCTAGTTTCATCGCTGCTTCTGCAGTAAAACAAGACTGTAAAACAGTGCAGGCCCCCTGCACCAGTCTCCGAGAAGTACCCTTGGTTGTTCCAGATAAATTAAATGATGTCACTGCTCCTAGTAAGAGCTTTGCTGAGCAGGCACGTGGCCCGACCACTTTCAAAAGTGAAGCAGACACAACCTGTAGCAATCAGTATAACCCAGGCAGCCGGATTTGCTGGAATGACGAGGGCATGAGGAGCGCCGTCCAGCCTCTGGTTAGTCACTCGGGTTCAAGTAAACAGAAAGAGTATCTAGAGCAGAGCTGTCCGAAGGCTGTCAAAACAGAACACGCCAGCTACTCACACATGTCAGAACTTCACCCCAGGAATCTCATAACCAGTGTCACTCTCCCCGTGAAATCCGAACCTCACGAAGTGGACAAGGGCTTCAGAATGGACACTGAGGACTTCCCTGGCCCTGAGCTGCCGCCCCCAGCCGCAGAGGCAGCCCCTAGTGTGCCACAGACGCAGAACGTGAAGGTCCCCACCTCTGCTCCCATGGAAGAGGTGATTTCCTTGGCTACAGACACCCTAAAAAGAGTTCCCAGCGCAGGGAGCTCAAGCTGTCGTCTGTCATCAGTGGAGGCGAACAATCCACTGGTGACACAGTTACTACAGGGCAACCTGCCTTTGGAAAAAGTGTTGCCGCAGCCCAGATTGGGAGCCAAGCTCGAAATTAACAGGCTTCCTCTGCCTCTTCAAACTACCTCAGTGGGTAAAACAGCACCAGAGAGGAACGTTGTGGAGATGCCGTCCAGTTCTCCAAACCCAGATGGGAAGGGCTACTTAGCGGGGACTCTTGCACCCCTCCAAATGCGAAAGCGAGAAAACCACCCCAAAAAGAGAGTGGCCAGGACTGTGGGGGAGCACACTCAAGTGAAATGTGAACCGGGGAGACTGCTGGTGGAGCCGGATGTTAAAGGCGTGCCGTGTGTCCTCACCTCTGGCCTGAATCAGCTAGGACACAGCCAGCCCTTTAAGCAAGAGTGGCTGAGCAAACACGCCATGCAGAACAGGATCGTCCACAGCCCCGAAGTCAAACAGCAGAAGCGGCTGCTCCCCTCCTGCAGCTTCCAGCAGAGCCTGTTTCACGTGGACAAGAACGGTGGCTTCCATCCCGACGCTGGTACCTCACACAGACAGCAGTTTTACCAAATGCCCATGGCGACCAGGGGCCCCCTTCCCACTGCGGCTCTGCTACAGGCCTCTGCCAAGGCCCCAGTGGGCTGCAACGCGTTTGCCTTCAATAGGCATCTTGAACAAAAGGGACTGGGAGAGGTGGGCGTTTCTTCAGCACCTCACCAGCTAAGGTTAGCCAACATGTTATCCCCCAATATGCCCATCAAAGAAGGCGATGACGTGGGAGGGGCTGCGCACGCAATGCCAAACAAAGCGCTAGTGCACCCCCCGCCGCCCCCGCCACCGCCCCCTCCACCCTTGGCTTTGCCCCCACCGCCCCCACCCCCACCTCCACTACCTCCACCTCTTCCTAACGCAGAAGTCCCAGCCGATCAAAAACAACCTCCAGTTACCATGGAAACCACTAAGAGACTTAGTTGGCCACAGTCCACGGGCATATGTAGCAATATAAAGTCGGAACCTATTTCTTTTGAGGAAGGTTTAGGCAGCAGCTGTGAACTGGGCATGAAACAAGTTTCCTATGACCAGAATGAAATGAAAGAACAGTTAAAAGCATTTGCGCTAAAAAATGCAGATTTCTCTTCCTATTTGCTTTCTGAGCCACAAAAGCCTTTTACCCAATTAGCTGCTCAGAAAATGCAGGTGCAGCAACAACAGCAGCTCTGTGGAAACTATCCAACAATACACTTCGGTAGCACGAGCTTCAAAAGGGCAGCCTCTGCCATTGAAAAGTCCATTGGGATTTTGGGAAGCAGCTCCAACCCGGCCACGGGCCTGCCGGGTCAGAACGCTCCGATGCCCGTGCAGAACTTCGCCGACAGCAGCAACGCGGATGAATTGGAACTGAAATGCTCTTGCCGGCTGAAAGCCATGATTGTGTGCAAAGGCTGTGGGGCCTTCTGCCATGACGACTGCATAGGTCCCTCAAAACTCTGTGTAGCTTGCCTGGTGGTGCGATAAGAGCTGAGTGAAAGATGCAGTATCCCTTTTCAACACGGAAAAGCCAAGCGGCGTCAGCAGCAACCAATGGAATAACTCAGTGCTTTATATTGTGCTAATTTATTTTGCTTTGGAACCGATTATCTTTTCTCTACGCGATTATTATTTTCTTGTGTTTCTCGGAAAGGGGGGATTGCCTCCCATCCGAGTTGCTCAGCGGCATGTTTTTTACATATTTAGTGGGCATCCCCAGCTTCGGAAAATTTCTATCCATGTGTATACAGGTCACTTCCCCATCAGGCGATTTTTTAAAATTCAGGTGTAGATAGGGAAAGGACATTTTTAATTACGTAATACTAACCAGAAGATCAGATGTAGAAAGAGAATGGTAAAAGTGATTTAAGGTGGGTTATATGCATTCTTTGGCAGATTAACCATTACAAGCAAGGGTTTTCACAGTTGACTCTGCTGGAGCTACCTTTACCCCAGTGATTGAATCATGTTTGGAAAGGGGAATCTGATTTAAATGTTTGATTCCTTGTATTTACTCATATCACAAAAGATACATTAAAGGAGGTATGCCATTAATGAACTCCACTGTCCTTATTCTCTTTCCTCCCTTTTTTATTCTTTTCAGAGACTGGCAGACTATCTGCATCAGCCTTGGACATTGTACACAGGTTGTAGTGAAATGTGTCGGAGGCTGGAAATTGCAGTGTGGGCCTCATGCCCAGTAACCTGGTTTGAGCCCTTTGACACCTGATACTGTAGGATCAGTTGGCCAACAGAGAGCCGTAGGCCCAGAGGATTTCAGAGTTTTATGTGTGGCCTTTAAGAGTGACTATTAAAAAAAAAAAAAAAAAGTCCTAATGTTAAAAGAAAACAAGAAAAATGCTATGTATGCAAACGTTTAAATGGGTTGATACTGTAAATATTGGTCCATTCTCTTTAATACAATTACTAGATATTAAAATTTGGGGGGAAATCATCGTAGACCTTTATCGATGACACTGGTGCACTCTGGCTTCCAGCTTTGCAGAGGTTGGCCACCTCTAAAGTATCATTGATGATAAAAGGAACTACAGAAGGCTGAAATGTTGACATTTTTCTGAACAAGTGTTTCCTCATAATTCACAATCTATATCATTCTGTTTTACTCTGAACCAGCCCTTATTTTAAATATTGTTCTGGGCATTGCATGTTTTATTTTCTTTCCCCTCAGGTGAATTCAGTACATTCTGCATATTTGGGGGAGTGGAACTGCTTTTGAAAAAGGGATACTGCATCTTACAAATATCGTCAGTGTTTATCCAGTCAAGTCTGAGTGTTGAGTGAGCAACATTCCATGTACTTGCCAGAGATTGGCTTTAGTTCAGGAGGCTCTGTTCCCTAAAGCAAGTTCAAAAGCACATGCACACTGTGGGAAGATGAAAGACGACAAAAACCACGCCATTTAACTTCCGGTTACAGAGCACAAATGTGGAGTGCCATTAACCCATTGATTGAGGCTGTAGAATTAAAAAAAAATGGGGGAAAATATCTTTTCCATGGTGAGAATGACAGATATTTTCACATGGGATCGTCCTAATCAATGTAAACTTTTGACATTCCCTTAAAATACGTCTTAAAGATTAACTGGAATGAACAGAAATTCTGGAAAAGAAAAACGAAAAACAAAAAAAACACTTGTGATTTTTTTTATAGTAATCAACTATGGTATATGTTTTTTTCCCCCTCCATATTTATTATTGTGATGTTGCCAAATTTTGTTAGGTAACAGAGATGTCATTTTTATTAACAAATCGCTGATAGTGAAAGATACTTTATCTTAAAAAGCAAGAAAAGCAAAGAAAGGCCTGCCTCTGTGGCTGCAATTTGGTGCTTTAGTACTGTCACTTCTGTGTGTCACATTAACATAAACAAACTTTACTCACAACTGAGAAAAATAGCAATGCACTTAACCAGCCCTTCCCGAGGAATGCAGTGTAAGTCCCGGCGGATCCTTGCTTCACTCTGCTCCAGGTTGTGTTTAGGTGGCATCCTCGTCCGTGGTGTCTCGGTGGTCTGCTTGGCTCTGATGTCATCTTGGTTCAGAAGATCATGCTGTCATCTCACAGAGGGGCATCCCTAAATATAGACACTTGCATGCCAACTCCTTCCAAATTCAGCTGCTGCTCTACGTGTCAGATGCTGTCTACACCAGCAGATTCAAAACTATCCTAACAGTAACTGACACGGTGTTGAAAGAAACTCCAGTCTACAAAACCTTTGTATTCTGTATGTGAGGTACAATTGAGGCTGATGTGATACTGAGCCCATATCAGTTCCATCACTGTGGAACACTGCCTGCAAGTTGCTTACTGGGAATAAAGAAAAGTGTCCTTCTGTATGTTTTGATTTTTCACATAATAAGTTGGGAGATCAATTTTTGATTGTGCATGGATTCTAGCCCCCCAGGTCCAAAGATCATAAGTTTTCTATGCCCTTGCTGTTTTTTTGTTTGTTGTTGTTGTTGGGGGTTTTTTTTGGTCCCAGTTTAAAGTCCTCATGTTGACATACGGTTTTAGTATCTTTGGGCTAAAAAATAATGGAAAGAAAGAACAAAATTCAGAAGTTAAAAGTGGATCAGATATTTTACAAGTGTCCATTTAATATATATACAAAGGCAGTATATTTGGATCAGGTGAGTAGGTTCTTAGTGTCCTGATTCCCACAGGTGTCTGCCTATGTGCAAATGGAACATTATTTACTACATGGTTATTGTGGTGTAATGTGCAAATTTTAGTGTGTGCATTATCCTGATTATTGGACACTATGCTATCCTTGTCAGGAATTTTTTTTTTTTTTTAATCACAAAGGATGTATTTCCGTAAGTAGCACTTTGGGAGCAGGGGAAGGAAGAAACCGCTATTCCCTAATCCCCCTCCTATACGATATGCATATGCCTGAGGTGTACAAAGACATTTAGGTAGTTAATGGGCATGTTAATAGAACGTTCTGATGCAAATTCATTTTCAAAATGAAAATAATGTCCTTCCCCCAAGTGAGAATAGCAGAACTGTTGGTGAACTGGGCACCATAGTTACAATATTTCCCTGCTAAAGTCTAGTTTGAAAAAGAAAACTTGAAAAACCTATGAGGTTGAGCCTGGTTGCTATAAAGACTTTGTGGTGATATGTGTTTCTAGGATGAGCTATAGAAGGTTTAGTTGACTTCCAGACCTTGGATAGTCTTACTCGTTCAAAATAAACATACAGAAACAAGCCGATGCATTTCGTAAGGCAGTCAAGAGTGAGCACCCATGATGCTGCAGCCGGGTTTCCTTTACAAACACTCATCATTTTAAATGAGGAAGTTACTGCGGCCTCGGTTCCTCCTCGGTCTGGTAAAGTCCCGGGTTACAGAAGCTGAAGCCAAGGTGAGGGTTGCATCGTCTCTCTGGTGTCAAGGCCAAGCACCATGCTAGCTGCCTGGTGGGAGTGAGCCCGCTGAACACACAGAGCCCAGAGTCACTGTCCATTTGTATTTCCAGAGAACAATGTGAAGAGTCCTAGCAAAGGAACTCATCAGACTGTCAGGGGCCAATGTAGCCAAAATGTCACTGAATATAAAAATCTTGTCTTCAGTCCTCATGCTTTGTCACTGTAAAGCAAACAAAAAAGCATTTTTACGATAATTTAAAGGAGCTGCTTTTTTATAGCACATACTATTTCGCTTTGTACTATATTTGATAGTTGCAGAATAATTTAGACGGTAGGAAAACTTTGTTGTATTTGTACTGTTCATGAATGTTTCAAAGAAAGTGCTTTACTTGGTTGCCATAATTTTCTTGTACTGCTGTATTTCCCCCCCTGCTTCATGGAAACCTAATCTGATTCATATTTTTCAGTACAAGTTTCTTTTTTTTAAATGTGTGTTTGTGTGTATCTTTTTTTTTTTTTTTTGGTCAGTATTCTGAATGTTTACATCTGTTTGACATTAGCCATTTAATGCCTTTTTTTAAAGGCGGTATTACTCTTACAGTGTAACAGGAAAATGTGAAATCGACCCAAACATAACATGCATGAAAAACACAGATTGGGGGTGCAGGCCCTCAACATACATAGACATTTTATATCAGCATACAGAAAAGTAAAACCCTCCTTCAGTCCTCTACCAAAGAATATATTATTCCCACAGGAAAAACTCGGCCAAGGTGTGTAAAATCCTCAGAAGGGGGAGCAGTTGATTCTGTAAGACTGCTACAATTTAAAACTGTTATGCTTGCTTTGATACCTGATGAAATTTGACTGAGTGCAACAGCATTTAAACAATTTTTAGACAGTGTTTTGTTTAGAATTCAGGGATCATGCATTCTTTAATGGTGCTGTTTGTTTTTTATTTCTTCTTTTCTACAAAGAATAAAAGTGTTGCCTACAAAAGTGACTGCTCACAATACCATAAGTTAAACAAAATGTTTGTCTTTTCATGTTTCTCTGTTTTTCCCTTTCTCAAAATAACAATTTGGGTTTCAATATTAAACTATTCTGGCGAAAATAAAGAAATTAAACATTAAATAATTGTCATTTTTAATTCTTTTGTGAAATGAGGTAGTTTATATACGTAAAATGCACTAATAAATACATTGAAAATTTTAGTTAAGAAAATATGTATGGGGAAAACAAACCATATACTGTTAAGTTATATACCATTCTCCTTGGTGTGGTAAACTGTGAACGTACAATTATAACTATTGTTAAAACAGTAAAAACCAACAGAAACCTCTTTGAAATTAACTGGATCTACTATGCTTATCATTTAGAAATATATTTGTATCTTCCTGTTTTCATAAACAGCTTGTTAATTGTTTAAATTAAAGGACACTCAGCTCAAGCAAATTGTTACACCCATATTTAATTTTAACTTTCAAAATGAATTAACTTGCAAAAATTCTTTTAAAGTTGCTCTCATTAATATTTAATCTTAGATTAGATATTATAACTAGGGTTATTTGAATAAAGTGCTGGGAACCATTAGAACAAAATTGTCTCAGTTATATTTACATTGGTTCAAAATATGCATATCTTTACAGTAAGATGAATGGGAAGCATTAAACATAATTGGCTGTTAAATCAGAGTCCACCTGTTTTCATCCACACGGAAAATGTTGTCTTTAGCCGCCAGATGGCGAAAGAGGATGTTTACTTTGGGAAGAAAAAGAATAAAAACATGCTTCTTCCTCCTCCTAAAACTAAATTAGATGATTATAACAATGAAAGTCCAACTCATCCAAGTATCATTTGTGGATGATAGATACTTCTAAGTTTCACTAAATTATTTTCACTATAATGATGACATTCCTTACTCTATATTTTCTATTAAAATATTTACAAAATACTTAATTTTACTTAGTGTTATGGCATTTTTTTGGTTTGCATTAGTCCACAGGCATCATCTGTTCCAAAATTTATTAGAGAAATTTGAACAGTGCAGCATTCTTTAAACTGACATTTATTGAAACTGATCTGAATGCCTTATATGTTTTAATCCATTTATTCTCATAAAATAGGTAAAATTATATTATTTTGATATAAATATTCCATTATTCATAATACATGAATTATTAATGTGGCCTAATTTGAGTAACAATTCCTCTTAGGATCTAAAGTATTTATTTGTATCCATCATAGTGCTTATCTGAGGAAGAGTGATTTACCCAGTGATTCATCAATTTTCATGTAGACACTTCATTATCATCAATTGGTAAGTATACTATTTTTAAAGAACCTAGGTAGGAGAGTGGTTGTTAAAACATTTTGGGGCTTCTTTTTGCAAAAAAAAAAACAGTTGAACAAAATTCTAGAAATTGTTTCAGTCCACAAAATTATTTGAAGACTTTAGTTATAGATTGCCTAGATTTAATATTTCAAGTTCAGATCAAACACAGTTATCCACAGTGATACACAGAAATGAGAAGCTGGAGAAATCCAGTGTAACAGCTAATCTGGAATTCTAAATTGTGCAATGAATCTGTTTCTCTTTCTTACAGAAACTTTTATCCAAGTTGCCAGTGTAATTAATTACCATACACTTTCACTAAATGGAGGAAAGTCACATGATTTGCAAAGTAAAGGTCGAGTTTTTTGCCATTTTACTGAAAACAGTTTTATTTGCTTTTCAGCGATGTTAAATAATATCCCGTTGTGATAACTGATTATACATAAAGCTGGTATTGAAAATATTTCGCAATCCTGCAAAGCATCAGCTAATCCAGACAGATGCCAACCAAATAAAAAGAGATGGCCCTATTACAACAAACCAGTGAAGAGCTGCTGAATGTTAGTTCTGTGAACAAAGGAGCTCCTGAATCTGCTTCTATTAATAGTTAGGATTTATACTTAGTATATCCATTGCATTTATGGGTAAGTTTGTTTCTGAGGTACTTTTCTTAAGCTGAAATTTCCATCTACAATCTCATTTACATTATTTTTTTAAGGAAATCATTTAAAGGTGGTTCAAAGGAGAGCTTTAACCCAAACACAATAAAATATCCAGGAGTTTCCCCTTATTGCTTTCTCCAAGTACCCTGTTCAGTGGGCACTTTCCATAAGTAGCAAAGGGTGGGAGTACGTGGGGTTTCAATAGAAGGTCCTGGACACTTGAGGTCACATAAAATCCATCCCATTTTCTGTTGGCTCATCAGAGAATCTATTACTTTATCATAAGCTTGTACATGGAAAATAGGTTTTACCTTTGATCCTAACTTAGATCTCTAGTTTCAAATTATGGTTTTATTTCAGGAAAACACTGTTCCAAATTCTTGTTCTTCAATGATGAGGGAATATGGAGGGATTTCAGAGGAGTGCAGAACTGTGATTCTATTTTCCTTGATTCATTTGGCTTTTAGTATCCACTTCTGGAATGCTGTAACATCTTCCAGATATAGGATAGTGTGGTTGGCCCTAATGAGTATAGGAACCACATAAGCTTTTCCCGAACATTCTCATTCTATATAGAAGCTGCAACATTTATGCATGTCCATTGATATAGAAATAAAAACATGATTTCTTACTTTAAAATTTATTAACACAGCTAAGATCTGGAGTATGAAAGGTTTTTCAGAGACCAAAGCCCAGTCTCTTATTTGCTGCAAGACTGAATGGCTGCTACACAGACTACTGGGTACTGGGGATTCTGAGAAAAATCAGAGGGCCCAAACCTTGAAAAAAGTTATAAACTAGTGGGAAAGATGATAAAATGATTTTAATGTGACAAGAGTGTAACCAAGACATGTACAAGGGCAGTGGGGCAGACAGCAACCAAGTGGGTGAAACCAGTGAGGGCTGCCGCTGAATGAGAGTGACCCTCCAGAGGGGCATCCCTGGCCTGCCCCTGGCCTAGTTTCAGGGCAGTCATTTTCCTTCAAAGGGGCTCATCAATAAAGACACAGTCTTTCCTGATAATGATCTCTGCAAGGTATGTGATCCTTTACACATGTTAGAGATTGTCCCCAAGCTCTTCTTACATGGATCTAGGCATTTGTTTAGATGTTGGTAATGCTGATAATTGATTTTGTAAGTTAACATATTGTAGCAATGTTATTGGTACCTCATGTCCTTGGGGTTCATTGATTTTTTAATACTTTTATAAATCAATGTAATACATATTCCTATATTAAAAAGTCAAATCATATTATAGTGACTATAGAAAAAAACAGCAGTGTCTTGATATAAATTGCACTGTGGGCTATTTTTTTTTTTTTAAGGCGAAGACATTGCTTCTGACTATTCATGTTATTTAATAGGGTTCAGGTAAGAAAACAAAGAGTGAGTCCTGTCCATGCAGGTTGCAGGTTTGAATTGAAGTTCGAGAGCTCACACTGCCTTGTCCAGTACTTCTGAGAAATAAAAATGACCCACTTTGCTGATGATCACAAGAGGGAACCATCGAGGTCACTGGGGATCATGAAAAAGCATACGGGGGGCAGCTTAAGAGATAATGCCAGGTTATATAGTGTCAGAGATCAACTTCACCTGTATCAATATTTTCCCACACAAGCCTTGACTGGTTAAGTGAATCCCGCTGCTGCTTCATTCTTTCCAGCCTGGGAACTGAGAACATGAGTGATAGCTGTTGACATACATGGAAGCCTATTCTGAGCTCCCCATGGCCTCTGCCCTCCTGTATGTTATTATGCCACAGCTGTAAGAGCACGACTCCAGGTTATTCACACTCCTGTTCAGGTGTCTGACTCACCTTCCCCACAGGACAAAGCCATCTATTATCACCTCTTGCTTACAAATACTTTTTCTTAGAGCCATCTGGCAAGCTAATCTTTTAAGTATTTTAATAAGTAATTATTTCAAGATATATCATAGTCATCATAAATTTATTTATAAGTTTAGATTTGTGAGAAATTACATTTTGCTATTTCCAAAGAGAGATGTTTTCATTTCCCATTCTACTTAAGGAGAGTGTGTCGTCTCACTGACTGTGCAGAGCTGATCCTTGACCCTCGATACTTACAAGGGGATCCTGACAACTGGGGCACTTTGCTGCCAAGATTCATCTAACATTCAATGAGCAAACATTATTCTGATCACTCTTTCTATGCGAGGTGTTGGATTATATGGGATATAGGTTTTACTGATGACTTTATTATCCAAGAAAAATATTACCAAGCAGTTCTAGCATACATCAGCATTGTACATAAACACTGTCATAAGGTGGAAGGAATTTTCTCAAAAATGCAGGCAGAAGTGCCTTTCTAGAAAACATCCTATTTCCCAGAACAACCTGGGTGTGGATGGGGGAATAATTGAGGGGATAGAAGTTTTGGAAAGATAAATCTCCTTTGAAGTTATAATTTAATTTCTTGACTACTTTAGGTTCAGAATCAAAATATGTAGGTAATATAGAACAAGAAGCAAAATACGTTTCTGCATCTTCTACTGGAGAAACTATACATTCTCACTTAAAATAGAAAAATAAAAAGAAATATTCTTTTGTATGGACCAAATTCTTTTGTGTGTCACCAAATTTGGCTCATCTGGAGAAAACAGCACAGATGGTCTGGTTTGTTTCTGGATTGTGGTTTCGTGTTCTGCATGACTCGCCAGAGAAGGTAAGTCAGCATCTGCTCATTTCATTTTGGTCCCATTATTGTAGTCAGAGGTAGCAAGCCATGTGTGTTAACATGCTTTTGTCACTAGACCGTACCAGGAAAATGAACGTTATCTTCTAGCTAAATTAGAGATTAGTTTCCCTATAGTTTTACATTCAGATTAATAAAAGGATGCTTACAAAATACCTTTGCAAGTTTAATAAAAGTTGAGGTGATTTGACTTAGAAAGTTCTTTGGTTGAGATCTAGTAAGTCATTTTTTGAAAAGTGAATATCAAACTAATTTAGCAGAAAGGAAAAACTGGGCTCTGCAATTGGCTATTCTTGTACATGGTCACTTATTAAAATATTGTAACAGGTAATATTTCTATGTATAAAATTCCTGTGAGGATGGATATTTAAAATGTACTTCGGCACATAGATTTCATCTGTTTTTATGGTTTGCAGTTGGCTCATATAAATATTACCAAGAATGAAGGATAACTTTAATAATGGGAAATCATTTCTTTCAGCAAATAGATTTATGCAAATCTGAGGAGGTTTGCTCCTGTGTGGGAAACACATACCTTCCTGGACTGTGCACGTACAGATTCCTACGTTCCTTTTCAGTCACTTCCTGAGTTGTAGTTCATAGTTCTAGAGAGCTACCATTCATTTATAGTGAGCCTCGGATAAATACCTGGACTGAAACCTACTGAAGAGCAGGTGGAGTATCTCATCTATTTTGGTATTTCTAGCAGCTTCCATCCTGTATAACGTGGGATTGTCCATTCGTGTGCCCAACAGTGTTTATATTGAACAGTCAAAAATCCCTGAGTTTTTATTCATTGTTCAGGAGACAGGTAGCAAATAGATCAATATATAACACATATAGTATGGTTGAAAATGGAAAGTGCTATGAAAGGGGAAAGAAAGCATCTAAGGGCATAGAGAGTACCGTGGTATGGAGGGTGTAAATGCATGTAGGATTCCCAGGGAAGGCCTCCCTGAGACAGTGCTATGGAATGAATTGTGACCCCCAAAATTAATGTGCTGAAGCCCTAATCTTGAATGTGATACAACAGTTCTCTCTATGTCTCTTCCATGTAAGGACACAACAAGAAGGTGGCATCTGCAAGCCAGGAAATGAGGTCTCACCAGAAACCAAATCAGCCAGCACCTTGATCTTGAACTTCCCAGCCCCCAGAACTGTGAGAAAACAGTTCTCTGTTGTTCAAGCCACCCAGTCCATGGTCTTTTGTTGTGGTTCCCCAACCTGACTGGCATAGAAGGTCACATGGAATAGTAAACTGAAGGTGTGAGGGTGCGGGGGCATGCGAGTGGACATCTGATGGAGAGGCCTTCCAGGTCTAGGCAAAAGCAAACGGAAGACCCTGAGTCTCAGTACGCTGTGGTAGATGATTTACGTAAAATTATCCCTAATTCTTAGACGGTCCAAGAAGGGGAGACTTTTACCCAAGGCAAAATAATGAACTTTCTAGGCTTCCCATTTACCAAGCTCTCGCATGACTGATGGGATCAGCTCTTTCCAAAGGCCTTGAGATGAAAGTATAATTTTCCAGGTAAATGATTAAAATCCATTATTTCCTCCATGTTATTAGGCTTCTGACAAAAAGTTGGATTATTTGTTCACTAAGTAAGATATTACAAGGGCCTCATGTACCAGATCATCTAGTGCCTTGCTAGGTCAAAAGCCACCTCTGAGATCTAAGAAAGTGGTGTGATCCCCCATTTTCAGATAAGGAGAGTAAGAGTTAAACATATGAAGTCACCCAGAAAGGACCTTCCATCTCCAAAGGCCATGCCCTTTATAAACCATGCAGTTCTAGGTACATGTCGGAATGAATGAATTACTCCAGAATTATCTTCTCTGCCGCAGCCCACTTCTAGTGGTGAGTAGCTTTAACATTTCTGTAAATTTTAAAGAAACTGTCAGCAAGGAGATGTTTTTGTCTTATGGAGCATTTTATTACATTTTTTAAAACCTCTGAAAAATGTATACACCACTTTCTGACCTGTAGTTAGTTGATAATTACACCATCTAAAATGCAAAAGCTTAAAAAAAATCAAAAGAACACATAAATCCAATTTTCTCCTCTCAGTTAACTCTGTGATATATAGCAGCACCAGCTCTGAAGTATTCCCTTGCCGTTTGTAAATAGCGTGGGGAAGAGATGAAGCGGCAACAACACAATAACCATCGCACCAGGAAGAAACTTCGTTTGCTACCTACACGTGCACCTTTCTGTCCACAGCCTGGCAGAGTCCTAGCGTTGAACGAACACAGGTCATGTCCCCAGAGAGACTTGTTTGAATTCAGATTTTGACATTGACAAACAATGTAACCTGGGTTGATTTATTTAACCTATCTAAACTGAGCAATTTTGGTAACCTGGCAAGATTGTTGTGAGGGATAACGATACATGTAAACTGCTTAGCATAATATTTGTTGCATATTACACTCATGGTAAATGATCTCTGGTATTCCAAGAGGCATATTCTTCCCAACAGTGTTTCCAAAGCCTGCATTTTAAAGTTGGAAATGGACTCTTGATAAATACCACATTCCCTTGACATCACCCTAACTTTAGGATATGTCATCATTTCTGTTTAATAAAGGAAGAAATGGAGACAAATGAAATGTAAATGTTTCCCCAAGGTATGTATTTCCTATTAATATTGTTGAGGTCCTCTGACTATATAGTTTTAGTCGGTGCCAGTGGTTCTTGAGTTTCAGTATGCATTTAAAGAGCACAGGTAACACTGGCCAGTGTGGCTCAGTTGGTTGGAGCATTGTCCCGTATACCAACAGGTGGTGGGTTCAATTCCTGATCAGGGCATGTATGGAAGGCAACCGATTGATGTTCTCTCTGGCATTGATGTCTCTCTCTCTCTCTCTCCCACCCCCACCCTTTCTCCTCTCTCTGAGATCAATAAAATAAAAAATAATAACAAAGAACACAGGTAACTTGTTAACATACAGAAGCCTAGGCCACAACCTTGAAGTTCTGATTTAAGACCAGTCCAAGTAATTCTGACAAAAAAATTCCGCTCAAAAAGCTAAAAACACATTGCACTAGGATCTCTCACTATATAAAATATTAATTTATCACTTAACTTTGGAAGGCTGAAAACCTTCAGCTACCTAGCCTTTAAAATTAGTAACAGTTGTGTCTATCCACTGTGCCTGGCTGGTGTGGCTCAGTGGATTAAGCTTCATCCCATGGACTGAGAGGTCCTGGTTCAACTCCGGATCAGGGCACATGCCTGGGTGGCAGGCTCCATCCCCAGTAGGGGGCGTGCAGGAGGCAGCCAATCAATGTTTCTCTCTCACATTGATGTTTCTATCTCTCCCTTCCTCTCTAAAAAAAAACCCAAAAAACAATAAAAACATATTTTTTATAAGAGTCTATCAGCTGTGCTGCAATCTGAAACATGCAAATTGAATGCAAACTGTAATTGAAAAAATAAAATATAAATAAATAAAATAGAGTGGGGATGACCAAGTCACTTAAAAGTACTTCTGTGATCAAATAGACTATATTTACAAGAGAGTGAATTTTACAAAAAATGGAATATAATTGGTAAATCCTTAACAATAAGGAATTGGTCTAGCCCTCTCATGGAATATTATTCAATATTATTTAATCATTAAATTTAATATTATTAAAGGATATTTAATGACATGGGAAGTAATTCACAGTATATTAAATGGGAAAAAACAGCAGTTCAAAGTGTTATGTAAAGAAGACATTGGCTCAGTTTGTTGAGTGTCATTTGTGCACCAAAAAGTCATGGGATTCCCAATCTGGGCACGTTTGATCCGCAGTAAGAGGCATGCAGGAGGCCGCCAATCCACGTTTCTCTCTCCCTCCCTCCCTCTCCCTTCCTCTAAAAAAAAAAAATTAATGAAAACATATTTAAGAAAAAGACATTATCATTTAAAAACAACAAAAACTATACATAAAAAAAGACTATATATATATATATATATACACACACACACATATATATATATACTCACATATATGTCTATATATATTCGCAAGTGACTGTCAATGGTTAATCTAGGTTTGGGGATTTGTGGTAATTTTAATTTTATTCTTTGCATTTTCTATTCTTCAATATTTCTTCGTCAAATATATAAAACTTCTGTTAGCAGATTTTTAAAGCTATTAAAAGTAATGGCAACTTCTGATTGTTAGGAAAACTGCTTATGTCCATCTACAAAGTCATCCTGAGTAATAGTAAAAATTTATGTTATATTCATAGAATAATGGCTGATAAGGTTTAATGTTTTATATATTTATTTTCTCATAGTTGAATATGCTAATTTATATTAGAGAGTTGAATTAAATTAATATTATCTATCAAAAGACATTTTGTTGAAAATGTCTTTTAGTATGCTAAACAGTAAGAGATAGAATAAAACACTAAGAAAGTATATTTGTCACATTTCTGCTGCCCCCCAGTGGCTGCCCAATCTGTTTTCTGTGTATTGTTCACCTAGCTAATTGACCAGTCAAGTTCCTCTTGAAGAACACATCATTCGTGGGTAAAATCAGCCTGTACAGAAGAAGCCATGATTTTCTAGTTCTAAGAATGACCGCTTAAACCATGTCAGGTAACAGAGCGATCATTGTTGTTTCTCACTCACATCGATGTTTCTTTCTCTTGCTCTCTCCATTCTCCCCTTTTCGCTCTCTAAACAAAACAAGAATAAAATAAAAAAGAAAGAAAAATCATCTTTCAGTAGAACAGCCCTAAGATGTTTTGGGTCCAACATGAGTACATTGCCAGTGTACCCTGTTTGTTCCACAAATTCTAGAATCTTTCTTGCTGTAGCATAGTCCTTCTTCTTTTTTTAAATCCTCACCTGAGGATATGTTTATTGATTTTAGAGAGAGGGGAAGGGAGAGAAAAACATTGATGTGAGAGAGAAACATTGATCGGTTGCCTCCCTTACACACCCCGACAGGGGATGGAACCCACAACGAGGTATGTGCCCTGACCAGGAATCGATCCCACAACCTTTAGGTGTATGGAACGACTCTACAACCAACTGAGCCACACCAGCCAGGACAGCACAGTCCTTCTTAAGCTAATGTTCCATGAGTCTTATGCAAGAGACAGTTGCCACACAGTAGCAATCATTAACACCCACTCACTGAACTGGATCCAGTCACCTTTAACTCTCAGAGAGGAGAAAAGGTGAGGATGAGGCCAAATTACAAGTGAACATCCCCTGAGGGTAGCCAACTGCAGTTCGGCAGGGACACAGATAGACAGAAAGGGACTGGCAAATTTGCTGCTAGCTGAAGCAAGGTCCCCAGAGTATGATTTGAATGAAAACACATAAAATCATGAAGGAAAAGTAGGAACAAAACAATATTGGAACAAGGTCCAATTCCAGTGCAAAAAAATTTTAGAACAGGCTACATTTAGAAAACCAAATGAGAAGTGTGAAGGTCATGTAACTCAAGTGATTCTGATATACATAGTTTAAAGATTTAGAGTATGTCACTGTCATCTGTTTTTCCTATAACCTGATATGTAGTGTAACTCTATTAATCTGTTTTGTACTTAATTCCTGAAGAAAAGTGGACAGTGAAAGCTATAATATGGATACCTCTGAAGGTAAGCCTACATTGAGAAGGCTGATTTGTGCATTTGTGGGAAAAGTATATGGGCTGGAACTTTGCAAACATATGAAATGAGTTCATTTCACAGTTTTGCACATAGGCAAATGATATTTTCCTCTTTCCTTGCTTTTCAAATTTAGTTTCAGCTCCAGTGTTTCTTTCTCTTCCATTTTGCCTTTTGAATTTATTTGTCTGTTCGCCCCATAGATGATTTGAGTAGGAGGATAAAGGTAAGTTTTTGACAAATTAAAATCCACTCTATGAGTTTTCATGTACTTAATAATAATTTTCTATTAGCCTTTTCACTCAAGAACATTTCATTTGAAAAGCAAATGTATCTTCTGGTTTAAAATGAAGTCTCTTGGTTTTAATTTATTTTCTAACTTGTAATCAGCCCTTCTGCTGAATCAACTAGAGTTATGTAATTATTTTTCTCGTAGGAAGCAGAATTATTTTTCTCTTCTTTTCGTCATTGAACAAGTATATGTTATTCTAAATATCTTGTATCATCTTTGTTTACATATATGTGGAATCATATATTACAAATTTAATATGGCATTAACTTTATTGCACTTCATTCATAGGGTTAATATTATTGTATTCAAAACATCCCCCAGCTATTATTTAAATTTGCACAGCTAATTACTAAACAAGATTTGGGCTAATTTGGATATCACTTTCTTTCATAAATGCTAATACACAATTGAACAATTTTAAGTTTTGTCTTACCTACTTTTTCTATCCATATTTTGGAAATAAATACTGATGATCAGAATTTAAAAAGAAGAGACTATTTCAGATATTGGGTGATTGACTGCTACAGTGTTAAAAATTGACGGTTGTAAAGTGAACTAATTACATTTTTCTTATCCTCTAGGTTATAAAGTAGTAACAAACCATAGCAAATTAGATTACAGGTGAGGTCTTTAAGCTTTTGATCCACTGTGACCAGATGACCCTGAACAAAACTCATAAAAGACACAGCAATAAAGATTCTTTTGATGTGAATAATTGAGTTAACTTTGTTCTCATTTTATTCCTAAGTATGGTTCTTTGAACCATTACAGACACAAATTTGACTCATTGGCTTCACTATATATCTTTCTTGTTCTGTGTCCACACTGTGACTCTCTATATCATCCTCCTGAAATATGCTGCCTGGCTTTCTCAAGACTGTGGGCAATTTACTATTTCACCTATTCAGGTGGATTTGCATAAGCATAATGTAGTTTGCTTGAAAGGAAAGAGCGTGCTTTATGTTTGGTTAACTTCCCACAGTGCTTTTTATAGGTAAAGTAGAACTTGGACTCTAGAGTCTCAGATCTTGGGTTTGAGTCACAGCTCTGCCATTCGTAGCTATGTGATTTTTAATTCTCTCATTATTAATTTTTGGCTAATCGACACACATTACACTCAGAAGTACAAGGAAAATGTATCATCTTTATGTTCTGAGTACAGCATGAGGGGGATTCAGAAATTAAATCTAGGCAAATCTGGTAAACTCTGATCTAATTATTTCAAGTTACTTTTTAAAGTAAGACCTTCTTTTTAAAAAAATTGACTTTATTTTTAGAGCAGTTTGAGATTTACAGAAAAACTGAAGATACAGTTGAGAGTTCCCATATACCTTGTACTTAGTTTTCCTATTATTACTATCTTACATTGGTATGGTATATTTATTATAGTTAATAAAAAAAATATTGGTGCATTATTATGAACTAAAGTCCCTAGTTTATTCATATTTCTTTAGCTTTGCCTAATATCTTTTCTGTCTCAGAATATCATCTAGGATAGCACATTACATTGAGTCATCATGTCTCTTAGGCTCCTGTTGGCTGTGACAGTTTCCTGGGCTTCCTAGTTTTTGATGACTAGGTTTTGAGGAGTACTGGTAACGTAATTTATGGGATGCCCATCTGTTGGAATTTGTCTGATGTCTTCCTAATGACTAGATTTTGGATTTGGGTTTTTGGGAGGAACAACAGAGGTAAAGTGCCATTTTCATCACGTCATATCAAAAGTTAATACTATCAACATGATTTAGCATGGTTGATGTTGACCTTGATCACGTGGCTGAGATAGTGTTTGTTGGGTTTCTCTACTGCAAAATTACTAAAATATTTCCCCTTTCTGTACCAGTACAGTATACTGTACTCTTTGAAAGAGGTCACTATGCACATTCCACATGAAGGGGGTCTCCGCATTAGTTTCCCAGGGCAGCTGTAACCAATTACCACACACTTGGTGACTTAAAACAATAGAAATTTCTTCTTTCACAATTCTAGAAGCCAGAAGTCTGAAATCAAGGTGTTGGCAGGGTCATGCTCCCTCAGAAAGCTCTAGGGGTGAATCCTTTTTGCATATTGAAGCTCTAGGCCTTTGTTAGCTTGTGATAGCATAATACCAATCTCTGCCGCTCCACCATAGTCTTCATGGGCCTTCTCCTCTGTCTTCTCTTCTTATAAAGACATTTGTCACTGGATCTAGGGCCTGCCTGAATAATCCAGGATGTTCTCACCTTAAGTTCCTTAATATAATTACATATTTCAAAATAAGGTCTCACCAACAGACTCCGGGTAGACATATCTTTTGGCTAGCCACCATTCAACTCACTACACCCTCCTTGATGGTGGAATATCTATATACATTATTTCAAGGGAACTCTGTCTTTTCTCACCCCTTTTTTGTATTTATTCAATCATGTCTTTAAAATTTTTTTTCTTTATTGACTTTAGAGAGAGAGGAAAGGAGAGGGAGAGAGAGATAGAAACATCGATGAGAGAGAGCATCGATTGACCACCTCCTGCATGCCCCCCCCCCCCCACTGGGGATTGGGCCCACAACCTGGGCATGTGCCCTGACCAAGAATCGTCTCAGCGACCTCTTGGTGCATGGGTCGATGCTCAACCACTGAGCCACACCAGCCGGGTTATTCAATCATTTCTTTATATCAGTATGAACTCATGGATCTTTATTTTACATTTGAAGTTATAACCCAAAATTACTTTACTTTGTTGCTGAAATTGTTCTAGCTTCGGCCATTAGGAGCTCCTGTATTTCTTTGGACCATCCACATTAATATAGAATTTTGATCTTTTTTTTTTTTACTTTAAGAAATCCCTTATTTTCTGGCACTACAAGTTACTTGAGGCTCTTATATATTTCCTGCCCCAGTATTAGAATCAGCCATTTCACCAAGGAATCTCATTCCTTTTATTGGAGAATGGCTTTGGAAACCAAGATCTGGACAATGGATGTGCTCATTGCTACTGGGTTGTCATTGCTTCTAGGCATTCTCAGCTGTTAGAGCGAGGAAGTATATGTGGGTATTCTCATGTATATGCAACTATGTGTAAACATTTCTATATGTAAGCATATATCTATATTAAACTAAATGTGAGTTCACATGTATGCCCCAACTCGAATCCATTACTACATGTTATCTTCCTACTCTCCTCCCCTTGCTTATTTATAAATTCCTATCCACAGTGAGAAAGCTGGTGCCCACATCTGCCATCCATTTATTTAATTGTTCAATTCTAATACACTTGCATAGCACTATCAGAACTGCCAGCCCATACCACAGTGGGAAATACTTTTATCAACTAGAATATTGTGCGTATGTGGAGTTTCTATTGCCTGTAGTCTAACAAACTCCACTCATTTCCATAGTTATTTAGGTAAGAACCTTTTCCTACAGCCCCTATCAGTGAGGTTGTTTCATACATTTGTAATACCATTAGATTCTTTTGATGGTCTGCATTCCATTCTGGAATCCCCTAATCTCATAAATGATTGTTTTTTAATTTGCTTACATTAATGTTGCTCTTAATGGGTTTTGAGAAATGCACAATGTCATGTATCTACCATTATTGTATCATACAGAATAATTACACTGTCCTAAACATACCCTGTATTTTACCCATTCAACCTTTTATCTTCTCACAAACCCCTAGCAACCACTGAAGTTTTTATTGTATCTATAGTTATCCCTTTTCTAGAATATCATACAATGGGAACCATATATCATGTAGTCTTTTCAAAATGTCTTCTTTCCTTTTTTAAAATTTTATTTTACTGTTGACATTGTTACAGATATCTCCCATTTTCTCCTTTTTTACCCCTCTCCTCCCAACCCCTGTCCCACACCAGACCTTCCCCTTGCTATTGTCTGTGTCCATGAGTTATGCATATGTGCATATATGTTCTTTGGTTAATCTCTTCCTGTCCTCTCTCCCATACATCCATACCTCTGGACCTATTTTGTTTATCAGTTTATTTTGTTTTGTAGATTCCACATATAAGTGAGATCATGTGATATTTGTCTTTTTTTAACCGGTTTATTTCACTTAGCATGATAGTCTTCAGGTCCATCCATGCTGTCTCAAAGGGTAGGAGCTCCTTTTTTACAGCTGCATAGTATTCCATTGTGTATATGTAGCACAGCTTTTTTATCCACTCATCTGAGATCTGGGGCTGTTTCCAGATCTTAGCTATTTTAAATAATGCTGCTATAAACATAGGAGTGCTTATATTCTTTCTGATTGGTATTTCAAGATTCTTAGGATATAGTCCCAGAAGTGGGATCACTGGGTCAAAATGTCTTCTTTCACTTAGCCAAATGTATTTAAGGTTCATCAATGTCTTTTCTTGGCTTGATAGCTATTGTTTTTTTATCACCAAATAATATACTATTGTATGGATTTATCACAGTTTATCAATTTATCTATTAAAGAACATCCTGGTTGCTTCCGGTTTGGGTAATTATCAGTAAAGCTGCTATAAACATTTGCATGCAAGTTTTCATGTAGACCTAAACTTTAGAATCAACTGAGTAAATACCTAAGAGCATACTTGTTGAAATATATGGTAGACTATGATTAACTCTATAAGGAACTGGCACACACTCTTCCACAATAGCTGTACCATTTTGTATTCCCTTCTGTAATGAATGAGAATTCCTGTTGTTTTGCATCCTCACCAGCATTTGATATTGTCAGGTTTTTGAAGGTTAGCCATTCTAATGCATGTGTGATGGTATCTTGTTGTTTTAATTTACAATTCTCTAGTGTCATTTGATGTTCAGCGTTTTTTAAAGTGGTTATTTGGCATCTTTATATGTTCTTTGGTGAGTCTTCTGTTCAGAACTTTTGTTCATTTTTTAGTTGTTTTACTATTGTTGAGATTCAAGAGTTGTTTATATATTTTGGATACATGTACTTTAAAATTTGTTTTGCAAATATTTTTGCAAATAATACTAGACTCTCCAAAATAATGGCTTGTATTTTAATTCTTGAATACTGTTTATAGCAGGGTAGAAAATTTGATTTTAATAAAACCTACAAAACGAAGGTCACATAGATATTCTTCTATGTTTCTTTTAGAAGTTTTATAGTTTTGCCTTTTACATTTAGGTATTTAATTGAATTTGAGTGCATTTTTTGTAAAAGGTATAAGGTCTGTGTCTAGTTTCTTTTTTGCATATGAAGGTCCATTTCTAGCATTGTTTGTTGAAAAGACAGTCCTTTCTCTATTGACTTTCCTTTGCTATTTTGTCAAAGATCAATTGACTATATTAGTGTGGATTTATTTATGGGCTCTTCATTATGTTCCATTGATTACTCTGTCTGTCCTTTCATGAATCCAATTCTGCCTGATTACTGTAATTTTATAGACAGTCTTGAGTTAGGTAGGTTGCCAGTCCTCTGACTCTCCTCCTCCTCTGCCTACTCCACCTCTTTTTCCTTATTCTCCTTTCTTCACCTGCTCCTCCTTCTTCTTCTTCCTTCCCCTCCTCCTCCTCCTTCTTCTTTAGTGTTGTGTTGGCTCTTCTGGAATTGGGTTTGCATAGAATTTATAAATCAAGTTGGGAAGAGTTGGCAATAATATTGAAGCTTTTAAGTCCATGAACATAGAATATATCTCCATGTATGTATATAGTTTTTGACATTTTGAAATCAGAATTTTGTTACTTGATGCAAACAGATTCTGCTTATGTTTAGTTAGATTAACGCCTAAGTGTTGCATTTTCTTATTCTATTGTGAACAGTATTGTATTTTTAATTCTAAATTCCAATTGTTCATTGATGGTATATAAGAAAGCAATTGGCTATATATAGTAATCTTGTATCCTATGTATAGTTTTAACTATAGTTTTTTTTGTTTTATGTCAGTTTGAGGAAGTTCCCTTCCTTTCCCAGTTGCTGAGAGTCTTTGTCATGAACAAATACTGAATTTTGAAAAATATTTCTTCTGCATCAATTAATATGATTGTGTGCTTTTCCCTTTAGCTTGCTGATGTGGTAGATTGCATTAATGGATTTTTGAATGTTGACTCAGCCTTGCATACTTAGGAAAATGTCACTTGACCATCATGAATAGTTCTTTTTTTTTTTTTTTTTTTACATTGTTGGATTAAACTTGCTAAAATTTTATGAAGGAATTTTGTATGTATGCTCATGAGAAATATTGGACTGCAGTTTTCCTGATTTATCTGACTTAGTGTTAGGATAATACTAGACTCTCGAAATGAGTTAGGAAGTGTTCTCTCTGCTTCTATTTTCTGTAAGATATTCTAGAGAATTGAACTTATTTCTCCCTTAAATGACTGGTAGAACTCACCAGTGAAACCTTCCAGGCCTGATGCTTTCTTCTTTAGAAGTTTATAAATTATTGATTCAGTTTCCTATAAGAAGAAATAAGGTAAAAACAAACAAACAAACAAACAAAACCACAAAGAAATAAACAAAAACCTTAAGTGTGAGGTTTTGTATGTTAATCTGGCTAGAAATTGGGCTGTGCTTAATCTGTCATATATCTGTAGGTTCTAGAGGCTTAAAATTCCTCTAGTGTTTTTGTTTTCTTTTCTCCTATTGTCTTTGGATTTCCCTAAAACCACCTTCTTAAATAAAGCCTGTGTCTTAAAGTGCATTCCAGGAATCCACTGTTATTACATGTGAGCCCTGTTGATATAGTGGTAAGGAGTCTGGCAGGGAAAGTTTTCTATAATCTTATTATTAAATCTCATTCTTTTAGTGGACCTACTTCCCTATAATATAACTTTCACAAGTTATATTATCCACCCCATACACTCCCTTTAGGCTGGAGTTGTATAATCATCCTTCTGTAGCCTAGGTGAGAATGAGGTAAGGCTCTACTAAAATCTTTTTACCTATGTAGAGTGTAACTTTACTATGGAGAATTCACTGGGAGTATTTCATAATGACTGCTTTTACTTCCTTCTGTCAAATACAGGAGGTAATTTTTCTTGGCTGTTGACAATATGTATCTGGTTTGTCAATGTAAAACCCATGAAAGTGTGGGTACCCTCCCAAGACTGAAATCCCCAGAAGTTTCTCATTTTCAAGCTTGCCAATAATCAACCTCCAGCAATCTGTTAAAATTACTACTTAAGTATTCCTACAGCAGCTTCTGCCTCAGGTAAGAGGATCTTGATAATGTTTCTCAGCACTCACCTGCCTCTCCAGATTTCAGGGCGGTGATTTGTCCTGTCAGTTCTCTTGTGGATCCATGGAAAGTCACTGATTTTTAGCTTGTTCAGCATTTGTTGTTGCTGTTGTAAGGATAGGAGTAACATCTTCCAAGTTCTTTCTATACCAGAGATGAATCCAGAAGCCCAGTAACATCTTCTTTAAATAACTGTCTATATCACATATTTCTCTTCTCCTTCCTCTGATCTTCTCTAAGATAGTACCTGGGCATTTGGGAGAAGAGGTATAGTGATCTTATCATGGAGAGGTAGAAGGGAGCCCTTCCAGATGTTCCCAGGTTCTTGTTCTGCTTTGTGTCTTGTTAGGTGTCACTTTGTGTCTTCCTCCAGGTGTCACTTTCGTACCTGATTCCTCTTACTCACCAAGTGTCAACAGCTGAGGTCTGTGGCGAGCGAGTCAATAATCGTTTCTCTTCCAGCTCTGATAGCCCTCTGTGTTGACCCAGCCTTGGCCTTGCTGAAACTGCAGACTTGTACAGTTATGGCAATACAGCCCATTTACCCTGCATCTGAGCATCCTTCCTGCAGCTCCTCACAGGGCAGGGGCCAATATGAGAGAGGCGTCTTTCTCAGAGTCCCAAAGAGTCCATAGGCTAAAATCCTCTCTGCTTTAGACTTTCTTCTTCACATATCTAACTATGTTTCCTCTGGAATTTTAACTCAAAAGGAAACTTAGGTACACTGATATCTATTCAAGGGCTCTCTTAAGAGCGGGATAATGTATTTTTCCATTTGGAAAAATGCAATAGTTATACAGATATTAATTATTATTTGATTCTCTAAAGATAATTGCTAATCACTATCATATAAAATAATATTAATACTTTTTAAAAATGTGTTTTTATTGATTTTTTTTCTTTTAGAGAGAGAGGAAGGGAGAGGGAGAGAGTGATAGAAACATCTATTTGCTGTCTCCTGCATGCTCCCTACTGGGGATCGAGCCCACAACCTGGTATATGCCCTGACCGGGAATAAAATCAGTGACCTCTTGGTACATGGAACAGCGCTCAACCAACTGAGCCAACACTGGCCAGGTGAAAATAATACTAATACTTTAATTTGAGGGTATATATTATGTATGTTTGAAGCACTGAATGGAAAACATTCAGCAAAGAAGTGGCTACCATCTGGGTTTGTAGAGGTTCTTAAACTGGCTACTTTAGTTATAAAGGAAAAGGATAGTAGCTAATATTAGAGAGATGTTTCAATAATGTTTTACCCCATTACTCACTGTAAAGTTCTTTGTTTTCCCCCAAAGCATTAATAATGAATAAAGTTCTGTGAGTGTTTATTTTCCCTTGAAGAACTATGCCTTAGATATCTTTAGAGGCATCTCAAAATAATTCTAAGTAGAAAAGATAATAGAGATTTCAAACAGGAGACTTATAGCAAATACCCCATAATTTGTTTGATTACTCCAAAAGTAATCAAAGGAACATATGCTGCTTTGGGAATGTCTTGAGTCTTCCATCTGGCTCAGCTGTAGACTGTAGAATTAGACTAGTTTTAAGCAACAAATACACAACAGAACAAATTCCTCATGACCAAGGCAGTAATGGACATTTCAGCAAAAAATTTATTATTATAGGCAAGGCCTTGGGGTAGGCTGTGGAGATAAATAATGAAGAATGGCCAAAGTACTGAACGTCTGTTAGTTTAGACAGGAAGATGGCATCTAAATAGAAATTTTAAAATAATATGACAAATACTGTGCTATGGATAGCTATGGAAGCACAGAGACTCATCACCTAGGTCAGATTTGGGGTTAAAATATGTCTTTTGGAAGAAGCAATGCTGAATCTGAATCTTGCATAATGAGTAGGATTTATCCAGGCAAAGGCAATGGAGAGAAATATTCCAAATAAAGGAGTAGAAAAATATATGTGAGCATAGCAGAGACAGGAAATTTAAAGCAATTTTTTTGTTGCTGGAACATAAAGTATAAATAGGGACTAGTGAGAGATGCAAATTGAAACAACTATCAGGTATCACCTCACACCTGTCAGAATGGCCGCCATCAACAAATCATCAAACAACAAGTGTTGGCAAGGGTGTGGAGAAAAGGGGACTCTAGTACACTGCTGGTGGGAATGCAGACTGGTGCAGCCACTGTGGAAAACACTATGGTGTTACCTCAAAAAGTTAAAAATTGAACTGCCATTTGACCCAGTGATCCCACTTCTAGAAATATACCCTAAGAAACCTGAAACACCAAGCATAAAGAATATATGTACCCCTATGTTCATAGTAGTACTATTTACAATAGCTAAGATCTGGAAACAACCCAAGTGTCCATCAGTAGATGAGTAGATAAAAAAGCTGTGGTACATGTACACAATGGATACTATGCAGCTGTAAGAAAGAAAGATCTCATCCTTTGAGATGACATGGAAGGACCTGGAGAGTATTATGCTAAGTGAAACAAGCTAAGCAGAGAAAGACAAATATCACATGATCTCACTTATTTGTGAAATATAATGAACTAAACAAACTGATGAACAAAATTGACCCAGAGACATAGAGGTAGGGTACAGACTGACAAACCTCAGAGGAGGGGGGTTGGGAGGGAAGAAATAAACCACAGAACTTATATGCAGGTATGCATGACCAATGGACATAGACAACAAAGCTGGGGATGGGGTGGGGGGATGGGGAGGAGGGTGTCAATTGGGGAAAAAGGAGAAACATCTGTAACAAAAATAAATAAATAAATAAATAAATAAATAAATAAATAAATAAATAAATAAATAAATTACAAAAATAGGGACTAGTGGAGGGATATAAGATACAGGGTCCAGGTCATGGAGGGCGTTCTGTACCAAGGAGTGTGAGCTCTCATCCCATAGGTGATGGTAAGCCCATGGAGTTTTAGCAGAGCTGAGACATGGTTGGTTTTGTATTTTGGATAAACCACTGTGATGTTGCTGCAGAGAACAAGGAGACTAGGGAGAGCAAGGTAATAGCAGAAATAATGGGGAATAGACTTGGGACATGTTCAAGAGCTAGAATAAACAGGATTTGGGAACCCCCTTAAAGTGTGTGTAGTCGGGAAAGGAACTGATAAATTACAGGGAGACTAAGACTAGGATAATCCTTAGTATTCAATGTTGAGTACATAACAACAGTGATATCTAGATTCTCCAACAAAGAAGGAGAAGCCTTCAGGGCAATGGTGTAAAACTTAGTTTGATACGTATCGACATCGGTGTGCCTGGGAGATATCAAAATTATAATTGTAGTCAGCAATTGAATAATTTATTCTGAAGCTTTGGAAAAAGATGCAACCACAGATAAACATTAGCTTATAAATCATCAGTTTATAAATGATTGTTGATACCATTAGAATCAAAGAGAGTGCTCAAGGATAGTGTGTAGAGAAAAGAAACCAATGGCTTGAGGATGGGACTCTAGGAAGCCACGAAACAACTGGGGTAGGATGCACCCGCACTTCCGATTGTGACTAAGAAGCCGTCTGAGTAAAAAAAGGAGCAAAAGAAATGCCATGGAGGACAAGGGTCAGCACTATCAATGCAGCTCAAAGGGCCCATAAAAGTCAGGATCAAATGATGTCCTGTGTATTTGGAATCATGGACTTAAGACTTTCCAAAGCATTTTGTAATGTTTCATATAGATATTAAATGACTGATGAGTAAAAGAATAAAGTTCACCAGTACTTCAGGGTTTGTTTGTTTTTTCTGAAGGGCCAGAGACTACAACACAAGGGGTTGAGGAGTGAATTTAAAGTGAGAAATTGAACACAGGAAAGACAGACACAAGTTCCCAGAAAATTAAGAAAAGTGGAAGATAGAATCAACAGAAAAAGGGTGATGAAAATTTAAGAGGGTTTTGTTTTATTTCTGTTTTGCTCTCTTTTTTATTTTTAAATGGAAGAGACTTTTAGTATGTGTATGGATTGAATGTCCTTCGGCTAGGGGAGAGAGATGTTGAAAATATAGGAAAGTGAGGAAATACTGGAAAGATGAATAACTTGAACAAGTGGTGTAATGGGTTGAAAATATTGGACTTTGAAAGGACTAGATCTGAGGGGAAAAAGTTAGGATAGCTACAAAATAGACAGAATGCTGGACAAGAGAGAAATCAGTCCATTCACTCTTGGAAGCAACATGATCTGAAAGAGAGGGAGTTGGCATTGAGTGTACATGTAAATTTTTCATGAATCTTACTAGGAGGTAAGGATTGCCTGTTAAGTCATTTAATTAGAAGTGTTTATTGAATCAATGCTTCAGAGCTCCGAGGCTTTGTGTTCTCAAAGATACTCAGAATTAAAGCCTTTTATCTGGATTGTCAGGCAGAAATATAAAAACAAGCAGTCACAATATTGACTTTCCTTCTGATTAACCTGCCCATACCATTTTAGAAGGAGTAGGAAAGATCACATTGTGCCCAGAGCTTTTTGTGTCCATGGCCCTCTGGGTTGTATGTGCCATCTGCTGGCCTTCCTGTCTTTCCCACTCGAGGCCATGTGGTGGTGTGGGGAGGACCTGTGCTTTAGAGCCACAGAGACTGCGTTGCTTCTTACCCTTTCCATTTACTGAATGTCCTTGGGCAAATTACTTCACAACTCTGAGCCTCAGTGTCTTCATCTATAACATCTAGTTCACAGGTCTGCATAGGTTTGGTGTAAGGCAAAAACTCTGAGTTATGTTGCCCAGTGTTTGGAACTCAGTAGGGTTGTCAGTTTGAGGTCATTTTCTAGGCTGTTGACCTCTAAAGGACAGGGAGTGTCTTGGTCTTGAATTCCTAGTTCTTAGCACAGCCCTGGATTCATTCATTCATATTCTCTCTGTGTGTGTGTGTGGATAGATAGATAGATAGATAGAGATGTATATGATATATCTATGTATCTATAGATCTATCTATATATATCTATATATCTATGTTGAATGAACAAATGATTTTTCATTCATTTCTAGAAATTAAGAATTTCTACCACTTTTAGTATTTTATAATGAAAAGGGAAATCTTAGTGAGAACAGTATACTCTGATTTATTTGGAACGTCTTTAAGCACAGGCTTTTCCGGATCCTGACATTCCCTTGATGCCTAGTGCAATGGTAAATGGTAACTTTTTAAAAAATATGGTAACTTTGTGCTAAGGGGGCCTTGGACACATAATGAGAAGTAACTCTGTCGTTTTCATTCCATTCGGAATTTGGTGTATTCTCTGATAGATGGGTCGTATCATGTGACGGGAAACAGCGAAGCAGGTGCAGTGTGCGGTGTAACCCTGAATAACAAGAGTGGACTGTGCCTATGTCTGTCTCTTTTTCTGAGTAGTTTTTCTTATTATGGGGTTTCCCCTCTACCCTACTGGTCAGACCTAAAAACTTAACATATATAGAGATAAAGAGCATTTCTCTGCTTTCTTGAAAAAGTTTCCCAAACACTGTAAGACAGGACTCCCAAAGAAATCTGATTAAAATCTAGTTTGGTTAAATCTCCTGTTCCTGGGTTATCAGAACTGAGTGGGCTAGAGGGATGCAATACAAAGAGGGAACACGAGTGCTAACCTTACAGAAAACAGATTTTTAAAAAAGTATTGCCTCATATTCCCATGGTTACAGCTGATTTACTTATTCATTCTATACGTAGAAAGAAAATCAGTAACAGCTTGGCCGGTCACTGAGTGGCGCTTACTGTGCTTCCCACACACAGAATGAGGCCGAGTGGGAGGGATCGTGACATTTGCTCGCAGTGGTCATGTCTGCTCTGCTGGCTCATTAGTAGATCCTTTCAGTACTCGCCATTCTCTGCTTCCCTCTATCTGGACATGAAAGGGGAAGATTAAAAATAGAAGGATTCTGATACCTGTTTTCTGCATCCACCTAAGGGAGCTGGGTGGAATGGTTACTCATATATTTTTTGCCCCACAACTCAGTTTGTCGCCTAAGTTTGCAATTAATTAGCCTGTTCATAAAATGCAAATCATGGCTGACATTCTGTGTGAAACACAGAGGATGTCAGTCCTTGCTCAGGACTCAACGGGTTTCTCTCGCTGGAGGGTTGGCAGGAGCATTGAGGAGCACAGACTCCAACGGACAGGAGTGGAGAGCTGAAAATCAAAGGAGCTGTATTTCCTACCGAAGAGGGGATGGCTAGTGGGTTATTCCTCCCCTCTCTCCATGTTATATGGTATCCCAGAAGAGTGAGACTGTCCTTATTTTAGAAAATTTTGTTTTACTAATTGTAACTCTGCTCTGCACAGGGAAGTAGTTGCAGCATAATCACCGAGCAGTAGTGATTTTGGCAGAACATTTCTTTGGATTTAAAGATGGATTAATACTATGTCAGAAAAAGGAGAAAGAATGCAAATTGTTTTGTTTTGTTATAGCTTAATTGACTAGTAAGGTATGAAACTGAAATATTCTTTTGTTTTGCATTTAGAGAACAAAATGATCCCTGTACATAAGGGTCATTAAATAATTTAAAATCATTTATTTTAAAATCGCTTAATATTTTGCCAATCATCAGCTTTTTCTGCCTGTGAGACAAAAGGCATTCTCTCCTCTTTTGGATATGCTTTTTTGGTTTGTTTGTTTTAAACTTTTTTGATAATATGTTTTTATTACTTTTTTAGAGAGAGAGGAAGGGAGAGAGACAGGAACATCAATGTGAGAGATGTTTGGCTGCTTCCTGCACGCCCCCTACTGGGGCTCAAGCCACAACCCGCAACCCGGGCATGTGCCCTGACCGAGAATTGAACTGGGACCTCAGTCCACGGGACGATGCTCAGTCCACTGAGCCACACCAGCCGGGCTAAACTTTTTCTCTTTATCTAAGAGTTCCTTTATTTATTTTTTTAAAAGTATCTTCCTCATCAAGAAAGAAATTGATTATACATTATTTCAATTCAATTTTCTTGGTATTGATTTTAACCACTTTAGAAATGTAAAACTGGCATTTCATTATCCTAAGATTTATCCTTTTTCACATATTATTGTACTGATTTTTATCTTTAGTCATATTTTAGTTGTTAATCATTAGTTTTTTAATTTAATTTTTTCTGGTCTTCACCCTCTTTCCATTGGGACCCACATTTCCCTAATGACAGTGATAGTCACTATGAATTACTGAGCATAGACCTGCCAAGTATCTAAGTGTCTTGCAAACATTTTCATTGAATTCTCACAACTCTGAAGCACAGAATTGTCACTGTGCCCACTCTACAGGCCCCAAGTTGACCCACAGCCGCTGTCCGGCTGACCTGGGATTCATGGCTGCATATGGCTAATTAAGCCCCTGATCTTCCCACTGAACTTTGTCATCTCTAGTATTTATGACTGTATATTAAATATTTCAGAAACCAAATATTTTAGCCAAAAAGAAAGCTTAATTATAGGCATATAAACAATGATTAATGCATTTATATAAATAACTAAGTAGAAAACATGAAAATTAAACCATTAAATCACATGCAATAGCTCATCTTTTTTCTTGAACTTACAAAACTGCCTTTTTATCTGTTAAAATCTATATTTCATGTTTTAGAAATCCTTCTTTTAGGAATATTTAAAGATATAATTATAAGACTATTAAATGCAGTGAAAATGGAAGCAACATAAATTGCTATCAACAGAGGACTGTTAATATAAGTTATGTTTGCTAGTGCAATGCTATTCTCTATAACAATTACAAAGAATAAAACCTATATATATATATTGATTTGGAAGAATTACAGTGAGCAAAGCAAGTTACAAAGCAATATGTTATATTATTTTAGTTTTTGAATAAAAATATAGATGTGATTATATGTACATATGGGTATGTCTGTATAAGAATAGCAAAAAAAAAAAAAAATGCAATATGGAACTATTTTAAGTTATATTCACCAAAATGTTAATAATAATTACCTTTGGAGTTTGAGATGAGTGATACATTTACTGAGGATAAACACTTAAAAAGAAAGTGAGATTAGGGTTAATTTTATTGATTTTAGTCTTTATTAATTTTAGTATCTGACCTTTACCTTACTAAAAGAATTCTCTGTGCTTCAGCATGGATACTCTATATCTATGGGCCATATTTAATCTTCATAGAGCATCCTCACTTCACTGAAACTGTAAGAAATCACCAGATAATGACAAAAATGATCATACATTATTTTAAAGCTAAGGAAGGTCTATGCATACAAAGAAATAGAACTAAACTCCAGAAGGATGAGCCCTTTCTAAGTGAGAAAGGAACGACTGATGTTTTCATACTTAGGACAGCTGTGGATGAGGTGGTGGCAGGGCTGGGAGAGGGTCAAGGATGCACAGTGTTTGCCCTTAACAAGCCCCCACACTGGCATGCTGGATTTGAAATTGTAGAAGCCTCAAAAGCAAAGATAATTCTTGCACATAAATTTTGGTGAGTAAAGAGAAGCTGGGGGTGGGGCTGTAAAGTGGAAAGAGATCTCCACGGCCTTGTAATCTACATTTCTACAGTCTGAAGTCTCCTGGTCTCACAGTCTCATGGTTACACAGATGTGCAGACTTGAGGTCCTCCAGTCTTGTGATTAGGTCCTGGGGAACTAGTATAGGGAAAGGACCAAATGTCCAACAAGTTGAAGCCAGAGACAAACTCATTCTAATCCAAGTCATAACCATACTCCTGCCCAATTTAACTTCTGATCTGATGGGATCAAATATATCAGTGCTGTAACAGTGTAAGAAGTGAGATTCTATTAAATTCCTGGTTTTCCCATTCCAAGGCTCTGCTAGAGGAATGAAAGCCACAACCTCTCTCCAGACCAGCTCAACCTTTGATGGAGTCGAGCTGAGCAGCCTCTCACCCTCTGTCACCCTAGATACCCAACATTAACAGAGGAAAGTTTTTTTCCTTTTAAAAAAACAAGTAATACACATATTTTTAGATACATTGTCCAGAATACAATAAGAAAACAATTTAAAAGACAAGCAAAACAACAGGCTGACTCACAGTTAGAAAGAAAAATCAGTTATAAAATATAAATACAGAGATGATAAAGAGGTAGGAATTATCAAACAAGAATTTTAAAAGAGCTATAATAAACATGTTAAAGAATCCATGAAAAAGTATAGAACTAATGAATGAAGAGATGAAAAATTTCAGGAAATAATTTGAACACCAAAAAAAGGACCAAATGGAAAAGCAAGAACTAATGATTTTAATTATTTGAATTAACATGATTTACTGGGGGTGGGGTGGGAGGGGATTGCTAAGCAGGAGGCTTACCACCAGACCAGATAGAAGAAAGTATCATTGAAATTGAAAACAGGTCAATAGAACTCCTCCAGATGAAAGCAAAGAGAGGAAAAGATTGAAAACATGAGAACGCAGAGCCTTAATAGAAAAATATCAAACAGTTTAACATTCATGTAATTGGAACAGCAAAAAAAAAAAAAAAAAAAAAAGAGAGAGAAATGAAATGAAAAAAAATGAAAGAGAAGAAAAGAGAGAATGAAAGAGAAAAAAAAATTTGAAAACACATTGGATAAAAATGATCAGATTTGATTTAAATATAAAATACCAACTTAGGATATTCAGGATAAATACAAAGAAAACCACACTTAGGCACACCTAGTTATAAGCCAGTTATAATAGAGAAAAATCTCAAAAGTAGGCAGAGGAAAAAACAAAGAAAATGCCCCCAACCCCTGCCTATCCTCTAGAATTGTTTCAGCTGTTCTAGTTCCTTTGGTTTTTCTATATAAATTTTAGGTAGCTATATATTTTCTTTTTTAAAAAGCCTGCTTGAATGGTTCTCATTATGCCCCAGTTTTAGGTAGACACTGTCTCTGGGTATCATGAGTGTGGCTTTCCCAGGGTTCCTGTCTCTCTGTGAGCTGTAATTCTGGGCCCGGTGCGGTCCATCTACCAGGAGGAGAGGTCATTGTTTCCTTCCTCGGCTACAAAGGTGTTCTCTGGTGTCCTGAAGGGTGTCAGCATTGACATCCCCCCCCTCCCCAGCATGCTGTCTCATTGAAAGCTCTGGGTTAGTAGGGGAGGGGGAGACAAGGATCTGGGCGGGATGTCATACCTTTCTCAAAGCAGTTCTTGTTTCCCTCCACACACCCTTTCCCAGACTTCCTTGCCACCAATTTCCTAATCCAAGCCCCTGGCCCTTCAGACACATCATTAGTAACTGCCCGAGACCCATGTGGATCTGTGTTTCCGGCCCTGTCACTCCAGACAGAGCGAACAACCAGACGTGCTGCTCCAGGTCCTGCCCTTTGAGAAGATGATCTTTCACTGCTGTCATTCAGGTTACCCTGGGGACGGTAGTGCTCTATTTATCCACTTTCAGTTGGTACCATCATATTTTAAAGACCCGTTTGGAAACCAGACTTGATTTTTTTCCTTCTTCAGACAGCTGGTCCCAAGAAAGCCCAGGAGGCCATAGGAACGCCGCTGGGAGGCCAAGCTATGTTACTTCATATGGGGGTGTCAGTGCCACCTGCTCAGGCAGTGACACCTTCCACCTCTGCCCAGCTTGGCTTCCCATGCACCATTTTACAGCATTTTCACTGATGCTAGGTCATTGCTGCTGTCCGTCTTAGGGTTATGTAGATCAGATGGCCCAGTTCATGAAGGTAAACTCAGATCCATGGGACACATTGTTAGCTGTTTCGTCTCTACTAAGGCCCAGTAGAAAACCAGAACACAAAGCTTTTTCTTAAAAGGTGAATAGTTCTCTGTATATAGATATAGATATGAGTATAGCTATAAAGAGAGAGAACTAGAAGTAGGTGTAGATGTAGATAAAGCTTTTCCAGGGACTTAGAGACACACACCGTGGTTTTCCCTGTTGGCGCTCGCCAAGGTCTCCATGCAGCACCTTCATGTGCCCAGACTCTGAGCATCGTCAGATGTGCTGAATCACGAGCCCCAAGTAATAGAAGAGCTTGTACGGCAGACCAGACTGATTCCAGGTCCTTCGCTCACTCTGGTCTCCACCCAAAATAAGCAGCCTTATGGAGGACTCTTCAGATAGATTCAAATCTACACTCCAATGTGGTATAAGTGGCCTACAAAATCTAAAAGGGCCTAGCAAGCATCTTTTTTTCATGGTGGGTGATGTGATGTGAGGTGCAGCAATTTATCTTTCACTTTGAAGGAGCTGTTTCTACCTGCTCCAAACTATTGATTTCTCAGAAATTTCACTCAGGTAGGCCCCTGTATTTTTGTTTACCTGGCATCGTCTAGTCTGCATATGTCTTACTAAGGCATCTAAAACGCTTCTCACTTTCGTTTTTTTGTTTGTTTGTTTGTTTGTTTTTTATCCTTACCCGAGGACATTTTCCCATTTTTTGTTCAGATAGAATGGGAGGGAGAGAGAGGAAGAGAGAGAGAGAGAAACATCGACGTGAAAGGGACACATCGAGTGGCTGCCACCCGCACAACCCAACCAGGGCCGGGGACAAACTGCAACTGAGGTTCGTGCCCTTAGTGGGAACCGAACCCAGGTCTCTCTGGACCACAGGGCAACGCTCTAACCACTGAGCCAAACCGGCCAGGGCTAAAATGCTTCTCACTTTCAATGGATCATATGGAATAACTACAGTATCAGTACAGTAGACCAGTGCAGTATTTTACTAACGTCAAACAGCTCAAGGTTTTTGCAGACTACACTTTTGCTGAGAGCAGGAGACCTGAGGTGGGTCTCTAAACGTATTCTCCTGGCTTAACCTTGCATGGCTGCATGGGAGGCGGCGGGGTCCACGCTGTTTCAGTGAAGATACTACATCTGGACAGCAGCTGCTGTTGAAGTCATCACCGTGGTGAGCTTCTGATAGTACATATTCATTCTCCAATATCCACCTGATTTCTCCACAGGGTCAATTGTTGAGAACTATATGGATATTGTAAGTTTCACCCTTCTGCTTATTTCAAAATTTTGATTATGGCATTATTACCTGAAATTCCCCCAGTTATGCAGGATTCTTCTGGTAAGTCTTCATAGGGAGAGGAAAGTTCCAAAGACTTGCACTTAGCCCTTTCTATAATAATATCCCAAATCCTGTGAGTCAAAGAGCCAATATGGAGAATGAGTTGTCAAGGCTCTCCGTTCTAATTGCTATATATATTTAGGAGCTGGGCACATAACCATAAGGTGGGTCTAGGGACTAACTTGGCTCACTGTAAGTTGGACTTGAGCTATTACTCCATCTATCACCCAACACACATTGGCATTTTGTGTCCCCAGGAATCACCTTTAATTCAGAGCCAACATTCAGTAGTCTTATAAAGGTTTGGGTGTTCCACCTCACTAATGCACATAATTCTAGCAAATGGCCACAGGTCCCTTATGGGGAGGCTTCAGTAAAGATTTACAACATGTAGCTGTGGCAGAGGTTCAGTGTCCTTCTTCAGGGGGACCAGAGTTTCTCTTTAATCAAGGGGCTCTGGGTCTGAGAATTGTCTCAGGTCTAGAAACTGGATTCAGCAGCAGAGTAAATCAAGTCAGACTTCTAGCTACCCGCCCTAGAATTTTTTCTGATGCCAAATCTGTATCAGGCAGAGTTCAAGCAGCAGACAGAAACCACACAGAAATTTCAACAGTGGAAGTATTTTTACTTAATCTACTACATAAGATAGAGTGTCCTAGATAGAGACACCCACTTCCAGAATCCAGCTCTAAAACTTCTTACACATGGTGTGGCTGTAGCTCATCAGATGGCACAGAAGTCACTGAGGCACACTGGCCAAACTTGCTGGAAATCTGTCCTCTGTGCTAATGGGGTGAGCTGTCCTGAGAGAAGGACGGACTACTGGACTCACGGCAGAGCCTTCTGCAGGATGCCAGGGGACACTGCTGGCCTCTGGGACTGGAGAAGCCACACTGTGTAGGAGCCTAGGGGAGCACACCAGAACCTGGAAAAAACACCTTCCTCATCCAGTATCTCTCCAGTACCTTCTACTGACATACTTCACACTGTCATTTAACAAAGAAAGGTAAATAGAAGGAAGCTAGTTATCACGGAGCAGGCATGAAGGTTAGATAAGGATTCATTTGGAGCCAAGTCAATCACTTGATAGCTGGCACAGGGGAAAGGGAAGTGTACCCTTGTAAGATTCTCATGTTGCCATTTTGCATATGAAACAGTGTATTTCTTTTTTTTTTTTTTTTATCCTCACCTGAGGACATTTTTCCATTTTTTGTTCAGATAGAGTGGGAGGGAGAGAGAGGAAGAGAGAGAGAGAGAGAGAGAGAGAAACATCGACGTGAAAGGGACACATCGAGTGGCTGCCACCCGCACGACCAACCAGGGCCGGGGACAAACTGCAACCGAGGTACATGCCCTTAGCGGGAACCGAACCCGGGTCTCTCTGGACTGCAGGCTGATGCTCTAACCGCTGAGCCAAACCGGCCAGGGCTGAAACAGTGTATTTCTTCACAGTGGATTGTGATGGTTCCCTTCTCTGGTGCCCCAGAAAATGAACTGCCTTTTACTTGAAAACTCTTTGATAACCTTAACTATAGTAGATGCCTTTGACGTGACCATGGTTAAGCCACTAAAATACCAACCAACCAGAGAAGTATAGCTAGAAAGTTATAAAGAGAGAGAGAGAGAGAGATCATAATATTGCTCAATTAAAACAAACAAACAAAAAAAGCAGGGAAATAGAAAATAGGTAATATGATCATTATAAATAACTTTACACCAATAAACTTGACACCTTAAATGAAAATGTAGTCCACATTTGTATTTAAATGTGTATAGTATCCTATTAATAGTAGGCAAAAAGTAGGAACAATTCAAGAATCTGTTAACAGGTGAATAAATAAACAATCTGTGGCATATTATAACAATGGAACGCTAGTCAGCAATAACAGTGAACAAAATACGGACACACATTATCACATGATGAATCTCACAAACATGTCGGGCAAAGAAAGCATCCTGATATGAGAATATATACTGTATAGTTCCATTTACATGAATTTCTATAACAGGTGAGATTAAATGTAGTTGCAGAATTTAGGTCAGCGGTTGCCTGTTGGGGGTGAAAAGGGAGGCTGGGATTGTTGGCTTGTTGGCGTGAGAGATCTTTCTTGGGCGATAGAAATATTTCATGTCTTGATTAAGGGAGCCATTATATAAGTGTATACATTTGTTAAAACTCACTAACCTGCCTGTTTAAAACTTGTGCATTTTATTGTAGATAAACTACACCTCATCAAAACTGATACAAATTTTAATTGAATAATTATTTAGGTTCTATGATGTGTAAGACAAAACTCTGAGTATAAAGCCTTAACGTACCATTTCATGTTACTTACAAAAGATGATCTTTTTTTAAATATAGATGTTAGCCTCCCCAAAACTACGCTTATTGATCCCTCCTTCCTGCCCTCCACCTTTCTCACCCACATGCAGTATCAGTTACGTGTTTTTCTTTATTTTTGAGACTAGTTTAAGGAACTAGTCTTAGAGACGATCTTAAGGTGTTTTTATTTGTTTGTTTTGTCACTTTTGAAAAGATGTAGCCACATCTATATTTTTAAAATAGGCACACAGGTCGAGTTGAACAGGTAAGCATCCAGCCTTCACTCCCATCCCTACGAGTTATTTCCTCCAGTAGTGCATGGATGTCAGTGTCTTTTACAGATGAAGACTCGAGTCATGGTCTCAGATTCACGTACCAAGACACACCAACTCTGGGATTCAGGCGTCACAGTGCCCCCTTTCGTATCTGTGCAAATTAGTTTTCATTGTATAATACTACTTCTATTTCTCAAACATTTGTCTATATATTCCACGAATAACTAGTACTCCCTCTGTCCTACTAGAATCCAGACTATGAAACTTGCCCCTTCTTTGTGTGTCTTAAATATCTGTATCCCTTTTGATGTTGGTGCAGATGTTAAAAGAAAGGATAGAAAAAGAAAACAATGTTAGAGTGATTTTTCTCACTGTTTTCTTCACACTCCATTTATATAACTTATAGGTCTTGGCTAACATCATCTAGTCGTTTTTTGGAACTTTACAAATTGAATTGAAGAAGGCCCTAGAGAATTCCCCATAAATTTCTGAGTATACTTATCCCCAATTGTACACCACTAGTTTTTTAGTGATTAATATGAACCGAGAGACAGTCCAAAAGCAAAAATTTACATTCTTATCATTATGCTTCATTTATTATGTATAAGGCACATATATGTTATTTCACTTAAAATATACGAACAGATGTGTTTCATATAGCAAATTGACCAGCTGTTTCAATCATGTTATAACAATTAGTTATTTGATTTAATAACAACTGTGGGGAATTTTTAGATAATTTTTAGAAATGTTAAAGTAGAAAAAGGAATATACTTTGAGTTTGCAGAAATGTTCTCCCAAATCAATATTAATAAATAATTAACCTATCTCATTGGAAAGATTCTTCAGCCTCACACTAGCTCACAGTTGCATTATTCCTTTGGATAAAAATGGCATAAACAAGCCATAAGCAAAACACTGTTAGCTTCAGAATCTGAGACAGACTTTTGATCATTTTCCTTCAGGCCTACCCAGTCTTTGTTCTACTAGGTTAAATATTCTTTGTGCTTGGGATGAAAATGAAAGAACCTAAAACATTGCATCTTCTAGTGTTTTTCCACCCATGGTTCACAGTTCTCCCTTTTTCTCTCTCCTCTTCAAGGCTCGGCTTATATTGTTGTGTGTGTTTCCTGTTGAAAATGTACTACCTCTCTGGTAAACCGAAGCCCTTGACTCTTTTCAGAAAACAGTCAAGTCACAAGGAGACTTACTCTGAGGACTAAACTGCATACAAATTAATTATGGCCGAAGCCCAACTCATTGTCATCTGCTGACTGAGCATATTGAGCAATTTGCTTTATGAATTAACCTTATTTGGTTTGTCTTTCCCCACCTGAAAGTGCTTGTGTGTTTCAATCAAATCCAGTGCTTTCTCCATTAAGAGAGACGTTTGTGGCTTGTAGAATTTGTGATCAAGGAGGAAAGTTCTCATGAACACCTTGGGACTGGGTTCTTCCATTGCCCCTTTCTGTTCCATTTTTCTGGCCTGAATTCCCTAAAGCCTGAACTGTGTTTCTTACTGAGCCTTCGAATAGATCCTGCTAAAAATGTCACAAGAGTGCATGTGGAGGGCAAGGGGGAATGTCAAGTGTGAGGCAGTGTTAAAGGGACTTCCTCTTGCTTCAGCAGATTAAAGACTGACCTGCCCACTCTCACTTCATAGCAAACGTGATAGCTGTAGAAGCCCATGTAACACTGAAAATCATCTTTTAAATAATCCATCTGGACTCTTTCTAAACAAATATATTTTGTTGCAGCCCCATTTTTCTTGTCACGGGGGCTGAGAGCGTGGATCTTTGAGTGGTCTGTGGGAGAATGTCCATTTGCCCCACTCTTGTCCTTCATTCTAGGTCTCTAAATAGGTATTGGTGATAACACAGAAAATGAAAAATTCGAGCTCCATCATCTTTTCTCTTTGTCTTCAAAAGAAGGCAGAGGGGGGAAGGAAGAAGAACTCAAAGGAACTGTTCATAAGGCAAATTTAATTACTCTGATTTTTCTTGGAAAAGGGTTGAATTAAATGCCCTCAAGAGTCAACCAGGGGACAGATATCACATATCTGAGGGAAAGAATCAATACTGATGGACTTCTACTAATCTCCTAGGTCACCTGCATTAGCACAGGCTGCCTGCATTACCTGGTGTCACCTGATCAGCCAGTAGGAAGGTGAGGCTTACCTAGCAGGTGCAAACCTGTTGTTTACCTAGGAACGCCGGCCGTGGCAGCTGCTGCGTGTGCTGTCTCAGAGCAATTCAAGAGTGTGCTGTTTGTCAGGTTGCCAGGTGCTGGCTGCCCTGTGTGCTGTGACAGGTGAAGCAAAATTTCATGGAAACACCTGCCAGCCTCCACGACAGACCTGTGCTAACTGGCTGTTATGTACATAGCATTTAATCTTCTGTGGCTTTAGCTGACCGAGCAGGAAGCACAGCTCCAACGCCCTCCGCCAAAGGCTGGAGAGATATCGTATGTAAGCACTTTCTTGGTTGCCACTGCAGACAAGCATATTTTGGATGTCATGAAGATTTTATGACTTCACATTTATCGGCTGTGTTTGGAGAGCATGGAAAACACCCCAAATAGACAAAAAAGTGCTATCTGGAGACACACCACGTTAATTATTAATTATCATTACCAAATTGATTTATGAAACAATAAAAGCTATCATTTTTCTCCCAGTGCTGAGAATCTCCTACTGTCTTTCCCTTTGATTATTGTTTTCTTCTAAGAGTAGTTGACACAGGAGAAGTGCTTTCAGATTCACACTAGAAATAAATAAGTCAAAAGAATCACTGCAGCTTTGATGTATTTGTTTTGGGGAACACATATGTGACTTGGGTCTTTAGTTTTCCTTTTCGCGAATGATGGGAGACTTCTTGTGGAAGAAATAGAAATCTAGAGATTTTCCAAAGGTTAGATCACAACTATTTTCTGTCTGGTAAAATAATCCCAGACAAACCCAGGAGACAGATAACAGACTTCTTTTTACAACATGTTTGACAAGTCTTAGCCATCTACCAGGACATTTAAAACTGTGGAAACTCACTACATTCAATCAAGAAGTCTAACGGTGCTATCTTAGAGTTGTATACTTTGTATTTCTAATTTTCCATTGAAAAAGTGCCTGATATTCTTCCCATAGAGAAGATAGCCAAAAAGAGCTAACAATCTGTGGTATTTGCAGTGTATTGTGAAGCTACACCTGATGCACCCTTTCTCCATTTACTTTTTTTTTTTTTAAAGGTTGCTTTCCAGAAAGAAGTTTAAAAACGTATTCATACTAAAGCGTCAGTGACTGATATGGCATATTATGTTACCTGTCCCTAGAAATTTGCATTTTAGGATAAAATAATGCGTAGGAAATCAAGGGTAAAAATGAAAACACCTAATTCTGAAATGTTAGGTCTGAGCAAAGAGAGAAGCGGTGTTTGGGGAGCAAAGGCACTTCTGGCTTGCAAGCCCAGGCTTAATGACTAGCCCCTTCAGGTCAGTCCTTAGCGAAGCTCACATGTGCTTCCTTAGGAGAGACTGAATGTTGGACAGAGCAGTGATTCGAATCCTACATTGGCTACTTGTCAACCAGGTCAAGCATTGTAAGCCTCTGCCCCCTCATCTGTGAAAATGGTGGTGAATAGCATTAACATCTTCCACAGATTATTGAGGGAATTTCAATTAAATGACAATATATGAAAACCCCTAGGATAATACTGGACACAAGTGAAGCACTAGAGAAACTATAATTTTCTTCCTTTGCTTAAATATAGTTGAAGTTTCTTCAGTAGATAAAGTTCGTTCTAAAAGTACCTTTGCTGGTTCATACTCACTGAGGTGGAAACTGGCCACATCTCGGCATTTGTGGTGGTGGGGGACCACTCAGCGGATGATTTATTACTTTCTGTGGAAAAGGCTTTTGTATGAAATGTGAGTCTTTGATGCTCTCCTCCCCATCTTTCAAGAAAATAGTTCATAACCACTGATTAATGCTCATGAAACTCAAAGTTAGTTTTATTAAGTATATCAAGCTTCACGTGACCTTCAACTTCCCATTTCATGGGCACACACTCTCATTAGTGTTCACCATTGTGATTAAGGCAGCGTTTAAAAACTGTCACAGAGTAATCTAGAGGTTATTATACCTGACAAAAGTATGCCACCATTTCCAGGGTTCTCCTCAGAATCTACAATTTGTCTTCATCAGAAAAATCTGAAACCACATTGAGAAGCTGATTTTTTAAATCAGGAAAAGCACCAGGCAGCAGATACACATTTTCTGTAAAATAGACCTGACCTTTTGCCATTGCTGAACACAAAAAGAGAAAAATAAAAGGATGCAAAGTAGAAGCAGACAAAATTCACACAGGAAAGGAAACTTTTCTCCTGTGACAGTCCGAAGATACACCCGTCGTGGATACTAGACGAAGTCCATGTTATCAAATAGAGATATGGGACAGCTGATCT
Source organism: Tadarida brasiliensis (assembly GCA_030848825.1). NCBI lineage: Eukaryota > Metazoa > Chordata > Mammalia > Chiroptera > Molossidae > Tadarida > Tadarida brasiliensis. The sequence continues at coordinate 81,305,287 of CM061261.1, forward strand.
ATATGGGAAGAAAGCAGGATGGTGTTTTTATAGGAAACAACAGACAAGAATAAAAGCCATTTTCTAGGTAGAGAGTGAGGAGAAAAACAATATACTACATGGTGAACAAAATGATTGCCAAGAAACTATAGAACATACATGTCTGAGAAAAAATATGCAAAATATACTTATAACACTTCTAAGGTTATATTTACAAATACTAGGAATAAAAGGGAAATCGTTCTTTGTTTACTTTAGATTTTAGAAGGACTCAATGCCGAAGGTTTGGCATGTGTTGGTTTTTGATGTTCATATTACAATTTTAGGTCGTTCTGTGTTTTTACTGGCAAATAAGGATACTGAGTGTGAACAGGATGCTAGCTTACACTTGATGTGAGTAAGAGGTTGGAAACAGTAATGATAAGATCAAAAGAACAAACTTGAGCCAAACTGTCTGGTTTTGATTTGCAAATCCTGCTGTGTGCTTTGGGCGAGTTACTCTCTCTGTTTATCAGTTTCATCTTTAGTGAAATGAGATGACATTTTATACCCCATAAGGTTACTGAAAAGATTAAATAGATAACACAAGTAAAGCATTTCAATAGAGCCTGGTTCTCAGTAAATAAACACTAATTGCTAACTATTGTTAGGTATTAAGATTAGATTTTACCGCATCTTTACTTTTTCTTATAGCAGGTAATTTTCTCTGGGAAAGTAATTCCTACAAGATGCACAATACACAGCCCTTTTCTTTCTTATTTACTGTCTGACCTGTAGAAAGTAAGTTTTATTTTCTTCTTAGGTACACATGTGAAAATGTCATATTGCAAATACATACTCTTATCATTTTTTTCTGCTAATATAACAATCGGTGAAGATGAAATCTGAGTTTATATTAGGGTGTTAATGTCTTAATATGTACAGACTCTCCAATTCAGAGAGTCAATAAAAAAAGCAAATGGGTTTAGGAAAGTGATTGTCATAGTTAAAAGAATGATAATGATTAAGTATACGTGGGCATGGGTGACAAAGAACAGCCAATTAGATCTGACATGTTACCTCATCCTGAAGAAATTACCACCCAAGTTCACTTAAATGGTTTTGATTTACAGAATAAAGAAATAATTAAAATTATGCTAACACACACCTAGGGTGATTTTGTGTATGATTGTCAGAGAACTTTGCATTGAAATACAATGTGGTCTTTGCATTGTAATCTATAGGAAAGAACTAGACCCATGGGTCTGCGTGTTTTTCTGACTCACAGAATAGCCCAGGTACTTTATCTATTGATGTTAAGGCTGGTCAGTTCATTTACAACTTTTGAAAATACTGCACTTTCTGTAACAAATATGTTCTATGGGCTAGATTAAAAAGACAATGTTTTGCATGCCTCATGAAGGTTGAGTGTTCTGTTCCTGGGAGATGAAACCAGAGCTATTTAATGTCCCAGGAAAAACAAACACTGAACTAACTTGCAATTCCCACCGAATAGCTGCTGAAAAATATTGCTCCTTTTTCAGTATCATAACTAAGATCTAGCAAGGGACAGAGCCTTCATAAATGTAAACGGAACTTTTACTCCCCTTATGACTTTTTCTCTGCTGTGCACTTGGTTTACTTTGAGTCTATGATCACTGAATGTAAATATTCTAACCCTATCGTCATAAGACTTTTAAACGTCAAATATTGGCAAATAATATTCTTTCCTCCAAGTTTACAAAATATTTTTGTGACCTCTGATTTATTTTCATTTTAACAACACTATCATAATTTTAAGGTTATAATTTCTAATTTCACAATGTGAACATTAAACCCTTGTAGAATTTTAAATGTTACACAATCATTCAAGAGTGTAGCCAGCTACCTAAGGAAACCTCTGTCCTTTTCCTAGACAAAACCAAAGTATGGAATCGATGCCAAGAGCTGACAATTTTGCATTTCTTTCTACTTTTTATTACATATTTATGTATGCTGAAATACTACATAATGTTTTTCTGCATGTTCTCAAACTTTATCTAGATAGTATCAAAATAAATTTGACTATTTCCCTCAGCAATTTTGAATCACAAGTGAACAATTAGAAAGTTCCTCTTTGAAATTTATTAACCAACTACAACGGAAGCAGAAATTTTTTCAGATGGTAGATTCTCTCCTTTGGGAGTCTCTTTGAATGAGGTATTCATTGGGTGATGTTCATGATTATACCATGTAAATATATACAGAAAGAAAACCATTAGGCTTGTAATAAGGTCACTATAATGCTATTTCAGAAATTTCTAAAGATTTCCCTGGGTTGCTGAATCTTCATTTCGTCTACCACTCTATTTACTACCCAGAGATTCTTGAGTCTGCTTTACAAGTCTACCGTAATGAGTTTTAAGAGAGGAGATTCCTCACCTTAACTTCAGTGTTTCCGTTTGGAACTTTGAGTGTTTATGTTTCCCTGCTTAATCTTCTCACCTTCTCCTCTTCTCCTTCGTCCTCATTCGTTTATCTCACTTATTATCATTTACAGAGTTTAAACGTTTTAGGAGAGAGGAACAATGTCATTTTCTTCTATAGCCTTAGTAAATACATTTCATTTGTAAAAGGAGTCAGTACATAAATAGGCAAAATCCAACATAAGTATTTTCTCTTTGTTTTTCATTCTGTGAATTCAAACTGTCCTCCTCAGTGGTAACCATTACTAAAAGTTTGGTATGTAAACTTTTCTGTGTGTTATATACACCTAATACCTCATTCTCAAACATGCTCATTTGATTCATAGGGTTGTATGCTTGCTTTCTTAAAACAATGTTTTGGGGATCTTTCCAATTTTGTATACATAATTCTACTTTACTCATTTTTCTAGCTATATATTATTCTAAAGTATGGATGTTTACTTATTTGGCAATATTTTAGATAAAAGTGTCAACATTACTGCTTATGAAATCACTATCAAGTTTAAGAAATGACATATTTCCAATGTTTGGCAGCTCACTGTGTGACTTGCCCTCATCCATGCCATTCCCTTCTTGCTCTCTCCCTTCTTCCAGTAACTGCAAACCTGAATGTGAATTTGACTATTCCTTTGCATTTCTTTCCACTTTTTATTACATATTTATGTATGCTGAAATACTACATAATGTTTTTCTGCATGTTCTCAAACTTTATCTAGATAGTATCAAAATAAATTTGACTATTTCCCTCAGCAAAATGTTTATGCTATTCATCAGTATTGGGAAAGTTTTTGTTCATTAATTATTTTTAATTTTTATTGATGTAAAATAATGCATCATATAAATATAACACACTATATTTATTCACTCTTCTGGTAGTGGACATTTATAGGTTTTCAACTTTTTGAAATAATTTTTTTTTTTATTTTTCAATTATAGTTGACATTCAGTATCATATTAGTTTCAGGTGTACAGCATAGTGGTTAGACATTTATATAACAGGAAGTGATCCCCCTAATAAGTCTAGTACCCATCTGACACAGACATAGTTACTACAATATTATTTATATTCTCTATGCTGTACTTTACATCCACATGATTGTTTTGTAACGGCCTATTAGTACTTCTTAATCCCTTTACCTTTTTTAGTCAACCCCTTCCATCTGTAAACTATCAATTTTTTCTCTGTATCTATGTTTGTTTCTGTTTTGTTTGTTCGTTTACCTTTTTTATTTTTTTTTAAAGATTCCACATGTAAGTGAAATCATATGGTATTTGTCTTTCTCTGTCTAACTCATTTTATTTAGCATAATACCATCTGGGGCCGTCCATGTTGTTGCAAATGGTAACATTTTATTCATTTTTATGGCCAGGTAATATTCCATTGTATATATGCTGTTTTCAGCTTTCCACAGCTGAAATTCACGTGCTGAGAACTTCTAGTTTCTGGTCTAGCATATAAGGAGTTTGGAAGTCATCGCTGTCCTCCTCACAAATGATGAACACATTGAAATCAATAACTATTCTTACAGTTATCAGAGAACTGAGGTCACAAAACAAACCACTGACACTAAAACTGAAGAGACACACAGGTGGACACAGAGTATCATAGTTTGCTGAAGCAGAAACCCAGGAGCAGAAACATACCCAGGAAAAAGTACCAGGGCAGAAAAACCTAGACTGCAGTTGGAAATTGCAGGAGGCTCAGGACAGTTAAATTCAATTGTTAAAAACTTCAGGGGGCCCAGGCTCAGGGGAACCTTATATTTTTGTGAGTCTTACCTCCAGAAACCCTACCAAGTTCTCTCAATAAAGATCAGAAAACACACTCTTTGGAAGAACATGTTTGCCAATGATACATCGGATAAGGGATTAATTTCCAAAATATAAAAAGTACTCATACAGCTCAATGAAAGGAAGACAAATTAAATCCAATTAAAAAATGGGCAAAGAACCGGAATAGACACTTCTCCACACAGGACATACAAATGGCCAAGAGACACATAAAAAAATGCTCAAGGTCACTAATTATCAGAGAGATGCAAATTAAAAAGACTATGAGGTATCACCTCACACCTTCCAGAATGGCTGCCATCAACAAATCATCACACAACAAGTGCTGGTGAGGGTGTGGAGAAAAGGGGATTCTAGTACACTGCTGGTGGGAATGCAGACTGGTGCAGACACTATGGAAAACAATATGGTGTTTCCTCAAAAAATTAAAAATGGAACTGCCATTTGACCCAGTGATCCTACTTCCTGGAATATATCCTAAGAAGCCTGAAACACCAATCAGAAAGAATATATGCACCCCTATGTTCATAGCAGCACTATTTATGATTGCTAATATCTGGAAATAGCCTAAGTGTCCATCAGTAGATGAGTGGATAAAAAAGCTGTGGTACGTTTACACAATGGAATACTATACAGCTGTAAGAAAGAAGGTCTCTTATCCTTTGAGATGACATAGAGGGACCTGGAGAACATTATGCTAAGCAAAATAAGCCAGTCAGAGAAAGACAGGTACCACATGATCTCACTTATTTGTGGAATCTAATGAACAAAATAAGCTGACGAACAAAACTGATCCAGAGACATGGAAGTGGGGAACAGACTGACAAACCTCAGAGGGAAGTGGGGGTGGGGTGGGAAGAGATAAACCAAAGAATATACATGCATGTATGCATAACCAGTGAACACAGACAGCAGTGTAGTGAAGGTGGTGGGAGGGTGGGGAGCAGTAGCAGTGAGGAGGCAGTCAATGGGGGCGAAGAGGAGGGACATCTATAATACTTTAAAAAATAATGACAAATTAAGTCTGAAAAAAAGGACCAGAAAAAAGATCCCTGTGCTATGGCAGGGAGAGTGGAAAGGTGGCCATATTGAAATATGACCAAAGCATTCTGTTCCTTTTTATTGATTTTTAATCCTCACCTGAGGATATTTTTCTATTTATCTTCAGGTAGAGTGGGAGGGAGAGAGAAGAGAGGGAGAGAGAGAGAGAGAGAGAGAGAGAGAGAGAGAGAGAGAGAGAGAAAGAAACATCTATGTGAGAGAGACATATTGACTAGTTGCCTCCCACAGGACCCCGACCAGGGCCAGGGACGAACCCCAACCGAGGTATGTGCCCTTGACCAGAACCGAACCCACGACTCTTTGGTCCGTGGGCCAACGCTCTAACCACTGAGCAAAACCACCCAGGGCTCATTCTGTTCTTAATAAGCCTGTCATCAACGGAAACTATTTTATCAGAGCCTAATCAACGTATTTTACCAGAGTCTAACTGACCCAAGGCAAGGGAGATATCCAACTCCAGCCCCCTCTAGCTTCCTGTCTCATCTAAGGGAGAAAAAAAACCGAGAAACCCTAGTAAAAGTTTTAAAAAAACCAGGGGCACAGGTTCACTCAAAGACTGAGATCTAATTGTAAGACTGTAGCATATTTTCTCTATCCCTACATCTTACACTGTATCATTAGGGCTGCTGTGTAAAAATAGGAAAATAAAACAGAAAGAACTGCATGACTCAGCCTTTATTAAGAAGTCTAGGAAAATCCAAAGATAGCAACAAAAACTAGAAAAAGAAGACCAAATTAAAACCAAAGTAAGCATAAGAAAATAAAAAAGTAAAAGCAGAAATAAATGCAATTAAAAACAGAGAATTTATAAAACCAATAAATAAAATTCTTAAACCTCTCCCCAGGTAAACTAAGAAAAAAAGAGAGAGAAGACAAATGAAAGTGGGGCATCACTACTGATTTCATGGACATGCAAATAGTATGAATGACTCTGTGCTCACAATTTTGGTAACCTAGATGAAATAAACCAATTCCTTGAAAGACACAATCGACCACAACACACACAAGGAGAAATAGATCAACTGAATAGGTCTGTACCAGTTAAAGAAATGTAATCTTTAATTAATAACCTTCCAAAAGAGAAAGCCCCGGGCCCATTTGGGTACCCTGGTGAACTTTACCACATTTAAGGAAGAATGCATACCAATTCTCTACAATCTCTTCCAGGAGATAGAAGCAAAGGGAATACTTTCTAACTATTCTATGAAGCTGGTATTACCCGCATATCAAAACAAAAGACATTGAAAGAAAGAAAAATTATAGGCTAATATCTCTCATGAACATAAATGTAAAATTCCTCAGCAAAGTATTAGCAAATCTAATCCAACAATGTTTATAAAGGTTTATACCCCACAAACAAGTAGGAATTAATCCAGGTATGCAAGGCTGATTCAACATTTGAAAAGCAATCAATGTAATTCACCACATCAATACGCTAAAGAAGAAAAATTATATGATCTTATCAATAGATGCAGAAAGAAAAATCTTGACAAAATGTGACACCCATTCATGATGAAAATCCTGATAGCTTAGGACTAGAAGGGAACTTCCTCAACTTGATAAAGAACATCTCCCCAAAACTCCAAACACTAGCTGCTTCTGGATAATGGGGGTACATGTCCAGATAAGTAAAGTTTGGGGTAATTGTACTGTCACACTTCTTTTGCCATAAAAATTTTCCAAGGTCAAAGATGATGCTGTGTGGGATACCGTGGTGATAAATAATGCATTCAGCCATTCAAAGTACAATGGCTTGGCAGCAGACTGTTGGAAAGGGAAGGCAAATCCACACTGAGAACACACATCTAATTCTCAAGAGCAATGCGACCATTGCCAGAAGTGCTACAAGACAGGTACGAAGATAAGGGAAAACACCATGACCTCTCTGTTCCCACGTCTCCATCTCTCCCTGTGCCCCCATTAGCCAAACTCACTGGAAAACAGAAAGTAGGGACTCCAGTCTACACACAGTAATAAAACAGAACATGTTCAGAAAGAATGGAAAACGAAGAATAACCGAAAACATTCACATTCTTTCATTCCTCTACTTCCAGTAATAATGTGTAATGCATTCTGAATCTCTGATTCTGTCTCTATGTTGCATTGACACCAGACAAAATATGATTTCAAAAAGGAGAAGGGCTGGGGCTGCCTGGATGTACACTGCTTTCCAGCAAGCCAACGCAGAGAAGCACATTTTGATGAATTCTTCTAGTAAACTGTCAACAAGCATGTGGCCAACTTGAGCTGGCAATAATAAACATAAATAGACCCTTCATGTAAAAAAGCAGCTATCATGGACCAAATATGGTTATTGACACTTGTTGCCTCTCTCAGAATAACCAAGTGCTAGAAGGCAAGTGATTACTGTGAATGGAAATGTATTCTATTGGCAATTAGCTGAAATGAGGTAGGCCCAAGGCCAGAGAATATTCTTGATTGGACTTATTTTATTTCCCTAAATTTAGCGAGCAGAATTTTGTCAAGTATCATCCTATTCAGTTTTTGAAATGGAGGCTTTGGCATTTATCATAAAAATCTCATTTTCACTGCAGAGATATCACAAGGCTCTGTAATTATCTACACAGAAAGAAGTCCTTTTTTTTTTCTTTTTTTTTGATGCAATATACATAGCATATAGTGAACTCCCAAATTATACTAGAGTTAACAGGTTGCCCTGGAGGAATCCAGACAGAGATTTGGAACCTTAATGAGAGACAGTGGGAAGAAACTGTCATTTACAAGTTGCCAGTTCTCCTCTTCTCTAGAAGGCAGCCTTCAGCTCACATTTGGGGCAGACTTGTGTTAAGGAAACTCCAGGTATTAGCCCTTCCGTTCGTTACACAAATATAACACAATGCCTACGTGTTACAAGGCAGAATGTCATTTCCTGTACAACCTTAATACAGTTCTAATATTATCTGGCAATTTAATATGTATTTATATCTTTGAGTGTGAGGTGGGGAATAAAATGTTTTTGGAGTTTATTAATTACGCCCATATTTTCTCTGAACTCTCTCACATTTCTAAAGCGATGTTAAAAAAAACTTTATGTATTGAAAAAATGCTAAATATAGAGAAAAGCTGCGAAATAGTACAGAGTTCAAACCAGTTTTCTCTAATGTTACTCTCTGATGAAATCATAGCACAATGATCCAAACTAAGACATGATATTGGTATAATACTGTTACCTAAACGACACTTCCTTTGGATTTACCAGTTTCTTCACTAGCATCATTTCTTTTCCTGTATCCATTCCCGGACCTCACATTGCATTTAGTTGTTATAACTACTCAGTTTTCTCTTATTTGTTATATGTTAGATCAATTAAGAATAAGGAAAATAGCCCTGGCCGGTTTGGCTCAGCGGTTAGGGCTTCGGCCCAAGGACCAATGAATTGCGGGTTTAGTTCCTGTCAAGGGCACCTGGTTGGGGGTTGTGCTGGTGGCAACCAGTCGGTGTGTCTCTCTCATATCCATTTCTCTCTCTCTTTCCCTCTCTCCCTCCCTCCCACTCTATCTGAAGTTAAATAAATAAATATCCTCGGGTGAGGATTAAAAAAGGAATAAGGAAAATAAAATATTTTATTTCACCTCCACCTAGTCCTTCTTTAACGTCCTTCTGTTAGTTATGTAGATCTGAGTTTCTGACCTATTTTCCTTCTCTCTAAAGAACTTATTTAACATTTGTTACAAAGCAAGTCTACTGGCAACAAATTCCCTCAGTTTTTGTTTGAGAAATCTTTATTTCGCCTTGACTTTTGAGGGATAATTTTGCAGGCTACAGAATTCAGGTTGGTAGGGGTTTTCTCCCAATACTTTAAATATTTAACTCCATTCTCTTCTTGTTTGCATGACTTCTGAGAAGTTGGATTTAATTCTTATCTTTGTTCCTGTATAGGTAAGATTCCCTGCCCCTTTGGCTCCTTCCAGGATTTTCTTTCTGTATCTCTGATTTTCTGTATGTTGACAATGATATGCCTGGGTAGGAGTTTGTTTCGTTTTCTTTGTTTGTTTGCGTTTATTCTGCTTAGTGTTCTCTGACCTTCTTGGATCTGTGGTTTGGTGTATGACATTAATTTGGACACATTCTCAGTCATTATTGTTTCAAATACTTCTTTTGTTTTTTTTCTTCTCTTTTATTCATATTATGTGTATGGTACAAAACCTTTTGTAGTTTTCTCACAGTTCTTGGAAATTCTGTTTTGGTGTTTTTAGTCTTTTTTTTGCTTCATTGTTTTAGAAAATTCTACTTTGTATCCTCTAACTCAGAGATTCTTTTATCAGCTGTGTCCAGTCTACTAATAAGTCTATAAAAGACATTCTTTATTCTGTTACAGATTTTTTTTTATCTCTGCCACTCCTTTTTCCCCCCTTAGGATTTTCATCTCTCTGTTTACATTGCTTATTCATTCTTACATGTTGTTTATTTTATCCATTTGAGTCCTTAACATATTGATCATAGTTTGCATAAGTCCCCAGGCTATAATTCCAACATCCCTGCCATGTCGGACTCTGATGCTGCTCTGTCTCTCCAAATGGTGGTTTCGGCCTTTCCGTATGTCTTGTGATTGTTTCTCGGTAGCCGGACATGACAGACTGAGTGGGAGGAACTGCTGTAAGTAGGCCTGTAGGAATGCGGCCTTGAGGCTGAGGGTGGGGAGTGTCCTGTGATGAGGTCTCAGTCTTTCAGGGAGCCTGTGCCTCGGGACTGGGAACTTCACAAGTGTTTCTCAGATTTTCCTCCTCTTTAGGAGGGAGGGGGACAGGATGGCTAGAGTGGGCTGGAGGGAGGTATTTCCCTTCCCCAGGTCAGTTAGGCTCTGAGAAAACCCCAGCAGGTGATAAAAGGCCAGCAGGTGATAAAAGGCCAGCAGGTGAGGCTCTGGCTAATTCCTTTCTCCTGAAGGCAGGGGATTTAAGAAGAGACCATGCTCTGGCTTATTTCCAAAGGGCTCCCTTCCTCCTCTCCCTGCTTGATGCCCAACAGGATCTTTCTCCAGTGTTTACTGCGGGAAGCTGGTTGAGCTCCTGGAGGTAAGTCTCACATATTGCTGGGGGTGGGGAGTGTGTGTTCAGGGGTTCCCTATGACTGGGTCCCCCTGGATTTTGTAACTCTTAGACTTGTCCATACTGAGCCTCCAGCAGTTTTTCGGGTACAGGTTTTCATACCCAGCACCGGTCGCCAGTCTCTGCTCTGGTAAGTTTTATTCTCTTTATTTCCCTCTTGGTCTCCCCATTCTTGGGGGCAGTTGCTGCCCTGCATGCTCTCCTCTCTTAGGGATCCAAGAAGAGTTGTTTTTCAGTCAGTTCAGCCTTTCATGTATTGTTAGAACCCAGTGGTAACTTCTAAGCTCCTTGCACAAGGAACTGGGAACAGAGTCTGATTTCTAGAAAAATATTTATGTACAGTTCAAGTGACTGTTTGTGGAACACAGCTCCATGGGTTTGATGCGTATATAATACAGAACAGCTTCATCACCCCCCTGAACTCCCTGTGCTGCCCCTTGCAGTCAACACCCACCCCCGTTTCTTGTTTTCACCCTTCAAGTGCTCCTTGTCATGTCAGGAATCAGACATGTGTAGCATTTTGCATTGGCTTCTTTAACTTAGCAAAAGGCATTTAGGAGTCGCCCATGTTGTTGCATGGGCCAATAATTTGCTCTTTTTCATGGCTGAGTAGTATTCCATGGATAGGATACATTTCACTTTGTTTATTCTCGGATTTAAAGGTACCTGAATTATTTTCAGATTTTGGCAATTATTGATAAAGCTGCAATAAACATTCACACAGAGATATTGGGTGAACATATATTTTTATTCTTTTCGGTAAAACACTAAAAAATTGGTTGCTGAGTCACATGATGAATGTCTATTTAATTTTATGTGAAACCAGCAAAGGGCTTTGAGGGCAGCTGTAATATTCTGCTTCCCCACCGGCAGTGTATGAGGGTTCCAGTTGCTTCACACACTCCCTAGCACTTAGTGTTTTAGCCCCCCCCCCATAATTGTAGCCATTCTGAAATTAGCGCACATAGGTAGTAGTATCCCATTGTAGTTTTAAGTTGCAGTACCTTAATGAATGATGATGTTGAGTTCTTGTGTGAAATTTTCTTAAATTATATTTTGATCTGGTTGGTAGGTGGAGTGAGAGTTTGTTTCCTGCAGGAGTTGGGGCATGGAGGGGAGAAACTGAGGGGTTTTCTGTGTGTGTGCATGGGTTACACCTGAATTGCTTTCTTCTGCTAGCTAGAGACATTACCTTCTCTTCAGGGAGCTTGATTAGAAGTGGGTGTGTGTGTTTAAGTGAATTGAAAAAGCCAGGCTCAGGAATTAATTCACTGAAGGACACTTTAAAAGTTTCCACCCCCAAGCCATGGCCAGTTTGGCTCAGCGGTTAGAGCGTCAGCCTGCGGTCCAGAGAGTCCTGGGTTCGGTTCCTGCTAGGGGTGCATACCTCGGTTGCAGTTTGTCCCCGGCCCCTGGTTGGGTCGTGCGGGAGGCAGCCACTCGATGTGTCCCTTTCACGTCGATGTTTCTCTCTCTCTCTCTCGCTCTTCCTCTCTCTCCCTCCCACTCTATCTGAACAAAAAATGGAAAAATGTCCTCGGGTGAGGATAAAAAAAAAAAAAAGTTTCCACCCCCTATAACAAATAAAATGAAAAATAAAGAAAATCACACTTTCTTACTTACGGTCTTCTTGTACATGATGCCTATCTCCACAACCTTCCGTTTTCCATGTGGATATGTTTCTGTACCTCTGATCCTGATAAGCAAAGCTTTTTGCTCTTTCTGTAACAGCATCATCTCTCTCTAGGATACTGGAGTCAAGTTATGCAGGTCACGTGACCTCACACAGTTTCCATAGGCCAGGACAAACTAGGGTCAAATGTCTTTGCTGCAGAATGAGTCAGAAAGTGGAGCTGGTGTTAGTCTTGTCTTGTGTAATGGCAGGGAGCAGAAAGGGGACTGGCAACATAAATATCGGAAGAATGAATGTTCTGGTTTTCCTTTTCCATTCGGAGCTCACCCCAGTGAGAGAGCTCTACCAAAGCCCCAGATCCCAATATTCATGTGTCAGGAAGAAAACCCCTTCCCTGCTGCTGTCCTAGTAACAGGTGGCCGCAGTCAGTGATTGCAGTTTAGCCGGAGCCCTTTCTCAGTGTCTGCGTTCACAAGCTGATACGTGTCGTCCAGAAGAAACAGCTGTTGATCTTTTCTCACCCATCCCATACCCTTCCCCTTCCCCTCCCAATACCCAGAGAAATGAAGGGCGTGTTCCTCATCTGGCTGGAGAAGCTGAAGGCTCCTGGGTCTGGATGGAGGGGTGGGGGATCCGTTTTTCTACTTTACAAAGCTTTCATCATGAGAGCACATTGCATGTTTGTTACACAGGTTCTCATGGGTGCCTGTGAGGCACACGATTTCAAGCAGGCAGGATGAACCTGGTAGTGATAACTGATTCCAATCTGTGACTTCTTTTGTTACAAAGGAACAACAGTGGTTCAAGGAGCCACGCCTGGAATATTAGCAAAGCCCAAATCTCCACTGTCTGTGAGATGTGACATTGAAAGTATGCATTACAAGTTTTCAGAGGCAGTGGAAGAAAGATAAAAAATAGAAAAAGCTTAATAGCAAAATATCAATAATGATAGCAATGGTTAAAGTTTCTTGAATTTTAATCAATGCTAATGTATTCAGTCTGTCATTCACAGCCCTCAACATTCATCCATGTTTCCATCACATTCCATTCCCCCTGTGATTCTCACTACCTCTGGGGTTCTGGCCACATTGGACTACTTATCTCGCGTCACTGCTCAATCTTTTCTGGATTTCGTATCTTGATTATGCACTCTTTTGCCCTCTTTTAAAACATCTGTTTGTTAATTTTTTTTTTTTTTTATGTATCAAGAACCATTGTTCATGGTGGTGAAATAATGAATTACCAAGTCAGTAAGAATTACTTTCTCTCTCATATGTTCACTCATTCATTACATTTTGTTTGTACTCCTCGTTTATTATGTTTCATTTATTTTACATGAGAGTTTCTTATTCTGGAAAAGAATGCTTCCCGGTATCCATTCTCACCTTCTTTCTCAGTATTAGAACTTCTCATTTTTTAGAAGCATAGAAGCAGCTTTTTAGCTGCTGAGAGCATCTTTGAGGCTAAGTTTGGTCAAAGGGAAACAAGTAGAATTGGTGTGTGAAAGATCCAAAAATATCATTAAAGGAAAGAAGTGTGCCCCTTTCCCCCTTTCTTGTTGCTGTTCAGAATATAGATGCAATGGCTGGAACGGGTAGACATGCTGGACTATGAGCAGAAAGGGGATGGTGATCTCGGTTATCATGGGATTCTTCCATAGTTATATTGTACTACTTATATTTAATGAGAAGATAATGCATTTCTAATTTGAGTCTCTGTTGTTTTGGGTTTTCAATCATTTGAAGTGAAATCTAATCCTAACAATTAGACCTGTAAATGTATCTTTCTCCCACTAGATTGTGAGACCTGGGTAGTAGGTTTTATGTCTTATTTTGCATCTGTCTAAGCCACTTTCCAGCAACTAGAACAGGGCATAACATATAAATTGCCAAAAATATTTTAAAACAATATATTTATAGAATCTAATCAAGGTAAAAAATGTACTTCCTGATATTTTCTCATTACAAGGCAAGCAATGGAAAAATAATGGACAATCAAAAGGTACATGAAAGCAGTGATTACTCAGACCAGAATTCACATGAAGAATGTGCTAAAGAAACCAATACATGTTATAGATTATATCCGTGCATGTTACACAAGACACGTACACTGAGGAAAGCTCAGTTGTGAGCACAGTTCTTGTCACTGCATAAGGAATATTTAAAGCTATTTTTAGAGACTTAATGTGTTTGCTGAGATAGACTTGTTTTTTCTAGCAATATAAATTTTTGCAGTATTTACTGTTGTCAGGTGCTACAACAGTTGGGAGAGAGAATGGTAAACAATCAGGTGTAGTCTTGCCCTCAGGTATAGTTTAATGAGTAAGATTTTCATTGATTAAAAATTCTCACAGAATGAATATAAATTATTTATAAATTTATAGCATAAAATTTATAATTGATATAATTTATAATGACTATTAAGTATAATTATATAGTCCTGTAATTTATAAGTATAACAAGTTCAATGAACGAAAGATATATGCATTTCATTAGCGCACTGGAGATAGAATTGGAAGACTTTGAAGAGAGAGATGGGAAGATAGAGAGAATATGAGAATGAGTATACGAATATGGAACAACAACTGGATGATTTTATTTTTAATTTTGCAAAGGTTTGGAAATTGTCATTGGGGAGAATAGGAGAGTGAGCCCAGGATTCAAATGTTCTTCCTTACAGTTTTCAGCCCCATTTGAGGCCAGCATTCATGAATTTGTTATGGAGCTAGTTTTCCATTGCATGTGACTTTTTCCACTAGCTCTTGGCTTCATTGATGCAGCTACAAAGAAATTATACAGATATATTCACTTAGGTTTGGGATTTTTCCCAATGGCTATCACCAAAAAAAGAAATGGATCAGTCTATTAGGTGATTAGATTATGGGCAAGAATCTATTCAAATGATCACTGATGGGAATCTCAGCTCCAAAAAATGAAAGGGAGAGCATGGAGGTTTGGAAAAAAGAGAGGCCAAAGGACTAGAAGTCCTAATGAGTTTAAGTAATAGCTGCAGTTTGAGTAGTTGAACAGAATAGGGATCTCAGGTGGATAGAGTGGGTGGTGACTAGTTGGAAAGACAGGAGATAGGGTAAGGGAATGGGGTATTTCAAGTTGTAATTTTAGAGATAATATTACTAACAGGTGATAAGAGCCAGGCTGTGACCATGGTTATTGAAGTCTTGAGTGGAGGAGAGACAATCTTTGGGCATGAGAAAGTCAAGAACCAGAGTGACCTGAGCATCCAAGACACTGAGCAGGCAGTCCATGTTGAAGGGAATGTCACTAAAGATGACAGATGGTGAGGGTGTAGAGAAAGACATGAAACCAGTTTCCTTAGTCTACAATACATGAGGGAGACAGAACAGAAGGTTGGTAGATAATTACAACAGGGGTGAGAGAGGGATAAAGGACCAGAGTGGAAATTGTGTCTTTTTAAAAATTCTAATCCTAAATTCTACTTGTTCTAGAATGAATAACTCAAAACATTGTATCTAAGGTCCTCTTTTACTTCTAAATAAGCTTATGTGAAATAACTTTTACTTAAATAACAAGTCACAGTGGTATCCCTTAAGTATTTCTTATAAAGTGCACTTATGATTGTAATTAGAAATACTGATTATAATTCTATTCAGGGAAGGGGTTAGAAATGAATTGAACAAGTGAAGCTTTAAAAAATTCTATTTTGCTTAAACACTTTATTTTTTAGTCTAAGCCGGTTACTACAAGTACTATCATTCTGCTAATTAAAGCTTCTGTGGAGGATTTGTGGTACAGATAAGATTTTGAGACAGGACCAGCAATAGGCTGGCTGAGGAGAAGAAGATTTGAAAATATGATAAAATGGGTTCATATTTGTTGCATAAATTTTCCATTTATCATTTGCTTTTTAATATTTTATTTTGGTAAGAAGATATTTTTACTAAGTGCATCTTTTTATACATTCCTTCTTCCTTCATCTTCATTCTCAGAAATGAAGTAGAGTAGACGTGGTCTGAGCACTTGTTTCACTGACACTTCACATGCAGGCGGCCCCAGCCTGATGCCCGGTTGGCAGCAGCCTGAGTTCCCTGTCCTGTGTGGCCACAGCTGGGGTGAAGGGCATACACACCAGAGGAGCAGAAGGCCCAGCTTTGGCTGGCTCATGACCTAGAATAGGGGAAACATTAGCCCTTTGGCCTGGAGCAGCCCCAGTTGACCCCTAATCACTGTCTGAGCATGCTTTCACTCTCACAAGTGTCCTGCTTTATGTGAGAAATTACGAGTCAACCAGAGCTTACAGAGTGTGTGCGGGTCATTTGCAGGAACGTGAGCTAGTAGTTGGGCTGCACATAGAGGAAGCTCAGTAAAGTTATTTGGGATTAGAGCTAGTCTAGAAAAACAGCAGATACGCAGAAAGCACCAGCCTAACAGCTTGTGTAACCCTCAGCGGTTCTCAACCTGTGAGTCGCGACCCCTTTGGGGGTCGAACAACCCTTTCACAGGGGTCGCCTAAGACATAACTAGCAAAATTACAGTTATGAAGTAGCAACGAAAATAATTTTATGGTTGGGGGTCATCACACATTGAGGAACTGTATTAAAGGCATTAGGAAGGTTGAGAACCACTGCTAGAGGGAGGGAAGACACAGAACCTGAATTTTTAGTTGCTGGTTACTTTCCTTGTAAGGACTGGCTATATTTCATTTCCATGGCATGCCAGACCATAATGCTGCTTTTTAATAGAGGCTGATTGAATTCTTCATCTGTACATGATTTTTATGTAGAGAAGTGCCCTCTCCATCCGAAACGTGTTGGATATGTTATAAAATTTGTGTGTATATATATTTTACTTTTTAAAAAACTTTTGTTAAACTCCATAAAATTTACTTTGTTCCATTGTATGAGGAAAGATCTCTGCTTGATTATTCCATATATTTAGTCAATTTTCTCAATACCATCGTTGAATAATTATTTCCCCATTTATTTATGATGATTCCTTTATAAAGTTATTAGAATTCTTACTCTTTCAGGGCCGTGTATATTTTCTCATTAATCTACCTGTTGACTAATTTGCCAATACCACACTATAATTAATAAAAGATTGTGATCTGTATTCATATTTGATAGTGAAAAGTATTTTTCCCCAAAATTTCTTAGTGCCTCTTTTTTAAAAATTCAATTATAGCAATTTTAAAATAATTTTATCAAGTTACAAAAAAATGCCCAGCAAATTTTCATCTTAGTTGCATTAAACCAATAAATTAATTTGGAAAGATTTATTATTTTACAATGTCTTTCTTTAGAGTAATGTGGAATATTTTTCCTTTTATTTAAGCACTTAAATCTCTAAGCAAGATTGCACAACCTACTTAATAAGGGTTTTTAATACTTTTCTCTGAGATATTCTAAATTATTATGTATTTTTCTATTGATGTCAAATTTTTCTCTGTGATCAACTATAGCTCTATTGCTTGTATGTAAAAAAGTTAAGAATGGAGCATTTTCTTATAGTTAATTATGCTTTCTTCTTAATTCTAAGTTTGAAATTTATCATTATGAATTCTTTAGTTATATTATCACATCATCTGCATGTTATGAACATTTTTCTCCTTTCCAATCATTATGCTTCTTAATTTTTGTTTCATTGACCTTAGTTTATTGATTAAAATTTAAAATAATGTTAAATAGTAATATGCATTCTTTTCTTGCTGATTTTATTTTATTTTGTTATTTTTTTTGTTAATCCTCACCTGAGGATATTTTTCCATTAATTTTTAGAGTAGAAGGGAGGGATGGAGAGAGAGAGAGAGAGAGAGAGAGAAACAGAGAGAGAGAGAGATTGATGTTACATCGATTGGATGCCTCCTGAATGACCCTGACCAGGGTGGGGGATCGAACCTGCAACCCAGATACCTGCCCTTGACCAGGAATCGAACCCACAACCCTTCCGTCTGTGGGCCGACGCTCTAACTGCTGAGCCAAACTGGCCAGGGCTTCTCTTGCTGATTTTAATAAGTCTAGTCAGATATTTCCAAACATGTACTCCGTGGAGCACCTGTCCCACAATATGATCTGTGAAAATGAAGCCCAAGGAACTCATAATTGGGAAAACACTCTTCATTATATTGCCCCTCCTGGAAATGAGCAGTTTACCCTCTTCTATCTCCTTAAATCTTCTGTAAAACACACTTCACTAGTAAATGACTTTGCACTTTTAACTTCATGGGGTTTTTAATTTGGGGGAAAGAAGAGGGATACAAGTATGAACTGACACTGTTCTTAAGGAAAGCTAGGATGAGCCCACGGGAGCAAGCCAGGAGTCCCTGTTACTCTGACCAGATACACTTGGAGGTTCTTAAGCTCACATACTAGTAGGGAATGAGATTTCCTTTTCCCTTCTGCATACATCCTCAGTCTTTATGAATGATGGTTTCAGACTGCTCCACTCACATGTTTGTGGCAGAGGGCAAGAGCAAGGAATGCAGTCAGCACAACACTTTTAAAATTTATTTTTATTTTTAATTAAATTTATTGGGGTGTCCTGGGTTAATAAAATTATATAGGTTTCAGGTGTAAATTCTATAATATATCATCTATACAGACTAATGATTCAAGACAGAAGATTTGTCATTTTTTTGTGCAAGCCCTATTCGTCTCATGCCGCCTAGAGGAATTTGAGTGGGACCTGGGACAGGGGTACCAGAGCCTTTTGAGGTGTCCTCCTAATTAACCCAGGGGCTGATGGTAATCTGACCTCATTTTTTTATAGCTCTCTTTAGAATGTGAAGTGTTTTTTTTTTTTTCTCTTTGTCCTCAAATAAGAGTTCTAATAACCATTTCCCAGACAGAAAATGTTTCTTGATCATGGTATTAAATGTTTTCAAGGAGCACTAAAATGTTTACTGTAGATGGGGAAAGATTATTTTTTTGTCAATTAAATATTTGATATTCAGTCTGCAATTATTGGAAGAAGAAAGTGTAAAGATCTTTGAAAAGCTCTAGGAGAACCTGAGGGTTTTTGTAATTGGGAGTGTTGCAAATAATTATCAGCTGATAGCAAGGACTAGAATAAATGATGCTTTGAAATGGATTCCAACTCTAGGATTACATGTTTCTGTGAAATGATGAGTATAAACCACATCACAATAATTCTGGTATTTTGCTGCAATTAATTAATGCTTTTCAAAGAGTGACAATTACCATAATAACTATGTGACATGAGAAAACTCTCAAAAGATGACAAAGCCATGATGACATTATTGCTCTCTTAGTTTGGCTCAGAAACAATGAGGCAACTATAAAAATAACTTTATCAGCCCTGGCCAGTTTGGCTCAGCGGTTAGAGTATCGGCCTGCGGTCCAGAGAGACCCGGATTTGGTTCCCACTAAGGGCACGTACCTCGGTTGCAGTTTGTCCCCGGCCCCGGTTGGGGTCGTGTGGGTGGCAACCACTCGATGTGTCTCTCTCATGTTGATGTTTCTCTCTCTCTCTCTTCCCACCTCTCTCCCTCCTGCTCTATCTGAAGATAAATGTAAAAATGTCCTCGGGTGAGGATAAAAATAATAATAATAATAATAATAATAATAATAATAATAATAATAAAACTTTATCAGTCATTAAAAGGATAAAATGTCATTGAGTTCACTCTAAGTGATAACTATATTTCATCCTTCTATTCCTCAGAAGTACCCTTACAACAACCCTGAGTCATTTGTTCGTTTTATTTTATTTTATTTTACAATATTTTAAGGTAGCTTAAAAAAAACCCTCAGAGTATAGCATGGAAAATAATAGTGGAAAACTAAAACAAACAACATTTGCCTCATTTTTTTCTTTATGTAAAATAGATTCAAGTTAGTGTGGTTCAGTCCCCAAAAGTCATGTCCTAAAGCCCTTTCTGGGGACTATGCAAAGAGAGAAACACCAAAAAGTCGGTTTTTTTTCTTTCTCTTTCATTGTAGAAGACAAATGTTGCTAGTAAAATTACATGTTGGGTTTGTTTTCTTTCAAAACTTTAAGTATTTCACCCCCTATTTATTTTCTTCTTTTCATGGCTTCTGACTGGAAGCTGCTTTAACTCTTATTCTTGTTCTTCTGTCCACAAAGTGCTTCAGCAGCCCCCTGGCTTAATTCAAGAATTTCTTTGTCTTTGATTTTTGTCCTTTTAAATATGTATGACTACCTGTAGTTTTTCTTGTTTTAGAGTTTACTTTTAATAGTAGTTTTAGGATCAGAACAATTTTGAGGGGAGATAGAGATTTCCCATTTAACTCCTGCTCACACAGAGGCATAGCCTCTCCCATATCAACAACCCCCATGTGCTGGTGCATTTGTTCCGACTGATGAACATACATTAATACATCATAATCACCCAGAGTCCATAATGTACATTTAGAGTTCACATTCAATGTTGCACATTCTATGGGTTTGGACAAATTTATAATGATAGTTATTCACCATTATAATATCATACAGACTAATTTTCCTACTAAAAATCCCTAAAAAATTCTCTCTGCTCCACCCATTTATCCCTCTGTTCACCCTAGTCCATGGCAACCACTGATCTCTTTAATGCCCCTATCATAGTTGTCCTTTCCTAAAATGTCATAGTTGCAATCATACCGTATGTGGCCTTTTAAGTTTAGCTTCTTTTACTTAGTAATATGCCTTTACATTTTCTCCATTTCCTTTTCTTTTTTATCCTCACCAGAGGATATGTTTTTATTTTTTAGAGAGAGGAAAGGATAGAGAGAGAGGGAGAGAAAGAGAAAGAGAAACATCCATCGGGGGCCACCCATATGGTGTGGATATCAATTTTCAACTTTTTGAGGTGAATACCAAGGGGTGTGATCTCTGGATTATTAAGAGTGTGTTTAGTTTTTTAAGAAACTGCCAAACTGTCTTCTAAAGTGATTGCACCATTTTGCATTCCCACAAGCAATAAGTTAGAGGTCCCATTGCTCCTCATCCTTGTCAGCATTTGGTGGTGTCAGTGGTCCAGATTTTGGCCATTGTAATAAGTATACAGAGGTATGTCATTATTTTAATTTGCATTTTTTAATGACATGATGTGGAGCATCTTTTCATATCTGCATACTTTTCTTTGGTAAGGTGTCCCTTACGGTCTTTGGCTCATTTTTTTTAAACCTCACCCAAGGACACTTTTTTGCATTTATCTTCAGACAGAGCGTGAGGAAGAGAGAGAGAGAAACATCGATGTGAGAGAGACACATTGACTGGTTGCCACCCACATGACCCTAACCAGGGCCGGGGACAAACTGCAACTGAGGTACGTGCCCTTAGTGGTAACCGAACCCGGATCTCTCTGGTCCGCGGGCCGACGCTCTAACCGCTGAGCCAAACCAGCCAGGGCTTTGGGTCATTTTTTAATTAGGTTCCTTGTTTCCTTATTGTTTAATTTTAAGAGTTCTTTATATACTGGTTGGGGCAAAAGTAGGTTTACAGTTGTAATACAAATAAATAATAATCATAATAATAATACAAGAATAAACTGTGTTTCATGTACTCACAACTGTAAACCTACTTTTGCCCCACTCTGTATTTTTGATAACAGTCCTTTATCAGATATGTCATTTGCAAATTTTTTATTCCAGTTTGTGGCTTGTCTTTTCAGTCTTTTCACAATGTCTTTCAAATAGCAGAAGCTTTTCATTTTTAATGAAGCTAGCTTATCAACTGTTTCTTTCATTTATTGTCTTTGGTATTGTAGCTAAAAAGACATATCCATGCCCAAGGTTTCTTAGATTTTTTTCCCTATGTTATCTTCTATGTTCTGTATGGTTTCACATTTTACATTTACATTTAAAATTAATATTTGTTAAGGTTGTAATATTTGTGTCTAAATTGTTTTTACATGTGAATGTCCAGTTGACCACCGCCTGTTGAAAAGACAGTCTTTTTGCCATTCCATTTCTTTTACTTCTTTGTCAAAAATCAGTTGACTATATTTACGGGAGACAATTTCTCAGCTGTCAGTTTTGTTCCATTTATTTGCCTATTATTTTGCCAATACTACACTCTTCTTGAATACTATAGCTTTATTATAAGTCATAAAGTCAAGTGGTGTCATTCTTCCAATATCGGTGTTCTTCAGTGTTATGTTAGCTATTCTGGATCTTCTGCCTTTCCATAATAACTTTAGAATCAGCTAGTTGATATCCACAAATCTTGCAATTTGGATTGAGATTGCAATCAGTTTATAGATCAAACTTGGAAGAACTGATGTATTGGCGGTATTGAGTCTTCTTTTCCATGAACCTGGAATTTTTCTTCATTTATTTAATTATTTGATTTTTCATCGGCTTTTTGTAGGTTTCCTCCTATTGAACACATTTTGTTAGATTTATACATAAATATTTAATTTTGGGGATGCATACATAAATATTTAATTTGGGGTATGCTAACATAATGGAATTGTGTTTTTATTTTTAAATTACACTTGTTCATTGTCTTTTGTACGTTAACTTAATATTCTGAAATCTTGCTGTAATCACTAGTTTCAGTAGCATTTTTGTCAATTCTTTCTAATTTTCTACATAGATGATCATGCCATCGCGAAGACAGTTTTATGTCTTCCTTTCCAATTTGCATACCTTTCCCCCCCCCTTTTCTTACCTTATCACATTAGAAAAGACTTCCAGTACAATGTTGAAAAAGAGTGGTGAGAGTGGACATGCCTTATCTTATAGAAACACTTCAAGTTCCTCACCATTAAGTATGATGTTAGCCACAGGTTTTATTGTGGATAGCCTTTATCAAGCTGAGAAAGCTCCCCTCTGTTCCCACTTTACTGAGAGTTTTTATCATAAAAGGGTGCTGAATTTGTTGAATTCTTTTTCTGCATTTATTAATATGATCATATGCTTTTTCTTCTTTAGCCTGTTGATATGATGAATTGCATTAATTGACTTTTAAATGTTGAACCAGCCTTACATAACTGGACAAAATCACACTTAATAGTGGTATATAATTATTTTTATACACTATTGGATTTGATTTGCTAATATTTTCTTGAAGGTTTTAAAATCTATATTCATGAGAGATATTGTTTTGTACTTTTTTAATGTCTTTCTCTGGTTTTTGTACTAGAATAATGCTGGCCTCATAGAATGAGTTAGGGATTATTCCCCACGCGTCTACGTTCTCAAAGAGATTTTAGAGAATTCATGTAATTTCTTCCTTAAATGTTTGTAGAATTCACCAATGAATCCATATGGGCCTTCCACTTTCTGTTGCGGAAAGTTTTAAGTTATCAATTTCATTTTTAATAGATATAATTCTATTCCAATCACCTATTTGTGTGTGAGTTTTGACAAAATTTGTCTTTCAAGGAATTGGTCCATTTCATTGGCTATAAAAATTAGTGGGCATAGAGATAGTATTTCTTTTATATTCTTTTGATGTCCTTGGGATCTGTAGAAATGTTTCTTCTTTCATTTGTAATATTAGTAATTTGTATCTCTTTTTTTCTTGATTACCATGGCTGGAGGCTTATCAATTTTACTGGTCTTTTTAAAAACATAACTTTTGGCTTAGTTAATCTTTGTCTTGACTTCTTATTTTCAATTTAATTGATTTCTGCTCTAATTGTTATTGCTTAATTTCTTCTGCATACTTTTGATTTAATTTGGTCTTCATTTTTTAGTTTCCTAAATTGGAATTCTAGATTATTTTAAAAATATTTTTATATAATATGTTTTTATTTATTTATTTATTTATTTATTTATTTATTTATTTATTTATTTATTTTAGAGAGAAAGGAAGGGAGAGAGAGATAGAAACATCGATGTGAGAGAAACATCTATCAGCTGCCTCCTGCAAGGTGCCTACTGGGGATCCAGCCCATAACCCAGGCATGTGCCCTGACCAGGAATCAAACTGGGACCTCTCAGTCCATGGGACGATGCTCAATCCACTGAGCCACAGTGGGTGGGCTGGAATTCTAGGTTATTGATTTGGGATCTCTCTTTCTCCTTCTTATTTATTTATTTTATAATATTTAATGCTATAATCTTACTCTAAATATTCATTGCATCTCCCCAAAATTGAAATGTTATGTTTTCATTTTCGTTTATTCAAAGTATTTTTTATTATTTTGAGATTTCTTATTTGACTTAAGATTTTCTTACTTGGAATTATTTAGAACTGTGTTGTTTAATCTCCAAGTATTAGAGGATTTTCTAGCTATCTTTCTGTTATTAGTTTCTAGTTTAATTCCATTGTGGTATGAGAGTATAAATATTATGATTTATATTTTTGAATTTATTAAGGTGTATTTTATGGGCCACATAGGGCTCTTTCTTGATCAATGTTTCATGTGAGGTTAAGAAGATTATGTATTTTGTTGTTGTATGAAGTAGTCTATAGATGTCAATTATATCAATCCAGTTGACTGATAGTGCTATAGAATTCAATGATGTTATTACTGATTTTCCTGCCTGCTGGATCTATCCATTTGTGAAAGAGAGGTGTTGAATTCTCCAACTATGATAGTGGATTCATCTGTTTCTCTTTGTAATTCTATCTAAGTTTTTGCTTCTCATAGTTTGATGCTCTGTAATTAGACACGTACACATTAAGGATTGTTTTGTCTACTTGAAGAATTAATCCCTTTATTATTGTGTAAGAAATAGCCCTCTGTATCCCTCATAACTTTCTTTGCTCTGAATCTGCTTGGCCTGGAATTAGTATAGCTACTCTTTCTTTCCTTTAATAAGTGTTAGCATAGTGTAGTATATCTTTCCCTACCCCTTAACTTTTGTTTTTGTTTTTGTTTTGTTAATCCTCACCCAAGAATATTTTTCCATTGATTTTTAGATAGGATGGAAGGGAGGGGAGAGAGAGAGATAGAGAGAGGGTGGAAGGGAGGGAGGAGAGAGAGAGAGAAGGAAACATCGATGTCAGAGAGACACATTGATTGCCCCCTCCCCCCCACAGTACCCTGACTGGGGCCAGGGATCCAACCTGCAACCCAGATATGTGCCCTTGACTGGGAAATGAACCCACGGACCGAAGCTCTAATCACTGAGCCAAACCTTGCCAGGGCAACTTTTAATAATATGTGTCTTTATTTTTTAAATAGTTTTATTGTAGGCAACATATAGTTGGGTCATATTTTCTGACCCACTCTCGCAATTTTTTTGTTAATTGGTACATTTAGGCCATTGGCATTCTAAGTGATATTGATGTAATCGGATTAATGCCGATTGTATTTGTTACTCTTTTCTGTTGTTGCACTTGTTTCTCCCCATTATTTGTCTTCCACTCTTTTTCTGCCTTTTGTGGTTTTAACTGAGCATTTTATAATTCCATTTCTCTCTCTTTTCTTAGCATACCAGTTATATACATATAAATATCTTTTTAAATATTTTTAGTGTTTACCCTAGAATTTGCAACATATATTCACAACCAATCCATGTCCACTTCCACATAATTCTATACCACTTCACAGGTAATCTGAATACTTTATAGTAGTAATAATCCTAATTTCTCCCTCTCATCCTTTGCTTCATTGCTGTCATTCATTTTACTTATACATGAGCATACATAATTGAATATATTTTTCTATAGTGTTTTGAACTGATGGGTGATTTGTTTGTACTTCGTGGCCTAATTCAATTAAGCTCTGTTCTTAATTTTACTACTGAATCTTTCTTTACTTTCACAAAAACTTTTGTATAAGAATAATATTCTAAAAATAGAAAATGCAACCCATTTTTTTCACCCCGTAAGCTACACTTAACCTAACGTTTTTATGCTTAATATTTGTTCGTACTGTAGTTCATTTTTAGGGTTTGCTGAAGATGGCTGTAAATAGGTTGTATTGGCAAGGGTTGGTGGGGTTTATCAATTATAGACAGGATTCTAGTCTAGAGGGATATAGAGCCTGGCCAAGTTCTTTGAGTATTAGTAGTACTCTGACAAATAATTTTGTTATACAAATTGTTTGAGTTTAGGGCTCAGCTTAATGGGATATCTAATCCCAGTTTGGGTCTTGGGTCTTAGCTATTGTATAATCAGGATTCTTAAAGTCACTTTTGTAGCTTATTTTCCTTTTAGCTATAGCTTTTTAAGGCCTAGTTAAAATTTAACTTTATTATTAAAAATCTTTAACATACTTTACACCAGGTTCTATTAATTTGGGTTAATCCTGTGACCACAGTGGCTGGCACAAAATTGACCAATCCTTCCTGGTTAATATAGCTTAGTCACACTTTTTTTATGGCTTAATTTTTATCGCTGCCATTTCCCAGGGGAGTGGTTGAGCAAGGCATTATGAGCTACTGGTAAGCGTGCTTGATGCCTGCTCCTTTTTTGTTGTTGTTGTTCATTAATCCTCTCCCAAATAGGTTTTTTCCATTGATTTTCAAAGAGAGTGGAAGAGATAGGGAAAGGGGAAGAGAAAGAAGGAGGGAGGGGGGGAGAGAAAGAAAGGAAGAAAAGAAAGGAAGAAGGGAAGAAGGGAAGAAAGAAAAGGGAAGAAAGAAAGAAAAGGAAGAAAGAAAGAAAAGGGAAGAAAGAAAGAAAAGGGAAGAGAGGGAGGGAGAGGGGGAGGGAGAGGGAGAGGGGGAGAGAGAGGGAGAGGGGGAGAGAGAGGGAGAGGGGGAGGGAGGGAGAGGGGGAGAGGGGGAGAGAGGGAGAAAGAGAGAGGCAGAAAGAGAGAAAGAGAGAAAGAGAGAAAGAGAGAAAGAGAGAAAGAGAGAAAGAGAGAAAGAGAGAAAGAGAGAAAGAGAGAAAGAGAGAAAGAGAGAAAGAGAGAAACATCGATGTGTCAAGACACATCAGTTGGTTGC
This sequence comes from Tadarida brasiliensis, assembly GCA_030848825.1. Classification (NCBI taxonomy): domain Eukaryota; kingdom Metazoa; phylum Chordata; class Mammalia; order Chiroptera; family Molossidae; genus Tadarida; species Tadarida brasiliensis. Next base: position 81,332,056 of record CM061261.1, read on the forward strand.
CTACTGCACATGCCCTGACTGGAGCTGGGGATCAAACCTGCAACCTTTCAGTGAGCCGGCCATGCTCTAACCACTAAACCACACCAGCCAAGGTGATGCCTGCTTCTTTTAATCATTTATGATTAAAGGGCATTCTCACCCTGCCAGTATGGCTCAGTGGACTGACTGTTGTCCCATGGACTTAGAGGTCCTGGTTCGATTCCCAGTCAAGGCGCATGCCTGGGTTGTGGGCTTGATCCCCAGTAGGGGGCGTGCAGGAGGCAGGCAGCCTATTGATGTTTCTCTCTCACATCGATGTTTCTATCTCTCTCTCCTTTCCTCTCTCTCTCTCAAAAAAATCAATAAAAATATATTTTTTAAAAAAAGGGGCATTCTGGCCCTGGCTGGTTTGGCTCAGTGGTTAGAGAGAGTCCCAGGTTCGGTTCCTGCTAAGGGCATGTACCTCAGTTGCAGTTTGTCCCCGGGCCCAGTTGAGGTCGTTTGGGTGGCGGCCTTTCGATGTGTCTCTCTCACATCGATGTCTCTCTCTCTCTCTCTTCCTTCCTCTCTTCCTCCCGCTCTATCTGAAGATAAATGAAAAAAAAAGTGTTCTCGGGTGAGGATTAAAAAAAAAGGCATTCGGCCTGGCCGTTGTGGCTCAGTGGTTGAGCATCTACCCATGCACCAAGAGGTCACCAGTTTGATTCCTAGACAGGGCACATGCCTGGGTTGTGGGCCTGATCCCCGGGGGGGGGGGGGGGGGGGGGGGCATGCAGAAAGCAGCCAATCGATGTTCTCTCTCATGGAGGTTTCTTTTTTTTTTTTTTTTTATCCTCACCCGAGGACATTTTTTCATTTTTTTGGTTCAGATAGAGTGGGAGGGAGAGAGAGGAAGAGAGAGAGAAACATCGACGTGAAAGGGACACATCGAGTGGCTGCCACCCGTACGACCAACCGGGGCCGGGGACAAACTGCAACCGAGGTACATGCCCTCGGCGGGAACCGAACCTGGGTCTCTCTGGACCGCAGGCCGACGCTCTAACCACTGAGCCAAAGCGGCCAGGGCTCTCATGGATGTTTCTATCTTTCCTTCTCCCTTCCCCCCTCTCTCTAAAAATAAATAAATAAATAAATAAATAAATAAATAAATAAATAAATAAATAAATAAATAAATATTTTTTTAAATTAAAAAAGCATACTTACTAGGATGCAGATACTTTCGTGTGTAATTTCATTAAGAATTAATAGAAATACTGAGACCAAGCCTATGTGTTTATGGAGTAAGTGAACTCATCTACACATTTTCAATGTCTTGCTTTGTTATTAAGCTACATTAACAGATTGAATTTAGGTTGCATATAGGTAATGGGTTATTATAAGGCCTGGAGTGTTAATTGGGCCCCAATTTGGGAATATTAGTGATTTGGGGAATTTTCTGAACATCAATAAATATAGTTGTTTTGGATGATTGAGAGGAAATGACAGATCTAGAGGGGTAGCTGTCTAAGGAAAATTAATTCATCCAAGTAGCATGCTTGTATCAAGGGGAGAGTTTTTCCATTGAATGGTTCCATAATTATTAGGCTGAGTATATTTTGTTAGTGAATTTGCTTGATTGTATATAATATGTTTATTTGTATTAGAATGTACAGGACTTAAGCCTTGTATATTATTGTATAGATAATCTTGTTTTGGGGGTTTGGCAAGATAATAATTGTGTACAGTATAAGGTTTAACAGGGAGGTGGGAGGGATTTGTTAAGGTAGTTACTAGTATAGGCTAGCACATGTGTGCTTATGTGTATGTGTAAATATGTGCATGTGCATATGTGTAAACATGAATATGTGTATGCGTAATTATATGTGTAAATCTTCATTATGTCCTGCAGTCATTGACTGAATTGCACCTTAAGGTTGTTTGATGCTGGTGAAGAATATTTGAATCATTACACGTTCAAATCTGCCAGGTGGGGAAGCCATGATTATGTCCTGTGACCATTAACTGAATTATAGTTTTCGATGTTGGTGAATGATATTCAATATAACCTCAGCTACAAGTTGCTTGACTATGTTAAGGCCTTTGATGGCCATAGCTGGATCCTAGAATACATCAAATTTTAAAAATACCAATGGCATGATATCACAGTCATGTGTCTGCATGGGCTAATTAGTCATTAATCCATCAATATGTCTTTTTTTAAAATTTATTAATTTATTTTTGTTACAGATGTTTCTCCTTTTTTCCCCATTGACACCCTCCTCCCCGACCCTCCACCCCTTCCCCAGCTTTGTTGTCCATGTCCATCAGTTATGCATACATTCGTATAAGTTCTGTGGTTTATCACTTCCCTCCCCCCCACCCCCTCTTCTGAGGGTTGTCAGTCTGTACCCTACTTTCACATCTCTGGGTCTACCCTGTTCCCCAGACTGTTATGTTTATTATATTCCACAAATGAGTGAGATCATGTGATATTTGTCTTTCTCTGATTGGCTTGTTTCGCTTAGGATAATACTCTCGAGGTCCCTCCATGTCGTCTCAAAGGATAAGAGATCTTTCTTTCTTACAGCTGCATAGTACTCCATTGTGTATATGTGCCACAGCTTTTTTATCCATTCATCCACTGATGGGCACTTGGGCTGTTTCCAGATCTTAGCTATTGTAAATAGTGCTGCTATGAACATGGGAGTACATGTATTCTTTATGCTTGGTGTTTCAGGTTTCTTAGGGTATATTCCTAGAAGTGGGATCACTGGGTCAAATGGCAATTCAATTTTTAATTTTTTGAGGTAACACCATAGTGTTTTCCACAGTGGCTGCACAAGTCTGCATTCCCACCAGCAGTGTACTAGAGTCCCCTTTTCTCCACACCCTCGCCAACACTTGTTGTTTGATGATTTGTTGATGGCACCCATTCTGACAGGTGTGAGGTGATACCTCATTGTTGTTTTAATTTGCATCTCTCTGATGATTAGTGATGTTGAGCATTTCTTCATATGTCCTTAGCCATTTGTATGTCCTATTTGGAGAGGTGTCTATTTAGTTCCTCTGCCCATTTTTTAATTGGGTTCTTTGTCTTCCTTTTGTTGAGTTGTATGAGCACTCTATATATTTTGGAGATTAACCCCTTATCTGATGTATCATTGGCAATTATGCTCTCCCATAGAGTGGGTTCCCTATCTGTATTGATGGTTGTTTCTTTTGCTGTGCAGAAGCTTTTGAGTTTGATGTAGTCCCATGTGTTCATTTTTTCCTTTGTTTCTGTTGCCTTAGGTGATGTATCAGTGAAGATTCTGCTGCGTATGATGTCCAAAATTTTGTTGCCTACATTTTCTTCTAGGATTTTTTGGATTCACGAGTCACATTTAAGTCTTTTACCCATTTTGAGTTTATTCTTGTGTATGGTGTAAGTTGATGGTCTAGTTTCATTTTTTTGCATGTAGCTGTCCAATTTTCCCAACACCATTTATTAAAGAGGCTGTCTTTGCTCCATTGTATGCTCTTGCCACCTTTGTCAAATATTAATTGAGCATAATGTCTTGGGTCAATTTCCGGATTCTCTGTTCTGTTCCACTGGTCTGTATGCCTGTTCTTGTGCCAGTACCAGGCTGTTTTGATTATAGTAGCTTTGTAGTATAACCTGATATCTGGTATTGTGATCCCACCTACTTTGTCCTTCTTTTTCAAGATTGCTGTGGCTATTTGGGGTCTTTTTTTGGTTCCATATGAACTTCTGGAGTATTTGTTCTAGTTCTGTGAAATATGTCACTGGTATTTTGATGGGGATTGCATTGAATCTATAGATTGCTTTGGGTAATATGGACATTTTAATGATGTTAATTCTTCCAATCCATGAACAAGGTATGTGCTTCCACGTTTTTATATCTTCCTCTATTTCTTTTTTCAATGTCCTGTAGTTTTCTGCAAATAGGTCCTTTACTTCTTTGGTTAAGTTTATTCCTAGGTATCTTAATTTTTTTGCCGCGATGGTAAATGGAATTGTTTTTTTAGTTTCTCTTTCTGTGAGTTCATCATTGGTGTATAGGAGTGCCGTCGATTTCTTGATGTTAATTTTGTGTCCTGCTACTTTGCCAAATTCATTTATTAGGTCTAGTAGATTTTTGATGGAGTCTTTAGGGTTTTCTATGTATAATATCATGTCATCTGCGAATAATGACAGTTTCACTTCCTCCTTTCCAATTTGGATTCCTTTTATTTTTTCTTCATGTCTGATTGCTGTGGCTAAGACTTCCAGTACTATGTTAAATAAGAGTGGCGAAAGTGGGCATCCCTGTCTTGTTCCTGTTCTTAAGGGAAATGTTTTCAGTTTTTGCCCATTGAGTATGATGTTGGCTGTAGGTCTTTCATATATGGCCTTTATAATGTTGAGATATGATCCCTCTATTCCCAAATTGCTGAGCGTTTTTATCAGAAATGGGTGCTGAATTTTGTCGAATGCTTTTTCAGCATCTATTGATATGATCATGTGGTTTTTATCTTTCATTTTGTTTATGTGGTGTATCACATTTATTGATTTGCGAATATTGAACCAGCCTTGCATCCCTGGGATGAATCCTACTTGGTCATGGTGAATAATTTTTTTGATGTATTGCTGGATCCGATTTGCTAGTATTTTGTTTAGGATTTTGGCATCTATTGTTCATCAGGGATATTGGCCTGTAGTTTTCTTTCTTTTTCTGGTTTTGGAATTAGAATTATGCTGGCCTCATAAAATGAGTTTGGAAGTCTTCCTTCTTGAATTTTTGGAAATAGTTTGACAAGAATGGGTGTTAGTTCTTTGAATGTTTGGTAAAACTCCCCCGTGAAGCCGTCCGGGCCTGGGCTTTTGTTTGCTGGGAGAGTCTTGATTATATCTTCAATTTCCATAGTTGTTATAGGTCTGTTCAAGTTTTCTATCTCTTCCTGGTCCAGTTTTGGGAGACTATGTGTTTCTAGAAATTTGTCCATTTTGCTTAGATTGTTGAATTTGTTGCCATATAAATGTTCATGGTATTTGTTAATGATCCTTTGTATTTCTGTGGTGTCAGTTGTTACTTCTCCTCTTTCATTTCTGATTTTGTGTATTTTGGTTCTCTCTCTTTGTTTCTTGGTGAGTCTAGCTAAGGGTCCATCAATCTTGTTTATCTTTTCAAAAAACCAGCTCTTTGTTTCATTGATCCTTTGAATTGTTTTTCTGGTGTCTATGTCATTTATTTCTGCTCTGATCTTTACTATTTCCTTCCTTCTACTTGCTCTGGGGTTTTCTTTTTGTTTGCTTTCTAGTTCTTTAAGCTGTGAGGTTAGAAAATCTATTAGAAATTTTTGTTGTTTCTTGAGGTAGGCCTGTAGTGCTATGAACTTCCCTCTCAGAACTGCTTTCGCTGCATCCCATAGATTTTGTGTTGTTGTGTGTTCATTTTCATTGGTTTCCAGAAAGTTTATAATTTCTTCTTGATCTCCTTGGTAACCCATTCATTGTTTAATAACATGCTATTTAGCCTCCATGTATTCAAATGTCTTTGCATGTTCTTGTTGCAATTGATTACTAGTTTCATGCCATTGTGATCTGAGAAGATGCTTGATATGATTTCAATCTCCTTGAACTTGTAGAGACTTTGTTTGTGTCCTAACATGTGGTCTATCTTTGAGAATGTCCCATGTGCACTTGAGAAGAATGTGAATTCTGTAGTTTTGGGGTGTAATTCTCTGTAGATATCTATTAAATCCATTTGGTCTAGTGCTTCATTTAGAGTCTCTGTTTCCTTGTTAATTTTTTGTCTAGAGGATCTATCCAGTGATGTCAGCGGGGTGCTGAAGTCCCCTGCTATGATTGTATTGCTGTCGATTTCTCCTTTGAAGTCCTCCAGAAGGTTTTTAATGTATTTTGGTGCTCCTATATTGGGTGCATCTATGTTTACCAAGTTTATATCTTCCTGTTGGATAGATCCTTTCAATATTATGTAGTGACCTTCACCTTCTTTGTCTTTAGTTATGGCCTTCATTTTGAAATCTATTTTATCAGATATGAGTATTGCTACCCCAGCTTTTTTTCCCTTTCTGTTTGCTTGGAAGATTTTTTTCCATCCCTTTACTTTCAGCCTATGTGAGTCTTTTGTTGTGAGGTGGGTCTCTTGTAAACAACATATATATGGGTCATGCTTTCTTATCCAATCCGCTACTCTGTGTCTTTTTATCGGAGCATTCAGTCCATTTACATTTAAGATGATTATTGATATGTACTTATTTATTGCCATTTTTGTTTAGTGTGGTTCTGTTTTCCTTAATATTTCATCTACTAATTACAGCAGTCCTTTTAACATTTCTTGCAGTGCTGGTTTGGTGCTAATGTATTCCCTTAGCCTATTTTTTTGTCTGGGAAGCTCTTTATTTGACCTTCTATTTTGAATGATAGCCTTGCTGGGTAGAGTAGTCTTGGGTTCAGATCCTTGTTTTTCATGACCTTGATTACTTCATGCCATTCCCTTCTGGCCTGTAGTGTTTCTATTGAGAAGTCAGCTGATAGCCTTATGGGGGTTCCTTTGTAGGTAACCTGTTGCTTATCTCTTTCTGCCTTTAGGATTCTCTCTTTGTCTTTAATTTTTGGCATTTTATTTACTATGTGTCTTGGTGTGGGCTTGTTTGGGTTCTTCTTACTTGGGACTCTCTGTGCTTCTTGAAATTGAAAGCCTTCTTCCTTCACCAAATTAGGGAAATTTTCTGTCACTATTTCTTCAAATATATTCTCTAACCCTTTCTCATTTTCTTCTTCTTCGGGGACTCCTATGATGCGAATATTATTACGTTTCCAGTTGTCCCACAGTTCTCTTAAGCTGTCTTCCTGTTTTTTCATTGTTTTTTCCTTTTGGTTTTCTGATTGGTTGATTTTTTTTCTACCCTGTCTTCTAATTCACTGATCCGGTCCTCAGCTTCTTCTACTCTGCTGTTTAGTCCTTCCAATGTGCTCTTCATTTCTGCTATGTCATTCTTCATTTCCAATTGGTTTATTTTCAATATTTCTGTCTTTGCTCATGGTGTTGATGTCCTTACACATGCTGTTGAGCTTCCTCAAGATCATGGCTCTGAATTCTAGTTCTGTTAACTTGCTTAACTCCATTTCATTTATCTCATCTTCGGTGGAGGTCTCTTGTTCTTTCATTTGGCATCTGTTTCTTTGTTTCACCATTTTTGCTATCTCAGTGGTTTTTGGAGCCTGCCAAATTTTCCCTGTGGATGTTGGTGTTCTGCTGTTTGTGGCTCCCTGTACTGGGTTTGGATGAGCGTGGGAGGACCCACGTTATACACCACTGTCGAGTCTTACTTTCCTGGGTAGATTTGCAAGCCCAGAAAAGGTTCAATTATCCTCTAGCTTTTTGCCTAGAGGTTATTAGTCGTGGTTACTTGAAGAGCCTTGGGTTCTCAGTTGAATCCAATATGTCTTATATAAGGGAAAGTTGGTGCTTTTAGGTGAGATGTTCCTGAATTAAGAACCAGATGCTGGAAACAGGTCATAAATAGAAACCACCATGATTGATGGGCCCGGAGGAAGAAGAGGAGTAAATTTGTGGAAGAGTTGTTCTTTTCTCAAGGTTTAGAATTAAGAATTGATTATTGATTATGATATGCATGTTGGCTGGAAATGATTTGACAATCTGGTATGTACAATCAACAGTATGTACTATGTAATATCAGGCATGTTATTGTGAAATGAAATGGATATTCCTGTGGTAAAATAGTATATCTGAGGGCCATTTATGTATTATGTTTTATATATATATATATATATATATATATATATATATACACACACACACACATATATGTGGGGTAAATAATGAATGAATGATTATGCATAGCATATATTATGTTCTATAAATAATTTATGTACTATATATGTGATATATAACTTAATGCATGCAAGTATATAGAGGTGGATGCATTTTTAAAAATTTCAATACTGGCATAATACATAAAATTAATTTTATTCCACTCATGTAGGGCCTACCAAGGAAATTTAAGTACAATTTCAGCTTCTGGTGCTGATGGTGGAGCTTGAGCTTCTTTCTTGAGTCTTTGAGGGAATTGTTCTTCTCTGGGTTTCCAGACCAGAGTAATAAATATAGTACAAAAACTCTTCATTTTAAGAGGTTATTTTATATAGTATTTGTGAGGGATATTAATGCAATATTAAGGGAAAAGTATAGAATGGACATTAGTTGACTGATGATAATAAATGATATTCAACTGATTGTCTTCCATTTCATGTTAGTTAAATCTGCTACTACTAGTCAGAGTAAGCATTGGCTGAGAGGTCAGAATGTCATGCTCTGTTGTTGTGATGTATGGAGTATTGGTATAATAGCTAGAATTAAGATAGAGGTGATTAGAGTTAGTACACCTAGTTTGTTAGGAATGGATTATAGGATTGCATAAGCAAATAGGAAGTATCATTCTGGCTTGATGTGTGGGGGAGTATTTAGGGAATTGGCTTGGGTGTAGTTATCTGGGTCTCCCAGGAGTTTGGGTGAAAAATAAGACTAATATTACTAATGCTAAACTTAGAAATAAGAATCCTAGGATATCTTGGATTGTATAGTATGGGTGGAATGGAATTTTGTCTGTGTTGGATGGGATTCCTGTTGGGTTGTTAGATCCTGTTTCCTGGAGAAATAGTGAATGGACAATTACTAGGGCTGACATAATAAATGGAAGGAGTAGTGAAAGGTAAATAATAGGGTGAAGGTGGCATTATTGACTGAGAAAGCTCCTCAGATTCACTCGACAAGATTGATTCCAACATAAAGGATTGCTGAATGGAGAGGTGTCCTGACTGTTGCTCCTCAGAAAGATATTTGACCTCATGGTAGTACATTACCTATAAATGGTGTAGCCATTACAGTGAACAGTAAAATGATTTTGATATTTCAGGTCTCTGTACATGTATAAGATCCATAATATAGGCCTCGTTCTACATGAAGGAATAAACAGATAAATAATATGGATTATCTGTTGGCATGTAGATAGTGGATAATTCAGCTGTAATTTATGTCCTGGCAGATATGGATTATGGAGGAGAAAGCAGTTATTGTGTCTGATGTGTAGTGTATAGCTAGGAAAAGTCCTGTTAGGATTTGTAGGGCTAGGCAGATTTCTAGAAGGAATCCGAAGTTTCATCATGAAGAAATGTTTGATGGGGCTGGAAAGTCAATGAATGAGTTGTTGATCATTTTAATTAGTGGTGGGGTTTTTTGAATGTTAGTCATTATTATTATAGTTGAAATATAATAATGATTTTTCATGTCATTTGTCCTGGTTACATTCCATGTAGAATAATGATGATACATATTTGTTTATTTTAAGTACTATTTTTGTGATTGGTTTTGTTGTCAGACCAATTAAGAATAAGAAAAATTAAAGCCTTTATTTTTTCACTAAATCCTTCTCCAGGGCCCTCTTCCTTTGTATGTAGATCTAGTCTTTACCTATATCATTTTCCTACTCTGCAAAGACTTTCTTTTAACAATTCTTTGAAGGCATGCATGCCTACTGGCAACAAATTCCCTCAATTTTTGTTTGTCAAAAGAATCTTTCGTTCTCCTCTACTGTTAAAGAATCATTTTGTAGAGTATAGAATTAAAGGTTGGTGGCTATTTTCTCTCTCTCTCAATACTTTCAATATTTCAGTCCATTCTCTTCTTTCTTGTATGATTTCTGAGAACAAGTTAGGTGTCATTATTGTCTTTGTTCTTCCATAGATAAGGTGTTTTTCCTCTTTAGGAAATCTTTGATTTTTATTTTTTATTTTTGTGTAGTTTAACATAATATGCCTAAGTATAGTTTTGGGGGCATTAATTCTACTGGTCTCTGAGCTTCCTGGATTTGTGGTTTAGTGTGTGATATTAATTTGGGGAAATTCTCAGTTATTATTATTTCAAATATTCTGTTTCTTTTTCTTCTTGTCTGGTATTCCTATTAGTTGTCTGTTACAATTTTGTAGTTTCCCCACAGTGCTTGGATATTGTTCTATTTTTCAGTATTTATTCTCTCTGCTTTTTCTTTTTTCAGGTTTCTATTGAGATATCCTAAGCTCAGATTCTTTCCTCAGCCATGTCCAAGGCATTATTCATTTGTTGTTAGTGTTTTTATCTCTAGTATTTCTTTTTGGTGTTTTCTTAGGATTTCTATCTCTGCTTGCATTGCCCATCTGTTCTTGCATGCTGTCTACTTTATCAATTAAAACCCTTAACATATTAAACATAGCTGTTCCAAATTCACAGCCTGATAATCCAATGCCCTGCCATGTCTGTTTCTAATGCTTGCAGTGTCTCTTCAAATTGTGTTATTTTAGAGTCTTTTAGTATGTCTTGTTATTTTTTCTTAATAGCCAGATATGATTCACTGATAAAAGGGACTACTGTAATAGGCCTTTGGTAATGTAGTAAGGTGTGGAAGGAGGGGAAGCAGGGGAAGCATTCTCTAGACCTATGATGATGTCTCGGTCTTTTCGTGAGCCTATGCCTCTGGGTTATGAACTTCACATGTGCTTCTCAGATTTCTCCCCTCTTAGGTAGGACAGGATGGCTGGAGTGGGCTAGAGTTGGGATTTCCCTTCCCCCGGGTTGTTTAAATATGACAAAATCCAAGTAGTTTGGCTCTGGTGAAATAGCTCTTCCTGAAGGCAGATCTCATTGAGAACAGAATGCTGTTGTCTATTTTCAAACTGGTTCCTTTTCCCTGCCCTCTGCTGGAAACACAAGGGGATTTTTCTCTGAAATTTGTTGTTAGGACCTAGTAGATCTGCTGGAGATAATGACTCACAAAAACATGTGTGGGGTACCCTGTGACTGGATCCTCCTTGGGTTTTAAATTCTCAGACTTGTCCACACTGAGCCTCTAGCAATTTCTAAATTACAGTCCAGGTTTTCCTACCCCAGCACTGGTTCCCACCTAGATTCTGCTTATGTGTTTTCCCCCAGTAAATTGTGATTCTTTGTATTTATTGTTGGTCTCTCCAATCTGGGGGGGGGGGGTGGCTGGTTTGCCCTATGACCTCACTTCTCTTAAGGTTCCAAGAAGATTCACTTTTTCAGTTCAGATTTTTACTTATTAAGATGAAGTAGCAACTTCTAAGTGTCTCACGTGCTAGATGGACTGTAAACCAGAAGTACTTTGCAGTTTTTTGTTGTTTGTTTTGTTTTATTTTAATGTTTATCTGTTTGATAGACCTGCAGTTTCTGTGTTCCTGTATGTGAGTTACCTATATTTATGGTTGTGTTTCTGTCATTAATTTTGGAAAGTTCCAAGACATTTATTAATACAAATATTTCTTCTTCTTCATTATGTTTTCCTCTCCTTCTGTTATTCCAATAATCCATATGCCATATCTTTTTAAATTGTTCCACATTTCTTAGATGTTTGGTCTTTAAAAAAATTTTTTTTCTGTCTTTGCACTTCAGTTTGAGAAGGTTCTATTGGCCTGTCTTTAAGTGCATTTTTCCCCCCTCATCGGTCCAATCTACTGATGAGCCCAGCAAAACCTCTTGTTAGAATGTTTTTTATTTCTAGCATTAATTTTCATTTATTCTAGAGTTTCTATCTCTCCATTAACATTACCTGTCTGTTCTTTCATGTTGTCTTCTTGATCCACTAGAGACCTTAACATATTAATCATATTATTTTAAATTTCCTGTCTGATAATTTTAAGCATCTGGTCTGATGCATCTTTGTCTCTTCTCATTGTGGTTGTCCTTGCTGTTTTGCATGGCTTGTAATTTTTTGTTGAAAGCCAGACATTTTTAGTGGGTAGTGGGAACTGAAGTAAATTGCTTTTAGTGTGAGGATTTATGTTCATGGGTCTAGGCCTTGGGTATGTGGAATGTTTGCTGTAACCATGGGTGTCAGACGCTTCAAATTCCTTTAGCATCTTTGGTCCCCCCCATGCCCTTGATTTTTGGCTTGCTTACATTCTCCTCAGAGAGTATACACCCTGTAGTTTATTTAGCTGTAATCCACTATTATTCTAATGAAACTCTATTGGTGTAGTGATAAGGTGTGTGGGAGGGAGAGCATTCTATAACGTTATGATTAAACCTCAGTCTTCTAGTGGTCCTTTGTCTCTGGGCTCCAGCCTTCACCAGGGTTTCTTTGGTAGTATAGCTCCTCGCCTCTTAGTTGAGACAGGAAGGATTGTGAGGAAAGCAGAGTGGGGGAGATTGTCTTTCCCCCAGTTGGAGTAGGCTCTGGTAAGTCTTTTCCCATGAAGAAGAAATTGTTTCTATGGAGTATATTCCTTATTTCACAATGATTACTGTTCTTTTCCTGGGCCATGAGGGGATCTTGCTTGGATCTTCGCCTTGACAACCAGATAGGGCCCCTGCAGATCCGGTCCTTGACAGTGGGCTCTCTCCTAAGAAGGCCACCCACAGAAATGTATCAAATTCACCGTTTAAGTGTGTCTACCAGTTGATGTCAGTGCCGCTGTTCCAGGCAAGCAGACCTCTGCTGTGGCTCTCTATTGGTGTATCTTCCCACATCACTGGGTGGCAGTTTGCCCTGAGTCCTCAGTTCTTGATGGGTCCAGGAAATGTCCTCGATTTTCACTTTGTTCATCTTTTTCTTGTTATTAGCGCGGGAGAGACAACTTCCAAGCTCTTTACATATTAGAGCTAAAACTGGAAGTACTCTTTCCTTGATTTTTGTTCTATGGACATTGACTTTTTAATGTAATTGTCTTCTCCCCATTTTTTTTTTAAAAGAGGGCACTCCTTTTCAATGATACAGCCTAGGTGTGGTACAGCCTCCATTAATGGAGACTGTTGGCATTTTGAATAAAGGTTTTTCAAAAGAACTGAGGATAAGGCAGGGAAATTATCATCACAGAAAGATTATCTGATTTATAGGATAGAGATGACTTTATTTGAGTTTTGGATTACCCACAAGTGACCTCTTTGGCCAAGCTTCTAGTCTGCTTCTCTGTGGCAAAGGTCATATTATCTCTAACCTCCTAGAGCCTTCTCAAATATTTCCACACTCAACACAGATCAAAGATATTGAGAGACAGACAGAGGAGAGAAATCCTTCAAAGCATGTTCTATCCGGAGATCTGGCCTTTTCACGTAAGCCTTCCTTCAGTGGGCATTTATCCTCTTACCTTTCGTTACTATCTTGTCTCAAGGTCTCAGCAGCTCAACCCTCCCCAGAAAGTAACACTTCGTCTTAAGGCAGAGGAAAATTAGGAATAAAAAAAATTCATATGTGTCCTGGGTAGTGGACACACAGCAAGCATTTGTCTAATAAATGAATGAATAAACCTAGTCTAGGAATTTGAATAGAGGAAAATAGATTTAAGGAAAGATAATAAATTGGTTTTGTTGGCTTTCTGATGATCTCACTCTTCCAGAACACAGGAGGGAAATATTGATTGAAAGAAAGAAAATAAAAACTAAGAAAAATGGTTGTTGAAATAATTTGCCTTTACCAAAAAAAACAAATAGGGCAGGTATTTTGAGCATTTGGAATTGAGAATAAAATTAAGGCTGTTTTAACAAGCATAATAGCCTATTTTATATCTTTGTACTCAGCCCTAACACCCCAAACACGTTTTTGATCTCCTCCAATTTGTCCTCCACAGTACACTCAAGATTTTCCAAAATACAAATCTGATTATATAAATTTCTTGCTGAAAATCTCTGAATTCAGCAAGAAATTACTTAATACTACCTGAAATTAATCAAATATATTTATTTTGGTATTCAAAGCCAATTCTTTATCTTGCCTAAAATCTTTTTTTTTCTAGCTGCATCTATAACCATTCTTCCTCAGATAACATGTCCTACAATCAAAAGTCTCAGCAATTCCAACACAAACCTTGCATTTCTACCTTGTCTGTAGCTACAATGTCATAGTTTGCTTGTTGAATTACGATGCATCTCTTAAAACTCAGCTCACTTCCTGTGTAAAGGCTTTAGTGAGGAGTCCTTCCTTTTGGCAGGTTCAGGTGCTGTGTACTGTTTCATTATTTAACCTTTTGTAGTAGAAAAAACAAATTTATAAATTTGTATTGCTTCCTACAGCAGCCATATCCAGTTAATCAGTTAATCAGTGGGCCTTTGCTGCGTAGCATGGAAGGTGTAAGAAGCAGTGTCCATGGCTAAGAGCACAGACTGGAGTTTCAGCGACCTACATCTGGAAGCTCTGCTCTGTCTCAAGCTGTACCATGTATCCAGTTTTTGTTAAGTTGTGTCACCTCTATGCCCTGGTGTCCTCAACTAAAAAATGCAAGTGATAATAATAAAACCTAACCTTTTGGGTCATTATGAGGCTTAAATGTGTCAATCCTTAGAAAAGTGTTGGACAGATAAGTACACAATAATGTTTGCTGTGTTCATGACTATGAGCCACATGATGGTGGTGATGGTGATGATATGCTGAATTGGAGGTATTGAACTGCTTTGTCTAATAAGTGGTGGAGATATTTGAGTTTGGTTGGTGGAGGAGTGGGAGGAATCCAGGAAGAAGAAAACAGACGTTAACAAGGCTGAGCAGAGAAGGAACACATTGTTGGTACTGTTGGGTAGAATGAACTCGAGAAAACAGACCCGTATTTTGCTCGTTATTCTGTGATGTTACCATCCCCTAGCCCTATCTTCCATATAAGATCCCTGAATGTATATTAAGAATAACAATTTTGGTGCCACGGGATTCCTTCTGGGTTGTGAGACATAATGAGTTCTAGTTCAGTGTAGTGTGGGACACAAACACATTTGCATGTGTGGACAAATTACTTTAAATTGCAAGTGTGTAGACACTTGCAGTGAGAAGGCAGTACCCATATCTTATTTATACTGTAAATAGCACCTTCCAGCTTTCACTGCCTCTGAGAGAAAAATAACAAGGGCAGCAAGGATATTAGTATTGTCCCATAAGTAAAACCACTAGAATGTCAACACTTTCTCTTTCTTTCCACTCCTAAAAACTATTCCTTAACCATCACCTGTGGGCATTCCCGAATGTTTCCCTTAGGCGTGCTCAGTTGGCTGATAATTTGTGTTTCTTGCTGCTTTCTTCTTCTATTAATAACCCTATAGTCATCACCACTCCTAGTTTCCCCAATGGAATAGCCTTTTTCCATCTGATTTCTAATAATACCTCTTGTGTTTCAACCTTTTTTCACCTTTTCCATTTCAATTCATTTTGGAACTTGGAATACTGCCCTAAGGGTGATTGGAGAACAATAAAACGGATCCTTCTTGCTATGCAACCCAGACATTCCATCCCCAGTAACTAGGTACCCAGAGTAGAGCCCTTGAGGAATGATCCCCATTTTTCTGGAGATGCACTGCCCAGGAGGGAAAGACAACCTTTGTTCCTCCCTTGTATTTGAGAGCTTAAGTCCTGAGGACACCGATCCATTTTAATACGTTTTATCCACATTTCTCCTAGGAAGGCTCTAAGAGTCTCATGCACATTAGTATGTTCTGATGAACTTGCATTCCGTACTGGGTCCCCTCTGACACCTTTTTAGTAGAATTGGACCCTGCTAGAAGCTTGATATTCATTTATTCCAAGCTCAGGGCCATTGTACTATAGCTTTTCTCTGTTCCATTCCTTATCCATGTGAGTGTCAATCAGCTTGGAAGTCCATTAGCACATGTGATGTTTTAAGAGGTATCTCTTTTTATGGGTTTCTTAAACCATTAGCAGCAATGTGTGCTGTTGAGGTAGCCTCATATGAAGACAAAATATTTAAAATTCTGGATTTTATTATACATGGAAGATAATCATATTCTAAGGTGTACTTTCTGAAATTGACGTGACCTTACTTAATTTTACAAAGCAGAAAATTAAGTAACCTGGTCTGAAATAATTGGACAAAGAGGCCAAGTTCCATTTAGTCTACCTTATTTGTAATTTGAATGTTGTTTATTTTCTTAAAATATTTAGTCAGCTTATGTTAATAAAAGTCATAAAAAACAGCAATTATAATAAGTGAATAAAAGAAGAGGGAGACAGAAGACACAGGTGTCTGGGATAAGTTAGTTTCAGCAAGAGGGGACCATTTAGCTCTGAGCGTCCTGTCAACAGGGTCAGATGCAGAGACAAATCAGGGTTGCTGCTGACATCTCTCACATGCTTACTATGTGTCAGGGCCAGTTCTAAGGGTCTTTTTTATGTGTGAAGTTCTTTTACTTCCACAGCTGCCCTTTGAGACGGTATTGTTGACACCCATATTGTACAGATGAGTAAACTGAGGCAAAATAAGGCAAATAGGATGTCCAGGGTAACAGCTAGTACATGAGAGAGCTGGAATCTGAAATCATGCAATATGACTTCAGAGTTTATGCTCTTAACCCAGATGATTCTCTTGACTATCCAATAAGAGTCCATTAAGAGGTAAAAGTTTTTCCTTATCCTGCTTTGAAGAAAAATGTAATTAGTGTAGCCTTAGACTGGGTAATGTAATAGAAATATTAAAATCAAAGACTTGGTTACAGTTTTACAAAAGAAACAATACATTCTCATGTCTATTTCTTATGTCACTGTCCTAGGAGAATAGCATTAACCCATAACTAGAGGTATGGACACTTTGGTTTATTATGCTATAACTTAGCCCAAGATTCGGGTTTAAAGGTACTGGGAGAAGCTTAGTGACTATGTCTCTTAGACCATCTTGCTAGTATGTCAGATATTTTGAGCTAGATTTTGGAAGTGTCTGCTTGAAATCAATGTGCAGTTGGTTTATTTAGCCAATGCTTAAAAACACAGTGCAGAATATTGATTAAAGTTCTATACCTGTAGAAGTCAGAATGCTGTTTTGTAGGTTGTTGTCTTCATCTGATTGTGCACAGGGTATGTGTCAGGGATGGCTTGCTCTATCTCCACATAGACATAGGGTTTGGTAGGGTGAACTATGGAACTGGGCAGGACAAATTTGGGCAGGAAAAAATTAGTCTTATCTAGAAAACAAACATAGTATAAGATGTATATTTATATATTATCATTGTATTTATATTATGCATGCAATTTACTCCATTATTTAAGAGTTAAAGAGAAACAAGTAAATATGAGATCATAAAAGTAAATATAAGAATGTGTTCTCTCTAATATTTAGAAAAAGTCTAATTTATTAGATGTTGGGTAGTCCTTACAATTACATTTCTCAAGAAAATACCATATGGTGAGAGTTTATATATAGAGAAAATTACTAAATAGCTCAAACTTTTTAAATAGTTCTACAAAAATAAAACATTATTTTTGTTTTCAAAACATGTCCTACATATAGACTCCTTTTTTCCTATTTTAGTTAGCCATCTTATACTCCCCCTTCCTTCACTTTCTTTTGGAAATAGAAAGGAATACAGGGTGGGGGGAAGCAATTGAGCCTGTAATTTACTCTAGCAAAGAGAAAAACTGTTTCCAGATAAAAAAGCTTGAAGTGTTTTTTGATTAGTTACTGTTTGTTGTTACTCTCTCCACCAGTAGGGTGCAGGATGTAGCAATCAATAAAATCTCAAACTTCTAAGGGGTTAAATGAGGAGTGGATGCTGTTCATTCAGAGTTACTGTTTAACCAAGTAAAACACTGTTATTTTTTTCCTGATATATATGTTCCCGATTAATTCTATTAAGTCCCCCAAAGAGAGACTGATAACTTGCAAAATTCTGTATTGTAACAAATCGACACCTTCCTCAGTTCTCCAGAGTACCTATTTCCTTTCAGGGATTTCAAGAAAGTATTTTCCAATGTTGGTAAATAATTAAGTAGAAATTTACTATATACTTCCACCTCTGTCTAGTTGTTATATTTTAGGAAAGAAGACAACGTAAACATTTATTGTTACTACGAGAGCCAGATATCAAATACTGAGCAGCATCACACGCACCCGACCCTCTTCCAGGCTGTGAGTTGTGAAAGTGAATGGAACAAAAGCTCTACTTGCAGAGAACCTGCACTCTCCTGAACGGAGGCAGGAGAGCCACACAGAAATCACCAACTAAATAAAATGGTTGTAGGTGCTCATCATTATTAGAAAGAAAATGAAATAGGTTGGAGACTGGAAGGGTACTCAGGTGGTTAGGAAGACCTCTCTGGGGACTAAGAGTTGGTCCCTAACTCCATGTGGGCTGTTTTCTAATAGCTCATTTTCAGGTCTGTGGTTTGCCACTGAGAACTATTTTTTTCCTGCTAAAAATATAACCTTGGTGATTATATCCCTAAAATGGCTCATAAAAGACTTCAGAAAAAAACAAAGCAAAAGAATGTTTGATTCTGGTTGTGATGCTTAAGTAGTAGTCTGCTTTAGCCACACCATTTGACTTCTCTAAGACCCTTCCTCACCTGCTCTATCATGATTATAATATAAATAATAAGGTTATTGAGAGCATTAAAGATAACTTATAAAAGGGGCCTACTAGAGTGCCTGGCATATAGAAATAGTAGTAGATATCGAGAATCTCTAATACAATCTTCTAGATCAGGAATTTGACAAGCATTTTCTGTGAAGGGTGAGATAGTAAATATTTTTTACTTTATGGGGCATATAATCTCTATTGCATCTACTTAACTCCCTATTATAGTGTGAAAACAACCATAGACAACATGTAAGTGAATGAATGTGGCTGTGTTCCAATAAAACTTTATTTATCAAAATAGTGAGCAATTGGGAATTTTCCTGCTGGCTGTAATTGTATGACCCCTTTTCTGGAATATATGTATAGTTATAACTGTATTGATAAAAGCATTCGTAATTGGAGTATAGGGGAACCCAATAATCAAATGTGGCACTCATTCTGTGATAAAGAACATCAGTGACCTTTCTCAGTGCCAGAAATTTGTCTCCACCCTTTTAGAGCAGAAGGGACTGGACTCTCCTAACTACCCAATCTTTCCTTGTTATAAATCAGAAATAGTCCATGGCCTGGCCATCCTTCTGCAACGGGACAGAGAGGTGGTTTATTTGTTGAGAAAGTAGGCATGGGGTTCAAGCCTCTTAAGAGCATATTGTAGGAACCCTGGGTTCTCAGGATGTCACTTTATTTTCCTTCCAACATGCCCACATACTGGCCCATCTCCTCCCTTTTTCTGGTCTGGGCTAGAAGATTTGAAACTATGCAGTTGCATCAGAATCACCTGGCAGAGCTTATGAAAAGGCAGATGGCTGTGTCATAACTACTGTCACCCCTCACCCCAGCCCCTTCTGACTCAGATATAACTGGAAGTGCTTCAGAGACTAGATTCTTACCACAGACAAACTTAAAAATTTTTAAATGCCTTCATTTATCTTTTAAAATCGATTTGAGTAAAAATCGATTCAATCGGGCAGTGCCAGACCAGAAGTAGTTAGGAGCACTCTGCCAACCAGAGAGAGGGGAAGGACTTATGGAAAGTGCAGAAACAGAGGAAATTATTTGATTGGCTGTAGCTGAAAGCCTAGTTGGCTGTTTGGGATTAGCTGTCCTTAGCAGCTGGATTTTGTAACCGTGAGACATTTATAGGTACAGATTTTGGTTTCGTAGGCTACCACAGCATGACAGCCACATCAGTCTAATGGGCTCCTAACTTGATTAATTTCACATATCCTTGCACATTCAGCTAAGACTTTCTGAGACATACTGTTCTAGGTAAAGAATGTCGGGCTTCCGAGGGACATGCCTGGCTTAAAGGCTGGGCTCCTCCTCTGAAGGAGAAAAAAAGGGATCTTTCTTTTCTCCTCTTTCTCTCTCTTCACCAGGTGATTTCTGCCACCGTAGGGACACCTCTCACTGCCTTAAGTAGTCAGTTTGGTACCCAGGGAAGCACACTGGGAACTGAGGGTGATGAGCAGTTGGGAGAAAAGTGGAAGCATGCATAAGAAGTATGCAACCGGGCGGGCTGCCTGACCTTAATTTGCCCTTGAGATTTCGCCCAGCCCACAGAGACTGGCCCCGTGTTAGGTGCCACCTATTCTTTGTGGCTGGAGAAGCATTAGGTGTCACATGTGACTCATAAGAAGGTGTAAACATTTTCATAATGAAAACCTATCTTGTACATTTCCCTGTGTTCTCCTCTCCCCGCTAAAAGGTAATGGAAAGATTAGTCAAAACTAATTTGGCTGTCATTTCCTGAGAAATACTTCTCTGGGGTAAAGAATTGTTGGGGTCAGAGATAAACAAAGATGATATTTATGGCATAACAAATTTTGCCATTAGAGAATTAAAGGGACCAGGAATTTGACATGTGGTTTGTGTCCATAGGGAGCTCATTTTATTTTCTGATCACAAGTCAAGGCTTTATGTAAATCTGAGGGTTTTTCACTGATGTGAAATAAATTGTTCGAGAAGCAGGGTAGCATGGCAGTTAAGATTCTGGCACGTTTTAGCTGGATGACATTGGAAAAGCTAATTTTACCCTCCTGTGCCTTAGGTTTATCATCTGTAAAATGAGGATGATACTGCAGCCTTCATGTATATGATAAAGGGGTAAGAAGTTATAGCTACCAGAACAGCAGGGACACACAGTCACGCTCGGAGCGCGCTGGCTTACGGACCAGGCATCGTGCTCTTGATCTGGTACTGCGGAAAATGGGGTCAGTCTTGCCCTGAGCCTCCCTTTTCATGTTAAAAAAAAGTAACAAGAGCCAAATTTTTAATGTGTTTGGTGGGAGCTTCTTATAGAAATATGAAATACATGGCACAGGTGTTTCAACAGAGGGGCCCAGATCATGGGCAGAGGAGCTGAAATCACCTCTTCACCACTTACCGGTGTATCACAAAGGACAGGACAAGTGAGGCTGCTGGTACTTCAGTTTCCTCGTGGGGAACAATGGGATAATAACAATACATGTATTATTGAATTCACAGTAGGATTGAGAACTAGTGTATGGAAAACCCTTAGTTCCTGCCTCATCATAAGAGCTCAAATTATTCATCATTGGCATTATTTTAACTTAAGGGGAAGATGTGACTGACAGAGGAAGGGGGTGGGACATGGAGGGATTCCCATGGCTCAGCAGGGAGAAGGGGGCCCTCATGGCCAACTTGGTGTCTTTTATAGGTAAAGGATGAGGGTTTGGAGCCTGTCTAAATTATAGTCTTAAAGAATTAGAAAAAGCAACCCATAGAGTGTAAATTAAACATTTTATATATGATACTTTTTTTTTTTTTTTTTTTTTTTTTTTTTACAAAGAGTCCTTTATCCGATTGCTAAATAACTGTGTCCAAAATAGCAAGAGGAAACAGATTAAAAAGTAGGTCTGGCTCCGCCTCACTTTCTGACTCTCCGTTGCTTTGCTGTACGTGCAGACCCCACGGGGACCCCGAGCGAGCAGCCTCCGCCCGCCTGTGCAGACGGCTCTCTGCCTGGGCTGCGGCGCGGGCCCTGCCGCACCTTCCTGTAAACACTGGGACACGCTCTTATGTTTTTCGTTTGTGTTCGGTTACATCGGTCTGGCAAGACTTGTTGGTATGTTCTAAAATTAAACAACACTGCTGAGGGCAGAAAGGAGTAACAACCTGAGATTCTAAATTGTATTAGTGTGGACCCCCAAACCTGATCTATTTTCATACTTACTGCCATGTTTTTGTGTGCTCATTTTACCCCTGGACAAGGGCGTCTAGCCCAGCTGTCAGCACAGGGCCTGAGCCAAAACCCTCCCTGGTGACTTGCAGACCCTTCATAAGTGTCATTGCTTTTCTAATCCTTCTCCCACATCTGACTGCAGAGGAGCACGGTCCTGCAGGTTACAGGCATTTCATACGATCCGGATGAACAATTTTCCTAATGAGTTTTTTATTAAGGAAAAGACAAAAAAAATCATCTACAGGCAAAGGAGAGAGAAATCAAAACATTTTCTGGTTTGAAGGTCTCCAAGGTTATAAATGTGTCAAAGGACGGGTACCATAAATGAGGAGGAAACCGAGGGTACTGTATGTTTGTAACATGTAAAAGGAACAACCCTTTGAAATTCAGTGTGAACTGATGGGACTGGATGGGGTGTGGGGAGGTGGAGGCAAGGAAAACAGGATTCAGAACAGAAGACCCAGCTTCTTGTCTTGGCGGGAACAATTAGGAGAGCCCCCAAACTCTGAGCTTCAGTTTTAGAAAGTGATTATGAAAACTTCTGTCTTCCCCGTGATGGGGCGCAAATGAATCAATATATATGACAGTGCTTTCTACAAAGCTCAAAATTGTCTACTAAAACTTATATTTTAAACATGAACATTATGTGTTTGTACTTATGTAATACATTAAGAATATCTGTGCAGTTTCTTATATTCTGCTTCGTATTCAGGAGGTACTGCCTGGGGCTTGACGAGGTGGGAGAGGGAGATAAAAAACTGGGTAATGTTATTTGCCCAACTGAGCCGGCTTTCCTTTCCAAGCACCCATATCTGCTTGTATATTTAGGAGTCCTTTCAAATTATCAGCAGAGCTGGCCTTTTCTGTCACAACACCAACAGCAATGTTTAGATTAATGAGGAGAAAATGTTGCTGGCCCAAAGGACTGGCCACCAAGCAGCGTGCCCAGTACACAGGTTTTGCTTTACCTATGGGCAGATTCGCACTTCACAAAGGTCTTCCATTTTCAAACTGTTTCTCCTGACCCTCCAGGCTTCAGCCTCACCTAGTCTGGACAAGGGGTCAGTCACTGTAGCTGAACCCCTCTGGGGTCCAAGACCAGGTGAGGGGTGAGCTTCTGGAGGAAAGATTTCCAACTATAAGTGGCTTTGGGAAGAAGGACACACCAATGAAGTCCTGTGGCGGAAAAAGTCCCAGGAGAAAGAAATCCAATGCAAACATGACATCGTGGTCCCCAGTGGGACTTCCTAAGTCAAAGACCTCATGTAGAAATCTGAATTGGACCTTTGGCATCGGCAGTTTCTGTAGCGGAGCTGCATGATAGTGACGAGAAGGAAGGTCAGTGACCGAGGAGTGGAACAGGCCCATCATCACATCCCCATTGCTCTGGGGTCCAGCACGAACTCCACACTTCATGGGACACACAGCACACAAGTGATACATCAAATCCCCCCCCCCCCAAATCATAAGAAATTCTTATTTCATCAGCAAAAATAAAAGCAAAACCCAACATGCGGACATGTTATGAGGCTGCAGTTCCATTGTCAAACGGGCCCCTCCCCAGGGCCAGCCCCACTGGGGAAACTGTTCATTTTGCCGTCATCAGAGGTGCCACCCGTTCTCCGGGGTCTGGTGTGTTGTACAAGGCATCCTTCCTCTCTGTTTCTACAGCGGATGGAAAATGTGCAATAATAGACGTTTCTGTTTTTAATAGCTGTTGATGAAAGATTCCTCAGAATGAAAGGTTTGTCGTAGGCAACCTTGTTATAATTTCAGGTTGTCAAGTGAGGTGAAAAACAGTTCCCTGGTATCATAGTTTGCAAACAAAGCATTTATTGTAGAAGAAATGTTTTATCTGAAGATGTTTTATTTCAAATGTACCTTTTTTAACTTTTATGAACTTTTCCTTGTCTGCTTGCCTTCATTCTTTGCTGTTGGTTGGATATATAGGTGCCAGGCAGTTCCTATATATTTTATTCATTCATTGTTTAGTCTACTCTTTGTCCTCAGTGTGATTCAAAGCTCCCCCCATCTGAAACCCAGACCTCTTTTTCACCTGCAGCTGGAGGGTGGGCTATTCAGTTCCCTCTGCTTTTTTTTTTTTTTTTGCTGGGGTATGTGCAGAACAGGGGCCCAGGAGGTGTTGCTGGCTATTGAGATTGGGGTGCCCGGCTGTGATTCTCTTCTGCAATGTCATTGGTATTCCAGCTGCATAACACACTCCACTAAGGCAGAACTGGATGCTACTGGTATTTGGGGATGGGAAATTTGTCTAAAGCTTCCTAAATTCTCCTATTTTAGGGTGGATCTTTTGAAGCTTTGATTTCAACAAAGGCAGTGAGACCCAGTGATTCAATGCTCCGAATTCCTTCCCCTTCCCCCCAGCAGCTTTGCCTGTTTCCTTCTTCATCAGAAGAGAAAGTCAAATAAGACAAATGGAGCTCATGAGTTTTGGCCACTGTCCTGTAGTCAAGGGTGGGGAGGAGGTAAAGGAAAGGAGAAGGAGGACGGGAAAGGGGTGGGGGTGCCACCTAAAATCTCTATTTTTGTAGAACTCTTGTCCTGGGTGTCAGCATCTTCCTGCCTTGACTCTTCAGAACACCCCAAATGGCAAGTCAGGACAGTTTCTACTTCTGGAGCCTTATGGTGAGGGCGGGGAGAGCTTTGTGTTCTTGAGGGTTGTGGACATACTTTCCTAGGTGGTCCACTCACCCCTCATTCTCCCTTCTTCTAAACCAGGGATTGAATAATGGGGTTTTCAACATTCCTTTCTGCTCATCCGTCTTTGCTTGGATCTTTTTCCTGAGGAAGAAATCACATGAATGTGCAACATTGACCAGATTTTCCTGGCTCCCACTTTCCAATATTCATAGGACAAAGCCGTTCCTTCCTTCCTTGTTAGTAGGATGCTCATGTAATAACTTTAATTTTTTACTTTTAGGAGTTTATCTAATGTACTTTTGGGAAGGGCGTCATTTCACCAGCATTATTTCGTCCTCTTCCCCAGAGGCTCGTGCAGACGGTGCACACACACTCCGCCCCGCACTTAGGCGCCCTCGTCTCTTCCTCCTGTGCAGGACGCAGCTCAGTGTGGCCCATCGCCCACCCCCCCCCCCCCACCTGGCTCCTTCGCGCCTCTCCAGAAAGCTCACTCCATCCTCAGACTCTGCTTCCAGCAACAATAAACTGCCGGAGTCACTGTGCACACCGTGCTATTCCTCTGCCCTCGCCTGTGTCCTGAAAAGCCCTTCCCTGACACTTCTGTCTTCTGTCCTCCCAAACACGCTCAGTTTCTCCAGGTATTCTCCACAGCTCCGGTCTTTGTGACCAGACAGCCCCAGTTGCCCCCCACCGCCCACTGAGGCAGGGTCTGTGCCCTTTTCTGGCGTGCCTGGCATGTTCCTGTCGTCACACACTGCACGGTTACTCTGTCCTTTGGTAGGACAACCATCTGCACTCTGTCCCTCTCCTCCACTGGAAGTGACTCTGCAGGAATAGTTTTTTGAACCAGAAACAATGCCTAGCACATAGGTCAGAAAGTATACGCTGGTTAAGATGAATGAAAATTAAAAATGAGCTAAGAGGCTTACTATTCCCTGGGGTTTACTTCGTAGTAGACCTCAGACTGTTTCCATCAGCAAAGGAACTAAGAATGAATCTGTTGTGGAATCTCTAGCCACTTGCTTTGACACTGCAGCTGAGTGCTTGAAATATGTTGAAACATTTCTCGTGGGCAGCCCAGTCTAATCCCTTCCCCAATTACCAAAAATATGAGAAACGAAACAGTCAAGGGGAAAAAAGGTGCCAGTTCGCACTTATAGTAATAGCATTTTTGTATTTTCTCTCTCATCGCATTAAAAATGGTCTTGAATTATCTTGGATGGCGTCTTCTTTCAGTGGATAGCCTTTGAAAGGAAAAAGAAACAAAGTAAAGAAGGGGAAATGAAACTTTAAATATGTAAATAAAGTAGCAAAGAAACGGAAGCATGGAGAGGCTTCATTTTTAAACCAAATTGATTATCCTAAATTCAGTAGATATTATTGCCAGATCCTTTCTTTTAAAAGACATGTCATTTAATAACATCTAATGATAAATGTATCTTTTAATTGTTCAGAGAAAATAAAACACTACTGGTAATTACCACTGGGAGCTTGATGAATGTGGTTGGATTGCTTGCAGAATTTAATGAAGCTTTGGATCTTCGTGCACCCATTCTGGCCTAACGAGTTGGAGCCTTCTCAAACCTATCTCAGAAATGTCTTGGGCAGAACCACCTTCTAAGAATCAAAGTGGAAGAAAGGATCCAGAGGCATTTGTTTTATTCCCCTTGCAAGATTTAGTGCACTTTTACCGCATTTATTTGTATTTTGCATTTAATTCAAATGTGAGACATTTGAGAAAAATCCCAGTAAAATAATTTCCAAAAGAATCATATCCTTCATACAGAAGAAAAGTTGTGGGTCAGCAGCTGACAGTTATTTGTAAAATGTTCATGCTGCTGACTTAGGATCTTTACTGCCAGTGAATGGGCAAATGCAACTGGGTATAGAGAACTATGTTCTTTTTTTAAAGAAGGAAATTATGGTACTGTACTAGGCAGAATAATGCACACCCCCCCCCCTCAGATATCCACATCCTAATCATCAAAACCTGTCCATATGTTTTGTTACAATCAAATTATAGATGGAATTAAGTTGGCTAATTAGTTGACCTTAAATAAAGAGATTCTTTTAGTTTTTTATCCACGTGGACCCAGTGCACTCAGTGAGGGTACTTAACTGTGGAGAGAGGGGCAGACTGCCTCTAGAAGCTAGAGTAGGCAAGGAGATGGATTTTTTACTGGACAACACCGACAGGCTTCCAACCTCCTGGACTGTACTAAATCCATGTTGTCTGGGGTCATTTGTTACAGCCGCGATAGAAAACGAATACAGGTACATTTATACAATGTAATGCTACACAGCCATTTAAAATAATACTTAATAAGAATACCTAATGATGTGGAAAACATTCATTGCATATTGTTAGGTTAGAAAGGCAGATGAGGAAATACCACACACAATAAAACAAAAATATTCTTATGCCTGTTTAGATAAACGGAAAGATATGTTATCAGTGCTTCTTGATGGCTGCTGAGATTTTTTTCCTTTTAAAAAAAATGTATTTCCCAAGTTTCTTTTGAAATCAGAAAATAAAATTAAAAGTTAAACGTGATTGCCCATCTAACCGAAGATAAGTTACTCTACCAATAGGCTTTTATCTCTCTTTAAAAACTTTTTTTCAAGAAAGAGGAGGAGTTCTAATTCATACAGTAAGCTCCTTCAGGTTAGCTCCATGCAGTTCTTTCTTTACCAAATTTCTGCATCCTGAACACACTTGGTAATGTCTACCTGCTTTATTTTTGGACTTTTTCCCCCTATGAACCAAAGTTTGTAACCCGGCCCATATGAAATTAGAAAATATCTGTCATGTCAAGATTATCCTTTGAATGCTGTTTGTATTAATGGTGTCAGGATGAATTACAATGGCAGGATAGTACCTGTCGAGTGTCTAGGACCAAAATCTCAGGTGGCTGAACTTACCTTCATGGGGTCAGCTGGATGAGCCCTTTTAACTTTTTATACTCGATTCACTGCTGGCGCCCGTCCTTGTTAAAAAGTCACCGCCTTCTCTTCATGCTCTATGCATTTGATTTCCATTCGTGTGGTTTTTATTGTTGCTCTTTATGTTTGTAGAGAACATAATTTAAGGGAAATTAAACCTCTCTAAGCAGGATAAAACTCTCAGTGTTTAGTGTTTTTATTTGATGTTAAGTCCATTTAAAAAATATGCTATTTATCTACACAAATAAAACTGCTAAACTTGAGTATAAAGACCTGTTCCAAGGCCCAGTGTAACTATTTTGTACCTGGGAGGGAGTCCGCTGCAGAGACCAGCGGGCTCCAGGGTCAGGTCGCGTGGCTTCAGCGGAGGGCGTCAGCCCACGTGCGCTCCTGGCAAGTTACTTCACCTCTTGAGCCACCTTTGTAAATGGCCTGCGACTGTCCCGACCTCCTGGGGTTATTGTGAGAAGTAAAGGAAACAAAAATGCCTTCCCTTGTGTAAGTCATTGGTAAATCGTGGTTATTGCTATATCGGAATGCCCTTTTTTACTGAGTCGTTATTTAAATGACATAATCTCAGAAAACTGTGTTTGTATTCTCTGTGATTATTTCAAGGCGTGTTTTCTTATTAAGTGTGATAAAGTAATACATATGTGATATGAAACCTCTGTTGTACAGAAGGCTAACTGGCAGAAGTGAGAGGACTTGTATGTATATTTGGTCTCTGTGATTATGCTAGTTCTCTATCACTCATCTGAATGGCAATATGAACCTGCAGCTCGTTTCTCCAAAATGCTTTCCAAAGGGGGTGCAACCTCTTTTATACACTCCGTCACAGAAGAATAAAGGAACAGGGTGTTTTCAGGTACAAGTCATAAAGGAAAAGGAAAAGAAACTGGCACTTCATTTTGGGCTCTGGGATCTCCCAGGGAAATGACGGGAGTCCAGGTACCCTCATTCGTTTTGATAAACGTACAAAGAGCGAAGACATTGGGGAATTTTAGTCTTTAGTGGATGGTGTGAAAGTTGTAATTAAAGATGCAAATTGAACAAAAACAATAGCACCTTGCTGGAACTTACCTTCTTCACTCCATTTGCTTCATTATCACTACTAAGGATTTTCATTGTATATGCTGAACTCAAGCCTGAGCATAACTTTGTCAAACAGCAATCATGTCAAAGCCTCAGATATTATCACAAAACCAATGCATAAAACAAGCACTTAAAGCAGTCATATGTTTCTTCCAAGTTAAGTCCAAGTGACTAAAAAGAGCCAGAGTACTCATGTAAAAACGAGGAATAAAAGATAAATTCTTAAATCAGACTTAATAATCAAATTGAAATAGCCTTGGTTTTGCTCATTTGCTTTACCGCTTCTTGGAATAAATCATTATCCTGGATGTGGAGATTGGCCCCTTAGGATATTCTTGAGTACAAGTTGGGGTTATCAATTTTGTGCTCAATGTAGGTATAAAATATCATTACCTGCTTTAAAAGCAAACTGCTAAAAGTGAAATATTATGTCATTCAGAAAGTTTATAAGGTTTCACAATTATTGTTTTAACACAGAAATCTGTTTATTAAACCCAACAAAACAGAGAAAAGTATACCAGCCCTCAATTTTTGAATTTTCATTTAAATAAGCAAACTCTAAATCCACATCTTAAAAGATGTTTGTGCATCTATGTATTTCCAAAATACTCATATTTCAATAAGATTTTCACATTATATTCACCAACAGTATCACAAAATTTTTTTGTTTTGTTTTTTTTTGTTTACGTAACTGTAAGGAACAGTAATTCTAGAAACACTAGAAGAAAAAAGCAATGCAATGTCCACAGTTACAAGAAAAAGTGCACATTACTTGGTCACAATCACAGTCATTACTTGAAAACTATATGTAACAAGTAGATAAGAAATATCACTGATGCCTAAACTTATTATCAAAAACGGAATGACATAAATTTTACATGAAATAAGGCAAATTCAGGAATGCACAAAGAATTGTAATCCAACCAAAGCTAAACAACAGAAAAAAGTTGTACAAGAAGCATAAACTGATGTACTTCTCCCTAAATAGTTTAAAAATAGGCTTGCCTCAGTGCACAAAGAAAACAGCATTCATGTGTATCCAACACTATAAAATCAGAAAGAAGGGCAAAGTATGGGGAATAGGAGGGGCCAGTTCATTGTACGTTGCAGCTGCAGCCACCGAGCATCCTTTACATCATTTTTACCTAGAACTGTAAATCATACAAATCATATCAGGAGAGGTAATGGTCTTTTTGGAAACTACGTCTGAAATAGAGAAATGAAAATTAAACTACACACGAGTGCAAATTTTCAGATTGTCACTTGCAACCTCTTAACATTCAGTCATCTACATCCAATTGCTGCTAGAGGCATGCCTGTAAGATAGCAGCGGCAATCTGGGGTGAGCTGTAGGAAACCAAGGTGTGATGTTTCCCCCCAATGATATGTCTTTTTTAATATTAAAAAATTCTGTGATGAAAACCTCTGTGGTAAAGCTGCAGTGTTGCGTGGGATGCTTGAGATCAGCATGAGTGCAGGAATGCAGGCTTCTCGTGGAAGTAGTTCCTGATATGACGATTTAAAGAACATAGGCAAGGATTTTTTTTTTTTTTTCCAGCATCAAGTGTTATTTTTGTAGAAAGAATTTGGAAAGAGAAGGCAAAGGGATGTGGAAAAGGTACTTACAGTAGTTTCTCAAAACAGTTTTCTTTTAGGACCTATGAAAAAGTTACCAAAGTAAAAATGACAGTTTTGAATGAAAAACAAGTTTTCTTTTTATAAAAATTACATATATATTTTTTTAAAATACAAGATCCTTTTCAATGTTATAACCTGTAGCAAGAAGAAATTTTGGCTTTTTTTTTTTTTTGCCAGATACTGCAGCTTTCAGTCCAATAAGTCAGTAGCAAATTCCACTAATATTTCAGTTGGATCTCGAACTATTCTTTATACCACAAGTTTCTTCAGTTTTATCCTTGAATTAGGAATATACAGCCTTATTTATTTATTTTTTTTGCCCCAGATAGTTATGCTGACACACTAAAACAAAAAGCAGTAGGCTGGACACACAGTATCTCAAGTACTTCAGAGGTCAGAGTTCCTTTGAAGCACCTTAACACATCACTTTATGGATCAAGGACAATGTGGCATAATGGAAGTATTTCTCTTAAGACTGTGCAGTAAGACCAGAAGCATCTCTGCTGGGGAATCAAAATGTCATTAGTGGAAACTGCAAATTTAGATGTCAGTGAATAGGATCGTCATTTGAGTCAGTTCTGTTGTAAAATAAGATTTTCCAGTTCATCTGCAGAACGCAGTAAAAATGCAGCTGATTCTCGATATCCTGCCACGAGCTGTCTCACGGCATTGATCTCAGTTGGACTCAGCTGGGGTCTGGAGCTTGAACTGCTGGAGGAGCCCGAGCTGGTCGCCAGCTGCCTCTTCATGCTGAGGTCGGTGGGTCCTAGAAAAAATCACCACGAAATTAGACACAATTTTCGTTCCAGTACTTTGAACATAAGTATGACTTAATTCATGAGAAGCTGCTGATACCTTTAATCAAATACATGTCTTAGAAAGACTCAAGAGCAAACACTGATGCAGAATGAGCCACTGGGTATTCTTACAGGCTCCTTGTCTAACTTCTGGCAATCACCCCTTGTTGCAGAAAGGCAGGAACGACCTTCTCTTGAACATGTACTTTTTAGAAAATTCAATTTCAAGTCTACCTTCCACATGTAGAAGTTCCAACATCCTACATTGTAATGCTAATGAATTACAAACTCCTCAGTTAAACAAAAGAAACGGAGAGCCCGGGGAGTTCAATAACATGTTTAGAGTTCAGTTTTTAAGTAGCACAATATGGATGTGAATGGGGTACTTTTTCATTTCTGACCAATGTTTTTTTTTCTGTTAGGTTGACTATTATAAAAAATGTGGACATAGTAGAATGAAGTTTGCTTTAGAAGTATGCAATAAGTAAATGATTAGCACAAAGAACGCCACAAGGAGACTGGACTTGGTATATTGCTTTAGGTATTGTTCACACTCCTTCTCTATTTATTTGCAAAAACATTCATGTGTCAAAACTTTTTTCTTACATATATTTAAACCAAGTCAGGTCTGCCTTTTGACAACATTTTGTAAATTTTTACTTAAAAATAATTTATATTTCATCATTTCTTACGTGATATGTACCACATCTTTATCCAACCCTCCGTCGGAGGACACTTAGGTTGTTTCCATGTCTTGGCTATTGTGAATTATGCTGCAGTGAACATAGGGGTACACAGATCTCTCTGAATTAAAGTGTTTTCAAAAATTTTGGGTAGATACCCAGAAGAGGGATTTCTGGGTCATATGGTAACTCTATTCTTATTTTATTCTTTTATCCTCACCCGAGGACATTTTTCCACTTTTGTTCAGGTAGAGTGGGAGAGAGAGAAAGAAACAATGACATGAAAGGGACACATCGACTGTCTGCCTCCCGCACGACCCTAGCCAGGGCTGGGGACAAATCGCAACTGAAGTACGTGCCCTTGACCAGAATTGAACCCGTGACTCATTGGTCCATGGGCCGACACTCTAACCACTTAGCCAAACCAGCCAGGGCTCTATTCTTAATTTTTTGAGGAACCTCCATACTGTTTTCCATAGTGGTTGCACCAATTTACATTCCCACCAACAGTGTACTAGCGTTCCCTTTTCTCCACATACTCTCCAAAATTTATTTCTTGTCTTATTGAGAGTAGGCATTCTAACAGGTGTGAGGTGGTATCTCATTGTGGTTTTGATTGTGTTTCCCTTATAGCTAGCTAGTGAGGTTCAGCATCTTCTCACATATTTGTTGGCCATCTGTATGTCCTCCTGGGAAAGTGTCTGTTCAGGTCTGCCCATTTTTTAATTGGATTGTTTTTGAGCTGTATGGGTTTTTTGTATATTTTGGATATTAGCCCCTTATTGGATGTATTGTTTGTGCCTTTTAATTATGTTGATTTATTTTGCTGTGCAGAACTTCATAGTTTGATGTAGTCCCATTCATTTATTTTTGCTTTTACTTCCCTTGCATTTGGGGTTAAGTTCACAAAAACCTCTCTGAGACCAAGGTCCGTAGATTTAGTGCCTATGTTTTCTTCTATATATTTTATCATTTCAGGTCTTATATTCAAGTCTTGAATCCATTTTGAGTTACTTGTTGTGTCTGCTACCACACAGCAGTCTACATTCCTGTTTTCTCCACACCATTTGTTGAAGAGGTTTTCCATACTCCATTATATGTTTTTGGTTCCTTTGTCAAAAATTAGTTTCCCGTATATGTGTGGGTTTATTATTTAAAAAAATTTTTTTTCTTCATTGATTTCAGAGAGAGGAAGGGAGAGGGAGAGAGAGATAGAAACATTGACTGGCCACCTCCTGCATGCCCCCCACCGGGGATCAGGCCCACAACCCTGCCTTGTGCCCGACCAGGAATCGAACTGGAGACCTCTTGGTGCATGGATCCATGCTCAACCACTGAGCCACACCAGCCGGGCAGTATATGTGTAGGTTTATTTCTGGGCTGTCAGTTCTATTTTATTGGTCTGTGAATGATGAAATATTGCCATTTGTGACAACATGGACAGATCTTGAAAGTGTCATGCTGAGTGAAATAAGATAAAGGACAAGAATTGTGTGATTTTACTTATATATGGGATATAATATAGAAAGCAATAAGCTTAGGGAGACAGATAACAGTATGGTGGTTACCAGAGGGGAATAGGGGTGGGGGGATAATGAAGAAGGTAAAGGGGGTCAAATTTATGGCCATGAAAAGAGACTAGACTCTGGGTGGTGAGCATGCAATATACAGATGTTGTATTATAGAATTTTCTACCTGAAATTACATTATATAATGTTATATAATATATATAATTATGTTAATATTATATATTGTTATCCCCAATAATTGCATTTGTAAAAATATTTAAAAATCTTTAATTCAGATATTTGTGTTAAGACTTTTTACATCGATTGTTGGATTATTAATAAGACTTTATTATACCTAAGTGTTCATTGTTATAGTTCTTACCTTTCAGTGATTGCTATAATTATTAAATTTGCAGTAATAAATGTGAAATCCCTGAATATAACTAAGCACATAACTGAAAGAATGCTCAAAACTGTAAAGATTCTATAACTTGAAAGTATTGTAACAAAATTTTTCTAAACACATAACTTTTCAGATAATGGTATTTAGTTCATGAACTAAACAAGGGATGTTATTTTATCCTTCTAGTTCTCCTTGAGGCATGGAGATAGGTCAAGATCTAACCCCTCCTTCCCCACTCCAAAGGAGAGGACTTCGTCAGCTGGGAGGCTGTTGTCCCATGAGAGGGAAATAGCTTTGCTGGGAATTTAATTAAGTCAGAGAGGAGACTAGCACACAAGAACTCTGACATCTGAGAGAAACTTATATCCACTTCTGCTATGGCCTTTCAAAGCTTTGATTATGTAGCAGGAGTTAGCTTCCATTTGTTCATGTTATAAAATCATGATGCTGATATAATGAGTTGGAAGGGAGAGATACAGGGAGGTCACACCCACAAACAGAAATTGCTGAACATCATTAACACCCATTAGTTTATTTGGAAAGTTCTGAGTGGATTTAAAAAGCATTATGACACAACAGGAACGACTTAAAAATTTTTTTCTTAACTTTCAGGAATCCCAGTACCAGTACATATCTTTATGAAAGGCTTTTGCTCTCAGCTATGCAGATCTCTAGTCTGGTTGCCTGACTATTTCATTAGAAGGTGTAACATTTTGTGATGGTTTTGCTGCCAAGCCAAGTTGTTGATAGGTGCTCTTAACTGGAATTGTAAAAGGGTGGGACTAGGACTCCAGTTCTTTAGGGAGTAAGAGAGATTGTCATTTTATTGTAATATAGTCATCCCTTGGTATCTGTGGGGGAATAGTTCCAGGATCCCTGAGGATACCAAAATTTGTGTTCAAGACCCTTATATAAAGTGGCATAGTATTTGCATATCCTTCCATATACTTCAAATCATTTCTAGATTATTCAATACCTGATAAAATGTAAATGCTACGTACATAGTTGTTATACTGTATTGTTTAGGGAATAATGACAAGAAAAAAAGTCTGAACATGTTTTGTACAGATGCGACCATTGTAGGCCTAACTAGGTAGTAGAAGTCAGCAAAAACATAACTTAGTTTGTCTTCAAATATTTTCCATCTGGGTTGGTTGAATCTATGAAAACGGAATCTGTACTGCAGTTTATGGATTACTCTCCACCTCTGGCTCAAGGGTATAAGCTTCCAAACTAAGACAGGGCTTCCACTTTTTTTTCAGATCATTATTAACACTGGCAACTTGATAGATAGCTCAGTAATTTAGTAGCCATTCACATCTGTTACTTTGTTTTCTGGAAGAAGGTTGAGTTCATTATCTTGCTTTCTTTTGGATCTACAGGATTGAGTATATAAATCAAAACCACAAGGAATTCTTCTTGATGAGTATTTATTCAAAACTTTCAAAGTTATTAAGTTAGGTAGGGAAGCAAAAATCTATGAAACAAAAATATTCACAAATTATTTAAGGTGCCTCCCAATACTTCTCCCCTAGGGACTCACACTGTCCCCTTGGAGCCTCTCAACAGTTGGGTGGGGACATAGAGCAGGATGACTGGTCCCATTTTAAAGTAGGTAAAACTGAGTTCCAGACAGGTTCACTGGGTTGTCCAAAGCCATTAAGAGATCTGGTCCTTCCTCCTGCACCACTGTGGCCCACCTCAGAGGAGAGTTGTGGGGTTAGGTACAGGAGGATGAATGCCCCCACAGGAAGAGCGAGCAAAGGTATGGTGTATAGGGACTGAGGGGTGCTGGCTAGATCCAAGTGGTTATCAGGCTGTTTATTTTAAGCCAGAATTTATTTGTATTTGAAAATGTTCAAGAGGGTATAAAAGGCCCAAGAGATGTTCGGGTTAATATAAGATCATACTGAGGTGGTGGCTGTTGGTTCCCTCATGGCTAGAGCCTCAGTTTGATCTTGGTTAATTACATACTCAAATAATTCTTCTAGTTGGGTGTCAGTGATTTCCTCTGACAACTAGCATCTTTTATAAATGACCATCAGTCCATGAATGAAGAAAAAGCAATATCAGGAACAACGACTAAATGTTTGCAAAGTCTATTGTAACATCTTTCTTGCATTATTCTTTGAAACCAGGTCTTCTGATTATCAGTTTGGGTATCTGAGATCGTGATGAGCCTCATCTGGTACTGGGTAATTCTGGATTGATAAAATAAGTCTGGAAGTGTTTACCAGTGAAGCCATCTTGTCCTGGGCTTTTGTTGGGAGATTTTTTGATTACTAGTAAGGAGATTGAATCAGTAATCATTCTGTTCAGATGTTATATTTCTTCATAATTCAATCTTGGCAGGTTTTATGTTTCTAGGAATTGATCCATTTTCTTCTAGATTGTCCAATTTGTTGGCATATAATTATTCATAGTAGTCTCTTATGATCCTATGTATTTCAGTGGTATCAATTGTTGTGCTCTCTTTTTCTTGCCAAGTCTACCTAAAGGACTGTAAATTTTATCAACAAACCAGCTCTCAGTGGCATCGATCTTTTCAATGGTCTTGGTGTCTATTTCATTTATTTCTGCTCTGATCTTTATTTCCTTCCTTCTACTAACTTCGGGCATTGTTCTTTTTCTGTTCCTTGAGTTGTAAAGTTAACTTGTTTGAGATTTTTATTTTTTTGAGGTAAGCATCTATTGCTATGAACTTTCCTCTTAGAGCTGCATTGCAGATTAATTACTTCCAATTGAAGGTTAAGCTTTTCAGTTGAACAGTGAAAGGAATTTTGAATAATGAAAATTTACTTATGCTCTTGCATCAAGGACCAAAAAACATTGCTGAGCCTGTAGTGTGTGCTCAGTAAATATATCAACTAGAAATTTGTATGGGAATGGAGATTTAACTTCTTGTTTAAACTATGACATTATGGGAAGTTTATTAAGTAGCTAGCAGCTAGCCATTACTTGTCATCAGCAAAACAACTTTAGCACAGCAAAAACTTCACATAAAAGCACTGTTTTACCTTATAATTTTAGATGAAAATAAATTAATTTTGTCATTTCTGTAGCAAATTTCCAAAGCCATTCATTGTTTGATAATAAAACTTGACCAATTTATCAAACTGCTGTGTGGTAGTACAAATTAGGATGTTCAGATTCTATTTCTGAAAAAATTTCACAGAAGTGATGATGAAATTTATGAGAACAAATGAAGTTGACACTACTGTTTCAACAACATATGATAGATGCGAATGTTAATGTTTTCCACAATCTACCTGCTGATAAGTAGTTCAAGGAATAACCAAATGCCTTATGCTTTTTTTGTTGTTAATCCTCACCTGAGGATATTTTTTCCACTGATTGGTTGCCTCCCACTACCAACAGTGGCTGGGTATTAAACCTTTGACCCTTTGGTGTGGGCCAATGCTCTAACCAATGAATCACACTGGCCAAGCCCCAAATGCCTTGTTTCATGCTTCTTAGCAGATTTCACTTCATGTTGTACTGAATTAGTTTTTTTTTTTTTTTAACTTTAAAGTGACAGAAGAATTAGTATCTGTGAATAGTATGAAATAACTTTAGCTGAAAATATTTTTAAACTCATTGATTCTCTGAATAAAAAAATAGTAGCAGTAACATCTCAACTTATTAAAAAAACAAGGTCAACCACTTAAAATCAGTTCAATTGCTTTTTTAAATTGATATTGTCAATATCTCAGTTTCTTCAAGCACTGTTTTTGCCATAATGGTCAAACAAGTTTATTTTCCCTGGACACATTCCTTCAGCCACTGTGATCAAGCAAGTTAATAAACTCACCATCAGTAAGAGATTGACTTCTGCTTGATTAATACATGAACCACGTGGAAACTTACTTTGGTTGCAGACTCATTTTATATTTTGATCATATGTTTAACAGAGGTATTTTATTAATATTATCATACTTTTCTGCCAAAGGGTGAAAAAATTAACTATGACTCTTCAGCATCTAGGCTAAATTAGCTAATATATATAAAGCGCTCAACACAGGGCCTGGATTGCAGCAGGTACACATTACTAGAGTCAATATGCTAATGAATTGCATTTATATTCACAAGTGATTGCAATGTAATTTGCCTTTTTAATACTGTTCTGGAAGATAGGATTACAGTAGCATCACAAAATAAGCCAGGGTACCTTTCATTTCCTTTTCTATCCCCCTCTTTTAGATCTGTTTGTGTAAAAGGGAGATTATCTAGTCCAAGCTTGAGTAAAACTCATTTGTAAACAATTTAGGTCTAATTTTAGGGAGAGAGAACACTGATTGGCCGCCTCCTGCATGGCCCACAACCTGGGCATGTGCCCTGACTGGGAATTGAACTGGCAACTGCTTGGGTCTATGCCTGATTTTTTATAATAATGATTTAATTCAATTTAATAATTAAAGGTACATTTGGAATAGCTATTCCTTTTTTGTCCATTGGTCAATTCTATACTTGTAAAACAATATCATATCCATAAATTTTCAGGTATACTAGACTAAAGGGATTAATGTTTTATGTGTCCTTTCTCTTGGTTCATCTTGTTAGATATAAATTCTTCCAAAGAGTTTGTTTTTGATTTTGGTCTTCTCTATTGCTTCTTCTATAGTTTTTGTTTCTAACTTCTTGAGTTAAATGAGTAGCTTATTAATTGTCTATTTTTCTAATGTGTGTACCCAAACCACTTTTTAGCCCACAAATTAAGTGTGTAGTGTTTTCATCTTCATTATTATATTTCTGAACACATACAATGCTATCAGTATATTAATAATTCTTTGGTTGTCATCAGTTGCTTAGGTGGTCAATATGTCTGAAAGAATGTGTATTATCATATAGTTGGGGATAGTTTCTAAACCAGATTAACTATTAATTATTTTTTCAAATCTAAATGATTCTTTTCTCTATCCTTTAGTTTCTGAGAGGTGTGTTAAAAGTCAATGGTTATTGCATACATGCGTATTGTACATACTTCTATTAAGCTTATTAAAGGTTCTCATGTTGTCGATTTGTAAAAAAAAAGTTAGTGGCTATTATTGTGGATGTGTTAATTAATTTGAAGTTATGTTGTTGGGACACAGTTTCTAGACAACTTAAACTTTCTATACAACGATACTTTCATTATAAGGTAATAAGTCTTTTATGCTACAAAGCTTGTTTTATTAAAATACAGTTTTTGTCTTTACTTTGTAAGATTTCCTTTACTCTTGGAAGATTGTTTTGTATGGGGGTTTGCTTTATCAAGTTAGAGCTACATTTTACTTATGTATCTACCTAAAAAACTGTCCTTTAACAAATAGTGATCCCAGGCCTTATCTTAACACCATCTTCAGGGGTTGGAGGAAGAGAGATGGTCTGATGCTATTGTTCAGTGGGATGTGTTTCCTCTGAGGTCTGTGTCAAACTGAAGCCATTGAAACACCCATTTAGGTCTACTGTAATTCTAATGACTGTGCTGTCAAATGCTTTACTCCTCTTGACCTCATCACATGTACCCTCTCTATGTAATAAATACTGATTAATCAACATTAGGTTACTGAGGTGTTTATCTATATTCTACAGACATTTAAGAAAACACTGTCAAGGCCAAGTAGCTGTTTAAGGTATTATGTCAGGAGAAAAGAGGAGTGTATAGATCACCCCCCTTCTCTTACCAACGACAGCAATTACAGATAGAATTACATCTCCATCATAATATATTCCCCACGTTAATTTGTAGGCAATTTTGAGTATTTACTGTAGATTATAATAGTAAATATCCCATACATTAAAAAAAATTATACCTGATTGTCCATATACTTCAAAATGTAAATCTCTAGGATCTGTCTTTAAAAATTCATCTATTAAACATTCCCTTCATCAGGTGTTTCTGTATTTCATCTTTTTATTTTCTCTCATCTAAATGTGTCTTTATCAAAGATCTAAACATCTCAGCATTTTTATTCTTATTTCAATGAATTTTTCTACACAATATGAAAAGACTCAGTCATTTTCCCCATTTGCCTTCCTAATTTCTGGCACTCAACTCTGTAAACTGCCTGAGTTTATTCAGTGTGTGGCCTTTTCCATTTGAGCTTCAAATTCAGTATTTTGTAGCGACCTGATTAATCACTCTGATGAACTATAGGATGGCCTAAAAGTGTGAGTCACTATCCCAGCAGTCTTAAAAATGAAAAAAAAACAGCCCTGGCTGGTTTGGCTCAGCAGTGAGAGCATCGGCCTGTGGACCAGAGAGTCCTGGGTTCGGTTCCCGCTAAGGGCATGTACCTTGGTTGCAGTTTGTCCCTGGCCCTGGTTGGGGTCGTGTGGGTGGCAACCAGTTGATGTGTCTCTCTCTCTCCCCCCCCCTCTCTCCTTCCCACTCTATCTGAAGATAAATGCAAAAATGTCTTTGGGTGAGGATTAAAAACAAAAGAATAAAACAAATATCAATTCTCTACTGAGGGCATTCTGGGTTTTTTTATTTTATGTTGCTCCTTGTTATTATACTTCCTGTAGTACTACTTGATTAAACTAAGTTTAAAAGTTACCCCTCTCTTTCTCTACTGCAATATTTGTGTCTTTCCCCTCAAAAATTTCTAAGGAAACAAAAAAAGAAACAATAAACCATAATTTTTAAATGTCAGTTGTAAAATGTATTTAATCTATTTCCAGAGGTTTCTGAAGACACTTTACAGGTGTAAATTAAATGAAAACTCCCCTGTGTTAAAATACTGATAACTCGTTAGGACTTGGACACAGGTTTCATCTTCAAATAATGAAATGTCATTGAACAAACACATAAAAAGATAAGATCATAGAACTAGCCAGTGGAAAACCTGGGTTCAAGTCTTAATGCAGAAACTTTCTAGATATGCAAATTGTGAATTTGGGCAAATCATTTATCCTCTCTGAGATTCAAGTAAAATGTGACTAACACTGCTACTCGTGTCTATTTGTCAGGTTGTGGGAGAAGTTAAATGGTCCAATAAAAGTGATCCTAACACATTCTTAATTTCTCAAATGTAACAGTGATTTCAAGTAAGGATTATGTATGTTAAAGTTTAAAGATTTAAGTTGACGCAACTCAGTTATAGTCAAGATTCTCCAGAGAAACAGAACCAATAGCGTGTGTATAAAATAAATGCAATAAGAAATT
Organism: Tadarida brasiliensis; assembly: GCA_030848825.1. NCBI lineage: Eukaryota > Metazoa > Chordata > Mammalia > Chiroptera > Molossidae > Tadarida > Tadarida brasiliensis. The sequence continues at coordinate 81,372,456 of CM061261.1, forward strand.
GGCTCACTCAATTATAAAGCTGGGGAAGTCCCAATATCAGCAGTTGACAAGCTAGACACCCGGCAAGCTCAAGAATGGCTGATACGTCAAGTCCAAAAGCAGGAAAATACCTATGTTCTAAAAGGTACTAGCCTCTTTGCTCAATTTAGGTCGTCATTTGATTAGATGAAGCCCACCATCATTGGAAAGAGCAATTTCCTTTACCTAGTCTACCAATTCAAATGTTAATCTCATTCAGAAACACCCTCTCAGAATAATGTTTGTCTAAATGTCTGGATACGTCATGGCCAGTCAAGTTGACACATAAAAGTAACCATCACATCCATATATCTTATTCAAGATAAGTTCCTCTCTGGTAAATCACTTTTAATGTTTTCAGATATCTAAAACATCTTCATTATAAGATAGATGCCTATAATACAAAAAGGATTCAATAAAAGTTGCTTTTTGTTTGATATGTTCAAAGGTAATATGAATCATTTAAAACTCCAGTGATTAAAAATGTAGGATTACAACAACCATAGCAGAACTACTGATGGTTTAGGAGGCAAGACATGTGAATTAGTGAAGTAATAACTCCTCTGAAATTGGGATTCCTGTGACTTTTTCTAAATGAAACATTAACATTAAGGTGTGTTCCTGTGTTCCTGTGTGACGATTTTGTAAAAGTTTGTTATTATGAACTTTTATTTCAAAATATAAATCCTAACAAAATTTTAATAGAAATTAAGATTATTATTATTATTAATAATCAATCAAGTTGACAGTTAACATAGTTATGTTATAAAAATGCAACACTAACGCAGCTTGGTCATTATTATGGTAGATGATGATTTTTAGCAAAAACTTAAGAATATTAGAGAGTGGCTTAAAAAGTCTCTAATTTTGTTCTTTAAAATAGTGAGACAAATGAACTATTCTTATCACTATTAGTAATCTTAAAAAATTTGTAGGTTTCTACCACTAAAAGTAGATAATAATTATGGGAAAATTGTAGGATATATTTACATAATTGGATGTAATGTCAGCATCATGACAAAGGGATAAGACCCCTTAAATCTACAACTATAATCCAACAAAGGTTTCTCTGCTCAATACACTGGTCCACCTGAAGATGGGCATGTTGGGGTACGTAGGAAAGGCAGGACAGAGTGATTCCCCAGCAACTACAACTAAACACTTGGACCTAGCCAACATGGTAGTGGAGGATGAAAAGGGCAGAGCAGCAGCCATACGGAGCCAGGTACCAGCACAGTGGGCTCATGAACCTGGCACCCTGGACACCCAGCTGGCACTCTGTAAACGTGCATCCAGGGTAGCTCTAAGTAGTGCAGATAAAAGTCTCCAATTATCACCTGCTGAATTGTTAAATAAAAGTTCACTACTTCAAATGTGCCAGCAGAGAAACAATCACCATGAACAACCATGGTAACACAGAAGGAAAATTACAATTCTCCAAAAACCAAAGTCATCAAAGACTGTGATATCAATGACAGAAAAATCAAAATGAAGTCATGAATAGACTCAGCGAGATATAAGAAAGGCAGTTCAGTGACTTCAGAAATAAAATTAATAAACAGATGGAATACTTGAACAAAAAGAACCAAACAAATTCTAGAGGTGAAGAATTCATTAGAAAGCACTGGAAATAACACAGACCATATGGAAGACAGAGTTAGTTTACTCAAAAATAGAATTTTAAAAATGAAAACATCTATGAGTACTATCTGACACCGTTAGAAAGGGCAACACACGTATAATGGGTATCACAAAAGGAGAATAGAGAACCTATTCAAAGATATAAGTGATAGAAACTTCCCAAACCTAGGGAAGGAACTGGACATTCAAGTACAAGAGGCTAATAGAACACCTAATTATCTTAACACACACACACACAACTTCTCCAAGGCACATTATATTAAAACTGTCAAGTTAATGACAAAGAATTCTCAAGGCAGCCAGGGGAAAAAAGTCAGTAACTTACAAAGAAAACCCCATTAGATTATCATCAGATTTTTTAAAGTAGAAATCCTACAAGCCAGAAGAGAGTGGAATAAAATATTCAAAATATCAAAAAAAATTAAACCACCAGCCAAAATAAATCCAGTAATCATTCAGATATGAAAGAAAAATAAAGGCTTTCCCAGAAAAACAAAAGCTGAGAGAATTTGCCACCATAAGACCTGCATTACAAGAAATGTTGAAAGCACCTCTTCTACTTGAAACAAAAAGGATGCAAAACTTTGAGTAAGATGACAAACAGAAGCAGGAAATTGCAACTATTTTAGAATAGGGTATTAAATATTTATAACAAAAGTTAAAGTGGAAAAAGCATTTATAATAACTGCTGCAATTTAGTAACGAACTCAACATAAAAGGGAATAATTTGGGGAGGAGGAAGAGGACTATACTTGCATAGGAGAATGAGGATAAAATGAAATCAGAAGAAAAAGGACTATTGTATCTATGAGACATTTTATACAAACCTAATGGTAATCATAAACACAAATCCAGAGCTGGGATGCAAAACATAGAGCTAATGGAGGAAAAATCATAGAAAACCACCACGCTAAAATGGCAGACAGAAACACAAGGGAAAAGAAACAAAAGAGATACAGAGCAACAACAAAACACCACCAAATAAAATGGCTGTAGTCATTCCTCATATATCAATAACCACCCTGAATGTAAATGGACTGAAATGACCAATCAAAAGGCACAGAGTAGTGGGAAAGATTTAAAAAATTAAAACCTACTGTATGTTGCCTTCAGGAGACCCATCTCAGCTCCAAAGACAAACATAGGCACAAAGTGAAAGGGTGTGAGATCACAGGTCAAGTAAATTACATCCAGAGAAGAGCAGGTATAAGTATGCTTATCAGAAAAAAATGAATTTCAAGAAAAAAAAGAGACAAAGATGTAACATTTTCTAATGATAAAGGGGACAATCCATCAAGAATACATAACATGCCCTGGTTGGTTTGGCTCAGTAGTTAGAGCATTGGCCTGTGGACCAAAGAGTCACCAGTTCCATTCTGGTCAAGGGCACGTGCCTCGGTTGCAGTTTGATACCTGGCCCTGGTCAGGCGGGAGAGACAACCAAGTGATGTGTCTCTCCCTCCTACTCTATCTGAAGAAAAATGGAAAAGTATCCTCGTTCAGGATTAAAAAAAAAAAAGAATACATAATATGAATATATATGCACCCAACCTGGGAGTACACCTGTAGGAAGTGTAGGACCCAGCACTATGAGCCAGGGGATGTGGGAGGACTCTTGACACCTGTACATCCAGGAGCAGGCAGACATCGGTCTGGGCTGCAGAAATAGTAGAATCAGTGGATCTGCCACAATCCCTCTCACTGCCATTGTGAAAAAACCTGGAGAGTGCTGACCTGGGCATATACCACAGAAGAGAGAGTATTTGCATTTTGCAGCCTTCCCAAGGAGGTATTCCAGCATCCAATGGAGAAATAAAAGCATGAGTTTCATCATGGTGGAGATGGTAAGAGGAATTTTCCCTGCACTGCCCTATCCCCAACATGGCACAGGACTGATTTATCTGGCAGGGACAACCTCTCTAGAAGGGGAAAAGGAGAGTCTTGAGTGACTACTGCCTGGCTAGGTCAGCTGTGTGGGAAGCAGCTTGAGAAACCGGTTTCTCTCCAGCAGTAACCCAAGTACTGAGGTGGGACCTCCAAACTTGGGGGGAGGGAGATAACGAAAGAGGCAGATGAGATTATCAAAGGACATGAAAGGGACACAGTTTCTACTAACTGTGCTTAGGACCTCAACAAGAAGTCTTCTCATAAGTGTCTGGGAATACTTCACCTGAGGGTCTTCCCCCTGGGTCATAGGCACCCCCAGTGTACCAAGTGCAAATCCCACACCTCTCCCCACTCGACAGTCAGCTCCTTGTGCATGCTCTTGAGCATAACAAGCAGAGCAAATCCAATAAATGGAGAATTATCGTGAAAACAGATAAGGATCTGTGGGCTAGGGAGAAACCACAAACTTGGACTATAGTGCTGCCTTCTATAAACTCTAGAATGAGGAGAAAACCCCCAAATACGACAGCAACAATAAAAGTATATCCCACCTGAAGAAAACTAGTAAAGATTTAATGAGGTATCTGCAACTTGAAATATGAGAACAGCAACACAAAACTAAAAGGACCATGTAAAATCAAGGACATGTCATCACTAAAAGGTAATAATAATTATCTAATTAAGCAACTACTGAGGCATGAAGTTGTGTGACCTAGCTGATAAAGAATCCAAAATAGTTCCAAAAAAAAACCAAACAAACCCAGAAAGACAACTCTATGAATTCAGGAAAAAAATACATGAACAAAAGGACATATTTACTAGTAAGATAAAAATCATATAAAAGACCCGAACAGGAATTCTGGAGCTGAAGAATTCAAGTAATGAAATGAATGTTGCAATAGAGAACATCTGTAGTTGAGTAGAGCAAATGAGTAAGTCCAAGGACAGAAATTTTGATATAACCCATTGAGATCAGAAGAAAGAATGAAGAGTGAATAAAGTCTATATGATCTTATGCCATTCCATCAAAAGAACAAATATATATTAGAATAACGAGGGTTCCAAAAGGGGAAGAGAGAAGTGGGGGGGTTTATTCAAGGAAATAATACATGAGAAGTTCCCAAACCTGGGGTAAAAGTTGGGCATCCAAGTTTGCAAAAAGAAATACTCTAAGACACTTTACAGTGAAACTGGCAAGAATCAAATATAAAGAAAGAATTCTTAAAGGAGCCAGGGAAGAAAAGATTGTAACATGCAGAGGAAATCCCCAGAGGCTATCAGCAGACTTCTCAGCAGAAAACCTACAGGACGGAATGGAATGCCATACTCAAAGTGTTGAAAGAAAAAAAAAAACTTGCCAGCCAAGAAACTCTATGTGGAAAAGTTATCTTTTGGCTATGAAGGAAAAATAAAGACTTCCCCAGGGAAACAAAAGCTGAGGGAATTAATCACCACTCTACCTGATGTGACATGAAAGAAATGCTGAAATCAGGTCTTCAAGCTGAAAAGAAGGCTGCTCAGTGACTTGAAAATTTACAGAAGTATATAACTCACTGGTAAAGGTAAATATACAGTCAGATTTAGAGAACTCTAAATCTGTAATAGGATGTTAATAATCACTTATAATTAAAACTAATTATAGTTACTCCAATTTAATGAATACAAAATATAGAGGTTAATGATATCAAAAATAAGAAAATGGGCCCTGGCCGGTTTGGCTCAGCAGTTACAGCGTCGGTCTGCAGACCAAAGAGTCACTTCCAACCCAAGTTCATGAGGTAAGCATTATCTTGATACTAAAGCTAGATAAGGACACTACCAAGAAAAGTATCACCAATATCTCTGGAAACATAGGTGCAAAAATTCTCAACCAAATATTAGTAAACAAATTCAGCACCACATTAAAAGGATTATACACTATGACAAAGTGAGATTTATCCCTGGGATGCAAGGATAGTTCAACACATGCAAATCAATATGATATATCACATTAATAGCATAAAAGATAAAAATCATATAATCTCAAAAGTTACATAAAAAGCAAATCCTCAACATATTGGATTTAAAAGGAACATAATAAAGGCCATACAGAAAAAACCCACAGCTAACATCATCTACAATGATGAAAGAATAAAATCTTTCCCTCTAAGATCAGGAAACAAGGATGTCCACTCTCACTTCTCTTATTCCACATAGTGCTGGAAGTCCTAGCAAGAGCTACTAGGCAAAAGAAAGAAAGAAAAAGCATTCAAATCAGAAAGGAAGAAGTGAAATGGTAATTTGCAGATTATAAAATCCTAAAAACAAAACAAAAAACCTGTTGGAACTAATAAACAAATTCAGTAAAGTTACAGGATATAAAATCAACATCCAGAAATCAGTTGTGTTTCTATACACTAACAAAAAAATCTGAAAAAGAATAAAGAAAACTGTCCAATTCACAATAGCATAAAAAACAATATAATATTTAGAAATAAATTTAACCAAATCAAATATCTGTACAATGAAATCTACAAACCTTGATTAAAAAAATGAAGATACAAACAAATGGAAAGATATTCCATGTTCATGGATCAGAAGAATATTGTGAAATCATACATACTACCCAAAGCCATCTCTAGATTCAATGCAATCCTTTATCAAAATTCCAAAAGCATTTTTCAGAGAAATCATAAAACAATCTTAAATTTTGTATGGAACCACAAAAATACTCCAAATAGAAAAAGCTATCTTGTAAAATAATAATAAAGCTGGAGGCATCACACTTCCTGATTTGAAACTCTACTACAAAGCTAGAGTAATTAAAGTAGTATGATACTGGCATAAAAATAGACACATAGACAAATGGAACAGAATTGAGAGCCCAGAAATAAATCCTCAGATTTACAGTAAATTAATATTTGCCATGAACACTCAATAGAGAAAGGATACTCTCTTTAATAAATGTTGGGAAAACTGGTTAACTACTTACAGAAAAATGAAATTAGAAACCTTATACCACTCACAAAAATTAACTTGAAATAGATGAAAGACTTATACACAAGACCTAATACTATAAAACTTCCAGAAGAAAACAGGGGAGAAGCTCCTTGACATTGGCCCAGGCAATGATTTTTTGAATATGACACAAAAAGCACAAGCAACAAAGCAAAAATCAACACTTAGGACCACATCTGACTAAAAAGTTTCTACAAAGCAAGAGAAAATAAAACAAAAACACAAACTTTGGAATGGGAAAAAATATTTGCAAACCATATTTAATATGGGGTTAATATTCAAAATATGTAAAGAACTCATGGACTTCAATAATAAAAACTAAACAATCTGATTACAAAATGGGCAAAGAAACCAAATAGATATTTTTTCAAGGAAGACATCCAAATGGTGAAGGGCTACATAAAAAGATAATGTCACTTATCATTAGGTAAATGCAATCAAAATCAAAATCAACACAGTGAGATATCAACATGCAACTTAGAATGGCTATTTTCAAGAAGAAAAGAGATAACTGTTGGTAAGGATTTGGAGATAAAGGGAGACTTGTACAGTGTTGGTGGGGATTTAAATTAGTGCAAACATTATGGAAAACAGTATGGAAGTTCCCTAAAAAATAAAAAAATAGAACTACCGCCCAGCCGGTGTGGCTCAGTGGTTGAGCGTTGGCCCATGCACCAAGAGGTCGCTGGTTTGATTTCTGGTCAGGGCACATGCCCAGGTTGTGGGCCCAATCCCCAGTGGGGGGCATGCAGGCGGTGGCCAATCGATGTTCTCTCTCATCGATGTTTCTCCCTTCCTCTCTCTCTAAAATCAATAAAGAAAAAAAAAAAAAAAGAAAAAAAGATCTACCATATGATCCAGCAATTCTACTTCTGAGAATATATCCAAAGGAAACAGAAACAGAAAATTGAAGAAATATATCTATTCCCATGTGGCAATATTTTTTTCAATAACAAAAATATGGAAACTTAAGTGTCCATTGATCACTAAATGGATAAAGAAGTTGTAATATATATATATATATATTCAGGCATGAGAAATAAAGAAATTCTGCTATTTGCAACAAATTGTATGGACCCTGAGAGTATTATTGCTAATTGAGATGTCAAACAGAGAAAGACAAATAGTGTATGATTTCACTTGTATATGGAATCTAAAACAGCCAAACTAATAGAAACATATTATAGAAAGATGGGTACCAGGAGCTGGGGGTGGGTGGTGGCACTGAGGGTAGTTTTTTAATTTTTTTTAGTTATTTTTTATCCTCACCCGAGGACATTTTTCCATTTTTTTGTTCAGATAGAGTGGGAGAGAGAGAGAGGAAGAGAGAGAGAGAGAGAGAGAGAAACATCAACGTGAAAGGGACACATCGAGTGGCTGCCTCCCACACAACCCAACAAGGGCCAGGGACAAACTGCAACCAAGGTACGTGCCCTTAGCGGGAACCAAACCCAGGTCTCTCTGGATCGCAGGCTGACACTCTAACCGCTGAGCCAAACTGGCCAGGGAGAGGGTAGTTTTTTTAAGGGTACAAACTTGTTACTAGTAGAAAAATAAATCATAGAGAGCTAACACACTGGATCCTAATTGTTTCCACCACAAAAAAAGAAATACTAATTATGTGACATATTAGAGGTATGAGCTAACACTACAGTGGTAATAATATTGCAATATATAAATGTATTAAATCAACACATTTTATACCTTAAAGAATATGTCAATTATATTGCAATAAAAACAAATTTATTAAAAAAGTCCATATTCAATTTCAAACTATCAAAAACTATACAGGAAACAAAGACTCATGAAATACAAAGTATTTATGATGAAATATTCTCATTATAATTTTAGTCAATAAATCTTGAAGGTAAAAATATAGATTCACAACATAGAAATTAATAAGGAAACATTGGCCTTAAATGACAAGTTAGGCCAGATAGACTAAACAGATACATGAAAAACATTTGTTCCAAAATCAACTGAATGCACATTTTTCTCTAGTGCACATGGTATACTCTCTAGGACAGATCATATGTTAGTACACAAAACAAGTTTAATATATTTAAGATTGAAATCATATCAAGCATTATTTCTGACCACAGCTGCAAGACTAGAAATAAATTTCAAAGAAAACTCCAAAATTCACAAACATATAAAGATTAAGTAACATGTTACAATCAATGGGACAAAAAAAGAAATTAAGAGAAATAAAAAAAAAAATACCTTGAGCCAAATGAAAATGGAAATACAACATACCAAAACTTATGGGATACAGCAGAATCAGTTTTAAGAGGTAATATAGCAATAAATGCCTACCTCAAGAAACAAGAAAAATCTCCAATAAATAACAACTTTACACCTCAAGAAACTAGAAAAAGAGGAACAAATGAAGCCCAAAGTTAGAAGAAGGAAGGCAATAACAAAGATCAGAGTGGAAATTAATGTAATAGAGACTAAAATGGTGATAGAAAAGATCAATGAAACTAAGAACTTAAAAAAAAAAAAAAGATAAACAATATTGACAAACTTTTGGCTTGACTCACCAAGAAAAAGGAGAGAAGATACAAATCAAATCAGAAATGAAAAAAGAGTCATTACAACTGATAACACAGAAATACAAATATCATAAGAAATTACTATAAACAACTATGCACCTATGCATTGGATGATCTAGAAGAGTGGATAAATCCTAGAAACACAACCTAATGAGACTAAATAATGAAGAAATAGAAAAACTGAACAGACCAATCACAAGTCAGAACATTTAATCAGTAATTCAAAACCTCTCAACAAACAAAAAGTTAGGACCAGATAGCTTCAATGGTGAATTCTACCAAACATTTAAAAAATAATACCAATCCTTATAAAAATCTCCCAAAAAGGTCAGAACACTTCTAAACTCATTTTTCAAGCCTAGTTTTCCCCTGATACTAAACTAGACAAGGACACCACAAGAAAAGATTACAGTCCAATATCCCTGATGAACATATATGCAAAAATCCTCAACAAAATATTATTAGAAAACCAAATTCAACAATACAGTAAAAGGATCATAAACCATGATCAAGTGGGATTTAGTCCAGGGATACAAGGATGGTTCAAAACTCGCAAATCAATGTGATATATTACCTTAACAAAATGAACAATAAAATCATATGATCATGTCTATTAATGCAGAAAATGTTGCTGATACATTAACCAATTTATAAAAAAACAGTCTCAACAAAGTAGGTATATATGAAACATACCTCAACATAATAAAGGCCATACATATTATGAAAGCCACAGCTTCCATAAATAAAAACCCACCATACTCAATGGTGAAAAGCTGAAAACTTTTCTTCTAAGTTCAGGAGCAAGAAAAGAATGCCCTCTCTCACCACTTTTATTCAATATTGTATTTCAAGTCCTAGCCAGAGCAGTGAGAGAGAGGAGGGAGGGAGGGAGGGAGGGAGGGAGGGAGGGAGGGAGGAAGGAAGGAAGGAAGGAAGGAAGGAAGGAAGGAAGGAAGCAAGCAAGCAAGCAAGCAAGCAAGCAAGAAAGAAAGAAAGAGGAATGGCCATTCAAATTGGAAAGGAAGAGGTAAAATTTTCATTATTTGCAAAAGACATGATGTCATAAATATATATATATATGAAACCCTAAAGACTTCATCCAAAAAATGGTTAGAACTAATCAATAAATTGTGTAAAGTTGCAGTATATGAAAAATCAGTGTTAAAAATAAAAATATCTGTTGGGGGGGGATGGGGAGGAGAAGGGTGAATGGGAGAAGAAATGGAGGACATCTGTAATACTATCAATAATAAAGATAATTTAAAATAAAAAAGAGCCATAGCATGCACTATAATTTTTAGAGGTATACAAATACTTCTATAAAGTATTCCTGCCCACAGAAATAGAACAAAAGCAAAACAAAAACTCTATTGCATTTGTGTACATTATTAAACTATCAAAAACCAAAATTCAGAAAATACTATTTATAATTGTATCACAATAATAAATACCTAGAAATTTAATCAAAGAGATTAAAGACCTGTCTACCAAAAACTATAGGACACTGATAAAATAAATTTAAGAAGATACAAATAAATGGAAAGATATTCTGTGCTCATGGACTGGAAGAATGTTGTTAAAATATCCATAACCCAAAGAAATCTACAGATGCAATATAACCCCTATCAAAATTCCAATGATACTTTTCATCAAAATAGAACAAGCAATCCTAACATTTGTGTGGTACCACAAAAGAAACACCCAAACAGCCAGAGTAATCTTGATAAAGAATAAGAAAGCCAGAGTCAACATGCTGATTTCAAACTATATTATAAAACTACAGTAATCAAAGCAGTAATGGTATCAGTATAAAAGCAGACACATAGATCAGTGGAACAGAAAAGATAGCCCAGAAATAAACCCACAAATATATGGTCAAGTAATTTATGACAAAGGGGCCAAGAATATACAATGAGAGAAGGAAAGTCTCTTCAATAAATGGTGTGGGAAAAGTGAACAGCCACATGCAAAAGAATGAAACTGGGCCACTATCTTACACTATACACACAAATTAACTCAAAATGAATTAAAGACTTGAACAAGACCTGAAACCATAAAACTCCTAGGAGAAAATATAGGCAGGAAGCTACTTGACATTGGTCTGGGCTATTATTTAAAAAAAGGACAAGAAATAACAAATATTGGCCAGGATGTAGAGTAAAGGGAACCCTTGTGCACTGTTGATGGGGATGTAAATTTGTACAGCCACCACGTAAAACAGTTTGAAAGTTCCTCAAAAAGTTAAAAATATAAGTACCATATGATCCAGCAATTCCACTTCTGGGTATTTAGTCAAATAAAATGAAAGCATTAACTTAAAAAGATATATGCAGCCCCATGTTCACTGCAGCTTTGTTTATACTAGCCAAGATATGGAAACGACCTTAGTGTCCATCGATGGATGAATGGATAAAGAAAATGTGGGGTGTGTGAGCACACACACACACACACACACAATGGAATATTAGCTGTAATAAAGAAATCTTGCCCTTTGCAACAACATGGATGGATCTTGAGGACATTATACTAAGTGAAAAAAGTCAGACAGAGAAGACAATACCATATGATCTCACAGACATATTAAACTGAAAACAAAAAAAAAATGATAAAAAGGTAGTCGGTGGTTGCCAGAGGCAGGTTGCAGAGGTGGGCAAAGTGTGTGAAGGGAGTCAAAAGGTAAAAATTTTCAATTATAAATAAGTCATGATGATGTTATGTACGGCATGGTATCTATAGTTAATTATACTGTATTGCATATTTGACAGTTGCTAAGACAGTAGATCTTAAAAGTTCTCATCACAGGAAAAAAATTTTTGTAACTATGAATAGTGACATATGGTAAATAGATGTGATTATTTTGCACTATATTCAAATACTGAATCATTATGTTGTACAACTGAAACTAACATAATATGGCAATTATACCTCACTTAAAATAACAATTTTAAGAAGCAGTATTTGGAGATATAATGCATGTGCCTGCCTTCCTGTAATGATTTCTTCCTATTTGTCAAAAATCAAGAGATTTAAAAGTTAAGCAGAATCATTTTTATGGACTTAGACACAATAGATTTTTGTTTGTGAAGGTAGACAGGGTTGATGGATTTCCATAAAGGTTAATGTCCTCCTCCCAATTCTTACCTCTGTTTTTAAGTTGCACAGAATGCAAATTAATACTTTATAAGAAACAAGAAATCATCAGAGGAGACCATAGTTGGACATAGTGGGAAAAGAATGGCCCATGGAAGATGAGGATATGGAAGAGGTGGGTATATTATAAACACACAGAAACATATGTTTGCTTTCAAAGATCGCATCAAAGATAAACATAGTATGACCTCCTTCACAATTATGAATAAATTGCATTCATGAATATCTTTTCAGGAACAAAGTGTTAAGAAAACATGGTTATCCCTACAATACTGCCCCAAGAAAACATGATTATCCCTACAATATTGCCCCAGGAAAACATGATTATCCCTAAAATATTGCCCCAAGGAACACTAAGAGAGTAATTTATATTGCCAGAAATGGGAACCAGAAAATAATTCCTAAATTTAGAGTAACGTACAAGCTACTTTTAGAATCACTCAGAGTACTCAAGAGGATGAGATTCCGAATGGGTTTAAATTACCAGAAAATAATTTGTTTCTCCCTAACACCACTGAGATATTGTCCAGAATGTTAGTCACTGCACATTTAATTTTGTAATTATTTGTTCATTGTGAATTTGAGTGAGTGGACCAAACAGCCATGCAGGAGGAGAGTGTGTACTTGTGTGGACTCATATTCAAAGGCATGTACTTCCACTAGTCCCAGCAACTGAACTTGGATGGGAGGAGGGCTTCCAGAAAAAGCATTTGTATGTCAGTCAAGACCTAAATGTCATTTAAAACTGATACCACTATAGTTAGCTGGTTATTATTAATAGGAAAGGAGCAGAGGGAAGGCCAGACATTATAGGCATGTTCCTAGCAAAACACTGGGGGAGGGAACCACATAGGGAAGACAGACACATGCCCAGTAAAGTTGGGAAGGTACTTGCCTGTCAATCACACCTGGAGACAGAGATGGTTGGCCAGAATGGGTGTGGCCACTCCAATCCCCGGGAAATTTGGGATATATAATCCCTAAACAAAGAAGCTGCCTCTTTTATGCTCTTGGTTCCTCTTGGCACGCTTGGCTCATGGCTCATGGCTCATGTTTGGCTTCCTGGCATTCTCCTGTGTGGCCCATAGTCATGTGGACCCCCCCACACAATGGACTAATGGATTGCAACTGGACTGCAACCAGCCTGATGCTGAACTGGACCCTGCTCCAATGGAAACTCTGGACACTGGCTCTGACTTTAGCTGTACTGAAACCCTAGCTACAATTCTTCTATGACTGGACTAAGGGAAATGGGACTTCGGAAACTCAGAGATGTAATTCCACAGAAATTAAGCTTTCTATCATATCTCATCCTCCTGTGGTTGCCTCTGGAAATGCTTATTCCAGTGGTACCCCAAGAACTCCACTCCCACTAGCAACAGGGAAAAGATGAGACTTGTTTTCCTCCTATAACAAACTGACCCTGTGCCTTGAAATCACAAAATGAAATATTAGCATTGCTATTGTATTTGTACTTGGCAATTGAAAATTTTAACATCAAAGAGAAAGAAAAGAAGGCAACTCTGGCCTTCCTTACCCCCTTGGAGGGATTCAGGCAGACAGACCGTAGATCTTTTTTTTTTTTTTTTTTGGTACGTGCCCCTAGCAGGAACCGAACCCGGCAGGCTGACGCTCCAACCGCTGAGCCAAACCAGCCAGGGCCAGACCATAGATCTTTAAGTAGGCTAGGGGAGCAGCCTGGTACCCATTTCAGTAAGGTGCCTCAGTACCTGAACCTAGGAATGTGGAATGTAGAAAATGTCTAATTCAATTTCCATAGAGAGAGAGCTAATTCTGACTTTCTAGAAAAGTAGAACATTCTGAGAGTGCTCTTTCCTAAGTAACAGAGGAAGGTGAGGCCAGTAAAATGTAACTGACATGTTCAGACAGATTCCCAGAGGATATGTCAAGTTCAAAGGAGTTTGTATAAGGAAAACAGCAAGCCAACCATAATGAACTCATGCCACCTGGAAAGCCCCTGAATGGTGTACCGGCAGGGTCAAGAAGAAAGGGCCCAGGATACTAGTGGAGTCTTCTTTTCATTCCTCCCCTCAGTGAGTAGGCACAACACGAAATTCTCAAGAGGATCTTAAGAGGACATAAAGGTCTATTTTACTGTACAGAGCAGGTTCTTAGAAAGCTGCTGCCAGAAAAGGCTGATCAATATTGAGCTGCAAAAACAGTTACATGTGCTGGGCACTTCAGGCAAAACATAGGGCCATTCACCTCTCCTTTCAGACTCTCTGAGACGCTCGACCTACAGAAACTGGTGAAAGATTTGAAAGCTCAGTCAGATAAATTGAAAGATGCTTCATTTTATTTTGCAGATAATTCCTATCTTTTTCCTTTTAATTTTCCAGCAAATGATTAACAGAAATTCCAATCATTAAAAGTTTGGGTTTGCTTCCTCTAAACATCACACAATTTTAAATTCTGTCACAATGATATTCTTTTAAAATTTGTTTTATGAAAAAAATTTCAGTCTGAAATGGAACTGGAGGATATAAAATGGAAAGTCTCACATGTGTGCCCTCGGGAAAATACAACTTAAGGACTGAGGGACTAATTTCCCATAAATGCCCGATTTACAGAAAACTGATGATACTGGAATTTTCTTAAACGATAGAGGTTGCCTCATGTCAACCTTGGAGTTTTGCTTATGGTTTCTGGAGGCATGAACAAGAAATGACCCAGGTTGGGTTGGTCTTGCAAAATGAGCTAAATTGAGCTTTGTATGACTGGACAGTTTTTGTCTCCTTGGAAAATTTTCAAAGCTGTCTCCAATTTTTTTTTTTAACAGACTCTAACTGAACTCTCCCCTCTTTACATTCCCTGCCCATACACAAAGCTGACCTCAAAATCTCAGTAGTCTTGCCTGTAGCTTGCTATAGTTTCCATGTCCTGAATTATAATCCCTCTGCTATTCCAGAATAAACTCATTTTTTTTAGCTTCTTTCAGTTTCCTTTTTATTTAGGTAGACAGTTTTCAGTTTTAAAGTAACCCAGCCTATGTCAAAGAGGTTTTAAATACCCATGTTACAACTTATTAGCAATTCTTAGAACTCTAAAATAACTGAAAGTTACTTAAAGCCAAACAATTTGAATTAAAAGCATTACTAATTAAGAATCATCATTGAAGTTTCCATAAGGTTATTCATTGACCTCACTTATTTCACTGAGGAGTGAATGATTCATACATAATTAGATGCAATTATGTCTGATGAAATAAATGTAGAAAGGTTTTCTACAACAATAAGACCATCTAAAGGCCAATATACTGGTGTAAGGAGAGAAGAGATGATTCTAGAACCAGTGTTTTATAATACCACCTTAACAAGTGAACACTTTAAATGTGTCCCAGTGTGGCTAAGGAATTGAAATTTAAATTTTATTTCATTTTAATTAATTTTAGTTTCAATAGCCACATGTGGGTAGTGGTTATTGCACTGGATGGTGCAGATGTCAATAAACTTATATTTGGAAGAAAGGGAAAATGAAATAAGGATACAAATGGGTAGGGTTTAAAGTAGGACAATATCATAATTAAATAAGGTCATCAAAGCAACACACACAGGAGAAATGGGCTTACTAAGAATAGTCACAAGTTGGACACAATGGAAAAATATCTAGATACAAATGACATTTTACTGTGTGCTGTAGAATGTGCTTTGACAACTCACTCAGGTTTATTGGAACTCTACCGAGATAGAATAACTGCATAATCCCAATTACCTTACTTTCAATTAGATTACACAGTCACCTTTCTTCACATAATATGTTATCATGTAGATCTCCCCATTGTATAAAGGACATACAAAGTAACTAGAGGGGATTGCTTAATTTTGATGAATCAATTTTAGGTTCTACTCAATAAAATCATCTGCACAGTTTAACATAATAGACCTTATGCATTTCTGACACAACAGAAACACCAAGCTGGTCTCCTGGAGCAGAATGACAATGGTTCCCTCCCCACACATCTGCACTAATTCTTTGCATGTGGCTAGTGAGCCAGAACAAGTCATTGAGAGGGGAAGGTAAAAAGTGCACCTTCCCAGTTCCTTGGTAACTACAGTAAACATGTCTTTCCTGAACCAGGGGACTTAAGCTGAATACACTTTAAAGCAATTTAAAACTATTTAAATTGTATTTTAAAATATTTGTCTGAAATGTTCGATATGAAACACTTGTCTTTTTCCAGTATTGTACTCTCTTGGGGTGTTAACACTAAAAGAGAACAAACTTAAAAAAGACATCCTCAACTTCAACTATTATTCACATGATCAGTTGGATTAACTTAAGTTCTCCAAAGTGGTACAATATTTTATCAAAATGATTTTGTTCACTGAATCTTTCATTTATCCATTTAATATTCATTTAGCACTAACATAAGCCAGTTCTCTACTAACACTGGTGATATAATGGTCAAGAAAGCTACCTCGCCTGCCCTCAAAATGTACACAATCTATTATAGAAAAGAGCACATAACAAAACAGGTCAAATAATAGATATGACTAGGGTATTATGGGAATATACAGGAAGAACAATTAATGGGCAAGGCAACCAGAAAGTTATCACAGAGAACATAATGCTGATATGAATTAGGTGCAGGGGAAGGCATTCCTGCATGAAATAACCCCATAAACAGGCAATAGTATGTGTAAGTATGAATAATTCATTTTTAAATAATTAAATGTTAGATTTCTTCAAATGTCTAGGCCAAGCTATCTGGTAGACAATGGGATAGAAAATCTAAAGCTCAGGGAAAAGCATGGGGGTGATACACAGTTTTTGGCATGTTCTACAACTGAGCAGTGTACAGAACAAGAGGGTTAAAGGGACAAAGGCAGGATGCTAGGATAATCAGCATGGAAGGGCATGAGTGCAGAGAAAAGGCCCAGGAAGCTGGCAGGAAAATTATCTTAGAAGCAAAGGTGACATGAGAGTGTTATCATGAAAGCCAAGAGAGTGGATATTTCAAAGCTCCAATCAACAGATTCTAATGTACTCAAGAAATCTGGTAAGATAAAGGGCAAATTGCTGCTTTAGTCGGGCAATAAGTGAGATGACTGATAAACATAACCTGACCAATTTCAGTAAAATGGTGGGGAGAAGCCATTTATAGTGGATTGAAGAGTGAATGGTTGATGAGAAGTGAAGACAGTAAATGAACAGAAGCACTTCTTTGGAAATTTCAAATGAGAGGTGATATTTCAGAATGTTGATGCCTAGGGACAGCACTATCCACATACAGAGCCACTTACACCATCATGAACTAGCTCTAGGGTGTTGGTGAATCTTATGGCTAAGCTTCCTTAAATTCATAATCATAAACCAGGATCCAAAGAATTGTTACAGCCAAAACTCCTGAATAGTAGTGAGGAACAAAGAAGACAATGGATGTAAAGATTCGGGCAAACAAGAAATTGCCATACAAATGTTAGTTATTATGGTCATTATTACTATAATTTGGTCTTGTTAGATTTCGGTCTGCATATCAGCCCAGTTTATATCAGAGTTGAAAAACAAATTGAAAAGTCTGCCCAGTGGAGTTCATGGAAAGGAAACATTAGTAGTTAACTTATGTGTTATGCATATAATTTAGACTCAAGAGATCCAATGGATAACCACAGTGAACCACAATTGCCCTCTTTAGACAGCTCAATGTGAACTTCCTGATAGAAAGAAAGCATTCCAGAGTCCTATGTAATTGGATGTGATAATAATGGGAGGATTGGCTGCGTGCTTGCTTCTCATTTCATTTCAGTGAGATAATTGGAATAAACTCTTTATGCAAATTATAACTGCTGTCATTTTGATAACACTCCAACTTGAAAATTTGGATTGTTGGGTGCAGACTCTTGCCAGCTCTAAACAAATGGAGGTTGGCTGAGGAAGGATTTGAAGGACACCCTTTTCATGCTATGAAGTCTCTGACACGGGCAGGCTTTTCCTATTGCTACTGTATTCAAAATTAAACAGGAGTTTATAAAACATTTTGGAGCCTTCCTCTTTCATCCACAAAATCTGTATATTCAGTTTAATTTTTCTTCTTTCCTCGGATTCCTTTGCTTTATCAAAGATAAACCCTTCATCCTGTCATCCAATATACATAAATAATTCTTTGCACCTTTTTATTTTTGGCACCAAGCATTCTACTCAAAAATTTTTTTCATTCATTGAACCACTAAGGTTGAGCACTTATTATATGCCTGGCCTTATTTGGGGAACTTAATAGGGAACAAGACAATTTCTGCTTTCAAGGATTGCATAGGGAAAAGTATTTGAAAACATGTCACAATTCAATGAGTTAAGTGCTATAATAAAGGCATATGCAGGAGAGTAATTAATCTTCCAAAGCATGGGAGGGTAGCCAGGAAGTACTATTTAATTAAGAGTCCTAAAGGGTTTTGAAATTTAGACAAAAGGAGGGCTCATTTTTTTATATCTCTAATGTATCTGTCAATTTCTCAAGGTCAGTGATTCTGCCTTTTTCAACTTTGTTTCTCTTAAAGTACCTACTATAGACAGACTGTGTGCATTCCCCTCAAAATTCACATATAGAAAGCTAATCTGCAATGTGATGGTGTTTGGAGATAGGGCCTTTGAGGGGTGATTAGGTCATCAGGGTGGAGCCCTCATGAACCGTATTAGTGCCCTTATAAGAGAGACCCCAGAGAGCTCCTTCACTCCTTCCACCATGTGGGCACCCAGTGGAAAGATAGCCATCTAAGAACCAGGAAGCAGGCCCTATCCAGACACCAAATATACAGACACCTTGATCTTGGTCTTTCTAGCCTCCAGAACTGTGAGAAATAAATGTTTGTTGTTTAAGCCACCCAGTCTATGGTATTTTTATTATAGCAGCCGGAACAGATTAACAAAGTACCCATTACAGTGATTTAAACCCCAAAATACTTGTTAAATATATATGTATATATATATATATTTTAATCCTCACTTGAGGATATTTTTCCATTTATCTTCAGATAGATTGGAAGGGAGGGAGAGAGGAAGAGAGAGAGAGAGAAACATCGATGTGAGAGAGACACATTGGTCGCCGCCCCTACCAACTGGGGCCGGGGACAAACCACAACCGAGGTACATGCCCTTGGCTAGGATTGAACCCGAGACTCTGATCCGCGGGCCGTGCTCTAATCACTGAGCCAAACTGGCCAAGGCAAAATACTTGTTAAATTAAATCCAACTGCTGTTAAGTTTCCTTTTTCATTCTTCTACCTTTGCAGTCTTCTTGAACATAGTACAATCTGCAGGATTGATGTTCCTATTATATTGGTGTAAAAGGTTCTGCAAACATTGTATCTCTGTCAATCTCTGTCCTACTATTTATGCTGCCAATCCATATTATACTTCGCAGTTTTTCTGTTAACAATTTGAATTCTGATTGACTTCATCTGCTTTATAAATTGTCAGATATGTCGCTAATTCAACTCAGTCTCTTGAAAGTTGTTGCTCCCGCCAAAAAGAACAAAGAACTCATGGACACGAACAACAGCATGGTGATTGCAGGGGGGAGCTGGGTGGGTGGAGTTGGAACAGGATATAGGGGGGATAAATGGTGATGAAAAATAAATAAAATAAAGAAAACTAAATATAATTGCAAAAAAAAGTTACTACCTTCTATACTCTTCAGACAATTTCTACAAATTTTAAAATCAAGAATTTTCACACTTAGATTAACTGGAGTTGTCAGCCATCAGATAAAATGTTGGCATCTCATATAATGCTAATCTTCTCCTATGTCCTTTTTAGCTCTCAAGATTTATGTATATGTATGTAGTTTCTTTCTCCACAGCTCCAAATCTGTTACAGGGAATGACTATTTTGATGTCTTAAAAATGAAAAACTAAGCTAAAGATAACATTTTTAAAAATATGTTTTTATTGATTTTTTTAGAGAGGAAGGGAGAGAGAGATAGAAACATTGATGTGAGAGAGAAACACCATTCACCTGCCTCCTGTACGCCCCCCTACTGGGTATTTAGTCCGAAACCCGGGCATGTGCTCTGACCAGGAATCGAACTGGGACCTCTCAGTCCATGGCTCAATCCACTGACCCACACCGGCCGGGCTAAAGATAACATTTTTAAAAGTCAGAATTTTGGGGGTTCCTAGAATTTATTGAGTAAGTCCCCAAATAAAGGAATCATAGGCCTGATCTAGCTGCCTTTCTGTTAAAACAAGCAACAATATAAATCAAAATAGTGATAGCCAATATCAGTGCTACAGGTAATATGAGTTTTTGAGAAGAAAAGGTATTTAGGGCTCCTCCACAATATGGATTTAACCATTTCCCTTGCTACCATTATTATAGCTAGAATCCTTCCTCAAATATGAACTAAAGGAATTCTCTTTAGTTTAGGTCAAAAGCTGTTATTGCCAAGACTAGTGTTTTGCTGGTTTTTGTTTTCTTTTAACTCAGTGACATAGCCCAAAGCCGTTGCTCAAAGAAAGCCACATTATTTCTGACTTACTGCATGCCATACTGGTTATTCTGCTACTCCTGATTCTTCTCAGCAGTACACAGACAGTCTGAATTTTTCAAAGATTTTCATTGCTGTTTCCTTAAGAGATCTTTATCTCATGGTACAAAAGCCAAAAGATGTATTAACTAAACACTCAAAAAGTCAACCTGTGTGACCTTGAGCAAATCACCAAACTGTCCTGGCCTATTTCTTTACAGCCTTTAAAAAATAAAGAGGTTGCCCGGATGGTGTAGCTCAGTGGTTAAGCATTGACCCGTGCACCAAGAGGTTGCCGGTTCCATTCCTGGCCAGGGCACATGCCCAGGTTGTGGGCCAAATCCCCAGTGGGGGGCATGCAGGAGGTGGCCAATCGATGTTCTCTCTCATTGATGTTTCTATCTCTCTCTCCCTCTCCCTTCCTCTCTCTCTAAAAATCAATAAAGAAAAAAACTAACTAACTAACTAACTAAATAAATAAATAAATAAAGAGGTTGCCATTACAATATTTCTCAAATCCCTTTAGACTCTATCTATGACAGTGAGGGTTTTTTGGGGGAACACTTACTAAGTGGAACTCACCATAATACCATAGTATCTACATTCACATTATAAATTTATAAAACCTGATTTCTAACCACTTATATGGCTGCAAACCTGGGATCTATGCCAGATGTCTTATGTGGCTTTTGAACACTCCTGAACAATGTGATTGAGGAATGAGTACCAATGAATTGTGATTACGTGTATGTGCACATGCGCACACAGTGGTACATGCTTCAAATGACAGCTTGGGGATGCTATGAGAGTTATGACTATACTTGATCGAGAGTTGGAGTTCAGGATTTAAGAGGTGCGCAATAAATTAGGGGTGAGGAGGTAAAAAAAAAAAAGTAGGTCAAATAAAACTTCAGGTGGTGGAGGAACATTGAGGCATGAAGGGATGGATAATGTCATTTTCCTAAGAACAATTTGAGCCCATAGAAGGGTTTCAGATAATGAGGTGATGTGATCACATTTTCCTTTTCATAAAGATTACTTTCGTTTCTCTGTGGAGATTGGGTTGAAGGGCAAGAAAAACTTTTTTGAGCCTTGCTCATCAATAATTCATAGAATAAATTTTCCTTTATATTCCTTCTCAGTTTTAACTCAGGGTTGGTAGTTGCCCAAAGTTCTCTCCTCTTTTCTCAAAATATTCTTATTGTATGTGTGTGTATATATATATATATATATATATATATATACACACACACACACACACACACACACACAATATATATACATATATATATACACACACTATATATATAGTGTATATATATATATAAATAAGTAATATATATAAATAAATAATATATATATATATTTTTTACCACAAGTAGCTATCTTTTTCATGAAAACACAATGCTTTCTCCAACTTGCTAAATAAATAAGAGCAAAGTGAGGCATTAAACACGGGTACACCCACAGGGCCCTGTGTTTTGTTGAATGCTCCATTAGCACCATCATGCAACACTTACTTTTTACATAAGGGGCCACATTTGCATCTGGCATTGGGCTCCCAAAATTACTTAGCCCTTTATGGATCAAAAATACATTATTTTGGTTGTATTTGAGTAGAGGGGAGCAATGCTCAGTTTGCCCTCTGTTCTTCTGTATGTCACTGCCATGTCCAAAGCTTTGCCCACTTGCCTTCCTTTTCAGACCTACTTTGATAATCCAATTACCACCGTCTTTTTCTGATATTGCAGAAATAACTAATATTAGGGAAAACAGACTTTTAGAAAGTTACCAGTGATAAAGAGGGGCATTTTGCAATGATAAAAGAGAGAATCCATTAAGAAGATATACCGAATAAACAATATATGCACCTAACAGAGTCCCAAAATAGATGAAACAAACTGTCAGAATTGAAGGCAAAAGTAAACAATTCAACAATAGTACCTGAAGACTTCAATACCTGTCTTTGAATAATGGCTATAAAAAAAAAAAGGCAGATGATCAACAAAAACATAGGAGACTTAAACACTAGAAACCAACTAGGCCCAACATACATTTACAAAATACCCAACCACCACCAGCAGAATACACATTATTCTCTGGTACACAAGAAACATTCTCCAGGATAGACCATGATCTGGATCACAAAACAAGCTTTAACAAACTTGAAAAGATTGAAATTATATGAAGTATGTTGTCTGGCCACAATGGAATAAAACCAGAAATCATTAACAGAAAGAAATTTGGGAAATTCACAAATATGGGCAATTAAACACCATACTTCTAAATAACCAATTGGTCAAAGAAGTGACAAAGAAAATTAGAAAATATTTTGAGGTGAATGAAAAAAAAAACCACATACACAATTACCGAAACTTATGTGAAGCAGATACAGCAGTGCTTAAAAGTAAGTTTATAGCTGTAAGTGCCTATATGTAAAGAGAAAAGAATATGTCAAACAAATGTCTTAACTTTTCATCTCAGGACATAGAAAATAAGAGCAAACTAAATAATGTAAGCAAAATGAAGGAAAAAATAAATATGGGAATAGAAATCAATGAAATAGAGAATAGAAAACAATAGAAAAAAATCAATTAAGCCAAAAGCTGTTCTTTGAAAAGATTGACATTCGACAAACCTTTAGCTAGTATATCACCAAGAAGAAAAGGGAGAATACTCAAATGACTAGAATTAGAAATGTCAGAGGGGGCATCACTATTGACCTTCCAAAAATAAAAAGGATTACGAAGGAATACTATGAAAAATTGTGTCTATAAATTAGATAATTCAGTTCAAATGGACATATTCCTGGAAACACACACAAACTAGCCAAACTAACTCAAGAGGAAATAGACAATATAAGTAGACTTTATACCAAGTAAAGAAGTTGAGTTAGTAATAAAAAATCTCCCAGAGAAGCCCAGGCACAGATAGCATCACTCATGTATTCTACGAAACATTTAAAGTATGAGTACTAATACCTCACAAACTCTTCCAAAAAAATAGAAAAATGTAGAATAACATTTCAAGCAAAACATTCCATCTATAGTAGCATCATAAAAGGAAATATTTAGCAATAAAATTAGCCCTGGCTGGTTTGGCTCAGTGGTTAGAGCGTTGGCCCGTGGACCAGAGAGTCCCGGGTTGGGTTCCCGCTAAGGGCACATACCTTGGTTGCAGTTTGTCCCTGGCCCCGGCTGGGTGGCAACCACTCAGTGTCTCTCTCACATCGATATTTCTCTCTCTCTCTTCCTCCCTCTCTCCCTCCCGCTCTATCTATGTCCAACTCAGAGTTACCATATGTGTGAACCAACAATTCCACTTTTAAGTATATACACAAAACACTGATTTTACATATATATATTTTATATATAAAGATATATATACATAAAGATATATATGAAGATAGATATATACATAAAGACATATATCTATATATATATATCTCAAGCACGCACACATACACATGCACTTATGGAAAAGGAAGGTTTATCACAGCATTATTCATAGTAACCCAAAAGTGGAAAATATCCCAGTGCCTGTCAAATGATGAATGGCTAAACAAAATATAACATGTCCGTAGAACAGAACATTGCCTGGCAATAAAAAAGAATGAAGTACTGATACGTGCTATGACATAGATGAACCTTGAAAATATCATGCTAAGTGAAAGAAGCCAGACATAAAAGATAACATATTGTGTGATCTACTCATTTATATGAAGTGTTCAGACTAGGAGAGTTTCTGGAGACAGTATATTAGTGCTCACCAAGGACGATCACTGACTTCAGTGCCTGCATCCATTATACAGATTTCTAATTCAGTAGTTTACAATGCGGACTCTGAGGTCGGAATTCCTGTGTTCAAATCCTGGATCCTCTCTTTACTAAGGAAGGGGCTTTGGACAAGTCATTCAACCTCTCTGGGTCTCACAAAATAAGTTTCAATCATGTTAGGAAAAAAAGGAAGTGGTGTCGTGGCATTACTTTTTAAAGTGGGGCAAGTTTGATTTTATAAAAATTTCCTCCAAATTGCAGGACATATCTCATAAGACTGTGCAAGGATTAAATGGAGATTACATTGCAGGTAATCAATGAGTAGCAGTTGTTGTTAGTTTATGTTGAATAAATTAATAGATGAATGATTTTTAAAATCTAGATGACAAAAATTTTTGTGTCAAAATCTTTAGTGAATACACTCTCCCCTCCCCTTTTTTTTTGATTTGGTGGTTAAGTTCTGAACTACCTATCAGTTCTTACTTCTTAGGTAAAATATTTTTTGAACACATTAGTTTCCAGCTCTATAGGCTAAAGGAATGCTTAGCTTTTGTTTGTTTTCCTTTCTGATCTTGGATTTGCTCTTTCCCGATGATTTGCTTTCCAAATAAAAACAAGACTTGAAAGCAGCTGAGAAGGCTCACTAGCTTTTGAAAAACTAAATATATACTTGAAACTAAATTTCTTTCCAAAATAAGCTCCTTCTCTTTTTCCCTTCCACTTGACGCACAGCTTTTTTTTTTTGAGCTGGAAGGCATCTGATGTAGACTACAGCTCAGTGATCCTGTCCTTAGAGGACCCTGAACTTCAAGGCAGACCTAAGAGCCCAGCCTTCCCGCAGAATCACCCTGTGCGCATGCGGAGTGGACTCCCAGTCCTGCAGAGGTACTGACACTAATGATGCAACTTCCTCCCAAATATATTAAAAGCCCACCAAGCCTAATTCAACTTTTAGAATTCAAATTCGTCTTTGTTTTCAGGCATTTTCAATGGAAAATAGAAAAAAAAAGAGGAAAGAGCAGTTCTCACTGATACTACCAATTCAAATACGAGACTGTGGAGTTGTTGCTTCAACTCATTGAGTTTGCATCTGTATCTACTTGGCCCCCTGCTAAAAATCCCTGCTTTCACTGACACCAACATAATTATAAATTTGCTTTAAACCACAATACACAGACAACAGTCCCCAAATAATAATACGATTACTGGAAATAATTTAAGGTTTTATCATATGCTTGCATGCTGTGGAGTATGGTTTTTGTGATCACTTGGAAAAGTTCCTTCCTCTCTCTGGGGCAATGCCAACCACTCATTAAACAGATGAACTTCATTTGCATTTTTTTTCTTTCAATATTAGGGATTCTTAAAATCAGTTTCTTCCCTAATTATGTAAATATGTAAATAGTTCCCAAGTTAAGTTCACAAAACAAAGTATAAAAAAACAAGTATAAGCAGAAAATTCTGGCTTATATTACTTTCTCCATATCTTTCTCCCCCATCCCTGCCTCTATGTAAACATTTTAAAGAAATTATATATGCCCTGGCCAGTTTGCTCAGTGGTTAGAGCACCAGCCCGTGGACCAATTGGTTGCAGATTCCATTCCAGTCAAGGGCATGTACGTCCACTGCAGTTCCTCTCTGGCCCTGGTCAGGTGGTGCGGGAGGCAACCAGTCGATGTGTCTCTCTCACGTCGATCTTTGTCTCTCTCTCTCTCCCTCCTTCCCTTCTTCCCTCCTTCCCACTCTATCTGAAGATAGAAAAATATCCTCGGCTGAGGATTAAAAAAGGAAATTATCTAAATCCTTCTTTAGTAAATATTAGTATAAGTGCTTTGCATCACCTGGAGTATATAAAGATATCTTTCATTACTTTTTGTTGTTAATTCTCAGCTGAGGATCTTTCTTTCATTGATTTTTAGAGAGAATGGAAGAGTGGGGAAGAGGGAGAGAGAGAGAGAGAGGGAGCGAGGGGGAGAGGGAGGGAGGGAGGGAGGGAGGGAGAGAGAGAGAGAAAGAAAGAAACATTGATGTGAGATAGATACATCAATGGGTTGCCTCCCACATTCTCCCTGGGAATCAGGAATCAAACCTGCAACCCAGGTATGTACCTTGACTGGGAATCGAACCCATGAACCTTCCCTGCATTGGCCAATGTTCTACCCACTGAGCCACACTGGCCAGAGCTCATTAGTTTTTATAACTGCATGTTACTCCCCTGTTTGGATGTACTATAATTGAATCAACTAGTCATCTATTGATGGACATT
Source organism: Tadarida brasiliensis (assembly GCA_030848825.1). Classification (NCBI taxonomy): domain Eukaryota; kingdom Metazoa; phylum Chordata; class Mammalia; order Chiroptera; family Molossidae; genus Tadarida; species Tadarida brasiliensis. Next base: position 81,399,228 of record CM061261.1, read on the forward strand.
TTTATTAGTAATCCTTTTTTGCATTTGAAGAAAACACTGCAATAAATAGCCTTGTGCGTGTCTTTTTGTATTTTTGCCAGTGTGTCTCTGTGACAAATTCCTAACAAGAGATTCCTAAAGAGATTGATGGGTCAAATGGTAAATGCATATGTAATTTACCAGATGTTATCAAATTCCACTCCAATTTGCATTTCTACAATCAATACTCGAGTACTCATATCTCCCACAACCTTGTCAAAAGGATATTGTGTAAACATTTAGATTTTTGCTAATATGACAGATAGAAGCTGCTTTTCTCTTATTAGGCATGAGTGGGCTTCAGTAGCTTTACCTATATTTAAGGGACATTTACATTGTTTTCTCTGGGAATTGTGCATTCACCTTTCTAGGCTTATTTTTTTAATGCATAGTTTTGGGTATTTCTTTCTTTCTTTATCTTTTTTTTTAAGAAGACCCTCAGGTCTGGCCTATTAATCCTTTATAGTAGCTAATAACTTATACATTTTATCATTTATTTTTTTACTTTGCTTATGGTGTGTTTTGTCATGCAAAAGGTGTGTGTGTGTGTGTGTGTGTGTGTAATGAAACTCATTTTCCCTGGATTTTAAGTATAGTTTAGGAAAGCTTTTCCTACAACCCAGTTATAAGAAATTCACCCATGTATTTTATTCCTTATATATGTATGGCTTTGTATTACACTTTTGGGATTTGTTCTGGCATATAAGCTCAAGAAATTTCAAAAAATTTGCCAAGCATGAGCCACTGTGAGCTGGCTCTGGTACACCATTCCCATTGCTGGTGAGCGTGTCGTAGTCATTGATTAAGCTATTGGCTGGAGAGACAAGGGTTGTTTCTATGTGTAGTTTCAGTTTGGATGTTCTTAGGTACAAGGACTGCGTATGTATGGGCCCTCACATTTTCCAAATTAAAAACTTCAAACAGTAAGAAATGTGTCATTATTCTTGAAGAATAGTACATTACAGCTTTGGGGAAATAATGTGTAACTATTTGGTAGGAAAAAAATAGGCTATGTCTCTAGTTGAGAATTTTTGGTATAAAACAGCAATCATCCAGTTGCATAACAGTGCTGCTACTTCCAGAAACAGCAACAGAATAAGGAGATAGCCTTGTAGGGAGATGGATGTTATGTATTAAACGGTCTTGCTTTTAGCAGGTTGGCACTGACTATTGCTTAGAACAGTATATTCATTTTCTTCTCTCAGGTTTAGAGAATTGACTATCTCCAAAATGGACACAAGAAAACACAATATATAATATAGACTCACCACTACTGGAAGCATCATTCAGATTCAGCAGTCCCCCTCCTAGCCCTCTGTAACTATGGTAACTGTAGGTCCCATTTCCGTTGATGTACAACACCTCCTGGGAGCCCGAAAGAGCTGAGGTTGAGTAAGTGGCCTGGGCTGCCTCTGGTTTACACTGTTTGTCGGCTGGGGCAGACTTGTCCTGCAATGACAACAACATTCCATTACTGACCACATCCCGGTGCTATTTCACCCTGAACAGGACTATCTTATTGTTATCTCTATTGAATAAGAAAAAACATACACTAGTCAATATGAAGTCAACACATATGCATCTTTTCAACAACTTTGCTAAAAACTAACAAAAGGAAAGCAAAGCAACAATGTGAGACACATTGGAGATGGAGCAACTGACAACTTCCAACTGAATTCTAAATTATATGAACAGAGTTGTTCATAATAGCCAAGAGGTGGAAGCAAGCTAAATGTCCATTGACAGATGAATAAAAATATGGTAGATAAATACAACAGGATATTATCCAACCTTAAGGAAAGAGGGAAACATTGTCACATCCTACAACATGGATGAACCTCGAGGACATAATGCTAAGTGAAATAAGCCAGTCACAAAGACGACGAACGTTGCATGATTCCACTTATATGAAGTATCTGAAGTAGGCAAACTCCTAGAAACAGAAAGTAGAAAGGTGGCTGCAAGGGGCTGGGGTTGGGGGAGGTGGGGAGTTGTTCCCCTGGGTGCAGGGTTTCAGTCATGCAAGCTGGGGGTTAGTCCTGGGGAGTCTTGGACAATGTGCATGTGCTCGACAATATTGCACTGTACACTTGGAAATTATTGGGAGGGTGAATGTTACATTAAAATTTAAATAAATAAGTAGCTAGGCTTAAAATATTACATGAAAGAGAAATTTTAATTTGCAAGAAAACATTTTCAAAAGTTGGCTTTCTTGAAAATTTTTTTTGGCAGCTAGCTCTTGCTCATGCACTAGCTCTCTTTTCCCCACTTTCTCTCTCTCTCTCTCCTTCTTCCCTCAGTTCCCACCTGCCTCTCTCTCTCTCCCTCTCTTTTTATTTTGCAATTATAGCAAAATTGACTGTGTGCCCACTCCACACTAGGCCCATTGCACACATCGCAATAGCTGGACAGAAACTTGAATGAACCCAGCCCTGCAGCTTGTTTTCCTTTCCTGAACTCCACTCACTAGTGTTTACAAACTGTGCTTCAAAACTTCTAACCATGACGAGTGGTAAGGACAACAAAATTGAAATTTGCATAAAACTGTATATATTTTCAATAGTAAAACCAATTGAATGGTTTCTCTTCAGCTGTAAGTTTATAAAGTGTAAAATATATACAACACACATGACTTCACTTGCCTATTGCATTCTTCATTTCCTTTCCTTTATTTTATTTTTATATATTTTTATTGATTTTTTTAGAGAGAGGGAGAGAGAGATAGAAACATTGATGAGAGAGAACATCAATCCACTTCTGCCAACACGCCCCCTAGTAGGGGTGAAGCCCACAACCCAGGCATGTGCCCTGATGGGAATCGACCCGATGACCTCTTGGTGCATGGGGCAATCATTGCTTAATTCACTGAGCCACACTAGCTGGGTTCTTTCCTTTTTAAAATAAGGACAAATTATAAACATATTTCTAGTGAATTCTTAGGAGTGTTTTTGTTAATCAAAAATATTTTGCAGCCCTGGTTGGTGTTGCTCAGTGGGTTGAACATTGTCCTGTGCACCGAAAGGTCACCAGTTCGATTCCCAGCCAGGCACATGCCCAGGTTGTGAGTTCGGTTCCCAGTCGGGGTGCTTATGGGGGGCAACTGATAGAAATTTCCCTCTCACATCGATGTCTCTCTCTCTCTCTTCCTCTCTCTATAAAATCAATAAAAACATATTTGAAAATATGTGACATAAAAAAAAAGGAAGCATTTTGCAGCTCTTAAATTTAGAGTGCATGTTTAGGAAAACAAACAACTTCCAAACACACTGTGTGTGCGCAGTACCAACAACGAGAGAAAGAGGAAACATGAAATAATTTGCTCTATGGATCCAGTAGTGTTAGATTAAGAAATGCTTTAATCTTCCATGCAGGGAAAACATAGCCATGACTGTCAGATGCATGCAGTTATGATCTTGCCCTTGTTCTTCTGATCTTTTTAACCCTGACCTTCACACTCAACTATAGACCTTACACACATGATCTATGAGCTTCTCATCTCTTCCTTTCTAGGTAGTGAGATTATGAAATAAACAGCAAAATTACTCATTGTAAGTTGAACTGAAAATTAAAAAGTGAATTTTCCCAGCATTGGCTTGTGAAATAAAACAGGAACTGACCTAAATTCGTCTATGAACTGGAAGATCTTATTTTAATTCCCTTTTGCCGCTTAACCCTTAGAAATCACAGGGAGGGAAAATTGCTTTAGTATAACTCTTTTCTCGGGAGAAACTGCATTAAAGAAGGGACCCAGATGAATCCAAATTCTGTTGGTATCACTGAATCTACTATTTAGACTGAGAAGTCAGCAAATTCTAGATTTTTAAAAAATTCCGTAAGCTAGTCTTTGATAGTAGAAAGTACCCCAAGACAGGGAGTTTTATACTGTGGTTCTCTATAAAAGAAAATACTGGGCACTGCTAATGGGGACTTTTTCTACAGACATAACAATGTTGTGGGGCTTTTTTGGTACTATGATCAAATTTATATTACAAATAGCAAAGGAGTTTAAATAATCTACGGCATTAAAAATGGTATTTCCAGGAATCTTTTGTTGCTGGAAGTATGTGCCATGATAAGTAGATGTGGGGTAAATAATCATACTAATTACAGTGCTACTATGAACAAGAATTAATATTAAAGCAATATTAGTGGTACAACTATAGAATCTTAGGATCTGTAGCCAAATGTCTTTTAAATGGCCTGTTACAAGGACAGGGTGAGTGGACAATGATCAAGCCAAAGCTGGCTGCACCTCAAACAGCATACAGAAAGCTTTTATAAAGGCACCATAAAATGGTCTCATATCTAAGAGTACAAGTCTCCTCCCTGTCTGGCAACAGAGATTATCATATACTGGATATATAATATTTATAATATATATATATTCACCCATACTAAAATACAGATGTTGTATATATTCATTCAATTTAAGCATATTAGTAAAATATAGCTTATCACAAGATTGATAGATGCATTTGTGATGTTGACATGGATTCATTATTTCATACATACAACTTCTATTTTCTATAAAGTAGATTTTAAACTACTCTCCATGAAACTATTAGGCTTCTGCAGGAAACGTCTCAGAATTTTCCCGAGGTTACGGGTGAGGGCACAGGGGCGTTCACACTGCATCCTTCCCGAGGTTACGGGTGAGGGCGCAGGGGCGTTCACACTGCATCCTTCCCGAGGTTACGGGTGAGGGCACAGGGGCGTTCACACTGCATCCTTCCCGAGGTTACGGGTGAGGGCGCAGGGGCGTTCACACTGCATCCCTCCCGAGGTTATGGGTGAGGGCACAGGGGCGTTCACACTGCATCCCTCCCGAGGATGCGGGTGAGGGCGCACAGGGGCGTTCACACTGCATCCTTCCCGAGGTTACGGGTGAGGGCACAGGGGTGTTCACACTGCATCCTTCCCGAGGTTACGGGTGAGGGCGCACAGGGGCGTTCACACTGCATCCCTCCCGAGGTTATGGGTGAGGGCACAGGGGCGTTCACACTGCATCCCTCCCGAGGATGCGGGTGAGGGCACACAGGGGCGTTCACACTACATCCTTCCCGAGGTTACGGGTGAGGGCGCAGGGGCGTTCACACTGCATCCTTCCCGAGGTTACGGGTGAGGGCGCACAGGGGCGTTCACACTGCATCCTTCCCGAGGTTACGGGTGAGGGCACAGGGGCGTTCACACTGCATCCTTCCCGAGGATGTGGGTGAGGGCGCACAGGGGCGTTCACACTGCATCCTTCCTCTTTACCCAGACCAGCAGCTCTACTGTGCTCCACTCTAACTCACACAATCACTGTAGAGCATTATGAAAACTACTGAACTATTCTTTCGGTGAAGACTTGTATTCACTGATGCTCTGAAAGGAGCATTTCTATACTTCAAAGCAATGCCGAGGTCCTTGGGAAGGGCTGGCCTCCAGCAATTCCACCACTAGTGTAACTTCCTAATTTCTTTTTGAAATAACTGGGGCAACATGATAACATGTGAGCTTCTAGTTTGGGAAAATTGGTGGCTCTTCTCATGTTTCTGTGATAAGGAAAATGACAATAAAATACACTCAAAGGAGAAGAGTTTCTTAATGATAAGGAAAATGTTAGAAGACATTGTCTCCACAATATGTTCTCATTGATTTTTTTGTATAATAGAATTAATTTGTATTATTAAACATAAACATAGTATATTTAAAGTCTAGCTCAGTCTTTCAGTATTAACTGTTATTCCAAACCAAAGTAATTGCACTGAGCAGGCAGATAACTGATTCCATTAATAATCAAAATAGTCCTTGCAAGGAGTCATTTGTATTTAAACAAAGATTTGCATTATTAAGTTTCTTGGCATCCACTATATATTGAGAAATACAACATATGAACATTCCAGTAAAATCTAGTCTATATTGTCTTTTGAGGAAAAGTTTAGTCTAAAGTTAATTGATGCCTTTTTCTTGAATCATCGTTAATATTGGTTTCAAAGAAACATAGATTTTAATGACATAAAAAATAAGTATCTCCTAGAGTCACATTTTATCTCTGTAAGTAACTTAATAATCATTAGTTCCCAAAGTCTCAAAATGACAGCATGCCACCTGGGTTACTATGAAGATTATTTTCAAAAGAGGATAATATTAATATGTTACAATACTGCATGTTTAAGCAATGAAATTTTACTCATCAAACAGAAAATTTCCTATCCCAGCTTTTATAGGACATAATTCTAATTTTCTTTTAAAAATCCCATAAAAAATAAGATAGCATCAATGACTGAATGACCACCAGCAGTGCACTAGATAATACAGATGGTTTTGATTCAGATTTATTGATTAAAAATATACAATAGATTAAAGAATACTTGTGGTGACTTCTATAATTAGGCTCTGGCCTTATCAATAAATATATGCTTCAAGGTCCATCCATGTTGTTGCAAATGGAAAGATTTCACCTTTTTATGGCTGAATAGTATTCCATTGTGTGTGTGTGATACCTTTTTTATCATTCATCTATCGATGAACACTTAGGCTGTTTTCATTTCTTGGATCAAGAGGGTATTATGCTAAGTGAAGTAAGTCAAATGGAAAAAGACAAATAGCTATGACTCCACTCATTCATACATAAAATATAGAAACAAAAAGAAAGAAAAACAGACTTACAGAGGCACACAACAGATTTGTGGTTACCAGAGGGAAAGGGGGTGGAGGGAGCAAAGCCAGTAAAGGTGCTCAGTTGTATAGTGACACATGGGAGCCAGACTTTTGGTGGTGGACATGATGTAGTACATACAGCTGTTGATTTATACTGTTGCATGTGTGAAGCTTACATAATTATATAAACCAATTTACCTTAATTTAAAAAAATTAAATATATCCTCGCTATATATTATGTATTTCATATTTTTTAAATGGGCTTATAATAGGACGGGTGATGACTTATAGATGTGGGCATGGGAATGGTTTGAAGAGTAAACATTGTCTCCTCACCCACCCATTAACACACTATTTGAGAAAACTGGTCTGTGTTCCTTTGTACTCTATCCACAGAAACTGGACAGAGACAAACTTCAGTTTGCTGAAACTGATCTGCTCCTCAGGTCATACAGGCTATATTCCTAACTCACTGCAGATGCCTAAGGAATCTTTTACTCAAGTACCTTAGATAGACATGTTTTGTTTTATGGTTTGTTTTTAATGACATTGGTTTGATTCCATCCAACTTTCTGAAAGTAAGTTTCCAACAATAATTGGCATGGAAAATGTTACACTGCCCTCACTGTATCTCCCAAGGCCCCCACTCTTTCCCACACGTTATATCCTCTAACGTTCATTAATATGGCGTATATTTTCATTAACTTTTCTCTGTTTATAAAATAATCAAAACAGCAAAACTTACTGCTACATTCAATAATCCAGACACCTATCTTCTACTTGCATTTTCCTTACATTGTGACAGCAATTGGAGTTTGCAAGGCATTGTTAAATCAAATTACATTTTTAGTTCATCATTGAGGTGCTCAGGGCACTAGTGATCAACACTTTTTTTAAGGTAAAAAAAATACATGCATAGGCCTTAAGTAAGCTCATCAATGCAAAATAGTAAACACATGGATAATTCAGGCAAACTGAACTTTATACAAGATTGTTACTGGATTTCTCCTGCCTTTACATGTCCTTTGTAGCCTATAGAGCAGAAACATTTTTATTGAAGTTAGTGCTCTGAATTTCTCCTTTGCTCTATTAGTATAGATGGGGCAAGGGAGTGCATTATATTTCACATATAAACTGCTGGAAAACATCTCTACCTTCTAAAAGATTCTCTTCCATTGATATAGTAATTGTTCCAGAACTAAGTACATTGCTAAGCATTTCCAGGGAAATTCATAAAAGATCTGAGAGAACCAGAGATCCCATTTAGACTGCCTCCCTGCTAAGAAAAGATTGCCTGCACTCAAAGCAAATGTGCTTATTACCTGAAATAATGAGAAGTGACTTATGCCATCAACACACACACACACACATGCATGCACACACACTCATATATAATAACATTCAGGAAGTAATTTCTTTCACATAGTCAGGAGCATTCCATACAGCCTCCTTCACTTTTTGGCCATACAGATGATTAAAATGCCAGCACAGAAGATGAGTCTTTGCAAAGATCCTTCCAAACCCACTAAGACAGAAAATAAGGAAAGACATGTTTTGACTAAATCCAAGGAACCATGATAAGATTTGAAACAGAGAAGCTAGACTGAGTTTGTTTCTGACTTGAGAAACCAAAATCACAGCAGCATAGCTGTTACCCAGTTTTTATCAAAGTCTTCGAGTAACAGGTTATTATGTTGACAAACTCTCCTTGTAGCAATATTTAGGCACAAACATACTCACATGACTTTATAAACAATAAAGCTTTGAGAACTATTGCCTTAAAAAAAGTTCAAAAGAATTAGGGTCCCCAACCCAAATATGTATGAATACATGGTTGGCAAGAAGTAACCAAGTACAATACAATGTTACCTACTATAAAATTCTTCCTGATGGCCATAAAGTTTTATTGTTAAAAATAAAAGTAGAGACTTGGCATCTTTAAATTGCAGTTTTGAATGTAACACTCTGCCATTTAGCTATTGACCAAAAAAATCAAATTTAAAAAATAAATCTATTTTTCTATAGGTCTCTAACACTCAATTTATGATTCCTTTGTTGATATAACCAAAATGAAAATTTAAAAGTAGTGTTCCTTTGAGGTTCTAAAATCTGATTACAGATATAAAACTTTTGGAAATTATGCCTGGCCGGTGTAGCTCAGTGGATTGAACATTGTCCCATGGACTGAGAGGTCCCAGTTCGATTCCCGGTCAGGGCACCTGCCCAGGTTTCGGGCTCAATCCCCAGTATGGAGTGTGCAGGAGGCAGCCGATCAATGCTTTTCTTTCACATCTATGTTTCCATCTCTCTCTCCCTTCCTCTCTCTCTAAAAAATAAATAAAAACATAGTTTAAAAAAAATCTTTAGGAAATTAATTTATATGCACATTCATAGTATTTTTCACCTCAGAAAAATCTGTTTTATTTATTTGAAACAGAAACACAGTAGTTTTAATATTGACATCAAACAGAAGTCAGATATTCCCTCCCTGCCCCACATCCTTCCTTAAAACTGAACATCACTGTGAAAACTTAGAGAAACGGAAATTCTGATGACAACCAGAGAATTTCTTAGAAGCTTATCACAAGTCTTAAATTACTAGAATATGATCTGAGAATATTCCAAATAAAACTGCATGCTTCCTTTTTCATTGTCATTAGCCTTCAAACTCTTATTGTGGTTTGGAGAGATTGAGAAAAGAAAAGAAAAAAAAGAGAAGAAACTCATGGACACGGACAACAGTGTGGTGATTGCTGGGGGAGAGAATGGGGAGGAAGAAGAGGGTAAATGGGGGATAAATTGTGATGGAAGGAGACTGACTTGGGGTGGTGAACCCACAACACACTGTACAGATGATGCGGAATTGTGCACCTGAAACCTGTATAATTTTGTTACCCAGTGTCACCCCAATAAATTATTTGTTTTAATAAAATCTTTCAGTTTTACTAAAGCAATACCAAATTGTTATCTTTAACATTAAACTTTAATATACAGAGTGAAAATATGTTTACAGTTGTTCATCTGGAAAATACAATAATTAATAAATGATAATACAAGAATAAACTCTGTGTTTTGCATACTCACAACTGTAAACCTATTTTAAGTATAAAAAATATGTTCTTCTAATCATATTTTTTTGTTTTTTTGAGTTTTTAGTTTTCTTTTCCTTTTTTTTAAAAAATCTACATTTAGAAAAACACAGAACATCTTTGAAACCATCCCTTTATTTGCCATTGGGCTGTATTGATTAAATATTTTTTTCTTAAATCATTTTTTAAATCCCCTTTAACACAATATTATTCTCTTTTGGGAGAAAAGTTGCAGTGCTCTCTGTCTGGGGATTCTATGGCGTGCATGGTTTCAGATATTAACTATAAACTGTTCCTCTCAAAGTCTTCCACTCTCAGTCTTCCCTCTGAGGCTCATGCCTGAATTTCCTTCAGTTATGTCAAATTTAACACTTTGAAATTTAAATTTATTTTCTTTTTCTTCCAGATACCCATTGCAAACTTTTCAATCAAAAACAAAACAACACCTGTTCTATCACCAGTGTTTCTTATTCTAGTTAACACATCGTGCCAAGATTATTTTTTTTCCTCTTGTCCTGGCTTCCCTCAGTCAAATGACACCCAAGTCCTCTCAGCTCCATTGTGGAAACCTCCCTCACCGCATACATCTGAGACACACTCATGGCTAATTACATGAGTCAGCTCCACACTTTCTCATGTGGGTTATTGTGATCCTGACCCATGTTGACTCTTCACATCTTGTCCATATCCTCTTAAATGGACCTTTTTTAAATCACTTATCATGTTGATTTAAAATCTTTAAAATCTTTTGAGAGCTTCCCCCACCGCCCCCGGAGATTAAACCCCAAATGCCTGACATCCAAAGCTCTTCAGAGTTTGAGAACAGTCCTGCCAGCCACTTTTCTGTCACTTCCTCTTGCACACCCTCAACTCTGATCATAACTTACTCTGAAAAATAAAATCTTACCACTGGGATATTCTGAGCCATCAAATTGCCCTGTATGTGCACCAACATATATCAAGTTTCTCATCATTATCGTACATAATATCCTATCTATAATGATGGTTTGTCATTTTTAATCTTATTTCCAGAATTTTAACACATGTATGTAATACTAGATAACAAACTACATTTGTTCTTAAAAGTTTTTAAATCCATTTTTTACTTTTTGTGTGAAATGAAAAAGTATTATTTAGATAAAGCAGACTTAGAAATGGATTTCATCAAAAATAAGGGAAAAATAGATGGTATTTTCCTTTTTTCACATCCTTATTAACCTAAATTTCAGATTAACAAAATATTTTTCTCCCCAAATCTGTACTCTATCCCCCAGACATCCTCAAACAAGCAGGACCTATTTGAAATTCTTTTATCTCTTCTCCAGTATACAGTATACAATTATCTTTATGAAAATATGCAAGAAAAGCAAATAGAGAATGAAAGATAACTTATGAGAGAACAAAGAATTCAATTGAATACACATTAGTTCTTTAGCTCTCAGATTGCGGTAGATCAAAAGACCTTGAAGCAAACATCCTATTGAGGATGGGACGTGTAGAGAGTGCCAACACAATTATATTCTAACAATTAGTAAATTCCCTCCAAGCAAGATTCTAAACATGATAGTTATGTTAGAATCTTTAGCTAGAAAACATGAAAGCTATAATAAAATTTCAGAACAAATATTACAGTTATAATAAAAATTCAGAACAAATTTTTTTTTGTTTTGTTAATCCTCACACAAGGATATTTTTTTCCATTGACTTTTATTTTATTAATTTATTTTTTGTTAATCCTCAGCTGAGGACATTTTCCCAGGGAGAGAGAAACATCAATGTGAGAGAGAGACATCAATTTGCCTCCTGCATGTGCCCCGACTGGGGCAAGGGATTGAACCGGCAACCCTGGTAGGTGTCTTTTACTGGGAAGTGAACCCACAACTTTTCAGTGCATGGGCCGATGCTCTAACCACTGACCCATACCGTCCAGGGCTAGAACAAGTATTTTTAATGTTAAACTTTGAGAAGCATAGTGGAGGTTGATAAGATGTTTTTAAGAGCAGTTAACAATTAGCTATTACATAAAGATCCTATTAATACAGTGATGTCAGCAGATTAATGCTAATACCTACATAATGGTTATCTAGAGTATGATGTTGGGTAGCATAAGGTACATTATTTTATGTACAATGTAATCAAATCTGATACATAAAGGGGATTTATAAAGGGATTAATTAGTTTCTGGTAGTTAATGATTCTAGTCTGATAATAAAGCTACATATTTAATTTATGTTGTCCAAATAATATGTATATATTATTAATGCTCAAATAAACACACAGGTATTAACACTGTTTTGACTGTAACATTTTCATTCAAATCAAATAAAAATAATGCATGCCACTTTAAAAGATAAATTAAGAGAAACAAACAGACTTTCTTTTCATGTCCATGGATGTGTTTTCCTAAAGCACAAGGTTAGGCTACAATTTATGTTAAAATTATGGTTGGATACGTTGCCACAAATAGCTATATAAGTCAACAAAACTCAGGCCAAGTACTTTAAAAGTGACCTCTCAGATACTATTTATCTATCCCAGATGTCAGTTACCCAAAATCTTTTAAGTATGGTCTTGAGAGTTTTGAGTACAGACTTGAGAAAATTAGGCAGAACTGGCAAACAGCCACTTGAAGAAAACAATTAAAGTTAAAAAAAATTGGTCATGGCTATTTTCATCTTTTCACATTACGTTTTGAGCAAGTGGAGATTACATGACTAATGATGCTATTTCAACAGTGATGTTGGGAGGTAGTCATAAATGGCTTCAAAATTAGAAACAGGTGTGCCAGCATAGTTGAATGAGCAGAGCGAAGAACAATTCCTTCCTACTGCCACTCTACATAATGGATTCCTTCATAGCTACTATTGATGAACATTATGTTCAATCACATAATAAACATAATTCCATCGGAACTGTATATCTTGAAGGAGCCATATAATTGAGATCTTAATTCCTACACTTTGGAATAAAAGCTTACAGATTATTCTAATTTAATTTAAACTGGGCATAAAAATTACCCATCCATTTTGATTTTTCAAGTATATTAATTATGAAATAAAATTAAGGTCATTAGAAAAGCCATCAAAATGGTGATGCCTGAATCACTGAGTGATAATGCTCTTACATTAATGTGAAATTAAATTTTAAAGGGAACGGGCATCAGACAATGTGACATAATCTAAAAGTAAACAACCTAGTGATGAATTTAAAACACATTGCTTAAGCCTCACTACATGTGTGTGTTATGTGTTTATGTAAGTAAATGTTATGCTTTTTAAAAACATTCCTTTCCTTAATAGCACTGCTTTTGCTGCTTATAACTTAGTTATGTAAAGTGTTCTGATTTACCATGTTGACTGTGGGTGTAGGGCATGTAGTAAGAGAAATATCACTGTTGGCATATTTCTTCACATCACAGATACAAAGTTTATAATTATTTTTCCATCTACAATGAGAAGATCATTTGTTACTCAGGAAGTCATTAATATTTAGAAGTTTTCTACTCTAACTTCTCAAAAATATACACCAGTTAACGCATTAATGTTCTTGAACATGACCTGTATTTGCAGAGTTGTGGTATCCATGTAAGTTTCTCTTCTCCTTCAATTTTGAATCTCTCTGAGTCTGCTTCTTTCTCTGCATTGTTTCCTTGCAAGATCTCATCCATGTTTATGTCTTTATCTACCCTTTCTGCACTAAGGACCTTTAAATCTAAATCTGTAATTAAGACCTATTCCCAGGTCCACATTTTCAGCTACTTACTGGACATAAATACCTATATATCGCATAGGTGCTTCCCACTTAGTATGTCAAACTGTACAATTTCCTTACATTCTCACTTCTCCAGCCATAATTTGCTTTGCCTCCTGAATTCGTGATTAATGACACCTTCATCTATACAGTCTCCTGAGCTGCAGACCTGTGTCATATTCAACAGGTACCCTTTTCATGATCTCATATGTACAACCCAGGACAAAGTCTTATACAATCAATTTTATTATTAGTGAGTTGTTTAAACACTGTTCTATTGAATGTCTTCTACTTACTAGGCTATACATTCATCCAGGTGCTTGGGATATGTCATCAGATAAAATAGGGTCCCTGCCCTCAAGGGACCTAGAGGCATGCAATGGGAGACAGACTAGGTGAGCGGAAGCAGGGGAAAATATAATAAGGTCAGACAGTGATAAGCATTAATAATAAAACAGGGTGATTAGAGATGGATGTCCAAGAGGGAAGGCCTTTCTGAGAAACATACATACACCAATTAGCCAAAAATGGAATGATAAAAATGAGGCAGTCATGTGAAGATTTAGAAGAGTGTGTGTGTGTGTGTGTGTGTGTGTGTAAACATAGCATAGAAATCTGTTCTACATTTGATCTGAAACATTCTTCATACCCAAAGATCTCTATGATCCCCAGGGTTTGGTTTAATTATATCATGGAAGCATTCACATAATTGTCTAAAACTTGCCTTCCAACAGCAAATTGCAACAGCACATATTGCTGGTGCACTGAAAATTCTAGATTCCCCTTCAGATGCTCTCTCTAACTGGTGTCCTGGGACTATAACCACTGTGGACCTACTGCAGCTAGCCGCCCTTGCTGTCTGGCTGCTAAGGTTTCCTCGACAGGAAGCCATGACAGGAGTTCAGAGGTTGAGAGTTGGGAGTGCTTGGGGTATTTGTCCCCCAGGCCCTTTTCCTGCCATGCCACATGCCAGTGGCAGCTGGGCTCCTCTACTGCAGAACCTGCATCTGGTCAGACAGCCCCTCTCTCAGGGCTTCATGTCCTATGTGCTTCTGCAAGCAGTGTCCTTCCACTGCTCCTCCAGGCTTCTCTCACTGGCTAGTCCTACTGTGTTTCACTATCTCTTCTTGATGTCTTAGCCCATCTCACAGCTATGTCCATGTCCCTTTATTAAACACCCTTCAATTACCCTTTGGAATGTTACCTGTCGCCTGCAGACACCCAGAATAACAGTGTTGTTCACTGTTGAGCCAACCACTGAACAATGAGTATGCTTTTTAATTTATATTTTTATTCCCTTAATATTAAAACTTCTCTATGTTGTTTGTATCCCAGGGTACTATTCTCACGTTTTACCAAATTCTCTAACATAAAAATAAAACCCCTTGGAATATTTTCCATATCATTAAATCGATCAGGTGTTCCATCAGTTCTGTATTTGCCCTGAACATCTCCCTGCTGAAACTCTTTATCCTCTTATTCCAGTCTGGCCAGATCTCTCTCTGGGCCTGCCACACAGTGTCATAGAGGCAGTCTCCCTCTCCTTCCATTCTGAGTCTCCTCTTTTTGGATTCAGTGACTTCTTCACTTGGCTTATGTTACTGTTCCAGTAGACAATATTCTCCGATGACTTTTTAAGAAAGACTTTATGGAAGATATATGCCAGATAACTATTCTAAACTATTTTTACCCTTATGCTTGATTGATAATTTGGATAGTATAGAATTTTCTTTAGAATTTTGCAGGTTTTGCTCTCATATTTTTTTTAGTGTTGAGGACAGTTGTTGCTGGTTGATGTCCTTTGGCTTTCTTAGTTTTCTTTTTCTTTTATTTTTTCCATCATCATTTGTCCCCTTTGCCCTCTTCCACCTCCTCATACCTCCTAACTCTGCAATTATCACACTGTTGTCCATGTTCATGAGTTTCTCTCTCTCTCTCTCTCTCTCTCTCTCTCTCTCTCTCTCTCTCTCTCTTACTTTTCCCTCCTGTTCTGCAATGTTTAAGTTCTTCTCTTTGTCTCATGAGTTCTGGAACTTTCATGATAATGTGATGGACATGGGTTGGTTTTTGTTTGTTTGTTTTATTATGGTTCTGTTGTTGCTGCATTTATTGTCTTAGAAACTTAAAATGGGCTTTTTCATTCTAGGAATGCATGTTCTTCAGTTATGAAAAAAATTTTTTTAGAAAAGATCATTTCTATTTTCTTGGTTTAACTTTAGCCAGATGTTGGCCCTCCTAGATTGATCCACTTTTTCTTTCACTTTTCTATTTCATTTTCCATATTTTGTCTAATTTTTGAAACTGAGTAATTTCCCAAATGATCTTCCAATCTTTATAAAAATTTTGACTATGATATACTATGATATATAGTTCTCATATTCTAAGTGTTTCATTTTGTTTATTGTTCTTTTTTAAGTATTCATTTCTTATTTCAAGGAAATACCTTTTAAGAATATATCTGAAGGTGCGGACTATGTTTTGCTTCAAAATTCCCTCTGATCTTTGATTTGCTTCTGATATTTGAGCACCAGGATCTATAGCTCTTTAGCTCTCAATTTTTGAGAGAATTCTAGTTTCCTGAATGAAAAAAATACCTAGGCTATCTTTATTCTTGGAGCTAAAAAGTGAAAAAGGCCTGCAGCAGAGAGATACTGCTTTCATTTTAAAGAACTTATTGTGTCCATTTTCAGTATACTGTTCCTGCTGTTACACTCAACCCCTTTGCCTCCGTTTGTCTACAGAATCCTCCTCACTGCCTACTTGGGTGGGAAGAAGAAAAGATCCATTGGTAGTACAGAACTGGGGAGAGGACCTGAGGTCTAATAACTTCTTAGATACACTGAACCAATTTTCCTATTTTCCTATTCATGCAACTCCACCTTCTGTAATACCTGAGGCCTTCAGTTATCAGACCTTCCAGGGTTGCCAGGGATTAAATGGTTTCTTATTGGTATCTCCCTATCACCATTTGGGAGTTAGCTTTCCATTTTCCAAAAATGAAATGGAATCCCTCATCCTTTCCTGAGTCCTCCAGATTCTCTATCTCCTTGTAGATCTAACCACTTTATATTCACTTGCAATCATTTTGGTGGGGAGTTTGGAAGGAAGTAGAAGTAAAGGAAAGGATACAATTTTCCATGTCCAAATTCATGCACACTTTAAAACTTTAATATATGTATTAGGTTACAAGTTGGAAAACTTCGTGAAGTAATGCAATGTGTTTAGGATTTGGATAGCTACGTTCAGTATATCTTTTTATCTGAGATTTTTGTCATTTGCAATGGCTTTAATATATGAGAGAGCAAACTCTACCTGAAAGTTCTGTTTGATAGAAAAAGAAAATTTAAAATATGTAAACAGAAAATCACGCTGTTTCTATCACAATGGCAATGTAAGACATTCAAGTTTACGTTTAAACATTTGAAAACTGGCTAAAAGTGGTAAGAAGCAACTCATGTAAACTTACTTTATTTTCTTTGTGAAAAGAACTATTAAAAAGGTAGATCATGGTGATTTTCCAGACATATAACAAGGCACATGACAAAACAAAGCAGAGAATGCTTACAATAGCACCATGAGGATGGTTCACCTCTAACAGAATAACCACATCCAAAGGCTGATGAGTTTGTTTGTTCTTTTTGCTCAATTTCTTCACCTTTTTCACCCAGTCCTCCACCCTCCCTCCCCACTGACAGCTGTCAATTTGTTCTCTGTATTTATGAGTCCTTTTCCATTTTGTTTGTTTATTTTGTTCATGAAATTCCACATATAAGTGAAATCATATGGTACTTGTCTTTTACTTAGCATAATAATATCCAGGTCCATCTATGCTGTTGCAAAAGGTAAGACTTCCTTCTTTTTTACAGCCAACTAGTATTCATATGTAAATGTTCCACAGTTTTTTATTCACTCAACTACTGATGGTCAGTCATTTGGGCTGTTTCCAAATCTTGGCTATTGCAAATAACACGGCAATGAACATAGGAGTCATATATTCTTTTGAATTAGTGTTTCAGGACTTTTTAGATATATTCCCAGAAGTGGAATCACTAGGTCATAAGGCAGCTCCATTTTAAATTTTTTGAGGTAACTCCATACTGCTTTCAACTCATAGACACAGAGAACAGTATGGTGATTTCCAGAGGGAAAGATGGTGGGGGGAGGTAGAAGAGGGTAAAAGGTGGATAAATGGTGATGGAAGGATACTTGAATTGGGGTGGTGAACACATAATACAATATACAGCTGATGTACTGTAGAACTGTACACCTGAAACTATATAATTTTATTAACCAATGTCACCCCAATAAATTCAATTACCAAAAGGACTGATGAATGGAATAGACTGATGAATGCAACTAGAATAAAGGTCTTTAGAAGGCAATGCCACAGGGTTTTGCCCTAAATCCTATGTCATTCAGTACCTAAACTGAGATGCATAAGTACATTGATAGAAAGGTGAGAAGAAACAGGATATGAAGAAAGAGGGAGAAGACTAAACAATACGGAAAGTCAACAGCAATAGGATTTGAACAATTTCATTACAGGCTGATATTTATAAGATGAATCTAACAGGGCTAAAAGCATATCCTCCCACTTCAGTCTAAAATATTACCTATTTACTATGTGCCAAGAGTTGTGCTAATGGACTGTCATATCATCTTAATCCCCACAACATCCCAATGAACTAGATATTATTAAACTCTAAATTTATAGATTGAAAAAATGGAGGCGCAGAGGCTGCGAAGTTGATTTATCCAAGTTCCCACACCTGAAAACTACCCAGAGATCTAAACCCAGGAATTCCGACTCCAGAGTTCACAGGCCTCACCAATGTGCTATGCTGAGCAAGTCAAACAAACCCTCTGGGTGTCCCACCACGAGCCTTCATAGACTGAACATGACCAGGCAAGAAACACAAGCTTGTTGGAAGATCTCAACATTTTATAATAAAATGAAAGGAACTGGAGGTTTTTAGCTAGAGAATTAAAAAAGGTGATATTCATTTGTTTGTTCATCAGGAAGTTATCTTTATCAGGCTTATTCTGTCAAACACTGGTGAGAGCGCCTTTACAGGTGGCTAGCATAGAGGGAAGGTATTTAGGGCACACACAAAACTGTTTATATTGTTTTCACATCCAGTGCTTATTTGTTTTCATGTAAAACACAGTGACAAGGGAATTAAGAAATTTTCAAATAAAAAGAACCCAATTTTCATCTGTTTCCTTAATAAAAAATACCATAATGGATGCTAAATATTAAGATGTTTTTGGCATACACGGTACTGAATATATCTATTTATAGGTATACCTTCAGATGTTCATAAGCAAAAATTTAAACTTGTTTTTTAATCTTTTAAAGTTTGTTAACCATCCTAAACTATAGCCTCAAGTACAAACATCAATCAATTATTATTAAGGAAGGGCTGTTTTTATTCTAAAACAGCCTTTAAAATAAAATTAAGGAAAGTGAAAAACAATGAAACTGCCCAGGATATGTCTCTATGCATTCAGCATTATCTTCACTTCAAAACTTCCCTTTGATGGGATTTGCTGTTTGTTTTAACCCAGGCAATTGTGCGGGAAGCTGGATTTGCTGATAAGCAGTTTTTTCAGTTTTTTGTGTTTTTTTTTTATTTCAATGCAAAATTAGCAAGGTGATTAATACTTTTAATTTCCAGGAGCCTAAATTATGCAAATGAACTACAACTTTCCCCCTCCTCTTCCTTCTGTGAGCCTCCACCAAGGGAATGATGGGTACAGTCCTGTGCGTAACCCGGGAACAGTGTGTGAGAACACTGTATTTCTGGTCATGGCTCATCCACGGTTGCAGTAAAATGCTGGGCATAGTCCTCCAATTCTTTGTGTTGTTTTTTTTTTGATCCTGGTGCATCTGGGTTAACAAAGGGGCACAGTCCTATCTACCCTGCAGAACCCATCTGAATAGGGTTATATTAATCTTTGTAAAGCTTTCTGAGTACCGTAGAGTAAAATGTTATATAGAATGAGTATTTACCACCACCACCAAAACAACATTATGATCATCTTAAATTCTATAGGAGACTACTTTAAAAGTGCGGACCTCATTCTAAGATGTGTGCCTTTTGGGGGTTGATTACTGAAGGCTGCCTTTTCCTTACTGGGCTCTCTCATTCCATCCACTACTTAAAAATGTTTCACGGGCTGTGGGCTTTCAGGATGCTGAATCCCAGGCATCCTTCTTTTTAAATGACTATTTCATTAATTAGTTAATGTTTTGCCTTACAAGTATCTTATAATTCTAGCTTAGAGACTCTGGCCCCATTGACAAACAAAACATATCTTTGCTACGACCAAACATAAATGCTGTGTTTACCTATTTGGGGACCCAGAGGCTTGTCTTCCCAGGAATAACAGCGACTCAGTTCAATGTGAATGCTGACAGACACGTGCCAAGAGGGTACAAAAATAATTTTGCTCGACTGTTTTCCTTTCATGTTTTACATCAAGCAAGGCTGCTGGCTTCAAGCAGCTCCCAGAAATCATACAGAAAGTTAGGATTTTAAATAGGAATTAAACCTTAATTCAGTGGTTAAGGACAAAATTCGTAATTCAGCTTGAGTTTGATTTATATTCATATATTCTTACTGATATCTATTCCTATATTCTTCACATATTCTTACTAATATATGTATTATTTCTAATATAGCAAGTATTCTCTCAAGGGCAAAACTACATATTCTTCCACGCTAAAATACAGAAAAGAGAAGAGTCAAATTTAAATAGCTTTCTTATTCCGGCTCCTTTCACATAATTTTCTATTCTGCTATAGAAATGTATAGAGGAGATGGTATCTGTGCATTCATATAAGTTAAAATAGGTAAAACATCTAAAGACTATCTTATTTCTCATCCCAATTATTTTTTCAAAGGGTCAGCAAAGCTTTAATTTTTAAAGCAAAAACGTTGGCAAGTATGTCCAGGTGATAAAAGATTCTGCTGATACAGTAAATCAAGGTCTTGATATACTTCAGGTGGCAAACTCAACTGCCTCTAGGGGCCAGGCAAGGTTTATAAACGAGTGAAGAGATCCAGCTATAGGACAATAGGCAGTTGTGGGGAGAGTGGTAAATTCAGGAGCTTGTGCACCATTGAAAAACATTCAAATGCAAAAAATTTATAGCAATGTTTAGGCCAAACCAAACACTTCTGCTCTCTACTACCCATTTGTCACACCTACTATATACTTTTGATATGCCTGGGTTTAGTGTACTGAGAAATGAATGATTTAATTCATTTTTACTTTTGTTTCTTTTCAGAAATACTAGAGCAGTGCTTTTCTGACTTGAAGAAAGTTATGTGTCATAGTGCAACAGTATATTGAATTATGCTCAGAAATACTCGTAAGACCCAAGGAGTGAGATTCATCTTTGCATTGGACCCTGTGGCCGCAGCGATAGCGTAGTCCCAGGTTCCTCATCTGGGCTTCCTGAACAGGGGCTCTTGAGTTACTTGATACGAAAGCACCCACTACATTTATTTCATATCTGAGATTCGAAGGACACGAGGCATGACATGTCACAAAGACAGAGATGCAGGCTCAGAAAGGGATTGAGGGAAGGGATGTGTAGCCAGGCAGCCTTCCATCTTGCATGGGGGTGAATTTGGGCTGTTCACGTGTTTGCCTTCATGCTAAGATACACACAGCTTTTCAGAACCTGCCTTACTGAATGCCTCTGGACAATTAATAGATCACTGTCGACTTTTCTCCGGCGCTTTCATATTCAGAGAAAAGCAATAAGGCAAACAAAGAAACAAAAGACAGATGCACGAACATATGTTAGTTTTAGTTTGATTTTAGAACAGAGTATACACATTTCAAGCTTGGTCAGCACTTCACAGCCAATGAATGGACCATACTTTGCAAGAAAAAGCTCATTATTAATTGGTTTCCTACTCATTAAAAAGCACTTATTAGAAGTCTAATTACAGATGGTCTCAATTAGGAGATGTGCACGTGGTACGTCTGCATAAATCACTGGATTCTGTGAGTGCTTTGTCTCTCAGGCAGAAACAATTTAAATCTATGTAATAGTCCCATCTTATACTTAATATTGCAACGAAACAAAATGTTTAGGAAAAAAACCATTTTCTTAAAGGATAGATTTTGTGGTGTGGGGGTGTGGAGGTACTTCACACACAATACTTATTATCTCTTTGACAGTAGCATCATAAGGGAGTATATTATTTATGAAAAAGCAAAGCATATGTTGATAGGCAACAGGGCTAATATGCTCCTCCTTTCTTTGAATTCCAGTAATTTTACGCTCCACATTTATCATTTATTTCAGATGATTTGCATTTCTTCATATTTTGATATAAAATTTCATTTTGTTTGTGTTATCTATACTACATATACTTTGTAGGAGAGAGAATCTATACCTGATGATAAAACACATGTAATTAAAAAAAATAAATGAGTAGAAATATTGATCCTACCTTAAATCTTTAAATAAAACTCAAAGATATGTTTCTTCCATTTAAAAATTATAGAAAGTAGTTATATATTTTGCATTTATAGATATACTTTAAATACTAAGCCTTCAATGGTACTGTTGTTAAATTCTTATTAGGTGTAATTGATGGACATAAAGATATATATATATATATATATATATATATATATATATATATATATACACACACACACACACACACACTTCAAAAAATGGAAAATAAAAGTTGGAGTTAGCCCAAGTTATGGGTTAAATTTGTTAACACAAAGGAACCAGTACTTGATGATTTGGAAGATTCTCCAGAAAGCTTGCTTTGAAAACAGGGTCTGGCTGGACAATCCTATGCCTATTAAATAATTAGGTGTGTGACTTAACCAATCCAACCAACCATCTCAGCAGAGGCTAGTGATCAAGAAGAGGTTATCCAGGAAAGGTGTGTGAAAAATACTCAAGTCAAACAGTATGGATCACTTCAACTTCTACGGAAGACTGACAAAGGTTTTGAGAAGTTTATATCAGCTGAAAAAAATGCAAGTCTGAACTGAAAGAACGGGGATGGAATGAAAGAGGAATGACCCCCAGGGCAAAGCTGAAGATGCAGGGACCAAAGAGGGCAGAGCTGACTGAGGCCAGCTGACCCAATGTCCTTGGGCTGAGAGGGCCCAGGCGGGCCAAGAGGGTGGGGCTGCTGCCCAGGGGGCTGCGAGGACAAAGTTGGGGCCATAGATAATGAATCTCAGGCCTTGAAATCTAATGGAATGTATCCTCTGGGTTTTGGACTTGCTTGGTACCTGTGAACCCTTTTTTGAAAATCCCATTTCTCTCTGTTGGAAGGGGCATATGACTACGCCTGTTCCATCATTGTTTTGGAAGCATATCACTTGTTTTCTAAGTTTCACAGGTCCATAGATAGAGAGGAATTTTGCCCCAGGATGGACCATAGTCAGAATCTCACCCATATCAGTATTAGCTTATTTAGAAGATAATATCTGAGACTTTTTGAATTGATTATATTTAGGAGAGGTTTTTAGATGTAGCATTGATGCTGGAATGGGTTGGGACTTCTATTGAAGTTGGGATAGGTGACTGTATTTTTTTTACTTTTTTTTTTGTCTTCATTTTTTTATCCTCACCTGAGGACATTTTTTTTTTTTTTTTTCATTTATCTTCAGGTAGAGCGGGAGGGAGAGAGGGAGGAAGAGAGAGAGAGAAACATCAACATCGATGTAAGAGAGACACATCGAGTGGCTGCCACCCACACGACCCCAACCGGGGCCAAGGACAAACTGCAACCGAGGTACGTGCCCTTAGCGGGAACCGAACCCAGGACTCTCTGGTCCACTGGCTGACGCTCTAACCACTGAGCCAAACCAGCCAAGGCAGGTGACTGTATTTTGCAAGTGAGAAAGATATGAATTTGGCAAGGAGGGCAGAAGATTGACTGTTATGGGTTAAATTGTGTCCCCCCAAAACATAGGTTGAAGTCCTAATCCCCTATACCTGCAAATGTGACCTTATTTGGAAATAGGGTCTTAGCAGATGTAATCTAGTTAAGCTGAAAACACACAGAATTCGGGTGGGTCCTAATCCAACGTGACTGGTGTCCTCATAAGAAGGGGAGAGACTCGGATACAGTGGGAAGATGACCACATGAAGATGGAGGCAGTAATGGCTGCCACAAGCCAAGGGACACCTGGGGTGACCAGAAGCTGGAAGAGGCAAGGAGGGATCCTCCCCTAGAGGCTTTGGAGGGAGTGTAGTCCTTCCAATGCCTTGACTTTGGACTTTTAGCCTGCAGATTTGTGAGAGAATAAATTTCTGTTGTTTTAAGCTGAGTTAGTGGCACTTTGTGACAGCAGCCCTGGGAAACTAACACAGCCCACTAGGGTCGACACTGTTTTCCTTTGGCCTTTCAGCATTCACCTGCTCCCCCTCACCCTCTTAGTAACTGGATCTGGTTTTCCTCTCCCACTCTTACTCCATGTGCTTTGCAGAGCTGACTATACCCATGGATCCAAAACTGAGCATGCGCCTTATGCATATTCTGTTTCCCTGGCCTCAGCAGTTGCTTTGGGGATGAATATGTAGCCCAATCAGAGTCAGTGGGGAAGACGGAATACTGGAGCTGCTGCAGCCATATTGCTACCATGAGGGATAACCTATCTGAGAATAGAAACAAAGACGGAGCAGAGTCAAGAGATCGCTGAGAAAGATCCTATTTATCTACAAGACAATCCACCACACACAAAGCTGGCCCTAGTGCTAGACTTTTTAGTTACCTGAGCTTGTAAATTCCCTTTGCTTAAACCATTTTGACTACATTTTCTAATACTTTAAGAGGTTTCTGTGTGAGATTCCCCAATTCTTGGCTCTGTCCATTGTCAGTTGCTTTCAACAGTCACTGATTGCCAGACCACTCTCTCCTGGGTCACTTCTAAACTTAAAATAAAAATGAAGTTAAGCTTTTTTGGTCTGGTGTTGCACTGATTATCTAATGAGTGAAATGCTTTGAAAATTACCAATTCAAGTTATCGCTGAGAGAAAAAAAAGTTAACCAGGTTTCTTATCTCTAAACATGTACTCAGTAGATACTTTCATATGCACCACTTAGTCTTGCAGACTGCAGACTGCAGTACAGAAGCTTTCAGTCCGTTGTAGCTCAGGGCCTGAGGGAGCAGACAAATGTTCCTTAACATTTCCCTGCAGGAATTATATAGAAGAGTGTCTCTCTTCATATACAATATGTGGATTTAGATTAGACTGGATATACTCCCAATTTCTGTGCCATTGAGGTGAATGTATTTTATGTTTTTAAACATTCTTAAAGATATGTTACTTATAATAATATACTAAATTTTACATATTCTCGTGCCCACACAAATTGTGCTTCTATGCTTTTTGGAAAACTCCCCTCAAGCAATTTAAATTCTGAATCGTAAATTAGGTTTACATGTATTGTTTATTATATACGCATTTATGAAATGCTGGTTTGAAGTTACTATAGAGTCAATATATTATATTAATTTTCCTCAAGATTTAAGCAAAAACAAAATATTACTATTCTGATTATATTTCTATTTTTCCCTTGTCAGTAGCATTATTTATATTTTCATCAGCTGGGGAAAAAATGAATGAAAAATGCAATTTTTTAATTTCTCCTAAAGGTAAAAATACATGTTGATTGAGAAACAAAGGGGAAGAAAAACACCCTCATGGATGTGGGTATAATAATACCCACATTTTATAATCTTTACCTGATGCCTATTCCATAATTCCTTAAGGTTTAGAAAATATTTAGAAACTCTCTAATGTCATGATTTAGAATATACAGGTTCTCTGTTGATCATACATAGTATTAGGATTTTTATTCTTTTTTGTTTTAGGTAAAATCATCCAAAATTACCATACATCTTACTTATCATTGGAATATAAATCATTTTTTTTTTTTTGCTAAAAGTTATGCAGTTATCAATAGTTTATCTGAATGTTCAGATTACACATGCATTAATAATTAAAACTTTATAAAATATGATTGTATAATGATATATAATTTAATGTTGCTATTAAGACTTTAGTTCATGTCCACATTAATTGAAATTTAGCCTACTAAACCAAAAGTAATATTTCAAAAGCACAGAAGAATACTCTAGCAATGATCCCAAACTTTTTGTGTTTTATTTTTAACATATTGACACTCTCTAGTTTATGTGAACATAATGTATTTACATATATGTACACCTTTATATACATAACTTTAAAGAGCTAACTTTTGTGTATAAGACACAGA
The DNA here is from genome assembly GCA_030848825.1 of Tadarida brasiliensis. Taxonomy (NCBI): domain Eukaryota; kingdom Metazoa; phylum Chordata; class Mammalia; order Chiroptera; family Molossidae; genus Tadarida; species Tadarida brasiliensis. Next base: position 81,425,005 of record CM061261.1, read on the forward strand.
CATAGCAGGTGCATGCATATATTTGGGAGGAAGAGTAAAGAAGGACAAACCATTTATTTGCTGAGTACGGACAGCATACATAGCTGAAAAAAAAAAAAAAGCTACACCCAGTTTAGGGCATCTCAACCTTTCTCTTGTTAGTAACACTTTAAAATAGCTTCTCCCCAAGGAACAATACCCTAGATACACAGTCTCTACTTATGGTCAACGGCCCTGCAAATCATCCAAAGGCACCCAGTTGTCACTGCCTTTCAACATGGACTTCTTATGAAATGAGTACTCAAAAATTTGATAAGCACTGAATCAAGGAGAAAGATGGCCACCATTAAGGAACAATATACAAACTTGAATATTAATGGTCAGATGTGCTGCATTTAGGGCAGAACTTCCTCCACAGCTTGCAGTAGCACTTGTAACAAGCTGCTCCAGTCAGCCTGCTGCTATGACAACTATCCAGGGGCAAATGTCAGGTCAGCTCCCAGCATCTGTGTCTCCCTATAATTGCTTTGTTAGAAACCTAAGAGCCGACGCCTTTTTTCACACTGAACAGTGAAAAGCAACGGTGTCCAAAGAACAAAATGTTGAGATATTCTTTGTCCTCTCCCCAGCCTACACACTTGGTTCCTATCACACTGTACTTGTGATTTTCCCTATTTGATGCTAACACTGTGTTTACTGGTCTGTCGGACACCATTTTACATTGCAATATTAATTCCAGTGATTCCTGCTCTATTTGGCCACATCTGACCATTCTGAGAAAGCATTCCTGTGGTGTTAGCAGGCATCTCATTAAGAGGCTCTTTCCTTCCCTAAAACTGACCTTTCTGCCATGCTACAGCAAGCCACAGATGGATCTTTATTGAGTGGCTACCCTAATCTCAGTCTATGACTAGTTATCTTTGGGGGCTCAAAGTAATAAAAAGCCAAAGCTGTTTTAATTCTACAGAGTGATACAAAATTGTACAGTCGATATTTCAAAAGGCACCTGGAGGCCATTACTATGTTAGGTGGGATTTACAATCAAGTCCTAAAATACGTTGTGCTGATAGGTGTTGCTACATAGAGAACTAGGAGAGGGACTTGGTTTTGTGGGCTGAGATTTGATCCAGGAAGTATGCTTCTGAAAGCAGGTGTACTTTAAGGTGGGTGTACAAATAGACACAGAAGGAGAACCGGAGCCCACAAAAAGCCTGGGCAAAGACATCCTGGTGGAAAGAGACAGAAGGTGCTCGGAGGATTGAGACTCCTGCTCTAGATCCACATCCCTCGAAACCCTCAGGCTGTCATTTATACAGAAAGAAAACAGGAGCAGCAATGAGGAACTACATTTCTTCTTGTGTGATTTTTAGTCTTAACTAATAATAGTAATGATAATATACCTCATTGAGTCTTGGGGAAAAGATTAAATGATTAAATGAGAAAATTTATGTGAAGTCAACATTAAGGCACAAGATAATACACATACGTTAGTATAATTGTGTATATATGGTTTCCATACATGTCCTGATTTACTTCCCAGATATAGTTGAGTTGATACTTTGAATGGTGAAAAGGCTGAAATTTAAACCAGAATCAGGATATTTGAAATGGTTTCAACAAATTTTGTTCTTAGAATATAAATGATCACATAAATGGTAGCCCAAGACATTAATTTAACATAGAAAAGTATAGAAAGGATTCTGTATTTTTTTAAAACTACCTCAAATGCAAGATCCTATATAAAGAATTAAAGAAAATACGTGGGTAACTGGGCAATTTCCTAGAAAGAAAATTTTCTTCACAGATAAAGTTTGACAGCTTCATTGGACTTCTCAAACTTGCTTTACAGGCAATAATAAATGATAGAAAAGGGCAATTGAATGAGTGTCACCTTCTGAGTTCTGCATTTAAAACAGTATTCAAATCCTTGCATGTTATGAACGTATGATGGCACTAAGATTTGAAATTTATGAAGCATTCTGATTTTCATTACTCAGAACATTACCCTGAAATCAAAAGGGAGCTAAATTCTTTGTACTCTATTGATCTATTTTTCTTCTTTCTAAAGAGAAATTCTGTTTCTAGTAAAATATGGAAAAATCACAGAAGAAAGAAGAGAGGAAGAAACGGAGGGAGGGAGGGAAACCTGAACTGAAAACAAACTTTTCCAGGCCTGTTTCTTATATAAAATAAATTTATTAAATTAAGTGGTATGTAAGGTCCTCTATAGCTCTAATTTTTAAAAATGAGTCTAATATGTCCCATAGTAAAAATGTTAATCATTTAAAAAAGAAGCTTTTCTTTTTAAAAGTTGTCAATTAGCCCGGCCGGTGTGGCTCAGTGGTTGAGCATCGACCCATGCACCAAAAGGTTGCTGGTTCGATTCCCGGTCAGGACACATGCCCAGGTTGTGGGCCAAATCCCCAGTGGAGGGCATGCAGGAGGCAGCCAATCGATGTTCTCTCTCATTGATGTTTCTATCTCTTTCTCCCTCTCTCTTCCTTTCTCTCTAAAAATCAATAAAGGAAAAAAAAAAAGTCAATTAGCAATCCCCAACTATAGCAACTTTGTCTAGATGCCCAAATATATATTTAGGACATCCCACTGCTGCTGAGTCTCCAGACTCTGTTTTCCGAAGGCCTGAGTCAAAGGCTACCTTCTTCCTCTAACTCCTCAGTTCCCCTACCTGAAAGCAGTTATGTAGCAAAGATAAAGAAATAACCAGTAGGAAAGATATTGGTAAAGAGCTTGAACTACTGTTTTTGATGGAAATCATAATGCCTTTGGGATTTCGATAAACTTTTCACTTACATATACATATTTTATTACTTAAGTTTATAGTCACAGCTATGACCTCTTTTTGTACTTTTGCTCTCTGCTTATTTTCCAGAACCGTGACTTAAACCTTACTTTGATTTTCTAGAGGATTTGGGAACAGGATGGTAATCACAAACCTGAGGCTAAAACAAGTGACTGTACCTGCCACGTGCTGGGAGTTGCCTGAGAGTAGGTGTCAGGGCCCGAATGCACTGTTATGTTTTCAAACCGAAAAGAAAGAAAAGCAAGAACGCGGAAGGTTTACTAGACAAGTGTTTAATGAGAAGTTTGATCTTGATGCAGGAATCTCACTGGACTTTCAATGTAATTGTATAATTTAAAATGCCATTTTGATCTTGCTTGCATTCAAGGCAAACATGAAAAGGGACTTATAAATAAATGTGGCTTGGTGTTTGATCTATGTACGTGTCAGTTTTCTCTTAATGAAAGTGAGCAGGTAAGGACTCTTAGAAAACAGCTTTGTATAAACTCCTCAAACAGCGAGAGGCATTTTTCCTTACACCCAATTAGCAGGGTGCAAATAAAGAAAAAATAGAGGTTGTCCTTTAGTCATCTAGAAACCACTGGGTTGAAGCAAAAGAAAAATTTTAAAGTTATTGTTAACAAGGCAAAGAACATGGAAGATGGGGCTTCTTCGTGACTGTGACAATGTCAGGCTCCCTGCAACATGGTGAAAAAGGTAAATTACCAAGAAAGCAAGTTGACCTTCCTCTGGGATTTTCTCTAGGTTAGACTCAATAAGATCACCTGTTCTGAAATACCTGTGCCTACAGCTAACACTAAAATGTCAGCACTGCAGTCTTGAGTGAAGATTAATAAACAAATCCATCATTAAAATTTATGATCAGAAACCTTTTGTTATAAAATGAAGATGCACTGATATTTTGGAAAGATTCCCACTAAAAATAAAAGTAAAATCATTTTAAAAGAAGGCTGATCCTCAGCTACTTGGAATACCCAGCTGTACAGAAGCCCTGCTTTCCCCAAGCGCTGAGTATGAGAACAACAGTGTGTTTCTTGAGGCCACGGGTCTCATTGTATCTGCAACATGAATCATGTCAAACATCATAAATCTCTTTAGGAAGTATAGTCCAATTTGTCAAGCTATTAGATTATCTAATTTTATAATAAATTTGTGACTGTGGCTAAATTTCCCCAATACACACACAAAATATTGTTTCCCCAGAGTAACTAATGGGTTTTTAAATAATTAAAGCAAAAAGACAGGACAAGGAATGAACAAATTATGAGAAAATAAATTATAAAAATGAATAAAATGGCAAAAACCAAGCATGTCAGAATCTTCATTTATCTGCTGAGCCTAAAAATAATTGGTAGTAACAGAAATAATATTACCAAAAATGCCGTCTTCACAGAGAACCTAGTAAACCATATGTTCCCCTGACTTGGGCACTGAGAAGTGTATCAACATATCATGTTGAATGTCTCTGTCTGAATTCAAACCACCTACTCATATCCTGACATTTATCAACTTGAAATTAATAACACCCTAAGCTAACGATGTACCTAAACTTAACAAAAATTGTTTCTCTACAAATGTGGAAGAATTCCCAATAAAGCCAGAACGCCAAATAGTAAAGTAGAATAAGTAACAGAAAGGCAAAAAATCAGAAATTGAGGTTTGTTCCTACCTTCCCCCACAAACCCATACATGTCAACCAAAAGAAATAAAGTTTCTCAGCTTCAAAGTCCCTGTCCATGAAAGAGGGAAAACATCTGATGGTCTACATGCTTCACAGGACTATGAGGGACCAATAAAAGATGCATTGTACATCACTGCTCAGATATAAACTGATATATAAGGAAAATATTTACATTAAGGAAAAAAAACTTACACACAAGTAATCTTACTTTCAATTTAAGAAAAAAGATAAGAATTCACTGCTTGATGAAAACCATAATGTCAATGTTTTGAGATACCAAAAAAAAGAGAAGACATAAAAAGATATTTAAGATAGAAAGAATAATCATCTTTGTGTATAGTTACATAAGCCAAAATTATAGGAAAACATAAAACGTTGATTCCTCATTTGCTGAGTTACTGTTGCATCATGGAAGAGTAAGTATTCCCCAAATCATTCATTATAACTTAGAAATCCCCTGCAACCAAACAGCTATCTTGTAGCAGATTAATCTTCATAATTACTTTTGGACATATGCTCAAATTCAATATTATCGCATTTAAATAGCAAATCTGAAACACAAGTTAGAGAAAGTAATTCCTTGCTGAATCAGGACTTCACCTTTGCCCTTGGTCTCACCTTTGTCCCTGTGGTTCTGAAGCCTCCTAGAAATTGGAGGTGTCCCTTTCCTTGCCAGTCCTCACTGGCGTGTACTTCAAATCAAATAACAATAGGGCTTATAAAACCCCTGCACCATCTCGTTTAAACCTTCATGTTCAATCTCCTCTCCTTTCATTTCTTCCCAAGAATCTCGTTTCCCTTGCAGGAGATTGCTGGTTTTAATACTTAAGAACGTTTCATGTTTTGAAATGATCCATGTGTCTGGAATATCATCCTCTACCATTTATCTCTCTCAAGATCTCCATTAATCAAGGTCTGGCTCAAATAGTTCCTCCTCTGGGAAGGCCTCCTGGGCTTCTCAGTGAGAATTAGGAGGATTCTCCACTGGCTCTCACAACAATCTGATCACAGCCTTATTAAGAAAATATAATATCTGCAAATCACCAAGTAAATCTATTACCTGCTAAATTCCCAGTAAAGGTTCCCCTGCCCGTGTTTTCCAGCCTCTGTACGGAGCAAAATACCTACCACATAGTGAATATTTGCTAAATAAACCACTTTAGGGTTTATTTAGAAGTAATTTTCTTTTTAATAATTTCTCCTCTTATTCCTTGCTGATGCAAATACATGAATATTTCAGAAACTACCTAGCATAGTTCAAAACTGTTGGAACAAATTAAAACTTGTCCCATTTTAAAGCTATCTTACAAGAACTGAGGTGAAATGGATTCATATTTGAAGTCCAGACACATTATTAAGCTAATGCTGAAAGGAAACAAATTCATAAGGAAATTATTCTGCACGTAAGATACCAACAGAATCCAAGTAGAATTTGTCTTTGCTATACAGCAAATAAATATTCCAGCAAAAGTATTTTAAACATGTTTCTCAAATATTATATAATGTGCACAGTAAACTCAAATTTTAAAATTAGAATGGTAAATATGCCTTACAATTATCCATAAGCAATATTCCATATTTCTGTAAAATATTTGAATTTGGTATATCTATTTACTTTTCTTTATTTTTTATGTTTATAAAATTTCTATATGTTTATAAAAATGTTTTATATTATTTTAATTAAAAAATGTGTTCTTATTTTTATTATTTAAAAATGGGAATGTTAACCACTCCCAGGGTCTGTTCTGGTCTCACTGAGGCATGATGGTAGGTTTGCAGTAGTGAGAATATTTGTAATCAAATCTCTCTGGATTGGTTTACTGATTTATCCACCTCTTGGTGCTCATGAATTTAATGTCATGGTTCGATATGACTTGTGTTAGCTACTTCTCTCATAGAAAAAAACCTCTGTTCCTTTGGAATATGACTCCTTACTAGGCGTGCGTAGGCATTGCAGAGACCACATGGCTAGGTAGAACGCTCAGTGTACGCCCATCACCAAAACAGAAGCGCTGCGAGTCATACCCTCCCCTGGTGCCAAACAGCATCTTTACAGGTGATTTAAAATGATAAAAACATGAATTTTTGAAGATTATTGAGCCTTTTTTCTCTGGTGCTGGATGTTGTGGCATCCCTGTTGTAAATATCTAACATGGAAATTTAACTGATGGCGATTTTCAAATTATAAAGAATATTAATGTAATCTCAGAGGACACTTAAAATAGTTAAGAACAAAATACGGAGTTGTACTTAAAAAACAACTGGAATTAGAAATCTCAGGAGGCCTAGTTTTTTAACTGGAGGCATAATTTCTATGGCCATTGATACTTAATTGCCTCATCACTGCAAAGAAATACTCATAACATTAAGCTAAATGGAAAGACACAATGTGTTGCTATTCTCTTTTTTAAAACAGGAAGTTTTGCATAGAAAAAGTAGAAGAATTATATTATAAAACCAGAGATGAAATTACTAGTAAATTGTATTTCTTCTTTATACATTTATTTCCCAAATTATCAAAAATAAGCCTGCCTGTCTGAAAAGTTTTTTCTTTTTCATTTTGTTTTTAAATATTTTTCTTTATTGATTTTAGAGAGAGAGGTAAGGAGAGAGAGAGATAGAAACATTGATGAGAGAGAACATTGATTGGCTGCCTCCTGCACGCTCCCCACTGGGGATCGGGCCCACAACCCGGGCATGTGTCCTGACCAGGAATTGAACCGGCAACCTCTTGGTGCATGGGTCGACACTCAACCACTGAGCCACACCAGCCAGGCAAATCTTCTGTTTTTAAATGTAACAATAAACATGATTTTTAAAAGCATAAGGATTGAATCAAAGTGGGGGTCCACCTTGAGCATCTCTGTGACCTACGAGCTCTCAATCTCAGCATCTTCATTAAAAGCCATGACAATTACACAGAATAGGCTTGTGAAACACCTTGCACAGTGCTGCACCCATGTGTCAGCTGTTGCTGCTGTTACTATTACTAGTATTACTATCACTGGTATTACTATTACTAGTATCACTACTGATGAGGAAAATAAGGCCCATTTCAATTAGATCATTTGGGAAGTATATTCTCTCTCAAGCAGTTTAAAATAAACATGTTACAAAGGAAATACAATATATTTCAAGAACTATCATAGACAATACTTTGTTTTTCTTATACAGTATATTTCTTTCCTTGGATGAAAGGGTCATGCTAAAACATATGTTGAAAGACTCAAAGATAGAGGTTTTTCTCTAAAATATTGTATATAAGGAAGGAAAATACTAGGAATAGAGTAAAAGTTTATGATAACTGAGAATAAAGACTTGGGAATGTAGGTTTGAAGGCCACCAAAATAGGTTTCAAGCTAAATCTGTTACTATGACATTGTTTGAATGTAAGCATACAACTCCACAGAAACATCTTGCTTTTAGTAATGTACTTATTAAAGATTATAAATGTTACAAAGGGACATAGGACTACACAACGAAAAATGAAAGAAAAGCTGCCTGTGTCAAAAATGATGTCTTGACCATGGTATTTTAGATGGTTTTAAAATACATCCATGACAAAATAAAGTCTGTATGGAAACTGACAAGGTACTTACTGTGGCTATATTTTAAAATTGGTACCTATAATTACATTGCTTTTAATAATATGCCCACTCCTTAGTATCCTAACACAACAAGGGAAAAATCATGAAGAGATACAGGTCGCCCGAATTCACCACTGCCAAGGCAAACAGAGTAGCAGGAATATGGGCTTACTAAATATTTCTAAATCCTGGGCCCATGGTTTCATGCTGGTGTATACAAGCAGTGATCCTGTTTTGTAACTTAGTGATATATCAGTTTTCAGTACTTTTTTCCTCCTTTCTCACCTTATATTATGTCCCAAGTAACAAAAATGCTCCCCCCTCCCAATTCTTTCCAATAGCGTTAAAGTGTCACATCACAGCCTATCATTAATTTTCCATCTGTCCTTGTCACTCTACATTGTCCTTCATGAGGGCTGTGTCTGCGGTGTTGCTGCTGGGGAAGCCCTTGACCATTGGTTTTATGAGATCCCTTCCACAGAACTACACCCTAACTTGACTGAAAGAACCAGAGAAAAGACACTAAAGAAACTCTCACATTATTCAGAAATTTCAGCCAGCCTAGGAATAAAATATGTCATCTCTCAAAAACAGCAAGCAGATAGGAGACAAATCACTTGCAAGTAGCTGGTTGTAATCTCATTTTCTGCCTCTGTCTATTTAGATAAATTGTAACCAAGAACACTGAGATATCTTTGTTTTAGAGGAAATAGCAATGAAATGATGTCCAAATAATAAAGGTAGAGAAAAAGACAATCTTTTTATTTGAGCTATGTCATAGAATTATAAAAGTGAAGTCTGACATTGCCCATCTTTTTGAATTGTCAGAGTGTGGAAGAATTTCCTAGATAACGTAAAAATTCTAGATTTTCATGTTAACAGAAAAGCGATGCTGAATATATTCTATAAAGCATTGCTGATTGACCTCAGTTCTGTGGAATCTGATTCCTGACGAAGCAAAGGCACCTGTCCTTGCCACTGGCTTGCTTCAGGGCTGAGGCTGCATAATAACAAGCTACCTCCAGATTCTGGCACAAGGTGGACTTTTGAAATAAGGTATTTAACACATCCATAGCATCTTTATTTTCATAGGTAGGAGAGTTTTATAAAATCCAATCAATTAATCAAGCTTCGTAAATTTGGAAGGGCGTACATATTTACAGCCCTACACGTGGCTAACCACGGGCAGCAAGCGGTCAGATGTTCAGCTTAATAGAACCCAGGTTCCATAAGTTTTAGAACTGTCATGTACCTACAGAAAGGCAGGTCACAGTGAAGAACCTCTGAGTCACTAGAAAAGTCTAAGAATTGTGAATTGGGTTAAGAATGCTCATAGCAAAAAAAAATGATCTCATTGCCAGCACCCACAAGGACTCTGGCTATCTCCACTTGTGCAAAAAGAGGCTTCTGATCCATTTAGGAGAGGATGACCCCAACTCCATGCTTTGGTGGGAAACGCAAACTCACTTGGTAGAGGCCTTTGTGTAGCATGTCAAGTGAAATTTATAGAATTCATACTGAGAAGTAATTTAGATATTTTTAAATATCTTTAATATACTTTAAAATAAAAACTCCCCACTGAGCCAGCATTCACAGTGCATAACCTATTCTCTGGATGATGTGAAGCATTTGGGAAGTTTGTAACCTCTTTCAAGCTCTTATTAGACAAAAACATCATTGTTGGAATAATTTTGCTTATGGGGGAAACCTGGTTTCTAGTTATGGAAGAGGCCAAACATTTTTGTGAGTAAAGCAGCTAGTTTTCCAACAGAAAACCTCACCATCGAAAACACTGTGAGCAGAGGCACAAGTGATCTGAGTCTGGGGTCTGTTCCTGAACTCGGGTTTTCCCTCAGTGAACGTATCGAGAGGTGCAGGATCGCGAAGAGATGGCACGTGTCAGCCTCCCATGGTGTGAACTGACGCCCTGACTTCATGCGGCTGAGCAGCCTTGCATGAACCATCCCACCGCCCTCAGCCTGTTTCCTCAGATGTAAACGAGAATAACAATACCTGCTCTCATGAAGTTGTTGAAAACACTAAATACAAGAAATGTCTGTCAAGTGCCTATTAGGTTTCCAAGAAATCACAGAATGTATTTTTTGTCATTTCTTCCATATCCCTAATGAATCCCAAGCCCACTGTACCCTTTTATGGCCTGGAAGGAGCATTGCTATGGGGGCCAATATTGGCCATCCCTCATTCCCAGGGGACAGAGCCTCTCAATAAATGACCATTGTGTGTGAGGACATAGAAGCAGGAATAGTTAATGTGGGAAGTAGGGTTAAGGACCATTGGTCCTCACCCAGTCTTGTCCCTCCTGGGACAATAATAAGAAGTCACACTCCTCATTATTGCTAGCAATTTTTCTTCAATGGGTAGAAACTACAGGAAGCAAATCTGAGCTCAATTTAAATACCATCAAAATGATTACAGCCATCTGACAATAGGACATGTGTTTTTAGTAAATAGCAGACCTTTAATACTGGAGGTGGGATTTTCCTACCACTTGAGGTATTCAAGCAAACGGTGAATATAATACATCCTCAAATTTATTAAACATACTATGCTTTCACATGAACTGCCGTATCAAAGCCTTAAGATAAATCTATGAATTTGTATCCCCATTTTACAGATTAGGGCAATAGTGGTTAAGTAACTGACCACCTATTGGTGGATGACCAGCTTTGGGGGATGTTGCAGAGTGATATCATAGGTAGTACATCACATGAATCAGTCATAGCAACTCTACATATGACTGATACTGTGCAGGAACGTTCTAGGGTGTAGATGAGGTGGATCTACAGAAAAATGACAACCAGGAGAGCCCACTCAATTCCAGAATCCTGCCATTCCAATTTCTAGAATTATGATCTTCTCTCAAATAGACTTAATCTGATTTCAAAACTCCTGTATAAGAGATAGTACTATTTATTTAGTTTTACTTATATCAATGCAACAGAAAGGCTAGAACATCAGTTAAAATCTTCCTTTTGAGGCTGAATGTATTGATGCTTACTACATACTAGGCAAAATGCTAAGTATATAACATGAATCTGTCATTTAGAATTCTCACAACAACCTATAGGATTAGCACTGTTATTCTTATTACCTTGCTCATGAAGAAACTGAGGCAGAGAGAATTGAAATAGCTTTCTGAAGGTCACACAATTAGTAAGAGTAGAGCGGATATCAAAGTCAGAGGTATTTATCTCTAGAATGTGCAGTCTTAATCACTATGCCAGATGGTAGGGTGGGGCAAAAGTAGGTTTACAGTTGTATTATTATTCATTAATTATTATATTAGAAACAAGAATAAACTGTTACGCATACTCATACCTGTAAACCTACTTTGCCCCACCCTGTATAGTGCTATAATTCATTTTAAGTAAGATAAATTTTAGAGTTATAATAATGATAAAAGTCTCAACTGAGGACACAGATATGTGAATAAATACTGTTGGCAAAGAATTATTAGCAAATTCAAAATCAGCTTTTTGATATACATTTTATCTGAGGCTAATGCTATTTTTTTATTTAACCGAAGACTTCATCCTTCACATTGTTTAAAATTATTAGCACATGTCATATTAATAATAAGCATATACAATTAAAACTTAATGCCATTCTGAAAAACTTTTCAATATTCTAAGCCTGGAATAGAAAAACACTTTTTCTATTTTTCTATTTTCTTTGAAGGTCATTGGCTCACAGAAAACAACTAAATTGGATTAACAATTTGATCTTCTTATCCCAACCTCGATGAGAAATATGAAGCACTCAGATAAATTTGCTGCAAAAATATTTTGAAAGTTAGAATACAGCATACTTTTATGTGCAATATTTAATTTATATGTTATAATTTAGTTCTTTATTATGGATAATTAAGGAGAAAGGCTAGAGAGAAAAAGAAAGACCTACCAGACATAAGAAGGGGAGACAGGCAGATGTAGATAAACTAAGGGAAAAAACTGAGTGAAACCTCAGTGAACAATGAACAAAAAATACAAACATACACACCACATGGATGTGCATCCTTATGAAAGAGACACAGAAAGTCGATACTTAATGGGTACAGAGTAAACGATTCATTAATGAGGAAGTAAGCCCAGGATATAGATTTTCATGATTTTACATTCCATTTTATGGATTTCTCGTCTTTCAAATTATTTGTGCTTTCACCATTCTTAGCACGACATATTGACATTCAGCAGTTAGACCACAGGGAATTAAAGAGAAGCTGATGTTCATTAAAAATGAACACAATCAGGTCATTATCATAACCAATCAGGTAAATTTATAAACGTATTATGACTGATCATTTAGGACCTCTTACTTGAATAATCAACCTCCAAATAGGATGCTCAACAGAACTATAACTCATCAATTTTACAACTGTCCATTTCTCACCACAGAACATTGTTGTTAGATCTCCATTGATCTCATGAACCTCTGCTTTCAAGTTTAAATGATCGTAAAGACACAAAAACTCTATCTTCGTGTATGTCAAAATCCATTCAATAATTCTTGCTCTTCTACATAAATCAGACTAAATGAACCATGTTTACTGTTGTGCACCAGACAGCAAGACCCCTCAGTACCTGTTGTTTATCCAGACGCATCCTCTTGGCGGCATTTCTACTCTCACTTTCACAGGCTGAAGCCAAGATACTCTCTGCAACTGCTGAAGTAAGGTGGGAAGGAATAGGTCGAGACTAAAAAAAAAAAAAAAGAGAGAGAGAGAAAACATGAAAAAATGATTAACAGTATCACTCACAGGCCAATGCTAACCTCAGAAGAGCTCCCAGGATGTTCAGGAGTATCCATTTATTTCAACTCAACTTATTTGAATAAAAAAAGGCAATGGAAATTGCAAAGATGAAAAATGAAAGCTAGTTAGAGGTTAAAGCTCTAGTTGCTACACGGATCCATCATTCATTCCCATAACTCCACTGTCATGAGTATTTAGTCTGGGCCATTAAGCTGGAGTAGGAACAGGCAGTGGAAAAACTGCTGACTGGGTTTTGCAAATAAAACAAGCTCCTTAGTTCGTTTTATAACATATGACAAAACAAAACAAAAACAAGTGACAGGGCTGAAACAGAGTTGGAAAAATTTGACAGACACTCAGACCATGTCAAACAATATTAATATGAAATATTATGAAGATTTACAGTCTAAGTTGTGACCATTGATATGATTAAATCCTTTTAAAAATACTTCGGTTTAAATACAAACTAAAAACTTAGTACTAGAACAATTTTGACACAACAAAAATTGGATGTTTTAGATGTGAGATGCATGTGTGCCTATATCTTTTATTTTTAAAATATGAGTTAACATTATGAATTTAACAGGTACATGTTAAAAATTCATCTTCTATGTAACCCACATAGGAATTAACCCCCCAACTAAGTTCCTAATTAATTAGTTTTCAACTCTTATCATTTGTGATAATCAGAAAAGTTTTCCATTCTCATTTCCCATAGTTACCTACAAAATCATCCAACTGAAAGATGATGTACTCAATGATATTGAACAGTTTTTTAAATGAAGATAAGCAAATGAAAGATAAGAAATAACATGAAAATTAAACCAGGTGAGATAGCTAAATATGACGTTACAAAATAAAAGGTCCTTTGGGAACCTAGCATGCCACCTTAGGGTTTTCAAAGTCTCAATCTAAAATATGTACGGATGCCATCAGAAGCCTCTGAACTAATAGAAACCTTTTTTTTTTTTTCCTGGTAAATGAATGAATATGAGCATAAGGTACTTGATTCATTTTGCTAACTCTGGCATGTAAAATGTGCTTTAGTGAATTGAACCATGGGTTTTATGTCTCAAACAATATTCTAGAACTGCTAAATTCAGACCACAGTGTTTTAACAGATTCTCCTCAGTGGAATCGGTGTAGTGTAGAGAGAGACTAGGCTCTGACCTTGATTGAACTAGAAAGTAGTTTCTGTAGCTGCCTCAGCCAACTTCCTCATGCTTCCACCCCGAAGTCATCTCTGTAGACAACAGGTAGGAAAGCACTGGGTGCGGTCTCCACCTGCTCACCCTGTGAGATGTCTGAAATGATGGCCAGACAACTCTGATGATAAAGCATTAGGATATTTTAAATGCCATTTTTGCAAAAGAAAGAGAAGAGACACCCTGAGGTGGCAGGGAAAATGCAGCAGCAGCGTTTGGAGAAGGGACTTAGAAAGCTAGGACTGTGTGCTGGGAAGAGAGAGCAGTGCTGGTCAATGAGGTAAACCTAAAAATACTGCCATAAAATGTAAATATAATTTTAAAACTCATATTGTTTCTTGATTTCATTCTGTAATTCAATGAATATGGATAAGACAGTTTAGCTCAGAATAAGAAATATATTAAGATACAAAATCAGTGTCTCATTAAAAGAATCCACAGCAAGGCTCAAAATTATAATCTAAACCACATGGGACTTAGGTAGACAATGTTGTCCTTTTCAAGGGAATTGTTTTGAGGCAAAGGTATTGTGGGAAAACTGGAATAAGAAGATGCTATTATGAAAAAAGAAAACTATATATTTGATTGTAGCTACTAGGATTGTTCAGATAGAAGTGAATGTTCACACTTTTATAAACCATATTATTAGACCCTTCCTCTGGTTCTAGGGAGTAAATTAAGAGAATCCAAATAAAACACTCATTGATAGCCACATGAAATTCAGAGAGATGTAGTTTTGTTCTTTATTAATTTTATTTTTCTCTCTTTATCAGGTAACTCTATTCAAAATTAGGAATAATTTTGGAATTATATATATAAACATATAATATGTAATTTTTAAGCTGATTGAATTGAGTAATAAACACATAAATTCCTTAAATGCACAAAAATTTTGTTGAACAGAGAGAATACAAGGTAAAATATCCCTTTCATTAGAATTAGTGGCATTTCTTTTTAAATTCTGTTTTAATTTAAAAAATAAAATGGAAAATGACTTTTACTAGAACAGTACAAGTTGTTATACACGATAATTTATATAATTCTCCTTTCCAAGAAAATGATAGAGTGGGTCTTTCCCAGATATATTAAATTGGTCTTCTCGAAAACTAGAGTAATGTCCATGCTGAGTGGAGCTGGAGATTTTTAAAGGTCACTGGATAACCTAATATTTCAGGGTTTTAGAAAATAAATGAACTGCAAGATAAAACAACCATGTATTTTTTTCCTATTAAGTGGGAAAAATAAGTAGAAGCAACGATATAGGATTAGAAATTGCCGGTAGTTAATTAGTATCATTTTGAAAATAGAGTTGTTCTGAGTTTATTATAGAATTTAATTTATTGCTATAATTTAGTGACTATAAATCGCTGTAAAAATCATTCAGAACAAGTTTCTCCCCTAAAGTTTGAAGAAACTGAAACCCCAACAGATTAAGTAATTTGTCAAAGAATAAATTAAAGTAGATACAGAACTCAGGTTTTATGTCTCCCAATTCTTAACTCTTTCACTCTCTTTTCATAATCTGTCATTAATAACACAAAACATCCTAGAAAAATCCTGACATACAAATTGTTGCGCTCAACTACAACATAAATTGACCAAAGGCAGCCCTTTAAATATTATAATCATACTAACTGATTCAAGCTCATTGAAGAACAGGGAAGAATGAATTTTTAAAAATCTATATTATAGTTTAAATAATATATATGTATTTTCAAAGAACTAATTATATCTCAAAAATATAATATGTACTTCCACATAGGAAACCAGCTCCAAAATTTAATTTAAAAATAAATATTAATAACTAACTCATATTGTGTGCTTAGGGTGTGCAGGTGTTAATACAAAATGTTTCGATTCATTATCTAATTTAGTCTTCCAAACAACCCTTAAGAAAAAGACTTATATATTATTCATATTTTAGAAAAAATAAATTGAAGTTATGAAATATTATATAACTTGCCCAAGATCACACAGCTATGTATGTAGAAACACCTGGATTGACACCTAAATCTGATGATAAATTTGGAATAATTCCTAGTAAATAATTACACATTTTCATTTTACAGGTAGGGCTTCAGTGAGCTTAAATAAAGCTAGAGATCTTACATAATACACATGCCTGCACAGGAATCCATTTACAGCAAAACCCATTTCACATTTAAGTGAAGAATATATTAGTATCTCTCTAAAATCCTTCTCTTCAAGTGATTGAAATCCTAATATATCTCATTATTCATTCTTTAAAACCCCCTTCACTAATAGCACAAACATAAAATATAACCTACCTAAGTTCTCTCACATATTCTAAACTGATACAATCTAAATTCACAAGATTTTCATGTTGTAGCACCCAGAAGTGGCAAGAAATGACTGTACGTGAGACAGAGTAAAGCTGAGTTTCATACCCAAAGTGAGAATGATGAGGCAGGCAGAGAGGTCCTTTCTCTCCTGTGAGGCAATCCTGCTAAAAACCCCCTTGGTTCTAATACCGACGAGCTAAGAATAAGTGCCAATGCTCTTCAATACACACAGAGCTCAGATATGCTGCACCAGTGATAAGATACTAGATATGAAAGTCTTGCTGATTTTCCCTCCATAATTTGGCTTTTATAGATTTTTATAGCACAAAAGTACTTGTATTGAGTTAGAAGGAAATTAATTTTTCTTCTATTTTATCATAGAGAAATTTAAAACTATTATTTAGTCTGAGATCTGAGAACCATCTTCATGGGAACTCTCTTTTCCTTCATCCCATTTAATAGTAGAGAGCTTATTCTAAATATCACTGCTCTAGGTCTTCCTGGCAGATAATTACCAAATTGTGTTAAGGGCTATAGTCATGGACTACTCCAGAAATGAGGGCTGAAGTTTCCCTCTTACAGCAGGAAGAGTGGCGAGCCATGTAATACAAAAGCGTCCATGTAATAACTTGTGATAAAAAAATATTTTGATAAGCACTGGCCAGTTCAGCTCAGTGGTTAGAGCGCTGGCCCCCCTAACCAAAGAGTCTTGGGTTCGATTCTGGTCAAGGGCACGTACCTCGGTTACCATTTGGTCCCCGGCTCTGGTCAGGGTCATGTGGGAGACAACCAATTAATGTGTCCCTCTCACATCAATGTTTCTCTCTCTCTCTCTCTCTTTCTCTCTCTCTCTCTCTCTCTCTCCCCCCCTCTCTCCCTCCCTCCTTCCCACTCTATCTGAAGATAAATGGAAAAATATCCTTGGGTGAGGATTAAAAAATATATCTATATCTATATCTATATCTATATATAGATATCGATATATAGATAGATATATAATTTATGAAATCAATACTTCTCCTGGTTGAATATAGCTCAGTAAATATGCTATTTATTAATATGTATATTTGAATATACATATTAGATTTTAAAATAATGATTCAAAATGTATATAATCTTATACTCTACATGATTTATACCTAGATTGAGAAAATTTGATACTTATTTCTTTCCCAGGATATAATATAATGCTAAGCACCCTTCACTAATTATCTCTTCTTAATTAACTGTCATTCTCAATGGGGATGTGCTGATCTTTCTCCAGCACTGTCCTTATAATAATTATCTATGCCCAAATCAGTGGTGGCTGTTACATTAAACAGATGGTTAAACTGTCACATGGAGCTTTTGGAGTTCAAAAAAATCACATTTTAATTGGCGACTTCAGATGTGATTGCTGTTGGCACAATGTAAATGTGTGTTGCATGTAAATCTTACCACCGCACCAACAAACTGTCCCAGGTTTTGGTTTTAAAATACAAACTAAACAATATAAGATTCCTCTGAACTTCTGCTGTACATGTAAGGTACTCTAGGGTTTTTAAAATTATAAAAATGTACAAAGAAATAAAGACTGTAAGGTTCTGTGCAGAGGTTAACATGGCAATGCTCTCTAGATGCCAGTGTTAAGTACAGCTTAATCAAGTATCAGACGAGGCCAAACTGAGAGCCACAGTGACATCCACCAGAGACTGTAAATAGATGAGCTCTTTCAAAATAACTGGAGCAAATTATTCAGTGGTCAGAGTTCAGGTAGGGCCCTAAATTAAGACAGTTTCTTCGATCTTGATATTTTATAAAAATATATAATCTAAGAATTCTGTAGCTTGGATGATAGACATATCCTAATTCCCTCAAATGATATATCTACACCTAAAGGCAGAATTGTCATAGGCTGTATAGAAAGTTTCCGCTGCTAAGGGATCCCTTTGATTAACTAGGCAATGTTATTTGTAGACGTCAGTGGAATACATTAACTTAGTTTAGCAACTAAATCAGATTGACAATCTGTTTGACTACTTTTGCTATGTAATCTCTCTGAGCCTCACTTATCCTGCCAAGTATCATTATCTCTATTTTCATAAATGGCAAAACTGAATTCCAGTCAGTAAGTTCTGAATAGAAAAAATAATCTCTGTATCATGGGGCAGTTGTTAGAATTACTTCCATGAAGTAAAGTACACAAAAATCACTGATATCCTCACTTATTTATTCAACAAACATATTTAATGAGTACTTTCTATATGTCAGGAATTATGCCAAGTCCAAAGACATGGAGACAATACTGTCTCTGCCATTAGAGAGTTTACTTTACAAGCTAGTACAATGCCTAGCATGTAGGGTATAATACACATCCAACAAGTCATGCGTATTATATACTTTGAACCTTTATCAGCAATTCTGAAATCCTAATATTGTATAAATGGAAAGATTTTCAACAACTTGGGGCAAACTCAGTTGGCATAAAAAAAATGACATAAGAAGACTTAATCTTTCTTTTTCCTATTTTCTGTGCATATTCATATGTTTTGTGGCAAAAATTTACATATGGGATGTTTTTCCAGACCCTGCTGTGAGTGTTAAACATGCATGAATATATACTCATTCACGTTTTCAAAATCTTAAAAGTTCTGAATCTGAACCATAGGTGATCCAAGATTTCAGATAAGAGTGGTGAATGTGGGCTGAAATAGGTCCGCTGTCCTCACCTCATCCTGTATGGTTTTGGTGGAAATGATAAGCAAAATATCTCGTTGACCTGACCCTGGCCACGTGATTTGGGATTGGACAATCATGGGAGCACATCTCTTTACTGCCATTGACTGATCCAAGAGATGGACATATGATCCCAAAAGGGCCAATCCAAGTCATTTCATGGGAACCAGGACCTGAAGCTGGAAGACTGCTCTTGGATTGGAAGTTTTAAGAATAGAGGCTAAGATCTATTGATGGCAACATTTCCCAACAGGTGACAAGGTCCCACCTGAGACATAAACCAGTACACAGGAGGAGCACAGTTAAGAAATGGGAGAGCGTCAAACCCCTGACATTTGAGCCCACAGACTCAGCAGTATGTGAACCACTGGACTTTCCAGTTTGAGAAATTCTCTTGACTAATTCAAAAGGAGTTTGGATATGTGTTTTTTTTTTTTAAATAAAAATGCTATTAACTTTCATTGAGGGTTTGATTATAAAGATTTTATTATGAAGTGATTCTTTATGCTTTGGCCTTAATTTTAAAACATTATTGGCCTTTAATAATGATCTTTCACAAGTACATGGGGAATTATAGTTGATACTTACATAAACTTATAGACTTATATAGTCTTATAGTTGATAATTAGAAGTCCAGTTTAGCTAATGTCGTATGACAATACCTCTGATCAACACAAAATTATCAACCAAATGGACATGTTTTCATTTTTAACTGACTACCTATTTAAATCTCCACTAGGAAACATCTTTTAATTCTGAAAATAAGTGACTATATATACTTATGATTACTTTGGATCATGGCACCTTTTCCGTAATAGTTTACATGTGAAACCAAAAACTATGTGAAATCCTATTCATATATTTAAGATCACTACGTATTTACACCAATTGACAAATAGATGGAAATATTTTTAAAATAGTGTTTCAAGAGTTAAAATGAAATGTTATTTAATTGTCCTGTTTAGGGGGAAAAAAAGACTTTCTAAAGATTTAAAATATATAAGGCTAGATTTTCAGTCAGCAGCTTTTAAATTCAAATGCCAATTGCAGAACACTCTGAAACACATAGTACACACTAAAAATTAGCTTATCTCCCAACTAATTTCTAACACAAAGTAGCACATTAGTAAATATCCATTCACTCACCCATCTTTCATTCAATAATTTTAACGCAATTGCATTGAACATGTATTGAGCATCTTTCGAGAGCAACTAATTGCACTCTACACGACATTGTGGGTAATACAGGTATGCACAGATTAAGAAGCATAGTGCTCAAGAAGTATGGCTTTAGGTTAGAGAGCTAGGGCCCATATATGAGGAACAGTCATATGAGACAGGATAAAATAAAACTACAAAAGAGGTACCACAAAGTTTGCACACACAAGAGAGAGAGATTGGAGGCTGCTCTTAGCTAGCAGGGAGGGTTAAGTAGATACAGACATAATTGATTTAGTTCTCCAAGTAGTTCAACAGATTAAGGCCTGAGGGTTTCCCAGGAAAGGGAACTGTGGAATGAAATTTCAGAATAAATTCCATTTTATCACATTCCTCAGATACCACATACTGGGCTAGGTAGGAGTCTTTACATTGTTATTTCAAGTGCTACTGGTTTCCTGTGTAAGATAAGTGCTGTTTGTTTCCATTTTTTCCATAAATGAACAAAAGCTCATGTTTACAAGGTCCACAAGTAACAACGGATAAAGCACAGAAAAAAACAAAACAAAAAACCCCACCAAATCCCCTGACTATAAAATCAGGGTGTTTTTCTTCAGTTTTTCTCTCCAAAACTGCTAATTTCCCATCGTTTCCTTCTGGGATCAGTTTCCTTCTTCTTAGAGGACTTTTTAAGTTCATCCAGAGACAGCCCGGGGAGTGGTAACCTCAGTAGTTGTTTGAAGTATCTCTTTCTTCCTCACTCTGGAAGTGGCCTTTCGTTGTGCACTGATTTGTAGATGAAAAGCAGTTTCTCTAAAAATTGTGAAGACTTTTTTTCTTAGCACTTGAAAGACTATCTCTGATATCTATTTTTGAGGACAAGATGTGTGTTCATTCTGTTCTGTTTTCGATGATCTCTGTTTCTTTCCAGTGACATTTAAGATTTTCTTGGGTCTGCAGTTTTTACTGTGATATACGTAGGTATGGATTTTTTATTTATACTGCTCAGGACTAGTCTATTTCTCTGTTTGTAGGATTCAATGGTCTACTTAATTCCCCCAAATTCTCCCTCCTCATCTCTTTGAACTTATTCCAAGTTCTCTGGAATGTCTATTAGCTATGTCTTTATCACTCTATTTTCCAGCTTAATTTTTTTTCATATTTCCCTTCTTTTTCTTTCTGTGAGTAATTTCCATAGTTTTATGTTTATGGGTTTTCTCTTTGGCTGAATCTTATCGTCTACTTAACCCACCTAGTAAGGTTTTAATTTCAATGCTTACAATGCCTATTTTATTTTTTGAAGTTGTAATTAGATGTTTTAATTCCCCTTTGATAGAGAAGTAGTCCTTCCAGGGTCTGAGCTTTATATGCCATATTCAGTTCATCTTCCTGCCTAGTCATAAATCTAAATCCACATCTCCTGAACTTAAGTGTGTATTCAGACCCCACTTTTTCTACCTTCCTAGTCTACTATCCTAGCAAATCAAGGGCTTACAATTCTGGCTATGAATTGTCTATTTTATGGCCTGGGAATTTACTTTCCTCTCTTTTGAGCTTAGCAAGGTATTTTAAAAATTATATTTTACTTAGGAATTATATATAATTGTAGAGGAAATGGGGATAGTGTGTGTGTGTGTGTGTGTGTGTGTGTGTGTGTGTGTGTGTGTGGCTCAGGTCAACATTTTGCTAAAACTTGAAGGTGCAGTAATTAGTAACTCTGACAACTATTTGGCTATACATTTTACTTATTCTTCAACTTAATACAATTATTAAATAATGAGAGAATAGTACCCATAACTCCTGAGTTAGGAAATATCAGTGGACCAAGAGAGAACACATTGAGAGAAGAAACAGCAGTCCCATATGATGACCTATTGTGTTAAAAGAAATAACTGAGCATATTTTTTTTAAAAGGATAGAAAGGGGCAAGATTATATGTTAAACATTTTATATATGTTATCACATGTAATACTCCAACAGGTCTCTCCTTTAGAAAAGTGGAGACTCAGAAACATCACACAAAATTGTATACAAATTCAACTAAGCCAGGAATTGAAACTTGTCCTCTCCATTTCAAAAGCCTATACTCTCACATATATAAAACTTAGAATTTGTTCTAAAATGGCAAATGTTTGACACTATTAAAGCCAGAATTGAGAAAGATGGTTCCAGGAGCAAAAGGAGATTTTTCATCAAACCAATGAAATTTAGGCACCAGGATCCCTCTCCTTGATGGACTCCTGAAATTTCTGGATGTTTTAAGCACTCTGCTGTAAGCCAAGTAAAAATCAAGAAACATTTATATATAAGTGTGTCTGGAAATTTTCTATGATGTCAGAAGAAAAGGGGTTGAATCTTCAAAAATTCTCTGTTTTTAAACTCTTTTTTGTGCATATGGTATCTTTTCTAAGTATAAATAAATATTTATCATTCCACCTAATTTTTTGTTAATTTTGTATTACTTATCTTTTTTTTCCTTTATTGATTTCATAGAGAGAGAAAGTGAGAGAGATAGAAACTGAACCGGTGAGTAATGTTTTAAAGGGAAAAGGTAAAAGCTTACAAAAGGTGGAAATTGTGAAAAATGTGTTGCTTGCATGACCTTTGCTCAGTCTTCTGTTGAGTACGATAAGGATTATCTGGATTATCCACAAGAAAATGAATCACCCAGCAGCTGCAGGACGAGATACGAGACCAGTCCAACTGCAAAGTGGACAATGGGCCAGGCAGAGTACATCAGCAGGAACTGCCAGAAGCTAAAAGTAGAGTATATAACCTACACCCCAATTGTTATTTGAGGCTGAACTCTTTTTGGCTTAGCCTGCCTGCTCCCAGGTGCATGCAATAAAGCCATTTTGCTCTACATTGGCCTTGTGTTGTGGATGCAATGTCCCACCAGCTCAGACTTTTTAGAAACATTGATGAGAGAGAACATCGATTGGCCACCTCCTGCATGCCCCCCATTGGGGACTGGGCCCACAACCTGGGCATCTGTCCTGACCAGGAATCTAACCGGCGACCTCTTGGTGCATGGGTCAACACTCAACCACTGAGCCACATCGCTGGACATGTATTACTTATCTTTTCAAAAAAGGCCCCATATTTTATAATTTTCAGGCACAAATCCTAGTTCTGTGTCTGCCTAGGAATAGGTAGTAGAAAGGGAGTGTGAAATATAACTGAGTTTAAAGAATTATGCAAGAATACAGGTATGAGTTAGGAATGGTTAGAACTAACATGATAGTAAATAAAATTCAAGATTATAAACCAGATTTGGGAAACGCGGCAAAGGAAGAATAAAAACTCAGTGAGTGGCAGGGTGCAAGCCACGAGTGTAATGAACAGTCAAATCTTCCAAGTTTACAAACTCTGGTGTAAATGACAATGACAACAGTGGTGCTAGTACCAGAAATAGGCAAGTCAAGAGGAATTTACCAGTGATTTGGTAGATGAGGTGGAATATCAGTGAAGAGAACGAGTGATGGAGAATATAAAGAGTTCAGTGAAGATAAAACAGTATATTTGTTAAGTGTCTGGCTTGACATTTCGAATAAAATACCAGAGCTTTGCAGATGACTGGGATTCTACTTTGAGAGTAGAATACAGCATACAAGGACAGACCTCTGCAGCTGTGGATAGGGTCACATGCAACACATGGCCAAACCCAGAATCTTAGGCAGTGCTCAAATACAAATAAAAAAGCAAAAGAGTTTTTGCTTGTTTCTATCTTTAGAAACAAGAGTGTCAAGAAAAGGAGGCTGACTTAATTGAGGATGAAATCTTTGGATTTGGTGCAAACGTAGTCATGGGATCTTCCTAGGAACTAATTCAAGGTGGTGAGAACCAGAATCTTAATGGGAGGGATGACTAAGGGAGTTGGTGGCAATGGGTATGATCTGTGAGTGTAAAATAATCTTCCAGAAAACCTAGCAGAGAAAGATGGACTCAGATTGTGAAAGAGGAGTTATGAGATTAAATATTTCCTTGGAATCTTGAAAAAAAATTTTCCCCCAAAGAGAAGAAAATGTCCTCTTAGTGAAGAAGGAAAAATGAAAATGTGGAAGAGTTGGGATGGTTTAAGGGTCAACATTCTAAATAATATTGGCTGTACAGGGTTATAAAGTTTTTAATCAAGATCTTGTAGGAAAGGCTGGGTATATTTCTGATCAAATTTTTAAAGAAGCACTCTAATTCATTTTTTATAATATCTCTATTTGCTAATGAAGGCATAGTAAATGTCACTGTAGCTTTTGCAATGCTTCTGATATCAGGGAAGCTGTGAATTAAAAACAAATTCTGATCCCTCTACTTTGGATTAGATGAGTAGAAGCAAATGAAGTAGTCACATTTCCTTAAAAAATATACTATTTCCTAAACATTAAATATTTCTTTTCTGATGAAAGAACTATAAGATCAGAAAGTCAAATATCAAAATTCCTGAAAGGGGTATTACAAGATGTAATTAAAAAGAAATACGAAGAATAAGAATTTAGAAGATGGTATGAAAGTATAGTGTTTCCATAGTTAGATTATTTACATATTTGTTTTTAAAATTTATATCCGTTTTCCCCTAAAATAGATATTAGAGTTACCAAGGAAATATACACACTAAAATACATAAGCAAAAAGAATTATGGGACCTTTGAAATACTTTGACTCCGAACTTCCTGGCAGTGAGGCACAACAATGAACAAAGTTAACACTAAGTCCTAGAGGTGAGAAAACATAAAAGCACTGTATTTCTGCAGGAGAAACAATTTTTTTCTTGTTTACCTTCTAAAAGTTTCTGAAATAAAGTCATTGTAGTGGACACTAAGTAACCTAGCGGACAATGTCCTTGGCAAAATTTTACAAAAATTGCATGAGCCCTGGCCGGTTTGGCTCAGTGGTTAGAGCGTCGGCCTGTGGACCAGAGAGACCTGGGTTCGGTTCCCACTAAAGGCACGTACCTTGGTTGCAGTTTGTCACCGACCTGGGTTGGGGTTGTGTCAGTGGCAACCAGTTGATGTGTCTCTTTCACATCAATGTTTCTCTCTCTCTCTTCCCCCTTCTCTCCCTCCCGCTCTATCTGAAGATAAATGCAAAAATGTCATCGGGTGAGGATAAAAAAAAAATTGCATGAGACATATGGTTTCCAACACACATAGTCAATTACATAATATTAAAAGTAAAGAGGTCATTTTTCAAGACGCTGCATTTCCTGAATTCAAATATCTAGGATATTTGATCTAATTTGGTACAATGGCAAAATCTGAGATATAGGAAGAATGAGAGACTGAAGAGTCTAAGAGATTATCTCCTCTAAATATTTTCATTTGAGTTTTATAAAAATGTATTAAATCTATGCAGCATGGTGAGCCTCTAACAATGCAAACTCAGAAAACAAAAAGAGAAATCATATCACAAAACACAGATGATACTCAGGTGTGGGCCAACCCCACCTTTCTCATAAAGCATTGTCTCTATGATGTTATCTATTACAGGTGCTCTTGAATTTAGGATCAGGACACCTTGAAGAAATACATTTCTTCTCTGAAACCATCAACAAATATTCTTCAAAAAAGTAGCTGAAGTAGTTTGCCAAAACCACACAACAGAATCAATAACAATTTGATATTTTTGTCTAAGGATTAAGTTAAGGGCTACTTAACTCATTGGATTTTTAAAATCTAATGAAAACTAAGACAGCACACTGGATCAAACTTATTAGATTTAGTTTTCAAAAATATGCCCTTTTATATTCAACACTGAGGATTTTATGATTTGAGATGTTTGCTAACAATGAATTGGTAAAAATGTGTAGAAAGGTATCATAATACAGTTATTTATACTTCATGCATTATAGAAAATATTTATAGTGATGACAGAAATTTTGGCTGCTTGATAATTCCATTTAAATAAAAATGCATAAATATGTGCTATAATTATTGTAGGCAGTCAATTAAAAGTATTTGTGTTGAAATGTAAATTCTTCAGGGATAGTGTAGAGTAATTAAATATGAATAGATTTTGTATTAATGACGGTAGAAAATTAGTCAAAGTGAATGCCAAGATTCTCAAGTACAGTACTAAAATATGCTGTGATAAAGCACTTCTATGGGAGTACTTCTTTGAATTTCTTAATCAAAGTCAGCAGGAAACATATAATTCAATATTTCACTCTATTTAAGGAGTCTCCTGGCTTAGACATCCCAAATAACTGGAAGAGCTGAGTGTATTGAATGCCCCTTTCATTTTATAATACAGAATCCCTTACCTAATAATCCTACACTTAACAATTCCATTATAAAAATATATTAAAAACTTCTTTAGGCTGCCTTGTTAAGTACTTAGAAGAATTTGCATGTAAAAACAATCACATACTGAAAATGATACATTTTCTTCGTGTCTACCTGCAATAAACACAATAGAAAAAAATCATTTTTGTTTAATATTTCAATTTTATTTATTTATTTATTTATTTTGTCCATTTTTTTAAAAGAACTTTTATTGATTTTAGAGAGAGAGGAAAGGAGAGGGAGAGAGATATAGACATCGATGAGAGAGAAACATGGATCAGCTGCCTCCTGCATGCTCTCTACTGGGGATCAGGTCCACAACCCAGGCATGTGCCCTGACCAGGAATCCAACCGGGACCTCTCAGTCCATGAAACAACGCTCAATCCACTGAGCCACATCAACCGGGCTATTTTATTTTTTTAAATGTTTTTATTGATTTTTTTTTAAGAGAGAGAAAGAAAGGGAGAGATAGAAACATCGAAATAAAAAACACCTGTTGATGTTATGTCAAATTTAAATATTATAATGGCAAAAGGATTCATGTACAATATTTAGTTGTGATTACTATCTGTCCTATTCATGGCTTTTCCTATCTGTTCTAGAGAATGATGACTATTCAAAGTGAGACCTGATCCTCCCCACAGTGCATGACTACAAAGTGACATGCAGAACAAATCAAAATTCCAAGTGTCAACTAGAGGGTTGATTTAATCTGTTATTTCCAGTAGCACATTACTGAGTAATGTACAAAAGAATGGGCTAAACTGCAGTATCAATTTTCATCCATGTTGTTCATTTAACATTTAATTATATTAGGCCTTATATTATTGCTTAAACATTTCACTTCCCACAACTTGTCACTTCAATGAATCATAATAATCAGGGAACATGTTATATTTTCCTACTTAACAGGTCAGACATCGCTTCTATTTCTCCTTATTACTTTGTATAATGTTTTGTGCATTACACATCTATTAAATAAAGAAAGAATGAAAATTATTAAATTTAAATTCAGTAGCATTTCTTTACAACATAAGATTAGTTTATAAAACTGCTTGACTTTGAAGTATCAACGTTTTGTCCTCTATGCATAGCACAAGGTTTACAACAGACAGATGTCCGTTGAAGTAAAAAGATATAGTTAATGAAAAAACAACAACAACCCATGAATGTCTCAAATATGCTTTAGAGAAATTAAGAATTCTGCATCACAGACTTTTTCTCTAAAATAATGATTAATAAAACATGTATATCATGAAAAATAGCATAAATTTTACCAAAGAGAAGAATCCCTAAACATGAAAGGATTAGGAAGAAAGAGTAATGCCAGATGCTGTTAAAATAAATTAAAAAATGATATATATTATTTTCTTTATTGTTACTGAAAAAGGAAGGTATATATTGTACTTTGCACCTGAATGAGACGTAGTTTAAACTGGCATTTCACATATGGTCCTGAGACAGATAAGATGTCAATGCCAGGATTCTGGGCTTTTACACCTGTTTAAATATCCTTTTAGTCTATCATCTCTCTCCTATTGGGTAGGTGATAATTTTTTAATAATTCATCAATGGAAAAATAGCTTTTTAAAAAGTGTCTCTCCTTCTCTCTTACATCATATCACTTCTATTGTCATCATTTAGTTTGATCAGACACAGCTATGCCATTTTTATTTTTAAATGACTTACATACCACCAACTCCCGTTTCAATGTAGTTATTCTGAGAAGCAAGCAATTACTGAAATGGGAGGAGGTTCTGAGCTTGTATAATGGAAACATTTTGGGAAGCTTTTTACTGATGATGAATGAAATAATATTTCATTGATAATATTTTCAGAGTTAAGACATTTAGTGATTACTGTGTGTCAGAAATGGCTTACAGAGCGTTACATGTGACAGCTTATATAATTCTCATAGCTTTATCAATTAGGAATTAATTAGTATCTCAGAGAGGCGTCTGAGTACAGGCAGCTGAAGTGACTTGTCTGAGCCCCACAGCTACAAAGTGGTAGGTCCGGAACTCCAAACCAGACTCCCTGGGGACCAAACTGAGCGTTCTTTGCCATCTAGGCAGACAACTGCATCTCTGTGAGAAGAGTCATTTTTATTTTTAAAAATATTGATGATATTTTTACAAGCCAATGTAGAAAAATCTATAGCAGAGACTGAATTTATTTCTTTTGTCATTTCATTTACATCTGAAAAATGATTTCTCACATACGACGACAGGCTCTGAAACCTCTCCTATCCACACCAACTCCTAGCCCATCACACCGGGTAAATGAGAGGCACAGATCACAAACACGAACAGTCTTGGCTTTTATGGAGCCAAGAGAGAAAAAAATAAATGTTTTCAGAAAATTTCCAATATATTTCTGCTCACAAACATTAAAAAACCAAAAAAAATTAAAAATACATTGTAAATGTATGCACTATTTATAGGTGTAACAATTAGAGAGCAAGGTGAAATCGAATCAAGTTATAAAAAACATCGATATCTGATTTCCACCCATAAGTACTCGCACATCAGCATAATCTCATCCATCTATAAAGCCCAGCTGAATATAAAAGCCCGTGTTTCCATCCATAAGCACACAGATATACTGAGTTCAACAAAGCCTTATTTTTCACACGAGGATTTTCATACCCTGATCCTTATTTTCAAGGCTTGCTATCTGTTAACTGTTGGCATGAAAACAGTGTTACTTAGATGGATCCATCCATTTCCTATCATTCTAGTCGTTCTCACGCCAACTAAAGCAATAACTGGTGCTTCATCAAGACTTGATTAACCTTAGATCCACTTCCGTAGTAACCAAGAAAACAAACGTGAATGAGATGCTGGTTCTCATGGGATTTTACTCATAGCACCCTCATTTTCTATGCCATGACGTCATGAGGGTCTGTGAGCACTGGTTTCACAAGGTATTCCTTAGTGAATAAACAAAGGGGACCAATAGTTCAGGAAGATGAAAAGGAGAAGGGAAAAAACAAACAAGCGAACAAAACCCCTTTGACCTGACATTATGGAAAAATAAATTAAAAAAAAGACACTAAGATGAAAAAATAAATAGTGTCATGGTTGACATGTGGGATTTTGATGGAATCTAGGGCTGTGTTTTAATTCAAAACTCACCATCTCAAAACCACTTCTTTTCATCCGCCTGCAGGACTTGAGGTAAGTACGTATACGTTTTCTGGCACGCTCTTGATACTCAGGGAATTGTCGCCTGCATGAGTCAATGATAGCCTGGATCTTTTCTTTGGGCTGCTTAGAGATTGGGACCATTCGGTCCAAGTTTTCATCTACAAACAGCCTGACAAACATCTGTTGGCAAGAGGGAGACAGAGGAGAAGGGTTTGGAGGGCTGCTCTCTGCTGTTCCTAGCTTCCTGTCTTGATTACTGATAGGAAAATACTCTTTTTTGGTTTATTCACTGGAGAACTTTGCAATGGAAAGCCAGAAATTTTAAGCAAACACCCTTTAAAGACTTTCTAAATGGTTGGATAACAGAGAGAGAGAGAAGAAGAGAGAGAAAGGCAGACAGACACAGACAGACAGAAAAGTATAGACTATCATGTAGAAAAAAATCAGGAAGTAACAGTAGACTGTGACAATTAAGCACCCCATAAAACTCTCTATTAAAGATAAATATGACTGCTACATTGCTACACTGCACAGTGTGCTAATCTCTGAAAACAAACAACGGACTCTTTTGTCATGCATAATTAGATAAGCTGGGGAAGCAAGAGAAATAACTGATGACGGGCGTACTCCTCGGAGAAATAAGCTGAGGCCCCCTCATCCACTAGGTAAACATGCATACTCACACAACACAACTCCAGTTTTCAGCTCACATTTGGCTTTAAAATTCTAAACAAAACACAGCAATTCTGGTGTCTGGTTGGCAAAGAGTGTTTCATGTACTTTTTAAATCCTTCTGTAAATTAAACAAACATGTCTCTAAAATATCCACATTTACCAACGAGCAACAACATGAAAGTGAAGTGGTAAAAACTGAGCCACACTGGGAGCGTGGCAGGACTCACATTGAAAGCTTTCAGCCGCTCAGCCTCAACCCCATCTGTCTCGTTCACTTTCTCCGAGTCATCGTGGTCATCGTGGTCATCTTCATCTTCATCTCCCCTGTTTAGAGACAGGTCCTCAGCACCTCTGTCTACACTCTCATTTTTGCCAGAGTCGTAGCTTGAGTAGCTATGTGCAGGAGACTGAGAAGAAAGGAGGAAATGGCTGTTTTTAAATTCATGGCACCAATGTATACATTTTGTTTTAACTTCAACTGTTTCTCAAAGAAAGTCTTGTTTGAATGAGTCGATAATTCTAGAGCTGTGGCTGTGCTAATTTAAGTAAAAATTAATTAAAATTGAATTAAAAATTCATTTCCTCAGTCACATTTCAAGTGCTCCGTAGCCACGTGGAACATTTCCATCACTGCACAAAGTTTTATTGAATTTAGCTTTTTGAGAGCAATTACTGTTTCCACTCTATATCCCTGGTCCAAGGAAAAAAGGAAAACCAACCTGTAATCAATTTTGCAAGAGAATCATTGAATCACATGTTCTTCGAAATGGAAATGACCTCAGAGCTTAGTCAGTCTAACTGCATTAGTGTTTTTTAAACAGATAAGGAAACTGAGGGGTGGACATGTTTAATTGATTTGCCCAATAAGGACTATTCAAAGTATTATTGAGACTGGGCTTGTTATTTGTATGACAACATACTTTAAATTAGTTTATCAATTATCTACGAGTCTTAAGATGCCAATTGAATTTGGTTTAGAAAAAAGGAACCAGGATTCCTCCTGATCATCTGTCAAGATTCTTGTTTCCTAATGCATAAGAGATAATGAGTGCCAACCAAGACAGCTTTCACAAGCTGATCATTGCATCCAAGACCAACCGTAGGTCCAGCTGTGGTATCTCCTGCTTCTCTGTCAACCCAGCATCTTTTCCTTTCAGAAATAGCCCCTGCTTTTCACCAAGTTAAAGAGGCAATCCTATGGATATAAACCTTCTATGGAATAGTCCTTATTGGGCAAATCAATTAAACATGTCTACCCCTCAGTATACATGTGTGCCTCAACTTCACATCTAGGTGAAAACAAAACAAAAACACAACAAAAACCCCCCAAACCTTGCCTGTAGTTGAAAGCATGCTGAATCCAGCAGAGCCAAGTGGAACAAAAACAGTCCTGACAATATCATGTGAACACCTAGATTTCACTGTGCTTGAAACTAACCCAAACACCCTTCAGATGTATGATAAAATGCATCCTCCACCCACTCCCCATCTTGTATTTTTATTAAATCTGAGTTTTAGTCACTTATAATTGAGTCTGGAGTGATACAGAAATCAATCATGATAAAGCCGGAGTCACGGTGCAGATTTCACACATAATAATTTAGTTACATAGGTGGTTCCAGATAGATAGCAATATCTGTAAACTATAGCAGCTGTCCTCAAATCTATCCACAAAGTAAAATCCTCCTGAAAGACCTTGACAATGGGAAATTTTAAATCAATAGTGTTCTGAAGTACCTGTGAAATGATAACAGATGCGTAGTACCCTTTAAGGATCACACTCATTTAACTGTTTAAGAGGAGAAACAGTAAAACCAGAATAAACAACTGATCTTAAAAGTGAAGTTAAAACTTAAAAACCAGCATATTTTTACAGTTCGAATCAGTAAGAAGATGGAATTACCTAATAAAATGCAAGGCAAATACTCCATAAGTTTGAAAAATAGACCACATAGAATATGTTTTAAATGAAAATATGCAATATTTGGAAAATGTTATAACACACTTATCTGAATTCAAATATGCCAAGCTAATTTATTCTTTCTACACACCCTGTGAGACACACAAACCAGCCATCTGCTACAAATGGAATCACTTGGAACCACCAAGGATTTATAGTCTCAGTCACTTAGGGTAAAGAAAGCCCATTCTTAATGGATTTGAGAATATTCAGGATCTAAATCTAAAGCATAATCAAAGCTTTTATCCTCCACAATATAAACTAAAATTATAAAAACTCTGAATTCTGTTTCTCAGGTGGAGTTTCATTTCTCGCCTCTTTCACTATGGAAGATCTAACCAGCTTTCAAGGCCAATCAGATTAAGTTCAATTTCCACAAAGATCCCCACTTCTACCTCAGTCTACCTTCAATCTTTTGCTAAACTGAAGTCATAATAAATATACTGTGGCAATTGACACAGAATTAAACACTTCTGTTGCTCTCTACTTTTCCTCTCATGTTAATGTACATTTTCCTTCAAGCTAGACTGAGAGAGGCCTCAATACAGATCGTTCCATATTTCCCCTCCCATCATCCAGGATATGCTCGCTAGAGAGTTGGCATTCAAGACCAGTTTCCCTTTTTCTACAAAACTATTTGGTCTTAACAAGTATCACATGATATCACTTGTATGTGGAATCTAATGATCAAAATAAAATGATGATTAAATAGAAACAGAGGCATGGAAACATGGAACAGACTGACAACCTCAGAAGGAAGGAGGGGAGGGAGGGCAGGAAGACATTGACCAAGGAACTACATGCATATATATGCAGCATCACACATGGACACAGACAATAGGGTGGTGAAGGCCTGGGGCAGGATGGGAACGGGATGAGTGGGGTAATGGGGTAAAAAGTGGGGGGACATCTGTAATACTCTCAACAATAAAAATTTAGTAAAAAATTATTTGGTCTTAAAAAATGAGAGAATGAAGATAAGCCACAGACTGGGAGAAAAGATTTGCAAAACACACACTTAATAAAGGACTGTTATCCAAAATATACAAAGAACATTAAAAACTCAACAAGAAAACAACCAGATTAAAAAAAAAAAAAAAAAAAAAAAAAAAGAGGACTAAAGACCTTAAGAGATACCTTACAAAGAAGATCTATAGATAGCAAATAGGCATATGAAAAGGTGCTCCATGTCCTAAGTCATCAGGGAAAAGCAAATTAAAACAACCATGAGATATGATATCACTGCAGACCAATTAGGATGGCCAAAATCTGGAACACTGACAGCACCAAAAGCGGAATAGGATGTGGGTTAACAGGAAACTCTCATTCATTGTTTATGGGAATGCAAAATGGTATAACCACTTTGAAAGACAGTTTGGCTTTTTCTCACAAAACTAAACATATTCTTACCATACAATCCAGCAATCATGCTCTCTGGTATTTATCCAAGGAGTTAAAAACTATGTCTATGCACCAACCTACGCATATAGATATTTATAGCCAAAACTTGGAAGCAACCAAGAAATGTTTCAGTATCTTGGAGAATGGATAAATAAACTGTGGTACATCCAGATAATGGAATACTATTTGACACTGAAAACATACTGAGCTATCAAGCTTGAAAAGACATGAAGGAACCATAAATTTACTAAGTGAAAAGAGCCCATCTGAAAAGGCAACATAATGTATAATTCCAACTATATGACATTGCAGAAAAGGCAAAACTAGGGACAGTAAAAAGATAAGTGGTTGCTGAATGTGAGTGTTAAAGAGGGATACACAGGCAAAGTACAATGAAAATACTGTGTGACATTACAATGATGGATACAGTATACATTTGCCCAAACCATAATGCACAACACGGTGAGTGAGTCCTATTGTAAACTATGAGGGTGCAGGGGGTATATGGGAAACCTCTGTACCTTCCTCTCTATTTTGATGTGAACTTAAAAACTGCTCTAAAAAATAAACTCCTTTCAAAAATGGGGAAATATGGGTATTTAGGGGATAATATAGAATCAAGCAATAAAAATTACTATAGGCCTCCTAACATCCCACATAAAATATAGCAATCATTGACCCATAAACCTGCCTTGCCTTCATAAGAGCTTTGGATGACCATCCCCTAGGAAGCCTTCTTTTCAGGAGCAATTATTTTCATATTGCAGGTATGAATCTAAGAAGGGTAAATTTTTGCCTTTGTTATATATTCCATTTGTTCTTCTTGAGATAACATGTGGCTTTCCTAGCAAAGACCCTCCTGAAAATACACTTGCACTTCCCTTGATCACATTTCCCCACTCTCATATAATTGTGTCATTGGACCTAGAAAAATCCCGGCAAGAAGGAAGCTAAACCTGTTTGCATACCATGTTCAGAGCACAGGTGGCTCAGACAGCAACATCACAGTGCTTGATTTGAGGTGCTGCTGGGGCTGGGGGTGGGGCAGAATTTCTGATATGCAGCCAAGAGAAATAAAAACAAAATTTTTATTTCTTCATGATGCCCGAAATAAAAGAAGAACCACATGAATTCAGTGTCAGGCATCCATACTTTCATACTTTCTGCATGTATCTGATCATGAAGTACTGTACAAGTTAGATTACATGTCCATCTTCAACAGAGACTAAGAGTTACCGGGAGCTGAGGTCACTTGTGACCATGACTTTTTTATCTTTACAACCTTATACACTGTTAAGCACGTAAAAATAAAGAGAATGTTTTCTGAATAAGTGACTGCATACACCTTGGAGTTGCACAGAAGACGATTTGAGTTAGTTTTTTTAAACTAAAATTACTTTTTACAATATCAGTATTCATTTCTGAATCTACAGGGAAATTTTAGCATTATTAAAAGTGTGATGACCAGACACTGTGTGCCTTCTGACATGATGTAAAAGGAAGCATACAGCTACGTTTAAGAAGCAAGCTCACCAAAAGAAAAAAAATTAATAAGAATTTGAAGCTAATCAAACCTCAATCCAGAAGCAGTAGTTCTCCAAGTGTGCCTGCTAGCCCAGCAGAATCTGGAATCTGCATTTCCCAGGAACTTATTAGAAATGGAAATTATTGGTCCCCATCCCAGACCATCGGAATCACACACCTTGGGGCAGGACCCAATAATGTGTGTTTCCATACGCCCTGCAGGGGATTCTGATGCACACTCAAGTTTGAGAACCAGCTAACTTCCATTTATAGGAAACAAGGCAAATAGAATAACAAGTTACTGACGCCACAGAAAGCACACAAATCCGATATACGAACATTGTACAGGACAGTTAACTTTGGTTCTGCAATAACTTAGTGACATGGGGAAAAGTGTGACATATTAGAAGAGATCTAAACAATGTACTAACGTTAAATGCATTGACCTTGCCTGTATCATAACCCAAATAAACACAATGTAAAATTTGTTTTTGAGAAAATTGGAAATATTTGACTGTGGATAGGGGTATTAGATGATAACATTGAGTTATTTTATAATTTTGTTAGACGTAACGACCGAACGTTTGGTTAAATATTTATGTAAGAATCTGTCTACATTTGCTAGAGACACAAATGAGGTATGAAGGGATGAAATGACATAGATATTTGGGATTTGATTTAAAACACTACTGAAAAAAAGTAAAAAAAGTGAAAAAGCAAACAAATGTGAAATGTCTTATTTACTTAAATTTGGGTGATGAGTACTACAGTTCAATGCAAAATATGGTCTATTTTAAAATACATTATAAAAGTTCAAAGTTGAAAATTTATAAATATTGTGCTGCTTGACATCTTTAGAAAATTTTTTCATGACATTCATTTATTCAACATTTAAAGAAGCATTACTTCATGCTTAGAGCATGTTCCAGGGTCATAGGACTGAACAAACTCTGGTTTTGTGAAGAATGAGTTATAAAATTTAGAGAGAGGGCTCCTTTGAAAAATTAGATACAAAAGTAAATATTTAATTAAAATGAGAAAAATTACAAGTGAAAAATTTCAGAAAAGCTTATAAATATACAAAACCACAAAAATCCAGAAAACTATCATTTAAAAAATTAAATAATTCCCTGGTCCTTCTCTACGCTACTGTGTTCTTTCCACGTTTCCTGGCTATATACTCTTTTATTGCTTCTTCATATGCCAATGTGTTGGCATGTCTATGGAGAGAATGGAAACATTATTCAGCTAAAGCCTGTGATGGGAATGTCTTTTATTGTTGATGGTTTAGAAATAATTAATTTGAAGAGCGAGGAAAACTTTCTAATGTCATGCAAATTGTTAGAGTGCTCTCAATTTGGGGGAACACTTAATCAAGTTCCTTTCATGTCTGAACCATTAATTTTTAGAGCATTTCAAGTTTTCATCAAAGTGGCATTTATGAGTGTTATGTTTTCTTCATTAATATCAGTATTTTCTGTAAAATCCAATCTGAAACTTAAATTTTCTCCCAACCTCTTAATATAATTCATCCTCTTCATTAATTGTATTTTTCTTTTTCCTAAAGAAATACTGCCTTTACTAAGATTTGAAAAGTTTTATTATAGGTCACTTCTCAGTGGCTGAATAACAAGGCCTATTGATTTCACTTTCACTTTTATTGATTGTTTTCATATTTCAGTAGTATTTTATTTGAGTTTTCTCTCACTCTTAAATAAAGACAATAAAATGATATAGCCTTCACATATTTCCAAATTAGGAGTCTGTAATTTCTTACTTGTTTTATTCAAAGGGTCCAACAGATCTTTCCACATGACAGTTAAAATGTCGTATTCCACTGTGTAAAGGATACACAGATATCTCTGTATTATTACTTACAACTCATGTGTATCAACCATTATCCATTTCTATAACTATGAAGTGGTATTTGCTTTTGGTTTACTGGTTTACCATTGTGTACATGCCTTCCCATGATTTAGATTAATTCTTCTCAAGCAATTTTCAATAAGTCACATCTGGCATTTCATGCTGACATTTCTAAACATTTGTCAAAAAAAATCAAATTTATCAATCACTTTGAAGATTCTCATTAAATTTTTATTTGAAAATTACTCCATTTAATCATAACCTCTGAGAGGTAATCTCTCTCAATAATTTTAAAACCAGAGTAATTTTTTGGCACTTCAAAATGATACTAAACAATTTTCAAGCCTGTTCTTCCAGATGTTGGTTGGCTAGCACAGTGAGTCTCTCATTTTCCCATGC
This sequence comes from Tadarida brasiliensis, assembly GCA_030848825.1. NCBI lineage: Eukaryota > Metazoa > Chordata > Mammalia > Chiroptera > Molossidae > Tadarida > Tadarida brasiliensis. The sequence continues at coordinate 81,462,478 of CM061261.1, forward strand.
ATCAGCAGAACCCCAAGGAGTTGTTAAAACATTGAGTACTGTACCCCATTCAGTGGTCTGGAGCAGGGCCCAAGAATTTTGATTTCTAACAAGTGCCCAGAGGAGCACATGCTGCTGGTCTTAGTCCATTTGGGACGCTGCAACAAAAATACTATAGATTGAGTAGCTTAAACAAAAAACATTAATTTCTCATACTGGAGCCTGGGAAGTCCAAGATCAAGGTGCCAGCAGATTCAACGTCTGATGAGGACCTGTTTCCTGGCTTATAGATGTCCATCTTTTCCCTGTTCCCTCACATGATGGAAGAGGCAAGAGAACTCTCTGGAGTCTTGTTATTTATTTTTATTTTATAAGGGCATTAATCCCATTCATGATGGCTTCACCCTCATGATCTAATCACCTTCCAAAGGGCCTACCTCCTAAAACCAACACACTGGGGGTTAGGATTACAACATATAGATTTTGGGAGAAAATAAGCATTCATTTCACAACTCTGCAGTTCAGGGGAATGCACTTTGAGAAGCTAGTATATTTTTATTTCATTTATGTGTAATCCAAAATAACCAGAACTATTATGAACTCCATGAAATCTTCATAACCTTTAAGATTTTAAAATATATGTATCCATTCCATAAAGTTAGGTATGTAATATCTGTCTTTTTCAAAATAGTTTACAAGCCAAACAATATATGTGACATTTGGTTTTCAAATAAACTGTCCAGCATCTCATATCAGTTTGACAATTTCCTTTCCACTTTTTCCATAAAATGTTTATAAAGAATTTATTTTTTTCATTAATGTCTTGTTGAATCTCTAAAACAAATTAATCAAGATTTTGGGGAAAAACATACACTTCTTACTTTTTACTGAATGGAGTTGAATGAAATAAATTCATGCAAAAGGCTAAAATGCAATATTACAGTAATTATCAGAGTCAAAAATGAAACAGCTGCTGACATTTCTGTGTATTCTGTTGACCTAACAAATTGCTTTTCTTTACAATAATTTTAATCTTCCCTTTGTTATGTTGTTTCCTGTTAGAAGGGGTCTTGAACTTCATCATCTTTATCTCTCCTGTGATTTTCATCATTCATATTCTCGGTTGTCATCATTCTTTCCCCTATCTTCATATTTTGATCATCAGAATTTATTACTAACAACAGTTTTTGACATGTTGACATTTTGAAGCTCTTGCCAATCTTTCACTTTTTATTTGGGGTTCATACAAATTAATTCTTTCTCTTTATATATGAATTGTGGAATGACCAAGAATTCGAAAGAAATATATAAAATTAATCTAAAATTAAGTCCTACAGATTTCTAAATCACATATGCTATTTTGAGCTGAGTAACAGTATGATCACATGGTCCTCATACCATATACATTGAATTCTTGATGTATCTATATAAAAGTTTAGTTACCAGGAAGCTTCTCTCTTTAAGCCAATTCATATTGTCAATAGCAACTTTGCATGCCACTTCTACTAGAATGCCCAGGCTTCATCTGGGAAGATTGCATACTTTATGCAATAAGCGAAAATGCAATTTGATAGGTAAGATGCATGAAACAATTTCCTTCACACATAGATGTATTAGCTTTTTTCACATCTGCTACAGGTTTATGTCATACAAACAAAAGAATTCAGATAAAATCTACTTTGTGGGATTACCATAAATAAAGAAACAAATATAGTGTGCTGAGTATATTATTCAAATGACAGACCTTTAATTTTGAGTAGGTATCAGTAAGAAGCAAATCTTCCCCTTTTTAATTGTACATATATGGTGAGTAGAAGAATGTTCAACATTCTGAATTTTGTCTATAAATATTTCGATCTTTGTTTCTCCTATCTCCATTTCCCATCTAGTTCTGGTGCCAAGAACAGCAGCCCATGTTCACACTGGGACTTGTGGCTAACACACCTTATGGCATGATGTCAGGACAGTCGGTGTAAGGATTATTCCTGGGAGTTCTTCCTGTGTTGGCATATCTAGCAGTATCTCCAATGCACTCAGCAGTGATGATGGTAAATCTCTAGTTTTCCTCCATTGTTTTAGAGAGAAGTGTTTAGGTGTGGTAACTTAGTTTAATCTAGACAATACAAGACGGTATCAGGATAGAATGAGGAAAAGATAGACATTATTCAGAGATTCTCAACTTGAAAACTGGTTATAATATCAATGAAATTGAGTTTTCTTTTTTTTTTTTTTTGTAGAGGAAGGGCATATTTTCAGTTTATTAGGGAGAGTTCCATACTATGAAGTAGGAAAGCATTTTTATTTCTTAGAAGTGTAAGTATGTGTTATTGGGTGAACTAAGGGAAAAAACAGTACACATCTGTCATTTTCTCCTATTTTTGAGGACACCCAGTCCTTATGAGCAAAGCTCACCTTCCAACACAGACATTTAAAATGCCTGCACGATGGTTGGGGGGGGGGAGGGCCACTTGCCCTGGACATCACCTACTGTAATGTGTCCACCACAAGGTAGAAATTTAAAGAAATAAAGACCATTTGGAATCCATTCTGGCCAGGAGGCAGCTATATATTCAGTTCCAGGGGCAACATTATCTGCGGTTCTAGGGGCAATCACCTGTGCTCAATCTTAAGGTATTTCCATCAGGTGACTTCTACAATGTGAATTAGGGAATTGTTCCTGGCCATACAGATTCCAAGCCTGATTCTCCACCCCTCCCAGAGACTGCTTTATATAGATATTTTTTTTCTGCTGCAATTAGCAAGTATCTGCAACTAAAATCACTGAATGCTCTAAACTTTGTTGAGAACATTTACATTTAAACTGAAAAACAAATAAATTTTTAGTCTGCAGATTAAATCATTCATTGCACTGTAAGTTTTAAAAATACAATGTGAATATATTAAGAATACATACAACTCAACAAAAAAATCAACTTGATTAAAAAACAGCCAAAGGACTTGAATAGACATTTGTCCTAAAATGACATCCAAATTGCTAGCAAACAAGCATATGAAAAGATTGTCAACATCACTAATCATTAGAGAAATGCATATCAAAAATAAGGTATCACCTCATACCTATCAAGATGGATACTATCAAAAACTCAGAAAATAAGAATTGATAGTTATATGGGGAAGTAGGGACCCTTATGCACAGTTGGTGGGATTGTAACATAGTGCAACTGCTATGGAAAAACAGAATTTCAGTGGTTCAAAAATTTAAAATAGAATTACCCTATAATCCAGAAATCCCATTTTTGGGTGTATATTCAACGGAATTGAAAGTATGGTCTCAAAGAGATATTTGCACATACATACTCATAGCCGCACTACTCACAATCACCAAAAGGTGAAAGCAACCCACTTGTCTGTGGATGAATGCATGAATAAACAAAGTATAGTATATACATACAATGGAATATTATTTAGCCTTAAAAAGCAAGGAAATCCTGTCCCATGTTTCAATATAGATGAACCTTGAGGAAATTATGCTAAGTGAAATAAGCCAGTCAATACGGACAAATGCTGTATGATTCCACTTATACGAGATACTTAAAACAGTCAAAATCATAGAGACAAAAAGTAGAATGGTGGTTGCCTGGAAACAAGAGGTGAGGGAAACAGGGAGTTATTGTTTAATAGCTAGAGAGTTCAAGTTTTACAAGATGAAAAGAGTTATGTAGATGGATGGTGATGATGTTTGCACAATATAGATGTATTTAGTACTACTAAGCTGTACATTTAAAAATGGTTAAGATGGCAAATTTTATGTAATGTGTTTTACCACAGTAAAAAAAAAAAAAAAAACCACAAATGAAGTATTTTAATTAAAATGAAAAATACACACACACACAAACATGTACAATGAAAGAAATCCAAAACAGAAGGTAATGAATATCTCCTGTTTCTTCTGTACTCTAACTATCATGTACGAATTTTCACAACTCTCACTTTCTTACTCACAATACATTGGGGTTATTGAAAACCAATATGTGAAGAAATTAACAGATATATTAAAAAAAACAACAACACCTTCATGCCAAACATGTCTTTCTTTTTTCCCAATTAAAATGGGCTTCCTCTGCAGTTTGTACTGTTTGAGTACCACTTTTAGATGGTGAGACAGAGGTAGACAAGACAGTGGTTGTTCCTGCCGAACTTAAAATGTTTTATTCTGATGAATATAATTTGATTTATGAATGATAGGAAGTCACTTATGAGAAGCAGTTTTTGAAGATGCAATGAAATCCTAGCGAGAGATTCCACACTATAAACAGATAGCTAATAATCTTAGATATACACAATTCAAGGCACAAAAAGAAGAGATGTATTGGGCAGGCTACATAAACCCTGATAGAGCAGGGGTGAGAAGAGAGTATAAGCCATTATTCTAAAATGGGTTTAGAACAACTGATTCTTATGATAGTCTCCTGGCACACATGCCTAGTGTGCTAAATGGTTACTGAAGTTTTTCTGCCTGAGGAAAAAAAAAATTGCCCCATCATTCTACAGATTCCATTTAGAAATAGAAGCCATAAGTCAAAAGCAATGCATTTTATTTGAAGTTACTATATATTTCTATGTGAAAAAATTGCTCCTGAGAGAGTTATATATTTTAACCAATTTGTCAAGGCTTTTATTTTTATTATACAAATGATGACAGAAATATGTGTTAGGAATGACATTTAAAGTTTCTTTCAACTCCAAGCTTCTATGATTACACCACTTTTAAGAGAAGAATCCAACAAAGTATATGTTCTGAAAGCTTTTAGAGACAGTTGTTATCAGGGAAGTGATATTATCTTTTACTACAAGGTTAGAATATTCTGATATTAGAGAAGTCTTGTGACCCAGTAAGTTAAAATGTGCATTCCTGATTTAACTGTTCTTCCAAAGTTTCAAAAACAGCTACTAAATGTATTAACCTGTCTCTCTGAAGGAGAAATTCCCAAATGGAAAAATCCATCTTCTAATATTTCAATTTAGTTCTACAACTAAAATAATAACAGGTACATGTAGGCATCAGATCTCAGAATGTCTACTGTGAATATCAATTCGATTTTCTTCAACTACTTTTTAAAAGATGAAAAATGTTATGGACACCATTAATGTATTTTTCCCAGAACTCTTGTTTTACTGTGATATTATCTCATATGTTTCTAGAGGAACATTTTTTTCTTTTTAGACTTAAATTTGAGTTAAAAGTGAGCCTTGCAAGTGAATCATTAGTTCCATCACCAACAACTCAAATGACTGTAATACTGTAGTGGTTATGGGGCACTATTACTATTTTTATTCTCAAGGGACCTGGGTTATATACATATTTTAGCAATAATTGGTAATAATTTCATCAGCTTAGGCTTCAGACATTAAAATACAAATGATGTTTCACAAGTAGAATTGCCACACCTGGTATCTATTATTACAGTGCTCTTAACTTGCAGATTAAATATTTGATCTTGTTTCATTTGTCTTATTTTAAAAATAAGTCTAGTAGCAAATGATAACAACACCAATAATAATAGTAACAATGATAACACTTATATTGTGCTTATTATGTTCCAGTACTGTACGTAATACTTTACACATATTTGTTCACACAAGGACTCCAGGAGGTAGATACTATTATGCTCATTTTACCAGTAGAAAAATGAGAGTAAACAGTGGAGTTGTGATTTGAACCCCTGTAGTCCTCTTTCAATGCCCGCTCACCCACATCCACTATGTTATAGGATACAAAATTTAACTCATACAACCTCTGGCTTGAGATTTATTATTTTGACACTATGAGACAGACTTAAATCTACCCTTAAATTAAATGTTCATAACTGTATTGATCAATAGACTGCTAGCTGCTGTAACTGACAAAATCCTCCAAATTTTGGTAACTAACCACAATTCATTTCTCATTCAGATGGAAGCCCAAAATGGTTTCTCTGACAGGCAGGGACCTAGGCTTTCTCCATCTGTGGAAATCTAGGGCCTTAGAGTCGTCTAGGTCCAGCCAGAAGAGAAAGAAAGGAGGATCAAACATAGGAAGTTGCTATGGACCTGTCCTGGAACTGGTACACTTCATCTCCACTCACTCTCTATCGCCCAGAACTCAATCACAGGGGCAAGGAAGAGTTGCAAATTCTGTTTATGTGTGTGCCCAGGAAGAAAACTGGCCAATATCTTCCACAACAGTCTTTGCCTATCATCTTAGTGATGTTTTATTCATATTTTCTGACTCCAAAACTAATATTTATTCTTCCATATTTCTCTGTCTTTTCTAGAGACTCCATAGGTATATATCAAAGTGAATAATACTAGTACCTACAAAGGATGTTGTGAAGTTAGAGTAAGAATTGAAAAATGGCTAAATTATGGCCAAAAGGGAGACTTCGGGTATTAAGAGAAAGAGCTACATTGGTAGTACTCAATCAGTGAGTTCTCTATGAAGGATTCTTTTTCTCCCTAGGAGGAACATTTGTCTACTAAAGCCCTGCTTTCTTATCTCTGCTGCAATAAATTAAGCTCCCTTTAGAATTTATAGAATTTGTTCAGAAATTTTAACTGCCTGGTTATCGATACACAGTAAACATACAGGATATCCTAGGATTGTTTGTTAATTGTTAATTTAAACAAGTGTTCTGTAGACAATATTGGTTTTTAATTGTAGAGTGAAAAAAAGAGAATCCAAACTATAAATATAAATTAAATAAAGGCTTACAGAAACATGAGACTCTTTTCCTTTGGTATTTACCTTTTAAGGTAGGTATGGTGGAAAATGATTGAGCAATGCTTTTTATATGTAAAGCATATGTACTTTAAAAAAATAACTGTAAAACCTGAGAACAAGGCTAAAATAGATATTATAGCATGCTTGCTCTTAGGACTCCAGGACAAAATTAAAAACAAAATCAACTCCACATATTTCTTTGGATGTAAAATCAATAGAATAAGAGGGAAAGAAGACTTTGATAACTAATAAATAAGTTATAATAAGATAATAAATCAGTTATCTTATTGACATTTTAGGTTTATTCATACTCAAACAATATGCCAGAAACAATCTTATCTTTTACAATTGTGAATATATCTGTTAACCTTTTTTTAACTTCTCCATTAAATGATCTAACTGCATTGTCTGACTCCATGTCTACTTCATTACAAAATACCATACTATCTACCAAAGAAATAGCTTGCATTCTGAAATTAATAAATATTATTACAGGTTCATAATCTCTTATTTGAACCCCTTGGCCCTACATATGTTTGGGACTTAGAATTCTTTGGATTTAGATAGAACATGTGAGACATAAACTATATGGTTTGAAATATCCCAGAAGCACACATGAATATTTTAATATTTCTCCAGAAAATCATATGGATATTTACACTAAAATAGATAAATAAAGATGATAAATAGTTTCATGTCAATTTAGGTCAAATATGACAAATATGCCAAAATATGAGTTTGCCACACATTTATTTTAAAATAAATTTTTGAGAGGCTTTAGGATTTTAGAATTGTGGAAAAAGAACTGTAAGTTCATAATCCAATTAAATCTTCTATGTTTAAATTAGATATTGTTTCTAAGCTGCCTCTTCATGAAGCAATTTTAATAATTACAATTATTTAAATACCTAAAAAATTTCAAACAACTCTTATATGGTCAACTTGAAAACAATGTTTTTGGTGGTTTCTGGTCCAGCATATAAGGAGCTTAAAAGATATTACTTAGGCCCAACAAGTAAAAAGGTGAAAAAAATGAACAACTCCACAACTGCTCCTAGTTCCATCAGACAAGTGAGGTCACAGGGCAAATTGCTGCACACCCAGTGAGACAAGCAGGTAGACAGAGAATCCTGACTTAGTGGAGCAGAATCCTATATCCACAGACACCAGAATTAGGGTAAGAAAACCTGAATGGTAATTGATGAATTTCAGGAGGCTCAATGTGAACAAGTCTAAGAAGAACTCTGGAGGGGTGGGGGGAGGTGGGCAAGACATGGGGAGGTGGGGCAGGTAGGGAGGGAAGGGAGGGGTGGTGTCTCTCATAGTGTTTTACCTCCAGGAGCCTACCAGGTTGTAATAGTGAATATTAGAGAGAAATCCCCTTGGGCTTTCTACAAAAGGAGGGGAAATAATTATTTTGAAATAAGCCAGAGCATTCCAACTCTTCTTAAAAAGTCCTGCTTGCAAGAAACTATTTTACCAGAGCCTAAACTACTGGGGTTTTATCAGAGCCTTACTGACTTGGCAGAAGAAAAATACCTAACTCTAACCTACTCTAGCCTTCCAAATGGCGGAAAGGAAATACCAAACGCCAGCCCCCTCTAGAAATTCAGTACCACCTAAGGGGATGCAAAAAACAAAAACAAAAACAAAAACAAAAAACAGAAAAAAACTGAGAAGCACTTGTGAAGTTCACAGCTGAGGGGCATAGGCTTACTAAAAGACTGAGACCTTTCATAGGAATACAGACCTCTTCTTCCCACACACCTTACCACTGCATTACTAACAACCTGTCTACCACAGTTTCTTTTACCCAGTACATCACATCCACACTTCAACAAAAAATTACAAGGCATACCAAAGGAAAACAAACAAATGCAGTTTGAAGAGACAAAACAAGCATTAGAACCAGGCCGAGATATGGTAAAAATGTTGGATTTATCAGACCATAAATTTAAACAACTATGATTAATATGCTAATGGCTCTAATTAGCCATTAGCTAATTAGGAAAAAGGAGACAATAAGCAAGAAGAGTTAGATAATATAACTAAAGGGATGAAAAAATCTGAGAGTTTCAAAACAAATGATATAGATCCAAAACATTGTAATAGAAATTAAGAATGCCACGGATGGGTTCATTAGTAGACTAGACACATTTGAAAGAAAAAAATCTCTAAGCTTGTGGATATGTCAATGAATCTTCAAAAACTGAAAAGCAGAGAGAAAAGTGACTGAAAAAACACAATATACAAGAACTGTGGAACAACTACTAAAGATGTAATATACATGTAATGGGAATATCAGGAGACAAAGCAAGGATGGCTAACAATTTCCTCAAATTAACGTCATATATTAAGCCACAGATTCATGAATCTCAGAGAATACTGAGCAGTATAAATGCAGGAAAAACAAACAAAACAAACTACACCTAGGTTTATCATATACAAACTGTAAAAAATAACAGATAAAGAAAAATGTTTAAAAGAAATCAGAGGCAAAAAACACTTTACCTAAAGAGAAACATAAACAAAAATTATAATTTTCTCCTCAGAAATCATGCAGACAAGAAAGTGGAGTAAAATATTTATAAAGTATTGACAAGGAAACATAAATTCTATGTCTTGTTAAATTAACCTTAAAAAGTGGAGAAATAAAATTTCTCAGAAAAACAATAATTGAGGAAATCTGTTGCCTAATTGGCTTTGCAGAAGTGTTAAAAGAAGTTCTTCAGAGAGAATAAAAATTATATAGATCAGAAAGTTGGATATATAGAAATATAAAAAAGAAAGAGCACTAGAGAAGAAATAAATGACGTTAAAATTTTTTCTTTTTCTTATTTTTATTTATCTAACTCATAATAGTTTTGTTAAAAATAATAAAAGCTTTATTGATAGCATTCTTATACACCAATAATGAACACTCAGAAAGGGAAACTAAAAAACAACCCCATTTACCATTGCAACAACAACAAAAATACCTAGGAATAAACTTAACCAAAGAGGTAAAATACTTATTCTCAGAAAACTAGAGAACATTGAAAACAGAAATGGAAGAAGATATAAAAAATAGAAACATATACCATATTCATGGATTGGAAAAATCAACATCATTAAAATGTCCATACTACCCAAAGCAATCTACAGATTCAATGCAATCCCTATTAAAGTACCAACAGCATATTTCACAGATTTAGAACAAATACTCCAAAAGTTTACGTGGAACCATAAAAGACCCCGAATAGCCGCAGCAATCTTGAAAAAGAAGAACAAGGTGGGGATCACAATACCAGATATCAAGTTATACTACAAAGCCATCATAATTAAAACAGTCTGGTACTGGCACGAGAACAGGCATATAGATCAATGGAAAGAACAGAGAACCCAGATATTGACTGAAGACAAATACACATAATTAATATTCAACAAAGGAGGCAAGAGCATACAATGGAGAAAAGACAGTCTCTTCAATACATAGTGCTGGGAAAATTGGACAGCTACATGCAAAAAAAATGAAACTAGACCACCAATATAGGCCATACACAAGAATAAACTCAATGTGGAGAAAAGACTTAAATGTAACCTGTGAAACCATAAAAATCCTAAAAGAAAATGTAGGCCGAAAAATCTGACATCATATGTAGCAGAATTTTCAGTGATACATCGCCTAGGGTGAGAGAAACAAAGGAAAAAATAAATAAATGAGACTTCATCAAATTAAAAAGCTTCTGCACAGCAAAAGAAACCAGCATCAAAATGAAAATGGAACCCACTCTCTGAGAGAACATATTTGCCAACAATACATCGAATAAGGGGTTAATATCCAAAATATATAAAGTACTCATACAACTCAACAAAAGGAAGACAGACAATCCAATTAGACAATAGGCAGATGACCTGAATAGGCACTTCTCCAAACAGGACATACAAATGGCCCAGAGACATATGAAAAAATGCTCAACATCTCTAATAATCAGAGAGATACAAATTAAAATGACTATGAGATATCACCTCACACCTGCCAGAATGGGGGCCATCAACAAATCATCAAACAACAAGTACTGGTGAGGATGTGAAGAAAAGGGGACTCTAGTACACTGCTGGTGGGAATGCAGACTGGCACAGCCACTATGGAAAACAATATGGTGTTCCCTCAATAACTTAAAAATGGAACTGCTGTTTGACCCAGTGATCTCACTTCTTGGAATATATCCTGAGAAGTCTGAAACACCAATCAGGAAGAAAATATGTACCCCTGTGTTCATAGTAGCACTATTATTTACAATAGCTAAGATCTGGAACCAGCCCAAGTGCCCATCAGTAGATGAGTGGATAAAAAAGCCATGATACATTTACACAATGTAATACTATGCAGCTAAGAAAGAAAGATCTCTTACCCTTTGAGACAGGGAGGGACCTGGCAAATATTATGCTAAGCAAAATAAACCAGTCAGAGAAAGACAAGTACCATATCATCTCACTTATTTATGGAACATAATGCACAAAATAAGCTCTCAACCAAAAGAGATCCAGAGTCATGGAAGTAGGGAACAGACTGACAAACCTCAGAGGGATTGGGGTGGGGGGGTGGGAAGAGATAAACCAAATAACATATATGTATATATGCACAACCAATGGACACACACATTGGGTTGGGGAAAGCAGGAGGGAGGTAGGAGTGGGAAGGAGGGGGTCAATGGGGAAAAAGGGGGACATCTGGAATCCAACAATAAAAAAAATAAAAGCAATAATGTATTTAATACTTATAGTTTATATATAAATGAAATAAATAACAGCAATAATATAAGAAACAGGAAGAAAGAATTAGGAATCCTTTGTTCTTACATGGTACTTGAACTACCTGTGAAGCAATATAGTGTATGTGAAAGTGGGCTAGGGTTTAGTTGTAAATGTATATTGCAAACTCTAGGTCAGCCACTAAAAAAAGAAGTATAATTGATATGCTAAGAAAAGAGAAAATGAAATTCCATAAAATAAAATGTTCAATTAAAACCACAAAAAGCAGAAAAGAAAAAAAAAAGCAGCCAAACACAGGAACAAAGAACAAGCCCAATAAATAGAAATCAGTGAAACGTATTGTAGATATTATTCTAACTATATCACTAATCACTTTAAAGGAAATGGTCTAAATATACCAATTAAGAAACACCCGTTGTCAGAATAGATTAAAAAAAACAAGACCTAATATATGCTGCCTATAAGAAACACAATTTATTTATTTTTCTTCATTGATTTGAGAGAGGAAGGGAGAGGGAGAGAGAGATAGAAACATCGATGAGAGAGAACATCGATCGGCCGCCTCCTGCATGCCCCCCACTGGGGATTGGGCCCGCAACCTGGGCATGTGCCCTGACTGGGAATCGAACCAGTGACCTCTTGGTGCATGGGTCGACACTCAACCACTGAGCTACATGGGCCGGGCAAGAAACCCAATTTAAATAAAAAGACACATAATAGATTAAAAGTAAAGGAATGAGGAACAATATACCATGCTAACACTAAAAAAGAAAGTAGTGGTAGCTCTATTAATTTCAGGCAGAGAAGACTCAGAGCAAATAATATTATCATAACTAAACAGGAACATTACATAATGACAAAGGGGTAAATTCTCTAAGAAGACATAAGCCTTAATGAATATGTGTCTAACAACAGAGCACTGGATTGAGACAAAACTGATGGAACAACAAGGAGAAACAGGTGAATTCAGAACTGTAGTTGGAGACTTCAATATCTCTCTACAGAAATAGACATACTCAGCAGGCAGAAAATCAGTAAGGATATAGTAACTCTGCAACAAACATCATCAACCAACTGGATTAATACAATCAACATGTAGACTACTTCATCCAACAACAGCAGAACACATTCTTTTCAAGCTCACATAAAACATTCACCAGGATTGACCACATTATAGGCCATTAAAAGTACCTTAGCAAATTTAAAAGAATAGAAATCATACAACACAGGCTCTCAGACCACAGAGGAAATAAAACTAGAAATAGAGAACAGAAAGATAGCTGGAATATCCCCAAATATTTGGAGAGCAGATAACACACTTCTAAATAACACATGGGTCAAAGAATAATTCTCAAAAGAAATTTAAAAATAGTTTAAACTAAATAAAAATTTTTCAAAATTTGTGGGATGTAGCAAAAGCAGTGTTTAGAGGGAATTTTACAGCGTATTTTTTAAATTTTTGTTATATTTTTATTTTTTTATCTTTATTACTCAGAGTATTACAGATATCCCCCCTCTTTTCCCCCATTGACCCCCTCCTCCCCACTCCCACCCTCTCCTGCCTTCCCTATATTATTGTCTGTGTCCATTGGTTATGCATACATGCAAATAAGTTCTTTGGTTTATCTCTTCCCACCTCATCTCTCATCCCCCTTCCCTCTGAAGTATGTCAATCTGTTCCCTACTTCCATGTCTCTGTATCTATTTTGATCGTCAGCTTATTTTGTTCATTCTATTCCATAAATAGACGACATGGAGGGACCTGGAGAGTACCATGCTCAGTGAAATAAGCCAGTTAGAGAAAGACAAGTATAGCTTTAAATATATATATTAAAAAAAAAAGAAAAACCTATAACCAATAATCTAATCTTCCACCTGAAGAAACTCGAAGGGCAATAAATTATATCCAAAGTAACCAGATGAAGAGAAATAATAAAAATTAGACAGAAGTCAAAGTTGAAAACAGCAAAATAATAAAGAAAATCAAAGAAACCAAAAGTTGGTTTTTTGAAAAGATCAGTCAACTGTATAAGCCTCCAGTAAAAAAGAAAACAAAATTACTAATATCATAAATAAAAGAAGCAATATCACTACAGATCCATGGACATTAAGAGGATAATAAAGTATTACTACAAGCAACTCTTTCTACAATTTCTGTAACCAGATAAAAAGGACCAATGCCTTCAAAGTTTTTAAAAACTTACACAGGAAGAAAGAGACAATTTTAATAGGCCTTTATCTATTTATTAATAAAAAAATTATTCAGTAGTTAATAACTTTTGGAAAACAAATGGCATCAGAACCAGATGGGTTCACTGGTGAAATCTATCAAACATTTGAGGAATAAATTACACTAATTCTCTACAACCACCTCCAAAGGATAGAAGCAGAGGGACTACTTCCTAAATTATTCTATGAGGTCAAAATTACGCTAATACCAAAACAAGACAAACATGACAAGAAAACTACAAAACAATATCTCTCATAAACAAAAATGCAAAAGTCCTCAAGAAAATATTAGCAAATTGAATCAAACGGTGTATAAAAAGTTATACACGAGGACGGACCAACTTGGATTTATCCCAAATATGCAAGGCTGGTTGAACATTCACAAATCAACTGTGATCCATCACATAAACAGATCAATCACATGAACAGAAGAATTACATGATTATATCAATAGATGCACAAAAGCATTTTACAAAATCCAACACCTATTTATAATATAAACTTTTGGCAAAATAAGAATAGAGGGGAACTTCCTCAACTTCATAAAGAATATCTACAAAAAAACCTACAGTTAATATCATCATACTTAAGGGTGAGAAACTGATAAGATCATGAACAAGGCAAGAATATCCCCTCTCACCACTCCTTTTCAGTATCACAATAGAGACCTAGCTAATATAACAATACAAGAAAAGGAAATAAAGAAAAAGGAATGAAGAAATAAAACTGTCACAGATGATATGATTTTCTATGTAGAAAATCTGAATCAGCCAAAAAAATCCTGGCACTAATAAGTTATTACAGTAAGGTTACAATAACAACATATGTTTTGACAAGGCAGATAACAAAACAAAAAGTCCATTGTTTTCTTATATACAAGCAATGAACAAGAGGAATTTGAAATCAAGAGCACAATGCCATTTCTATTAGCACACAAATCAGTGAGATATTTACGTAAAAAATGTAACAAAATATCAGATTTGTATGAGGAACACTACAAAATTCTGATAAAAGAAACCAAAGAATAACTAAATAAACTGACAGATATTCATTCCACTTTCACTAATAAAACTCAATATTGTCAAGAAATCAGTTCTTCCCAATTTGATCTACAGATCCAATGCAATCCCAATAAAAATCCCAGAAAGTTATTTAGTGAATATCAATAACAAACTGATTCTAAAGTTTATATTGACAGGCGAAAGACTCAAAAGAAACAACTTAATATTGAAGAAGAAGAAGAAAGTCAAAGGACTGCCACTTTCTGACTTCAGTGTTTACTCTAAAGCTACAGTACAGTACGTAAGACATGGAGCTGGTAAAAGAATAGATAAATCGCCCAGCCAGTATGGCTCAGTGGATTGAATGACCTCTCATGGACTGAGAGGTCCCAGTCAGATTCCTGGTCAGGGCACATGCCAGTGTTGAGGGCTCGATCTCCAGTAGGGGGAATGCAGGAGGCAGCCGATCAATGTTTCTCTCTCACATCAATGTTTCTATCTCTCTCTCCCTTCCTCTCTATAAAAAGTCAATAAACATATATTAAAAAAAAAAAAAAAGAATGGACAAATCAATGGATGGAACGCCAGAAATAGACCCACATAAATATAGTCAAATGATCTTTGACAAAAGAACAAAGGCAAAACAGTGGAGAAAGGAGTCTTTTTCAACCATTATGCTGGAACAACTCGACATCCACATGCAAAAAAAAAAAAAAATTAATTTAGACATAAGCCTTTTAGCCTTCACAAATCTTAACTTAAAGTGACTCACAGACCTAAATATAAAACACAAAACTATAAAACTCATAGAAGATAATACAGAAGAAAATCAAGATGAAATTGGGCATGGCCATGACTTTTTAAATACAACATCAAAGACAAAGTCTATGAAGAAATAATTGATAAACTGGACTTGATTAAAATAAAAAATGTTTGCTCTGTAAAAGACATTTTCAAGAAACTTATAACACCAACCACATACTAGGAGAAAATATTTAAAGGCTGTTATCTAAAATATGCAAAAAAAAAACCACCCAAAAAACATCGAAAACTCAACAATAAAACCCTAACAACCCAATTTAAAAATGGCTAAAAGATACGAACAGGCACCTCACCAAAGAGGACACACAGGTAGCAAATAAGCACACGAAACGTGCTCAACAAATTATGTCATTAGGATATTGAAAATTAAAACAAAAATGAGACACCACTTCACAGGTATTAGAATGGTGAAAATCCAAAACAATGACAACATCCAATGCTGGCAAGGGTGTGGAAAGAGTACTCTCATTCATTGCTGGTGGAAATGCAAAATAGTACAGTCACTTTGAAAGACAGTTTGGCAGTTTCTTACAAAACTAAATATATTCTTATCATATCACCTGGCAATCATGCTCCTTAATATTTACCCAAATGACCTGAAAACGTACGTCCACACAAAAACCTGCACACCAATTATTATAGGAACATTATTCATAATTGTTCAAACTTGGAAGCAACCATTATGTCCTTCAGTAGATGAAAGGATAAATAAACGGGTACATCTGTTTCTTTCTCATTGATGTCTCTCCCTCTCTCCCTCTCTCCCTCTCTCCCTCTCTCCCTCTCTCCCTCTCTCCCTCTCTCCCTCTCTCCCTCTCTCCCTCTCTCTCTCTCCCTTTCTCTGTCTGAAATAAATAAAAACATATTTTAAAAAATAATAAACTGGGTACATCTAGATAATGGAATATCATTCAGTGTTAGAAACGAACTATCAAGCCAAGAAAATACATAGAGGAAATTTAAATGCATATTACTAATTGAAAGAAGATAGTCTGAAAAGGCTATACTATATGATTTCAACTATATAACATTCTGGAAAAGGCAACTATGAAGACAGTAAAAAGAACAGTGGTTGTGGGGACATCAGACAGGGAGAAAGGGAGGGAGAAATTGGTAGAGCACATAGAACTTTTAGGGTATTAAAATGATTCTGTATGATACTATAATGGGAGGTAGATGTCATTATACATTTATTTGTCCAAACCCACAGAATGTTACACAGCAAGACTAAATCCTAATGTAAATTCTGGACTTTTGGGTGATAATGATGTCTCAATGTGGGTTCATTAATTTTGATAAATGTCCCACTCTGGTGAGGAATGTTTATAGTGGGGGATGTTGTACATGTGTGGAGACAGGGGGTATGTGGGAACTTTCCACTCAATTTAGCTGTTAACCTAAAACTGCTCTAAAAAATAAAGTATGTTTTAAAAACAAACTACAACAAAAAACACTGTTTTAATTTTTGATATA
The DNA here is from genome assembly GCA_030848825.1 of Tadarida brasiliensis. NCBI lineage: Eukaryota > Metazoa > Chordata > Mammalia > Chiroptera > Molossidae > Tadarida > Tadarida brasiliensis. Next base: position 81,479,458 of record CM061261.1, read on the forward strand.
AAATCATTGTATTTAAAACTACCCATTGGATCTCTGGATCTCTGGCTTTCTTTTTTTCACTTGCTTTTTTTTTTTTCAATTTCTCTAAACTCAGCTAAGCCAATAGCTTAGTAGCCCATTTGCCTTTTGTATTAAATTGAATCATATAAACTTGCCATTTCTAATAAGTCAAAAATGTCAAGTATTGGCAATTGCAAATTGCTCAAATTAATAGTTTGACAATATAAGAAATAACCTACAGTAAAAAGCCAGTGCCCAACTTATATAAAACACACACACACAACACTTATTAAAGATGATTTCTTTCTGACTTAAACATGATTTGAGTCAGATTAAAGAGATCATCTGCACATTAACCGCGATATAGCCTGTGAAAAAATATGTTCCAGCCCTGGCTGGTTTGGCTCAGCGGTTAGAGCATTGGCCCGTGGACCAGAGACACCAGGGTTTGATTCCCGCTAAGGGCAGGTACCTCAGTTGTGGTTTGTCCCCAGCCCCGATTGGGGTCATGTGGGTGGCAGCCAGTTGATGTCTCTCACATCGATGTTTCTCTCTGTCTCTTCCTCCCTCTCTCCCTCCCACTCTATCTGAAGATAAATGCAAAAATGTCCTCAGGTGAGAATAAAATATGTTCCAGGGTCATAGGAAATTGTGTCCTTGCACCTTATATGTATATGATAATACAGACCAAAATTTTTTTTCTTGCCACATGGCCATATCTTAAAAACAGGGAAACAAGGATTTTTTCCCTACCAATAAATTAAATCACAGTATACAATAAATTATGAAGAAATGTAAGCTTAATCCTGATCCAATTTTCACTCTTACAACTACTCTAGGCACAAATATACAGGGAAATGTACCTCCAGATAAACACCACAGCAAAGTTACACAGATATGTTTTCCTGGGTTGGCACAAGCGAATTGGCAAGCTTCCCAATGCTGGTCAATTTTATTATTAAAAAAACAAAGCAATAGCACAAAACCAACTGATTGTTATTCCTTTATCAACTCTGGAGAAATGTACGAATTATCAACATTTATCCAAGGGCTAACTTTGACTTAAGTAATTCCATTCTCCCTCCCCCACTGCAATCTGTGTGACCTTGAATGATTTATTTCACCTAAGTCTCAGGTTTGATTCCTGGTCAGGGCACATGCCCAGGTTTTGGGCTCAATCCTGGGGAGGGGGTGCAGGAGGCAGCCGATGGATGTTTCTCTTTCACATCAATGTTTCTCTCTCTCTCTCCCTTCCTCTCTCTCTTAAAAAAAAAAAATCAATAAAAACATATCAACGACTTTATTCTTAAGCCGAAATAAAATAAACCAATAAAGAAAAATAAGTGTGCCTTATATAAAATATCTTTCTAATATTGGACTATAAGTACTTTATAGTACAAACTATGCTATATTCCTTTATATTTATCAGTTTGAAAGGGATATTTATTGAAAACAGTAATAGCTATTTGATCTATTGGCTTAATGTCTATTAATACATTTTTAATAACTAATATTGCTTTATTTTACAACTGGGAGGAGCTGTAAACCAATGAATAATGTGTGAAAGTTGATTTACATAAAACAGAGAAGTCCAAATAGCATTCTGCTAAATAAAGAGCTAGATCATGTACTTAATATTTTATGAAAACAACTATTTTTAAAAGGAAAATTGAATTTGAAATTCAGAATTAACCACCAAGTTTACTACTTCCATTATGTAGATTCCTTATAGGTTTAAATAAAGACATATTCCTCCTGCAACAAAATTAATATCATACCCTGTTTAACCTGTTTGACTCTTCCTATTATAAGATACAAGTTTAAAAGGAAACTCTGTATAATTATTGTTCTGTGTCAGTTAGTGACTGAAATGGACCTTACTGCTCTGAAATAGTTAATGCTTTACTTCCAAAGTTCCTAGCTTACAGACTGAGAGTACTTTATAATATGATTCATGCACTGTATAAGGACACTGAGCTTTTTTTTTTTTTTAAGAAAGTAAAAGCTAGGATGTTTTATAGGCTGACGTGCAATGCTTTGTTACAACAGAAGGATATTGATTTTTACAACTATTTTAATAAGGATTAAAATATCTACAAATTATCAGCTGTTTCTTAACATTCTACAGAAAAGTTAATCCTTAATCCTTAAAGGTGAAGGGATTAAACGCAAAAAAAAAAAAAACCCAAAAACAAACAAACAAAAAAACCCTATAGACACAGACAACAGTATGGCGATTACCAGAGGGAAATGTGGGCTGGGGAGGTAGAAGAGGGTAAAGGGGATAAATGGTGATGGAAGGAGACTTGACTTGGGGTGGTGAACACACAATGCAATATACAGATAATCTATTATAGCACTGTACACCTGAAACTTTATATAATTTTGTTAACCAATGTCACGCCAATTAATTCAATTAAAAAATCCTTAATTCATCAAAACCTAGCATAATGCTTCAAATTATTCCCCAGCCTAGGCGGTATTACAGATAATGTGATGTTAATGTTCTGACCCACTTAAAAGATTTTAGCATAGTATTAGCCATCTACTATATATCTTAAAGAAGTGAGGAGTAGTTACATGATTTTGCTTTTTTTGTTTTGTTTTTCTTGACTAGGGAAAACAAACAAACATAATGAGGGATTACATGATGTTTTCTGGGGCAAAAATGTTTTATATTTTAGGAAACCATTTGACGGCTGCCTTAGTTACAAGTTCTTATTATATATATAAACATATAATATATTCATGTTGATTGCACTAGAGAGGGTAGAACGCAGCAAATGCAGCGGGAACACAGGGACGCACAGCTTACCTGAACAATTTCACTGGCCGAAAGCACCGTGGGAACCGGCCAGCGCCAGGACAGGAACCCGAACTGCCTGTAACTGGAGAACTAACTACTGGAGTCTCCGTGTTGAAAACTCTGAGAGTTGAAAATCTTAGGGGAGTTCATTCCAGGGAGCGCCCACAATATTGTGAGAATCACCTCCAAGAGCTTGACCAAAGTTCCCACAGTAGTACCAGAGAGAAACCCCTTGTGCTTCTGGCAAAAGGAGGAGGAAAGGAGCCCTTTTGAAATAAGCCAGAGCACGGTCTCTTCTGAAATCGCCTGCCCTCAGGAGGAACGAATTAGCCAGAGCCTCACCTGCTGGCCTTTTATCACCTGCTGGGGTTTTCTCAGAGCCTAACTGACCTGGGGAAGGGAAATACCTCCCTCCAGCCCACCCTAGCCATCCTGTCCCCCACTCCCTCCAATGGAGGAGGAAAATCTGAGAAACAATTGTGAAGTTCCCAGTCCCGAGGCACAGGCTCCCTGAAAGACTGAGACCTCATCACAGGACACTCCCCACCCTCACGCCTCAAGCTGCATTCCTACAGGCCTACTTACAGCAGTTCCTCCCACCCAGTCTGTCATGTCCGGCTACCAAGAAACAATTACAAGGCATACGGAAAGGCCGAAACCACCATTTGGAGAGACAGAGCAGCATCAGAATCCAACATGGCAGGGATGTTGGAATTATAGACTGGGAATGTTTTTTTTGTTTTTGTTTTTTTTAAACTATGATGGATATGCTAAGGGCTCTAACGCTTAAAGTAGACAGTGTTGAAGTAAAATCAGAGACCAGACTTGAAAATTCCCTGAGCAGACAAAATCAATTAGTCATATCAACAAAGCTTAATTAAACCAATTACAAGACTAACTGGACCTGGGTCATTTCTTGCTATGTCTCTGGAAGTCATAAGCAAAAGTTCTCTTTTCCAAAATTGATATGAGGTAACCACTAACCAATTCCCCATCATTTAAGAATATTCTAATATTATAACCAATCTCTTTGAAGAATAAACAGGCACTGCCTTCTCCCTATATCACCTGCTTTATAACAACATACCCCTGAGCCTCATTCCGTGTTTGGTGTGAATGCTCCCAGTTCACGAACCCTCATTGTGGTGTATGCACAATGAACTCTTACTAATTACCACTTTGGTGATTCACTGGTTTTACCTTTGCTGTTTCTGAACTTTTGACAACAGCATTCAAGAAGGGATGAGCACTGAAGAGACGGATAAAAATCCTAATTTAAAAAAAAGTGCTAGGAAATAAAAAGCTGAAACAAAGAAAGACTGCCTTTGCCAGGCTTACTAGTAGATTGGACACAACTGAGGAAACATAAATCTCTAAGCTAAAGGATAAATCAGTAGACTCCTCAAAAGCAGAAAAGCAAAGAGAACAATGACAAAGAACAAACAAACCTCAAAACCAAAACAAACTAAAACCCAGAATATCCAAGGACTATGGGAAAACTACAAAAGATATAACATACACATTTTTTTAAGTTGTTTATTTATTTATTTTTAGAGAGAGAGGACGGGAGAGGGAGAGAGAGATAGAAACATTGATGAGAAAAAACATTGACTGGCCGCCTCCTGCATGCTCCCCACTGGGGGTTTGGCCCACAACCAGGGCATGTGTCCTGACCGGGAATTGAACCAGCAACCTCTTGGTGCATGGGTTGATGCTCAACCACTGAGCCGCACCGGCTGGCCACACATTTTTTTTTTTTTTTTTCAAAGAAACAAGAAAGGAAAAGAAGAAATATTTGAAACAATGACTGGGAATTTCCCCAAAATAATGTTAGGCACTAAGCTACAGATCCACAAAGCTTGGAGAACACCAAGCAGGATAAATGCCTCCAAAAAACTATACACAGGCATGTTATTTTCAAATTACAGAACATCAAAGGTAAAGAAAACAATCCTGAAAGAAACCAGAGGAATGAAACACCTTACCTACATAGGAACAAAGATAAGAGTAACATCCAACTTCTCAGAAAGCATGCAGGCAAGAAGAGAATGGAGTGAAACATAATTTAAAGTGTCGAGAGAAAAAAGCCCACCAACCCAAATTCTGTACCTTGAAAAGTATCCCTCAAAAGTGAAGGAGAAATAAAGATTTTTCCCAGACCAAAAAAAAAAATGAGGGAAATTGTTGTCAGCAGACCTGCTTTGCAAGAAATGTTAAAAGAAATTCTTGACCAAGAAACAAAATAATATAGGTCAGAAATTTGGATCCACATAAAGGAAGAACATCGAGAAAGGAATAAATGAAGGCAAAATAAAAGCTTTGGTTTTTCTTATATTTTTTCCCATCATGATCATCAAAACAGTTTATTAAACACTAAATAAAATACATACACTCAGTGGAGTGCTGGTAAAAGTTTAACAAGCAACTCTGGGAAAAAACGAACACACAATAGATAGCACTTGGAGATTTCTGTAGTGCCAATACTTCTACCATGGCCAAGCTACTGACATTACGTCACTGAACAGAGCTTTGAGAAGAGATGCACAGTACACCCTTACAAGTGATTCCCATCATATGAATATAATGGACAAACTCAAGAGTATAGATAAAAATAAACAGAAAAATGATTAGAAAGTGATGAATTTTGAGTATTTGCTAGCACTATTTTCAAAACAATGTATGTTAATGCGATTCAGCTTCATTTAATTTGTTAAGGTTGAGGTACCATTGGTTTACAACATTATATAAGTTTCAGGTGTGCAACATTATAATTTGACATCTGTATATACTGCATTGTGCTCACCACCAAAGGAGTCCATTGCATGGTGATGGATGGAAACTTGACTTTGATTTTTCTTATTCTTTTTTTTTTTTAATCCTCACCCAAAGATATTTTTCCATTTATCTTCCGATAGAGTGGGAGGGAGGGGGGGAGAGAGAGAGAGAGAGAGAGAGAGAGAGAGAGAGAGAGAGAGAGAGAGAGAGAAACATTGACATGAGAGAGACACATCGACTGGTTGCCTCCCCCACAACCCCAACCAGGGCTGGGGACTGAACTGCAACAGAGGTACATGCCCTTGACCGGAATCAAACCCGTGACTCTTTGGTCCATGGGCTGACGCTCTAACTGCTGAATCAAACAGGCCAGGGCAATATTTCTTAAAGAATCTAACCTATAACAGTTTGTTCAAAATAATAATAGAAACAATGTATTCAATTAAGTATGCTTACATATATATACATATGCTTACGTATGCATATATAAAAGTGAAACGAATGAGAGCAATAATACAAGGGATGGAAGAAGGAAATTGGGATATTTTGTAATTATAAGGTACTCAAACTACCTGTGAAGTGGTATAGTGTTATCTGAAAGCGGACTGCATTATTTCTAAGTGTATATTGTAAACTCTAGGACAACAGTAAAAAAATATAATAAATATACTAAGAAAGGAGAAAAGACAAAATCATATGAAATGCTTAATTAAAATCACAGAAAGCAGAAGAGAAAAGAATAAAAAGGTAGGAACAAACAAGGACAACAAATAGAAAACAGCAACAAATATAGTAGACATTAATCCAACCATATCAATAATCATGTTGAATATTAATGGTCTAGGTGAACACAATACGGTGTACAGATGATGTGTTGTAGAAATGAGCACCTGACACCTGTATAGTTTTGTTAACCAATGTCACCTCAATAAATTCAATAAAAAGGAAATATATATATTAATTAAAAGACAGAATATCACATGATCTCACTTATTTGTGGAATATAATGAACAAAAGAAGCTGATGAACAAAATAGATCTGGAGACATGGAAGTAGGGAAAAGACTGACAAACCTCAGAGGAAAGGGGGGTTGGGAGGATGAGAAGAAATAAACCAAAGAACTTATATGCCTATATGCATAACCAATGGACACAGACAACAGTATAGTGAAGGCAGGGATGGGGGGTGGGGAGGGCAGTGGGAGTGGGGAGAAGGGTATCAAAGAGGGAAAAAAGGAGGAACATCTGTAATAAAAAAATCAATAAATTAAGTATTAAAAAAAATGCAGAGACTTTCAGACACATGACCCAACTATATCTTGTTTACAAAAAAACCACTTTAAATATAAATGTACATAGAAACTAAAAGTCAATAGATGGAGAAAAATTATACCATGCTAGCAATAATCAACAGAAAGCAGGAGTAGCTATATTAATTTCAGACAAAGCAGACTTCAAATTAAGGAAACTAATCAGGTATAAGAAAGGACATGACATAATATTCTCCAAGAAGACATAACAGTTCTTAACATGTATGCTCCTGACAGTAGACAATCAAACTACATGAGGCAAAAACTGATAGAATTGCAAAAAGAAACAGAGAAATTCACTTTCATAGTGAAATATTAAGACACAGAACTATAAATATAAATCTCAAATGCATTTTGCTAAGCGAGGGAAGCCAGAGTCAAGACTACCACCTACTAAGTAACTCAATCGATATGACATTTGGAAAAAGGCAGAACTATAGAGACAACAACCAGATTCGTGGTTGCAGTGGGATAGGCTTTTACTACAGGGGAAAATTATTTTAGTCCATGGACCTTTTCTACATATTGATTGGGTGTTTATACAAGTATATATGTTTGTCAAAACTCAATGAACTAAGAAGGGTACATTTTACTCTATGTAAAGTATACCATAAAAACAAGAATGAAAAATAATGCTAGTGCCTCCCTTCAGCTTTGGGGGAGTTGAAATGACCATGGCCATGACTGGAACTTGGAGAAATAAGTCACTTAGTAGTTGGAAGTGGCTGTGAAAACTTCAGAAGCATGTCATGGAACAATGACAAATAATAATCAGGGTAATTGGAAATATTCCTCAGTTTCTAGGACCTATCTGGGAAGGAGAAGAGCAGGAAAAAAAAAATTACATTCCCTGTAAACCTGGCCAAATAGGGGCTCAAAGGTGTTATGGTTTGAGCAATAAAGAGGCAGGACCTGATTTAGCTATCTTAAGCTTGAAAAGAAGAACATATTTACTGCATATTATAATCCTTTATAGCTATGATCTCAAGTGTAAAGAATGTTTGAGTTTAGGAACCCTGATGATCCTTATCACAAAACAAATAATCAAACAAACAAAAGCAAGAGAAACCAAAACACACGCACACGCACACGCACACGCACACACACACACACACACACACACTGGAGGAAAGTATCATTATTCTTATTTTACAAATGAGTTACGAGAATGTTAATAATTAACCCCTAGTGACACATCTAGCATAGCCAGGACTCATTCCCACGTCTCCTGTATCCAAATACTGTGCTCTCCCCAGTACACTAGTGATCTCCATCCAGCCATCTGTGAGCCAGGGGCCACCTAGAGGGAGGGGTATTGTAGTGGGTGGATGCCAATGGGAGGCTGAGCTGGAGAGGCTTGGAGCTACCCCAATACCCCAAGGCATACTAATACCAGAGTTTTGCTTTTATCTGTGAAACAGAGTGCAGTTCAAGTGTTCTCATCACTCTGTCCTCAAAACAAGAAGAAACTTAATTTCTTGCCCTTTCCTGGAGATCAGGCTACACAGGCAATGCAAATGCTCACTTAGTATGTAAATACATACTTGAGTTTCCAGGTCAAAAAATAAGGTTGAAATAAAATATAAAATTCTCATGCAGACATAGGTGGTTTTTGGGGAAAAAATTAATGTCATGGAGCAAGGTCTGATTGATTTTATATTTTTGAGGGAAATAAAATCTTAGCCAGAGTAGTAAAAGTGGATATCGTCAGTATTATTCTTCCAACCTTTCCAATCCCACACAGGATACCACTAGACCTCTCCTCTCTCCTCCTTTGGAGTGCCCCAAAAAACATAGAGAGCCTCAGAGTTCCAAAGGGGGTAGGTGGAGGTGGATAAACAGTGTGTGGAGGGGAACAATAGGGATGGAAAGAGACTTTGCTTGGGGCAATGGGTACATGATGCAGTGTGCAGATGATGTTTTATTGAGTTGTACACTTGAAACCTGTATGGTTTTGTAAACCAATGTCACACCAATAAATTCAATTACAAATAAATAAAATAAATAAAGAAGGAACAAAAAAACAAAAACAAAGGATGACAGAAGTATAAAATATTCAAGCATGAGAAGACACTTGAGTCTTGATTATTTTTTAGGGAAAGATAACTCAATCCAGGAAATGGCCCAGACAGTGTAGACTTGCTCATTTAAGGAAAGGCAAGACAAGCCCCGCTGGTGTGGCTCAGTTGGTTGAATGTGGTCCCATGTACCAAGAGGTCACTGGTTCGATTTCCAGTCAGGGCACATGCCTGAGTTGCAGGCTCAATCCTCAGTGGTGGTGGGGGAAGAGGTGTACAGGACGCAGTCAATCGATGTTTCTCTCTCATTGATATTTCTATCTATCTCTCCCTCTCCCTTTTTCTCTCTCTAAAATTAATAAAAACATTTAAAAAAAAAAAAAAAGGCAAGAGAGGTGGCATTAGGAACTGGTAGGGGCAGTCCTCTTTCATAGTCATTGCAATCATGGGTATCAGACTCACTGTACACTATGAAATGCAAGAAGCATCCACCAAATGATAACTATGGATCTGGGGCCATAAGGAACCACCAGTATGGAAGATGTAGATTATGACTCAGCTGAAGAGTGGGTAAGATTAATTACTCAGATTCACACGCCCACTTCCAACCAAGGTAGTACACATACATCCTATGGGAAAGGAAGAGAAGACACCTACACCACATTGTACATACATTTTATATATCAGAATTCTGTCCAAGGCTAAAGAAAAATACTAGTTTGAAAACCCCTATACTATATACACCATGTGGATAATGGCACCAAGTCCAGTTTAAAAATTCCATCAGAATGATTTAAAGTAGATGTTCAAAATCAATCGCAAACGTCATCCTGAGTCAAGTTCTAAAATACAGACTGATTATTGACATTAAAGGGATTTGCTGTTATTCACCATTGCATCTTAGTGAAACAAAAGATAGCATCTGTTAATACTTATGAACCAGCTGGGTAGGAAAAATACTAGAAATTCATAACACAGTATCTTTAAACAAGACAATGAAGATAGTTTCCTAGAAGCCAAACCAATATAGAAATAACTTTACAGCATCTGTTAATAGAGCTTTAAATAGTTTATATATGGCATCACACAAAAAGGATGTGTTTTCATAAATAGTGCCTGGGCCAGCAAAGAGCTACTAGGGATATTCACTTAACCTTATTATAGTATTATTTTCTGTAGAGACACAGATAGTAAATGACATTCTTATGTTCAGCATATTTCAATGGTTGAAGCCAGATTTTTCTAAAACCCAAAGCAAATTCCTTCGGGAACCACTAAGTATAATAATTTGTCATTAATAATTAATAAGTTAATATTAGTAAAGTTATTAGAACAATTCCTGGCATATAGAAGCACCATAGAAGTGTTTGATAAAATAAAATAAGTACCATAGTTGTTATGTTAGGAGTACTTCTTTACCTCACTGTAGCTGTGGCATGATTTTCATGTACAATATGTCATGTACAATGTCCAATAAGTTAAGCACAGCCCTTTAGCCTCTTTTTTCCCAATCACAATAACATAGCAGAATGTAAATAAGTTAATTATTTCATTTACCAAATATTTATTGAGCAATTATTATGTACCAACTACTGTTCTGAGGACTGGAGATATAGTTACCAAGTAAACACAGGATCCTACTCTCATGGGAGACTATCGTCAACTAGGGAAGGAATATCATCAGGTGAAAATTAACCAGGATGCTTTCAGACATTGATATGTATCATGAAAGTCAATCTAAGTCAATGGCTCCTTTCATTTTTCCTTCTGCCTATCCTTCAAAATGATCCATCACCTTTCTTGTACTCTGGGACAGGTGCTTTGTGTTTTCTCGCTTGGGTTTGTTGGCTGGTAGTTTCCTGTTTGGCATCCTGTTAACACTCTGCAGATGACCCCTACATCTTTCCTTCCCGATCTTTCTCCTCACTGTTGGCCTCATATTTCCACCTGCCAGCCAGGCATACCTAACTGACCCTCTAGTACCTGAAACTCCATAATCTCAAAACAGTTTGGCACTGCTCCTGCCCTGACAAAGGTCCTTGAATCTCTCCCGTTGAAAAGTTCTCTCTACCTCCTGTCTCTAGCATCCTCAAACCATTCCATGCAGGGTTGAGACATCTATCCTCCTGACCACAGCATCACTCTCCTGCTCAGATGCTTGCATGGCTGCCCACAACCAGGGACACAAACCCAGTAGCACATCAGAACTGAACCTCACAAAAATCACCCAACTCACTTCCATGCACCCCTTAGTCCATCCAAACTCATTTGCTTCCAGATCATTCTGGTGCCTTCCTACTTTTGTGGCTTTGTTCTTTGTCTTTTCATCTCCTCAAACTTTTCTCATCATATCTATATCTTTTTGCTTTGAGTCCTCCATGAAAACTTCAATTCCCTACTTTGTATTTTCACAGAACCTTTTACACATTCATATGTGTGTGTGTGTGTGTGTGTGTGTGTGTGTGTACGTATATATAATATGTTTTTTTTTTTTTTTTTTTTTTTTAAGAGAGAGAGGAAGGGAGACAGAGCTGGAAACATTAATGTGAGAGAGAAACATCTATCAGCTGTCTTCCGCACGCCCCCTACTGGGGATCGAGCCCGCAACCTGGCCATATGCCCTGACCGGGAATTGAGCCAGGACCTCTCAGTCCATGGGGTGATGCTCAATCCACTGAGCCACACCGGCAGGGCTACACATTTGTATATTTTTAACTTTAATTTTTGATTATGTGGTAGCTCATTCAGAAACAATTCTATAGCCCCCACAGTCCCTGGTAGGGCACCCTACCTGCATAAGAACTCAGGAATATTTGATGACTTGAACTATTCTGACCCAGAGATGTTTTCCCCAAATAATATTAGTTTTATTGAATTATTTCAGCATTATAGAGGCATCTCTGATGAGAAGGCTAACATCAGGAATAATATTTTAGTTAATAAAAATGTAGAAATAAACACCTCTGGTTAATTTTGGTTTTTAAAAATTTGTCGTAAGCAGGACAGTGAAAACACTCTATATTATAATGAAGAAACATGTCATTATACATTTGTCCAAATCCGTAGAATATACAATTCTGAGGTAAACTATGGATTTTAGGTAATTATGATGTATCAATATAGGTTCATCAGTTGTAAGAAATTCACTAGTCTGGTGGGGGTGTCAATAATGGGGGAGGCTATGCATGTGTGGGGCAGGGGGAAATGCGAACTCTATACCGCCCCCTTACTTCTGCTGTAAATTTAAAACTGCTTCAAAAAAAATAAGTCCTAAAGAATTTAGTCTTAAGCATCAAATTAAACCAATAAAAAAAACTTTAATTTTCTTCATATTAAGTTTGCACATTTGAGAATCACAACAAAGTCTTCATAAACCCCCAAATATCTCCTTTACCAGCCTGCTATGATGTTATCCTCCTCCATACCATATTGGAAATTCACTTTATTTCAGTCACTGCTTTTTTGTTTTTAATTAAAATATATTTGGCACATAATATTGTATAAACTTAAGGTGTATGAGATGTTAATTTTATGCAATTATATACTGTAATATGTTTGTTATTGTAGCGATAATTAGCACCTCCATAATATCACATAATTATCATTTCTTTTTAGTGGTTGGGATAATTAAGAGCTAGTCTATTAGGAAGTTTGATGATTATAATACAATATTGTTGTCTATATTCACTATTACTAGGGCTTATTTACTACTCGTTGCAAGTTTGTACCCTTAAACAGCATCTGTCATATCTCCCTAACCCCATCCCCTGATAACCGTCATTTTGCTCTCTGATTTTTTGAGACAGTGTTTGTCTTTCTCCGTCTAACTTATGTCACTTAGCATAATGTTCTCATGGTCTATCCATATTCTTGCAAATGGCAAGGTGTCTTTTCTCGTGGCTGAATAATATTCCATTGTATGTGTATGTGTATATATAGCATTGTATTTATCCATTCCTCCATTGATAAGCACTTAGGTTGTTTCCATATCTTGGCTATTGTAAATAATGCGGCAATAAACATGAGAGTACATATACCTCTTTGATATCCTATTTTCATATCCTTGGAATATATACACAAAAGTGGAATTGCTGAATCATATAGTTCTATTTTTAATTTTTTGAGAAATCTCCATATTGTTTCCATAGGGGCTGAACCAATTTAGATTCCCACTTACAGTGTACAAGGGTTCCCTTTTATACACATACTTGCCAACACTTACCTTGTGTCATTTTGATGCTAGGTATTCTAACAGGTGTGAAGTGATATGTATATCATTGTGGCTTTGATTTTTACTTGATGATTACTGATTTTGAGTGTCTTTTAATGTACCTGTTGGCCGTTTAGATTGTAGTTCCTCTGCTCTCTTTAAAATTAAATTATGTGTTATTATTATTGCGTTGTTTAAGCTCTTTATATATTTTGGATAACAACCCTTTATCCAATATATGACTTGTAAAATTTTTCTCTCATTCTATAGGTAGACTTTTCATTTTGATAGTTTCTTCTGCTATGCAGAAGCTTTTAAGTTTCATGTAGTCTCTTTTGTGATTATTGCTTTTGTTGTTTGCGTTTAGGGTGTCATATTCAATTGAGTCACTGTTTATGGTAAAATTTTCAAAGGAGAATCTCTGGCCCAGAGAGGTAAGACTGTATACATATTAGCTGGAATAGGACATAGTCATATTCCAAATTAAGGTCAGAGTTAAATGCATAGTGGGGAGTTTGGGGAAGCCAAACAATGTGAGGAAACTGCTGGGATGAGAAAATGGGATAAGATCAAAATAATGTATTCCCACATTGTTGCATATACTTTCCTTCAGAGACATTTAATAGAGAGCAAGATACATGCATCTAAACCACTTTAGTGCATGACCACCCATATAATCTACCTACCTTGCCATACTGTCCTCATTCCTCATGAATCTTTCCCTCTAGAAGTTCAGAAGAGATCCCCCCCGCCCAGCTGAGGTGATCAAGATAGGTGTTTTGAAGGAAGTGACATTTGTATTGGACAGATTCCAACAGGGTTAGCAAAGATTTTAACAAGCAGAAATTGCAAGGTATCCTAGGATTTATGTCTATGAGTACATCTTATACATTCACAGAAATAGGTCCCAGAATAAATGCCTATAAAATGCCTCTGGGAATGTGTTACATACTCCAGACTCATGGAAAATAGTTGTAAATAAAAGAAAATAGGAAGGAAAAAGGGACAAAGGGAGGAAGAAAAGGAAAGTAGTATTTACTAGTTGAAATAAATCAATATGTTTCTCCAAATTGCCAATCTCAGTGAGTAATTTGTAGGCTATTAAAAATAAATATTTATAAATTGAGAACAATTTTGCAGGATTCAGCTAAGTCCCAAATTCTGGAGCCAATAATTACCAACACAGCAAGATTTATGAATTAAGAACAATTTGCAAGATTCAGCTAAGCCCCAAATTCTGGAGCCAATAACAAACACCACCACAGCAATTCCATTTATTATGCATTTACATGAAAAATGCACACAGTCTTATTTAATCTTCATAATTTCCTATAGGTTAAGTATTATTATCCCTATTTTGCTGATGAAGTATTCAGGCTTATTAGACTTGATCAAAGTCACAGAACTAATAAGTGTGGCTTCCTGGTCAGGGAATAACTATGAGCCATAAAATAGCAGCTGGGGGTCTCAGCATCCAGTTGAATTTGCCGCTGCTCATTTTCAAACCCTACCCTAAGATCTCAACTTATATAGTAGAGGTTCAAATAATGGCTAAATGATTTGGAATTTAAATCCAAATTCTAGAAATTCTTAGTGTACTCATATTTTTAATGTCTTTGGGTCTTAGTTTTCCCATCTGTAAAAATGAGAATAATAACCGAACCTAATTTTATTGGGTTATTATAAAGATTACATAAGTTAGTTCTTAGAATAGTGCCTGGCAACAAATCTTATCTTTTATTACCTTTCATTATTTCTTGAGACCAAGTTTATGACCTAATTTTTTTTTCACTCCATCATCCAAGATTTCTTCTGGACCCCAACCCCAGTTAACCTCAAGATCTCCATTTCAAAATTATATTTTAAAAATGCTGATAGCAAGGCCATAGATAACTGCTTTTAGGAATATACATTAAGACTCATCAGCCTGGCCTGTGTGGCTCAGTGGATTGAGTGTCATCCCATGGACTGAGAGGTTCAGGTTCGATTCCCAGTCAGGGCACATGCCGGGGTTGCGGGCTCGATCCCCAGTAGGAGGTGTGCAGGAGGCAGCCATCAACGTATCTCTCTCACATCAATGTTTCTATCTCTCTCTCCCTTCCGCTCTGTCTAAAATAAAAATAAAAACGTATTTTAAAAAAAGACTCATCAAATATTTAATATTAATGAAAATAATATAAACTATTATCATATTAGGACAAATTGGAATATATAGCTGTCTGTCTGGTATTTTTCTTCTTCTACTCTTTCCCAAAATTTGGGTCAATATTAATGTGTTTTAATAAGTCCTGGTAATACTAATTATTCGAGCAAAACAAATATTTGTATAAGAAGTGTCGATGCAAATATGTGCCATTTGTCAAGGAACTATCTACTAATTGTGCTAGATCTCTGCCTCTCTAAATAGCTCGCCTGCATTAGTCACCATATATGGCCCATAGAGATGACCAGTACACAGCGTCAGCCAGTGTGGGTATAGTGAAAAGCACATGAGTTACATAGAGTCTGACCTAGATTCTATACCAGGTTCTGTTACTTAACAACTTGTTTAATTAATGTCAGCTAAATAACATAACCCTCAGGATTTTATGTTTTTACGTTTAAATGAGGCTGGTAATTACACTTGCTCTCCTTACCACACTGAGTTGATTTGAGTTCAAAATATGAAAGCACTATACAAGTGTTCATTATTAGTATAGTTGACATGGCATCCCAGTATCAGAACAGATATATCCTGTATCCTGTGGCTGTTAAATTTCCTTCACACCCTCCATCACTTACCTACTCCCAATTCTGCCCATTTAACATTCTAAAATTTCTTAAAACCATGCTCTGCTTTCGGTCCCTACTACCACCTCGCTAAGGCAGGACCTCATCCTCTGTCAGCAGCCTCCTCCCTTCTTATGCCACTTAAAGCCATCTTGTGTCAGAGATGCCACAATGCCACAATGATGGGCCCCAAAACACAATCTGACCATGCTATTTTCCTCTCCTACATCTGAGAGTATATCCCTGTCAACTATAGAGTTCACATTTTACAAAGGCATTCATTCATAGCCTACCCTAGTCCAACACCCTGAACTACCTCTCCAGACTTCTCTCTCACCACTTCCATCATCAACATCTATAGGCTTCATCTTAATGCTCTGTTTATTAAGAATTCCCGATTCCCTTTTGCCAAGTGGCTATCTCTTACTTAACCATTAAGAATTAAATTGATGCCTGGCCAGTTTGGCTCAGCAGTTGGAGCCTCCGCCTGCGGTCCAGAGAGACCCGGGTTCGGTTCCCGCTAAGGGCACGTACCTCCGTTGCAGTCTGGGTCGTGTGGGTGGCAGCCACTCGATGTGTCTCTCTCACATCAATCTTACTCTCTCTCTCTTCCTCTCTCCCTCCCTCTTCTCTCTCTCAAAATCAATGAATAAAAATTAAATTGGGAACTTTCCAAGGCATGATTAGTAGGCCTAGAAGGCACTCCCACATACAAATTAATTTCCATATTATAATACACTTATTTACTTGTGTATCTATCTTTCTGACCAAAATATAAGTTCTTAATGACAGAACTTATATTCCCCTTTGTTCTAGCACCCAGGATAGGGCCTAGCACATATTAGGCACATTTGTTGCATATATATTGCTGTTTCTACCCTGAAAAATGTCTGAGACAAAATTTCTATATAACACCAAAAAGCTAGGCATTGAAAATCATCAAATTAAAATAATAATGAGCTGCAATAACCACATAACAAAGATCAACATAATACTATTCCAAGAGTGAATCCATTTATCTTGTTTTAAAAGGCAATCTCATTACACCTAAATATTTCAAAGAGGTATTCTAAAAAATGTGCTTCCATTCATCATATCTACATAAAATTACATAGCAATTATTAATGGTAATTATGATAAATATTTTACATACTTTAATTTGAATGGTAATATCCATTTTGGTAAAATTTTAAAGGCAAGATTAATTGACTTTATGTCTCATGGACCACATTGGGGAAAAAATATTGTTTAAATAAAGTGAAGATTGAAGGGTCTTGGGAACTGAGCCAAAAACCAAATCTGCAGTAACCACAGTGACACATTAACCCTCAAACATTAATCACCCTCCCACCACAGTTATCGCTTAAACATTATTCTTTTGGGAGGCTGATTCAGAATATTTTACTATATTAAGTAAAATAAAGCTGGGACACAAATACTGAAAAAAAAAGGTGACTAAAAAGAAAAAAAAAACAATAATATCTTGTTTTATTTTAAAGTTATATATTTCCCTCCATTAGTGTTCTAGTTTTATTTTTATTCTTACTTATTAATAATTTTAAATATCTTTAAACCCAGATTTGTGTCTTCTTAACCTTTCTTTTCTATATAATTGGCCCCTGAACACTTCCTCATGAGTCTTATTTTCTAAGTTTCATCAACATTTCTACTTTTTTTCTGAGCTCTGATGTTACTAGTTGTCCTCTAAAAATGTGGCCATCTGCAAGTAGAAAATAACTATCACCTAAACTCTTTCAATGCAATATATTTATTCTTTAGATTGGTTAATATGATTCCCTGCTAGTCTAGTGAGTTAATTTGCATAGTAATAAGCAATCTGTCAAAGGCATAGTCCAGCACAGCTATTCTTTTTAAAGAATTTCTATTCACTGTTTCGTTTTTTTAAATGCTTTATAATCAGTCTTGTTTGCTACTACTCATAATAAAATTGTGAAATAAATCATTATCAAACTTTCAGGAATCTAAGTTTCTCAGAGATACTCTATAATTAAACTTTTATATTCCTCCAAAGTAGAATAGAGACTAACCTGAAAATACTGGAAGTTGGTAGTAGTGTCACTTTATAAATCTGCACAGAAGTGATGGAACAATTCTAAGAACTACAAAAGGTAGCAATGACTGAACAGATTAAGTACTAAACCTTTACCATAAAGTTTACCCGATAGCCTTGGGGTAAGACAAGAAAGCCAGGAACCCTAGAGAACTCTGTATATGGATTCAGATTGCAAGAAGAATCCCTAAAAAAAAAATATTGCAGACATTGTCTTCTTCACAATTGAAATGATTCAGCCTTCCTACCCAGCCTCTACAAGTATCTCCAATCCAATTTCCCATTAATACTGTTAATTTTTCATCTGCTATGTGTTTTGAATCCAACTCTTAGCGTTAACCTTCCTCACCATTGTCCAAGTTAACACTCAGTCACTTCACCTAAGGGTTACTCTATTTTACCACTTACAACAGTTTTGAAATGCTCTACACTTTTGCTTCTAAAATATCCCCTTTTCTTATCTGGTTGCTTCATTTTCCCTTTTGTTTCTTTTTCCTCCACAAACTCCCTTTACGCCACTTGCTCTTGATGGGCTGGTATTCTGCAGGATGATATATCCTAACTCTTCTCTCCTCAGTCCTTGCTCTTCTGAGGTGATCTGATCAACCACATCAGCTTCAGGCAGTACTTCTGCTCTGAAACCTTTCAAAAGTTTCTCTCTCTAACTGGGTGATTTTTTGGAGCTGACACATATGTTCCCCAATGACCATTAAACATAACCAATGGATATTACATAGGCACTATAAACTTTACATGTCAAAAACTGCTTCTTCAAATGTTTCTCATTCTGAATCATAAATCACCATGCACTCAGGCAATCAGCCCCAAATCCTGGAGTCATTCTAGTATGTTCTCTGCTTCACTTCCTATATTTGATAGAACGTTATTTCTTCAAAATATGTGCCAGGTGCTAGACATACTATAGTAAGCAAGGTAGGCATCATTCTTATAGTCATAGAATTCACAACCTAGAGGGATGTATAGAGGTAAAGAGGTTATTCATGTTGTATTCTACGTGAAAGCCATTTCCAGGAGTTTGGCAATATACAACCTACGGAACTCTATATGATGGTCCTACAAATATAATTTCAAAAGAACAAAAGTAACATCTCTGCATTATTTTCTTTCTGAATTGCCACAATAGCTCTCTAACCAGTTTTCATTTTTTTCCCTAGTCCCTATGCTATTCATACATTATAATATTGCCAGAAAAATCTTTGTAAAGTTCCAAGTTGACCACAACCTTACTATGCTAAACTCTACTATAGGATGCAATGCAGAGTCCTTAAACTGGCCTTTTGTAAGCCTGTGTTGATGGAGCCTCTTTATAGTCCATCCCTCCATACATATTCTTTGCTTGGCCACGCTAAGCTCCTTACAAATCTCAATGCCAAGTACGCTCTCTCATGGTTCTGTGCTTTAAAATATGCTCTACCATAAATAATCCTCTTCATCTGAATAATTTCTCTTTGCCCTTCACATTCATCCCTGGCATCAATCTCTCTATAAAATCTTCCCTAAGAATCACTGTAGTCCCTTGGGCGCTCTACATCTGTTCTCTCACTTCCCCCTGCCATGTGCCCATCATTTTACTTATGGAATTAGATTATAATCACAAATTTGCCTCTCTTTCCTGCTGGACTATAAGCTTTTGAGGAGCAAGGACCCTGCTTGGTTCATTTCTATATGTTTGCTTCCACAACAGTGCCTTGCATGCAAGAAACCCTCAGTAAATATTTGGTGAATAGATTAATGGGTGGCAAATAGTCTAGCTTGCAAATATCAGGTAAGAATCTTCCTCAAATACCATGTTATAAAGTCATACCTAGTTCTAAATGGACAGTGGTTCCCTACACTATGACATCAATTCATATTCTGTGTCTGCATTCCAGGCCCTTCACAGTGTCTAACAGGAGACACCCATTGAAAAAAATGGTAATCTTACATTTCCTTCCTCTAGGAAGCCCTCATTATTAACTCAATAGAAATAGTATTTTCTTACTTTGAACTCTCAGTATCTTAATACAGGAATCTATATTTGCCTATACTCTCATTAAGAAACTTCACTATGTATATGTACCTTCTTTACCAAAATTATTTATCAAAGAGCCTCATGAATAAAGACTCTTATCTCTTTGAGTTGTTTCTGCTGACTACTTCATTGGTGCAAGGGTGACAGGTATTTAATATGTCCCTTTTGAAGGAATGAATAGAGTCCCTCTGGATTCTTCTCCCAAGCAAATTCTTACAAGTTCAATTATTTTCTATTTTGTCTTACTTGATATCTCAACATTGTCTATCAGAGCTGACCACACTCTCTTTCTTGAAAAGTGGACTTTACTTAGCTTCCATACACTACACCCTTCTGATTTTCCTCCTGCCTCTCTGGCTACTCCCCAGTCAGCTGTGGGAGTTGTTTTTGCTTTACTAAACCATCAACTTTCAGTTCCTCAGGGGTATCTCCTCCCTAGATCCATTTCTCATCTTACTCCTCACAAGCAGCCCAAACAATCTGTGCTTTTTTTTTTTTATAGCTCTATTTTCATAGAAGTACAAGAGTAACTTCATTGTGTTTAATAAAAGTGAGAATGTATTTCAGTGAGCATAGTTCCTATACTAATAGTAAACAAGGGGATAAAGAAAAGAGCAAACCACTGGGTAGTTAAAAAAAAATCAACAGATAAATGGCATAAAAAGGACATTTTGTGATTATATAAGTTTTATAAAGACAGGATAATGTGGCTGGCAGGAAAACTTAAGGGTTATTTTGTTCTGTAAAATGTGACACAGTGATTCAGATCCTGTTGGTGAATAAAAAATAATTTGTGTTTGTATGACTTGGCTTTAAACCACTGAAGAGAATACTTGTGCATTTACCACAGCACAGTTACAGCAGCCTCCCTCAGGCAGAAGTGCTTAAGTGTCTGATAATGCCTAGTGACTTGCTTAAAAGAGGATAAAACAACACATCCTTAGGAAGTAAGAGGCTTTAAATAGAGCCATTTTAGAAAGAATAGTGCCTCGGCAAATTCAGAAATTAATCCAGATTAAGACATTTTGCTTTTAGGGGATCTATGTCAAAAAACCAGTTCTACAACTCCAACTTAAAGGGGGTGGAGGGTGGAGTCAATGTGTATATTCTATAAAAGTCCTCATGTGTTTAAAAGTATACCTTCAAAAAGTATAGAGTGAAGTCACCAGCAGGCGTGACTGGTAGTAATATAAACTGAATTAAAAATAAATAAATCAATTGGGAATGGAGAAGATTGTAATTTCTTCTAAGATAAAGAATCTAGATGTGAGGTGATATCTCTGTGGTTTTAATTTGCATTTTTCTGGTGATTAGTGGCTTTGAGCCATCTTTTCATATGTTTATTGGCTATCTGTATGTCCTCTTTGGAGAAGTGTCTATTCAGGTCCTTTGCCCATTTTTTAATTGGATTGTTTGTCTTTTTGGTGTTGAGTTTCATAAATTCTTTATAAATTTTGGGTATTAACTCCGTATTAGATGTATCATTGGCAAATATATTCTCCCATTCAGTGGGTTGTCTTCTCATTTTGCTGGTGGTTTCCTTTTGCTGTGCAAAATCTTTTTAGTTTAAAGTAGTTCATTTGTTTATTTATTTATTTTTGTTTCCCTTGCCCGAGGGGATATATCAAAATACACTGCTGTGAGAAATGCACAAGATTTTACTGCCTATGTTTTCTTCTAGGATTTTTATGGTTTTGAATCTAACATTGAAGTCTTTCATCCATTTGAGTTTATTCTTGTGTGTGGTGTAAGAAGGTGGTCTAGTTTCATTTTTCAATATGTATTAGTTCAATTTTCCTAACACCATTTATTGCATAAACTATCTTTACCCCATTGTATGTTTTTGCCTCCTTTGTCAGATAGTAATTGACCATAAATATGTGGGTCTTTTTCTGGGTTCTCTATTCTGTTTCATTGATCTATATGTCTGTTTTTATGCTAGTACCATGCTGCTTTGATTACTATGGCCTTGTAGTATAGTTTGATATCATGTAGCATGATCCCTCCAACTTTATTCTTTCTCAAGATTACTGTGGCTATTTGGGGTCTTCTGTGGCTCCATATGAATTTTTGGGATATTTGTTCTAGTTCTGTGAAATACACCATTGGTATCTTTATAGGAACTGTGTTGAATCTATAGATTGCTTTGGGTAGTATGGATATTTTAATAATGTTAATCACCTGTCAGAATGGCTGTCATCAATAATTCAACAAACAAGTGTTGGTGAGGATGTGGAGAAAAGGGAACCCTTGTGCACTGTTGGTGGAAATGCAGATTTGGTGCAGTCAATGTGGAAAGCAGTATGGAATTAACTCAGAAAATTTAAAATGGCACTGCTTTATGACCCAGTGATTCTACTTCTGGGAATATATCCAAAGAAGCTCAAAACACCAATAAGAAAGAATATATGCACCCCTATGTTCATTGCAGTGTTATTTACAATAGCCAGATTTTGAAGCAGCCCAAGTACCCATCAGTAGATGAGTGGATAAAAAAAGCTGTGGTATATTTACATAATGGAATACTATTTGGCTGTAAAAAACAACAACAAGGAATTCTTACCTTTTGTGACAGCATGGTTAGACCTGGAGAGTATTATGTTAAGTGAAATAAGCCAGTCAGAGAAAGACAAGTACCATAAGATTTCATTTATATGTGGAATCTAATGAACAAAATAAACTAACAAAATGGAAACAAACTCATAGATACAGAGAACAGACTGACAGCTGTCAGGGGGGAGGATGTAGGGGGAGCTGAGTGAAAAAGGTAAAGGGATTAAGCAAAAAAATAAATAAATAAATCTCACAGACACAGACAACAGTCTGGTGATTATCAGAGGGAAAGGGGTGAGGAAGGTAGAAGAGAGTAAGTGGGGGATAAATTGTGATGGAAGGAGACTTGATTTGGGGTTGTGAACACACAAAACAATATACAGATGAAGTATTATAGAATTGTACACTTGAAGCCTATATAATTTTATTAACCAATATCACCCCAATAAAATCAATAAAAGTTTTTAAAAAATTAAACAATAAAGAATCTAGAAATGTGGATATATCTGAAACATGTTTTCTTTCTTTTGTATAACAGAGTTTATGATAAAATACTTGTTTAAATACTTATTTAACTTGCATATTTCATCTAGAACACTGAGACATTTCTCCTATGTACGTGAAGTAAATTATTGACCAAAGTCCTCAGGTCTGTAAAGCAAACTAGAGGCTTTAATTGAAATTTTATTGCTATATATACCTTTCTAATCTTGGAGAAACTAGATAGTGATTTTTTTATAGTTGAAAATTGTGTTCTGAGAGCTTAACTTTCACCTCTGAGCTCAACAAACTCCCAGACACAGATCTATAAAGGATTATATAAATGAGAAACATTAAATCACGAGATTCCATATATAAAAACACACCAACAGCTTTTCCTGAGAAATGTTTCATTTTGCTCACTGTTATTCCTTAAATTTGTTGCTTATATTATATGGACACACAATATCTGTTGTTATAAGTTTCTTGATAATACATTATTGGGATTTAAAATATTTTAGTGTTTTTTTTTTTTTTACAACAATCTCGATCTCTTGTATAAGTATGTATTTCTTTGTGACCTTCATGGCCAAAGTAAAACTTTCCGAATATTGTAATGTGACCTTACCTTGCTTCCATTTTCTCTTGCCTCTCGTTCCATCTTGAGGTCAGAAATTAGAAGATTCTTATATTTGTTTTTTCCATTACTGCTGTGATCATCTATTCTGTATTCCGAAGTGAGCTGTGCTGAGAGGGGACTGTCACTCAGGTTCAGTGGCTGCTGGTCCTGCTCCAGCCCAGTTTTGCCATCACCATTGGAGTCCATCTCCCTGCTGTGCGTTCCCCCTGAAGCAACTGAACTTTGCCCCAGAGTGTCATTGCCATTAAAGCTCTCTGCAGCGGAATCATCTGTTGGAAGGAAAAAAATTATGTTTTGATGTTAATTATGTGCCATTCAGTTTCTACTTCAACTAGCATTCTTTGAGCTCCTACTATGTGCTTGGCATTGTGCTAATTTTATATATAATGTGTAATTTATCCTTAGGAATAAATTTGTAAAGCTCCATTGTTACTTTTAATACAGTAGGCACATTTAGGCACAGGAGTAAGTGAAGTAAAAGGAGAAAAAATAGAGAAAACAGTTTAATCTCAAAAAGTACATTTAAACAAAGAGAATAAGATCATTGTCAATTATTTTGCAAATAGCTTTTGTTTTTCCAATGAGAACATTCATATTTGGTAAAAATTCTCTGATAAAAGCATTGTCTATCCTGCTAATGGGGTACACATTGGTTCAAGCTTTGTGGGTGTGTACTATGCATCTACAACACTAGAAAGGCTCATAAACTTTGTTCCAGCCATTACACTTCTGGGACTTTAAGCACAAGAAGTTTAATCATTGTGTCTATTTCTGTGCAGGTAAAAAGACATTTAGGCCAGTGTTGTTTATAACAGCAAAAACTTGATATAATTTACCAAAATAAGAAGACTTGATTAATACACGATGGAATGATTAGAATATTATGGAGTTATTCAACATTCCATTTTAAAGATATAGGAAAATGTTAATCAAAGTTAAATGGAAAAATCCAGCTACAAAAGAACATGGTAAATATAATCCCAATTTCGTAAAAAGCAAACACATAAACACAGAGGGAAAAGACTGAAAAGATATGATCTAAAAATGTTAATATTGATTTCTTCTTAACTATAGGGCACTGGATTTTCTAATATTCTTTATTATCTACAACATACATAATTTTCCAATAACAAAAGTAAGATAACTATAGAATTAAAGCAAAATTGGAAATAAGTGGTAAAGAGTTAATAACTTTTATGGCTTTAAAATTAATAAGCTTGTTTGGGAAAAGTATATTAATGATACTTTGCTGAGAGCAACAAACAGGTTTACATTAAACAATCACATTCTAGTTCTCTTAATTTCATCTTTTCATACATGATAAGAATTTGCTATTAATTTTAAAGGATTATGAAGGACAAAGATATTAAAATGTTTTCATTAGTTAAAGGTTATTGATAAAAACATATAAATATGAGTAACAGTAATAATATCCAACATTTGTGATTTTTATTTGATTTCTGAATATTTTCAGGTATGCTTTATTTTTGTAGGGTGCAATGAAATGTTTAATTCCTTATAATCGATTAAATTCATGGAAATAATATTTAAAGTCTGAAGGAATAATATAACTCTCCTGTTCATTCATTTATTCAACATTTATTGAGTGCCTACACTTGGCCTAAATGGGGTTAAATATTTGGCCTACAGAGATTCCGCCTTCAATCAGTTCACGGATAATTAAAAGAGGCAGAACAATAAATGAGCAACTAAGATTCAGAGCAAAAAAAGGGCTATGATCCAAAACAAGGTATAAAAACATCACAGAAATTTGCAAAAGATGGTGACATATGACTGAATTCCAAAAGACCAGTAGGTCTTATCATCAGTTGAAGAAGTTGGAGGACAGAGTTTGCCACCTAGAGATCAGCAGGTGCAAAGTCACAGAGAAAAGAATATGCAAGGCTGAGCACAAAAGAGAAAGGAAAGAAAGAGAAACCTAGAAAGGGAGGAAGAGTGTGTGATGGGAAGTTCTGTATATCAGAGAGCTTGGATCGTAGCTTGAGAGTCAGTAAAAACAATTTTAATTTATTGTGGAAAATGGTGTTAACAAAATTATATTTTAAAGAGACTAGTTGACTCTGATGAGGAGAATGGGATGAAGACAAAATGGAAGTTGGGGAGACCAGTTAAGAGATATGTGAGTATCTAAGTCAGCACTGTTGAAAGCTCCAACTACAGCAGCAGTGCAGAAAAAGAGGGGGCTAGAAAAATCCTAAGAATAGACCAAGGAAGACTGATGGTGGGACAGACAAGGGTACAGGAGGCAGCCAGGTATAAAAGAAGTTTGCTAAAAGTGTTTTTAGAAAAAGTTAAAATGTGTTCAAAGATTCTACTATTAAATTACTCTTATGTACCCATTCAAGAAAAGACTTCATGTGGAGACTAAACAAACATAAGAGAATTTAGGAAACTGGCCATAAATAATATGAAATTGCACTTTCCATACCATTAGTTTGGGAAATCAAAAACATCCTTTTAACAATGTAATATCTAAAGTTTTGAAGTAATTAGAGAAATATATATATATATATATATATATATATATATATACACACATATATATGTTATTTGAAAAATTGTGCATATTTTTTACGCTATGTCAAATCCTCATGCTGAAGTACTAAAGGTAATTTCAGGTTAAGTTATTCCTTTCCAAGAAAGTCCAAAAGACACATAATGGACATATTCATGTCCAATTACTTAATTCATTGAGAAAAATGTGATTTAACATTTTGTACTTAAATCCCTTAAAAAAATACTAAACATTTAATGTAAGAAATTGTATCAATATAGTAAAAGAATGAACAACCCTAAAGAAATTTTAAAATAAAAATCTACATTAGCATAAAGCAAATCCAATACTCATTGTAGTTAAAATTTAAACATGCTCTATTTAATCTGAAATCATACAGATTTACTAAATAGTATACCAGTTATTCATTTTTCATGTAAGATAAACATTATCATCTATCAGGAGAGTCTTTAATAAAAGTCATGTATTTATACTATTGTTTCAAACAATAAATGAATAAAGGAAAAATATTTTTAGACAAAGTAGTTCACTCCAGATGTTACCAAGGTAACTAAATTGAAAAGCTTTACATATTTCATTCCTGAGTAAATCAGTATTTTTTATGAAGAACAAATGAATGATTTACTCATTTGTATCAAATATATATTCACATATTTTATAACGTAAATAGTGAAAGAACCAATGTCACATGCCACTATTTTATAAATCAAAATTTAAAACAAAGTTTTTGATGTCTATGTTAGAAAAATGCAATGTAAAGAAGTGAGCAGACATTAAACTGAAGATAAATTAACCATTTTGGGGTAATTGTGTTAATGGTTTTTATTCTCTTAAAGAGACTTTTCCAGAATTAAAACCCACGAATCTCAGCCTCCTCTTTATCATAACCAATTCACATCAATTTATGGCTTTAAAGTAGAAATCTGTTTCCTTACCCATCCCGAGTGGCTGCTGGTATGTGGATACCAGGCTGCAGTGTTTAGATCTACAGGTACGATCTTTAGGCTCACAGGCCCAGGGTGTGTGAGCTTCTTCTTTGGAGAAGCACAGGCCCAGGTGCTTCTCCAAAGTTTTAGTCTGGGTACCATAGCATTGGTACCACAGCATTTGAACCAAAGACTGTTATTTCAGTCTAAGGAAAAACAGCACCTAGGGCTTTGGAAAATAAGAATGCCCAGGGTACCTAGCAACAGAGGAAAATGTGGAATGTGATGACAGGGAAGTGTGGAATCTAGTGACATCAGAAGGGCAGTTGGATGTTTGGGTGGCATTTGTCCTGAAGTTTTGATGGGATAGACTTAGTATTATGGGGAGGGCCGTACAAGTTAGCTCAGCTGTGGCTTTTGTCTATAAGGTGTAGTAACACGAACTATAAGTGGCAGGCCATCCAATGTCTTCCTTCTCCTTCTCTACTCCCCTTTCCCTTCCCCAATTAGTACACACTCTGGAAATATTATTTGTTTAAATACTTTTTGTGTGAAGTAGTTTCATTAGTACCAGACTCAATGGTTAGCTCTTGCTATAGACAGAGAATTAACCTATAACAGTATGTATGATATGTTTGTAATTTATATGTCTGTATCTATATGTATGTATGTATGTATGTATGTATGTATGTATGTATGTATGTATCTACCTACCCCCCTACCTAATAATATGTGATAAATGTGTTTAGGATCTCCCAAAGCACCTGACCTACTTTCTTATTCAGCTACTTTCAGTAGCTCTTTATTATGGCCTTCAGGCCAAGTGCCTTGGGCAAAGTGAATAGGAAAAAATATATATTATTCTCATTTTAAGACTGGTACTTGGAAATTTAGTCCTAAAATCCAGGTCAGATGCTTACAGAGTCCAAAAGCTTTCTATCATTTTCCCCCAAATGCACCAGTCTTCCAGCTCTAGTCCTTAGATGCCGCCTCAGAAAACTTCCCTTTCATATCTTGCCATAAAACTAACTTTTAAACCCAAAATATAACCTTGCTCTAGAAGATTAGTACCTTCATATCCAAAAAGGTGAAAAAATTTAAAAATCCTTCAAAATCCATTTGCTTAGTAGAGTTTAGGTGCACTTCTTTTTATGACTCCTGTTGTCTGCTCTTAGTCTTCTCTCAGCTCTAGGGTCCCTAGTAACAAAATGTAAACTTATCCACTACTAGACTACACTGTACATCTTACACCATAGCTCCCTCCATTCTACCACACCAAGCAAGCAATCTAGTGTAGACTGATCCTTGGCAGCAATTCCACAGCCGAGCCCAACTCCCTGCCTCATTCCTGCCTTTATCATCTTTTGACCATCTAGAAATGCCTTCCACATTATTCTCATTTCTCCTCTTCAAATTCTTCTGATAAGCTTTCCTTTCTTTGAATTGCTTTTTTACTCATCCTTTAAAATATAGTTCTTAAAACTTAAGTAAACACCTGTTCTGTTTCATCTTTCATTTTCTTATATGCAAAAACTTCAATTGTTGACTACAAAAGTCCTAGATTTCCAATCCTCAATACCACAAAAACCTTTGTAAAAATAAAGAATAAAAAACGCAATATTTTATTTTTGTTTGTATAGTCAAAACACTATTCAGATTATATATTTATTAGTGTTGTCTTAAACGTGTACAAAAAATGATGCTACATTTTGAAGTGAAAACATTTAATGATAAGTTTACTAATGTAAATAAATACACACACATATATATTTATGTATGATTACTACTAAAAGACTAAAGGACATTGATTTTAAAATCATAAAACTGATATTGCAGGTAAGAAAGTGTTGAGGGAAATCAGTTTTCTACTAAATTAATTCTACAGGTAGTGTTACTCTTTTTTTGGTAGCTCCTAATTCAGCCTTTGCCATTAGAAGAATGGGCTCTAATTTAAGGAGCAGTACAGAGAAGGCACAGAGATAAGCTGGATGTTTCAAAGCATATAACTAAAGCTCAGCACAATAATTAAATCAAAATATTTCTGAGCTATCTATATGGAGGCAATGAATATTCTTTATGTTATCTTGTTTAAAAATGTTAAGCAAATACCTATTGTGTGCTAGACACCCTTCTTGGCACTGAGAGTCAATTGAGACTCCATATGGGATTTGTTCATAACTTAGACTATAATAAAATAATTACAACGCAAGGTAGAAAAGAGTATCTAACCCATGAAACTTTCATATAAGGCAATAAATAAACAAGTGTCTTCACAGAAAGAAAAGTCACCAATAATCACTGGGGATGAGGACAGTATTAGGGAAGGCTTTTTTTAAAAAAATTTTTTTTATTAATTTATTTTTGCTACAGATGTTTCTCCTTTTTTCTCCATTGACACCCTCCTCTCCAACCCCCTACCCCGTCCCCAGCTTTGTTGTCCATGTCCATCAGTTATGCATACACACGTATAAGTTCTGTGGTTTATCTCTTCCCTCCCCCACCACCCCCTCTTCTGAGGGTTGTCAGTCTGTACCCTACTTCCACATTTCTGGGTCTACCCTGTTCCCCAGACTGTTATGTTTATTAAATTCCACAAATGAGTGAGATCATGTGATATTTGTCTTTCTCTGCTTGGCTTGTTTCGCTTAGCATAATACTCTCGAGGTCCCTCCATGTTGTCTCAAAGGATAAGAGATCTTTCTTTCTTACAGCTGCATAGTACTCCATTGTGTATATGTGCCACAGCTTTTTTATCCATTCATCCACTGATGGACACGTGGGTTGTTTCCAGATCTTAGCAATTGTAAATAGTGCTGCTATGAACATGGGGGTACATGTATTCTTTCTGATTGGTGTTTCAGGTTTCTTAGGGTATATTCCTAGAAGTGGGATCACTGGGTCAAATGGCAATTAAATTTTTAATTTTTTGGGGTAACACCATACTGTTTTCCACAGTGGCTGCACCAGTCTGCATTCCTACCAGAAGTGTACTAGAGTCCCCTTTTCTCCACACCCTTTTAAAAGAGGTGCAGTTTGAAGAAGGAGAGATATATGTAGGTGCATGATGGTGATTGTGGAGGTTTTCCTAGATCAGCAGAATGAATAAGAAAAAGCACCAAGATCAGAAAAGAGCTGAAAGAGGACAGGGAATTAAGTACATGCTACATACTAAGGCAGGGAATTGTATATTTTAGAGAGTTGTGGATATTTTACTGTATATTTCTTCTGTATCACTTATAAAATTGTTGTCCCAGAGCAGGTACTTGGAGAAGCCCACTGATTCTGTGAGTCTAGTCTGAGAAAGGTCTACCTCTGTCCTGACCCTGGAGCCACTGTCAACTGACCTATAACAAAATTTTATCCAAGTTCTGAGATGACTCATTATTTAAAATGGCCATTAATACCATAACTTATCAATACTTTCTCAATTGCCTAAAAAATTATAAACTATTATTTTCATGCTTACCCAACAGCTTTTTGAGGGTTTCAAAGAACCAGCTGTTTTATAGAAAGTGATACATATGAACAGTTTTTGAAATTTTACTATGAATTGAAAATACCCATGATTTCTTTTTCTGATAAAATCACATTACTGTGAATGCCACTGTGTTTTACTGCCTACATTCATAATATAATAAAATGTTAAATTTCAGTTAGAGGTAAGTGAAAACATATATTTGGGATATATATATATATATATATATATATATATATATATATATATATTAAACCTCTTGATTTCCATGTACTCCAAGAAAAGTGGTTTTGAACTAGATGACATGCTATTTTTTTTTACTTATCTAAAATGGTACCATAATAATATCTGTTACAGATTTTGAGATACCTACTCCAACCCTGATATTCTAGATTTCAGTAGGAGTTTGTTTAGTCCTTTTTCTCACCTTACAATACCTTATCATCTATGACTCTAAAATCTATGTTTTATTTACCAGTTAGACTGTGTGTCCACAGGTATGTATTTTACATGTGTCTTTGTGCTCCTCCAGAGAAACCAGTTTAGTGCTTTACACAAAGCTGACATGATAGATATATGTCTGTCTGTCATCTCTCTATAGATAGATCAATTGATTGGTGAATAAGACAATTATAAATAATAATATAATACACTTATGCAGCTATGTAAGGCATTCCTGTATTGGCAGTTCACTCATGAAGCTACAGATTAAAGCCAATTAATATTGTGGGTTTTTGATGTCCTGTCTCATAAAACAGGCAGTATATACAATACAAATTCATGTTAAATTTAAAGTGATCCTAACACAATCATTACAGAGCAGTTCAGTGTTTTCAAAGAGAGTTGACAGTTAATCACTGGAGAGAAATGTCTTAGGAAACATTAAGTAGATAATAGAAACAAGAAACAATGTCATATAGTATTATAACTTCATTCTCTTAGAAAATAATTTTACAATTTATAGCAGAAATGGCTCAGGGATTTATTATGAATTATGCTAAACTGATAACTAAAATAAATTTAACAATAGTCAGAGATTTTGAGTAAGTTTTTCTGAAAAGAAATGTTCTAATTGAAACTAAAATTAATGTGATCCAAAAGAAGTTTCCCCTTCTTTGGCTTTGAGCCAAAAAACACCTTCAAGGTTTTGTTGCTTTGCTAATAATAAATCAGGAAATACTTTATCCTAGAAAACTGTAAAGCAATGATAAAAAGAAGACCCAATAATAACATGCTCGTTGTTTGAAACAAGTATCATGCAGCTGGATAGGACCTTGGCTTTCTTCAAATATTTATCTGGATGTTTTTGTTTGCTCTCAAGTGTTTGAAGATTAAAACCACATTCTTCATTTCCTTAAATTTTCTTTCCACTGTTGTATATATGGTGGTAGATAAATATATTAATTATTCCATTAACTGTAAAATTTCAATTGTTACAGAACTAGAAGAGGCATGATGAGCATCACTTGGGTCTCTTCAACATCACCCAAGTGCACCAGCTGAACAGGTCTTAGATTTAGTTCCATAGGGGGACAATGAGGCTGTGAGTGTTTTATGTGAAATAGGTGGTAAGCATTCAGTACAGTTATCTTTGGATGTGTGAAAACGTTGTGTAATGTGTGCTGGTGTGCTGGTGTGCTGGTGTGTGTGTGTTTCGGCAGACACATGATGGTGTGTACTAAGCACCTGTAGGAATGGAAACCTAATGCATACAATCCCCTCCTAATGCACAAGGACAGGCTCCAGGAGGCATAATCTCTTGCTGCCCTGGAAAAACTTGGAGCTATGAATGAGAAAAAGGGACTCATTAGACTTTGTCTTTTTATGTTAACCATTAGAAAAAAGTATAAGTATTACTGTCACTAGAGTTACCATCATTTTTCTAAAACTGGGCCTGACTTTAGTTCTTACCTTCCCAGATTACTGAGGGACCAACGCCTTTATGAACTCTGTGAGAAACTCCAGTTCTTCTCCAATAGATTACCATTCTTAGTATTGTTTTTGCTTAATTTATCCAAAGATAATTTTTAACTTGAAAAAACAACATTAACTAATGCACAGTATTTGTTTTACTTTGGGGGGAAAAAAACAAAAAACAAGAAACAGAAATAGTAAGTGAATTGACTATGTTGAGCTAAAAATATAACTTACATGTTGAAGGGACTTGAAATCATGTAACAAACTATAGTCAAATAAGTAAGGGGTTCTAATCTGAAAAAAGAACACTCAGAAGTGATGGGAAGAGATATAATTGAATCAAATATTTGAAGATTTTAATGTATCTTTAATTACCTGTCAGAATTTCAAGGATTGGAAGTTATACAGAATCAGTTTTCTGTGTAATATGTGGGAAATGATCCTCACAAAATTATCAAAATATCAAATAACAAATAATCAAACAACAAGTGTTGGTGAGGGTGTGGAGAAAAGGGGACTCTAGTACACTGCTGGTGGGAATGCAGACTGGTGCAGCCACTATGGAAAACACTATGGTGTTACCCCAAAAAGTTAAAAATTGAACTGCCATTTGACCCAGTGATCCCACTTCTAGGAATATACCCTAAGAAGCCTGAAACACCAATCAGAAAGAATATATGTACCCCTATGTTCATAGCAGCACTATTTACAATAGCTAAGATCTGGAAACAGTCCAAGTGCCCATCAGTAGATGAGTGGATAAAAAAGCTGTGGTACATGTACACAATGGAATACTATGCACCTGTAAGAAAGAAAGATCTCTTAACCTTTGAGATGACATGGAGGGACCTGGAGAGTGTTATGCTAAGCGAAACAAGCCAAGCAGAGAAAGACAACTATTACATGATCTCACTTATTTGTGGAATATAATGAACTAAACAAACTGATGAACAAAATTGACCCAGAGACATAGAGGTGGGGTACAGACTGAAAAATCTCAGAGGAGGGGGTGTTGGGGGGGAGAGAGATAAATCACAGAACTTATATGCATGTATGCATGACCAATGGTCATAGACAATAAAACTGGGGATGGGGCAGGGGGGATGGGGAGGAGGGTGTCAGTGGGGGAAAAAGGATAAACATCTGTAACAAAAACAAATTAATAAAAAAATAAGTAAAAAAAATTATATCAAATAAGTTTCTAATTAAGACATGAGTGTAAAATGTTAGCTATTAAAGGACAAGTTCCAGTTCTTATTCCCTTATCAGCTTGTGATTGGCACATAAATATTCAATAACTATTTGTGGAACTAGACAATCACAAGAGACCACATTCACATATCTATTTAGTGTCTGTTTAAGAAATAGGTAGTGAGTCTTTCGATATTCGTACATATGTTCTTCAACTACTTACTATATTTTTTACTGCATTAGATACTGTGGTAGGAAGAATGTTAATGTGCCCCTCCACCAAAGACTCCACACCCTAATTTCCAGAACTTGTTTTTTTTATTTTTACTAATTAATTTATTTTTGTTACAGATGTTTCTCCCCCCACCCCCACAGACACCCTCCGCCCTATCTCACGCCCTGCCCCCTGCCCCAAGCATTGTTGTCTATGTCCATTGGTTACAAATACATGCATATAAGTTCGTTGGTTTATCTCATCCTCCCCCCTCCTCCCTCCCCCCAAAGTATGTCAGTCTGAACCATACTCCTTTCTATGTCTCTGGGTCTGCTTGGTTCATCATCTTTTTTTGTTCATTGTATTCCACAAATAAGTGAGATCATGTGATATTTGTCTTTCTCTGATTGGCTTATTTCATTTAGCATAATACTCTCCAGGTCCTTCCATGTCATCTCAAAGGATAAGAGATCTTTCTTTTTAATAGATGCATAGCATTCCATTGTGTATATGTACCACAGTTTTTCTATCCACTCATCTATTGATGGACACTTGGGCTGTTTCCAGATCTCAGCAATTGTAAATAATGCTGCTATGAACATAGGGGTACATATATTCTTTCTGATTGGTGTTTCAGGCTTCTTAGGATATATTCCTAGAAGTGGGATCACTGGGTCAAATGGCCGTTCAATTATTAATTTTTTGAGGAAACACCATATTGATTTCCATAGGGGCTATACCAGTCTGCATTACCACCAGCAGTGTACTAGAGTCCCCTTTTCTCCACACCCTTGCCAGCACTTGTTTGATAATTTGTTGATGGCAGCCATTCTGATGGGTGTGAGGTGATACCTCATAGTAGTTTTAATTTGCATCTCTCTGATGATTAGTGACGTTGAGCATTTTTTCATATGTCTCTTGGTCATTTGTATGTCCTGTTTGGAGAGGTGTCTCTTTAGTTCCTCTGCTAATTTTTTAATTGGGTTCTTTGTCTTCCTTTTGTTGAGTTGTATGAGCACTCTATACATTTTGGAAATTAACCCCTTATCTTATGTATTGTTGGCAATTATGCTCTCCCATATAGTGGATTCCCTTTCCATTTTGATGGTTGTTTCTTTTGCTGTGCAAAAGCTTTTTAGTTTGATGTAGTCCCATGTATTAATTTTTTTCCTTTGTTTCTCTTGCCTTAGGCATTGTATCAGTGAAAATTCTGCTGCGTGTGATTTTGTTGCCTACATTTTCTTCTAGAATTTTTATGGATTCATGAATCACATTTAGGTCTTCTATCCATTTTGAATTTATTCTTGTGTATAGTGTAAGTTGGTGGTCTAGTTTCATTTTTTTGCATGTAGCTGTCCAATTTTCCCAACACCATTTATTAAAGAGGCTGTCTTTACTCCATTGTATGCTCTTGCCACCCTTGTCAAATATTAACTGAGCGTAATGTCTTGGGTCAATTTCCAAGTTCTCTGTTCTGTTCCATTGATCTATATGCCTGTTCTTGTGCCAGTACCAGGCTGTTTTGATTACAATGGCTTTGTAGTATAACCTGATATCCGGTACTGTGATCCCTCCTACTTTGTTCTTCTTTTTCAAGATAGCTGTGGCTATTTGGGGTCCTTTTTGACTTGTAAATATGATGAGATATTACTCCTGTGATTTTGGTATGTCATGTGGTACAATGGATCTTAAATTGGAAAATTATCTGGGTAGGCCTGATTTAGTCACATGAGCACTTAAAAGTACAGCATTTTCTCTAGTTAGTGGCAGAAAAGGAAGTCAGAGAGATTCATAGCACTAAGGTTTTTCAGTGTACCATTGATGACTTGAAGATGGAGGAGGTCACATAAGAAGGAATGAATGTGGGCAGTTTTAAGGAGCTGTTACAGATCCCCAATGATAGCCTGAAAGGAAACAGGGACCTTAATCCTACAACTGCAAGGAATTAAACTCTGCCAACAACTTGGTTTAATTTATCTTGGTCAAGGGCAGGGAATCTAGAAGCATTTATCTTACAGGAGTTTGGGGCTACATGTGAGAAATTAACATAGATAATATCCAACAACTAACTGGTTGATATGCAATTGCCGGAGGCAACTGTTGATACCAAGTGAACTATGACTGACAGTCTTCAAATCTGAGTTTAGAAAGACTGAATCTGAGTTTATTTCAATCCTATTTAGAAAATATTCAGTAAATTAAAAAAAGGAGGATCCAGCAATTCAAATATTCTCTCCCTTGATCAAAACAAATATGTAAGAGCCAGTGTGGCCTCATTTTTTAAAAGACTCATAAAAGGATATTATATTGCCCAAAGACCTTATGTGTGTACTAAAGAGTTAAAGGTGACAGTCCAGGGAAAAAGATCGCCTTGATTACCTTAATTAACAAACTCCTGGAAAAGAATGTCTTTACTGAGGTCAAGTGTATGTTTGCACAAATCAAGAATCTTTACCCATGAAGTAGAGCTGTGTGCTGTCTATGTGTTCACGTGCTAAAATCATTGTCGGTTTTACTCACATGGTAGGTAAAGAGTATCATTCTAGGGAAAATTGTCAAAAATCTTCCAAGTTTGTTTTCTGGGTTCCTTATGTTTTCTACTCCATCTTTATGGCAAATCCTCCAGCCATTTGTATGCACATTGGCTCACTGTGAGTCATTTTACTGAGAAATAGATTGACTGATTGATTGATTGATTATCCTTTGACTGAAATTCCCCCACAGAAAATGTTACTTCAGTTTGACACTTGTAATTTAAACCTTTTATTTCTAATTGTGGAATGAAAGGCTTCTTTCTCTTGGTATTTTCAGCCATTAGCAAGCAAGTGAAGAAGTGGATTGTGCTTTAGGAGTGTGTATAGAGGGAGAAATCCTGCACTCACACTAGACCCATTTAATTCCCAGGATTTAGAGTAACTTAGAGGCTGATGATAAGAGAGCATGCTCCATGATGTTTTCTCCTAATCCTGCTGACCCCCCCCACCCCCAATTCTTTTTCCACTTCCTACTGTAGTGCGTGAGCCAAGACTACTCAATGAGGAAGATGAAACTCTCATCCCAGCATTCTGAGATGGCACGAAACCTAAGTTGCCAAGCACTTCTTGCACTTAAAGAATAAGTACATCCTAAAATAGGTATTCTGAAAGGCTCCCCCAACACACTCCTTCATTTTATACTGGTAATTCACTGGTTTGCTCTCAGATCCTCTCTTCTCCCTTTCTTTGAAAACCATTTCCTAGATTCCCTTGCTTATTGTCTTATGACTTGGTTCAAACAATGGGAGATACTGGCAAGAGACTGAGGATGGAAGAAAGAAAATGCCTGGGTATCCCGGTTCCCCATCCTATGCATACAACTTCTCTGAGTCAGGTGACATCTCCATCTCCAGCATGGAGTGCATCTTCTCCACATCCAGCTCTTACTAGGAAGCATCTCTGGTGAATCTCAACCCACCTGGTAGCTCTGGCTCTTAGGCTCCAGTAATACCAACTCCTTCCCTGCTTTCCCACCTCTGGCTGTAGTAGTGTCTTCCTTCTGTTATTAATTCCTATGTTGCTTTACTATCCCACTTAGCTTTTGAGCTCTTTCAATGCCATTGTAAATAATGCCTTGTATTAAGTTTTTCTGATGAATGACATGGAATGGGCTCCATTTTACAATTGCAACTGATACAATTTGTCTTACTTTGGTCTCAAGAATTCTGTTTTCTAGTATCTGTGATGTTATTATCATAGTCAATATTTTGTTAATTTTTTTCTTAATGTCAGTTCACTGTCTGATATCTATGGCATTTTCACCAAGCTTCCTTTACTATTTTTATCTTAGGAGTTGAAATCCATCATCATCAGTAACAGTGGTATTACTAAACTTATTGGCCATCTTAAAGGATTTGAAGTCAATAAGAGTTTTGGATAGCTAACTATAAAGCAGTATTATTTAAATATGTGTCAAATGACTAGTATCTTTTTTCTTTAATTTTTTTTTCTTTATTGATTTTAGAGAGAGAGGAAGAGAGAGGGAGAGAGAGATAGAAACATTGATGAGAGAGAACATTGATTGGCCGCCTCCTGCATGCCCCCCAATGGGGATTGGGCCCACAACCTGGGCATGTGCCCTGACCAGGAATCAAACCATCAACTTCTTGGTGCATGGGTTGACAGTCAACCACTGAGCCACACCGGCTGGGCAAGACTAGTATCTTTTAATAAAGACTATATTATTTTGTTTATTTAAACAAAAGGGCTTAAATAGATTCATCTGAGTAATAACAATTGCTTTGAATCATTAATCATTTTAGTTGTACAAATCATTTTGGCAGTCATCTTTACGATATTCAAAACAGACCTGGGAATAAGATAACATTATCAGGTTTCCTATTTTAAAGATCTCGATAAAGATAAAATGAAGAACTTGTTCATATCACAGTGACAGTGACCAACACAGGATTAGAAACTGGTTTCCCATTTCCAAGGCCACATTTCTGTCTAAACTCTATTGTTACCCCTCAGCAGGAAACATGGTCAGGCATTGCGAGAAGGGTCTGAAAAGGACAGGTAGTGTGCTGTGGGGGGAAGTGAGTGAGCGTCAGGTTTAGGAGGCTCTGAGAGTCACAACTAAATTGAAAAGCGTCACCTGAGGCCACCCGTTTTGCAGTACCTCATAAAATTAGGACTTACAAAGACTAGCCTGCCACCACCTTCCACTCACTGTAACAAAGGCCTTCTGCCTACCCTTCTTGCAATTGGAATAAGCTGAACATCCCTGATGCTTTCACAAATGCAGATGAACTTTAATAGCACCATGATTACAAAAGTACAAGATGACCAATTACATGGTACTTATAACCAAAGACAACTGTATTTGACATTCAGGGCTAAGTGATATATCAAATGAAATCAGCTTAGGAAACGTGCTAAATAAAGCTTTGAATACACAGAAGGAGAAAAATAATAAGAAAATAATTTACGGATATGTGAGATAAAAGAAGACCAACATTAACAGCAGTATTTGGAGAAAGTGAAAATTCTACTGTTGAAGGAGCATGGTAATTTGTTACTTTTCTATTTAAAAAGTGATTTTTACAATTGATCTAATATATACTTCATAGAGACCAAGTGCGAGATACATAAGCATTAATTACCCCTTTTTACTAATGTGAAAATGCTTGAATCTTTAAAAACATCCTGTGACTCACTAAAGGCAGCACAGTTAACGAAGGGCAAAGCTGGCACTTAATGGCAGATGTCACAGTCAGTACTTGGAAGCCATGGTGCTACGTTATCTCTCAAGGAAGGCAGGCTTTAGAAACGGTTTGTGTATGAAAATAGAATAAACAGAGAGTAAACTATGGAGAACAGGGAGGAGGAAGAAGACAATGATGAAAGTAGCTTGGAATACATTCTAAAACAGGGAGCAGTCAAGTAGGCAGGAGAATAGGCATTTGAAGGGCATTGGGGCCTGTAATCACAGGATTGGGGAGAAATATACTGGGAGGAGTCAGAAATAAAGTGATCACTGCTGTATGAGTAGTGTAGGGGGTACTGAAGTTGAAGAAAAGTCCTCCTGGGACATATCCTCTTCCTCTTCCTCTGATGATCAACTCTACTAGTCATAAACGGTGAGAGAACAGTTATTTCTTTGCTCTATACTCTGAAGCCAGCACTATGATTTGTATGTCGTGGTTATTCAGCAAACGCCCGAAGAACTAAGTTAATGATCTACATTGATCTTATTTTCTAAGGATCAATGTAGGATCAACCTACACTGATCCTATTTTCTAAGCTCATGCTTTTCATATTTCAAAACTTTTTATATTATATTACACTCATTTTTCACACGTCTAAGTCATATTTTCCCAAGTGTTCATGGAATATGTGAACCTTGCTTTAATACTCCTATGAATGAAGTAGTACATATAGAATGTCATCAAGTAGAAACACAATGTTTAAAAAAAGTTAGTTGAAGAAGACAAAAGTTTGTTTTTTTTCTCATGTTTAAAAAGTGTTGCCGAAAACTAGTGTCAGACTGAGTTTGAGAAAAATAAAAAACAACTAAGAATTGAAAGAATTCCCAGGTAATGAATAATTTTTACAGTAGTGGTATATAAGCTCATTTTCATATATAATGTTTCTGTCATGATAATCACTGAATTCTCCTCAAATCAGAATTATAACATCTGTCTTGGTTGACCATTACAAAACATTTTCTCTACATTTCTGTACTGACTGTATCAATTTAAAGTCTGAATAATAGCAAGATAAGAACTCTTATAATGTGATTGTTTTTAATTAGCCAAGAGCTGCTCCAAATACACTCCCCACACTCTATCCCTGTATTTCATGCTGCTATACCAATGGTACATCACCGTGGCCATCTACAAAATCAGTCTTTGAATAAAGTGCAGGGCATTCTGATTCCAAAGCCCTTGTTTCTTGACATAAGACAGAGACGAAACATTTACTGGGCTTTGAATGGCCTGATGTAGAAGGGTGTTTACTGCCGATGGCACCTCTCTAAGCTCCTTCCTCAGTGTCTCCATGCAAAGAAACTAAACAGGACAACCAATTATCCTGAACATATCATTTTAATGTATGGATCTCCTCTCTATACTTCCTTCTAGAACAAATTAATCTGCCAACAGTCTATTGCCATGACCTCCCTAGGCCCAAACTGCAAAGGCAGGCACCTGAGCGAAGGACCATCAAACCACAGGAGGTCAAAGCCACACCAATGTGGTCACACCAGAAAGGTGAATTTGATCAAAAAGACTCCATCTAATACCTTTTTCCTCAATGTGTGGGCTAACAATAAACAGCATAAACATCACCTGTGAACTTGTTAGAACTACCAAATCTCAGGCCTCACCCCAGACCTACTGGATCTGAACTATGCCAATTATATTTATATTCTTAATAATAATAAAAGATTAGAATTTTAACTTATACATGCTGTCTTAGTATCTATTTTTTTAAAAGAATACTCATAAGAAAAATGCATCCTAAAATAGCACCTGCCCAGATTACATAGTCACAGAATCCTGAATTCCAATTCTCTTGGTACTTTTGCTTATTTTTCCTTTTAGGGATACAAACAGAGAATGGGGGGGGGGCAGGAATATAGTAGGAGGGCAAGGCACAATGCTTGCCACATAGTAGGGGCTCAATGAATTAAAAAATAAATAGCCCAAGAGATGGAAGGAAAGGAGGGAAGAAGAAAGCCATAGGGATGTAGACACAAACTCTTTGGTTATTAGAAAGAGAATATAGTAAGTAAAAATTGGGATACTGGAATAGTTCTTTGTTGATTATGATTGTTAATAAGATACTTATTCCATTATATAGATTGATACATTTTCTCAGATATATACATCAGAGTAGGTGAAAAACAAGTGAAAGTTTAAGGAGGACCTAGGTAGAGCAAGTCATGGCAGAAGAAAGGAGTGAGAGGGCAGGCAGGAGAGGTGAATGGGTGCACTGAGGGGGAGACAGCAGGGGAAGGAGAGAAGGTAGAATGAGTGGGGGCAGGGAGAAAGGAGGAAAGTGGTTGAGGAGGAGCACTGATTTCAGTCTGAGCAATAACCACTTAGATATGCTTATCTGACTATGGCTGGGTGTCCCCAGGACCCCAAGCTCAGAAAGAACGGGAACGAGGTCAGTTTTTGCTTTCTGCTCCATCTAGCACAGTGCCAGTCCCCAAGCACAGTGCCAGTCCCCAAGCACAGTGCTTCTCAAATGATGTAATGACAGATTGGGTCTTTTTATTTTCAATCTGGCATGGACAAACCGTTTGTAAAATGAAAAAATATATTTTTTTAAAACTCTGCAACATGACATACTAAATACAAGTTTACTTATCATTAAATTCTACAGAGATAAAATTGTTCTGTTCCAAATCCTGCCCTTATCTTGTCATGGACCAGTAAGTCTTCAGGACCAACACTGGTCCACTAACTACTCCTTGGAGAGCCTGACCTGGTAGAAACTCATTTTTTAAAAAAATTGTAAAATATCTAAAGAACATAAGACATCAGAACATTAACAGTTCAGCAATAAATTACAGCATGTTTGTCCTGAAACTTGGTCTATTTATTTCCACTCCCTTCCCCCCATTTTATTGCCACCACAATTCTTAGAAGATAACAGGGTGGTGACTATGACCCCTATTTTTAAGTGGTTTGAGGACAAAAGACAGGCTTGTTAACTGATGGTCCCTTATGGAGTAGCAAAATAGAAGAGGACGCGATTCTCATGACACCCAGAGCCACAGCTGTTTCCATAGGTCTCAGTGGCTTTTTTTTTTTTTTCCCCTGCAATCAAATTGGACATGTAGCATTAATTAGCGAGCTGTAAGCACTTGTGTTTTCACTTTTGGCTAGCAGAATCTCTAATTTACACATTTCAGCTCTGCTACTTTTTAATTTGGCGTATCCTCCATTTCAGTAGCTATAATGTTAAGATGTATATTTAAAGGGCACCCAGCAGAGGCCCTGCCACAATTAATCAATTGTTTCCAGAAGATAAGTGTGTTGTTAGTCTCATTCCACGTTGCTTTAGTCTGTAAATTAAGTCTTTTCTAGTAACAGCTAATATAAAACAGCTAGTACAAAAACTACATAAAAGCAATGACAACTCATTTTCAAGTTATTAGCAAAATGTTCTTTCTGATAACTGATTCAAAAGAATGATAAAAATGAAACCTATATTCGAAATCTTAGTGACCACTTTTTTGAGGATATCAATTTTTTTAAGGAATAGTTTATTGATTTTTAGAGAGAGAGGAAGGGAGAGGGAGAAGGAGAAACATGGATGTGAGAGAGAGAAACATCTATTGGCTGCCGCCTGCACAGCCCCTACCAGGG
Organism: Tadarida brasiliensis; assembly: GCA_030848825.1. Classification (NCBI taxonomy): domain Eukaryota; kingdom Metazoa; phylum Chordata; class Mammalia; order Chiroptera; family Molossidae; genus Tadarida; species Tadarida brasiliensis. The sequence goes on from CM061261.1 coordinate 81,522,237, forward strand.
ATTGACCCGCAACCTGGGCATGAGCCCAGAAGGGGAATCTAAGTGGCAACATTGCCTTGCACAGGAGGAAGACCCAACCAACTGAGCCACACCAGCCAGGGCTTGACAATATCTGTTGAACCATCTATCATTTATCTATCTTGTCTAGAAAAATACATATGCCAAACTGTTAACAGAAATTACCTCCTGGGTGTACAGTGGATTGGGAGTGGAGAATAGGGGAGCCTTCCTTTTTTCTTTATACGTTTCTGAACTTTTGGAAATTTTTCTCATGAATATATATTTAAATGAATACATAATATTTTATTAATAATACATTGATGATAGAAGCAATTCCAGTAAGCCTAAAGACTTGCATCATGTATATTTTAAAACAAATGTGTAATATTTTATTACTGTATCCATTAAATTTTGAAATAAAACAATATGCAAGGCACGTTCTGAGTTCTTTAGAATGTAGATAGCTGAGAAAACTGCAGCAGAGACACGAGGCTAAGTTTCCAAGGGAAATATGTATAACGCCAAAGTCTGTGTGCTTCCCATTTCCCCATGCTACAGGGCCGTGAAAAATGAATATATTGTATCATTTAATGGAATCTCCTTGTATTTCTAACTTAGGCATCATGGAGTGGAAAAACAGCTCAAAGAGCCATATGAAACAGATGCTGGTGACAGTGATACAACCCAGAAGTCAGGGTAACCCAACGCCAAAATCGTTCATGTAAGTTTGGTCAGAAGCATATTTTATCTTGTAATTATCCTCCTGAATTTGTTCCCTGTCGTTGTAAAATCAGTAAGAGATCCCTTAGTCTCTAAAATGTTAGAGATGGGTACAGAGAGCATGTTAAGTTGGCAAGGATCACATCCCACTGCAGATGATTTTATCTATTAACCAAAAATATTCTAAGGTGGAGAAAGCATGATGCAAACATTTGCAAGATAGTGAATCTAACTTTCTATCATAGGTCCAATAACACAGAATTTTCTTCTAATCAATCATTCCCTAAAACCTAAAGGTTTAAAATAAAAGAGTTACTAACAATTTCATGCTAGTCCCCGCACTGCTATTTCTCTTGACCAGATGAGACCTGATAAGACATTTTAGGTGAGGGCAGGCCACTAAAAAAACAAAGTTTTGGGGTCAAGAAGAAACAAGCCTAAGTTAACAGGTTATAATTCTAAGCTCTGAGGAAACCTTAAGAGAAGAACTTGGGAACAATGTAGTGATGATTTTAAATGAAAAGAAAAGACCAGGAAATAAAAAACCCACATTTGAGCTATTTTCCCTCACTCCCCACTGTGAGGAACGGCAACCAGAGGAAAGAACTAAAGGCAAAGAGGGTCCCTGGTATCCTCTATTTGGCAGGTGTTAAGAGAAAAATATGTCTCCTTTCCGATATGTGTAATAGTCATCCCTTGGGAACTTATTAGCTAAAGGAAAAAAAAAAAAAAAAAACCAAAAAAACCCCACTTGGTTATCAACTTTAAATTTCCTACTTGCTTAAAGCAGTTCTAGAGAGAACATACACATGTACTGCCTTCTCCAACACAGTAATGGCTTCTGGGGTTGTCTAAGTTTTTTAGCTTCTTCTCAAGCATTAGAAACGCATTCTATGTGATTTTTCTTTCTTTACTTTTTAACTAATTGGGGTGACCAGTATTAGACAAGGTTAGAAAGTATAGGCAGCATTGATCAAAGTTAATTTCTTATTCTCCTTTGAAAAACTACCTTAGGTTTGTTTCCCAAATCATTGTATCAGCCATATTGTAACGTGGAGTGCTATTCTTAATATTTACTATGCAGGGCTAAACTTTATAATCATATAGCTGGCTTTTATTGACAGGTGTGTGAGAGAAGTGATCCTGTCATAGATAAAGTAATAGTTTTCAAAGAGTGTTCTGTTGCATGGTGTTTTGCATGAGATTTAAAAATAAAAACTTAGACAGCAATAGAAAATTATACATAGATGTACTTTCAGGGCCAAAAAGTGAAACATTTTTTTCTATAGGATACACAGTTTGAACATCCTTTAGTATGTTTTAAGGTTTTGACTCAGATATTGACCCACTGACTCCATTGAAGACCTGATGATAAGTTTTGCCCTCTCCTTTCTCTGGCTCTAATTTTCATACCTTTCTCTACAACACATTCAGTGAAACAAATGAATGAAGGCTGCTGCGTCCAGAAAGAGACAAGGTCCCTAGCCAGTAATGACATCCTCATTTTAGAAAACGAAAAACTCTCAAAACACCCTTCCCAATAAGCCCCCTTTTCTCTATAAGTAAAACGATAATAATGATAATAATAAATAAAAAGAAAGAAAAAAAATTGGGCCAAAAATGTGATGATATTTTCTAAAGTTTAGGGAAATGTGTTCACCGTTTTCCTATCCTAATTGTTATGAACCCCAATGGATTCACATGGAAGATCAAATGGAAAAGTTGTCTGTGGGTCTTTAATTAATCATCGCCCAAACTTTAAGGCAAAATGGAGAGGTAGCCTGTATATTCACAGACTAACCGTTTATGAAACAATCAAAGAAGAAAGAAAGAACAGGAAGGAAAACCTGAGCAGTAATTGAGACTTAAATTGGTAGATGTGTGATAGCATTGGACTGCTATATTTTATGAAGCACTTAGAATACTGCAAGTTTCTTTGTATTAGTTATAATTCCCAAAAGAATTCCAAAGACTTCCATCAAACAGTTATTATACAGAAAAACTGTGTGTTGATTCTCTAAAGAAAAATTGTATCTGCAAAGGGAAAGGCCTTCCTAGATGACCAGCCCCTCAATTTCGCCACACTCTCCTTTCCGTCGGCACTGTACTTTGTATGAACCTCTGTCATAGCACTTTTCATATTTGTGCAATAGGCAGAAGAACATTGTGGTTAAGAGAATGAATGAGTTTTGCAGTCAGAAAACCACAGATTCAAATCTGGGTCTGTCTCTTAGGAGTTGAGTGGTTTAGCCCTAAACTTAAGTGTCCTGATAGGGACAACAGGGGCAGGGACAGTATTTACATTATAGGACAATTGATGAGATCAAATGGGTTAGTGTTTGCACAGCATGTGGCCCCTTACCTGGTTCATATCAAGGAAGGGTTTAGCATTATCTTTGAGGGGAGAGGTAGCCTCTGGTTTCTTCACTTTCTGCAGTATGCCTATGTAGAAGAAACAGGCCCAGAATAAGGGTTTTAAATGCTTGTTGAATGAATGATGAGTGCATGCCTGAATGGATGGATGAATAATGTTTTGACTCTTAGGACACAGTTATTTCTATTGAAGCTCCAGTTGTCTTCCTCATTTTCCTCTTCCTGCAGTAAATATGTTTCTGTGATAGTAAGTGACTGCTATCATTTATTAAGCACCCAGTGTGGTCCAAGTTTCTTTGGATTAGTTATCTCCTTTAATTCCCCAAACAATTCCATGAGATAGTTACTATATAGAAAAATCGGTCCAGACTGTGTTTAACGCCCTGCTTATTTAATGCCTCTCGCATCAGTTTGCTTGTTGTATGTTCCCTGCAAGTTGATTTTGTGATTTTCCTGGGCCAATGTTTCCTCTTTCTCTTTCTGTACTCTGGTTTCATGTGCAAAGGCTGCAACCATTTGCAGATCACCAACTACCCCAGACCTTTTGGAATACCTTGATATCCTGAAGATTTGTAATCTTCAACTGACGTCTGGACTTTCCCAATGGCATTCCAAAACTCTGAGACCAGTTCAAGAATGGAGCAACTTGTTCTTTCAAAGATTCCCAAAGGGATGCCTTTCAAGGAATAATTACACTTTGGAGGATGACCTGCTTCTCTCCAAGCAAGCCCGTCCTGGACAGAGTGGTAGAGGCCCAAATCAAACTTGTCTCAGAGAGGCAACACATCTCCACCAGTCTTCAGCTTAAAGCATTTGGCAGTAATTCAATCACTACTTTACTTCTAAAAGAAATTAAGCACATAAGACCAGAATTAGAGAAGTATAAGTGACATTTTTTTTTGTTTTTCTTCAACTGGTTAAAACTTTGGTTAAGGTAGTGAATGGGCTAATTCTCTGACTTAAATACTTTTGAAATATTGCTCAGTTTTTTTTTTTTTTTTATGCTTTATCCTCTTATCTCAATAAATGGTGTTCATTCTATATTAGCCATCCTTCTTCTTTCCCAGTTTTATTTTATTAATTCTAGGCTTAGCATCACAGAGTGGACCCTAAGTTTCTCTCTCTAGCATGAGGTCATCGGTTCCCTCATTTATGTTCACAGTCTATGAAGAAAGGTAAGTTACGCCAGTTTGCTTTTTGTGGGGAAGGTAGGGGATTGAGGAGAAACAGCAGATTTGCTCTTCTCTTTGTGATTTCTAAGGGTCCTTCCTGAACTATTGCTAGAAATCACTGAAAAGAGGTTGTCGGAATAATTAGCAATCATTTACTGAAAGGGGCTCCTGACTTCCTGCTTTGTCTCCATTTTCTTAAGAGCCCTGGGCTTCTGCATGGTTACAGCCTGAATGCTACTAAGCCAAGTATGACCCTATGGTTTTGTGTGTCTTTTCTTACATACAAAGAGAATAATTTTATGTAGCCTTTTCACATGATTGTTCCTTCTAGTCTAAGACCTCTGGTCTATTCTAGCTTAAGTTTCAGAGAAAAGGAGCACGTATAGGTGTGACTCTGCTCTGCTCTCGCAGTGACACCCGAATCTCTCCCCTTCTGATGAATTAAAGCAGCGTACTTCGGATGCAATTAAATATGCTTTATGCTAATGGCTATATTTAACACAAACTGTGATATTAATTGCAGTGTGGTAGTACATTAGGATCCTACTATTTGGTACGTGGGAAACAGAACCCAATTTCTAAATATACATTATAAATTTATGGCCATGATCAAAACAACTGAAAAAAATGATAAACAGCATAATAAATTTCACTACGAATACTTTATATTTAAAAGTATACTTTTAGAGTAATACACACTGATAGTCAAAGCCACACAGTATACATATTAGTAATACAGTGTGTGAAATCTACATATTCTTGAAAATTTTTATTTTTGGATGTGGATTAGAGTGTACTTTGAAGTAATTAAGTTTCTAAAAGACCAGATATCTCCATTGTAGCTATCAATATCAAACATTTCAAATCCATAACAAGGTTTCCCAGCTCTCAAGCTAAAATATAACGATTTCTTAGCAACTGTGGAAAGAATTGTGAAAATACAAATCAGGGGAATAAAACTAAATAAAAGCACATAGACAGCCCCTCCAGAATAATATGCATTAGAGGCAAGCAACAGAAAATCTTGGAAGATTTACACATTGTACTGCTTTATGCTGACAAGTTGAAGCAGCATCACCAAATAGAAAAGCTAAATAAATTAATCTTCCCCAAAGAATACCTTTTTATCATATTATAACTACCGTAAAAGAACTATGCCACTTGTCTGCTTCTGAAAGGATTTTGAAAAAAATGCATACATAATTTAAAAAGAACATTTGCAATCCTAAAATGAAATCTCATCACTTTGGTGTTGAAGAAAACACACCTTCTTAGACATACAGATATTTTTTTTTCATGAGTCTTTTTCTTTCTCTATGGAATTTTACATTAGAAAGCATAAAAAATTAAGTGCATATTAATAGTTTGTTGTTGTTTTTTTTTGCTTATCTAATTTTGACATGCTCCCAGGATTTTAGATGGATGTTTCAAAAGTATCTAAAATTTTTCCTCAAGTTTCTGATGTGGTCAACCCTTTAAAAACCACCCTAAACTAGGAAAACATTGGTAATCTTATCCGAGTCCCCTGCAGTCATTCTACTGCTGCATGGGACAGTCTTCAACAAGACTTAGACAAACCTCATTCATCAACATTCTACTCTGGAGGAACTGACACTTACTGTGAATTCTGCTCTTCAACTTAAATACCAGTGTCTGTGGCAGGCCAATTCTATCATTGCAGAAACAGCATCCCTCAGGCGAGGTCCAACCTTTCTCTCCAAGTGCACCCAGGGATTAGTCTGACTTCCCCTAAATTCTCTCCTTTGCACAGTAAGAGCTAATCTTTCCTGTATGAAGCAGGAGATGGTGTTGCTATGACAACAGAGCACATTCTAGCAGTGGGACTACGGAGATGAACCTTCAAAGACTCAGGGAAACATGCACTCAGTTTTCCTCCAGGGTGATGGGCTCCTTCCTTTAGGATTTAATCCCCCAACAAGTTCGCTGACAGACTGGGTTGTTGATTATCTATGCATTTTGCTACAGGGAGATCACTGGGTAAGAACATGGCTGGAAGATCACAGAATTATTTAACAAAAGTGCCATTCTCAGTGATACTAAATTTCCAGTTGTAAATGCCCTGGATAGCTGTTTAAAAACATTACCCTCATTTAAATTTAAAGCATTCTGCTATAAGTTTTTCTAAAATGACATTAATGTGTTAAGAGTGGCATTATCAAAGGGAAAGCTCTTTCCTTTTTTGTTTGTTTGTATATCATCACGACTGTATCAACCTGAAGGTTAGACACACACACACACACACACACACACACACACACACATCCATTTTCTCTCTCCAGCATCAATGCCTAGAGCCTTGAGGCTTGGGGTGGGGGAGGGGATATGCTAACAAAAGCAAATCCTTGCAGCCACATTTTGCATACATGTATTAGCTCAAGAATAATCACAATAAGCATTAATCATTTAGAAAAATAATCATCAGGGCATTTAAGTGCCTGTGCAACAGCAGAAGAGATCTAGTATCAGGCCGCATTGTATGAGGACACGTTATGCATATTATTTGCAAATACAGCAGTTGCGTTTTTTGGAAAATTATTAACACATACATTATTAGACATTTTAAATAGTCAATAAGGCATTTTTTCTTCTTAATTTAAATTTATTGAGGTTGCAATGGTTAATAAAATTATATAGTTTTAACGCATTTTAATAGCCCTTACTATAGGTACTATTTTGAACATTCCTTTTTCTTCAGAAACGTTCCTGTGAATTCAATGCATCCATCTCTTTCATGGGAAGGAAAGGACATGGGCCAGAAAAGTTTTCTTCTCTCAGCAGCAGAGGTTCAGTTTACTATACCACCTTGAGTAAGGTTTCCACCCAGGGATTATCCAAACTGTCCTTTTTACTTCTAAAATTCCCTCTATCCTTTCCATTCTCAATCCTTTATGTCTGGAGCGCTCTTACTACACACCACCCTTCCCCCACCCTAGGCTGTAATTACTCTCCTTTGTGACTGAAGCAACGTAATTCGCATCATCTACATCTACTATTTTGAGTGCAAAGGGAGAACATAAACTTATGGATGCTACTGTCACTCTTGAGGGAGGGCATCTGTAGCTTAGACAGATTCAAAGTCCCATGGGATTTACAGGTTATCTTTAGTGACTTCTTGCTTATCACCTAAATGTGTGTGAAAAGCCTTAAGATATTAACTAGAATGTCGATATTGCAAACCATGTGTGTATTTATATAGTAGTACCAATAAAATGGACAGGGCATTTTAAAACTCATTTGGATTTGGATTTTTAATTTATAATAATATAATAGCTAAAAAAAATAGTTAAATTTGTTTAATGTGTGCCTTATTATATATCTCCAGGACACGTGGAGTCACTTCATAGGTATAAGCTGAACATTTTCCCCTCATGATCCTATTCCCACAGCTTTTTCTGAGGATACATTCTATAATTCAAAAAGTTATGGCAACTGTTTTCATTATGTTCATTATTATCTGATTAGTAAAAGGGTTTTTTTGTTTTTGTTTTTTCATTTTCACTCTCATCTTCAGGGAAACTGGATAAATGCCAAAATACGTAAACAACATATGGTTTACTTTAAAAAATCAACCACCCAGAATCCCAGAATTACTTATTTCTAATGAATCTCTTAGCTAAGAAAAAAAAAAAAAAGTTAAAAAATAATTTCCTGCTTTAATAGCTAATGTTTACCATCTGCTAATCCTTTAAGACTAACTACATAGAGATCAGTCATATATTTTCCAAATCCCCCCCCCCGCAAAGATAATATTACTAATTTATTTTTCTGTTTTTTAAGTAAGTCACGCTGAGAGCCTACCAACTTAGATTTAAATTTTGAAAGTGATTTATAACCAACTGAGGTTATATAAATGTTAGAAATCAGTAGTACTGTTAGAAATTTAAGAGTTTTATAATTATTTTTCATGTGTTAATTTTATGAGCCCCTAATTTTTCATCATGATAATCAGTATAATTATCAAACTACAATAATATGTTTGTCTTGGGAGAAACAGGGGCAGAGAAAATAGGGGGAAGAATATTTTTCTCAAAACCAGTTTTGAAGCTGATTCCCAAGTCAGTTCTGGGGAAGGAGGCTGAGAGGGATACTGGGGCCCATGTCGAGGGGAGCAGAGAGTGGATCTAAGCCACCTTTTATAGAAAACCTAAGGTATGGTCTCTAGACTTTAGCTGGACACTGGGCACAGACAAACTGCCATGCCTCAGTTTCCTCACTTCAAAATGGGGAAAATAACAGGGCTTATCCCATGGAAATCTTATAAGAATTCAAGGAGTAAACATGCTTAAAAATCTCATAACAGTGCCTAGCATATGGAAAATACTATGCAAATATTAGGAATTATTTAGGATTTGAAGACAGAGACTAAATATTATTTATCTTTGTTTCTGCTGTTCCAAACACAATGTCTGCTGCAGGATATGTGCTCAATAATTGTACAAAAGTATTTTTCATATCATCTGCATGATTTTAATATCTAATAGAGTAAAATGAATATATAATATCTAAAGATTCTAAAATATATCAGAAGAGAAGTATTAATCTCTCTACATAATTAATAATTATAGGTTTATAAAATTCAATATATAAATATGTATTTAAAGAATGAATGAAGCCCAGCCAGTGTGGCTCAGTGGTTGAGCATTGTCCCATGCACCAAGAGGTCACTGGTTCGATTCCTGGCTGGGGCACTTGCCCAGGTTGTGGGCCCAATCCCCAGTGAGGGGCATGCAGGAGGCGGCCAATCAATGTTCTCTTTCATCGATGTTTCTCTCTCTCTCTCCCTCTCCATTCCTCTCTAAAATCAATAAAGTAAAAAAAAAAGAACGAATGAAGTAAATTTTAAATATGTAGCTCTGTTGTGCATTAATTCTTTTTAAAGAAATATTTGCTGAACAATAAATAGCTATTTACTACAAATAGTGAGGTCTTTCAATATGAATGACATAATCTCTTTTAGTTTTACAAGACAGTGAGTTATTACTTATTATAAAAATAGCACCTGCTTTGGAAGTGGGGATTGGGAAGAGATTAACCAAGGAATTTATATGCATATATGCATGACCCGTGGACACAGACAATAGTGCAGTGGGGACCTGAGGGTGGGGCGGGAGTAGGGTGGAGGGGGACAATAGGGGAAAGAAGGGAGGACATCTGTAATAATTTCAACAATAAAGATAAATTTTAAAAATAGCACTTACTTTAAGAGTAATATTCTAGGTGCTGGGATACTAAGACTTAGATCACTGTCCCTGTCTTCAGTAAGTTCACAGTCTAATATAGGAAGCCGACATTCATTCAACACATACTCTGTGTGCCAGGCACAGTTTGAGGTGCTGGGGATACAAGAGTAAACCAAGGAGAGAAATGCCATTTCTTGAGAAGTTTACCGCAGTGTGTGTGTGTGTGTGTGTGTGTGTGTGTGTGTGTGATGGGGGAAGAAAAATGTGAATATGTTAGTATAACTGCTTGAGAGGTAAAAAAAAAAAACCAGATTAGGACATAGGAAGTAGGGTGGAAACAGGGACATTTTAATTTTAAACAGATACATGTATATGTAAAGCAAGGTGATAATGGAAGAGCCAAATAAAGGGCCATGGGTAGTTAAACAAGAGAATGGCTCACTCTTCCCTAAGGAATCTGAGGAGGCTTCCTAAAGGGGGAGGTCAAATTCTAACTGGGAATTTAAAAAATAAATATATAAAAGTTCTTAACTGTACATTAAATTGTATTTTTTCACACCATATATAGGATTTTAATACCTAAAGCAACAAAGTGAAAAATAACATCTAAAAATATGAAAGTAGGCCCAGCTGGTGTGGCTCAGTGGTTGAGCGTCGACTCATGCACCAAGAGGTCACTGGTTCGATTCCTGGTTGGGGCACATGCCCAGGTTATGGGCCAAATCCCCAGTGGGGAGCATGCGGGAGGCGGCCAATTGATGTTCTCTATCTCTCTCTCCCTCTCCCTTCCTCTCTCTCTAAAATCAATAAAAAAAATTTTTTTTAATACAAAAATAGGTCCAAAGAGAAATACAAATCTATTAACTAATTATTATGGGTTTATCATGTTCAAAAATGTTGCAGTCATTTAAAAAACATGTTATTTATGCAACTTACTTTGACACTATTGTTTATTTTCCTAAGAGATTTTAAAAGCATAAACACGAAGGAAAAAAAAAAAAAAAAACTCTGAAATAACTGTTATATAAATGAAATCCTGTGTGGTCCAGAAATCTACATATATATGTCCATAACTACTTTTTATTTATTAAGCAATCATTTATTCAGCTGCAGTCATGTGTCAGGAAATGGGAATGTAAACCAAAAAAATAAGACAGTGTGGCTCTGGCCAGTTTTGCTCAGTGGTTAGAGTGTTGGCCCATGGACTGAAGGGTCGAGAGTTCAGTTCTGGTCAAGGGCACATACCTGAGTTGCAGGTTTGATCCCCAGCTCTGGCTGGGGTAGTGTGGGAGGCAACCAATCGATGTGTCTCTCTCTCATTGATGCTTCTCTCTCTCTCTCTCCCTTCCTCCCTCCCTCCCTCACTTCCACACTATTTAAAAATCAATGGAAAAATATCCTCAGGTGAGGATTAAAAAAAAGAGATAGACAGTATAACTTCTAGAAGTTTATGGTCTAGCAGTAGAGACAGACAAGTACACCAGCCTTTTACATTCAGAGTGATAATTACTATAATAAAATTATGCATAGGATGCTATGAGAGGATGTAGAAGAGAACTCTGTCCTGGTTCAGGGAGGTAGGCGTATGAAATCATCAAAGGAGCAGTAGATGCAGCCATAATGGAATAGACTGGAACAGGCAATGCGACCACTGAGAACAACCAGAAAAACTAATTTTTAAAAAATTCGTGCTTCAAATCGGTTTGAAGGCATCAGACAACTCACTGGCAACCAGAATTTGAGCCCAAGATCCCAGGGAGAAGGAAATCAGGGAACTGTGAATCAACATTCTCTAAGCAGCATTTTCCCTCAGGACAAATGCCTATTTTCCTGTGGAGAGAAACCAAGAATACCAGCATATATTGCTAACAGGCAGAGAAGGCAGTAAAACCTTTGGAAATCTCATGATGCTGTAAAGCAAAAAAGGATGGATTTCAGATTGACAAAGGCAGCCAGGGTGTGAGAGACCAAGATCCCAGAGAAAGCCAACAAAAGTGAGACCACAACCAGATGCCATTCCTGAGAACCTCTACCACTTTCCAAACACACTATCCATAATTTAATTAAAAATTACAAGGCATACCAAGAAACAGGATCAAGAGAAAATACTGGTTACAGAAAAGAGACAATGGAAATACACAGATAATTCAGTTATTAGAGTTACCAGAAACAGATTTTAAAATAACTGTGATTATTATGTTAAAGAGGATAGAAGAAAAGAAATATGAATTTAACCAGAACTGGAATCTATAAAAGGGAATCAAAAGGAAATTTAAGAATGTTAAATGTGAGATCATTAAAATTTGGCATTTAATAGATACAATTCATAATAGTTGGAGATAAAAGTACAGAGTATTAATGAATTGGAAAACAGATCAGTAGAGAATATCCAGTTGAAACATTGAATTCAAGGCATGAAAAGTACAGAAAAGTATGTTAGAAATACACAGGAAACAGAAAAATTTTAATATCTTTGATGTGCTAATAAATGCTTAACAACCAGTTCTCTAAAAAAAAGGGTGTATTTATTATAAATTTCATTGATATAAAGGATGTGTAATACATCATTATAAATAATAATAAAATATACAATATACTGTATTATAAATTTCATATAGCAAATTTATTCTCTTGGAACCACTTGGCTTCCAATCAACGTTGGGGTGAACTTTCAATTATGGCAAAACAAGTGTTAGAAATCACCTGGTAGATTTACAACATAGATATATATATAACCTAATATTCAGGGTGTGGCAAAAGTAGGTTTATGGCTGTTCATAAGGAAAATAATACAATAATTAATCAATAATAACACAATAAACTCTCACATACTCACAACTGTAAACCTACTTTTGCCATACCCTGTATATATGCCAGATATTTGATATAATTTAATCCTCACAGTGGCTCTGAGATAGAGTGCTGTCCTCATGTATAAAATACCCAGGTTCAAAGCCCTGTCTTCCTTCTCAGTCTGCTTTCTCAGCATTTAGCAAAACAGGCTGTACTTTATTCTTACATTAAATAACAAAGTTCTCAGAACACAGCACACTCTCCTCTGACTCCATGTCTTGTACAATGTCTCATGCTCTCTCTCCCAACCCCATCTCTCTCTGCCTGGCATATCCTCCTGTTCCTCATTCACTGGCTAATTCTGATCTTCTCCTTCAAGGTCTAGCACAGCATCTTCTTGCTCCTGGAAGTCTCACCCGAGTGTCTCTAGACTGGCAGATGCCTTTGGTCAGTGTTTCCACGGTACCCTGTGCGTATCATGAACACTATCTCCTGGAATTATTCATCTCTAAAAACAGCCCGGATGATCTGTTCTTCTGATAATCTTCCTTTTGTGAGAAACTCTCCTTGATCTGAGCTGGTCTGAGACTCACTTTTGCCGGTAGCATGCAGAGGAAGTGACCCTGTGCAGGTTCTGGACTTAACCCCTAAACAGGTCTGTCAGTTTCCACTTCTGCACTTTGTTGGTGTCTGCACCACCAGGAAAAAAGTTTTGCTATCTGCTGGAAGAACCATGTAGAGAAATGTGCAGAACTACGTGGGGAGGCCACAAGGAGAAGAAGAGGCCACGACACATGAAGTGGAAGAAACAGGCCCATCTGTTCCAGTGTCCCAGCAGAGATGAGCCTCCAGCCTTCCCCGCCAATGCATAAAGCCTGTGAGTGCACCACCTCTGATGGTCCAGGCCAACAAGCCCTCAGGGGACTGCAGGCTAGGCAACATCAGGAGAACAGACGCACTACCAGCTAAGCCCTGTCAACCCACAAAATCATGAGATAGTAAATGGTTACTGTTTTCAATGATTCTGCTTTGAGGGAGAGATCTCTGGGTTATGCAGGCATAGATAACCAGAATATCACATCCCCCAGTCTCTGAGCTGCTTGAGAGCAGAGTTCATGCCATACCCACCCTTGTATTCACTACTAGAACAGCACTTTGTACAAAATGATTCTCAATAGTTGTTTACTAACTTGAATTAATAAATTCAATTCTCCTCAATTACAATATGCCCAAACCCCAAACCACCCTGTTTTCAAACTTTCAATGTCAAATTAATTTGTAGTGATACTACTTCAGGTAGTTGGGAACTTATATTATTTCTGTTTACATATCCCCACCCCACTGCCTAAATTCCCCCTCATTACTTTATTTTTATCTCTCATCAAAATACTGCATGTTAAAAACGTATGATCTCCCCCCTACCACCTCTTTCCTCCCTTTAAAACATAAATGCCAGTAGGAAAAGGGGATCTGTTTCCTCTTTGATTTACTAATTTCTCCCAAGTACCTACAACAATGCCTAGAAACAGCAGATGTATAATATTTGTTGGTTCCATTAATTCATTATTTTAGGAGGAATTGGACATATTGGTGAGAAAACTAGAACTTGGAGAAGGTGTACAGTTGGTTTCTAATGAGGACTACATGACCTGAGACAAGAACTCCTACTTCTCTGTGTTTTGGCAATTACTGCAGAAGGAACATCTGGATGGGAATGAGATGATGTATATGAAACGCCCTGACCTGCTCTGAATAAAGGTGCTATGTAGATACAGAAAGACATCACATTCTGCCTTGTTGTATGATTTATTCCAAATTGCAAAGGTATTTCTCAGACATTCAGTATTTTTTTCTTCAGAAAACAAAATTTCAAATTAACTTAAGAAATGTACAGGGCTGATATGCCCTAAGTAGTCCAAATTTCACGCTAAGATGTCTTATAAAACAAACAAAAAAGGCTTTATATTACATGTAGCAGTGACTTGCGTGTATTACAAAGTATAAAAATGTCAGAGAGTATAATTAAGAACTAGTATAAACATGTATTTAGTTTAGTCACTAGTTCATAATAGATATTTGAAAGGTGTTTGCCGAATTAGTGTTGAATGAATAAACACTAATCTTATACATAATAATTTTAATAATAATGTTTATTAAGATAAGCATTATCTTAATGGTGCTCTTTAAGATATAGTGAGCAAGAAAAATGCAATGAGGCGTTATTGCCAACATTCTAATCCTGTAGACCTAGCTGCATGGGGAGAGAAGAGCACTGTTATCTCTTATGCTGTTCATTACAGTGGTTCTAAACGGAGACAGCTCGAGAACTCTTTGGAAGAATACCGTGTCCACTAGATGACCTAATGGCCAGGGCATTAAAATGTTCCCACAAGAAGGTCAGCCAGTGGTCTGGACAAACTCTGTTTCAAGGCCCATATCCAGCACGGCTGGGGTTACACTGTTGGGTTAATTACAAAGCCGGCTTAGGGAGGATAAATGTGCTGTTTCCATCAGCTCTGCTTTAGGGGAACCATGCATCAATGAAGGAAAAGAAGGCATAGCCAGTTCACTGTAACATCTAAAGCTTCTTTTATTTATCAGGTGATATTTTTAACCAGCAATATTATAAATTCATTGAGGTAAAGGGCCCAAGTCTTAAATATCTGTTGTAGCTCACAAGCATTTAGAAGAGTGAACACTTAGACAGCTAACACTGTCTACCATAGTTGCTGCCACTCCTCTTAATTACCAAAGGAACAAATTGTGTATTATTTAGAATAACATATACCAATAAAGACATCAAGTCTTTCACGATAGGGAAAAAGACAAAGCACAGATGTGGAAAATGTGAGATGAGGACAAACTGGGTGAGGTAAGAAAAATGGCCAAAGAAGGAAATGAGGAATTAAAATAAGAAATGGCAAATATCAAAGCCTGAAATATTAGTAACATGAAGATGCATTAGAAGGAACAATAGAATTGTAGAAGTCTCATAGAAGAGAGAGAATGAAAGAAAAGAGTTAAATACTTTAGAGAAGAACAGATATATAGCTTTTTGAAAAATTTTAAATGTAAAACAAATATGTGGGCTATTAGTAGTAGATGTAATACTTTACTTGTGAATTGTGACATATAATTCAATAGTATTATTAATCAGGATACAAATCAATCATTATATAAACTTCTGTAGTTTATCTTTATAGGGATATTATTGTTATTCACAATAAAAGGAAATCAAAGTAAATAGATGAAGATCTATATCTAATTCAGTTACGTAAATTAGCATGCCCAGGCTTTAAAAGAATCATTATTAATATGTTAAACAATTTATAGCAAAAGATTGATATGTTGGGTAAAGTAACAACATGTTTCAATAGCAAATTGGAAGTTCTAAGGAAAGTACCAAATGGAAATTATGAAATTAAAAAAATAGTGTCTGAAATTAAAGTTCATTGGGTGAGTTTAACAGAATATTGCATATGGACAAAGAAATAATAAGTGAATTTGAAGCCAAATGGGAAAAACTAAATTAAAGCATAGAGAGAAAAAGATTGCTAAAAAGTCAGTAGTCTTTGACATAGTAGCAATTAATACACACACAATTATATAATTGGAATCTCAAAAGGAGAGAAGAGAGTATACGGACTGAAATGTTTTTTTGGGAAAAAAGTCTGAATAATTGATGAAATTGATAAAAATCTCAAACCACAGAGATAACAAGCTCAAAAAAACTTAATCAGAATTTACACACACACACACACACACACACACACACACACACACACCTCTGGACATATCATAGGTAAACTGCCAAAAACCAAAGATAAAAGAAGATCTTAAAAGAAGACAGAGAAAAAATAAACAAGTAAAAAATGAATATACAAATGAACAATGATTAATTTTAATGTTATTGAAATATTTCTTAGAAAAGAAACTGTATCTCTGATTTTTGTTCTAATAAAAAAAGTTTTAATGGTCCTTACTTCCTCTCATATATATGATTTAGTGTTTTAGTTTATGTAGTTAGACTCTGTTAGGATATAAAACCCAAGATAACAGGTCTCGTCTTCCGTTTTTATTGCTATGGAGCTAGCAGTAAACAGATGCCTGGTTCATATGTAGGACATAAAAACTGAGAAATGGTTGAATTATTTTTGAACCCAGTGTATTAACAAACGTAAGTCCTTAAAATCTTATTTATAAAATGCTCCCAGAAGTAGTGAGTGAAAAAATTTTTTCATTCCTTATATCATTTTGATTACAGTTGAACAAAAAGAAAGAAGGGATGAATCTCATGTAGATTTCACTACGATCTTAACACAAGAGGTGAAGTGAGACAAAATTCTAAAAAGTCAAGTGTGTTCTCTTTATTTTTTTTTTAATCTTTACCTGAGGATATTTTTCCATTTATCCTCAGATAGAGTGAGAGGGAGGGAGGAAGGGAGGAAGAGAGAGAGAGAAACATAGACATGAGAGAGACACATCAATTGGTTGCCTCCCACATGACCCTGAGCAGGACCAGGGATGAACCGCAACCAAGGTACATGCCATTCGCCGAAATGGAACCCACAACTCCTTGGTCTGCGGGCTGACACTCTAACTGCTGAGCCAAACTGGCCAGGGCCAAGTGTGTTGTCTTTTAGTGTTCTTCTTCCCCACTTCAAATACTTCACAAGTGGGTAATTTATGAAGCTGGGGAATGAGTACATTCTACTATGAATACATACACAACTCTACTGTCTTCTCTGTTTGTGTATATGTTTAAATTTTTTTGTATATATGTTGTATACACACACACACATACACACACACAAAGTTCTATAAATGCTACCTTGTTTTACCTAAGATAATGTAAAATGGCAGATCACACTGAATCGCACCATAACATTTCATAACTTCAGGGTCCTTAGACACAAAGTTTCTACAAAATGTTGGCTACTAAAATGTATTATTTGTAACAAAATAGGAAGCACCTATTTTTGGCAAGGTGACTGACAGCACCAATCCTTGCACGGTGAACTCTGCTTACATTTAATTTGCACGCACACTGCAAACTCCCTGAAGGTACATTCACAAGCAGGAGTAAAAATGTGCAACACCAAGTAATAAATTCTTGTTTTAGGATCAAATGTAATATTTATGGTCTACTGAATAAAAAGCAAGACAGACATTTCTTTTTAACGAATGTTGTCATATATGTATGTATGTGTTGCGTATTTAAATTAAGTAACCAATGCCCACCAACCACATAAAAGTTGTTTCCCCAGAAGTTAATAATCATGATACAGTATTTAAACACAACTTGAGAGGAAAACAAACAAAAATCTAAAACAAAACAAAACACACCCAAACAAACAAAAATCCTAGAAACTATCAAATACCCTTAAATACCTTTAATTTTAGGTGGAATTAAAGTCCATGGAATGAAAGCTACAATTTTCTTCCTCTAAAAAGAGGAAGAAATTCATATGAAATTGTTCATTTTAAATATTTATAGAATTGAAGGATGTTGGCAGAAATTTGATATCAGTAGACCTCTAGTGGTTATTACAGCAATTGATGATTTTACTGTTTTTCATTACTGCCTCTTTCAACATAAAGTATTCAAGTGTTCCAGAATATCACCTTCTATGGCAATATTGCAAATTGTAGCAAATATCTATTCATGTCTTTGGAAAAATAAAATAATAAAACTGACTTCCAAAGTAGGTTGACAACAAACTACCAAATAAATATGTTCTATTATTTTTACACTTGTAAAAAATGCCTTTATAGGTTTTTAAATCCAGAGATTTACTTTCCCTTTTCAAAATAATGTCCATGAAAATAGGATCCAATGTATATGTGTGCGTGATTTCTTCCCATCTCGTATCACTGAACTATTTCAGCACTTGTTTAAAGCCATGTGTTTCTGTTTAAATTTAAACATGTGAGCAATAAATACATTATTATACTTGAAACAAAGATAATAAATGCCTGTTTTCTCTTTGCCTTAGAATGAAATTAATGTCATTTTTGGAGGAGGATGGTCATAAGCTTCTCAGCATTGGCCGTCACAGAAATTCACGTTACATGGACATAAATTGGATTCTAATTGAAAGTGAAATGTGTCGGGTGAAGGTAAATCCCTTCTTCTAAATTCCAGGCATTCTTATTAATGATGGCTTTTGCCCTTTATTAATAGGGACAACTGGCAAAAGGCGAAGGCTGTCTTCAGGCAGCATCACTCTTCAGGTGACACTAGATGTTGCGGATACAGGACAATTTCGAAACAGTGACCCACTCTCAATGCCATCGCCTTAACAAACCAGTTCCCACAAGTAAGAATGTGTTCCTTTGCTACATATGATCAAATAATTCATTTGAAAGGGCTAGTGTAGAGGATAAAACATTTAATAAGTCTGAGTTCAATACAACTAGGTATCAGTGATAACAAGGCAATTATGAAAAGCAGTAATTCAGTGATTACTCATATGGAATCAAATATACAGCATAGTTTTAAAGCATCTGTCTTGATCTGGAAAAGCATTTCTAAAATGCCTAAGGATCCCCTATAAAGAATATAAGTAGTAAATGAATCAGCTTTCTATTTTCCTACAAGGTATTAAAAGAGGAGGAAAATTAATCAGGATGATAGATTCAAGGTAATGTGAAGGCACCTTAGACATGTTAACTTCTAGGTTCTGCCCCAAATGTAATGATGGCTACTGCTGACATTCGCACGTCACGTAGGACTGGTATAAATTAACAGTCAACAACTCAAGTGTACAAAAGGAGGGCATTTTCTCATTTTCATTGAATTCTGTTTATTTGCCCCACTTCTAGTCAGGGAGTGAAATGTATGCCAAATTACGGCAGTTCAGTCGTTTCAGTGAAAACTCAGTGTTTTTTTGTATGAGTGCTCAGTCTTTCTTGTAAACTCGGCAGGGTTCTAACCACCACCAGTCCCTTCCCTGTCTTCCTAGGAACCTCAGTGACATAATGTCCCATATTGTCCCATGAAGCTTGGGAAGGGTAGGTGAGAGGGACAAGGAGGCCAGTTTATTCTCTCCTTTCTGTCTTTTAAGGAAGTGTAGCTTTCTCAGCAAATGTCTATCCTGGTTGAATTTGCTGCTGACCCTGCCAGGGCTTCCAAGTGGAATGTTCAGGACATTTTCACCCCAAATATGGAGAGTCTTCCATTTCACCAGAATTCTTCTTGTCGCCACCCCATCCCATGCTGGTGTATGTGTTTGTGAGACTTTCCTTTGGCCTGTGACCTAAGCACCTCATGCTATTCTTTTGCAGTCTTCGGATGCCATGATGGACAAGGCATCCCTCTCTGAGGTCTACAGTATTCTTGATTATACCCTGGGTAATGAGACCCACGCTCACTCTGTTCTTTTCTCTTTCAAGCCCATTCCAATTAGCCTGCTGCCCTGGCCATGGCCACTAGGCATTTCTCAGAGACTCTCGTATCTCATCTCTCTAAATCGTTCTTTCTCACATTTACTTGGATGGCTAACTTCTTCAGGGAGGAAAAAAAAAAAGTTCTAATGTAATTATGCATTCTTGTCCTTTCTATAATTTATTCATCCACACCTCTGGGCTTTTGCTCCTATTTAAAGCCAATTTCTTAAAATTCTATTCTGTTTGTATCTTGCCAGTAAAAGCCAAGGTTTTAAAGATGCATACCTAGGCTATTAACTTTAAAATACCTTCTTAAGCACTCAAAATCCAAGCAATTGATTCTTCTTTCTTTCTACACCAAGCTTAGCCTGAGGGCACATTGTTAGGAAAGCCCTGGATTCTGCTGGAAAGGAGAGGAGGCCACTGGCAGAAGTAAAGGATTTTAAAACCAAAGTATACATTGTTTAGCATCAAAAGATTGCTCCATTATACCTTAACAGTTTACAAAGCACAGGCCTTCGCGCAATGTGCCTGCAGTGCTCTGTCCACCTGTGAACAGCTGTTCATCTTCTGGATCTTTGTCACTTCTTCTAAGAGGCATCTCCAGCTCCTCCACCGCCAGACTGATCGGTGGGCCTTCTATACTCTGCCGAGGCCCTTTCCATTCACACTGGTTGTCACAGTTTGTGATTTATAAATTGCATCTTATGTCCCCACCCTACTCGACTAAATATGTTTTGTACACTGCTACATTTTCAGCACTTCATACAATTCTGGCACATAGTGTGGTCAACAAATTTTTTTTGGTAAATGGCTATATTACCTTAATGACTCCTGACAGACTCTGAGATGTTAATAAGGCAAATATCACCCCTACTTGAAAATGGAGGACTCTTAGGCGAATGCATGTGGAATGACATGCTTCAGGACACACCGGTCATGTCATAGGACTGGGATCTAAACTTCGGCTCTGTGAGCTCTGGTCCACTGCTGTTCATCGTGCCATCTCCTTGTTCGTTGTCATCTTTAACAATAGTTTGGAATCTGCTTTATAAAGAATTCTTACTAAGCACTTGCTTAGCAAATTAAAACATTATATTTTGTAGCAAAAAGCAGCATGATTTAATAGAAAGAAAACACAAGACAAGATTTAATTTTGAAATGAAAATAATATGTGACCCAAGAGACTATTATGATCATTAAATCATATGATTATTAAATTGCAAGCACCACCACAAAGGGATAAGACATTTTTTTGTCAAAATACCCAATCTATCTGGAAGTCATTTATAAAATGTTCATACACCTAATAACATTTTGTAGTCTTCTCTTTAAGTAGGAGTAGGCCCTTATCTATACAAGCAAATGCAGAAGCTGGCTTATTTACAGACTGGCCAACTGATGAGCCCTATAAAACATGTAGAGACATTCATAACTGTTAGATAAAGAATATGCCCAGCTGGTAACTGGTTCTATTATTAACCTTCCAATTCACCAGATACAGGTTCTCAAAGCCACAATATCTCACAAGTATTTAGTAAACTTTATTGGTCTAGTTTTTTTTTCTCACAAATGTAATTTCAATTTATAATATTAAAGTTGTCTTTTGAAGTTTGATGTTTTCTTTCATTTTGAAAGTTTGCTCACATTTGGGTAGGGCTGAATATCCCATTATTATATAAATTTACTTAAACTGGTAATTTTCCATATTAAGTACCCATTATTTTTAAGATGCTTTTATTAGATTAATATGACTAGTATTATTATCATATAAAGTATGTCATTTTAAGACATACTACTTGAATGATTGCTATTTCAAAATAGCTATTCATCTGGATGATTTATGTAGAAAAATAATGCCCTTTATAAAAAAAAAAGTATAACCTTTATTGTTATTTCACACAGAGCAAAGATGAAATGTTATTAAAAAAAAAAAGCTTATAAAATAAGATAAATCATTATTGTCATGAGTGGATGGTTATGAATTAAAAGTGTTTTTTTTCCTCTCCCAAAGCTTAGTCTTATTATTTAGAATAAAGCACAGCAAAATAAAATGAGAAGATCCAAAATAATGAATGCAGCAGAGGAGGTCAATCACAATTTCCTATTGTCCTTTCCATACAAGGGAAGAATAGGGGAAATGAAAGAAATTGTCAAAAGTCAATTACATATTTAACGAATAAAAGGAAATATGAATTTTAAACATAGGATGATTATTGTCAAGAGACATTATTGAAATAAACAGAATTTAAATTTGCTACTCCTGTTTTAGAAAGCTATAAAAAATCAATCGATTTAAATGGCCAGAAACAATCATTTCTTCATAACAATGAAGAAACGAAGAGATATGTGCATGAAAATAGGCAGGTATGGGGAAACATTATAAGTAGCTATTATAGACAGATTAAAAAGCATAGGGAATATTAAAATATCAGCCAGAATATTAATTCTTTGTTTAGAGAACAAGAACATGATGGAAGGTTAAACACTCATGGCATGAAATGAAGTGTGTAAGCAAGCATACGTTACAGAATGTATCACATGCAATGGTTACAGAGATGGACTTGTGGCCGCTTAGAAACTCCTCTTTAAAGACATAGGCTCCAGACCCTGATTGTCTGTGTTCCAATCCTGTTTCTGCCTCTTAGCAGCTGGGTGATGATAAGCTAGCTGCTTAGCCTCAGTGTCCTCATCTACACCATAAAAATAACAATAGTGTCAACTTCATAGGATTATTGTGAAAACCTAGAAAGTTAATTCTTGGGACAGTGCCTGGCATACAACAAGCAATCAAGACATTTTAGGTCTCCTCATCACCTATCCTCACTTTCTGTTGGAAATATCTTAAAACAATTTGATTTTAGATGGTTGAATCTAGATGAAAATGTAGATGTTTTTCACCAATTCTAAAGTAGAATTATACACAGGCAAACTGCTGATGTTGCTGACATACATTCAGAAAGCAAGCGTGTTCTCACTGAGACCAGCTGAGAACACTGGCATCCCAAGTGCCTGTAATGCTAAATTGATCTTTCTTGATTACTTTATCAGAGATTTAAACAAAGAGAGATGCAAACAGTTATGAGTAGTACTTGTTTTTATTCTGTATGATGGTAGGATCTGTTCTCCAAGATACTGTTGTAACAATATGTTAGTGAAAAATCTCCATACTGAGAGATGAGCTGATTAATGAAATCTGACTGCCAAAAAAACCCCTCAAAATTTCTGAAATGTATATAGATATTAGAAGTTGCCAAAGCCTTTTCCTTCAATGATTTTGCTATTGAAGGAAATACTAAGAAACACTCCAGTGTCTAAGGATCTCGGGACAAATTTTATAAAAAGCACTTGAAGGAGAACAATCATTGGTTTTCGAAATTCTCTCTTTACATACTCACATACCCACACATACATATATATGTACATGCCTATATACACACATATATTCAGGAAAGAATAACGGATAACGATTCTTTTTTTTTTTTTTTTTTTTTTTTTATCCTCACCCGAGGACATTTTTTCATTTTTTGTTCAGATAGAGTGGGAGGGAGAGAGAGGAAGAGAGAGAGAGAGAAACATCGACGTGAAAGGGACACATCGAGTGGCTGCCACCCGCACGACCAACCAGGGCCGGGGACAAACTGCAACCGAAGTACATGCCCTTAGCGGGAACCGAACCCGGGTCTCTCTGGACCGCAGGCCGACGCTCTAACCGCTGAGCAAAACCGGCCAGGGTTGGATAACGATTCTTATAAATTATGTTCATAAAGAAGGGGGGGGGGGTGGAAAGGAAGCATTAATTTTACATTTTAGCAATAGCCACAAGCCTTTGTGTTGACTAGAGTTTCTTACCAAAGGAATGGAAGACTGGCAGCAAAGGCATGGCAGAGAATGACTCTGGGTGATTCTTGCAGGTAAGACCGGAGGAAGAGTGGGAAGTCTGCTTTGTCAGTAATCACTCCGGTTTTCTAAGTACTGTACTCCTCATATGTGTACCTTGGGAGCAAAATGGCTCTTTAAAGAAGGGAAGAGCTGGCTGGGGGTATGATGGGGATGTCTCCATCATTATTTAATTCCTTTCTCTAGTCTCAGAAAACACTTAAACCAATTTAGAGATATATAGGAAATTATGGAGTCCCATTTTACTTTATAAAGGAAAGCGTTTTGTCAGGACAAAGACAATAGAAAATGTTATAGATGAGAAAGAGCATCCTAGAAAGATGAGCACTCATAGGGTCTCTGGAGCTAGAAGGACTCTAAGAGGCTTAGTTAGGCTTCTGATTTACAGGTGCAGAATGGCTGCTCAAAGATATTAATAATTCTTAAATAAGGCTGCAAAACTAGTTACTAGTAGAGCTGGGATCTGAAACCAGGTCTCAAGGTTTAAAATCAAGTTTCTTCATGCTGCCTTTCCCGCCCCCAAGATGCTCCTAGTCAGATGAAGAAGTGAGTGATAACAAAATAACTAAACTCGAAATTTATAATAAAATATCATTTCAACTGTTTTCTTCAATACCTCCACTGCCTGTTTGTTTTTTTTAAATCAACCTACCATCTAATGGTTGATCAAAGAAAACTTAGCAAATAAAGATTTAAAAAGGTTTTTTTTCTTTATTGTTATTAGAGAGAGAGGAAAGGAGAGGGAAAGAGAGATAGAAACATCGATGAGAGAGAACATCAATTGGCTGCGCTCTGCACGCCCCTCACTGGGAATTTGGCCCACAACTTGGGCATGTGCCCTGACCAGGAATCGAACCGGCAACCTCTTGGTACATGGGTTGACGCTCACTCACTGAGCCACACCGGCCGGGCACAAATAAAGATTTTTTACGGTCAATTTAGACCCATTTTGTAGCTGCTTTATCTCTGTACAACTCTCCTGCAACAGCAGCTTCAAAGCCCTATTCAACACTGAAATTTTTTTGCCTAAAGGCTAACGCTGTTTTTTAAAAAATAATAGCTAGCTGACCCACACTAGCACAGCGTGGTGTTGACTTTACAGTGGGAGTTTCCAAAGGCTAGCCAGGTGATAGTAAAAACAAACAACAAAAAAATTAGTTGCTGAAGACTTTCAAATTAGGAAAATTAAAGTGCTTCTAATTCTATAATACAGCTGAATACATGATTTTACAGGTTCAAATTTATTTGAATAAATGCTCAGAAGACATATACTTTCTAACATCTCTCCAAAGTCATATGGATTCTTAATCTCATTTATTATCAAACAGACAAAATTCAATATATTCACTAAAGGATCTAGTGCCTGCTACTTGGTTCTAACAGAATATTGGTGTCTCCAGGAGGTGCTGAAACACTGAACATTAAGTCCATGTAATCATTCCGGGACCAGAGAACAAACACTGTTATGAAGATAAGGACAAACCACAGAGCAATACCTCAAAACAAAGAACTAGACCAGAAGAAAAATTCCAGATTAATCTGACATCCTTCATTGATCAAATTAGATTTTCCAAGACAAGCCTGGAACCTAGACAGTTTCTCCTAATTTTCCAGAGGCCCAAGATCTAGCTAAGATTGGACTGGTCTCTGGGGTATAAAAACTTCAGACTGAAATCAATAAGTGCTATTTCTAAACAAGCACTCACTTACATGAAAAACCTCTTATAGAATATGAGTAAAGTATCAGAAAGCAGAATTTTAACTTAAGAGAAAAGTAAACTTTCAAATATTATGATTCTAAATGCAAGAAAAAAAAATAATAGTCCCTACAAAAGCATTTTAAATAAATGCAAAATTTGAGCATCTTTTTTCAATACTTATGATTTCTATGTAAGCTAAATTACTATTTATTATTCTGCTTTTGGAAACAAAGAATTACTGCTTAAAAACCCTTTCAAATTATTAAATACACACACACTAACATTGTACATAATATTCAAAAGAATCTAGAAATCAAAATTTCCTCTAATTCATAGTAACTTTCCTTCTAATTATTATATTACTTATAAAGATGCTTTATGTTTCTGAAAATTGATATATAACTATTTATAGAACACCTTCCATGAAAAGAAAGCTTTCTAAAATGCGTAACTACCTCAATCCAGAATAATTAATTCAATAAATGTATTATGTAAATTATTTCTTAATCTGGCATTAGAACAATTTGAATTAAGCAAAAGCTGCAGCATGTTATTATTTTCAGGTATTTTAAATCCAGAAGTACATGCAACTTAAAAATTGAGAACAATAACACTGTTAAGAACAGATTCAATTCTGGAAGTCAAATGCTTGATTACATTTATGCAAAAAAAACAACCCTCAAAACATTATTTTAATCATTTTTGCTTCATGCAAAATTTCCTAAGCAATTAGAAACCATTAAAGGAAAAGAAAGTTGTAGAACAAAGAAAATGTCTTAGATAAGAAAATATAATCTCAGTGGGGAATTTGGTGTTCAGCTTAAAAAAACTTTAATAGTGTTTCTAATTAAAACTCACCATCATAAAAAATAAACTACTAAATTTAATTTCCTATTAAGTATACTGTTTTACATCATTTTTATTAAAAACATGTTTTATGAGATTTTCCAACTAAATTAAATGGTGAATAGTAGTTGCTTTTATTGCTGGTTTATATGCTTTAATAATTACTTGAAAGTATCCTATTCAGCTAAATTAGATGTAATTTTAGTCACAAACATACTTTTACTAAAATTTTATTCACATATACACAGAGCAGTAAAAGAGTATTATGTGTTTGTGTGTGTGTGTGTGTTCTTAAATTAAATCCTGTGTGTGCAATAATCAGATAAATAAGACTGCAACCAAAATGTAAAATATATTAGACTAATAGAAGGGTACTTTCAAAAGCATTACAGAACTGCAGTACATAGCCATTGTCATAACTAAGAAAATAGTGTTAACTGAAACCCATATAAACATGCCTATTAATCCTCACTCAGGTAATGCAGAAGGTAACACTGGCCAAAGATAGCATTTGAGCATGAACTACACCTACATGACCCAATACCCTTTAGACAGCTGCCATCTTGACAGTCCAAAACTGCCAGGCAGAAATGTGAGAAATGTCTTCAAAAGTATGGTCTGGAACATGGTCTCCACGCTTTTTCCCATATGACTGTCTTAGCCATCCCATCTGAGACGGGTCCCATAAATCTGTGGGTTTTTTTAATTTCCCAAGGTAGGAGTCTATGCTCAGCATATCATTTAAATCAGGACAGAATAAAAAGTGAAACTCCCACCACCATATCTCTTTTCCCAGTTATTTATCTTACAACTAAATCACTGTATTTAATTTACTCCTGTCTGTGTTTCCACTTGAAACAAGACTACTGTCATTTTACAAGATATACAGGACATACATGTGCGTGTATCATTGTTCTGAAACAAATATGTCCCAATTTCAAAAACATTTTGCTTTCATATTCTTCATGTTGCAGCATGTTAAGTTATTTCAGAGCTTGACAATTTCATATTGTTCAGTCTAATATGTCATGTTCATACCTGTAACCTCATTGTGTGATTTACTGTAGGGTTCAATAGATAACTGTTGAATGAATAATGAAATATTGGGTCTTTCACCACTTACCCTTGCCTAAGTATACTCAAGGCTCCAAGTAAGATACTTTTTAGAATTATTTCTCTGAATGGGACAATCTGTCTTCATTTTGGCTGCCTAGCCCCTGAACAAGCTTCCTTGTTTGGGTGAATGCTATAGCATATAAATCTTACTGGGACGCACAGATCCCCGTTACATCAACCAAAGGTGCTCAAAGAATGTTGGAAAAATATTTAACATAGAAAAATTTTCCCAATGAATTTCTTAATAACACCGCTTTGGATTATAATGTGGGGAAAGTTTTCTAGACTAACATGATCTCATACAAAATATCTATGCATTCCTGAATGAAGGAATCTAACTCTAGATTTTAGAGGGGGATATTTGTTCCGATCATTGGTATACAGTCTAACAAGGCTTTGAAGGACTTAAGTGGACATCAGTGGGATTTGATTTTTTCCCCAAACAGGATATTTTCTAAGTTTTAGTAACAGTCTACTAACCTTTAGATCCTGAGAGTCACAACATTTTTAAAGGAAAATTATGATTTTACGCAATGGTAAGCCATTTCAACTATTATAATGCAGGAGATTTATGTATTATTTAATTAACCTATATTTATAACATAAATAAATTATCACTAAACTAATACTTATGGTAAAATTTACCTAGTCATAGCAGTGAAGTAAGACCTAAAGTTCTTTAAAATTTATTATAACTAAGCACGCTTTTGTAAGCTCTACTTATCCATCCGTCCAAATGCACTGTAGTTTAATATCTGTGCACTGGTTAGACACTAAGTTCAAATTCAATTTTTTTCCTGTTTATCAAAAATGGTCTGACCAATGGGAAGCATATCAAAACATTTCTAGAATACAAGTATTATGCAGAAAGGGGGAGATTTTCAAATTCTATATATTCCTAAATGCTAACAGAATTATCAAATACATTTTTTTAATGAAACAGTTGGCCTGAATATATTTTTTTAAAGTTCATCAGAGGTAGAAGGTGAAATAAATGTTGATGAACTCTCTATTAAAATTTTTAACTCGCAAGACCTTCTCTCTCTTTTCTTGTTTCTATATATTACGACATCCCTCTGCCTGGGACACAGAACACTGTTTGTTAAGTTTTAAATGCATAAACAAGCCATTACTTGATAGATTAAGGAAGTACCAAATACTACAAATAAAAACTATGTTTAAAAATCAGTTCTACATTACTCCACTGAGTCAAAAGACAGTCCAGGGACATTGAAGATACTCTCCTAAGAGCAATGTTCTGATGCCATGACCAAAATCATAAACAGTGACGGCTAAAGGAAAATGTATACTATTTTTTCCTATTGCAGCCTTTTAATTCGAAAGCTGATAAAGCTCATGTGCAGAGCATTGAGGGTATGCCTCAACTTCCCTTTGTATTCCTGTAATCTAAATAAAAGGCAAAAAGAGAAAAATGAAACGTTTGTGACTTAAAACATAACAATATTTTGCTGTTATCTAATAATCCTTTGAGTTAAATAAAGCACAAGTATTCCCTTACAAAAGTATTAATAGTTTAAAATAAGGCATTAACTCAGAAAACCAATTAAAATGATTCCTAGAAAAGTATTCCTCTATGAAATGAAGCCAAATGTTTATCCGTTTATAAGTCTGAAATTTTTCTTTTGCCAGATATCCTTTAATGAATAACCTCAGACAACAGAAAACACATAGAGATCACCTGTTTTTAGAATGTACAAATTCAGAGTGAAATAAATAATTAAGAATAAGAATACCTTTTTTGAGCTAATCCATGCTCCCACAAATTTCTAGGAGCTGGGCTATAAAGACAAAAAGCCTAAGTGACAAAATTCCTACTTATAATATATTTAAATGGAGGGCAGAACAGGAACACTTATAAATGGATGAACATTTGAGTACAGAGCACCTTGAAGCCTTTCCATCCAGGACTGCTTTTTGGAATTCCATGAACTCAACCACAGCCATTGCACAGCGGAGTCCCTTTCACAATAAGCCCCTGTCTCACAACAGCTTTACAGACCCCCTGCTTTTATGAGTAAATCGAGTGATTACACAACCTTTAAAAGACTTGTAACCTCAAGGCATTATTTTAAGTCTACAAAAGACCTTTTAAATAGCTTAATATATTTTACTCTATATTTTTTTAAATGAGGGTAAAATCCTCCCTATGCACTTTTGGTGTTATTAAGTTTATGTTTTTATTGAATCAAGAAAGCACTATAAACTTAAAATAAGCAAAATAGGCTAAATATTATGCATCAATCTTGAAACATTCTTCTTTAATTTTTCACTCCAGTTTGTGTGTTTTTGTTCTTTACCCGATTACCTAGCCTGGTGACAAGACATTTCCCTTCTTTTCCTCTTGCTCCAATATACAGACAATACATACCGGGTGGGGCGAAAGTAGGTTTGCAGTTGTTTGTACGAAAAATAATAAAATAATTAATAAATAATAATATGAGAATCAACTCTGTTTTGCAGTCTCACAACTGTAAACCTACTTTTGCCCACCCCTGTATCATTATGAAGCTTATATTATGAAGCTTATATCTCTAAAATTATGTCTATTTCATCACCTAGGAGAGTGCTACTGTCAAGGAAAAGGAGAAAAAAAAAAGAAAGTGCAAAAAGTATGTAAAACTGATATACCAAATAATAATTATGATATTCTAATCATTTAAATAATGGATCCTTTAAGAACTATCTCAAATGCAAAACTAAAACAAAATCAAAAGCATAACAAGATACATTAATTAATGTGGTATTTGCATTCTAGAAGTAAAAGAGCTAATAGATAAAAATAACAGCTTCACACAGTGGTAAGTCTTTTGAAAAATGTTACAGTTTAGGTAATAGATAGGGGGAGATGGTCCTGAGCTCAGGAAAGATATCAGAGTATGGATGGTATTGAAAGCCACAGGATTCATTGTGGTTATCTAGAGAGTGGGTATAGAGGAGCAGAGAGCTAAGACCTGTACCCTAGAGCACCCCAACATCTATAGCATAGGGTATGGGAAAGGAAAGCACAGAGATGACTGAGGAAGAGGACCACCAGGAAACGAAGGGTGTGTTTTCCTTTAAAGTTAGTGTTGAGGGAGGTGAGGAATAAGGTCTGACCAATGAATGCGGCAACATGAAGACTGCTGGTAATATTCATAAAGGCAAGTAAAGTAGAGGGGCAAGGATGAAAGTCTACCTGAGATGAGGTGAGGTAGTGGAGAAAAAATCATGGTGAGGAAGTGACGATGAGGCATCTCTTACAATGAGTTTCACTGTCAAGCGTGTTATGAGGTGATGCAGAGCAATGCAATGAGTGGAGGGACATGATGGGATCAGCAGAGGCTTTCTAAAGAGCATATTTAT
The DNA here is from genome assembly GCA_030848825.1 of Tadarida brasiliensis. Lineage (NCBI taxonomy): Eukaryota > Metazoa > Chordata > Mammalia > Chiroptera > Molossidae > Tadarida > Tadarida brasiliensis. The sequence goes on from CM061261.1 coordinate 81,552,810, forward strand.
TAGATCACATTTGTATGCTGATCATTAGGAAAGCCTATGATGCAGGGTAAAGAAGAAACTCAATGAGGAAAAGGCATTTAATCTATAAGGGAAGGCTTAGGCTTAGGTTGGAGAAGGAGAAATTAGATATATGTTTATCCTTGAGGCACACATCAATATATGGTAAGAAAGGGTTTTATCATAAGAGTAGGTAATACTTGAAGGTATTCCACTACATTTTATTAAAATCAATATAGATTTATATCACATCAGCTGTCCCTGAGCCAAAGATTCTCAATTGGCAATTTCAATCAAGAAAATCATGAATTTACATCATGACATTTTCTTGTTATTTAAATTCTCCAAAATTATAGACTAAACAAGATAATAATGTAAACACATAAAATATATGAACACATATTAATAGAGTGAGAAATACATATATATTTTTTCAGTTATTCTATTATCCAAGTGTAATACAATTTCCATTAAAAATCGAACTCTGAACAAGTCTACATATATTAGAAGAAAAAAGATAATTCATATCTAAACCAGAACTGCATTCTTAGAAATTTCCCATATAAATGTGTTCCTCCTACTATAATAGCTTTTCTACTATGTGGTGAGGAAGATATGATTTTAAAATCACTGACCAATACACTCCTAACTTATGCCAACAAACACCAACATCTTTTAAACTCATCTGTAGTATGAAAAAGAAAGCCCCTGCCTTCTGTTGGATGTTTTGTATGCTTAAAACTAGAGATTTCTTAAACCTTGACAACACAAGCAGAACACTAATAGCAGCTAGAAATGCAGCAATATTTTGCAACCAGTTTTTAATAGGAAATGTCAGAGAAAGCAAGAAAATATTTTTATTCTCCTATCTATCGATGTAGGCACAAAACTATACAGTCACAGAAAATTAATGTGAACTCATTACAGGAATAATAAATTAATGTTGAATAAAATTGACCAGTTGCCTTCTATTTGTAACCTTTAATTTTCATCCACAATTACCCAAGTAATACATTTACTTGCAGTATAACAATACTTACAAAGACAAAAATCTACAAAGATAATTTTTAAAGATCTCTGAAAATATTAGACCTAAAGTGTTTAACTACCAAGTCTATTTTATCAACATATCTGGTTTTCTTTCTGTCAAAAACAATGGGGGTGATTCAGGAATCTTCAATGCACCAAGGAAAATAAGAGGTCACGATCTTTCTTCCCTGTACACTGAGTAAAGGAGCTCAAATTCCCAGCAAAAACCTATTACCCAGCAAAATAACTCTGGTAAAATTGTCTGTATACATCAATTGTTTTTAGTTACCACCTTGTCTTTTAGTAAAATAAAAACATCCAAATTACTCTTTTGATCATATTAAAACTCTTAATTTAGTCAGAAGAATGATGGCCCAAGAAACCAAAGCTAGAAAGCCAAAATACATTGATACAACACATTTTAAGTTCAGGGAGCAAAACATGGGCAAGCTTGGATTTTTATAACTAACATCTGTTTATAAATCAATGTATCACCCCAGTTTTGAACAAAGTACTTGCATACAAAAATTATAAAATGGATAGTATAACCTGAGTACACACAAAAAGTCTCCACAGAAACAGATAAAGAATTGACACAAGAGTAAGAGGTGGTTGTTTTAATAAATTCTGACTGGGGTGTTTGCTGTTGTTTCATTTTGTGTGTTTGTTTGTTCAGTTTGAAGGGCTTACCATCTTGCTGGCCATGAAGAGCCTGGGGACTCTGCATTCTTTCCTCAAGATTGGAGCTAAGATCAGAGTTCACAGCTGACATCCGTGTGGAATCGCTCATATCAAATTCATCACTTTCTATTGAACTTTCATCCTGAAAATGGTTTTAAAACACCATCAGGCATCATGAAATATAATACATGTAAATAGTGACCATTTTATCAGTAGGGTCAATTAGAGTTTAGCCAGTACTTTTACAGAACTCAGTGAAATATGTTACAAATTAATAGATAACTTGAAATAACAAATAATGGAATGATTTCTCCCTTTAAGGAATTTCAAGACTTGTGAAGATTCAAGCAATGTATCTAGGTACAGGCAGCTTTAAAAGGTAAAATAATATGTTTAGGGAGGATATAGTTGGGTATTTATCCTTAATTTTGAAAGAATGGATTTCTCTAATTAGCAAGAGACTTCCTAAAAGAGTTCATCACAAAACATAGCATAAAGAGAAACACATGGTTTGATTTTAAAAATGAATGACCTAATAAAATATTATAAACAAAAATCTTAGATTGCAATAAAAAAACAGAAACCTTAACCAAAAACGTATTCTTTGGCATACAGGATGGACTCTAGTAACAGACAAACTTCCATGGCCAGATTCAAAGTTCATGTTACTGGAGAGTAAAATAACCTTAGCACATCCTTTCCTTTCTTACAAGTTAATATAAATTGTACTTTGACCACAAAATGGAGTTCTAGGTAAAGTATGAAAAATATGTTTACCAAAAGCCAGTTTACCAAATATCTAAATTATCCAAAGGCTGGTTTGCCAAATGGCCAATTCATTATAACCTGTCCAATATTAAACTAAATCTAAAATATTTTGCAGTAGTCATTTCACTGAAGCTAACTACTTTTGGAGAACTGACTCTGGGACATATGGTGTACTTATATAGGCAGGAAGCCCTGAGAAACCTGTGTAAAATATTGTAAATATTTCATTGAAATCACTAGGTTTGACTTTTATTTGTAAATGTTTGGTATGAAAGCTTAACATTAATGTAATAATTAGCAGTGCTGCTATTGATGTTGTAAACACTGTTCTTTATATCTGTTCACTCACTTAGGTACCAGGATTTTACAGATTGAGAAATTGAGGGACAGAGCAGTTAAAATAATTTATCCCACTATTATATACCACAACTGGGATTCATAAGAAGTCACCCAGGCTTGAGAAAATAGTTTCTTGAAATAGAAAGTTACCTTGGCTTTATAAATGACACCTAGGTATTAGCAAAGAAGTTGCTATGATTAGGGGACAAGAATGTTCTAGTAGACTAACAAATTGGCATTCCAGCCCATAGGTCAGGTCAAGGTGAATTTGATGTTCTTCCTTTACCAATGGTTTGATCATGTCTGGGTATACTGAGTAGCACTAGCTCTTTATTAATTCAGCAAGAACATGCCACCTTGTGAGTCCTCTGGGCAATCAGCCACATAGACATCTCCTGGTGGCATATCCTCTTCTGGTACATTATGTTTTTTCCCATTCTAAAGCAGCTGAAATAAATACATATGTTCAAAAGACAAAAAATGTGCACATCAATTGCTGTCAATGTGTACCATATACATGTATATATATGCACACATAGCTAGATGATATAGATATCCATTATATACACTATAGTGCCCGTGATGTCAGTATTTTAGTGTACATTCTCTACAGCCAAGCTGCCTGGTTCAGATCCAAGCTCTGCCACTTATTAGATATATTACTTTAGGCAAGTTACCTAACCATTTGTGCCTCATTTCTTCATCTATAAAATAGAAATGATAATGGTATCAATCTCATAGTGCTATATAAAGATTGAGGGAGTATATTATTTGAAGTAGTCAGAATAATGTCAGATACACATAATAAGCACAAAACTGCTTGATACTGTTATGTAGAATATATAACAAATTCTACAGTATATAATAAGATTCATGTTTATCATATGAACACATACAAAAATAGATTTAAATATAATGGTAAAGATGAGCAACATGTATTTATAAAGTAGGTGCATATTCTATATAAACATTGTCTTTATAATAAGCATTAATTATGTATACTAAAATCTAGTAATTATGTATATATATAACCTAGTAAAATATTGTTTCCATGGTATGTGTGCATATACATACATATGTATATATAATACAACCAGCTGAGATATATGTGTGTGTACATGTGTAAAATGTATGTGTATGTGATAATGTATGTGTGTGTGTTTAAAGAAAAGCTAGATACAAAGAGCCAGGTCACAGTCTATTCCATAGAATGATTATATAAATTGTTATAGCAGATTATGAATAATCAATATACTTTTCATCACCACTAAATCACACTATTATCAGCATACTTTTTAATAAGTCTGGACAACAGATTAAAATGGTTATGCAATCAAATGTACCTGTTCTGTATTTTTAATTTTTAAAACTCACCATTTTAAGGCATTTATCATCCTAAGTGGCTAGTGATTATGATTATTTTAAATATTTTCCTCCATGATTTCCTGTGAAATACAATTTGCTTTTCACAATTTTACTACTTATTAGAATATGAATTATCAAATTGCTTATATTTACAAAGGCCTATAATGAAACCAAGTGCATGCATTCATTCTGTAAGTTCTATTCTATTCTAATTATTAACTGAATAAATTTTTATCTTTCAATAAAAGGTGGCAAAGTGTATAAAATATAATATTATGGGTTTTTATTATCAACATAGAGATAATGCTAATCGCTCTAGGAAAAATTACTGAATATTTCTAAAGGTGAAGAATCATAAAATTTGATTGATATGATAGTATTTTATTTTATTCATCTAAATGAGCTTCCTACAAATAATTTGACAGCTCTAACTAGTTTATGAGATTGGAAATTTTTTTTTTCATTTATGTAATGAATCATGGGAATAATTTTTCCATTCTTCAGGGATGGATTGACATTAAAATTTCTTAATTGTTGCTCATGACTTTAACCCAATGATTTTATTACTATTTATTTAATCATGTATATGTAGCCATCTGGTAATATGGAATCTGGTACTGCTATTGCACTAATACAGATCTTCTTACAGAGTGTACCATTAAAGTCTTTTGAATAAAACAATTTTATATAGTTTTGAAATTAAATCTGCTCAAATAAAGAAAACCAAACACTTCATTTGAATTTCATAGTTACTTCAACAGAGTAATTTAAAAAAATTTAACAATATTTCACCAAATAACACCATGTTTGAAGAATATTTTTTTCTTTTTTAATTAATTTATTTTTGTTACAGATGTTTCTCCTTTTTCCCTCATTGATGCCCTCCTCCCAATCTCATCCCCCCTGCCACAGTATTGTTGTCTATGTCCATTGGTTATGCATATATGTATATAAGTTCTTTGGTTTATCTCTTCCAAGAATAAATAGTTAACCATATTTCCTGTTCTACAGAAATTTCAAGGAGTGGAGAATTTATTAGTATGAGAAATTACTCCTAATATAGATAATCTAAATGTGTTTTATCGATTAGAGCTGTTAACTAGTTAATAAGGATTTATTAAGCCCATATTGTTAGAAGTCTTTTGGGCAATATATGCAGAGTACATATACAACTTGGTAACTTGGTCCTAGAGGGTAGTCAACAAATGTGCATTTTGTGTCTAATACGTGCCAACAAGCACATTGCAAGATTGTTACTGTACAAATTAAATAGAATAATTTGAAACATCAAATCACCTCTAATAAAAAGAATCACCACAAATTGTCTCTAGGAAATGTATAGAAGTAGACAAACAAATACATAGAATGGTCAGGTGAAATATAATTTTAAAATGTATGCAAGACTTGGATGGTAGAGAAATGATTACACTTGAAATACCTATTAAATTGACTTTTTTGATTTCCAGGCAAAATAGCCTTAGTACTAAAGGCTTGGATACTTTCCTTGGATACTCACCCATTTGGGATACTTCACCCTGACGTTTCTAGCACTTTACCAAGGCTAGCTCAATGGAGGTTATTTAAAGAAAATGAACCTTCTTGGGAATGAACAAATTCCCACACAGCACTAAGGTTAAGATGTGTTAAGACAGGGAATCCCTATGGTTTCTGTCTGTGCAATCCTGGTGACATTCCTTTTATTAAAAAATAAATTACCATCTTCAAAATGCCATCATGCTTAATAAGACAGCCACAGTTATCAAACGTCATTCCGCCTTGTGATAACAAACATGGGTATTTCCCTTTTACCTCATCTTGCTGTGAGTTCAGCAGCTGCAGTTTCATGTGCTTCATGTAGGCCATGGTAATTGGCATGTTGTAGTCAATCATGCTGGTCACCAAAGTGGGGGGCTTTCCATTATCTGTAATAAAACATTTTTAATGGGTAATGAAAGTGGTACTGCGTTCTACCTGTAATTTCAGAGTGATTCAATTTGTTCAAATTGAAATAAGAGTCTAGATAACAAATGTTTAGGAGATTGCAAGCATTAGAGATAGATTGTAGAAAAAAATAACTGGTAAGTTTCTACAAAGCTGTATTGAGACATATTAGCACTACAGATAATTCAGTTATTTCTAACTACAGGGGAGCTTTGATATCCTTGGTAACACTGAGTGAAGGCAATATAGTAATTAAACACAATTATTTGTACTTTTCTCTTTTGCTGCAAACTTACTTTATGTATGTACTCTCTCTTTTTTTTTCTTTGCCAGTCTACTTTCTCATCCTCCAACACACGGCAATAAACTAGCCTAAATGTATCTTTGAGGTTAATTTAATCTCTGAGAGACTTTTATAGATTAGGAAAATAATCTAGATAATTTTTAAGGAAAGCTAAAGCCAAATTACAGTTTGTATGTAAAGTTTTTCAGTGAAGAAACTCTATATTATTCATCACTTTAAGAAATAACTGACATATTTAAAAGGACACAAAAGGACCATCAATTTCCTCGCTGAATATATCTAAAATACCACAAAGTACACACAATAAATGAAAACGAAAATATTATTTTAGGAAAAAATTATTTTTCACAGTCAAAACTGTCTTTCTTCTGAGAATGGGCACTGAACTACTTGGTAAGTGAATATCCAAAGTTCACTGCCTCCTACTTGAATAAATGAGATGATCTGACTTGTTGAACTGTTTCAGTCTACCACATTTTTATTAAAATGTGAGAGATAAATTGCCATTATGAATAAAATTACTTTGACTCTCACTATTTGACACCGTGGCTACCTTTATGATCTGTTCCGTCTGGGTTTAAATGCATTCTTTTCTGGCACTCTGAGCAGCTCATTAGAAATCGTGTCACCGCTTCTCTTGGTAGGAAGGCATAGCTTTCTGAAATCTGCAATGATTCACAAAATAGGAGTGTTATTATATAAGCTGACTGAGCGTGATTCAACAGAAATGATCATTGTATTTCCAAATAAGACGCATTATTCCATAATGGCAGGAAGCACAATGAAAGCATGCACTGCGTACCATGCATCATTTCAAGAAATATCTATCCAACTTGACTGCATGTCTCTTAATAAGAGTTAATAATGTGACGTGGAGAAAAATATCAACCACATCTGAATAAATATCTGTGTATATTTCTGCATTTCTTTTAGTAAGAATAATCACAGTGTACAGATATTATTGTGAATGTGATTTTCCTTATTAAAAATTGTCAATAGTGTTTTTAAAGCTTACTGTTAGTGTCATCAAAATTTTACCCAATTTCACATACATATTTTAAAATTTTGCCCCAAGTAGAAACAATAAACTTTGGGTATTGCATTAAGCATTTCTTCATTATTGCTTTTCAAAATATTTTAAGTGAAAATAAAGGAGAATTCTAACCATACTCATATATATATTTACTGCAGTGAATCATCCCCTCCACAGAAAATGACACACTTGGAAATGCATTTGGCCACCTATTTTGTTACTTCATATCAGTTTTTTTTAATCATTTATGTCCATAATAGCTCACATTGATTGCCAGAGCAAGCTTTCCCCATGCCCTATACAGAGCTTCTATTTTCAGAACCATGATTTAGAGCCAAGTTAGAAATCAATACTCTTGTCATTATGTTTTTAAATATTAACTTTCAAAAACCAAGCTATTTCTCTCATCCAAGCAAATAATTTCTGAGGTGAAACTGATAGATTGTTCAATATCCCTAAATAAAAGTTAACACTAACTCTGTGCTACTAAGAAGTCTGATACAAGGTACTAGTTTTCCACCAGAGCACTAACACTGGAACATGAAATATGAGATAACCAGAGGAATAAATAAGTTGTAAATTAGATATAAATGCCACAGACGATTTCTCAGTTGCATAATTACTGTTGTGAACACTAATATATTTTAAGTTTGTAGAAAGGAAGAAAATATGCACCTCATGCATAATTAAATACAAATCTACACCAATTCCATTAATGGTGATGAGGTTAACTGCTGCTTATCCATGCTGTAGAAGCACAGCATGGAGGAAATCCTACATATTAAGATCTGGAATTATAAAGCATATTTTTCTTGAATTTAATATTAAAATCAGTTTGTGCCACTTAGCCTATCCCATTGACTCTCAGGAAAAGGAGGCATGAGAACACCAAAGGGAAGGAACAAGTCTATAATTAAAATCTACCACGGATGACCCATGTATAGGTAATTAAATGTCAACTTTACTAGGATGTGAAGTATGAAACTCTGATTTTTAATAAAACTATCATTTGCCAATTAAGATGACCAGCTTTTTAAAAAATACTTCTTCATACTATACAAAGAAATGTTGAAGCAAAATAAGAAAAATTTGAAAGTATTTCATAAAACTATTTCATATTAGCTATTAAATAAGAAAAATATATACAATTTAAATTCTCATTTACTTTCCTTTATGTTCTCTTTCTCTACACACACACACACACACACACACACACACACACACACAAGAATTTGATTCCTATCCATCTATTTTGCAGAGGGAACTAGCACCTTTGCCTGGTTTATCCAATTAGAGATCATTTTTTTTTACTCTCTGGAAGTCTATTTTACAATAATTCATAAGCTAAAAAAGAAGTTTATGATGCATGCCCAGTCTTTATACTTTATTTTTTTAAACTCATATGTTGTTATTATCCATTGGAACTAATGGAGGTGACCAGTAAATTCATTAACAAATAAGATTTAAGAAGAATGCTGCATTGATTTTCATAGAGGATTTCTATTAAATCTTTTCTCTCCTTACATACAAGAGAAATCTTCCACTGAAAGAAAGACAGGCCAGTGATGGAGTTGATAGACGCTCCATTGACTTCCATGGTCCTGATATTCTCCACAATCGGCCCTTTTTCCATAACTAATAAAGCTCTTGTGTAGGAACCCCTTCGGGACAGATTTATGATTGGCCAAAATCAATTGTACTGTTTGTCCTAGCTCTACTTAGCTCCAAATCTATTTGTCTTGGAACCATTATTAATCACATTATATTTCTTTTATAGTTTTACTCTGAGAAACAAGTACCTGTAATGTTCACAAATATGTTTGTGTTCATGTGCACCTGTGTGCATGAAATAATGTAAGGTCCCACTTTGTGTCTCAGAAAAGATTTTTAGCGAGTATTTTGTCACATTATTCTCTGTGGTGGTATTCTTCACAATGTTTGGCATGCTACTATCTGCTACACAAGTGGATACGGGCTCTCAGGTGAGTGTAGTTTTCTTGGTGTTCAGAAGCCATTTTAGGGAGAGACCCAAGGAGGCTTCTCACTGTCCTCAGATTTTTTTCTTCCCTACCTCATGCTCACTGGGGCCCACAGAGTCTTCTTAGGTACAGGGAGGAGAAATCCTCCAAACAGACTCTTAGACTCACACTGATTTCTGAAACAATATTTCTCCTGCATGGAGGTGAAGAGGGAAAACCATTCCTTTTTCCTTATCTAGAATCTTTCCTCCCAGATCTCTTTGAAATTAAAGAGTCCCAGGTGATCTTCATTGCTGGGTTCTCAGAATATTTTTAAAAATGAAAACAATGTCTTTAAAAATTCTTAAATTATGGTCATTAGAATAATTACATTTCAGAATTACAGCCATGTGATGAAACCCTGTCCTTTGATCCTATCAGTATCCTTCGGTAACCCCAGTCAGAGATAACACTGAAACTGTACATGTCAAGGCTCTTTTGAACTTGAAGCCTGGGCTAAATGCCCCTATGGCCTTTGCTCCAAAGAAAGACCCTGTTTCCATGAATGTTTGAAATACTAAATCAACTTTACATAGATGTTCATAAACAGTGATAAAACTCAGAGACATGTTCTTCTAGGTTGTTCATTCATTAAAGTCCTAACATCCCTCATGCCATATGAAAAAGAAGTTGCAAGTAAAACCTAGCAGTAAGAGACAGAATGGAAAAATATTTTGATTCAGAGACTTGAGATACCGATCTACTAATGTCATAATTAATTATATATAATGCTATATTCATTCATAAATGTCTCTTTCGTTGACCCACTTTTCAAATCTAATCCCTTCTCTGTTTCTAGGATAGAAACAAGACTTTGAATATACAGTACAGACATTTCCTAGAAAACGGGTGAGTACAATACTTCACTTGAAAATGTATTCTTAGAAATACCTTTATATTTAGGAGAGAGAGTACTTCCCTAGAATGTGTTTATAAACACAGAAAAAATGCATACTATTAATAACAGGAAGGAAAAGATAACATGAATTGATATTAGTCTTGCTTCCTCGGAAGTAAACACTAGAAAGACAGCTGCTATGTGATAAGCCACATATATTGCTTATCACAGAAGTAAACATACAAAGGAAGGACTAGAACATAGCCATGATGAATCATATACAGTAACGACCTTAACATATTTATCAGGTAAGTAATTTGAGGTATCTCTTTATTAGAAATGTTATTTTCCATACATCTACACTTGTTTCCTTACATGTCTATAATGCTTTATACTTTTCACTGGGTTTTACATCCATTACTGTAAATAGTGGAGGAAACAGATTTTTTGGTAATGCTATGATAAGTTGACTGATATGAAGAGATTAAATGAATTGCCATTGTTGGACAGTAGAGGGCAAAGCAAAGAGCTGAAACTGAATCCCGGCTCTCCCAAATCCTGGTTTATTTCTATAAATTGAATGGACCACAGTGGGCTTGTCCAACAGACAGTTTAGACAAATGCTTAGGGTCCTTGGAAAGCAGGAACATCAAATTCGATATTTAAAAACTTTATATTTCAAAAAACCCCAGAGTATCAAGTATTATCATAGGACAAAGTCAGCACTTGAGAAACTTCCTTACCCTTGAGTTATGGCCGAAGACCCATTGTTGTTCTTTAACTTTGAATCCGCTATGGTTGAGGGCGGGGCTGCTGTGGCACAGCATGACTTGTCCATTACCTGCCACTTCTAAGGACCTGAACTAGTCTGTGTGGTCAGCGTCCCTATTGTTTTCAATGAAAATATTAAATTCCGAGTCCATTAAGGCTGGAATTCATCAGTGATGCAGAAAATAATAAATTATATATAATATAAATTATAAGTAGAAATGATCTCTCCCATCAAAAAATACGGTAATACTTCTACATAAAAACACTGCACTATAGCATCTGGTGATGGACTAAGCAATAAAGTTGGCCTCTGGAGCAAAGATAGTGTAACATTAGTAATCTAATGATAAACGGATCCACCTGGAGAAGAACTAAGGCTCAAGTCGCATAAAGGGCTCAGCTATTGATACTCCACTTATGAGTTAAAATTTTATTTATATTTAAAACACATTTCTGAAGTTTACTGACAAATATTCTAATAGAAAAGAGGATAGGCATTTTACCTCGCCCATGTCCTTGGCTTTGTGAAGAAAGAACAGATAGTACTTTTGAAAAACACTATAACTATAAAGCCAAATTCTGGCTGTTCTCAAGGACCCTTCCCCTTCCCCTCAACTCAGCTCAGTTAAGGTAAAAATGGCAGTTATCCAAAAAAAAAAAAAATGAAATTAAAATAAAAATGAATATCAGAGTTTTATCTTCAGAAGTAAGTCCCTTTCTTACTTGTATCTGAGCACATGAAGTAATTTGAAGTTATAAAAATTAACGAACTGAGTTAATGAAAACAATGTAATAAATGGTCGCTTCGCTGTACTTCAGACTGTGTCTCGCAGTTACACGATGGAAGTTTACCTCGTTAATCCAAGCCATAAAGTTTTGTAAATTGAGAGCAAAATTAATGACAGAAAATTTTATTTTATTTTCTATTTATTTTTTTAATCCTCACTTGAGGATATTTTTCTATTTATCTTCAGATAGAGCAGGAAGGAGAGAGAGAGGAAGAGAGAGAGAGGAGAAATACTAATGTTTGAGAGACGCATGGATTGGTTGCCTCCTGCAACCTAGGTACATGCCCTTGGCTGGGATCAAACCTGGGACTCTTTGATCCACAGGCTGACATTCTAACCATTGAGCCAAAGCAGCCAGGGCAATGACAGAAAACTTTAAAGCAGAATTATATGCACTATGTCTCTCTTCCTCAGTCCCAAGCATCCTTCCTCCCTAATTTTAACTGTTTCATTTCTGAACATTTCTAATAGAAAGGCTCTCTACCTTTACTAGGCTTGTACATAAACCTGCAAGTCCCTGGTTCCTGAAATGGCAGAGAACTGATAATTCTCGAAATTAAGATTCCCATTCACTCTATGATAACTATTATTCGCTTTGGCTGGTTTACACAAAAGGAAATGTTTCTGAAACGTTATATGTGGGTTTAAAGTTTTCCATTGACTGCTTACTAAGTGGATTATGCTAAGTAAGAATTTTACATGGATTTTACCATTTAACCCTTAAAAAATCCCAGGAATAGATTACTGTCATCTCTGTTTAACAAACGAGAAAACAAAGCTTAAAAGAGGTGCTGTAATTTGTCAACCTAGTAGGAGAGAGAGGACTCACGTGATAATCTGGTTTCAGAGCCTATCCCTTTAATCACTACATTTTATAGCCTTTCCTGGTCATCAGTACTAAAAAAAAAAGAGAGAAAGAGAGAGACTGTCTCATCCATAAAGAGTTGCAACATTAACCCCACAGAATAGGTTAATTATGATAAAATTTTTTCAAATGCTCCCTGGTGTGAGGTTCTTTATAAGACGCTCTAACCAGTTTGAGGTGACCCTCTGAATACAAGGGGCAGCCAAGCGCTCTGTACCTTGTCTCAGGTTACAAAGTCCCACAGGAAGCACATCAAACTGCACAGTAACAATGCCGCATTCCACCTGGAGGAAATGAACATGCCATCTGCCCTGTTCCAGCAGAACCGACAGCTGAAGTCAGTGGTTTTCAAGCGCTGTGCCTCGGCACACTGGTGTGCCGCAAGAACTTTTCTTTCTTTATTGATTTTAACCAAAGAGACAGAGGAAGGGAGAGGAAGAGAGAGACAGAAACATTGATGAGAGAGAACATCGATTGGCCGCCTCCTGCATGCTCCCTGCTGGGGATCGAGCCCACAACCTGGGCATGTGCCCTGACCGGGAATCGAACCGGTGACCTCTTGGTGCATGGGTTGACGCTCAACCACTAAGCCACACCAGCAGGGACCCCGCAAGAATTTTTAAAACATGCAGTACCTGACTATTTAGTCAGGGACAAGAATGTCCCTTAGATTGTACAATTAAAAAAAATTTTTTTTTAATGACAGCCAACACAATAGCCGTCTAGTGTGTATGAATCAAAATTATACCTATTTTTTGGTCAGATAGGCAAAATATATATATTTTTTGTGGTGCCGCAGAGTTTTAGTAATTAGTCCATTGTGCCATGATATGAAAAAGGCTGAGAATCGCTGAAGTAGCCTATTTCTAATTGTTAAAAGCAATTCACCAGTAGAGAAGTCACCCTTGGGATAAGATTTGTATCTGATGCATGAGCTGAAATAGGGACACCACATGACACGTGAATCAGGAGCGGAAGCGATCGCTTTATAAAGCAGAACAAAACACAAAGCTAAATTCAAAAGATTTATCAATGTTACTAAATGCCAGTAATCTGGAAAGGTCGTGGGCAAGTGTTGAATTTTAGCATCAGTCCCATTGCTCCACAGAGTGACGCCCTGGCACAGTCCACTCCATTTCATATACCAAGCTTTAGGGCAAAGTAAAATGGGCATAATCACAATATTTTAAAAAACTACCTTTTCCACCTTTGCTTTATAACATTAATTTAGAGAATAGCAATAATACCTTTGTTTTACTGGAATAATAACATTAAAACTATGCTTTTTTGCCAAATACCATGCAGTACCTTCATGGAAAAATTTGTTCTTGAGGTCAAACATTTGACATTTTCTCTAATGAACACTCTTGGGATTACGAATAAAGAACAAATTACAAATAATTGCCTTGTGAAATTTGTTTATCCTACCATATTGATTAAGATTTTTTAATATTTAATATTGTGATATTCTATCTCAAACCACCTGTAATGCACAAATTGGATAATGAAACTATAGAAATTTTATTCTTCAAAACTAATAAAATTGAAATATTCTTCAACAGAGCCTATACATCCAAATGCTATTAAAGACTCCCAAAAGTCCTGATTCATAAAGATAGAACATAGTCCAGAGATGCCCCTATCTGAGGAAGTCAAGTCTTGGTTCTGGGCAACATCTCCAATTCAACAAGGACCACTCTGCCTTTATCTGGTTTACACATTGTAAATCTTTACATACATTTGAAAGGAGGGCATTAGGATAAGCACACACACACAGAGTTTGCAAATGCTATAACATTTGGCCCAGGCATTTTTTAGATGTGTTACAAAACTGAAATGTCCATCTAGTGGTTTGCTCTATATTTATGTGGGTCCTCTTTGACCCATTTCATGCATGAAGTAAGATGAGTAGTGAACATCTTCTACAGAGGTAATTATTAATTTGTGGAGGCGCACATGAAACAATCTTGTAAATATGAAGACATTTTTCAACTGAACACTTATTTACTCAACAAATATCTATTGAACACAAAGACATTGTAATTATCTCTGAATTCTGCTAGATATGGTTCTATGCCACTAATGTGCTTGGATATATGAATTATTGGAATCACCTTTTGGTAATTGGTTAATTTTGAAGTCATTCAGGAAAATACTTTTATCCAGACAACATAAATAAAAATACTCTTTGGTAAAAAGTATATTCATAATAATACTAAATTAGACAAAAAGTCAGACACATTTGGCTTGTGTAATCAAATTTGCATTCACTCTGGACCTCAACAATTTTTGCTCCAGAATCCTAACTACTATTTCAGAAAGACTTTGTGCTATGTTTTATGTCAGATCTATAAACATCTGCTAAATAACCAACTAAATTTCTGTTCCTTAATAATGTCTCTAATATCAAAACCAGGATGCTGCTAGATTTGCACGTAAAGCCCAAATTCACCGCTGCTCCCTGGCAGAGGATTTTCATGTTTTGTTTGGGTTCCTATCAACCCTGCGGCATTGATGTTTTGCCATGACTCTGGTACTGTTATCATTTACTCCAGTATGCTATTTTCAGTTCCTGTTACTGCCCACCATTTCTTTCCCTTCTCCCTTTTCTGATCATCTTCTGCATTCAATCTTCACACCCACTCTTCAGCTCCCCTGGCCTAGTTAGGAATATTTTGGATTGCTTTTTAAATAGGTTTAAGGTTGCTAGATAAGATACAGCACGCACAATTAAATGTGAAGTCCAGTTAAGCATGCAATATTGGGACTAACATGGTAGAAATTATTGTTTATCTGAAGTTCAAATACAACTGGGCATCTTGCATCTTGTTAAATCTGGCCACTTTACAGTGTACATTTATCTAATATGAATGAAAGTATGGATTAGAGCCTGAAGATAATTTAATATTGAAACAAGTTGATATGTTAGGAGAACTTGAGAATATACCAAGAGCAGAAGTGAAAAGCAGGTAAGTGAATGTGATCTGGGGGCAATCTGCAGGCGATCTGAAATCACATGGCCCAATTTAAGCAATGTTTTCCAACTTTTTAAACCAGCAACAATGGTATAAATACATTTTACATCATAAGCTAGAAAATATACACATTTATATAATATTCATTTTTAGTCTCTTCTATTTCACTTTTTAAAAGTGATCACAGCCCTGGCCAGTTTGGCTAAGTGGTTAGAATGTCGGCCGGTGGACCAAAGATTTGCGGGTTCAATCCCGGTCAAGGGCACATACCTTGATTGCAGTTAGGTCTATCTGAAGATATATGAAAAAATATCCTCCGATGAGGATTAAAAAAAAACACAAAAAAGTGATCACAACCCACTAAACTGACTTGACAACCCACTAATGGTTGATGATATGCAATGTAAAAATCACTGGTTGAAAGCAGAGGATGCAGCCCAACAATCCAAATATATTTGCTATGGTGTTGAGAGAAGATGGTCACTCTGTGGCTGAGTTTAAAATGAAGGCTGGGAAATCCAAAGGAGGTCTAAAGCAGGCACAACTATTTTTAGACAGTTCAGGACATATTTTAGACAGCCAAAGGCAATTTGGAAACTTGAGGCAAATGCACCGAATGCAGGGTGGGAGGAATGAAAAGAGAATGTGGTGCCGTGACAAAGGTCAGTATCCTGCAGGGACAGAGAAATGGTACCAGTGTGAGGCCAAAGGCAGACAGTCAGTTTGGGAAAAGGCACAGAAACCCACTCCATGATAAAAAGAAACCAGAGGAGGAAAGCAGAGAGGTAATGGCATTCCAGGGTATCATCAGATGCATTTGATGTGACATCACTATCCATTAGTAGATCAGTGTGTAGGCAAACAAGAAGTAGAATGTGATGTATGTTCATTATAAATAATCACATTTTATTGGAAATAGTTTTTGCTTCATTGATTTCACTTCAAATGTAGCTGCATTGCTTTGCAAAAAAAAAAAAAAGAACTTTATTTTCTTTTGTTTCATATAATAAAGATAAAATGATTGTTAACATTTTTAATTTGGAGCTGTATTTTGCTATAATTAAAACAGTCATTACCCTGGCCGGTTTGGCTCAGTGGTTAGAGTGTCGGCCCTCAGACCAAAGAGTCGCAGGGTTGACTCGCGCCAAGGGCACGTACCTCAGTTGGGGTTACTCCCTGGCCCTGGTCCGGGTCGTGTGGAAGGCAACCAATCGAAGTGTCTCTCTCAAATCGATGCTTCTCTCTCTCTCCCCACACCCTTCTCCCTCCCTTCCATTCTATCTAAAGATAAATGGAAAAAATATCCTCAGGTGAGGATTCAAAAACAACAAAAAAAAAACAAACAAAAAAAAAAACAGTCATCAATTGAGCAAATGAGACAATATCAAAAAGAGTCAAAGTCGAGTTATATCTCTAAAGTTGTAGGTGCTATTTTTGTTTCACTTCTTATGTTAGAATATTAGCTGTTCAGGAACATACTGTCATAACAGAGAATTCTTATGTTAGATGAAAAAAAAAAGGCAGATGGGCACTGAAAAAGGCTTTCTCCATACATGTTTCCTAATAGTAAAATAAAGAGAATCCATAAAGATTACATGTAAATAAAATGACTCAGCAAAGCAAGTGCTTATACAATTACTTGCAGCATGAAAAGCTACATTGAAATATGTCACACGAGGGAAGTATGGGAAATGGACTTCTCTTGATTTTTTCCTGAAGAGTGTGTATGATATGATATATTAGTATTTTTGCTGGTGCATATGGGAGAACAAGCAGAGTTCAGCCTTCCTGGTCTCAAGTTCACTGGCACACTCAAGCTCTCCCTGGCTCCTGTTGCAAATCCCTCTGTTGAAGTTTCCTTTACTACTACACCCTGCTGGTCAGCGGGGAAGCCACACTTCTTTTGAAAGAGGTAGCCAAGAATACATTGTGGCAGTCACTCAAAGCAGGCAAGAATTAGCCAACTTAGGGGAAACGGAAGAAAATAGAGAAAGTTAGACTTCATTGCACACGGGAGTCCTGTAAATTGTACCACTCTCATGGATAGGCAAAGTACAGAGTGTGTGAGATGAAAATGGTGTGCAGAATTCATTGTCTGAATTCTTGAATGGCTCAACAACCAGCAGATGAGGAAAACATTTTTCTGAGATACTAAGTAGAGAAATTGGCCACATGGCTTCTTTTATAAAATGTCTCTCAACTTGGGGTGTTTACTGTGCACAAAAGGTGGAGATGGGGAGTAGGGATGTATTGTATCCCAGTAACTGGGGCTTGTGTTACTGAAACTTAACACTCAGGGGTTATGGAGATTAAATGCCTTGGAGTACTTGGCGCAAGGCCAACTGTCTGCCCCCAAATCCTATAGTACCTTACTGAGAAATATTGCCTTACACTACAGGGTGTAGCAAAAGTAGGTTTACAGTTGTAAGTACACGAAACACAGAATTTATTATCATATTTTATCTATTAATTATTGTATAACTTTCCATACAAACAACTCTAAACCTACTTTTGTCCCACCCTGTATACAAATAATTATACAACTAATGGAGTCATATAACAAAAGATATCATGTTTGCATGTCCTCCACTGAAGAGAAAAAGCACACCAAGAAAAATTGTTTGGTCCAAATCCCAATTTCCCAGAAGCAGCAGCTAAGTCACCACATCAGTTTTTTGGGGTTACCCCTCCTTTCCAATTGCTAGGATCAAGGAGCAAAGCCATGCTCAAATACGGTTGGGTGTTAATTTGATTGGAGAGGACACTCCCAGAAAAAAAGAAAGTGGAGGGGAGGATAAAAGTAGAACAGATAAAAAGATTTAAAAAATAGGTAAAGGGTGGTTTCTTTTTATATATCATGAAATGACTAAGACTGTTACCAGTAAAACTAGTAAATAATATCATTTCTGGGAAAGTCATGAATGAAGGCCTGGGTGGGTGGTATTCACAGATCAGTGAGGAGCACAGAAGACACAGAGAGACACAGATCGTTCAATGTCTAAATAACAGGAAAAAAGCTGTACACAACATGTCACCCCACAGACAACTTCATATATGTTTGAAGGGAGTATTATGTTAAAAACCGCATGTATGTTATTTCTGAGCTTCCAAACAAACCTCCTAATAACCCATGCTAAAATCATGCGCATAGAACTTTACTTATCAGGATTTAAACCCACATCTAGCTGACATCAGAGCAGGCACCATTTCCTACTACCTCATGCTAGTTCTTCCTATTACATTTTACCCAAATTAAACACATACATAGGTATTTATACAGGTGCATACATGCATATACTTTAGGAATTTGAAAAGATATTCTTTATTACACCACCACAGTACCCAGGAATACCTAAATCTCTGGATCTGAGTGGTATAGGTATCAAGTGAGCTGCATTGGCTCATTTTCACCACAAGGGTGCACTAAAGTAGCAATTTACTATGCTGGACATAAAGAGTTAATGCGGTTTCTCCAAGGTTAATGCCTTTCAAGGAATACATCTATTTACTGGGATATTATTGTTTAACATGAAAATTAGTAATGATAGGGTTTGTGACATAAGTTGATGATAAACTGGTTTGGGTGAGCTCTTACGTCTTTTGATGGTCTCCACTACCATATTCTGAGTATAAGCATTTTGCACTATTGCTCTTGCCCACCTGTGATCATTCTAACTACACCTATATAAGAAACACATAAACACATCAATTTTGATAAATGGCATTACACTATTATGTTTTAGGATTGTTATTTATTACTCGAATTGCCATGCCACTTATTTTCTTTCAGAGATGTTTTAGACATCTGACTTATTAGTTTGAATAATATTACTTTTAGTTATCAAAAACAGTGGGACTGCTCTAACATAAAAATAGATTTAATTAGTCTCACTAGATGTTGAGAAGAATTCTGAGAATTTTTACATGACAAGCTAGCAGAAACTAGTGCAAGTTAAAATATCCTATTGAACAGTAGAGATGATGAATCAATAGGTTTTGTTTTTTTTTTAAGGACAAAAATGATGCTAACTACAGTTTTAAGGTTAAGTGTTCTAGATCTGATAGAATAAAGATTTCCCTTTTTTTCTTTATTGATTTTTAGAGAGAGAGAGAAAGGGAGAGGGAGAGAGAGACAGAAACATCAATGAGAGAAAACATGGATTGGCCGCCTCCTGCATGCCCCCTACAGGGGATAGGCCCACAACCTGGACATGTGCCCTGACCGGGAATCAACCAGCGACATCTTGGCGCATGGGTCAATGCTCAACCGCTGAGCCACACCGGCCGGGCATAAAGATTTCCATTTTTAATTTTCAGATAGGAACATAGAAATTCTGCATGCTATATTATTTTTCTATAGTATATACCTAGACAGAAATATTCAATAAATATTGAAAACAAATTCTTTAAATAGAGCCAGTTTTAAATTTTTTCCTTAAAATTAATGCAATAGTATTAAAGCAAATGGGGAAAGCAAATAAAATAATTAAAATTCTCATAAACTTAATTTAGCAAGAGAGCGCCTAAGCACGGGGACGCTGGCCTTCTTTCCTGTTTTCCTTCAGCCCAGTCAAACCTTGGATAAAAGTTACACTGTGGACTTCTAAGGGAGAGTGACACCTACAGGATGCACACAGAAAATGCACAGGTTAGCACCATTCCTGTCTCCCACAGAGGCATGGGGCAAGCAGAGGAACTTCTATCTATGATATAATTAGGGCAGTGGTAGACCTTTGTTAATTGTCCTGCTTGTCCTTCTACCTGGAACATACGTAGTGATTGGATAAAGAAAGAGAAATAACAATATTCAAAAGTTTACCATATGTCAAGTTCGCACGTCTTAACTCATTTATTTTACCACATCTCATATACCATTATCTCCCTCTAGACAGAAAGAGAGAAAAAAAAAGTAAATAATTTGCCAAAAGTGACACAGACAGAAAGTGCTAGATTTGAAATCTGAAACTGAGTTGGTCTGGCTTCTAGCCTATTTTCTTTTAGCTATAGCACATACCCTCCACTCTGAATTAAATGAATGTAATTACTGGCAGCTATATATGTGAGTAATACGTGTAAGTTTACTGTATCACACTACAAGTTGCGTGTGTGTGTTTACACATACACATATATTTATGCAGACTATTCTCTCTATACAAACACGAACTTTCCCCATAATTTTCTGGATTTCCACAAGTTACTCTAATTTTCCATGTCTTATCAAGAAAGAGCCTTGAAACTTAATCCTTTAATGGGACCCTGACTTAAGAAATTTCTGAAAAGGTAGCTATGCTTAGCCTTTGATAGAATACAAGTGATAAAAGACACCCAGAGAATAGTGATACATTCCCTGGAGGTGGAGTTCAGGCAGAAGTTGAGAAGAATTAGACTGGAAGACAAAGCAACATCTCACATTAGTTTTTTTTTTTTTTACAATGCTCATCATTAATTCTGAAGTGACTCTCCCAATTGTAAATACCTGCATTCAATTTTCAGTATAAAAATATATTTTAAGTTCAAAAATATATAATTGAATGATCCACACCTCTTCTCCACTCTGTTAATGTAGACAATCAAGAGTTTACTCTAGCCAACTATGTTGAAGGAAACACATTCAATGGACCAATTACAGTTAATATGGAGACAATGACAAATACAGAAAAAGACCTAAGACACTAAACTTCAACAATGACTGAAAATAATAATTATGATAGCCTTCACATATTCCTAAAATGTGTCATTTTATGTGGATTTTTTTAAAAGCAACTCATGAGTAATAGAACATATACCCTCCAATTTTATCTACAGTCAGATCAAGTTGCAATAAAATTTAAGTTATATAATGCCTAGATATTTCAAGGAATGATATACTGCAGATAGGTAAAAACAAATAGCATTCAAAAGTTAATCCGATATTAAAGGACCACCATTTCCTGCAGAGTGAAAACATAGAAAGATTTGCAAAAAGGCAAAGTAAATAAAATGACCGCTAAATCTATTGATAATATTATTAAGACAATATGACACGCTTTAATGATTAGTTGTATAAGTATGGTTTCTTGGCCATGTAGGAAAAGGAAGAAAAAGAAGGTCAATAAATATAATCATGCATGCTCTATGAGCTAATGTGTTAGAAGTAGAAAAAAAAATCTTAAACTTAATGGAACCATTATAATTGCAATAGGTATCTAGCTAATTCTACTAATGACTAGCCAATTCCAGTATTAGTATTGAGAACTAAATTCTGACCCAACAGTCCAGGGACCTAATAGCACTAAACCATTCCATTTCAAATTGCATTTAGTTTTATGCTCCATTACTTGAACATTTATATTAATTTTTAATATTAGACTTAAGTTCATTTCAGAGTCAAGTGCACAGTTTTGCTGGAATTGCAGCAGTTTGTTTTTTTCTATGATAAGTTACTACTCCACAACATAGAAGTGTTTTCTAATTCGGATTCACTTTAGAGATACCCGAAGGTAAAAGGTTAGGCCAAAAGAACCTTCATGATATTAGGAAAAGGTGAAAACACTTTAGATGTAAAAATAAACAATAAAGTTGGGAAATATAAAGATCTTCAAATAGAATGTTCTCAAGAGGGAACAGATGATGTTTCAGATGCTGCTTATATTTTAAAAGTTGGTATGCCTACCGCAAAATGCAGAAAGTGTCTTCATAATGTTAATGCAAAATGATACATGTTAAAAACGTGTTTGCCAATATATGGGAAGTGTTTAGTATGCAACATGGGAATGGACCAGATTCTCTACATTTCATTTAAGAAAACAAAGGGTGAAGTATTTAGGTCTATGTTATTGACTCATGTTTCCACTTTAGTTAAAGATCTCTATCTAGTGCATTGGAAAGATTAAATCATTTTAAATTGCTTTTGGCACCTAATCAGATTTGGCTGCCACACTACTACAGACAATGAAACCACTTGTTTCTTGTTTGTTTTTCATTTAATACAATTATACTTGTGTCATGTCCACCTTACAAAATCCTATCAAGTTCAGGAAGCTATTTCATGAAAATAAACTATCATAAGAATACACAGTTAGTGATATTAGTAGATCGATATACAATTATTTTCCTATTACCATCCGAAGGTAAAACCCTGGCTTAGGAGACAGGTGAAATGAGTATGTTCAGTAATATTAGTCTACATTAAAAATATCCTAAAGAAGATAGTCATTGACATTAGTCATGATAAGAACATCTTCTGAGATATGTAAGTCAAAAGAAAGTTTATGTGGCAGAATTATGTAAGGAAACTTACAATAGTGCCTGCCCACAAACCATGCAATTTGGAAACAGCCAAGAAAACAAAACCATAGAGAAGGAGAGATAAATACAACATGTATTAGGGGTTATTATGCAACTACAAAGATTCAATATGACCCTGGAAATATAGCAAAAAATAGTTATGGAAAAGAAGCTATTTCTTATGCTCAGTAGCTAATTTTCAAACATATGTACCTGTATTTGAAACTTTGAGCATTTCACACATTTTTCTGTATCTGAAAAAAAAATGGATCCAGACTGATATTGTGTATCAATATAGCTGAAAACAGTTAATATAAAGGCAGCCAAAAGCAAAGTTCTATAAGAATTCTAAAAAAAGGATATTATTCTGATTGCTGATAAGTTACTTCTGAGGTATGCTTTGCTCATATTGGAAAAGAATAATTTACTGTTCAATTTTCCTAGAAAGGATGAAATATGTATATTAAGATGATTTCATAAACTTTTTAATTAAATAAAAAGCTAGATTACAGTGTCTAGATCAAGCTCTAAGTATAATTAGACACTTTAGAAATAATATATAATTCCATTTTGACTATACATTTCAATATCTAACAGCTTATTAAATCTGCTTTTCACATAATTTATGATATAAACATTATACATATCCATTTTAAAATGTACAAGGGTATTAAAGCTATAAAAACAACACACATCTTTTAATAATCTATTCTGTAAGAAATGTATACCCTTTGGTACAAATGTATTTATATAAGGAGACATTTAAAAAGTACATAACATTTTTATTCACATGATTTTAAGTATTAAATAAAAAATACCTAAACATACTAATATGATTTGAAGGAGAAGGAATGTTAAAACTGTGGTAGTAGTCAAAATTTCATATGTTCCAGTCAACAATTCATATATTATGATACAGTGAATAAATAACACAAATATAGCTTTCCATTTGTGAGCATTTGACTGGGACTACCACATAGTATGTATATTTAAAGAAAACAATATGAGAATCCTAGAGAAAGGCTTAAATTATTATATACAATAAACTTGGTGAATATACAACCAAAATAGAATCAGTAATAATTTAATTATACTTTAAATGTTGGGTATGACCATGAGATGGTCTAATTTATATTGAAGATAGAATATGTATAATTAATTAACCCATTTTTAATAAGCATTCACAATACCAAATTTCAAAATGCTTTCTTTCTTTCTTTCTTTCTTTCTTTCTTTCTTTCTTTCTTTCTTTCTTTCTTTCTTTCTTTCTTTCTTTCTTTTTTATATGTCTGTTTAACTTACTGCTTTGTAAGTTCTCTTCTGTCCAGCATGCTTCCGAATTTGTTCTCCATTTGGCCCTGTTTCCACATGCATCGAATAGATAATGTCAAAGAAATCTTCAACCACAGCTACCCGCCGCAAAGACAGCTTCTCATCTACCCCTACGCCATCCTGGAAACAAAAACAAACAAAAAGACAAAATTAGTAAAAAATGTGCATTTAACACAAAGTTAACACATAAAGTTAATTAAACAAAAACATTTTTATAAACTGAACCAAATCAGCTACATAGGAAATTCTAAAAAATCATAAATACATATCTCCTCAATTTATGTTATTTACACATAGAATTTTAAGAAACATGAAAAAAGTTATTTGACATAGTTAATTATGCTTACCTATAAATACCATCTTTTAATATTTTTTAATTGATTTTTTAGAGGGAGAGGAAGGGAGAGATAGAAACATGGGTGTGAGAGAGAAACACTGATCGGCTGCCTCCTGCACGCCCTCTACTGGGGATTGAGTCTGAAACCTGGGCATGTGCCCTGACCGGCACCTCTCAGTCCATAGGATGATGCTCAATCCCCTGAGCCACACCAGCTGAGCAAATACCATCTTTTTAAGGTTTTATAATGATTTGTTTATAGCTATCAGTATAATGTTCTTAAATTATTCTAATATATATTTAAGTCCCAGTAACATTTTTATTATAATAATTTCATTCTAGATATTGATTCATTCATCCAAATAATATTTATTGAGTTGCTGACTATGGGAAATTGTTATTAGAAAAATAAGAAGTATAGAATCTATAGCCTCAAATATTACATAATCTAGGAAAGAAATGTGCTATGATATCAGTATTAGACTTAGGACAGCATGTGTTAAAAGTTAAAAATGTGAGCTCAGAAATTATCTAGGTATGAACTTTGAATCCTCCAATCAGAAGTTGTGTATTTCATGCAAATCACTTAAACATCTCTAAATTTCAATTTTCTCAAATTTCAGTTTTCTGAACTGAAAAACAGAGATAACAGAGCTCACTTAACAGAATTGTAAGAAATAAATGAAATAATATATGTAAAGGATATAACGCAATTTTTGGTATATATAGTGAACACTCAACTAATGATGGCTCTTGTCATTTTGATGATCATGATTAAAATATAAACAAAATAGGAATTCTGATAACAAAGACATCCCCTCTTGCCCAAGCAGCTTCTTGAAAGAAATAGAAGGTAACATAGGTTCAAGCAGGATTTTCAAAAGCCATGGCAGTGGGAAGTGTAGCAAGGGGCCCAAAATTCCCATAGATGGTAGAAAAGAATAAGAAATAAGTTTGGAATGAGATGAGAATGAGATTTAATCTTACATCGCTGCAGCACGAGTTTCCTGCACAAGGGGGTGATTAATCTCAGCAAAATTATTATGCAGTCAGTGAGTCAAATGGCAAGATCCTCTTGGAACAGTAGTCCCAGCAGACTCAGCTCACTGCAGAACTGAAAGCAAGGAACATGGTGCTTTTTGTTTGCTTTATTTTTATTTTTTCTGATTTTCAATAGGCCTCAGAAGTAGCAGTACCTGAAGCAGCACACTGAAATAACTACACATAGGTGAAGTTGTACATAAGCCCAAATGGCCAGGCGTTTCACCTCTGTGAAATGTGAAGGGCTCCCTCACAAACTATCTGTGATGCATGTGGATCCTCAGTAGGCTTCAGACCCTTCTCACTTCTCTCCTTCAGCACCTGTTTCATCATTCTCGGCCGCATAGATAATGTCCCATCGTCCTGTGATGCCAGAGCAATATGTGGTCAGAGTACAGAGAAGCTGTGTGGGACATGGCAGTGAACAGCCTGGAAAGTTGTATCTTAGAGGACTGTGCTTGGGAAGCACCATTTCAGATTCCTACCCCTACCACCCCTGCCTAGTCACTACTCCTCAGAGAACATCCCCTTTTCCTAGGCTGGAAATCCAAATTCTAATTCTACCCACCAGCAAAACCATCCACAAGACTTTGTCTTCTTTTCTCCCAGTCATAAAATTTTTACAGTTTCCTCTCAGTTCCTTTGCTCATTAACCAGAAATATAGTAATTTTGTTTAGTTAGTACACTATGAGTAATGTAGAGCTCACAGCCTATTTATTCCTTCAACAAGGATTTCACAAAGACAAAGTATTGCCAAGCCCTCTGCTAAGTGCTGAAGTTATCAAGGTGTATGAGACAGGTAATCCAAGTCTTTGTAGAGTTTACAGTCTAGTACAGAAAATATAGAACACATCATTACTACAGTAGTATATTAATTTCCTGTGGCTTCTGGAGAACATAAATCCAAAATCAAGGTGTCCACAGTGCTGCTCTCCCTCTGGAAGCGCCAGGGGAAAATTCTTTCTTTGCCTCTTCCAGCTTCTGGTGGTTGCCAGCACTCCATTGGTTGAGGCCATATCACATTGCCTTCTCCTTTTTGATGTATCTCCCCTCTGTGTGTCTCTCTCTTATAAGATGGCTTTTAAGGACCAATCAGATTATCTAGGGTAATTCATCTCAACAGTCTTAATTATATCTACAAAGACTCTGGTTTTCCAAACACGGTAACATTTACAAATTCCAGGGATTAGGCTTAACACCTTGGAGTGGCCATTGTTCAACCAATGACAGATGATATGTGTTAGAGTACAGAAGGAACAAGCTGCGTTATGAGAGCAAATTTAGGAGATGCTGCAAAATCATTGGTTAACAGTCAACATTTTTTTCAAGAAATTGTAAGTTTAGTGCTTTTAGAGATAATATTGAAATCACATATATTGGGAAAGGGAAATCATCTATTACCCTTCTGTCATGTGGAGCAGCTTACTCACAACTGTGATTTAAGCTCAATTCACATCCACTCTCAAAAATGCCTTCATGGGTTGGACCTACAATGTAGATGAACCCAAAGTTCTTGATAAGAAAATGAATAATGAGGCTTTTCAGGAACTGGAAGAAACATATTCAACAAGCTTGGAGCTTAATGAACTCCACATACTATAAACACAAAGAAATTCACAAGTAGACATTTTATAGTGAAAGTGTTAAACACCAAAGACAATGGAAAATCTTGAAAGCATCAAGAGATACATGATTCATCATATGTAAGGAAATCCCAGTAAGACTAAAAGATGACTTCTCAAAAGAAATAATGAAAGCCAAATGATAGTGGCATGACATATGCAAAGTGCTAAACGTAAAAAAACCTGTTGAACAAGACTTTTATATCTAGAAAAACTAACTTTCAAAATTAAGGTGAATTAAAGATATCCCCAGATAAACAAAATAGAGAATTCAATGCTAGTTGACATGCTTTAAAATAAATGCTAAAGCCAGCCAGTGTGGTTCAGTGGATTGAGCATTGTCCCATGGACTGAGAGGTCCTGGTTTGATTCCCAGTCAGGGCACAAGCCTGGGCTGTGGGCTTGACCCCCAGTAGGGGGCGTGCAGGAGGCAGCCGATCGATGTCTCTCTCACATTGATATTTCTATCTCTCTCCTCTTTCCTCTTTCTCTAAAAAAAATCAACAAAAACATATTTAAAAAATAAAAATGAATAAATAAAATAAATGATAAGGAAAGTTTTCCAGTCTGAATGTAAGTGGTAAATGACATCAGACAGCATTCAAATCCACATGAAAATATCAAGAGCTCCAGTAAAGGTAAGTAAAGGTAAATAAATGAATTTATTTATCCTTTCTTGACTGGTTTAAAAGGCAATATGTAAGTACTTGTATAATGGAATAATAACATACAGAAATGTAATACACTTGACAATAACAGCACAAAAGAGGCAGAAACAAAGATGCACTGGAATTTGGGGTAAGGAAATAACACAAGATAATAATAAATCAGCAGGTAGAAAGGAAGAGAACAAAAAAAGGTTAAGAAGGTTAATATTAAAACTATATAAATACATGCTTTTGTACTGTCTTCTCAGGTCTTTGAAAGACATAGATTATATGGTAATAGTTACAACAATATTGTTGGATTTGTATCATATCTAGATATATGTGTAACAGTCATAAAATAAAAAGGTGAAGAAATAGAGCCATATAGGAGTATAATAGAACTATATAGATTATTATTGAGTAAGTATATATCTAAAGTACATTCTGATCATTTAAAGTATACATGGAAATCCTAGAGAAACAAAAAATTCAAAAAAATAATTTAAAATCACTAAAATATTGAAGATTTTATAAGGGAAAATATATTTAATAGAAAATAAGCCAATAAAGGAGGAATAGAGGGGGAAAAACATGAGATATACAAATAATAAAGCAAAATTGCCAATGTAAATCCAATCATATCAACGGTAATATTAAACAAGAATGAACTAAGCAACCTAACATAAAGCAAAGATCTTCACATTGGTTACAAATAACATCTTATATATGCTATCTAGAGGAGACACAATTTGGATTCATAGATGTAAATAGGTTGAATGAAAATGATGTATCATGCAATTAAGAACAATAACGACAAAAATAAATGAGCTGGAACAGCTGTATTAGTATTAGAGAACATAAACGTCAAACAAAAAACACTGAACATCCACATGCAAAACAATGAAACTAGACCAAATTCTTACACCATACACAAAAATTAACTGAAAATGAATTAAAAACTTGAATGTAAGACCTGAAATTATAAAACTCCTAGGAGAAAACATAGGCAGTAAGATCCTTGGCATCAGTCTTAGTGATGTCTTCATGGATCTAACTTTAAAGGCAAGAGCAACAAAAGGAAAAAATAAACAAATGGGATTATATCGAACTAAAAAACTTCACAGTGAAGGAAATCATCAGCAAAACTAAAAGGTAACCTACTGAGTACCAGGATACATTTGAAAATTCATATATCCAATCAGGGGTTAATATCCAAAATTATAAAGAATTCATAGAACTCAACAAAAAAAGAAAAATCTGATTAAAAGATCTGGTAGAAGATCTAAATAGATACTGTTCAAGAAAAAAAAATACAGATGTCCAACAGGTGCATGAAAAGTTGCTCAACATCACTAATCATCAGGGGAATGCAAATCAAAATCACAGTGAGGTATCACCTCACACCTGTTAGAATTGCTATTGTATAAAAGACAAGAAATAACAAGTGTCGGCAAGGATATGGAAAAAAGGAAACCCTTGTGCATTGTTGGTAGGAATGTAAATTAGCGCAGCAACTATGGGAAAAAGTATGGAGGTTCCCCCAAACTTTAAAAATAGAACTATAATATGATCCAACAATTCTATTTCTGGATATTTATCTGAAGAAAACTAAAGCACTAATTCAAAAAATATGCATTATTTACATTAGTCAGGATATGGAAATAGTCTAAGTGTCCATCAGTGAATGAATGAATAAAGAAGATGTATGCAATGGAATACTACTCAGCCATAAACAAGAATGAAATCTTGCCATTGTGACAACATGGATGGACCTTGAGGGTATTAAGCTAAGTGAAGTCAGTCAGACAGAGAAAGACAAATACTATATGATTTTACTTACATGTGGAATATAAAAAAAATAAAACGAACAAATAAAACAGAAACAACAAACTTCATAGGTACAGAGAACAGATTGGTGTTTGCCAGAGGGGAGGGGAGTTGAGAAGTGGATGAAATTGGTGAAAGGGAGGCACAAGAGGTACAAACTTCCAGCTATAAAATTAATGCCATGGGGATATAATGTACAACATGGTGACTTAGGTTAATAATGTTGTTTTGCATATTTGCAAGTTGCTAAACAAGTAAATTTTAAAAGTTCTCATCACAAGGGAAAAAATTGTAACTTTGTATGGTGACAGATGGTAAATAGACTGAGTGTGGTGGTCACTTTGCAATGTATATAAATGTTGAGTTATTATGTTGTACACCTGGAACTAATATAATGCTGTATGTCCTTTGTACTTCAATTAAATAAAAATTTTAAAAATACATTGGGTGAAGATTTTAGTTTCTGGAGAGAATTCTGTTTTGGGATATCTATGGTAAAAAACAGAGTCTAACTTCCAGTTTAAAATGAAAGCCAGGAAGGATACCACAAATAAATCAGATAATTTGAAGAATTTTTTGGAAGATATGAAGCTGATAATATTAACTAAATATAGAGTTAATAAAACCATACAATAAACTGTACATATTTAAAGTGTAAAAAAACAACAAAAAACAAATGTTAGTCATGATAAAGAAGGACATTTCATAATAATAAAAGGTTTGATTCACCTACAAGGCATAATAATTATAAACATATATACATCAAGAACAGAATTCCAAATGGTACACACACACACACACACACACACACACACACACACACACACGTTGGTAAAGCAAAAACAGGAGAAATAACAAAATCAACAGGAGCAATAAACAATTCAACAATAATAGTTGGAGACTTCAAAACTCTGCTTTCAAAAACAGAGCAAGAAAGTAAAAGATAAACAAGGGTAAGACAAGAACAAGTCTATAAAAAATAAAGTCAGACATACATAGAACACTCCACATAACAGTAAACAGAACATTCTCCATGATAAACCATATCCTAGGACATAAAACATGTCTCAATATTGTAAGGGATTGAAAAAATATGTTGTATCTGTTTTCTGATCAAAAGAGAATTAAATTATAAATTAATGACAGAAGGAAAAATTGGGAAACATATCAATATAAAGAAATTAAACACAATCCTAAAATCCAATGGGTCAGAGGAATCAAAAAGAAAATTAGAAAATACTTTGAGATGAATGGAAACAAACACAGCATACCAAAACCAGTACTTAGAGGAAATTTGTAACTGTAACTGCCTATTCTTAAAAAATTAGAAAGATCTCAAATTAGATATCTATCTTTCCACATTAAGTAACTAGAAAAGAGTAAACTAAAATCAAGCAGAAAGGAGGAAATATTTAAAAAGTAAAGAAAATAATTAAAGAGAATGGAATACAGTGGACAAAATCAGCAAAACCAAGGACAGTCTCTGAAAAAATGTTTTAAATGACAAAACTTTAGCTTTACTAATCAACATAAAGAGAGAGAAGAATCAAATTATTAAAATCAGGTATAGAAGGAGGAACATCACCACTGACCTTAAAAAAATACTATAAACAACTGTATGCTAACAAATTAGATAAGTATATAAAATGAACAATTCCTAGAAATATACAAATTACTGAAATTGACTGAAAAAATAGAAAATTTGAAAAGATCTGTCACAAGTGAAGTGACATATTTAGTTTTTGTTTTGTTTTTTAATTCCACAAAAAGAGCCTAGGCCCAGAGAGTTTCACTGGACCGAATATTTAAAGAATTAGAACAATCTATCACAAACTTCTAGAAAAACAGATGACAAAACACTTCTCTAATAATTCTATGAAGCCAGGATTATCAAAAGTAAGTAAATCACAAGGAAAATACACTACAGACCTACAGACCAATCTATTTTATGAAGACAGAAAAAAAAATCTTCAACAAAATACTAGCAAACAAAATCCAAGTGTAAATATATAATAATAATAATAATAATTATTATTATTATTATTATGTACCATAACCAAGTAGGATAATGCCAGGTATACAATATTGGTTTAATAAGAAAAGTATTAATGTAGTATATCTTATTAACAGAATAAAAAAAATAAAGCATATATCCTATTTCTGCACCTCAACAAATGCAGAAAAAGTATTTGACAAAGCCAACACACCTTTCTGACAAAAACTCTTAGTAAACTAGGAATAGAAAGGCATACCCTCCATATCTGATAAAGGGCATCTGTGAAAAACCCCACAATTAATATCTTATTTAATGGTGAAATACTGAATGTTTTTCCTTTAAAAATAGGAACAAGGTAAGAATGTCTGCTCTAGCCACTTTTATTTAGCACGGTACTAGAGGTTCTAGTCAGAGCAATTATACAACAAAAAGAAAGAAAAGGAACCTAGATTAAAAAGGAGAAAGGAAAACTACCTTTATTTGCAGATGACATGTTATTGTATATAGAAAATCCTAAGAAATCCACTAAAACAATTAGGACTAATCAATGAGTTCAGCAAGGTTAAAATTCAAAATCAACATACAAAAATATTGTATTTCTGTTCATTAGCAATAAAAAATCAAAAAATGAATTAAGAAAAATAATTTCACTTACAATTGCATCTAAAAGAATTGGAGGGTATTGGAGGGGGTGGAGTAATTGAGCAAAAAAATGTGATGATTCAGGGGGAGGTGGGTGGGTGGTGGTGGAAGAGGGTCTAAGGGGAATAAATGGTGATGGAAAAAATAAAATAAAATAATGAAAATAATAAAAAAATAAAAAAATAGCATACTAGTTAGAAATTTAACAAAGTTAAAGTTAACAAAAGAAGTGTAAGGCATACATTGACAGCTACAAAACAGTTACAGGAAATTTTAAATGATCTAAATAAACAGTAAGGCATCCTATGTTCATGGATTAGAAGGCATAATATTGTTAAGATAACAATACTCCAAAAAATGATTTACAGATTCAATGCAATCCCCATTAAAATCCTAGTTAGCTTTCTTTCTTTCTTTCTCTTTCTTTCTTTCTTTCTTTCTTTCTTTCTTTCTTTCTTTCTTTCTTTCTTTCAGATATTGACAAATTAAAATTCATGTGTAAATGTATGGTACTGAGAATAACCAAAATAATATTTTAAAGTAATAAACTTGAAAGTCACACTTTTTAATTTTAAAACTTATAATTCTAACAAAGAAAGCATGGTACTAGTATGTGAATAAATATATAGATCAATGGGATAGTGTTGATATTTTAGACATAAGCCCTTATTTCCAATTCATTTCTAATAGAAGTGTCAAAACAGTACAGTGGGGAAAGAATAATATTTTCAAAAAATAGTGCTGAGGCCCTGGCCAGTGTGGCTCAATTGGTCATCCCATGCACCAAGAGGTCCCTGGTATGATTCCATGTCAGAGCACATGCCCAGGTTGCTAGGTTGCTGGCTAGATCCCCAGAAGAGGGGTTGCAGGAGGCAGCCAATAAATGTTTCTATCTCTCATTGATGTGCCCCCTCTTCCTCTCTCTCTAAAATCACTGAAAACATTTAAAAATACATAGTTTTTAGACAACTGAATACCCACATACAAAAGACTGAAGTAGAATTCCTACTTCACACCATATATGAAAGATAAATCAAAATGGATCACAGATTGAAACATAGGAGCTAAAATTTAAAATTCTTACAAGAAAACATAGGAATAAATTTTTTTTTTTTTTTTTTGGCATTTATCTTCAGATAGAGTGGGAGGGACAGAGGAGAGAGAAACATCGATGTGTCTCTACATTGACTGGTTGCCACCCGCACAACCCCAACCAGGGCCAGGGACAAACTGCAATCAAACTGCAACAGAGATACGTGCCTTTAGCGGACACCGAACCCGGGTCTTTCTGGTCCACAGGCTGATGCTCTAACCACTGAGCAAAACTGGCCAGGGTTAGGAATAAACATTTTTAACCTTTTGTAAGGAAAGGTCTTCTTAGTTATGACACAAAAAGCAACAAAAAAGTTAATAAATTGAACAACCAAATATAAAAAATTTATGCTGCAAATGGTACCATCAAAAAGGTGAAATGAAAACCCACAGAAATGGGAGAAAATATTTAAAAGTTATAATATGGAACTTTCATCCAAAATATGTGAATACATTTACAACTCAATAATAATAAGACAAATAACACAATTAAAAATTGGTAACGAATTTGAATAGACATTGTTCTAGAGAATATGTTCAAATGGCAAATAAACACAAGAGAATATGCTCAACACCATTAGTAATCAGGAAAATGTAAATCAAAACATCAATGAGATACTACTTCACATTTACAAAAATTATTATAATAAAAATAATAAATTTTGTAAAAATCTGTAGGAATTAGAACCCTCATTCATTGCTGATTGAAATGCAAATGATGCAGTTGCTTTGGAAATAGTTGGCAGTAACTTGAAAATTAAACACAGACTTACTAGCTATCTTAGCAAGTCCACAACCATGTATATATTTAACAAATAAAAACATTCACACAAAATATATTGTACAAAATAGCAGCATATTAATAATAGCCAAAAAAGTAGAAACAATTCAAATGGCCCTGAACTGATTAATGTACAAACAAAACGTGGTATAAACATATAAAAGAATATTATTTTGCCATTTAAAAAGGGATTAACGTATTGAATCATGATATGCCATGTTTGAACCTTGAAGCTATTAAGGTAAGTAAAAGAAGCTAGACACCTAAAACCACATATTGTATGATTCCTTTTATATGAAATGTATAGAACAGAAAATTTTACATAAATGTAAATTATTGGTTTCTTAGAATTAGGGAGGAGGGGAAAATGGAAATTGACTGCTAATGAGTAAAAGTGTCTTTTACAAGTGATAAAAATGTTCTAAAATTAGATGATGATGGCCTTGACCAGTGTGGCACAGTTGGTTAGACTGTCGTCCCATGCACCGAAGGGTCATGGGTTCAGTTTCTGGTCAGGGCATATACCTTATTTAACCAGTGTATAGTTATAATTGAACTATGATATGTCAAATGGAATTTCATTACAGACTTCTTTCCCAATAAGTTTTTGTAGTTTTTTAAATTAAATTTATTTGGGTGACATTGGTTAATAGGATCATACAGGTTTCAAGTGTACATTTCTATGATATATGATCTGTACATTGCATTGTGTGTCTACCACCCAAAGTAAATCATCTTCTGTCACCATCTATTTGGCCCCCTTTACCCTTTACTACCCA
Source organism: Tadarida brasiliensis (assembly GCA_030848825.1). Lineage (NCBI taxonomy): Eukaryota > Metazoa > Chordata > Mammalia > Chiroptera > Molossidae > Tadarida > Tadarida brasiliensis. The sequence continues at coordinate 81,587,885 of CM061261.1, forward strand.
TCCTACCCCCTTTCCTCTGGTAACCCTGTTGTCTGTGTCTATGAGTTTCAGTTTTAAATCCCACATATGAATGAAATCATATGGTTCTTAGCTTTTTCGGAATCACTTATTTTGCTAAGAATAATATTCTCAAGGTCTATCCACATTGTCACAAATGGCAGTATGTCATCTTTTCTTGTGGCTGAGTAGTATTCCATTCCTCTATTGAAAGACACTTTGGTTGTCTCTTTGTTTTGGCCACTGTGAATAATGCTGCAATGAATATAGGGATGCATTTATCTTTGCAAATAAATGTTTTTGAGTTGTTCGGGCAGATACCCAGAAGAGGGATTGCTGGTCATATGGTAACTCTATTCTTAATTTTTTGAGGAACCTCCATTCTGTTTTCCATAGTGGCTGTACCGGTTTATACTCCCATCAGCAGTAAATGAGGGTTCCTTTTTCTCCACCAGCTCTCCAACACTTGTTATTACCTGTTTTGCTGATAATATCCATTCTAACAGGTGTGAGGTGGTATCTCATTGTAGTTTTGATTTGCATTTACCCAATAGCTAGTGAAATTGAGCATCTTTTCATATATCTGTTTGCCATTTGCATGTCTTCTTGGGAGAAGTGTCTGTTCAGGTCCTCTGCCCATTTTTTAATGGGATTGTTTGTTTGTTTGGTGTTGAGTTGTGTGAATTCTTTGTATATTTTGAATATAACCGTTTGTCAGAGCTGTTGTTTGCAAATATCATCTCCCATTTGGTTGGCTGCCTTTCTGTTTTGTTGTTGGTTTCTTTCACTGTGCAGAAGCTTTTTAGTTTGATATAGTCCCATTTGTTTACTTTTGTCTTTACTTCTCTTGCCTTTGGAATCAAATTCATAAAATTTTCTCTATGATGAAGGTTCATAAGTTTAATATCTATGTTTTCTTCTATGTCATTTATTTGTTTTATATCTTTTAATATGACACATGATCTACTGTTGAACTCTCTCTTCCTGGCATAAGTGTTACTTATTAAATGGAAACTTTCTTTAGCTTCAGCACAAAGACAATAAACAACAATAATCTAGCCCTGATTTGTGGCATGTACTGATTTCTGTGGGGTAAGTACTTTCACCATGGCATATTTCAAGCTATGTGAAGTCACTGAACCCAGAGTTGGGAAGAGATATACAATAATGGGCTGTTATATAGTATTTTCATCATACAAATATTATAGGCCAGAATAAACACAATAGAAGTATAGATAATTGTATATTATAGTAAAATAATTTGGCAGTGATAACTTTTGAGTATTTACCACTTTTTAATATAAATTACTTAAGTCTATATCATTTAATTTCACAAATGGCTTATAAAATTTCCAAAATTAACAATTAACTCTCATAAGCTAGTAGAAGCTAGCTGCAGATACCACTGTTTTTATTTCATTCAAGATAATTGAATGACATAGTTAATGAATTAAGTAAACATTTTATAATACAGTTCCTGTGGTCAACTGCTAACATAAAAAGCCTCTGATAACAAAATCTCAAAATACTAACTGATCTAACATGACAGTTCATGCTGTTATAAGAATATAAATAATACTGTAAAAACTTTATATTAAAGCTAATGTGATAACAAAACTAATCAAATTTATAAATTGAGTCTGTGATGGAAAGTCTGTGCTCAAAAAATGACTGGTTTATTTAATGCCGTTATTGTGTTGCATTAACACACTAAAATCATACTGAAGAAAAAAAATGGTTAAGCTAAAATATTAGCTACCACTTAACTTTCTTCTAGCTTACTAGTTGCCAGTGGATGTGATGGTATATATACACATAAGAATTTAAGATCATATGAAATTGATCAGTGAAAGACATCAAGCTTAGAAATACTAATATTATAATAAAACAAAAAATGTCATTTATGTTAAAAAGACTTCATGCAGTTCTACATATCTCTTCTTTGCTTTATAGAATTATTTAGAAGATACTATTCCTGAGTTTCAAATTTAACTTTTGAAGTTCCCCATTTCCAACTGCATTATGAAGCCAGACAGGAATAACTGATGTAAAAAGAACCATTATGGGTAGATCTCTCTCTTGCAATGTTTTCTGAGTCCCATTCTCCACAGGAGAGTCTATCTTCTTAGGATATAATATGGCAAGATATGGATGGATAACCACCGACACTAGTATGTACCTCAAGCATACTATTTAGATCCAAACAGAATAGTTTTATACTCAAAAGTACTTATAGTCAGTCTTAGCCAGGTAGCTCAGTTGGTTAGAACATCATTTCAATACTACAAGGTTGTGGTTTCTATTCCTGGTCAGGGCACATATAAAAATCAACCAATGGCCCTGCTGGCATGGCTCAGGGGATTGAGTGTTGTCCATGGACTGAGTGTTGTCCCGGTTTGATTCCAGGTCAGGACACATGCCCAGGGCTGTGGGCTCAGTCCCCAGTGGGGAGTGTGCTGAAGGCAGCTGATTGATGTTTTTCTCTCACATTGATGTTTCTATTTCTCCCTCCCTCTCTCTCTAAAACTCAATAAAAACATATTTAAAAAAAGAATCAATGAATGAATGCATAAATAAGTAGAACAAATCAATGTTTCTCTATCTAAAATCAATAAAAAAATTAGATACTTATAGTCAAGTTTTTGATACATCAAATATAACATCTACTAAAATAATTTTTATTTAAATTAAAACAGAATTCAAACTAATACCAACATAATGTATTTACTGTCTAGGAATCAATAAAAACAGTTATTGCCTTTCCTTCCTCAGTCCAGGTGTTGTCAAACCTATCATAACTGGCAAATTCATCACCATAAACTAGTTAATATAAGAGCAATTTTAATAAAATATTTAGAAATAAAAGCAGTATAAAGGGCTACCAATTCATAAAAAACAAATAAAACACAATAAAGGGAAAAGAGAGATAGTTAAATAAATATAAATATCATATTCACTTTATTTTTTTGCATTATTTTTATTTTTAATTTTTTTATTAATTGATTTTGTTACAGATGTTTCTCCTTTTTCCCCTTTTGACACCCTCCTCCCCATCCCCCCATCCCCAGTATTGTTGTCTATGTCCACGGTTACACATACATGCATATAAGTTCTGTGGTTTATTTCTTCCCTCCCCCCTGACTCCCTCTTCTGAGGTTTGTCAGTCTGTACCCTACTTCTATGTTTCTGGGTCTATTTTGTTCATCAGCTTGTTTTGTTCATTATATTCCACAAATAAGTGAGATCATGTGATATTTGCCTTTCTCTGATTGGCTTGTTTCGCTTAGGATAATACTCTCCAGGTCCCTCTATGTCATCTCAAAGGAAAAGAGATCTTTCTTTCTTACAGCTGCATAGTATTTCATTGTGTATATGTACCACAGCTTTTTTATCCACTCATCTATTGATAGACATTGGGCTGTTTCCAGATCTTAGTGATTGTAAATAGTGCTGCTGTGAACATAGAGGCACATATATTCTTTCTGATTGGTGTTTCAGGCTTCTTAGGGTATATTCCTAGAAGTGGGATCACTGGGTCAAATGGCAGTTCAATTTAACTTTTTGAGGTAACACCATTTGGTTTTCCATAGTGGCTACACCAGTCTGCATTCCCACCAGCAATGTACTAGAGTCCACTTTTCTCCACACCCTCGCCAGCACTTGTTATTTGATAATTTATTGACAGCAGCCCTTCTGACAGGTGTGAGGTGATACCTCATTGTTGTTTTAATTTGCATCTCTCTGATGATTAGTGATGTTAAGCATTTTTTCATATGTCTCTTGGCCATTTGTCTGTCCTGTTTGGAGAGGTGTCTCTTTAGGTCCTCTGCCCATTTTAATTGGATTATTTGTCTTCATTTTGTTGAGTTGTATGAGCACTCTATATATTTTGGAAAATAACCCCTTATCTGATGTATCATTGGCAATTATGCTCTCCCATATAGTGTTCCCTTTCCATTTTGATGGTTGTTTCTTTTGCTGTGCAGAAGCTTTTTAGTTTGATGTAGTCCCATGTGTTCATTTTTTCCTTTGTTTCTCTTGCCTTAGGCATTGTATCAGTGAAAATTCTGCTGCATGTGATGTCTGAAATTTTGTTGCCTACACTTTCTTCTAGCATTTTTATGGATTCACAAGTCACATTTAAGTCTTTTAACCATTTTGAGTTTATTCTTGCGTATGGTATAAGTTGGTGGTCTAACGGCATATTTCACAGAACTAGAACAAGCACTCCAAAAGTTTATATGGAACCAAAAAGACCCCGAATAGCCACGGCAATCTTGAAAAAGAAGAACAAAGTAGGAAGGATCATAATATTAGATATCAATTTATACTATAAAGCCACTGTAATCAAAACAGCCTGCCTGGTACTAGCACAAGAACAGGCATATAGATCAATGGAACAGAACAGAGAACCCAGAAATTGACCCAAGTCATTATGCTCAATTAATATTTGACAAAGGTGGCAAGAGCATACAATGGAGTAAAGACTGCCTCTTCAATAAATGGTGTCGTATTCACTTTAAATAGCAACATTCAGTTTTTAGGAGTCCTAAACTCAAAAATTACAGAGACCATCTATAGATAACCTAATATAATTTTAACCAATACCTCTGAGGCTCTATCAAAACTGAAAGGTACCCTTGCTCTATTCTATTCAGTTGAGCCCATAAGCTCACTTTCCATTGGCAGATCAGTGGTCCCAAGCTGAGATACAGTGATAAGTGATGAAAGAAGAGGAGAATTCAGTCTTTGAGACTGAAAGGTATTCAAAACATAGCTCATCACAACTACATGAGGATACTCAGAAGGCTTGGAATACAGTTCTGCAAGACAGATGGCATCAGGAAGCCCAGGAGTAGGGCAGTGTGAGGACATATAGGCATTGACAAGTCTTAGGAAATTACCTTTATTATATACACGATCCTGTGCTAGATCACTTTGGCTGATTAAAAACAAAAATCTTATATGTTTCTCTTTCTGAAAGAACTTGTAGTCCACGACTAGAAGTTTTGATGGGAATGCCAGAAGAGACTGTAATAAGTAGACGACGATAAAGCCAATATGCCGCAAGTCTGGTTCTCAACCATGGCTATACATTGGAATCTCCAGGTGAACTTTAAAATAGAGTTTGACGCCTAGAGTCCTACCTTAGAGCATGTGATTAAATAGGTCAGAGGTGTACTGGGCATGGGGTTTTTAAAATATCTCCCTTAGTGATTTTAATGTTCAGCCAAAGTTGAGAAATCAGAGGACAGGTGTTAGTTACAGATGAGAATGGAAAAGAATGCTAGAGTAGACTGAATGCAGTCATGTATGTCAGACTAGGCAGTAACATATAGTTTTACATGCAGTGGGAATCGTTCAAGTGTTTTGTAAATATAAGAATTCCAAAATCAGCCTGGCTGGTGTGGCTCAGTAGATTGAGCATTCTCCCATGGACTGAGAAGTCCAGGTTCAATTCCCAGTCAGGGCACATCCCCAGTAGGGCGTGTGCAGGAGGCAGCCAATTGGCGTTTCTCTCCCCCATCGATGTTTCTATCTCTCTCTCCCTTGTTTATCGCGGTTAATCCGTTCCAGACTCTAGTGGTTGCACCTGGCGTTGAAGGATTCCTGGGGTGCTTGAATACATAGGCCTACAGTCCATATGCACAGTAATTTTTATTTTAATTGTAATACAAGGGTGTATAATTGACTCAGACAACCAAGTGCACGCTGTATCATTTTCACTGTCTCCATCAACTTTTTAATGAATATATTTGAAAAAAACGTGATAGAGTGAAGCCGCGAGAGTCGAAGCGTGAAGTGGCAAGGGACGACTGTACATCCAGATTAGATAAGGAAGGCCACAACAAGAGGGGAAAGAAAGGGGCTGTTGAGAGAAAATTTGTGAAGGCAAAATTCTGCCTTTGTTGGTGACTATTTAAATGTGATGGTAAGCTGAAGAAATCAATGAATGAATTTATAAAAGGAGGCAGAGAGGTGAATAAGGACTCCTCTCCAACAAAAAAAAAAGAAGAAGAAGGAAAAGTAAGGAGTACAATGAAAGAGAGAAGCTGTTAGATGTAGGAGCTGAGGGAGAAGGAAATGAGCAGCAGCCACAGGCTCTGTGCATTAAACCTGCATGTGCTCAGGAAGCCCCTGCTAATTCGACAGAGGCCTGGTCCTTCACCGGCTCAGCCACTCCTTGGGGCCATACGCTGTGATTATTCCCAGTTTACATATAGGAAGCTGGGCACAGGGAATATAAGTAACTTCCTCAAATCATTATATTGTGCTAGGACACAAACCCAGGGTTCCAGAGCTCAAGCAGTTACCCCTTATGAAGATGAAAGAGACATAAAAGCGTAAGTGTTCACTCTTATTCAAGCAGAATGGGTTCATTTTCAAGGGCCATCTGCAGCCCTAAACTCTCTTTTTAGTCTTAGGGACAGATCCTGCCATTTGGTCCTCAGGCTTCAGTTCACTCATATATTTACACACAACAACAACAAAACACCTGGTAAAGCAAATAATTTGTAAAAAATCTTGAGCTAAAGACATCTTTGAATTTATGTATTGATTACTGAAGATATTCACCCTAAAATATGTAAAATAGTATATTGATAAACCAAATTATGAAATTTGAATCTGCAGCATTCTTGAATATCTTCTAAAGTATTTGAGTTACTGACTACATCTTTTTAGAAAGGAAAACAACAAAATAACTTCTAGAATTTTAAACAAACAATATTTCTGGGAAAAGAGAAAAAGAGAACAAAGTAAAAGTAGCACGAAGAGAAAAATGAAGTATTACAACTTAAAATTATACTTCAACCTAAAAAAAGTAAGCATTTTGAAAGGCAGACCTATAAAAATGTATTAATTTTATACCAGCAATTCATTTGCAAAAACAGAGAAAATTTAATTCCACTTCTTTCAAAACTGATGATTTACCCAAGATAGCAGTGTTGAATTTCAGGTTTATGTTTCTTCAATGAGAAAATAATTACAAGTATTTATGGAGAATAGTCATTTTCTCTTCAGCAAAAACAAAAGTCTAAGTTACTAGGAGGCCAATCCCTTCCAGCACAAAGAAGTCTGGAGGAACACCGCTTTGCCATATGTTCGGATGCTGGCAAAGTGAGCTTTACTTGTCAGATGCTGTCTCACAGAAGTGACTCTTCACTGCTCCCTCGACACATGCTGTTGCTGCCCTTGAAGTTCAAACAACTTTCGATTTCAAGGTACTGATTAACTACATATTATTTAGGCTGCTTGCTTCCCAGCTTTCTCATCATTTTACTGCACTAACATCTATTAACAGTTTAGGTAGTAAACAAGAAAAAGGTAAACACTACATTCCCCTCCTTGAAAATGAATTCATTTTTATATAAATTTAGTTTCATCTGAAGGTTCAGTCAATTGAGCTATCTCTTTTGGTCATCACTGTGGATAATTCAGTATTTGGCCATGACTGAGCAGTACAACTTCATCTTCTTGCATTTTCCCTTAACTAACAGATACAACCATTACCGGAAAGAGTGGTCAAGTCCCTTTTATACCCTTAGTACCAAGAACCAGAGCAAGGCAAATAAAAATTAGTTTTAAAGATGCTAATATTCATTGAAAACTTAATGATAACAAAATTAATAGGACAAAAGACATATATATGGTGTTCATGGCCAATGGCCTATAATGCGTGAGTATATCTGAAAAGAGATGCTAACAAGATAAAAAATAATTGAAAGCCTTTACAGTTAAGAAACCAATCTTGTGAGTCATAATCCCAGGGATGGGAAGAAGAAAGACAATTTTAGGAAAACTCTGAGAGTAGGAACTGAGTTACATACATTTGACCACAAAGTAAAAAATTTTGACCTAATTACTAGGCAAGGAATTAAAGACTAGTAATAAAGGTTCTTTACTTCTAAATTGATCAGAAGAGCTACAGTAGACTTTCACTGGAAAGTAAATGTGAAGGTTAACTAATGAGATGTGGAAGTGAGATCTTTGTCAAAACTTTGTTATCACACTTCCCCAAGAATCCAAACGCATTCTGCGCCATGATTTATTGCTATTACTATTATGATGATGATGACTGTTAATGTTTTTGTCACCTACAGTCACAATCTAAAAGTCTGAATTATTCTCTTATCCAGTAATCAAATAATTCTACCTATAGACTGTCTCTCCCATCTACTCTCTCCCCCTTTTCTACTGGATTCCTGATTCACTAACCCAGAAAATGACTTTTGGAACTTCGACCAGAAATTACATACAGGTTTCATTACAGGTTAAATTACAGGTCAAATCTATATTTGGTAATGTGCATGTAGCATTAAAGCCTTGTTTAGACTTGGTGAGTGCTTTTATGGGTTAGCATTGCCTACTATGGGCTCAAAAATATGGGGTGGCACATGTACTGAGTTTCTGCCAGCCCTGGCTTAGACTACAGAAACAGCATTCTCTTTATCACTTTTCCATTAATTTCTCTCTGTTCCAATGTCTCCTTAAATAGTCAAAACAATCTTCCTTAAAAAATATAACTACAGCTGAAACTAACATAACATTAAATATAAATTTACATCAATTTAGAATTTATAAACTTCTACTAGACTCTCATGCCTAAGATAAAGTTCAAACTCCTTAATTTATTATACATTTAAATCTTCCTAATCTGGTTCCACTTACCACTACCCACCTTATCTCTCACCATTCCAATACATTCTAATCACAATGAACTCAGCCTTCCCTGAAAATTCCATAAACCTTATGATGTATGACTTCCCCATTAGAATCTAAGCTTTCTGCAGGCAAAGACTGCATTTGTCTTTTGTACTGCTACCTCACAAGGACCTAGAATTGCACCAATAAGAATAAATGAACTATAATTTTTGAGTATATAAATTAAGAAATTAATAAATGAATGTTTTCTTTTTCCCTAGAATATCTTTCAACTGGCAAATTCCTGTTCACTCTTCAAAATCCATTTCACATGTCCAATCTTCCATGAAGTTTTCCCTGACTCCTTATAGCTAAGTTTCTCACTTTTCCCCATATGCTTCCACCTTCCTTTGCTCATTCCTGTTTTTAGCATTTAATATGCTATTTTTTCAATTCTTTATTTTTATAATTTATATACAGTGAAATGCTCAGATCTTAAGTATATTATTCAGCCAGATTAAGTAAATGTATTAAACAATATTTCCATCACACTAGATAATTCTTTCACACTCCTTCTTGTCAACTCCTCCAAAGCAATGACTGATGATTTCAACTACCAGGTTAGTATTTGCCTATTCCAAATGTTTATATAATGGGATTATAAAGTATGTACTTGTGTACTTCTTTGTATCTCAATTCTTTCATTTATCATAATAACTTAGAGATTTATTCATGTTTTTGTGTGCATCAGTGTCTCATTCTTTTCTCTTTTTTCCTGAATAATATCCCATTTCATGGCTAAGCCACAATTTGTCCATTTTCCTATTGATGGGCATTAGGTTGATTCCAGTTTGGCACTATTGTGAATAAAGCTGCTAGGTTGCATTTTAAATGATCTCTTCACTATATGATCCTTACTCTGTACAATGAGCTCACCAGGAAAAGATGCTTAGTGGTAATTATTGTGAAAATTTAATGCCTACAGTAGTCCTTGGTATATAGTACTTGATCAGTAAATGTCCACTTAGGATATAATTTGTGTTTCTATAACCTGAATAACTTGTAGATACTCTCTGCCAAACACTTAGCTCATGTTTATAGGTATTGGGAAGTGATAGTACATTATGCCTCTTTGAAGTAAACTACTATATTCCATCATTTACTTCCCAAGTTTCTTTGGGTAATTCCCTTACATTATTTTGTGCCTTGATTTTTCTCATGAGAAATATGAAGATAATTATAACACTTATCTGTTTGCCTTGATTTGAGGATTACTCGAACTTTGCATGGAATTTAGTAAGCACTCAACAAAGGTTAGTTGTTATTTTATTATAAATAATGTGTGTCCTTCAAATATCTGACTAAGCCTCTTACATAAAGAGACAAAGTTCTGGGGATAGTTCCCTAAAAATGTGGGAGAAAAGTAAAAGGTACCCAGAAAAGCCAACACAGTATTAAAGGAGAAGAACAAGTCGGAGGACTGGCATAACCCAACTTCAAGACTTACTATAAAGCTACCATAATCAAGACAGTGTCATACTGATGAAAGAATAGACAAATAGATCCATGCAACAGAATATAAAGTACATAAATAGACCCACATAAATATAGTCAACTGCTCTTTAACAAAGGAGTAAAGGCAATACAGTGGGAAAAAGATAGTGTTTTCAACAACTGGTGTTAGAATAACTAGACATCTTCATGCACACACACAAACACAAAGACTCTCTAGACACAGACCTTCCACCTTTCATTAAGATTAATTAAAAATGGATCATAGGCCTAAATATAAAAACTCCAAACTATAAAAACTCCTAGAATACAGGAAAAAATATCTACATGATCTTGGGCATGTCAATGATTTTTTTTGTACAACACCAAGGGTACTATGGATGAAAAAAATAATTGATAAGCTGAATTTCATTATAATTAAAAATTTCTGCTCTGTGAAAGACCGTCAAGAGATTGAAAAGATAAGTCACAGATGGGGAGAAAATATTTGCAAAAGACATATCTGATAAAAGATTGTTATCTAAAACAAACAAGGAAATCTTAAAATCCAACAATAAGAAAACAAAAACCTGATTAAAAAATGGGCAAAAGATCTGAACACATATCTCATTGAAGATGTACAAATAGAAATCAAGCATGTGAAAAGATATTCTACATACTATGTCATCAGGAAAATGCAAATTAAAACAATGAAATACCACCACACATTTATTAGAATGGCCCAAATCCAGAGCACTGACAATACCAAATGATGGGGAGGATGTGGATCAACAGGAACTGTCATTCACTGCTGGTGGGAATGCCAAATGGCACAGGCACTCTGGAAGACAATTTGGCAATTTCATACAAAACTAAACATACTCTTATCATATGATCCAGCAACTGTGCTCCTTGGTATTTACCCAAGGAAGTTCAAAACTTACATGCACACAAAAACCTTCACACAGATATTTATAGCAGCCTTATTCATAATTGTGAAAACTTGGAAGCAACCAAAATATTTTTAGGTAGGTGAATAGATAATAATTTGTGGTACAGCCAGTGCTAAAATGAATGAGCTATCAAGCCATGAAATGATGTGCATATTATTAAGTAAAATAAGCCAATCAGAAAGGGCCACACACTGTATGATTCCAACTATACAACACTCTGGAAAAGGAAAAACTATGGAGACAGTAAAAGGATCAGAGGTTGCCAGGCGTTAGGAGGGAGGAAGGGATAAATAGATGAAACACAGAGGAATTTTAGGCAGCAAAAGTATTCTTCATATTTTAATGGTAGATACATGTCATTATACATGATCAAAGCCCATAGAATGTACAAAACCAAGAGAGAATCCTAATGTAAACTAAGGACTTTGGATAATAATGATGTGTCAATGTAGATTCAACAATTATAAAAAAATGTATCACTTTGGTGTGGGATGTTGATAACGGGAGACTACGCATGTGTAGAGGCAGGGGGTATATGAGAAGTCCCTGTAGCTCTTTTTTTTTCTTCTTTTTTAATCCTCACCTGAGGATATTTTTCTCATTGATTTTAGGGAGAGAGTGGAAGGGATGGGAGGAGGGAGAGAGAGAAAGACAGAGGGAGAGAAACATTGATGTGAGAGAGACACATCAATTGGTTGCTTCCTGCCTGCACCTGGCCCAGGGCCAGGGATTGAACCTGCAACCCAGGTCAGTGCCCTCGACAGGCAATCTAACCACTGAGTGACACCAGCCAGGGAAGAAGCCCCTGTAGTTCTTGCTCAAAATTTTCATGAACCTAAAATTGGTCTAAAAAATAAAGCCTATTTAAGGGGGGAACAAAAGTAAAAGGACATGTACTCCTTCTGAGAGTGAAAGCCTTATTTTCCTGTGTGACCACAGTGAAAAGTTATTCAAGTGGACCAAAACCATCTCACAACACTTTTTGTAAAGTAACCTTAGTCAATTTAAAATAAATTGAGAATTCATAGCAAATTAAAATATAACAAAATATATCTCTCTATAATTGCATACATTTCTAAAAATATTTCTTCACATTTTTTTAGAATGATTGAAAAGTAAAAATCTGCCAAGGATGTAAAACATTCAATTCTATTGATAATATTCTTCTTTAAAAGAAGCAAGCTTTCCATCATAAAATAATTAGAAAAGATTAATAGTAAGCATAGTTCAAAATGCAAAGCTCTCAAAGTATGGCAAATTTCTAGGGTCGTGTGATCAATGGGCCATAAGACTTGAAACAGAAACCTCCACATAAAAGCAGGACCCTCAATTTAGCTCCTCCTGGTGTTTTGACTCAATTCCAAATATGATAATGTTTATACTTTCTATTAGTTTGTAAATATGGACTCATGATGGTGCATTTGTGTTTTCATTCCATGGGACACTCCCCTTCCCCACCCTTCTCCATTTTTAATTTCTTTTTGCAAAAGTGACTTTCTGGCAACATCTCTGTCTCTGTTTGGTGGTGGGCTGCTCAGGCTCCTGGACCTGAACTTGCCATACATTCTGTGTGTGTAGTGAGGGCTTCAGCAGCTCATGAAGGACATTTTCTTTCTACAGCACAGGACTGAAAAAAACATAAAACAAGCCAGTTTCCCATTTTGCATCTTAATCAAACGACACACATGCCAAACATACAAAGGCAGAGGGTGGAAAATATCTGAACAAGAAGGCTCTAAGGAAGTCACTTAGAAACTTACATTTAATGTAAAACACTTTGCAAAAACTCTTAACGCAGACTTCATGTTAAGAAAACCACTGTGAAACTAAATTGTACTGTTACTGTTGGTTTACCTGTGTGTTTAGCAATCTGAGCCTAAAATTATGTTGCAATTTAAAGAAAATGGAAGATTCTGTTCTAACGGATGTAAAAACGGCTTGCTGTGAAGTTTACATTGCTGAACAGAAGCATGTTTCACATGTGGTAAACTGGTGGTGCTATTAGAAATGCAAATGCCATTAAAAATAAGGAACTCTTGCTTTTTGCAACAGCATGGATAAACCTGGAGATTATGATGCTAAGTGAAATAAACTAGTCAGAGACAGACAAATACCATATGATCTCACTTATATGTGGAATCTAATGAACAAAATAAACTGATGAGCAAGATAAAACCAGAGGCATGGGATACATGGAACAGACTCACAGCTTTCCAAGGGGAGGAGGGAAGGGAAGACTGGATGAAAGAAGGTGAAGGGATTAGCCAAAGAACGTATATACATATACATAACCCATGGACATAGACAATAGTGTGGTCATGGAAAGAGGGAAAGGGGGGTGGGGGTTGGGTTAAGGTGGGCAAAGGGGGGAAAATGGGGACATCTGTAATAGTGTCAACAATAAGAATAAAGTTATTTTTTAAAAAAGAGAGAGAGAAAAAAAACGCAAGTGCTATTTAATTAAAAAGAAAAAAAGAAAAACAGGATCCTCAAAAAAGAAAAGGTCAAATACATGTAGTGAAAGGATGGGTAGAAATAAAAACTTCCCATTTGTAAATAGAAATGACAAGGTGACTTGTCTTACTTTTATTTGTCTCTTGCTTGGAAAAAAAAAATTTGTCCCACCTGCTAGGGAAACAATGGAGGAAACTGATAGCGTTATTAGTCCTCAGATTTAAAATATAAGATGAATGCAAATATAGTTTTGTTTTAAAAAATGCATTTTTTAATACATCATAGTAAAACTGCAGATAACCACAAACTGACCACATTAACAAGCAGCCAAAAAGACAAGACAGATCACTCTTAAGTACCAACAGTTTATTTCACTGTAAACTTCCCAATAGTCACAAAGTCAGAAAATAGTAGAATAGTTGCATGACTCTAAGGGCAAATATATATTAATGTAGAATTGTATAGTCAGGTAAATTATCATTCCAGAATGAAAGAATTTTCAGAAATACAAAGCCCAAAAGCATTTACCTTATTAAAGGAGCTTAAAGGCAGAACTCTAGATATAAGAAAATTGCTAGGTGATTCTAGAAAGGAAATACTAAAATCAGAAGTATAATTTACGTGTAACATGTCAGAGATTTTTTAGCACTTTTCCCCAAAGCACTTTTTAATAGAAAAATCATATTCTTAGGGAGTCAACAGTCAGGAATTATTAGCTCCAATATTTCAGAGAAAAGACAAGCATAAAACTTAAAAGAAATATGCAAAAATTAACAGTAAGTTTTGCCCCTATATGCTGCTGTGAACAGTTTTTCATATTTTTGATATACCCATGTACTCATTTCTTTTGGATATGTAACTAACAGAAAAATTGCTTTGTCATATGGTATATTTATGGTCAGATTATACTAGTTCCAATATTTATGAAATAATCACAAATTTCTAGAAGGCCTGGAATCATAAAACAAAATGAGCTAGTCTTTTAAATGCCTTTAAATCAGCTATCTCCCTCCAACATACATTGATCTTGTGTTTCATGCCTTTGCTTAATTCATGAATGTACATTAAAACTATTATGTGGAAATAGCTTATATCCGTTGAGTGCTTAGTGTGCACCTCAGACTGTGCTAAATAAACATTTTACGTGTGTTATATCTTTTAATCTTCACAATAAGTATCTATTATTCCCATTTCACAGGTAAGAAAGCTGAGGCTCAGATAACAATACATTTTCCATGGTCATATATATAGGAAATAGAAAGCACTGCAAGAGATAAAATAATGACTATAGCACAGCCTTGAGATCATTTCAGTAGGAACCTGCAAAATTGGAACCTAAAAATCTGGAGAGATTAGCCTCACTAAATGCAGAGAAGCACACATGAATCACAATGTTTACAAAATACTATGGTAAGACAGAGACTATATCATAAAAAAAAAAAAACACCTCAAGATATTATAGCTTAAATAGATGGAAATGTATTTCTCACTCATCTAATCATCCAGTGGGGAGGAGCAAGAATGGTAGCTTTGCCATCAGAAACACGTTGACTGCCAAGGATTCTCCAGATTTCACTATTCCCCAGCCAGAAGTAAAAGTGAAGGAGAACGTACAGGAAATAAGTTGCACTCATCATGTCTGCTTATGCAGCTTTGGTCCAAACTTAACCACAGGGCCACACCTAGAGGCAAAGAAAGCTAGAAAATGTCGTCAGTAAATTGGTCAAATGCAGTCAAGTGTCCAGCTGAAATGCAGAGGGTTCTATTTCTGTCAGGAAAAAAACAATAACTATGAAGGACAAGTGGAAGCCTCTGCCTCACTTACTAGTCAGATTTGACAGAAATATAGGACACGTGCAAAGATGTAAGAGAAAATGATTGGAAAAACAGGTTTAACATTTATAAAGGACGGTAATTATTTGATCAAACAGGCAATCGACATTGAGAGATGAGAATCTGCGAAAATGTAAGTTTGGAATTACTGAGGAGTGTTTACTATAGAATCAGCAAAACATAAAAAAGAGCACCAAGTAGCAACAAGGTCCAATTTTTCCCAACTTAAAGGCATTCTATCATTCTTGCCATGATTCACAACTCCACATTCATTTTTCTTTCAGAGCGCTCAAAAAAACACCCCCCCCCAAAAAAAAGAAACAAACAAACAAAAAAAAACTTAAAAGGACAAAATGTAGGCTTAAAGGAATAAGTTTTAAAAAAATCAGCAAGAAATAGGACATTCTTTCCTCAAAGAGAATTTTCCCAAAAAGGGATATTTGAGAAATAGCAACTCGAAAATGCCTGTTTGTCAAAACATTTCCAATTTCCTCCTACCCTCAAGGTTAGTCATAATGCCCTTCCTCTTCTGATTCAGACTTACTTATAAGTTAGAAGTAAAGGCTACAGAACTTCCCCCAAGTAGAATTCTTATCAGTGCGATCTCAAGACCCTATCATAATCATCAGCACCAATATCATCTTCTAACATTTTTTGAGCACTTACATGCACTGTGTATTATATGCATTATTTAATCCCTGTAAAATCCTGAAAATAAATATTACTGCTATTATGGCTATTCTATAGCAGAAAGGTTAAGCAATTGTCCCAAAATGACACAGCTAGTAAGTCATGGAGCTTGGATATGAACCAAGGCAGCTTGACTCGAGCACCAGCTTATCTATTGTTCTCTACATTCTCCTTGTCAACTATCACTGAGAGTTAAGGTCATAAAAGAATAAGAATTTGGAAAGGAACATAATTCAGTCAGGGACAGGATGAATTGGAGATGCCTATAGGAAAGACAAGTATCAATGTCCATAAAGTAGCTAGAAATAGTCTGCATAAGATAACACAGATAAGAAGACCAAGAATAATAGGACAGATGAAACAATGGATGTGGATTAGAAGGCCCATGAAAATATACAGAATGAATAAAACAGAAAACCAATATGCAATATTTAAAAAGGAAAAAGAAAAAGTGAAAGACTGAGAAAGAAAGAACTTTTCAAGAGGTCAGAGAAGGCCAAGAGAAGATTAGGAGATTTTTCAAGGAAAATGACAGGTTATATAAAGAAGATCAAATTCTTAGAAGTAGGATGACAAAAGGGAGAATCAGATTTGTGTTTAGGAAACCTTGGTGACCTCTGGGAGAGGCTGCAACCAAGTGTTAGGACATTGAAAACAACCGTGTTTCAAATTCATAGCTTTATCTAGGGCTTGGATTATATAAAAATCTCCTAGTGGCTTTGAAAACCCCATAACACAGAAAGCATGGGGAAAAACCAAATTATTAAGTATCTTACCCATCAGATTTACGAAAGAAATAGTTATCCTGCATTGTTGGGATTTTCTAAAGAGGTAGTATTAAAAATCAGTTGAAAAGGTTGGTCTATTCAAAATTGCAGAACTATGTAAGGAAACTCATGATTATCAGTAGCAAAAGCTACAAGGGTGCTTTCAGAGAATGAAAGCTGTGCCGTATACACATTGAACAGCAGAAAATTTGAGAAGCAAGGGGTTGTGACCAACAGCAGTTCACAGAGCCTGCCTGGGTTTGGCTGGCGATTCAAGATTACAGAAGCCTCAACTTGCTGAAATCGGGGAGAATCCCTCTTGCTTAGTGCATTCATGTCTGTAGTCAGTAGAGATGCATCCATGCACTAAATCTTGAACCTGAGGTAAATGTAAGTATTCTAGGGTACACTCTCCCCACCCCAGTTCAAAGGCAGACCCATGCTAAAATAACCCCCTTTGCAAAGCTAAAAACTGATCTCAAACATAGAAGAATCAGAGCCCAAACATGGCATATATTATTGGGGGTAGAGGGGGCAAGGAAGGGGCTTCTGTACAGTCCGTTCTTTCTGTATTATGTCTCCAGATATTCCAACATATAATTATTCCACTCATTTGACAAAAAGTGGTTAATTTCATCAAGAGGACATTCCTATAAATATTATCCATAGCCTATAAATGAAAACTAGGAATTTCACATATCTCCTGTAATTAAAAAAAAAAAAAAAAAACTTAAAAAATCTCTTTCTGTTGATAATTAGATTTTGCTCAGGACAGAGTTCTGTGAAGCTAAATAAGCTGTTTGTTAACAGACGAGGTGTGTGGCAGACATAGTATAAAAGGAGCCACTTTTTCATCCTCCAGACCATTTATTGTGGAAAACGCAGAGACATAAAAAATGGGTGGAAAGCGAAATAAACAAAGGCATGGTGGGGGAACCCGGGGTGAATTTTGGACATGTGCCCTCTCATTTCCTGGTTGTGGGAGGCAAGCAATGGCAGCTGCTGGGTTACAGTTCCTGCAGAAGACCGCTAGGGCAAAAGAGGGCTCTGGTTGCCTTTTCTTCTACTTAGGCTACTGCTGTAGCAGGCGTGCAGGTGAGGCTGCCCTAACGGTCTCCATGGCAACACTGGAGGGGTGGAGGTGAGAAAGGGGCCCTCCACCCGGAAAGCCCCCACCTGGCCTCCTGACCTTGCTACCTTGCGCTGGCTCTGGGCTGGGCCTCCAGCGCACACGCACCACGCTGGCCACTCCACGCTGCTCCAGCCTCCCCAGCGTCCCTGGCCAACGGCACAGTTGCCTTGGCAACGTCCGCAGGAGGAAGGCCAAGGCCCTTTTCTCTCAGGCGTTCCCGCCCTGGGTACCCAGTGTGTAAGGGCCTGGAACAGATCTGAGTCCTCAAGTGGGGCGGGCACGTGTGGGGCAATCGGAGGGGTGAGTGAAGCTGATGGAGACCCTGGCCGGGACCCCATAGCCACCAGAGCAGGGCTCACCCTCTCGCCTTCTCCAGGCACCTGGGGAGGCAGCTCCTCGGTGCGCGCCCCAGGGCAGAGAGCCTGGGAGGGGCGATCATGGTGAGGCTATGCGTGCCACCTTCCAAGTCCGAGAGCCTGATGGAAGCTTGCCCCACCACAACTCATCCCCACACTGAAGCAAGGCAGAGGCCGCCTTATGCAAGGAGACCCCGCTGGAAGTGGACTCGATTCCTCCATTCCCTCTACGTCCCTGCCCACTCAGCAACACTTCTCGCCCACCTAGAGTTCTCTCCAAGTACTAGGACACAGAGTCCTCGCCCTTCCCTGGCATTCAGGGAGGGAAGGGTAGCCGGGCTCTGAACCACCAGGGAGGAGAAGGCTCCGTACAGCCAGAGGCTCTGGAGGACCCCAGGCTTCCCGCTGGGTCAGTTGCTCAGCTCGTCCAGGCTTCCTAAGGGAGAGGGATGCGGGGTTGGGGGATGGAGGTACCACCAGGCAGTGTTCAGCCAAAACCAGCCAGGTAAACCGTGTCCAGCAGAGGCACCTGACGGACAATTCAACATTGCATACGGAAACTGATTTTGCTCAGAGCCTAAAAGAACTGAATCAGATGTTTATTTACTGGAGCAAAACGAGCACAGGCAGAGAAGGGTATCTCTTTTGGCAGCTAAGTCAACGGGGACTGTTGCCTTGCTTTCAAATGCATCAAAATGCCCCATGATTTTGAAAGAAATAAACAGTATTGTTGGGGTGTAGACAAAGGAAAAGCCAAAGAAACTGCTGTTTATTCTCTAGTTGAAATTTTGAGGGCAGTTTTCCAACTTTTACAATGTGTATCTATCATCTTCTTGAGCAATAATTAATAGTTTATTGCTATAATCAGGACTTTTCAGAATAAAAGCTTTATTATCTTTTTAGCAAGATCCACAAAATTAAAAAAAAATGTAAGCAATATATGTATTGTATACATTGTATCGATTTTTCCAAACATATTTGGAGATGCTTGATAAGTCAGTGTATTGCTAAATGTTGGTTTCCTAGCACTTTTGGCAAAGATAATATTTAACTGGAGACAATACATGGGAGGGGGGGAGTATTTGTCAACTAGAATTAAGTTTAATAGTTTGCTTAAGAAATTTTGAGGTAATTTGTTACATATGTATATATTTGGAAACTAAGTAAATTTGGACACTAAAACAAAGGATCTTTGAATGAGAGCTTTTAGAGTCTTTACATGCCTTAAAATGCAAACTGAAGCATTATCTGATTGGCAATTCAGGTATGTCCTGGTATCTTTGCATTGATATACTCAACTTTATAAGGCAGTTATTTCCCAAGATGATTTTTCTGAAGAATTTCATTTTAAATGTGATATGCAGTAAATAGGAGATTAATAAAGACAATATATCTTCAATCATCTTCAAAACTGCCAAACTATTTCTATTCTGGCAGAAATCTTTCTACTATCTTCCTAAGGATATTATTCATGCCCTCAAGCGCCATATTTGCTTTTTTTTTTTCCCACATTGATTAAAGACAAACGTACAGCATGTGCCACTTAAAGACTGGCATAAGTTCTGAAAAATTTGTCATTAGGCAATTCTGTCATTGTGGGAACATCATAGGGTGCACTTACACAAACCTAGATGGGATAGCCTACTACACACCTGGTTTATAAGATGTAGCCTATCACTCCTAGGCTATAAGCCTGTACAGCACGTCATTGTACGAAACACACAAGATTAAAACGAGCACAAGAGAAAATGATGCGACCAAGAAAATGATGCAGTGAACATGGGATACAGGAAGCCGCAGCCTGCATATCAGCACACGTTTTTACAACAAACTTTTTCTATGAGTATAAAGAGTGCACTCTAAAATAATAAAAATATATGGAGTAAATACATACATAGCTAGCAATATAGTTGTTTATTATTATTCTCAAGTATGACATACTGCACATAGTCATATGTGCAATACTTGTACATGAGTGTTAGCACAGCACCACCACAAACACGAGTAATTGCCCTACAGAATTACAAAGGCTATGATGTCACTCAGCAATAGGAGTTTTTCAACTCCATTATAATCTTATGGGGCCATTGCTATATATATGGAGCAAAACTTGGTTATGCAGCACATGACTGTATATTTCAACTGGGAGAGAGATCTGTACATAAGTCATAGAATGTATATGTCATCAAGATCTCAGAAAAAGCATCATGATCAAAGCACCCCACATTCCAGTGCGTGGAAGTTGAAGTGCATGGGAGTAACCAGAAGAGTTTTCAGTCTTCTGGACTGTTTCCTTTGCCATTTGAAAAGGTTAGTCTAGCTTCTCATTCTATACACTTCACATGGCATTAGAAGCCTCAGCCGGTCTGGCATGCTTTCAGACAGATCTCAGTGTTTGCATTTTCAAGTACTGTTCCATTTTCTCAAGGCACAATATATATTTGGGCACTCAGATATAGAACATAACAGAGCTGCTAACTAAAGCTTTCAAAATGAAAAATTATCTGGTCATTTAATATTAGTGTACACTAGAATTAAGGAAACTGGAAAAAGCGAACTATACTAAGAAATGATTTTAAAGAAACATATACTCAATAGGTAATTTTTGGTAATAGATATCTCTAGATAATAGAACCAGAGGTGATTTCTTTTCTTTCTTTTGCTTTTCTTCACTTTTCAAGAAATCTATAATAAGCAGGTATTGATTGAATAATAATAAAATTTATATATATTTTTAGTTGAAAAGTATCTACACTTAGAAAAGCATGTCATCCCTTTATTTTTATCCATTAGTTGTAACTAACAATACAATTTTTTCAATGTTTCAAAATCTTTAGGATGTATTATGTACTAGAAAAAAGCCAGTTGGATGAAAATTTACCAAATATGTCTTTGTAAGTATTGGAAACATTTTGTAGGTTCTTAAATCCAAGTACAAAACCAGAGAAACCTTTATGTAAATCAACACCTTACTCACTAAACAATGTTATATTATGTTATAAAAAATTGTTACCCTTAAGAATCCATTAACCATAAGACTGTCAAATTTCCAAAGCATCATATGATGGAAAGCTGACAGTCTTTTGTTTGTTTGTTTTGTTTTTTTTTGTTTAATCCTCACCCCAGGATACTTTTTCATTGATTTTTAGAGTGGAAGGAAGGGAGTGGGGGAGAGAGAGAGAGAGAAAGATCGATGTAAGAGACACATCAATTGGTTGCCTCCCACATGGTCCCAATTGGGGCCAGGGATCAAACCTGTAACCCAGGTACACAGCCCTGACTGGCAACCAAACCCATGACCCTTCGGTCCGAGGGCTGATGCTCCAGCCACTGAACCAAATTGGCCAGGGCAAGCTGACAGTTTTTATGCACTGCTCTATCTAGAATATAACCACATCACAGCTTATCTTGAGCTGGTAGATACCAACTAATTTATAAATTGGAGTTAAAGTGTTTGATAGAAAGGCATTGATAAAACAATAAAAGGACATAACATAAAAATAGACACCTTGTAATTCCCACTTCAACAGAGTATGACAGTTCAGAAGATAGATCTTGCACCTGGATTTGAAGTAAATAGACTTTGTTACGGGTGAGCAAGGGGGAATTGAAAGATGTTTGTCTTTTACAGAGAACAGACTGCACAACAATTTGTCCATCGCCATTTCCCCGAAGTCCCATTATCACAGGTATAGTACTTGAACTTGATAGTAAATGTCTATAAATGCAGTAATGTTAACTAAAGCTTATGAATTTATAACAATAAAGTTGTTACTCTATCAGATATGGAATAATTGATATACAATGATCTGTTAAGCTTTAAAATAAGTCATCTTTGATTTACCACATTTATAGTTACTAAGCTTAGCTATTAAACTGTTCTTGAATCTGCTGACACTTGTCTGTATCTCTTGCTTGGATTACTTATTTAATTTACTACGTATCCTACCTGTTTCATTTTTGAGTCCACAACTCATTCTTCTTGTAGTAGCCAAAAGTATTTTTCTAAAATGAAAATCTAAGAAACATTCTTTAACTACTATATTAGGATAGTATTGAGAGAGAGAGAGAGAGAGAGAGAGAAAGAGAGAGAGACAAGACAAATATTTTCAATGTATTATTGAGGTTACACATAAGTATGGGTAATTCTCAAGGAGCCCCAAATTAACATTTAAAATAAATGGTAAAATAATGCCCGGCCAGTGTGGCTCAGTGGTTTAGCATCGACCCATGCACCAAGAGGTCACCAGGACGATTCCCGGTCAGGGCACATGCCTGGATTGTGGGCCAAACCCCCAGTGGGGGGCATGCAGGAGGCGGCCAGTTGATGTTCTCTCTCATGGATGTTTCCATCTCTCTCTCCCTCTCTCTCTAAAATCAAAAAAGAAAAAATATTAAAAAATAAAATAAATGGTAAAACAAAACCAGAGGAGTAAGCTGCAACAGGAGAGTAAAGCTGAGGCTTATCTGGGAGCAGCTGCCTATACCAGGAACCTACAGAGTCTGCAGGATGGAGGGGGTGAGAAGAAGAGACTAAACCTTGGATTCTGGGCAAGTATGGTAAATAAAGCTGATTTGTGAGTGCAAGGAATTACAGGGAAAGGAATGAGAGAAAAATGAGTGCATTTTGGGCAACGTCTTCACATACAGATTTCAGTTCACTAACTCTTTTTTCAGTGTTATCTAAATTTCTATTGAAACCTTTGAGCTCCTACTTTCTACATTTTTTCACTCATTTTCTTAATCTATGTAGTCACTTTTGTATCATTTCTTTCCCTCTAATTTAAAAAGATAAGAACAGAATTTTCCACAACTGATAACAGTCATAAATTCAGAAAGTCAGGAAACATGTATCAAAAGAGTAAATATTTTAAAATTTCCACCTAGACACATTTCAGTAAATCTGTCTAACACCAAGGACAGAAGGAGAAAAATTTAAAGACTGTCAAGAAAAAGTGATAGATCGTCTACAAAGAGAGGATAACAGAACTGACAGCACTTTTCTCAACAGGTGGTGTAATAGAATACAGAACATAAAATTACCTTTGAGAAAGGATTTAGAAATTAAAATATCAGATCTAAGTAAGAGTATTTTCAGCTAGAAAATAGGAAACGTGACCACCTACAGACATTAACTAAAGGAACATCTAAAGCACCGATTCAGGAAGGGAGTGTGCGGGGAGAATGTTTCCAGAGTACAAAGCTCAACAACAGACTAGTAAAAGAAATAACAGAAGAAAGTAGTATATTTGAAGATAAATCTAAAAAAAACCTGAAAAAAGGGAGTATATCTGTGATACTTTCAACAATGAAGACAAATTTAAAAAATAAAAATAAAAAACCTGAATCTATGAAATAAAGATAAATAATATGTATATGTTATATTAAAGAAATCATTATATAAAAGAAGAAGAATACTGCCCTGACCGGTTTGGCTCAGCAGTTAGAGCTTCAGCCCGCGGACCAAAGAGTCGCGGGTTCGATTCTGGTCAACAGCACATACCTTGGTTGCGGTTCGGTCCCCGGCCCTGGTTGGGGTCCTGCGGGAGGCAACCAGTCGATGTCTGTCTGTCTGTCTCTGTCTCTCTCTCTCTTTTTTCCTCCCACTCTATCTGAAGATGAATGGAAAAATATCCTCAGGTGAGAATTTAAAAAAATTGATAATAATTTACATTATGGGGAGAAAAAAAAAAACCAACAACAATCCACTAAACTACACCCTTGATAACAAAAGATTGTAATTCACAATATTGTAGGAGCCAAATGATTAGCAAGATGGTCAAGATGTAGATGTTAATAAGTATTCATGGTCAAATTTATGTGGCAATCACTAAAATAAATCTAGTGTATAAATTCCAAATCAGTAAAGTGGAAAGGTAAATTTAAAAATTTTAAATATAATTTAAATATCATGGTAGTAGAAAACTAAAAAAAAGCAAGGTAAATAGAAAACAAAGAATGATATGTTAAAATATATAAAGCATGAGGTGCAAAAAAATCACAATATCTTTTTAAAATTTAAGACAAAGTATATTTTCATATGTACAAAGCCAAAAGAACTCATTACTAACAGACCTATACTACAAGAAATGTCTTTCCAGCAAAAGGAAATGATATCAATTGGAAATAAGAATCTATACAAAGGAATGAAGAGTGCCAGAAGTGGTAACCACACGGGTAAATATATTAGCATATTTTTCTTATTAAATGTATCTTTTTAAAGATAATTGATCTCTGAACAAAGTAATAATGTATTATGGGATTTATCACATAACTATAGAAAAATATATAACTACAATAGCATAAAAGTCATGAGAGGGGAAGTGAAATTGCACTATTGTAAACTTCCTAAACTATATAATTGGTATAATTCTTGAAGGTAGACTTTGCTAAGCCAAAGATATATACTATAAACTCTAAAGCAACCACTAATATTTAATTTAAAAATGCAGAAAAAGAGGACGAAAAGAACAAAGAACAGATTGGACAAATAGAAAACAAATAGCAAGTCGATAGACTTAAACCTAACCATATTAAATATAAAAATTGTGGTGAACACCCAATTGAAAGGCAGATTTGGATTAAAATTATAACAAATCCCAACTGTATGCTACTTATAAGGAACATACTTTATTTACAGTCACAAATAATTTACAAGTAAAAGGATAGAAACAAGAGATACTGTACTAACACTGTGGGAGAAAGGGGTTATCACTGGAATGCAAACTTGGTTTAACATTTGAAAATTAATTAAATATCTTTCATCATATTAACAAACTAAAAATGAAAAAAACCTTATGGTTAGCTCAATAACACAGAAAAGTTATTTGACAAAAATTCAATATGCACTTCTGATAAAAATAGGAAAGTAGAACTTAAAAGAAAATTTCAACTGGAAAAAGGACAACATTTTACTACATTTTATACTTAATATATACCTAAGTATATACACCTCAATATGAACTGCCAAAGCATTCATGGCTTGGCCTCCGAATTCTTTAAATATGTCTCTCACATGTCTCTCTGTCTTATTCTACTCTCTAGCCATGCAATTCTTTATTCAATTCTTAATCTATGTTCTCTCTAGCTTCTTAGCCTTTGCACATACTGTTTCTTCCATTTTATCCCACCTCCAACTTTCTACAGACCCCATCCAAAGGGTCTAAGGAAAAATCACTTCCTTGCATTTTCCACATTTCAGAACTCTGCATTCCTTGGCTCATGGCCTCTTCTTCCACATTAAAAGTGCATCACTCCAATCTCTGCTTCTGTCTTCATATATCCCTCTTTGACTCTAGTCTTTCTGCCTCCCTCTCATAAGAACCCTTGAGATTATGTGGGGCCCAACTAGAAATTCCAGAATAATCTTCCTATCTCAAGATCCTAAACTTAACCACATCTTCATAGTCCATTTTACCATGTAAGGTAACATATTCACAGGTCCTGGAAATTAGGATGAGGGCATCTTTTGTTGATTGCAAACTTGATGAGAAATGTGCAGTCCACAAACTAAATAATATATATTTTTTAATTTCCAAGAATGTTAATCTATAGCCTAATTCGACAGCCCACGATCTGTCAATGAGCACTGATGATAAAGCCTGCCATCTCTATAGCAACTAAAATAGATATTATTCTTGCTACATTTCCAGCTAGTGTTGTATCTTATTTATCTAGTTTGAAACCTCAGAACAAGTTTTTAATTCAGGTACTGGGTAAGCCATTAAGAAGAAATGTTGCCCTGGTTGGTTTGGCTCAGTTGTTAGAGCATCAGCCCTCAGACCAAAGGGTCATGGGTTTGATTCCTGGTCAAGGGCATGTACCCGGGTTGCAGGTTCGATCTCCAGCCCAGGCAGGAAGCAGCTGATCGATATCAATGTTTTTTTTTTTTTCTCTCTCTCTCTCCCTCCCTCCTTTCCTTCCACTCTCTCTAAAAAATAATGGAAAAATATCCTCGGTGAGGATTAACAAAAATAAATAAATAAATAAAAATAAGAAGAAATGCCAAAGCCATATAGAGAATTAAGTATTATAAACATATTATATATCAAAACCACATATGTTTTCTCTGTTGACCATTATGCAATCATTATGACTTGGGTAGGATTTCTAAAAAGAATACAGTTTTATAGCATTTTACAATATGAGAAATACTTGAGTTATTACTCATGCAACCTCATTTTATCATGCTACCTTCGACCCTGAACTTCCTCTGGAATCAAAGACCTCAGTCTGTTGATGAATATAAGAATATTCAATCTTAATATCACCTGTCATTTCTTTGATACATTCCTTTATTATTGTTCCTATTTTACTTCAAGTACATATATTTTTTCTTTCAATCTGGAGAGGGTACTCCTTGAGACAGAAAACAAACATTGTATGTAAAACTCCAATAATTTCTAACCTAGAATTTACTATATGTTTATGTACATATTGTGTATACATACTGTACATATACATTTATATATATAATATATAAAATATAATGTATATTTTTCAAATTATTACAAATTATATTTTGAAAGCCTAAGTGAGGTTCTATTAAATACTTAAATTATCAAAATATATCTCTACTATGTCACCACCTAGCATTATAACAGCAAATGACATGTTTTGGATAATTACATCAATATATTAATATTGATCTATTAACTACTGTAATTTTGAATTATCCAGGTTTAAATGCTAATTAAAATAAGAAACTGTCATCTTCCAAATTGATTAAAATATTGTTATTTTGAACTTTTTTGATATGAAAATAAAGGAGTAAACATTTTATAAGTAGAAAATCAATTCCTCCTATATCCACCAATAAATACTGAAAAACATTTAAAGAATATCTGTTTCAGTGGCATCAAATTACTAACCTGCACTGAGGCTCCACATAGCTTGATCTGTATTCAGAGTATTATGTTAATTCTTGAATGGCAAATCTTTGCCACACTCACAGATGTTACAAATGTATCAAAATCAAATTTTAGCAATGCTATGTGTTATCTAAATGTACTTTTACTTGGGAAAATTTCGTCTCAAAGGGGTGATATGTTTTTATCAATGTGAATGGTAATATTTATTTTAACTTCAATCATAATAATTGTTAACTCTTTATTTGAGAACCTCTTTTGATGTCAATTGATGATTTTTTACTGTTTCAATTCAAGTTTAAAAATTCCTTAGGAAACACATGACCTCAGAAAGTGAATCAGAGCAGCTAATTGGTTCAACATCATTTAACAGTCAGAAAAGGGGATGATGACTGGCAAACTGCCTTGCATTATTCAATGAGTAGTGTCCTCCTAGTTTGCTTGCTCCTTTAGAGTGGTCCTGCACTAAAGTCCCAGCATAACACCCCCAAATTTTGGCAGGAAGTTTAGACTGTACTATTCAAATTCAATGTATGGAAGTGACGTCAACTAAAATGCAGATTAAGCACCTCTGAAAATATATGCTCTTTCTAAAAGCAAATTTAAAAAAAAACTGGCAAAAATGGTCAGAATGAACTTTTCCAAAACACTGGGAACTCATCAAAGGCTTACAACAGCCCAGCAAGCATTTATTAAAGAAAAAGGCCTAAATCTCGGAAAGAACAGGAGAATTTATGGTGTTTTAACTTGCACTAGTTCCATCTCCCACTGTGTTGCTCTTCAGTGGCCTTGAAAAAAGAACAGCCCACATTATTAATACAGCCTGGTAGCCATCAGAGAGAAGGGAATAAATCTGGAACTTTTTCAAAGCCTCAGTCCCAAGTACAGTCACATTCTTTTACCTGTCTAGTGGTTCTCTAGAAGATCCCATTTAACAGGCTGTCTGAAGTTAACATGACTCAGAGCTCACCCAATGTGAAATCCTTCTCCCCAGGAGCACTTATGAAACACAATTACCAAAAAAAAAAAAAGCAAATTAAAAAAAGAAAAACTGGCAAAAATGGTCAGAATGAACTTTTCCAAAACACTGGGAACTCATCAAAGGCTTACAACAGCCCAGCAAGCATTTATTGCAGCTGCCTAAGACAGTGGATAACATCTGAGTCAGTGTTTGACTCAGACTAAACAAAAGCTTAAAAGTCAAATCTATGGAGCCCTGGCTGGTTTGGCTCAGCAGTGAGAGTGTTGGCCTGCAGACTGGTCAAGGGCATGCAGGTTTGATCCTCGGCCCCGGTAGAGATCATGCAGGAGGCAACCAATCAATGTGTATCTCTCACATCAATGTTTCTCTCTTTCCTTCCCTCCCTCTTTTCCACTCTGTCTAAAATTCAATGGAAAAATATCCTCCAGTGAATATTACAAAAAAAAAAAAAAAAAAAAGTCAAAGCTATGGAAGGAGATGTTCATTAGGTTTTGAAAGGCTCTAACATACTGATGTGTGCATGCACAGTGAAGGTCTAAGAAAACCCTAATGCCTCACTTCTAACTGACCTGGAGACTCTATACAGCAGGATGTCAAGGCTGAGAAATAGTTGTCAGCTACACAGCTTGAGTGTCAAAGGTTTGCCCTAACACAGACAGCCTCTTAGCATATACTGGAACATTTATGGTTCCAGAAATTTAAGAAAATCATTGTTCAAAATTAGATTATTAAGCATAAAAAAGACATAAGCAGCTTACACATGACAAGCAATACACACTTTACAGAATTAACTCAGAAAATTTATTAAACAAAAACAATATAACTATAACAAGCAGCAACCACAAAACCTGGAGAGAGAAAAAAAATTCATTTCCAGAATTCCTACATCATACTACTGAAAATATTCATTTTTCAATAATAGGTTGAATGACATTCAAGGAACAAAGTATTGCTCATACACAAGAGTTAAATCAATCAATAGAAATTGTGTCAGAGGAAACCCAGTTGTTGGATTTACTAGGAAAATACTTTAAATCAGCTATTTAATAATATAAAAAGAGTTTAAGACCATCATGTATAAAGAACCAAAGTATGAAAACAATATCACATCAAACAGAAATGTCAATAATAAGAAAAATTATTTTTTTAGGAAAGGATTCAATAGAAATTCTAGATTTGAAAAGTAGAATCTCTGAAATGAACAATTAACTAGAGAGGGTCAACAGAGGAAAGCAGTAAAACAAAAGGCAAAAGTTATTTGAGCAGGTAGGAGAAAAATCAGTGAGCATGAAGTTAATTGAGATTATCCATTCTGAAAAATAGGAAAAAAAAAAAACAAAGGAAAATGAACAGCAACTTAGAGACCTGTGGGAGACCAATGCATAATGGGAGTCCCAAAGTCAGAGAAGTGGGAAAGGAACAGAAAAAACATTAGAAGAAATAATGGGAGAAATTTCCTGAATTTGATGAAAATAATGAATCTGCATATACAGAAACCTCAATGAACTCTAAATAGGTTAAATTCAGATAGGTCCACACCTGGTATTATGGACTGATCAGTGTATGCCCATAATTAATATGCTGAAGCTATAACCCCCAATGTGGTGGTTTGTGGAAATGGGGCTTTTGACAGAGAATGAGCATATAAGCATGAAATGAGATCAGGAGGGTGGGAACTTCATGATGAGTTAGTGCCCTTATAAGAATATCAGAAAATGTATGTTCTCTTTCCTTATTGTGTGAGG
Source organism: Tadarida brasiliensis (assembly GCA_030848825.1). Taxonomy (NCBI): domain Eukaryota; kingdom Metazoa; phylum Chordata; class Mammalia; order Chiroptera; family Molossidae; genus Tadarida; species Tadarida brasiliensis. Next base: position 81,617,795 of record CM061261.1, read on the forward strand.
ATACAGTGACTAGGTGGCCATCTACAAGCTAGGAACATAATTCTCAACAGAAATTGACTATGCTGACAACTTGGTATTGGATTTCTAGCCTCCAAAACTGTGAAAAAGTAATTTTTGTTGTTTAAGCTACCAGAGTATAACATTTTGTTATGGCAGCCCAAGCAGACAAAGATATCTAGATGCCTCATCAAACTATGGACAGCTAAAGACAAAGGAAATATTTAAAGAAACAAGAGAGAAACAACTCATCATATGCAGAGATACTCATTATGATAAATAGTTGAGTTCTAGTCAGAAACCAGGGAGGCCAGAAAGCAGGAAGGCCAGAAACCATATATTCTAAGTGCTAATGGGAAAAGAAAAATGCCTGTCAATCAGAACTCTATATTCAGCAAAACTATCCTTCAAAAGGAGAAATTAAAACATTCCCATTTGAACCAAAATTCAAAGAATTTGTTCCTTATATATCTGACTTAAAAGAAATACTACAGAATGGTCTTCAGGCTAAAAGGAAAGGAAACTAGACAGTAACTTTAATCCACATAAAGAAATAAAGAGCTCTGATAAAGGTAGCTACACAGATAAATGTAAAAAGATATGTAAATGTAGAACAACATATTTTTTGTTTGGAATTTTTTTCTCCTACCGAATTTAAATTATAATTGTATAAAGCAATAATTAGAATGTATGTTGATAGATACAACATGTGTAAAGATATAATTTGTGGCAACAAGATCATAAGGGGTAAAGCTCTTTAGGAGCAAAGGTTTTGTATATTATTGAAATTATGTTGGTAAAAATCCTAAATAGATTGTTATATGTTAAGAAATTGATGGAGCCCAGCTGGTGTGGCTCAGTGGTTGAGCGTTGACCTATGCACCAGGAAGTTGACAGTTCGATTCCCAGTCAGGGCACATGCCCAGGTTGTGGGCCAAATCCCTAGTAGGGGGCATGCAGGATGTGGCCAATCGATGTTCTCTCTCATCGATGTTTCTATCTCTCTCCCTCTCCCTTCCTTTCTCTCTAAAATCAATAAAGAAAAAAAAAAGAAAAAAGATATTGATGGAACCCAGCAACTACTGAGAAAATAACTCAAAATATAGTAAAATATAGTAAAAGAAACAAAGAGAAAACTAAAATGGTACACAAGAAAATTACTATTGAATACAAATGAGGACAGTGAAAAAGAAATTGAGAAACAAAAGAGACATGACATAGTAAACAAATAGCAAGTTAGTAGAAATAAATCTTTCTTATTAGTAATGACATTGAATGTAAATGGATTATTTGCAATTAAAAGACACATGGCAGAATAAATTAAAAACATCCAAAAATATCTACAAGAGACATATTTTATGTCTAGACATAAAATATTGACAGATAAAAAAGGATATACCTTGCCCGGCCGGTGTGGCTCAGTGGTTGAGCATCAACTCATGTAACAAGAGGTCACTGGTTTGATTCCCAGTCAGGGTACATGCCCCCCAGGTTGTGGGCCCAATCCCCAATGAGGGGGCATGCAGGAGGCAGCCAGTCGATGTTCTCTCTCATCAATGTTTCTATCTCTCTCTCCCTCTCCCTTCCTCTCTCTCTAAAAATCAATCAAGAAAAAAAAAAAAAAGGATATACCTTCTAACAGAAAGCAAAAGATAAGTGAAGAGGCTATAGCAATATTAGACCAAATGACCAAATAGATTTTAAGATAAAAATTATTACTAGAGGCAAAGAATGACATTTTATAATTATAAAAATGTCAATCCTTCAAGAATATATAGTAATTGCCCCAGCCGGTTTTTCTCAGGGGTTAAAGCGTCAGCCCATGGACCGAAGGGTCATGGGTTTGATTCCTGGCCAAGGACATGTACTTGGGTTACAGGTGTGATCCTCTACCTGGTCAGGGTTGTATGAGACACAACCAATCAATGTGTCTTTCTCACATCAATGTCTCTCTCTCTCTCTCTCTCTCTCTCTCTCTCTCTCTCTCTCCTCTCTCTCTCTCTCCCTCCCTCCCTTCCACTCTATCTAAAAATCAATGGAAAAATATTCTTGGGTGAGGATTAACGACAACAACAAAATAATATATAATAATTAACAAATACGTGATGAACGGACTCACAAATACAAGAAGAAAAATGACAGAGTTGAGGGGTGTAATAATAGTTCAAAACAATATTTGGAAACTTCAATACTAAACTTTCAAATAATGAATTAAACAACTAGACAGAAGCTCAGCAAAGAAATAGACAACTTGAACAACATTATAAATAAACTAAAACAGGCAGACAGCTACAAAGCACTCTACCCAACCATAGCAGAAATATATATTCTTCTCAAGTACATATGTAATATTCTGCATTTTAGGCCATATGGTAGGCCATAAATAATTGTTAATAGATTACAAAGAACTGGAATCATACAAGGTATGTTCTAAAAGCACATATAAAGAAATTAGAAATCAGCAACAAAGAAAACTGGAAAACTCACAAATCTGTGGAAAATAAAGCAACACACTCCTCAATAACCAGTGAGTAAATGCTTTGAGATAAATTAAAAAAAAAAAAACAAAAACACACAACCATAACATATCAAACTTATGGAACACAGCAAAAGAAGTACTTCAGGAAAATTTATCATGGTAATTGCCTACATTTAAAAGAAGAAAATAAAGTGCCTAATTTTCTACCATAAGAAACTAAAACAAACAAACAAAACAAGGCAAAGCAAACTAAATGCAAGACAAGCAGAAAATTATGAAATAAAGAATAGAAAAACAAGAGAGGAAAATCAATGAAATCAAAAGTTGGTTCATGGAAAAGATCAAAAGCAATGATAAATCTTTAGCTACACTGACTAATTACAAAAAGAGGGAAGATTCAAATTATTTAAATAAAGTATTTAAAAGGGAAGATTACTAACAAACTACATAAATAAAAAGGATTGCAACTGTTTACCAAAAAAAAAAAGAGAGAGAAAAGTAGTTTTTGTCTAAACATTTAATATATTGGCCCTGCAAAATAACTTTATTTTTTTATCCTCATCTGAGGACATTTTTGCATTTATCTTCAGATAGAGTGGGAGGGAGAGAGGGAGGAAGAGACAGAGAGAAACATCGATGTGAGAGAGACCCATCGACTGGTTGCCACCCACACAACCCCAACTGGGGCCAGGGACAAACTGCAACCAAAGTACATGCCCTTGGCAGGAAGTGAACCCGGGTCTCTCTGGTCCACGGGTCGATGCTCTAACCGCTGAGCCAAACCAGCCAGGGCATGCAAAATAACTTTAAAACTTCAACTGAGTTCTTGTAACTGAAAAGGGAGGCTCAATGCGAATTGCTAAATTGCTCTGAATAAGAAAATAATTTATATCATTACTATTACTGTTATCATGTTATAATATTATACAATATTATGTATAATACAGTATGTAGCATATATGTATATACAATATATACTTTATTGTCTTTTATACAATAGCATATTGTAATTATGTTTCTAAGAAGGACATTTCAATTAAAAAGATATTAATATAATGGAAAATGGGCAAGCAACATAGAGTCAAAGATCATTTATACATGGATAACTAATACTTGTAAATTGTTTGCATTTCTTCCCAAATGTTAGTAGAATCTACAACTAAGAGAGAGAATGTGGAGTGGGGCTGGTGACAGTAAGGAATTCAAGGAAGAGACTGAGTTTCACATTGGGTGATTTCAGTCTGATGATAAAGGAAGAGCCATGAGGGACAAAGTGAATAGGAAGAATTCTGAAAAGGCAATGATTCAGATCAAAAGTGACCTGGAAAGTCCCTCATGAATTCTCAGAAATTTGGGGGAGAGCATTTGACTTTTCAAATTTCAGAATGGATGCTCCAACCAATCTCCTTTAGACAGAAAGGGGAAAGGAATGTCTAGCTGATATACAGATTATATATGGGACTTACAGAAGTAATCAAATGCCCCACTGTCAAAGATTTATGAAAACAAACCAATAGAAACCAAATGTTTGTAGAAAAAAAAATGTGAAGAAGACACAGAAGTAATAAATTGGTGAGACTGCAATTAGGGAAACAAAAAGTAATTAATAGAAACCTCTGTGAAGGCTAAACATTATGCCATGTGAGGGGTTCAAATGTTTCTAACCTGGTATCACACCCATTCTCTCATTATACTCACTCTCTATTTTGTCCCTAGTTAAGGATTTCAGTTACCTCATACTCTTCTGTCTTTCCAATTATCAGTTCATTTCTCACTTTTGCTTGCCTTCGTACCCTAAGCCCCCTTGGGAAACATTGTTTATTTTAAAATCTGGATAACTGTCAAGAACTATGAAGGATCTGAGATCTTGCCCTTCTTGCAAGGTAACAATTTGGCCTGCCATAGTTTCATGGATGGTGGCAGAATGATAAAGGACCATTAGTTATGTACAGGAATAGCAGTAATAAATGTATATCCACATTTGCACCAGAATATCCACATTTGCATCAGTTCCCCAAGCTCCAATACTCACAGAGCAACTGGAAGAATGCCAGATGTCACCTGCACATTTCTACAGGAAAGAAATCCCAAGCTCAGGGAACTTGTATCTTTTATAATGGATAGTAAATCTGCCTGGTCTCTGCCCCAGAGGAGGCTATCATTTTAATTATACTGAACAGTGAACAATCCTACATTTTGATTTAGAGAAGGACATTATCTCTATCCTCCAAGGCTATTCACTCTACAGATATCCTTAGAAGACAGTCCCAGACATAGGCAGTCAGGGCCTCTGTTCATGAGACACATGGAAATGCTAGAGTCCACAAAGAATCACTTTCCAACTCTCCTCAAATTTTCCCTCTTGGTTTTTGGGCCATATTTTCACTATAGGAAGTCATTAAATCACACCTTATAGCAGCATCTTTTATGAATCTGTATAAAAAGTTTCAGGTGGCCCTCACAGATACTTACCATTATTATTTCCATCTTTTGGCTATATTAGAGGTGTCTGATAGTTCCTCTGGTACTTGGCAAAGAATGGCCTCAACACAGTGTATAGACCCTTACTCTATAACTGCCCCTCACTATACCAAAGTTCCCCTTCCCAGGAATCTGCAATTGAGACAAAAGATGGAGGCAGCCAAGAATTGGTGCCATGACAAGGTAGTGTCGTGTGCAAATGGAAGACACAGATAATAAATAGCAAAGTCTTAATTTGGAAAAAAGAAAGAAAGAAAGAAAGAAAGAAAGAAAGAAAGAAAGAAAGAAAGAAAGAAAGAAAGAAAGAAAGAAAGAAAGAAAGAAAGAAATGGTAATCTTCAGAGAGAAGAATGGGACGTTTATGCAGAGGGGAGTGTTTCCAAACTACCATGCAATCTCACAAAGGAAAAGTCAAGCTACTGCCAGGTTCAGTTCTACTCTCTTCAATTGTGTTCCATGAAAAAGTTGTTGTTTCCCATTAAGTTCCCTTCATAACCCGAGTAATTTTAAATTTTCTTTAACATTTTAGAGTGGGTTTATGGGCATCTATCAATTCTTGCATAAGGCTTACTTACAATTTATCATTCTAAGAACATCACTAAAGCACTCAAATCACGACCCATCTCCTATTCCACTAAGGGGATAAAGGCAATTGTCATAAGTTCCTCCTACTCTGCCTCAAAAGGCCTGTAATATCATCTGTCTGTCTAGAACAGCGGTTCTCAACCTGTGGGTTGCGACCCCTTTGGGGGTTGAATGACTCTTTCACAGGGGTCGTCTAAGACCATCGGAAAACACATTTCCAATGGTCTTAGGAACCGAGACACTGCTCCTCTATCCGTCTCCAGGTGGGTCTGCCCACATGCAGATATGCCCACATACAGATATGCCCACATACGAGTACCTGGTGTGATGACATCACGCCAACCCCATCACATACACCCCATACAAATACAGGTGTATGTGACAGGGTTGGCACCATAATGTACTTATGCGGACCAGTCACTCATGTGTAGAGAGCAGCTACTGCGTAGAAAGCAGCTACTCTGTTGAAAGCAGCAGTATTGGAGATAAAAATGACACTTCATGAATTATACTTACTGGGTACATGTAAAATCATGTACTGTAAAATCATCAACTACTGCAAAAAAAAAAAAAATATCTGTACCCATGTGGATGCTGATCGGTCTTTTTATATTCAGCTGTGGTTGATGTGAATACTGCCCCCTTGTGATAGTAACAGGTATGTAAAAAAATAACACAGAGAATGGTAAATCATAGGAAACTTTAATGAACTGTATTGACTAAACTATGCCATGTATCATCTTTTGTATTATTAAAGCTATTGTTATATATTATTTTCATTAGTAAACCATCCCATGACAATGGATCATGTAGAGGAGAATATTAAAAAAAGAAAATATAGTGAGGATTTTTTACAGTATGGTTTTACCTCAATAATTACAGCAGGAATTGAGAAACCGCAATGTGTTATTTGTTATGAAGTTCTATCAGCTGAATCTATGAAGCCAAACAAACCAAAATGCCATTTTGATAGCAAGCATCTGAGCTTTGCTGGCAAGGATACCAACTATTTTAGAAGCAAAACTGATGGACTCAAGAAAGCCAGACATGACACTGGTGGCAAGTACCACAAACAAAATGTAGCAGTCATTGAAGCTTCATATTTGGTGGCACTCAGAATTGCCAGAGCTATGAAATCTCATACCATTGCTGAGGATTTACTGTTGCCAGCCGCCAAAGACATTGTTTGAGTTATGATTGGAGACAAATTTGTTATGAAATTGAATGCAATTTCCTTATCTAATGACACTGTCCACAGAAGAATAGATGACATGTCTGCTGATATTCTTGATCAGGTAATCCAGGAAATTAAATCTGCTCCACTTCCAATATTTAGCATCCAGCTTGATGAATCTACAGATGTTGCAAACTGTTCACAGTTACTGGTTTACGTGAGGTGTATTAATGATGGTGACTTTAAAGATCAGTTTCTTTTTTGCAAACCTCTTGAAATGACAACTACTGCACGTGATGTATTTGACACAGTTGGTTCATTTCTGAAAGAGCATAAGATCTCTTGGGAAAAGGTTTGTGGTGTTTGCACAGATGGTGCTCCAGCTATGCTAGGATGTCGATCCGGATTTCAATGTTTGGTACTGAATGAGTCACCAAAAGTCGTCAGAACTCACTGTATGATTCATCGGCAAATATTAGCAATGAAGATGCTGCCACAAGAGTTACAAGAAGTAATGAAAAGCGTCATAAGTTCTGTCAATTTTGTAAAGGCGAGCACTTTAAACAGTCGACTGTTTTCGCAACTGTGCAACGAATTGGATGCGCAGAACAGTGCTCTGATATTTCACACTGAAGTGAGATGGTTGTCAACAGGAAGTTTTAAAACGTGTTTTTGAGCTTTGTGATGAACTCAAAACGTTTTTTAATCAGAAAGCAAGACTGTAGTTCGAAGCACTTTTCAGCGATAAAGGTGAACTGCAGAAAATAGCTTACTTGGTTGACATCTTTGCCATCCTGAATGAGTTAAATGATCACTGCAAGGACCAAATGCAACATGTCTCGATTTGTCTGAAAAGATCTGATCATTCCAAATGAAACTTCAGCTTTGGCAAAAAAAAAAAAAAAAAAAAATCGGATGAAAATAAAATTTACATGTTGCCTAACTTATCTGCTTTCTTTGAGGAACATAACATTGAACCAGACAAAACAATTACAATGATAATTTCTGTGAAAGAACACTTGCTTGCAGTCAAAATTTCATCATACTTTCCAAATCTACCTGACACCCCATTTGCACTTGCCAGACGCCCATTCACAGTCAAAGTTGAAGATGTTCCTGAGACAGCACAAGAGTTCATTGAACTTATTAACAGCGATGCAGCGAGAACTGATTTCTCTACAATGCCAGTTACAAAATTCTGGATCAAGTGTTTGCAGTCATATCCTGTTCTGTCTGAGACTGTGTTGCACCTTCTTCTTCCATTTCCAACGACATATCTTTGTGAAACAGGGTTTTCCAGCTTGTTGGTTATCAAGTCTAAATACAGAAGTGGACTTGTTGTGGAAGATGATCTTCATTGTGCTCTTGCAAAGACTGCCCTGAGAATTTCGGATCTGGTGAGAAAGAAACAATCTCAACCTTCCCACTGATGTTTGCTTTTTATGCATACTGTCGCAAAATGTAGCAATGTAATTTACTGTTGTTATATTAAGACTGTTACCCATGCTACACCATGCTTCAAGACAAAATTTCATTTATTTGTAATTAGAAATAAATATTTCACAATATATAATTACATATTGTTTTTGTGATTAATCACTATGCTTTAATTCTGTTCAATTTGTAACAATGAAAATACATCCTGCATATCAGATATTTGCATTATGATTCATAACAGTAGCAAAATTACAGTTATGAAGTAGCAACGAAAATAATTTTATGGTTGGGGGTCACCACAACATGAGGAACTGTATTAAAGGGTCGCGGCATTAGGAAGGTTGAGAACCACTGGTCTAGAACATATACATAAAAAAAATTATTTCGTACTCTATGCCTAATATGATATAACAACTAACAGTTTTTTGATCAAGAAAAATATTTTCCCCCTTCATATTAGTTACTAGGCTTATAATTAGTTTTACATTATCAGAAACAATCATGCTTGTTTTGCCAAAGATATCTTCAGTTTTGAAAAATGTCACGTTGCTTTTTGGCTTTTCTTACAATAATGATTTATTTTATTATAGAAACTGTTGTTTTAGTTTTGTTCTAAAGACAGTGTTCATTGCTTTAGAAAAAGATCATGATATTTTCCTTTTTGAAAATTAAAACACTTTCATGTCAAGCACTGTTTAATAGCTGAATTATTACCAATGTACAAGGAAAAGAGGAGAAATAGATACACAGTCAAAACCAAATTTTCAGATATTTGTCATCATATTTGCTATGTAACTTCTCTTTTTGGGCTTCTGGGTGGAAATACTACACAAATAATTCCATTTATCATGACATATATAACCCATATTCTCTATTCTGTTCACATCATTGTGAGTTATGTTATTATTATTTTTTTGGTTAATCCTCACCCAAGGATATTTTTTCCATTGATTAGAGAGAGTGAAAGGGAAGGAGGGAGGGGGAGAGAGAGAGAAACACTGATATGAGAGACACACATAGATTGGTTGCCTCCCATACACACCCTGATGGGGCCAGGAATCAAACCTACAGCCCGGGTATGTGCTCTTGATCAAGAATCGTACCCACGACCCTTCAGTCCCCAGACTGATGCTCTAACCACTTAGCCACATTGGCCAGGGAAATGAGTTACATTATTTTTATACTTCAACAAATCTAATTTCCCTGGTCCACTTTGGTGAATTCCAGATGTAATGCGATATATTAATATGTAAATTTCACAAATATAAACAGTAGCATAAAAGCACTTTAGCCAACCTGATGTGCTTCCTGTCAACCAAATGTTAACCAAGATCAAGTGACCAGTATTCCCCTCAGAGTACTTGAGCAACCAAGGATATAATAGTCATGAACCATTACTGAAAATGTGAGAATGCATTAAGAACATAATCTGATGATGACATAATTAATCTTGCATTTCATATTTATTAGGTGCATTTCAACAAATGTTTCATCCCTTGTTTCTCTGGAACAGCTAAACTGCCCATGGACCATTTGATACTTAGCCAAGTTGCAAAGTACATCAAAATTTTTGCTTTGAGAAAGACTCACTAGTCTGTCAGCTTCCTGAAGGCAATGATTTTCACCCATTCCTTTGACTATCACACACCCAGACCAGCGGAGAACTAATATATGTCCAATAAAAATTCACAGACCTTAAATGTGCACATTTCTTTTGTCCTTTTTTTTTACTCGCCTTAACATCCTTTTGACTCCAAGGAGACTACTTTTATAAATATGACTTTCAAACCATTTTGGACCTCTTTGACTATTTAACCATTTATTGCTAATTCCCTGCTAGAAAATTCTCACATGGTAAAAATCTTCAAGTTTCATATTTCCAAAACAAACTCATTACGATGTTCTATGTAACATCAGACACAAATATGCCTCACATTTCAATCCCTGCCGCTTGTAACATGATTGTACTAACAATCCAGGCTCAACTTCTGAGTCTTTTATTTTCTCTTTCTCCCTCACCTACTGTCAAAGCCCTGTTATCCTTTTAAATATGTTTTTATTGGTTTTTTAGAAATATAGGAAGATACAAATAAATAGAAACATATGCCATGTACATAGATTGCAAGAATTATCATTAAAATGTCCAAACTACCCAAAGCAATCTATAAATTCAACACAATCTTTATTAAAATACCAATGGCATATTTCACAGATCTAGAACAAAAATTTACATGGAACCAAAAGAGACTCAGAATAGCTGCAGAAATCTTGAGAAAGAAGAACAAAGTTGGAGTGATCACAATACCAGATATCAAACTATACTACAAAGACACTGTAATCAAAACAGCCTGGTAATGGCACAAGAACAGGTATATAGATCAAGGGAAAAGAACAGATAGCCCAGAAACCAATCCACACCTTTATGGTCAATTAATATTTGACAAAGGAGGCAAGAGCATACAATGGAGTAAAGATAGTCTTTGCAATAAATGGTGTTTGGAAAATTAGACAGCAACATGCAAAAAAAAAAAAAAAATGCAACTAGATTACCAACTTACACCATACCCAAGAATGAACTCAAAATGGATAAAAGACTTAAATGTAAGTTGCAAAACCATAAAAATTCTAGATTACATAGGCAGTAAAATTTCAGACATCTTTCAGAGCAATATTTCTGCCAATTTGTCTCTGAGAGAAAATAAAGCACAGGAAAAAATAAACAAACGGGACTACATCAGACTAAAAAGCTTCTGCACAGCAAAAGAAACCATCAACAAAACGAAAAGGGAACCCACCATATGGGAAAACATATCTGCCAATGATTCATCAGATAAGGGGTTAATCTCCAAAATATATAAAGAACTTCTACAACTCAATACCAGGAAGACAAACAATCCTATTTAAAAAATGGGCAAAGGACCTGACTATGTCCAAAGAGGACATATAGATGGTCAATAGACATATGAAAAAATGCTCAAGGGCAATAATCATCAGAGAGATGCAAACAAAATAAATAAAAAAAGCTACAATGAGGTGTCACCTCACACCTGCCAGAATGGCTACCATCAATAAATCAACAAACAAGTGTTGAAGAAGATGTAGAGAAATGGGAACTCTAGTGCACTGCCGGTGGGAATGCAGACTGGTGCTGCCACTGTGGAAAACAGTATGGAGTTTCCTCAAAAAATTAAAATGGAACTGCCTTTTGACCCAGTGATCCCACTTCTGGTATATATTCTGAGAGTCCTGAAACACCAATCAGAAAGAACATATGCACATCTATGTTCATAGCATTATTTACAATAGCCAAGATCTGGAAACAGCCCAAGTGCCCATCAGTAGATGTGTGGATAAAAATGCTATGGTACATTTACACAATGGAATACTATGTGGCTGTAGAAAAGGAGGAACGCTTACCCTTTGTGACAGCATGGACTGACCTGGAGATTATTATGCTAAGTGAAGTAGGCCAGTCAGAGAAAGACAAATATCACATGATCCCACTTATATGTGGAATCTGAAAACAAAATAAACAGACGAACAAAATAGGACCAGAGGCATGAATAAATTGAACAGATTGACAGATCTCAGAGGTGAGGAGGATGGGAAGGACGGGAAGAGATGAACCAAAGGAAAAAACAAAACAAAACATATATATATATATATATATATATATATGCATAGCCCATGGACACAGACAATAATGTGGTGAAGGCCTGGTGGGGGCAGGGGCAGGGTGGAGGTGGGTAAAGGGGCTGGTGGGGGGAGGATGTGGGACATCTGTAATAGAGTCAACAATAAAAAAAAAATCATCAATGGCCAACTGAGTAAAGTATAAATTCCTTATTTGAACATTCAAGGATCTTCTGGAGTTAATAAAGCATGAAATAACAACAACAACAAAAAAATGGACTAGGAATTAGGTGAACACATTTATCCATTACTAATTGTGTTATTCTACTTCTAAGCCTCCTTGTTTATTTATAGCAGCAATTTTCAACCTTTTTCATCTCATGCCACACATAAACTAAACTAATTACTAAAATTCTGCAGCACACCAAAAAAAAATAATTTTTGCCAATCTGACAAAAAATAGGTATAATTTTGATGGCCATTGTGTTGGCTGTTGTTATTATTATTATTATTATTATTATTATTATTATTGACAATCTAAGGGAAAAGAGTCAGTGCCCCTGAATAAATAGTCAGGTATTGCATGTTTTAAAAATTCTTGCAGCACACCGGTTGAAAATCACTGACCCACAGAATGAGGAATGAGTACATGAAACAAACATTCTAGCTAGTTGTAAAATTAAAGTCCATCTTTCACATCTTAGCTTCCATTACTCCACTAAGTGTTCTCTGCTTTCAGTCCAATGAAGCTATGTACCATTCCACAGAAAGTGATTTTGTGAGTACCGCACCTGCCAAAGGTTTTGCCCTTGACATCTCTCTTGCATGCAATATTTAACTCTTAATCCTAATAAAATATTCTCCATATTTCATAGTTACATCTTTCACAAAATTTCCTTAAACAGAACTAGTAACTATAAATTCGCAAAGCATATTGATTTTGCTTCCCTTGGAACACTGCAAACCATTCTTTTTAGTATAGTTATTTTAAAATAATTTATATTTTAGAGCAGTTTTAGGTTCACAGCAAAATCAAGTGGAGGGTGCAGAAATTTCCCACATATTCCCTGCCCCCACTAGTGCACAGCTCCACCCACTATCAACATTGCACACCAGCGTGGTATATTTGTTACTACTGATAAAACTACATGATCATTCTGTGTTCAGAGTTTACAATAGGGTTCACTCTTGGTATTGTGCAGTCTGTGTTTGAACAAATATGTAATGACATATATTCAACATTATCTTGCAAAATAGTTTCACTGCCCTAAAAATTCTCTTTGCCAAAACTACTGATCCTTTATTGTCTTCATAATTTTGCATTTTCCATAATGTTATATTGTTGGAATCATATATTATATAGCCTTTTTATATTGGCTTCTTTCCCTTAACAATGTGCATTGAGCCCTGGCCAGTTTGGCTCAGCGGTTAGAGTGTCGGCCTGCAGTCCAGAGAGGCCCGGGTTCGGTTCCTGCTGAGGGCACGTACCTCAGTTGCAGTTTGTCCCCAGCCCCGGTTGGTCGTGTGGGTAGCGGCCACTCGATGTGTCCCTTTCACGTCGATGTTTCTCTCTCTCTCTCTCTCTCTCTTCCTCTCTCTCCCTCCCACTCTATCTGAACAAGAAATGAAAAAATGTCCTTGGGTGAGGATAAAAAACAAAACAAAACAAAACAAAAACAATGTGCATTGAGGGTTCTTCTGGGTTATTTCATAGCTTGACAGTTCATATCTTTAGAGCACTAAATAATATTCCATTATCAGGATGTACAACAGTTTATTTACCATTCACCTACTGAAGGACATCTTGGTTGCTTCCAAGTTTTAGCAATTATGAATAAGCTGCTATAAACATCAGTTTGCAGGGTTTTGTCTATACATGAATTTTCAACTCATTTAGGTAAATACCAAGGTGCACAATTGCTAGGTCCTATGGTAATAGCATGTTTTATTTTGTAAAAAAACTTCTAGACCATCTTTCAAAATGGCTGTACCATTTTGCATTGAATGAGAGGTTCTGCTCTATATCCTCACCGGTATTTGGGGCTGTCAGTGTTTTGGACTGATGCCCTTCTGAGAGTGTGTGTAGAGTCTCATTGTTTGAATTTGCAATTCTTTAATAACATACGACATTGAGTATAGCAACTACTTTTGTACACATTATATCTCCTTTTTTAATCTTCAACTGAGGATATTTTTCCATTGATATTTTTTAGATAGAATGGAAGGGAGGGAGGGAGAGAGGGAGAGGGAAACATTGATGTGAGAGAGATACCAACTGGTTGCCTTCCACACGAACCCTGCCAAGGCTGGGGATTGAACCTGCAACCTAGGTACATGTCCTTAACTGGGAATCAAACACGCGACCCTTCGGCTGAGCCAAACCGGTCAGGACTATATCTCCATTTTCCGGTCAGGACTATATCTCCATTTTAATTATTAACTTCTTAAGAATTGCCAAAGTTATTCATCTGTTTGTCATTCATTGAATGTAATACAATGCCTTGAAATAATTATTCAATAAATGCTGGGATTCAAGTAAATTAAAATAAAGAAATTGAAAAGAATTATGTCAATTGATTGGAAGGATGAATTCTGTCTCATGGGTGTCTAAGAAACAATATGAGTTACTTATTATTAGAATTGTAGTAATTTTGTATATTTGCTAAAATATATTTGTATATTATTTGTTCACAGATGATGTTTTTTCTCATTCCAAGGCACATGGCCTCTACTGCTGGTGTTTTGTTTGTCTGCATAGATTGAAAGAGATTAAAGGGGACGCCATGAGCTATATCTCCAGTATGTTAACTCCTATCCTAGTCCTCCCCAAACCTTGAGTAATGGCAATTTGACTTTTTTTTAAAAAAATTTTTCCCCTATGTTGATTTCACAGAGAGAGGAAATGAGAGGGAGGGAGAGACAGAAACATCGATGAGAGAGAACATCGACTGGCTGCCTCCTTCACACTCTCCACTGGGGACTGGGCCCATAACCTGGGCTTGCATCCCGACCAGGAATCCAAACAGCAACCTCTTGGTTCATGGGTCGATGCTCAACCACTGAGCCACACCAGCCGGACACAATTTGACTTTTAAAGTTAATTCATTCATCAAACATTTATTATATACTGGGCATTACTCTGGAACAAGTAATACAGGAGTAGGCAAAAATAGGTTTGCTGTTTGTGAGTACGTGAAATACAGTTTACTCTTGTATTATTATTTATCAATTATCATATTTGTATTAAAACTGTAAACCTACTTTTGACCACCCCTGTATATTGTGAGCAAAATCAAACAGTTTCTATTACTAATAAAGTTAAAGATTACCAAGATATACATTTAAGTTTTCCCCAGATATCTAACAAAATATTTCAAGATCATATTCCATTCGGTATAATTAATGTTACCCTAGTTTAGGAATAAATTAATCTGAAAATATTAAGTCTAAAATCCTTTAACTTGAGTTCAAAATATTTTATTTCCATTCCTCACATATGGTTAGATATTTGAATCCAGAAAATTCACATTGACATTTGGCCTTGGAGATACACTTTTAACAATCTTTTTGTTTGTTGCTTTGACCTCATCAGATTTCCCATCTAAACTACATACTGGACAACAATTTTTCTTAAGTTACAATTTAAATAGCAGAGAAAAAAATATTTATATATATACACATATAAATAAATATACATACATGCTCACATATATGTATGTGTGTATATATGTGTATATACATAAAAGATCAACTTCATACAGATAGTATCCAAATGAATTTCAACATCTTTGTTTTGGCAGGAATTCAGATTTATAAACAGCAGGCTTCCATCTGGAATTATAGTCTATTTAAAAAGGCAAAACAGATTGAGTGATATCCATTCACCAAAATTTACAAGAGCTGAGAATGCTTCTCTCTTCATAAGGATGGCTAGAGGCCATAACAGATCACAGGCAAATAAAAGCTTAGAATATAAATTATAATAGTCTCTTAAAATGTAATGCAACTGGACAAGTGATATAAATGACTTCCGTACCTCCCAAATGTTCTTCTATAAATAAATGTGAAATAAGTTTAAGTACCATTCTATTATGTGTATATATTCGGTATTTATATGAATGAATGTGCTGTCCATTATATATGAAGATGAATTACCCAGTAACCATGAGTAAAATGTGTGCTTTCAATTGTTGGTAGGATTTATCAGTTTATAGTGAGTCACAGTTTCTTCATCCTCCTTGTGGGACAGGTCAAGGAAAGAGTCCAAAGATAGTGTTAATATACAAAAATAGTGAATGGAATGTTAAGTTTTGATAGTTTAAAATTTTAAATAACATTTTATTTAAATATACATATAACCATGTTTTAACATTAATTTTAAAGTTGTTTTGTATTTTATTATGGTTGTATATTTATTTCCAACTCTAAATAAGTAGTATGATTTCATTCATATCAGTATCTATAGGAGCTAGTTTGTATTTTAAAACAATTATAATTGGCATTTTATACATAGGTGTGGTACATGATATAGAACTGTTTCATATGCAGTTACAAACTATGTTAACAGAGCCAAAGAAGCCCATTGTGGCATATGAGTTAAAAGTATCTTATGTTATTTAAAAGTGTAGAAATATTGCTAAAAAATCACTGAACTACCTAATAAACTTTAGTTTGCAATTGTAGCACAGCCATGAAAACCCAACTTTAGCTGTTTTTTCTTAAAAATATGGCTATATTACTATGGAACACAGTTTCAGGAGGCCCTGGACATTGTGATAAAGCAAGAAAATTCCATAAATACTTGAGTGCATCTCTACCAATTCTAGTAACTTCATTGTTTTACAATGTCTATCAGTTGAAAAATAGTAGTTAAGTTGCCCTCTCTTCATTCCTATTTGCCTATTTGGAAAAGTGAATTATATAGTAGTGAAGAAAAATACACACACATACATATGCTCACACATATACATACACACATCGAATATAGAGAGAAAAATTGACACGTGTCAGTTAAGATGATTTTGCTGTAATAAGCAAAACAGCCACCTAAAAATTACTTATACAATTAATGTTTTGCACACAAAAATTCCCAGAGGCAATGTTGTTCCAGATTTGGTTCTGAGTCAAGGAGACAGCATTATGTCCCAAGTAAATACTTTCCCTTGGTCTCCTCTGTCATCATCCCCATGTCACTTCTAGCTTTCTGGTGACTGCAAGATGGTTTCAGGAGCCCCAGCTTCATGTCATACACACCACCACACACAGCAATAAAGAGTGTTTTATATTTTTCACCTTTTTATTTATGGAAAATTCACTTTCCTGAAGCCTCACAAAAGACTTTCCTTAGGTTCCATTGACCAGATTGAGTTTATATTCCAATACTCTAGCTACAAGGGAAGCTGGGAAAGCAAATATATAAGCATATTTAACCTGTATAAAGGGAAGCAGGCTCTGCCAGCAAAGGGCCAGAGAGAAATATGGGCTAGGGGACTATAAGTCTGCCACATCTCTAGATTTGCCTAAATTACCCTACATTGTTCAAAATTCATCTACCTGCCAACCCCCTACCCACCTCCTTCTTTCTTTCACCCTCCCTCCTTGTCTCTGACACAGACACAAAGACACACATGCATGCACCCACATAGGCACTTTTCTTCTGCAAGTATTAGCTTGTATATGTGAGATGCTGTTTATTATGCTGTGCTAAGACATCTTATGTAAATCTCTCCACTATGTCTAGATAGTCTATTAGAGCTCTTAAATCTTGGCCAGATTTTTTCCTAAAAGTACTCAAAAGACTTTGTTGGTGTCAGCAAAAACAAAGAGCTGTCATGGGTATAGCTCTTTGAAATTTACTGTTTTTAGTATTAAGGGGAACAGGAAGAAGAGGAAGAAGAAAACTAGCCAATATTTTTGTTAAATTTATGTATGTATCTTTTTTAAAAAATATGTTTTTATTGATATTTTTAGAGAGAGAGGAAGGGAGAGAGAGAAACACCTATGTGAGAGAAAAACATCAATCAGCTGCCTCCTGCACTCCCCCTACTGGGGATCGAGTCCGCAACCCAGGCATGTGCCCTGACCGGGAATGGAACTGGGACCTCTCAGTCCATGGGACGATGCTCAATCCACTGAGTCACACCAGCCAGGCATACATATGCATCTTTTAAGTTAGTTGGGGAAAATGCCTTTGTTCAAAATTCAAATATAAAAAGATGTTACACATTTTGTTCTACCTTATTCATTTTTCAAGAGCTACTATGTTAGCTCTCTCAGCTTCAGCAGTTTTTGGATAATAAGGCTGTAGATTATTTTTCCAAGTAATTAATATAGAGACTACTCACCTAAATGTAAATATCGTTTAAAGAGCCAATATTTAACATACGCATATTTAACTTACTCCAACCTAATTAATTCAAATTAATGGAAGTTTACAGTGAAAAGGGATTTTCAAATGACTTACCAGAATCTTGTGATTACAGGCTTGTATAAAATCTTACAAATAATATAGAAAATGATACTTTATCAGAAATTATTGAAAGAGTTTTCATCAAACACTAAAGCATGACTACATCATTTTTCTCAAATGCAAATTTTATGGATTTTATTTCTGACCTGTATGTGCTCTTTCTAATTACTCTTTCTCAAAATTGAAATGAATAAAAAGAATAATCTAAGGATGAGTCACAAATAACAAAATTAATATTTATCAACATAAAAACCCAAGCAGCCAAGTAAAAACAAAATTTGCAAACCTTGATGATTCTATTAATGCAAAATAATGAAAAGGCCAAACTCAGTTTGTGTAAATTTTATGTCTATTGATAGATGGTAACCTTTTAAAATCATACTGCCATGTTTTCCTTCAAGTCTCAGTGTCTATAAACAAATGTTAGTTTTCTCAAGAAGTATGCTACTTAGTTTTAATAAAGCTGTGCACCTGTGTGTGCCAAAATAAGCTTTCATGCTGACATTGCACTGAGGCCAATTATGCCAGTTTTACAAGTGGTTGTATGCATTTTATTCTCCATCAGCATTAGCGAAGATATCTGAGACCTTAATAAGTGTCACCTTGTCTGGAATTCTTTCCTAGCATCGCTTCAGTAAGGTGAACTATCATGACATTGACATCAGGTGCAAATGTGGATCAATGTTTTATTTTTTTTAATCTCTGCCAAAATATCATGAATTGATTTTTCTAATCTCCAACCTAATGTCTACCCAAGTTTCCCACATAAAAAAATTAGATAATGATGGAATACCACACAGGACATAGATATACTCATGAAGACCCATAAAAGGGAATAAAATCTCATTTTCTCACACACACAGAAAGGATCACTATGCACCATGTGCACGCACCTTCATTTTCATCTTATGTTTTGGGGGAAAAATGCATTAATTATTAAATAACAGATTCCCTTCAGAAATGTCCATGCTGAAACATTGTTTTCTTTATATTCCTTTAGGACACAGAGAAATTTATTTCTACTATTGTATCTGGTTCATGAAATCTTAAAGCTAGGAGGAGATGACTGCTAAAATGTGTGCACATAATCTCCCTCATAGAAACTAAGGACAGTCAACTAGATTACAAAGACTCCATCACTTGTTTTAATCAAAGTAAGAAACATCACATCTTATGGAAATTGCTGATTAGAGCCATTTGGGACTGGAAACCACACACACTCACATCTTAAACCATCAGAATCGGAATCACAGAGTCAGAATCACAAACTGGCTTTAGACTACCACGTAATTCAATGAACAATAAACTAAATGGCTTGTCCTAGAGGTGAAGTTGCCATCATGAACTCTTGGCAGCACAATGTGAATTTTGATTAGATGTTCACAACAGGCATTTGAGGGCCCTCAAGCAAATATTTCTGTGGTGATTTAGTCACACTTTAACTGCATAGCATGAATTTGCAGCAAATTTCCATACAGTGGAAATGATTATTTGGCATTTACAGAACCAGTCAGAAAAAGACTTTTCCCTTGCAATAGTTTAATGTATTTCCCATTGAATTTTGCCTTAGAGAAGCCATACTTAAAGGTTCGAGAAATATTCAACAAGTAGTATTTCCTCTAAATTGAATTATTGTAATTTAATCATATATGGTACAAAAACACAATTTTATAACTCTTTAGATGTTTCTTTTTTATTGAATTTATTGGGGTGATATTAGTTAATAAAGTTATATAGGTTTCAGGTGTACAATTCTATAATACATCTGTATAATATACTGTGTCAGCACCCCAAGTCAAGTCTTCCATCACCATTTATCCCCCCTTTACCTTCTTCTACCTCCATCCATCCTCTTTCTCTCAGGTAATCACCATACTATTGTCTGTGTCTGTGAGTTTTTTCTTTCTTTCTTTTTTTTTTTTTTTTTTTGCTTAATCCCTTCATTTTTCTTTCAGCCAGCCTCACAACCCACCTCCCCTCTGACAACTATCAAGTCTGTTCTCTCTGAGTCTGTTTCTATTTTGTTTCTTAGTTTATTTTGTTCATTAGATTCCACATATGAGTGAAATCATATGGTACTTGTCTTTATATGACTGGCTTATTTCACTTAGCATAATGTTCCCCAGGTCCATCCATGCTGTCAAAAAGGGCAAGATTTCCTTCTTTTTTTATGGCCAAGTAGTATTCCATTGTGTAAATGTATCACAGTTTTTTAGTCCACTTATCTACTGATGGACACTTGGGCTGCTTCCACATCTTGGCTATTGTACATAACAGTCCAATGAACATAGGGGTGAATATATCCTTTCAAATTAGTGGTTTGGGTTTCTTCACATATTCCCAGAAGTGGAATCACTGGATCATAAGGCAGTTCCATTTTTAATTTTTTTAGGCAACTCCATACTGCTCTGATAACACTCTTTAAGAAGATTTTGTTAAATTGATAGTCAGATATTTTAGAGCTTTTGGAGATGGATTTTCATAACCTTTTCAGTCTCTCAAATGTCCTTACAGAGCAGATATAGCTAAGGTTTTGAGTTCTGTTGGTTTTTTATGAATGGAGAATATAATAATGGATTTGTGAAGATCCATGACTCTGTACAGAACTATTTGTGAGTGGAGAAAGCAATTCATAAAAACTTACAATATATAACAGGAATTAAGCAAGTTTCAGTGACAGTGACTCTAAGGGTCGGGCAAAAGTAGGTTGACAGTTGTTTGTATGGAAAATAATACAATAATTAATAAATAATAATACAGGAATTAACTCTGTTTCACATACTCAAACTGTAAACCCATTTTTGCCCCAACCTGTATTATTCCATTTTATTGTGACTTTACAGTTAAGAGAATGAAAAGAAACCTGAAAACTATGACCTTTATCATTTTTCTGGTAAGTTGATCCCTTTAAACCAAGAAGAGGTGAAAAATGTCATTTCAGAGTTGAATAGATCCACAGGTAAAATCTTTTCCAATCCTTTCATTTTACAGTTCAGCAAGGTGAGATCAAAAGAGAGGTGAATTAATATTTGACTTGACTACAATAAACTCATGTATACAGACTGAAAATACTATTAAAGAACAAAGCCATTTGTTTTTGCTCAACATTTATTGTATGCTTGCTTTGTGCTAGGGCCTGTACAATTGTTGGGGGGGAGGGGGACTTAAAACTCTGTCTTTTCCATGAAACTTATGGGAATGAAAAGCTTTAATTAGATAATCACACTTAGCACACATATTATCATAAAGTGAGATAAGTGCCAAGAAGTAATACTAATGAGACGGAAACCATCTTAGGTCTGCCAAAGGCATTGCTTGAGATGAGACCTGAAGATGAACAGCAGTGAACTCGGTGAAAGGGGTTATGGGAGGACGGTTTGCATTCCTTGCAGAGGGAACAACATATGCAAAGGCCTTTATTGGGGAGAGAGCACCAAGAATTTAAGAACATGAACAAAGATTTATCAGGAGAAATCACCTAATCTGAAGAGAGAGGTAATGGATTTAAAAAATGAACACAGCTTCAAAGATTAATGGAAAAATATCAAAAGTTCCATTGTGTGGGTAATGGAAGTCCCAGAAGGAAAGTAGAGAATAAAGCAGAGAAAATATTTGAAGGAATAATGTACAAAAATGTCTCAGATTTGATGACAGACATACATTTACATAAAAAAGATTGCAAGAGTTAAGAATCTCATTAAATTCCAAAGAGAATAAATACACACACACAAAATCCCCACTTAGTCATATGAAAATGAAACTGCTGAAAACCAAAGATAAAATGATCATCTTTAAGGCAACTAAAGAAAAATGTCAACTATACTTTCATTTTTTTAAGTAAAAGTATTAAAATAAAAGTAATTTCAAAAAGAAAAAACAATACACTAAATTCAGAATAATAACTTAGATGATTATTGTAGATTTCTCATCAGAAGGCATGCAGGCCGGAAGTCAATGGGAAAATACCTTCTGAAAGTTTTGAAAGGATTTATTCATTTCTGCTTTCTTATTTCCTTCCTTTAGATTATTATTTTTATAACTTCTTAAATTGAACAGGGTATCTCCAACTGATTTTCAGTTCTCCTCAGTCTCTGTAAAAAGGAACGTCAAAAGTGACAAATACCAATTTGGCTGCATTACACAAATTCTGATATAAAATATTCTTTATAATTTAGTTCAAAATATTTTCTGATTTCCATTTTATTATTTTGTTCATGAATTATTTAGAAATGTGCTTTTAAAATTTGATTATAGTTTTTAATAATTCACTTTAATTTTTTTTTATCCTCACCCGAGGACATTTTCCCATTTTTTGTTCAGATAGAGTGGGAAGGAGAGAGAGGAAGAGAGAGAGAGAGAGAAACATCGATGTGAAAGGGACACATCAAGTGGCTGCCTCCCGCATGACCCAACCAGGGCCGGGGACAAACTGCAACCGAGGTATGTGCCCTTAGCGGGAACCGAACCCAGGTCTCTCTGGACCACAGGCCGACACTCTAACCGCTGAGCCAAACCAGCCAGGGCTAATTTACTTTAATTTTAATTTAACTAATTTTGGTCAAAATGGAATATCTGAATCAGAGGTTTTTGAAATTTAGTGAAACCTGTTCTTAGAGTATAATGTGAGAAGGAGAAAATTCTGAGATGTTTTAAATTAAATTACAGCAACCAGAGGGTGAGAGAAAGAGACAGAGCTGTTAGTCTGTTAAATGGCTGCTGGCCAACTAACAAAAGACTTCTCACATTCTTTCTATGTCTGTTGGAATTTCGGATTAATTTCTGAGTGGCCATTTCCATATTATTTCAGCCGGGCACCAAGGAACTCCAGACTGCTGCCACAGTCAATATACAGGAAGAGACATTTCGGACTCTGAACCTATCCCAGAGCTGGCACCTCTTCACCTTCTCCCACCCCTTTGTCTATAGCTAAAAATTCTTGGCCTACTTACATCTTTCTTCCCCCATCTCCCTACCTGATGTATAAAAATGCTTGCAAACTCCCAAAGGATGGACATGTGTCTTTTCCACCTAGCCATGCTGCTGGTGGTTTGGACTTCATGTCACAAGATAGGCCTTTTTTTTGGCTAGCATTTGTGACTTAATAAAATCTTCTTTAAAAAAGACTTTTAGCCATGGAAGTTGAAATTGATTTTTTTAACAGACGTATATCTAATTTTTACAAATGGGAAAACAAGGTGAATGCTGTAACTGCGAGGTACAAGCTAAATATATATTTATTCAACCAAACTTGTTTACTGTTGGATTAAACCTTGTGTTTCTTTAGCAAAGAGTAGTCAAATCAGACAAAAATTAAATAGGAGATATGTGATAAAATTCACACTTATAACAGTGGTTTTGTCAACTGTCCATGCAATTTTATCAAATTCTGCTGTATAATGGTTATACTAATATTAATAGTAATGATACCACTGTAATTAGCTAGTTATTAATAATAAGAAGGAGCAAAAGGGAGGCCAAACATTATAGGCATTGCCACTTGGGCAGCTTTACCAGGAAACTGCAATTTCATAATCCCAGGGAACCACCAGCCCATTCCCCACAGATCACTGGAGGAAGGGGTCCAACAAAGGGGAGATAGATACATGCACAGTGAAGTTGGGTGATGTAGGGAAGGTGCCTGTCAGTCAAACCTGGGAACAGAGATCATTGGCCAGAGTGGGCAGGACCAATGCAAACCCGCGAGAATTTGGGGATACATAATCCCAAGACAAAGAGGCTCACTCTCTTGTTGCTCTTGGCTCTCCTGCTTTGCTCCTGCCCATGTTTCCTCCATAGCCATGTGGCCCTGCGGACCTACATGCAATGGACTGATGGACTATAGTTGGGAACATAAGTTAAGCTAGCCTGATGCTGGACTGGACACTGCTCCAACATGGAGTGAAAACTGGGCAATGGCTTTGATCCTAGTTCTGCTGAAAGCAAAATGGGACCATGGGGACTTGGGGTGTAATTCCACAGAGATAGAGCTTTCTAAAATATCTCATCCTACCATGCGAGTCTCAGAAAATTCTTTTTCTCAGGATATCATAAACCATGTTTACTTTTTGTTTATATAATGATTCTTTTCATCCATAAAAATACTGTTACTAAAAATGAAACTCTATGTAGTCTGACGTAAATATACATTCTCCTGCTATGTTAATAGTTATTGCAGTCTTTTAATTTTAACCTGTTACTTTTTAATTTGATGTATCACTTGTAAAGATCATAATAACTGGGCTGAGATTTTATAATTATAATTTTTCCTATTTAATCAAAAAGTTTAGTCCCTTTGTTTTATTGTATTTAATAATATATTTGGATATAATTCTATTAGATCATTTTGAGCTATTGTTCTTTTACTTATGTTTCTTTTTTCCTCTATCTATAACATTTTTACAGTGCACTGAAGTGATCTGTCATATTGCTATCAGAAAATTCCATGGGTTTTCTTACCCCATTGCTAGTGGGAGTGGGGTTCTTGGGGTACCACTGCAATAAGCATTTCTGGAGGCCCCCACAGGAGGATGAGATGTGGTAGAAAGCTTTATTTTCATGGAATTGCATCCTGCATTTCCCTTAATCCAGTCCTAGAAGATATACAGCTGGTGATTCTGTAGAGAAGCAAAGCCAGTGTCCCTAAAGTTTCCTTCCCGTGGTGGAGTTGGGTCCGGTTTAGCACTAGGCTAATTGCAGTCCATTAGTCCATCATATGGGGTCCACATGGCTGTGGACCATATGGCCGAATGCAGGGGAACCAAGAGAGTGTGCCCTTGCAACAAGAGTCCCAAGAGTGCAAGAGAGCAAGAGCACAAGAGAGCGAACTTCTTTGTTCAGAGGATTAAATATCTCAAATCTTCACATACCTGCTCTGGCCAATGACCTATTCCCAGGTGTGACTGAGAGGCAAGTACCTTCCCTATGGCACCCAGACTTTACTGGGCATGCATCTATTCTTCCCCTCTCCAGTCCCGTCCCCATCAATCTGCAGGGAATGGAACTGGGGCATGTTCAGCTGCAGCTTCCTGACAAAGCTGCACACATCACATGCCTCTATGACTTGGCCTTCCCTTTGCTCCTTTCCTTTTATTTATAACTGGGTTAATTATAATGGTATCATTATTTCACTTTGTTTCTCTAATAAGTTGAACATTATGTTATGTTTATTCTTATAGTGATAAAATTTATAATTTTAAAATATATATTTAATAAAGTCCAAACTGAATCAATATCTCAGCCCTTCTTTTAATCAACAAAAACTTATATTGCTCTAAATTCCATCAATCATCCTTCATTTAAAATGTTATTTTTGTCATAACTTTGCTACCACTTCATTTCTCAGTATTACCTATTAATATTATAATTTTATATTTAATATGCCCTCATGTTTTCTAATTTTTATGTTCATATCATCTGACAACCTGATCATTCTTTTTGAGATCTCTGTATTCCTTCCTCCTAAAACATTTCTTTGGTGAGAGTCTATTAATGGTGAAGTCTCTCAACTTTCATATAAAAATGCTCATTACACCCTCATTCCTTCTCAGCATTTGAAGTCAATTGATTACCATAATTGCTGTTGAGAAGTAAGTCGTGTTTACCTAATTGTTCTTAAGTAGTATTTTTTCCTTTCTGTCTGCTTTTAAAGCTTTTCTCTTTGTCTATGGTTTCTGATATTTCACTACTATTTATCTAGTTATGGATTTCTTTATTGATTTCGTTTGATATTTGCTATTTCTACTGAATGTGTGGATTCATCTCTTTCAAAGATTCTTGGTAATTCTAAACAGACTTGGTAATGCATATATATATTTGAAAAGCTCATCTCCCTTAATATTTTATACTCTACCTATGGAATTTTAATTAAATGTATTTTGACCTTTTCATTCTATTTTCTGTGTTGTAACCTCTCTTTCCTGTTTTCTATAACTTTGTCCACCTACTAAATCTAAAGAAATTACCCAAATTTATCTTTCAGTTTACAAATTCTTCATTAATTTGTGTCTAATATTTTGTTTAGCTTCTCTATTGATAGGGGCAGAATGTCATGTGAAGACTGGATGTATACTGCCCCAACCAAGGAATACCCAAGATTGTCAGCAAACCAGCAGAAGTTTGGGAGAGGAATGGAATAGATTCTCCCTCTCAGCCCTCAGAAGAAATTCACCCTGCTAAAAATACCTTTATTTGGGAATTCTAGCCTCCAGAACTTTGATCTGATATATTTCTGTTATTTTATGTCACTCAGTTTTTGGGACTTTGTTATGGAAGCCCTAGGAAACTAACACAGATTTTTATGAATATTTTTCACTTTTAGAATTGTGTGGTTCTTGTTTATACATTTTCTTTTCTGTTTTTTTTTTTTCTTTATTGATTTTAGAGAGAGAGGAAGGGAGAAGGAGAGAGAGATAGAAACATTGATGAGAGAGAACATCGATTGGCCACCTCCTGCATGCCCCCCACTGGGGATCGGGCCCACAACCTGGACATGTGCCTTGACAGGGAATTGAACTGGAAACTTCTTGGTGCATGCGCCGACACTCAACCACTGAGCCACACCAGCCAGCCTGTGTGGTTCTTGTTTAAATATTCCTATCATTTTTGGTAAATATCTCATTTCCTATTTATTTATTTTTTAATCCTCACCCAAGGATATTTTTCCATTTATCTTCAGATAGAGTGGGAGGGAGGGAGGGAGAGAAGGAGGGAGAGAAGGAGGGAGGGGGGGAGGGGAAGCAGGAGAGAAAGGGGGAGAGAGAGAGGGAGAGAGAAGGAGGGAGAGAGAGAGAGGGGGAGAGAGGGGGAGAGAGAGAGAGAGAGAGAGAGAGAGAGAGAGACATCAATGTGAGCGACACATTGATTGGCTGCTTCCCGCATGACCCCAAACAGGTCTGGGGACCAGACCACAACTGAGGTCCAACCCCTGACCAGAATTAAACCCACAGCTCTGGTCCGCAGGCCGATGCTCTTACTGCTGAACCAAACTGGCCAGGGCCCATGTCCTATATTTATTCGATATTTTGAAAGATATTTATTTACTATATATGCTATAAACAATAATTTTAATATCTTAAAGTTATTAAATATCTAATTCTTCTTTTGGCAATTTCTGCTGACTCTTAGTTATGGGTGTAATTTTGAACTGCAAATTCAAGTTCAGTGGGCTCTCTCTACTAGAATCCTGGGAGCCCTGGATTGAATGTATGTCATTCCAAGAGAATTGGCATCAGCTTCTACCAGCTTCACCTTCAGGTGCTACCAACCCTGATTCTTAGATTGGGATCTCCAAGACTACACTAATATTGTATATTTGAACCCCAAATCAACATACATGGGGGTCTATGGCTATAAATTCTCATGAGAAGTTTTGCTTTCCAGATCCAAGGCTGAGACAAATAGGTTTCCTTGTTATATCCTGTCTACCCTTCACTGAGAATGAAATTCTTTAAAGGTTTCAGCTTTATGAGGGCTCTCAATTCCAACTTCCTCCTTTATGTGGTCCCAGGTCTATATCTTCTGGCCCTAAAACAAGTATTAAAATGCTAATGTCTGTCTTAATTAGTATTTTAAGTAGATGAAATATGGTAATAGTATGGCAACTTCAAGTGAAAAGAGGGGCAAGAATGATCCAAGAAGGATTTAAAAGGTAACATAATCAGATTTACGTGTCTATACAAACAAACAAACAAAAACAGAGCTTCTTAGGGGAAAGAAATCTAGACTTCTTTATTTCTGTACCCACAGCATTAAATGCAGTTTTTACTATATTCTCTACAGTCCAAACCATAAAAATATAAAACTTTTATAGGTAAGACCTGAAGACAAATCCTCAAAATTTTGTAAACTTGTATTTCTAACTATCATGACATAAGTGTAGAAATCAGAGGCGTAGGTTAATGGCTGGTTTGGAGAATAGAAGACTTGACTATTCTAGAAAGTTCTTTATTATGGCATAAGATACCAAAAAAAAAAAAAAATCAGTGACATCAGTTACCCTTAGAAGGTAGAAAGAAATCTTCCTACAATCCAAAAGCATCAACTTTTATTTAGTTGTGCATTAAAAAATATTGTTTCAGATCAAACTGGTACAATTTGGAAAGGGAAGGGAGGGGAAAGGCTGGTGTAAATACACAACTGTAAATGGTAGCTTGTGTCAATCAGCTCTTTCTAGCCTATTCTCATAACTGGATACCAACATTAAGAGCAGCAGCAACTTAAATTGGGGAAAAAATTGTATATATTTGCCATTTCTGTTATAATACGTACCCTTTTCTTCAGCTTTCATTTTAATAATTGCTATTATGTGTGTCAGTCCCTGGCACCATCTATAGAGTGTCATCACAGCAGTAAGCAAAATAAGAGTTGACAGAGAAATTAACATGTTACATCTCATCAGAGGAGGAAAAAACACTACTGGAGAAACAGCTCTTTAGAAATTTTGAGTCATGGCTTTCACCATTTCAGTAAACTGGGCCAAACAGCCATGTTGGTTTGATAGTACTTCATTGGCTATTCTGCTATAATCAACAGATCCTCGGAAACAAACCGAACAAAATGTGTATCCATGAAAGATGGGGTTGTCCCAGTTTGGATGCCAGTCCATGATGTAGTTCTCACTATTGGAGGAGAAATAATAAAAATAAAGTTAAAAAGAAGTGAGTTTTTCATTAAGTTAAACTCAATTTAAAGAGCTCTTCTTGATTCTCAGATTAAATCCTAGTTTTTGTTCTTATTAGGTCAAAATCTTTGTTATTTTATAAAATGCTGGTAGAATAGATGACAGGATTATTTTTAATGAGTTTATATCCTTATATAGCAGAACAAAAGTTAAGAAAATTTGTTTTGGTCTCACATCTAAATTTTTAAAAATTTACTAGTCCATGAAATGCAAGTCTCCAGGAACCTGTCTAAGAAAGTAACATATTGATGTATTATTACACAAAATTATTTCTAATTCATTCAGATTAGACACTTAAACCATGACACTGAGTTACCAAAAGTCAGCTGCCAATGAGAGAGAGATGATCAGCTGAGAGGAATAAAAAAACATATTGTTGGAATGAGTGAAAATTCAATGAATTCGAAACTCAGTGAAAACATTCAATATAAGACTTCTGTGTGGCAAGAGGAGTTTCTCAAGATTTTTTTCTCCAGAATGGTCCTAAAAATTAGAACATTTTCTGATGGTGTAGAGGAAATTTCAAAACTGACGCTCACCTTTTGAACAAAAGCAAAGGCTCAATTTTGTCTTGATTTGAATAAATTAACTTTAATAGTATACTTCCCTTCTAAGTTCCACCTATACATAGGATTGATGTTTTGTATAAGATAAAGTAAGAGATAGAGAAAAAGACGGACGTACACACACACACCCCAAAGACAGAGATAAGGAGATAGACTGAAATAATATTCTATTGGCTTTTTACATTATCATTTACAAAGATATAATTTTTACCTAGCAATTAATTCTATAACACGTACTATGTACCAGACATTTTTTCTAAGCATTTTACAAATATTAATTTAATCTTGATAAAAATCCATCCTCAGTTTACAAATGAGCAAAATGAGACTCAGAGACACTAAGTAACTTGCCAAAAGTGAATACATAATGGAGCTGAAAATCAAACCCAGGGAGTCATCTACCTTCCGAGTTCATGTTCTTAACTGCTACCCTTGCTGCCACCATGAATTAATGGTAGGAATTGTATATCCCAAGAATCAGAAAAGCAAAATAATCACTTCCAAGGATTGTACAGAGTTAGTTATATAAAGTATACCAAAAATTCCTAATTATTCGATGCTTTTCCCTCAGCATCCTTTCTACATAAGACATAAAAAATTGTTTCTTTCTCAGTTCTACCTCTTAGCCCACCCAAGTGAATACTGGGCCACACCCCCTAAATTGCTTAGTTCAAATCTTCATCTGAGGTTCTTAGTTCAATAACAGCTTCTTGGAATTTTTCAAAATTCTTCTAAGGCCTGAATTACATTAAAAGTACTTGTAAATTTTCCATACAAATTTATCCTTTAACTCTATCAGTATCGTAAATGCAAATCTTATATTTAGTGCTATGAGAATATCAACATTCCATATTAATGTTGTTCTAGTCAAATAAATTATGTCTCCTCTCATTTAGATCTATGTTTATTCCATATGGAAAGTTTTCTTATTGCCTAGATTTGTGTAAATATCTTTTTTATTATCAAGAAATATATTTTCTTATTTTCCCTTTCTTGAGCACTGAAAAAGTTAAAGTAAAACAATACCATTAAATTCTATTTTGTTTAAGATTTAGGACCAACATAGTTGATTTTAACTTCTATTGACCTGAAAAGTAAAGTCAAAATCCCACTTATGCTATAATTTTAGTCTTTAATTATGTATTTATTAAACACTTACTGTAAGTTAGATACCACACAAAGTTCTAGAGACACTAAAATTAATGTAAATGTTTCTGCTGTTAAAATGTCTATGTTTGAGAGACAAATTTTGGCACGTCCTATTTAGTCCACCAAACTGAAATTATTTAAGTAATAAATCACATGTCTACATAATTTATTGTAATCTAGATTCTTCATTTGAATATCATTGTCCTAGAGTTAAAAAATGAACTTGTCTTTCATTGCCTACAAACATTAACAGTCACAGCATTTGTTACCACAGTTTCATTTTATAAGGACAGTTGCTGGTTGGATGATTTTACATGTCGATTTTTCTACCCTTGACTATATAGGAAAGCACTATTAGGAACCTTTTCGAAGGAAGTGAGAGACAGCCTTTTAGGTAATAGATATTGATCCTGGAGATGATAAACTCAGTAAATAAAATATTCATGATTTTTCCAAAATAAAAATTGTCTGAGAAAATATTACAATGATACCTCTATGGCTGTGTTTGTGTGACAGTTGTCCTCAAACACTGGATTATTGCTCCAGGAGAAAGGATTACTTTTTCATGTTGTTATTGGTATGAATCATCATCACTATTCATTTAAAAATGGATAGGATAAGAAACTGTATCACGTGTACATTGCTGGTAGGAAAATGAAATGGTACAGACATTCTAGAAACCAGGCAGTTTAATAAGGCAAACATGCACTCTGCAAAACCTCAATTGTGCTGTTGGGCATTTATCCCAGAGAAATAAAAATGTATGTTCACAATAAAACTTGTACAGGAATATTTATAGCACCTTTATGTGTAATAGCTCTGAACCGAAATCAGATCAGATACCTTTTGACAGATTGATTAAACAAATAGTGGTACATCCATACCATGGAGCACTACTTAGCAACAAAAGGATATGAACTATTGATACACACAACTTGAATAAGTCTCTCCAGGAAAATAACTGAGTAAAAAAAAAAAAAAACCCTCGATTCCAAAAGGTTTTATAGACTATATGATTTCATTTTGAAATTACAAGTTTGAGAAATGTAGTATAGATCAGCGATTGCTGGGGGTCAGGGATGGGGCTCATGGGGGGTGAAGAGGGTAGAGAAGATGTGGGCATGATTATAAAAGGGTAGATTGACGGATCCTTGTGTTGTTGAAACTGTTCAGTATCTTGAGTATAGTACTGGATTCACAAACTCATGCACAATGAAATTGTGTAGAACTTAATACACACATGCACACACCAGCATTACAGGTAAAATGGGAACTCTAAATAAGATTTGTGGATTGTATCAATATAATTATCCTGGTGTAATATTTTACTATAGTTTTGCAAAATGTTAACCATTGGTGGGAAGTGGGTACAGGCATCTCTCTGTAATATTTCTTAAACTTCATGTGTATCTATAATTATCTCAATAAAAATTTCAATTAAAAAAGGGGGGATTAAAGCTGGAGCATTCTGTCCCCTCCCCAGCGTGTACACACACACACTCTCTCTCTCTCTCTCTCTCTCTCTCTCTCTCTCTCTCTCACACACACACACACACACACACACACACCTTTCTGCCTTGAAAACAGTATGCCTATCAGAACTAGAGCTTCTCCAGCAACATAGAAGGAACCTTGGTCCTTTGTTACACTGGGGACTCCCTCGCATCATCCCTATACTCCTACATGTGGCCTTCTTTGAATGAGAGAAAAATTAATTCCTGCTTGTTCAAAAAATAAACAGAATGTGATGAGTGATAATAAGACAGCATAGACAGCATATACTTCTCAACACCCTGCCTCACTTGATGCCACCTTGTAGTGTTCTGACTTATTAAAAAGGTAATTTGCCCCTAATATAGTTCTCAACAAAATCTAAATGTGCACACAAAGTACACGTATATAATACCCTATTCCTCTACAATAGCATACATAACATACCTCCCATGATCTGATGGTTATATATAGTCTCTGCAATAGGAGAACCTGTACCCTTTGACAGTGAGTTCTAGATCCTTGATAGTAAACAGTCTCAGCCAGTGAGTAGTTCTTATGGTCTGCAATGAGTGTTTTAATCTACTGGTCCCTCAGGCAATCTGTATAATAAAACTCTTTATAATGTTTGTCTTACATGATGTCTTTATATTTCAATATTATGAGGTTCCCGAATCCTTGGATTTTTATAATTTAAAATATACTGTACCTCAAATTAATGATTTGGTTTACATGAAGAAACTATTAAAATGTCTTATGGTCAAAATCTATCCTGGTTAATGGGTAGGAAAAACAATGCATGAAGGAAGAAAGTCCCTACCTTTCCCTTGGCCAGTTTGTGTTCCACTCTAGCATCACGGGCCTGAGCACTCTCTAAACCATATTATTTTTATAGATAATTGTTTTACAGATAATTGAGTAGACTCTAAGACATCTTTGCACTCTGTAGATATAGATAATACTTCAGAATTCATGTTTACACCAATTGTATTTATTGAGGAAAAGAAAGAGGTGACAATGACTTTGAAAAAAGAAAAAATATTTAAATTCTTAGTTGTCAGAAACTGACACATACATCAAATGTATTGACTCATTTTATCATCACAATAACCATGTGAAATAGACATCATTTACCTTCCCCATTTCACATCTGTTGGGAGAACTTTTTGAAGTGTCAACTGATTAATTTCATTTGCATTTCTGTGCTTATAATTATCCTTTTCCCAATCAAAAAGAGACATTCCAGCATCACTGCCCTGGGGACAGGCTGGTATACTTCTTTTAAAACCTTCAAGTCTTGGATTTTATGTTTCAAAAGTTTAATTGGAGCAGCAAGAGCCTGAGAGTTTGAGCTTCAGAAACCTAAAGCCAGGAGAACTCTTCGCATAATGTTTATGCCATAAGAAATAGACATGAATACATGTTGATGAAGTAATAAAGTTGCACATTTCCAATGAGATAACAATTCTCTCAGTAGGTAAATAGACATTAAAGGAAGAAAATTTAACCTACACATTCACAAGCCCCTGAGAAGTAGCCCTACTTTCTATGTCTCCCTAAAGTCTAACTCATGGAGTTCTGGGAAGCTAAACCCAGATAGTTTTAGTATTCCTGCAGCCCCAAAATATACCAGGTAGTTGGCATGTTTTGTTTTTTTTTTAATTTTCTGCACCCAACATAGTTTATGAGCAATAGAATAGAGACACCTGAAGCCAAAGCATACTGTGTGAGACAGTCTCACAGGTTCCCACAGAAGAATAGGTGAATTCATCCAATGACATCAAGAAGGACACCAAAATACCTAAGAGGCTCCCATATTTGCTTATTCCCTATGTGCAGAAGCAAGGTTACATTACCAACCTACTGATAGAACCAAATTGTATGAGGAAATGTACATCTCAGCAGATGCCAGTGCCATCTGCAGATAATCAAGGCCCAATTACCTCCTTTCTGAGGCTATGACACTATATGAATGATCCTCAAGCCTTAGAACTCCAAGCAAATGGGTACCTCAGATTTAATAAGGTTACTAAAGTTAAACTTCTACTTTCACTGGGTTTCATTTGCTCTTCTTTTTCTAGTTCCTTAGGTAGACAGATTATTGATTTGTGACAATTCATCTTTTGTAATATGAACATTTATTGCTATACACTTTCCTCAAAGCCTTGCTTTAGGTACATCCCACAAATTTTGATATGCTAAATTTATCATTTTCATTCAGTTCAAAATACTATCTCATTTCCTCTTTTACCAATAGATAATTTGAAAATATGCTGCTTAATTTAAATGCTTGGGCAATTACCAGCTAACTCTCTTATTGGTTTGTAATTTAAATCCTTTATGGTCAGATAACATCCTTTGGATGATAGAGTCATATGTATCACATCTACATAGATTTAAACCTTCACCAGAAAATGCTATAATTTTTGCTTTCAACATTTGTACAAATTTTTTTTTTAATTTAGAGGATGAAAAGTAATGTATTTACTGTTTCTGTTGCTCTTCCTTTATTACTGAAGTTCTAAATTTCGTTTTAGTATCATTTCCCTACATCCTAAAAAACTTCCTTTTGAACTTATTTTAGAGTAGGTATGCTGGAAAATAATTCATATTTTTCTTGATCTGAGACTATCTTATATCACCTTCTTTCCTAAATCATATTTTCACTGGATATACAATTCTTACAATACTTTAAAAAATATATATACCATTGTCCAGTGGTCTTCATGGTTTCTGATGGGAAATCTGCAGTCATTTAAATTACTGTTTGCCTACATGTAGTGTGTTGTTTTACTCTGGCTGTTTTCAAGTAGTTTCATTATTATGTGTTTTATAATATTTTTTAGTTTACCTTTGTTTGGGTTACACTGATCATCTCGAATTGGCCTGTCACCAAATTTGGGAAACTTTCAGCCATTCATTTTCAAACGACTTTTTTTTTCCTTTCCCCCACCATTTCCTTTCTTTTCTTCTATGATTTCAGGGGTACAAATGTTAGATTTGTTTATATTGTCCCATAGATCCCTGAGGCTGTGTTTATTTGTTTAATCTTCTTACACTCTGTTTTTCAGTTAGGATAATTTCTATTGATCTATCTTTAAATTCACTGACTCATCTGTTATCTCCATCTTACTCTTGAACCCACCCAGTGAATTTTTCTCACTTATTATATTTTTCAGTTCAAATATTTGCATTTTATACTTTTTTATAGTTCCTTTTCCTCTGCTGAGAATGTCTATTTTTCCATTCACTGCAAAAGTGTTTGCATTTTCTGCATGAAACATTGTTATATTAGCTGCTTTAAAATTCTTCATAATTCCAACATCTGGCTCAACTCAGACTTGGCATCTGTTCACATTTTTTTTTTTTACTCTTAAAATTTGTCCCATTTTCATTTGCCAAATAATTTCAGGTTTTATTCTAACCATTTTAAATATTATTTCATAAGACTGGGTCCTGTTAAAATCTTCTGAAAAATATTTAATTTTACAGTATGCAGCAAACCCTCTTAGGTTTACAACATGAGTTCTGTCTTACCTTCTCACTGGTGATTCCAATATCAGTTCATTTTCAAATTTTGCTATGGTCCTGCATATGGGCAGCTCAGGTATTAGTCTGGGACTGGTGTAATGGTTTGTATCATAATTCCACTCTCAAAAACTTGGCCATGGCGATTTGTATATGTTCTTTACATTCATTCATAGCTTAGCAATAAATACAGTTCACAAAAAGATTTAGGAAATCTCCTCTCTGGTACTTCCCTCAATCTCTCTTGTTCCTAACATCTACCTTTTCTTCTGATTTCTCCTACCTAAAATTGTCAGTTCCTTTCAGAGTTCTAGCCTTCTGCACTTTGCATGATTCCATGAGACTGGGGCCATCTTCAGGAACATGTAGCAGGGAGAAAAAAAAAAAATAGAGTAGTAATGGGATCTCACACATATTTTCTGTTTTTCTCCCTAAAGAGAAAGGCTTTTTACTCAGACTTTTAGATTCCTTTCTGTCATCACTGTCACCACATAGCAACAGTGCAGGTCCATGACTGAGGTTGCCCCATGGTAGGACTTTCATTATAGAAAAGAAGCATGCCCCTTGTTATCTTATTAATTATGAATTTGTAGATAAATTCTCCTTTAACAAGAAGTTCAATGTAATGGCATTCTAACCCTGATCAAATTAATGCTAACTCTAAATTAACATATTCCAAATTAGTAAGACCAAACAAATCAGCAAATGAACTGTTTTGTAATGGTAGCTTTTATAGAGGAAAATGAGCTATAATAAATATAGCAAAACTCCCTTCTTGACCTCAGGTAAACACCAATGAACATGTAAGCAGAAACCAGTAGGAGGAGAACAATGACCCACATCTGTAATACAAACATACCTTTGATATTAGATTTGAAAATCTCATCTAATTAGGTCAATTGGTTACACCAGGGTACTAATATGACCAAGCTAGACATTAGATCTTCGTATGTGCCACTCAGCTTTGCCCCATGTCCCTAGATTAAACCCCTAAAACCCTCCAGCCATCTGGCAACTGCAGTTAGGTCCACTGAAACCAATAGAAAGGCTGCTTCTGGCTCACCTCAGGCCTGTAAGTATGCTCCCCACAATCCCCACATCCAACAACAAAAACTTTAAAAAACATTGACCCATCTCATTTTAATGACTACTACCTTTATACCTAATGATGAAACACAAATAGTCAAGTAATATTTTCTGAAAACACATTATAACTAAAAACAGAAAAGAAAAATAACTAATAATAACAAAAACACCAGTTCTCTGCCTGTAAGACAGGTTATTTCTTCTTATTTTTACCAAAGTTAAGCTTCCAGCCTTCTGAACTTACTTCTGAATCTCCTCCTCAATGTTCTAGTTTTCTAACAGTTCCAAACACTTGAAAAATATGTAGCCATGCGAATAACTACCACAAATGAATACTTGATTAGAATTAGGAAGAGTGGAACATAAGAGCCTTTGAATAAACCTCATATAGAGAGAAGGGAAGAAAATCAAAATAAAGATTTTTCCTTCTCTACATAGAGAGGTAAAAATCATTTCCAATTCCCTCTAATATCTCAACAACTGAAAAGATGTACCTATTACTGTTATTTTCTATATTCTATTCCCTAAATATTATGTATTCTTTAAAAACAGAATATTATATTAAAATAATTATTTAAAAATAAAATTATAGAATGCTCATTTCTAATAAATCAGAACAAATGTTATATTTTGCTATAGTTTATTCTATGCATTATTTTCAAAAATACTTCAATGTGCATTAATATAATCATGTGAATAATCATCTCTTTTGATATATGCACTCAAATGTCTCCATCCTCTCATGAAAAACCTATAACAGTAGGCTATGCTGCATTCTATTCAGGAGAGAGATGAAATATAATGAAATGTTAAATATAAATAAAATGTTTAAAATAAAAACATTCAGAGAAAAATCTATATATATATAATACATATATTATATTTTATATTATATATAATAGATATATACACACCATCATTAGGTAGGTCAAACAACTTGTTAAAAATTATATATTTTACTAAATTATGAACCATCTCACCAAAAATTATAAAAAGGGCAACACAGGATAAAAGAACATTAAAATTGTTCCCAGCTGTATCTTAAACCAAAAATAATCTTAGTCAAATATGCTTTTTAAAGAGCTGACTTGTTTTAACTGCACACATGCTTTTGGGAAAATTAATGCCAAAAGACTATGTACTAGTTTTATTTTGCTACATAACTGATCGTGACAAATTGGGTGGCTTAAAACATCACAAACTTATTATCTCACAATTTCTGTGTCAGAAGTCCATCTTTCCACTGTGTCCTCTGCTCAGGTTCTCATAAAGTTGAAATCAAGGTGTCAGCCAATTGCATTTTTATTTGGAAGCTCAACTAGGAAAAGATCCACCTCCAAGCTTCCTTGGGTTGCGGGCAGAATTCATTCCCTTGTGGTTGTAGGACTTGGTCCCCATTGTTTTACTAGCTTTGGCAAAGCATGCTCTCAGCTCCTAGAGATTGCTGTCAGCTCATGGCTCCTCCTTCTCAACAACAGAAAACCTTCCTTGTGTTGAATCCACCCCAGGCTTTGAAACCCTCTGACTTAT
This sequence comes from Tadarida brasiliensis, assembly GCA_030848825.1. NCBI lineage: Eukaryota > Metazoa > Chordata > Mammalia > Chiroptera > Molossidae > Tadarida > Tadarida brasiliensis. The sequence continues at coordinate 81,656,078 of CM061261.1, forward strand.
TCTGCTAGGAGTCAGGAAAATAGCTCTTTTAAAAGGCTAGTGTCGCTAAGTCAGACCCACCTGAAAGACTCTCTTTCTTAAAGAGAACTATGGGAGTTATAGATCATCATATTCACAGGTTCCACTTACAAGCAAATGGAAGGGGATTATACAAGCATGAGGGTCATTCAGGAGTTATTGTACAGTCCTGTCTTCCACAAAGTATAAAACCAAAGTTTAAAAGCCTTAGTGGCAGGGATACACATGTGGGTATAAAATCAAAATAACAAGAAGAAGCAACTTGGGATAAGATTTAGAATGTTACCTTAAAGAATAAACTCCATATGTTAAGAAATTTATGAATTGATATTCACTTTACTTTGAAGGTCTTCTTAAATAAGTATTCTATATAGAATTCTGCACTTGGGTTTTTAGAAAGATTTCTTTGGGAAGTCTTTGTAATTGTAGATGTAGTAACAACTAAGAAGAGGTCAATAATTCTTTCTCCTCAGCCCAAAAACCAAAAAATTAAAATTAAAAAATTCACTGATTACAAGATGACTTGATCCATACATATTTTAAGTGCCTTTAAATCTATTATTTATGTTTTATAGACTCTTATTTTTAATAATCTATTAGAATTAATAGACTGATTTAATTACACAGTAATATCAAGCTATTGAATTATATTGATTTATTTCTTGATAATTTGATTTTAATACCTGTATAATATTTATTTATAACTATAATATTTCAAACAACATACTGTATCAAAGGAACTATTTAACTTTTATTCTTTACTCATCTGATTTATATTATGCAAACCACTGAGAGACATCAAAGTCTGTACCTATAAGAAGACCTAAATCATGGCATTGCTGCTTAAACACTTTTGGTAGCTGCCACTCCCTACAGAATGAAGTCCAAACGTTTGAACATGGCAGTAGAGACTTCCCATAATTTTTCCCCAGCCTAATTGTCCAACCTCGTTTTCCACTGTACCCTACACTTCAGCTCTTCTTAACTGTGTGCCATCTCCTGAATATGCCTTTGATGACATCTCTCCCCTCATACCAACACCAAATGTATATAATTTTTTATGGATGTCACAGGTTTGTATGGCTTAGATATTATTTTAATACTGTGTTGGTGAAGTACAGAGGCACTCTTGTAATAGAGGAGGTAATATTTTAGCTGAAGTATAAGGTCTTAACCACAAGGTTCTACTGTGAAGCAATATTGTGCTATGGATTAGAAGAACTGTCTCCAAATTGGTATATGCATACCCCAGGGAATGCATGAGATGACCTATTGAGGTGAAGAAGTAAATACTAAAATTTATATTTATATGTATTTTAATATCAGCCCTAAACATTTATTTATATTTCATCTTACATTTATTATTGACACTATTATAGATATCCCCATTCCTCCCCACCTCTCCACCCCCACCCCCCACCTTTTTCTCTGGCCATCACTACACTGTTGTCTGTGTCTGTGGGTTATGCATATATGTTCTTTGGCTAATCCCTTCACCTTCTTTCATCCAGTGCCCCCTCCCCTCTGATCCCTGTCAGTCTGTTTCATGTATCCATGCTTCCATTTCTATTTTGTTCATCAGTTTATTTTGTTCATTAGATTCCACATATTAGTGAGATTATATAGTATTTGTCTTTCTCTGACTGGCTTATTTTACTTAGCATAATAATCTCCAGTTCCATTCATGCTGTCACAAAAGGTAAGATTTCCTTCTTTTATATGGCTGCGTAGTGTTCCTTGTGTAAATGTACCACAGCTTTTATATTTTTGAATATGTTTTATAATGTGTTAAATATTCATATAGTAGTATACCTATGTAACTTATAAAATATACATATTGGGGAAATGTTTAATTTTTTAAATAATTGGACTATATTATTTAAACCATCTGGAGACCAAAGCAAGGACTTTGGAATCCAACTGAAATAGTTTTGCATCCTAACTCTGACATTCTGAAACTGTGTGACTTTAGAAAATCACCTTACCTAAACCACAATTGTCTAAAGTGTATAATATAAAGCACTAAAACCATAGAACTATTGTGAACATTGAAGGGGACCTTTTGTTTAAAGTAATTAGCCCAATCCTAACCTATAGTAAGAACTTGATACCTTAACTTACAGTAAGAACCTGATAAAATTTGAGGCCTTATAACATCATTATTAATTGTATTACACTCAGTAATTGCAATACCTAAAGAAGTATATTCATTGAAAAACTCTGGGGTGGGGAGTAAGATAGCCAGTTTTTTAGCCTTTAAAAGGGTTCACCCTTGCACAGTGTTGGTGGGAATTTAAAATTGTGCAACTGCTATGGAAAACAGTATGGCAGCTCCTCAAAAAAGTGAAAAACAGAACTGCCATATGATCCAGCAATCCCACTTATAGGTATATATCCCCCAAAATTGAGAGTGGGGTCTTGAAGGGATATTTGCACACCCACATTCATAGCAGCACTATTTACAATAGCCAAGAGGTGGAAGTAACCCAAATGTCCATTGACAGATGAATAATAAACAAAAGGCAGTATATACATACAATGACATTTTTACTCAGCCTTAAATACTAAGGAAATTCTACCGCATGTTGTCACATAACTAAATCTTGAGGACATTATTCTAAGGGAGATGAGTCACAAGAAAACAGAGTATGATTCCACTTACATGAGGTATCTAAAGCAGTCATATTCATAGAAACAGACGGTAAGTAGAATGTTGCTTACTAGGGGCTGGAAGGAGAGGAAAAGAGAGAATTCTTGTTTAATGGGTACAGAGTTTCAGTTTTGTAATATGAAAAAGTTCTGGAGATCTGTTGCACAGCAATGTGCAAAGTATCTTAATATTATTGAGCTGTAAACTTAAAAATGGTTAAGATGGTTAAGATGGAATATTTTATGTTGTGTTTTTTAACCACAATTTAAATAAACAAAGAAAGAAACAAATTAAAGAATGTCCAACATGACTATAAAACTAGCTGTTGTGTTGTGGTAAGAAAGAAGGTCCCATGCATGTAGTATCGGGCTGGGAAGTCACTTTCAATTATTCCATTAATACTGAGCACCGAGGATGCACCACATCATGCCAGGCACCAGAGATCAAATTTCTTCCTTCAAAACAGGTTTTGGGGAAATTACCAAATTATCAAGCAATGGGCACATTGTATGCTACGTTTTGATGAGAGTATGATAGCTTCAAGAGATATTTAGTTGGTAGAATCAACAGTGCTCTGTTGAGTATAAAGAGGGAGGATAAGGGAGAAACAAACAAACAAAAAATGTCACACAGGTTTTTGGCTTGTATAGGTGAGCAAATTGTGTTCCATCAATGGAGAAAGAAAATTTTAAAAAGAGGTGCCAGCTCGGAGAACCTATGAAGAGAGAATGGAGAGAAGATACGTTCGGTTTTGAAAATATTCAGTTTGAGATGTTTGGGATATCTTGATAGGGAAACATCTAGTGGAAACCCCCAAATACAAATCTGAACCTCGGAAGATGTGCATTAAGTCACCAGAACATACAACTAAAGCCATAGACATGAGTGCAATTACTCAGTGAGAAAAGAAAGCCAAAACATATCTTAGTGAAATTATTAGGGGTACCGGAAAGTAATGTCGTTTTTGCGCATTTCGATATTTGGTTGTCATTTATCAGCTCATTGTGTACTTCAAAATCGTGCCAAAGACATTTTAAGGTTAGAGTGACTTTTTTACTCATAAATAATTAAATCTTAATTTTTTTTCAATTTATAGTGAAATGGCCAGCCAAATACCAGAAGAGGTACATATCTGGCATTGTATGCTTTTTGAGTTTCACAAGGGTAGTAACGCCAAAAGTTGCTACCAAAAACATTTGCGATGTTTATCCAAGTGCATTAGACGTTCGTGAATGCCAAAGGTGGTTTTCTAAGTTCAAATCTGGTAATTTTGATCTTTCTGACTCGTATCGATCAGGAAGACCAACAGCTTTAGACAATGACATGTTAAGGGTGGAAGTGGAAGCAAATCCATGTCAGATAATCGAGGAACTGTCAAACACTCTTAACCAACCTTGGTTGACCATCCAAGAACATTTGCAGCAGACTGGTAAAGTAAGCAGAGCAGGTGTTTGGGTCCCATATAACCTATCCAAAGAAAACAAAGCTAACCGGTCACCACATGCAACTTATTGCTTCAGCGGCACAATACAGAAGCGTTTTTTGATCGCTTGATCACTGGAGATGAAAAATGGGTCCTCTATGATAATCCAAAATGCAAAAGGCAGTGGCTTTCTCCGAAGGAATCACCACGAAGTACAGCTAAGCCAGGTTTACACCCCAAAAAGGCACTTTGTGTGTTTGGTGGAGTATTCGCGGGGTTGTTCATTTTGAAGTGCAGAAACCTGGACAAACTGAATGCAGACCTTTACTGTGAACAACTGGATTGAGTAAATCAATCTTTAATTGAAAAGTGCCCAGCAATTGTCACCAGAAAAGGCGTTATTCTGCAACACGATAATGCAAGACCGCACTGCGCAAGACGAACCCTGGAAAAAATTAATGAATTGGGGTGGGAGGTATTGCCTCACCAACCGTACTCGCCCGATACTGCGCCATCGGATTTCCATTTATTCCGATCGCTACAGTATTTTCTAAGTGGCCAAAAATTTGAAAATTTGGATGATGTCCAAAATGCCATCTCCAGACATTTTGCTCAAAAACCAATTGATTTTTATCGATCCGGCATTGAAAATTTGCACACTAGATGTCAAAAGGTTGTTGATAACAAGGGTGATTACATCATTGATTAAAAATAAAAACTTGTTAAAAATTTATCTATTTGAATTAATGTCGTAAAAACACGGCATTACTTTCAGGTCCCCCTGTATTTAATTTCAAGGAAAAAGAACTAAAATTCCCATGAAATTTGAAAAAACATGTCTGTCTTTGAATTTTCAAAGCAAACACAGTATCTACAATGTCCTAATGGAAAGAGTAAAAGAAAAGAATTACAAAAAAAATTTCCGTTTTGTAAAAAAGGCAAAAGACAAATATTTTCAATTGCATACAAATTTCAAGGAATAGATGACATGAACCGTGACTTAGGTAAAATATATATATCAGGAATGATAGCCTATCAAGTGATGAATCAAATCAAACAATTAAACATAAGGAAACACAGGCAAAAGAATGAATGATAGGCATTGAAGTAAGGCAAAAGAAAAGTAATTGTGAGAACCAAATTATATAACATAAATATTAAAAACTTTGACAGTAAAAGCAATTATAATATATAACATGATATAATGAATATAATAAATACAATAAAATATAAAACAATTATAATATAATAAATGTAATATAATATTAACAGGAAGTAATAGGGATGCGGAAAGTGAAATAGGCTTGTTCATCATCTATCATTGGAGAAAGTCAATGATATGTATAAAATTGAAATTTATAGTTAAAAATAATTCAATCTCCTAATATTTTTCTTAATCTTTTCTATTAATTTCAGAAATAAATATCTCTGAGAAGCATTTATCAATTAGCAATTTTTTGAATCTCATGTATTCTTTTTTTTTTTGTTACGTTTTGGTAATAGTAATTTTGTTCTTCTTACTTAGATTAGCATGTAATTATCTTCCTGGTTTCAGAAAATTATTTCTGCCTGTCCATATTAATCATCATATCAATTAGTCATTATATAACCTTTTGGTAAATGTTTAGAGAGACATCTATAATGATGCCCATAATTAGCTAAAGGTGGTTATATCTAGGTGGGGGGTTTAGTGTGACTGTTAAACTTTTTAATTTCCTTTTTATTTAGATTTTTAAAATAATGGGATGTACCACTTTTACAAAAACAAAGTCATTTTTATTTTCTAAAAATAAAGTAGGCAGGGAAAATATCTGAATAATACATACAGATTATATATATACACACATATATATGTATATATATCGTATTTTAACTCTGTTGCAGTGTGATTTTTGAGTTTGTAATATATACCCACTTTTCATTATATCATGATGTTCTTGTTTTCTTAATAATACTTAAAACAGCTTCTATTTTTTTAGCATTTACTATGTGCTAGGCATATGCTATATGCTTATGAATTATGATTAATTCTTATTCAAAGCAAGTTAGGCAAATATTATTACTAACATTTACAAAGAGAAACTGCATTTTTAGTTAAGAAACTTCCCCTAACTCATAGCGCCAGTAAATATTACATCTAGGATTTAAATCTTGCTCTAAAATCTATACCCTGCTATCTATGTTGTCCAAAGTATATTTTATCTTGTTATCCCTGGATTATGAAAATGAATGTAACCTAAAACATATTAGATTCACTTTCATCTTTCCTGGTTAGATATAAAGAATCTTAGCAAATACAACAGCTGTTAGGGAAAGGGCTTGATGCTCTCCACACAGATAGAAACTCTTGGAACTGCTGCCATATTTCTGTATTTGCTTCTTTATCTTTCCTCTATCCTGTGCAGAAAGTCTAGAGTATAAAATCTTGAGAAGTAGAATCGTAGCTGGGTCAGGAGGTTTATAGACAATATATATGAGGGTTGAATCTTGCCCCTTATCCCCACAGTGGTTACTAATAAGACAAAGAACCAATGGAAAAGTCAAGAATTAGTATTGTAGAAAATAAACATGGACTAGTCTTCATATATTAGCAGGGTCTGATTTCCTCTTTATATTCAGGGGAGTTATATCTACAAGTCTCTTGACCCTTAATTCTCATGCCAGACTGGCCTCTAGTAAAAGTCCCCACTATTCCCTGAGAGCCTTAAATAGACACTGTGCTTGGGACTTGCCATTCATGATTTATTCCTTAGAGCAACTCATAAGGAGCCACTAAAGTCAGCTAATAACCCACATTGCTGAGATTCATACTTGGGATCTTTTGACTCCGAAGACCTAGTCTATATATAGAGTGTCTCAAAATTCTTTTAATGAAGAGAAAAATGCATCAATTATCAATAGCAATGCCCACTGTGAAACTATTAGGAGATAAGCACATTTTTTATGTCTCACTAACTACAATTATGATTTGTCTCTGTCATAGATACAAAGTATCCTAATATATAGCTGGTGTTGTTCCTCAGCTCTGTCTTCTGAAAGTTCTGTAGCATCCACATTAAGGCCTAGTATGAGTAATGTGTACTCAGACATGAAGTTAGGCCCGGTAGAAATGTATACAGATTGCTTATGAGGCATTATCTCCTTCAATCTGATGTAGCATAAAGAATCTATAACCAACACCATAGAAAACTAAAAAACAAAACAAAAACCCAGTAACTGTTTATAAACCAGTCCATGAATATTTATTCTAATCAGTGTACAGTACCAATTAGTAGTATACACAGCAAGAACAATATGAAATCTGAGGCTACAGATTGCAGAACTGAATACATCATCATTTTAAAATAACATACTAAAGATAATGTATTCTCTGTTCTAGATGAAAAATTCATTTCATGTTCCCCCGTGGAATAAATATAAGGGAAAAATACATGAAAGGCAAAAATTAGATCTTAGTGTCTGCTCCTACAAATACAGGTCAAGAAAAGCATCACTTATGCTATTTGGTTTTACAGTTTGGATATTCATTAGCTTGTTTGTGTAAGACTGAAAAACAAAAAATCGAGTTTACAAATTTTCTATTGTTTTATACAGTGTAGTGGACTTTTAAAATGTACAATAATGCATTAATTATATGACTAATAGAAAGCTTTAATAAATTTTCTGGTTATTTTTCAAGTTTACTTTTCATAATATCAAGTGGTATATTGTGTTTTGGTAGTAGTTTAAATTGTGTGATGTTTCAACTAATTGTTGCCCCCCAAAAATGTTATTGAAGATGAAAAACCTCTAAAAACAAACTTGAACTCTCAAAGATGTAAAAGAGTAACCATAGTAATGCTAGTTTAAAATGATCACTGATTAAACATTTTTCATAATCAATGGAGATATTTGCTATATCTCTTACATAACTGTTATTAGTTATCCATCATTTCATTTTTCTAAATTTCGGACACCTTTAGTGAAAGAACATATAAAAATAAAAGTGGTAGTATGGAAAAAAAAACTTAGATGCCACGCTCAACAAGCTGCACGTGTGTGTGTATATGCACGTGCGTGCCTGCGTGCACACGCAAACAGGTCACACGTTAGACCTAAAATGGCTGAGATGCAGGATATTGTTGCCTGGTGACCAAACAGTATCTCCTCAGCCACAGAGTAATCTAAACAGTGACAGATATGTCCCCTCAGCTTTAGACATGGCCAGGGCAAATATTAAAGGGCAGTTTTTATCTTTTCCAGTATTCTACATTTTTTAAGCCAGTTGTCGTTTAATTTCATCATTAGTTAAATTTAGGCTTTAGGGAAAAGCATATTTGCAAAGCTACATCTATTCTTTTGGGAAAATAAGAGGTAGAACTTAGCTTCTTTCAGACTAAAAGATATTCTGTTTCAATTAAGTGTGTGTGGCGAGTCTGCTCTCTTCTAGTACAACCTCCCAGTTGCTATCAGTCTCCCTTTCTTTCATTCAACACAAGTAGTTAATTAGCTGCAGCCTGTCCTCTCCCCTTCTCTCTTTCCCTTTTCTCAGTAGTAATGATATCTAATTATCAACAGCAGTGGGTTACTGCAACATCAGGTGCAAATCTCTCACTGACAGAAAAGCCAGCTTCAAATAGCTAGAATGGTTCTTAGTTTACTTGAAAATACCATTCAAATACAGCATTTTATTCAACCAATATATGCTTTTAAAAGAAAATAAAATATAGTTTCTAATTTTCTGGTGATTGCACTCCTGCTATTAAAAACAGTCAACATATTTTTAAGGAAGAAATAATTTGAGATGTGGGGAAACAGGATAGAAAGGGATCTTTTTTTTTTTTTTTTAACTTGTTGAAATGACGATTGGCTGTCTCTCAGAGAAGGAGGAGCCTATATTTCTATGTCAGGAGCAGCATAAAAATTTCATAAAGAGCAGTAGAAGAGTTCATGAATTAAAAACCTCTTCAACATTTCAAAACAGGCCTGAATGGAGAGCAGCGTTCTTAAATACTACGTGGAAACCATTATCTAAGAATATCACTTGATGGATTGTATTTTCTCCCATAAATATACGGAATCTTTACTGAAAAGAAAAAACAACAACAACACGTGTTTCTTTATTACCAACCCTGCAGTGGTTACTCTATATTAGATGTATTAGCAGTAATTCTTTAACAACTCTGCATTACTTTTTGAATGAAAATATGTGTATCTGAGTATAAGAATGCTGGTTTGAATTACTGGCATCCATGTTTATCTTAGTGCCTCTATAACCATTACAGAATTTATATTATTTAGAATTTCTACTTAATGTTTTAAAAGGGCACATCTGTTTATACATAGTGGATATAACCAAATCCATACAAGTATAAAGTTATTGGACCAATACATTGTGAAGGTATCAGACAGGTAAACAGGGACCTAAGTTTAACATAAGAGGAATGAAGAACAAACTTCCCACTAGCAATATTTTTAAGTATACAATATTATTAAATAATATACAGATACATATATCTTAAATAACTATTTTATCCATTTAAGTAGCCCAATATTGCCCAAAAGAAAATACATCCTTATGTTCTGAATTTTGTCTAACAAGAAGTTTTTAAAAATCAGGTTCTTAATGTTACTTCCAATACAAATGAATCAAAGCACTTCCTTGTCTACAACAGACTTCTGGGCTCATCCAGATATAAATAACCCCCAATTCTAATCCATGTCCATGTACTTTTCATTATTTAGTAAAGCAAGACAGTAATCTCACTATTGTCTTTAGCAATGCCACAGGTTAAAGAAGGCTGCATTTATAAATTTACCTCCTAGAACCCTTCCAACAATAGTACTTTTTTTTTAAAAAAAAAACAGCAGAACTTTGGTGTTTCGCTTCACCTTTATTTCCATGTACCATATAAATTCCATTACAAATATACTTCCTTTAAACACCTCACTAAGCTCATAAATTGTTTTCCAAACGTAAAAGAATCCTCCCAATGATCCTTTGAAAAACGTTTCACGTACATATTTCCAATTTAATATACCTCCGTTCCATATGAAGACTAGATTTCAAGACACCTCCTTTGTAGCGTCCTCCAGGAATACTGCTCGGGGAAATAGTTGCCAGTAGGGAGGGAGGAAAAGGAGCAAATTGCTCAAGAAACCCCAGAGCCAGGCAAAAATGCAAAGGATGCCAGATACCCTCCCACCCCCCTACTCCAGGCGAGTACCCACCGTAGCGTGATGAAGAAAGAAGTCTCATGAATCTGATCTGAAATCCTACTTGTAGCCCACAGTTCCCATCTTCTTTAAACGGAAATTCACGCTGCCGCCGCTCCCCTCTGCCTTGCGAGGCTGAGATACACTGGGCTCTCAGTGCCAGTATCTTGCAGCGCCTGGGCTTAGAGCTTTGTGGCCATGAGACTAGTGCCATCCCAGAATGAGAAACAAATACAAGCACCATTTGATTGCGCCCAAACCCATCTCTCTTTGTTGTTCATCATGCAGCCACGGCTTTATTTGTGAAAGGGGGAAGTGAGGAAGGGAATGGGGGCGGGGAGGAGTCGTCTCCAGAACCTTATCTACAATCTAAATAGTCACGGCAAGATCTCTGGGAGAGATCAAGGCGAGCGGACAGCCAGCCCCGTGTCTCCCAGGCGGCTAACAATAAAACCTGATTGTGTGGGGGGAAAACCCCACATTCACGACTAGCGCCACATTCGGTCTTTGTACCAATAAGGAGACACTGTAGCCTATCGATCAGAATCATCTATTATGAGAGCGTGCAGCTGGGGTTCCAGCGTGGCCTTTATGCGCGGTGGCGAAGGCGGGACACGCGCCAGGCGCCTAGCGAAGGACATGGGACAATGGCCCAGCACGAGGACGCCGGACGCTGCCCGACCCTGGGGTGGAAGCTCTGGCAGCAAGTCCGGGAGCCCGGAGGCGAGGAGAGCAGCGGGCTCTGAAGGTGCGCTGCCGCTTTAAAATAAAGGATCACAAAGACTCCACGGTGGGGGAAACGCGCCTGGCTAATGAGAGTGGGGACGACTTGGGGAGGGGGTTGAGGAGGGTGGGGGCACATGAGCCAACGGTGGCTCACGGGTCCCCCTTTCTCCCCCCTCCCTCTCCCCTCCCCGCCGGGCTGCTGCGGCAGACAAATAACAGAGGAAGGCGAGTCACTCACCGTGGTCTTGACCGGCACGTAGAGCACTTGCTTGGCGCCGCCGCCGCCGCCTCCGCGGACCTCGTCAGGCTGGCCCAGCTGGAAGCCCTTCGATTTAACCCAGAATTTAAATTTGGCGTTGTCGGTGGAGCTTGACTCGGAGCCGTTGAGGAGCTGAACGATCCGCTCGTATTTTTTACGGGTCACCGTCTTGGTCTTGCCTGAGTCCCCGTAAGTCCTAAGGCACCAGTCCTGGAACTGGCGGTACATGTCGCGCTCGCTCTCCATGTTCCCCGCGCCCGGCCGTCGGCCGGATGCTCCCAGCGCACTTCGCACCTGTTCACCCCGGGCTCATGAAAAATGCAGTCCCCTCCACGATGCAGGGACACGAGGTCCCGGCCGCCGCCGGAGCCTGTCTCGGGTGGGGGAAGGAATGGGGCGGGGAGGAGGGTCCGGTTGGCCACCCGCAATCAATGCCCTGTGCTGCCAAGTCTCTGGTTCATTCGTAATTGCAACGGATGGCTTGGACGCTTTTCTCCTCCTCAGTGATGGGTCTCTAAAATTGTGTCACTAGGACCATCCCAACAGTATCTAGCCAGAGGAGCTGGGTTTTGAATAATTAAAATTTCATTCCTTGGTTTATTAAAAATCCCAATATTGACTTCGGGTGGTCCCTCGACGCCTCGCCCCTGGGTTGTGTCCTGGGCAGAGCAGGTGGAGCGCAGCGCCGCCTCCCAGCGCGCGCCCCTAAAGCTTCCCCAGCCGCTGGCCCCGCGGTCCAGGAGCGAGGGCTGCGCCTCTTTCAAAAATAGCTGCCCGGCCCAGAGCCTTGGAGCACCGGAGACCCGGGTCCCCGGGCTCTCCTTCCTCCAGGGTCCTGTTCCGCTTTGACCTTCCCTGCGTGGGCCGTTAAGGGACTAGAAAGAGAGAAAGTTCTTACCTGTCATGTTGTTAAGCCTATCAAATCCTGCTACACAGGAAATTTTTTAAAGGTATTTTTTAAATGGCTTAAATTTAAGCCTTAAAATGTCATTTCTTCAGAGGCATTTAGGCTAAATTCCAGCCCCGCAGGTAGGTTCCAGGAGTTAAGTCCCAGAATTAGCCAAAGCATTCATGGAGATTTGGCCATAGTTCCATAGAATAGACAGTGGTACCCCAAACAGATCTCCGTTCCAGGGAGATGTGAGTAAACGAAGGCAGGCCGCTGGAGGCAGGTCTCCCAGATTATGATGGGGTCCTCAGACAGGACTCCTCTGGTTTCTGCTGAACTGGGCACAGACATAGAAGTACGTTTGTGATACAGATGCTTGAAACCCTTTGCATGAAATTAAATTATAGAGAGAGATCATTTTTCCCTTGCTTGGTTACAGTTTGCAGTTCACACAGGAGGTTTCGGGTATCTATTTTCCCTCTGCCACGTCATGGACACCCCCTCCACTGCTCAGAGTAGCCAAATATGAGTTCCTCGGGACGATTTTCTCAAGCAAATGAAATCAGCGGTTCCTCCATTCAAGATTTCCATCCGTCTGTTAAAGAGCTGGAAATAGGGGAGTTCCCATCCTCCGCGCTCTGCGATTGCGGCCGCTCCTCTTTATTCTACTCTCGGCGGAGGCCCGCGCCCGTCCCGGGAGGCAGCTCTGCCAGGAAGGCGGCCCGACCAGTGCCCGGCGCCTGGTCTGCGTCCTAGCCCACCTTCGCCCCTTGTCGTCGTCTCCAAGAGGAAAGCCCCGAATGGGAACGATGAGTGTTTGTACCCACTGCGCCGCAGCCGGTCCCGGCACTTGCAAAATGGTCAGTAGCTCCTGCTCGGCCAGACTGAGTGTGTGCGCGTGTGTGTGAGCAAGGGAGTGAGGGTGTGCGGTGCGCGGGGGTTGCGCTGTGTGAGCGCGCGTCCCTAGGAAGGTCTCGCGGCGGCTGGAGCCGGGACTGACAGCCCGGGCAGAGCGCGAGCAGCTCCACACACTAAACCTCTCGCCTCTCTCCTCACCCCCACCCCTCCCACTCCCCTCTCCTCCCACCCCCACCTTCCCGGCCCCTTCCAAGCTCTCTGATTGGTCAATGGGACAAAAGTTTCTGTGGAGACGGCTGGGCGCTGACGTCACGGGCAGAATTGTCCCATTTAGGGATCCCGGGGGCAGTGCGCATGCTGCAGGCCTGCAGGTTAGAGGCAGGAGGAGGTAGCAACGGGCCCGATGGCAGCCAGGTGGCGGAAAGGAGCACTCAGCATCCAGGTGGGGGGACGACTCCAGCAGGGTTTCCATGGAGATTCCTCTGGGTCTAGCCTAAAAACAGCAGATCAGCTGACACCATTAGCTCAGGACCTAATTACTGCTTATTGGAGCAACAAATGAGGGAGAGGGCCAGCTGCAAACGAAGAGTTTTTATCTCCCCCCCCACCCCCCTTCTCCTCCTTTCTCCCTTCTCTTGAGTCCCGGGTGAATTCTCATTAACTTGCAAGATTCCTGCAACAACAGCTCCCCTTCTCTAGAGGCCACCCTGACTGCTTTTATTATTTTATTCTTTTTATTTCATATATATATATATATATATATATATATATATATATATATGAGTTGTCCTGAGTCCTTGAATTTTTGCCCCCAAAATATTAGACCAATAGAGCTCAGAGAGTCCATTGTGGATAGAAGTCACAAGTGTATATAATAATCTAATCCAAGTGTGTGTGTGGGGGGGTCACTTTCAATTTATTGAATTGGGTATTTATCTGTAGGCTTTTCACATTAAAAAAAATTAGTCTCTTAAATACATAAATATTTAGAACAAGCAATTGAACAGAGGATCTTTTGAATCACCTAAGTGTGATATATACCTCACAAGGACAACTCTGTTAAAAGTTTCCCTTGTGGCGTCAGAGATAGAGAATGATTCCAAGCGGGGAGATCCAGATTTTATTTTATATTGGTTTTATGTTTCCTATAAGATTCTGGAAGTATAGTTAGTCCTAGGGTGGTCATTCATTCAAGAGTAAGCTGGTTCTGTAAAGTTTACTTTCTCTTATGGTTATAACTTAATTCACAATTTCAGAATTCTTTTTGGTAGCTCTTTTGTCTGAAAAGTCATCCCATCTCCTCTAAGTCTTATTCAAGTACTTTTAGCCCATAAAGCCTTCCTTCCTTGACTACTCCAGTTAAAATAATGTCTCTTTAAACTCTGATGGATAGTGTCTTTCAAACATTTTTTAACTTTGTCTCATAGTAAGACATGCATTTTACATTGACATACAGTACATAAATATATTTGTCTTCCAAAAATTTTATGAAAAAATATTTTATTACATGAAAATACACACTGATATTTGCCATTTGCTCCAATTTATTATTACTACTATTATTATGTAAAGTGTGTTCTTAATACATTTATTTTATGATCCAACAAAGAATGATGGTCAACCTATAGTTTAGAAAACGTTGTTTTAGATTATAAGAACTACACCCTTCCTTGTACTATATTTATATTTTCATGTAAATATATTTTATTATTCAAATAGAATCTTGAATGGGAGGCCCCTGAGAGTTTGTATTTTCTTGTTTACCAAGTACTGTAGCTCAATGAAAAATGCATATAGTAAGTGCTTAGTAAATATATTTTGAGTTAGTTAATAAAGGAAGGATAAAGAGAGGAAGAGAAGGAAGGAAGAAGCAGGCAAGCACAATCCTTGGCCATCCCTTTTGACTTTTGCTGGGCAGTGTTTGGATAAAGTTGGTCTTTACTTAAGGAAATGCCCGGCCTTACCACATACACATGTACATTATATTTATGACTATACTTGATAGTCTAGTGCACAGAAATTAGAACACTTTAGGCACAAAGAACTCACAGGATAAAAGTAAATATGCAATTAACTCTCAGCTATATTAATTAGATTTGGTATACAAGCAAAAAGAAAAATTCACAAAATTAAAGATGCATTCTTATTAGAAGGAACAGGTAAACAATTATTGAAAAAATATTCATATTGGATTAAAAGAATACAGAGTCATAGGATTGTAAGGGCCAAGCTCTCAGAGCCTTGTGGACTCTCTTATCTCCAGTGGAACCCAAAGTAGACTGTGTTCTATACTTGTAGTCATTATTGATTGTTGAGGCTGTCAACATCTTTTACCATCTATTGCCTCTAAGAGCATAAGCACCTGAAAAAATCTAAAATCTGTTTCAGCAACCTACTTTGGATTTATTTCCCTCCTTTACTTTTAACTTCTCTAGAGTCAGGTCTTCCCAGCTCCACCTGGAGGGTCATACTGAACCTTCCTTCAGCTATATGATTCATTTAATCAGGCTACCTGGAATGTAATTTGACATTTCCCAAGAAGATTACTTCAGAATTGCTTCTCTGAAGAGCATCTCTCTCTAAAAAATTACTTCACCCTCTTCTCTGAATACAAGTCCTTAACCCCAGCCTAGGGTCCTGACTACTATTTATAGGGAGAGGAAGTCAGAAATTGTCATATCAGAAAATTGTATTTTCATTAAAGATGATCCAAATGTTGAGGTATAATCAACATGACTTTCTTATGAAAATAAAATTTCTTCCAACCTTGGTCAGTTGTTTATGACATTTTAAAAATCAGAAAATCTTGCATTTTAATATCAATCACAAATATTCACCCAACACTACATATTCATCAACGAAATGTTACAGTACACACAACATATAATCTGTAAATATAAAATAAGTGTTCAAGGAATAAATAAGCCTTCATCCATTCATATGGATTCTTTCACTCAACAAATATTTACCGAGCACCAGTTACTCTGATAGGCTCTAGAATTAAAGTAGTCAATAAGACAGATGTGTATATATGGTCCTCCTCTAATGGGACTTATATTTTCCTAAGGAAAGCATGATAAACAAGGAAATAATTGGTGCTTGAGATAAGTGCTAGTCTCTCTAAGTAGGTAACATTTATCTTGGGACTTCAAGGATGACAAAGGAGTCAGTCATGTAAAGATCTAGGAAGGGTAACTATAGTCACAACACAAAGGTCCTAGGGCAAGAGCTCTTGGCACATTTGAGGAATAAAAGGAAGGCCACTGCAACTGGACCTTATTGAGCTTGAAAGGGAGAGGCAAGGTATGAGGTCTTCTGTAGCCAGATCTTGTAGGACAGTGCTCTCCACGATAAGAACTTTGTATGTTTTTATTGGTCCAGTGGGAAATCAATAAAGGATTTAAAGCAGGAGAATTACATGAGATGAGATGCATTTTTAAAAGTTCACTAGCCACTTTGAGGTGAAGGATTGCAAGGGGGCAGGCACGGAAGCAAGAAGTTAGGAAGCTTGTAGTAGTTGTTGTAGCTTAGGTGAAGTATTGTGGTGATGGATTAGAAAGGTAATGGTTGAAGTAAAGGAAGAGAAATGATGGATTGAAGATATGTTTTGAATATAGAAAAAGGCTTGCCATAGATTGTATGTGGCAGGAGAGGGAAAAGATTGGGTCAAGAATGAGCATTTGTCTCATAGCTTTAGTGGTATGGCTGGTAAGGCCATTGACTTAGAGGGAAGAGTTTGGGGGAGAAACAGGTTGGGAGTTGGAGGCTGAGGTAGGAGCAGAAGCAGATTGGATGGAAAGGCAGAAATAAATAATTTAATTTCAGAAAAGTTAAATTTGAAATATTTGGAGAATTGCTCATGTAGGAATTTGAATATAGAATCGAGAACTACAGAAAAAAGTCTGGGCTGGAGATATAAATACAGGAAATTTAAAACCACAGGAATGAATGACATCACCTCTACCCACACTCCTCCATCCCTCTAAAGGGAAAACCTTCATCTTTTGATATTGATTTTGTATACACGTATACCCTATTACTAAAAGAGAATGTCATGTACTGAATGGTAGAAGTTGGCTTTTATTGGTATGATACTGATAGTGGGAAAGCCTGAGAAAAAGAGCAAAGCCATGGGTCAATCGTTGACTAGATCTAAATTTTAGTGAGTTCCAAAATTTACATGGCTTTAAAAGCACTTAAAATGAAAAAAGGAAATATTGAAAACTTTGGTTAGATCTGTTCTAGAGTAGATCAAGACCTGGAGACATGTTAAAATAGGAATCTAAAATTTGAGGATGGCCTCTAAGTAAATCTGTCATTGAAGGGATCTAATAATGACTTTATCTATGGAGTTGAGTCAGTAAGAGATTTTGAGCCCTTTTAGTTACTGATTCTGTTGGATTGTAGTTCCTCTTTTGAAACTGGGAAATTTTGAACATCTTTATGCATTCAGATGCTTAACAGTCTATTAATAACTCTTTCAAGCAAAGGGAATTAGTAAGGAAGCAAGTGGCCAACACAATCAGCCACTTGATTTCCATATAGCATGCTAACTTTACAAAATGAAACAGAATAAAGAAGCAGAAATGCATAGCTCAAGCAGAGAGGGAAATTTGGGATTACATAAAAATGTCACAAATCCTATTTTATTAGTTGACTTCCATTCTATGGACTCTTCTCCCAAATGATTTTGAAAAGAGCCTATCTTTAATATGCTGTAGCTATAATTTGGTTCAGGAAAAATATACATTTGAGATAGTTTAAATATTGTCCTGATCTTTATGGCTATCATTACTAAGATACAGAAAAACATTTATTTTTATTTATAAGCTATGGTATCAGTATCTTTATTCTATTGTCCAACCAAAAGAAAAAATTAGAAATTTAATGTTTGTTGTTTGGCCCCAAATTAACTGATACTGTAGTTTGGTATAATCACCATTAAATATAACACATTAGTCAGAAGTTAATTTCTATAAATACTTAAGTGTACAAACTAAGAATAAATTAGATTTGACAATCTAGTGGATTTGCTGAACTTCTCTTTAAGTCCTACCTTTAACATCTCTATACAAGTAAGTTCATAGCACAGCCAGTTCTTGCATTTTGATAGTCACATAGCATTCAACATTAATCCACCCAACATCTTTATCTAGCTGTTATAACTATGATAAAGTCCAAAGTTAACAGTCTGGTGTTCATGTCCCTTGTAACAGAGAATAAAATACATTTTTTTTCTGGCCCCAAGTATTGCTTTATTTCCCACTAGCCATATGGCTTATCTTTTCTTCCAAAATATATGTCTTAAAACAGTAATCCACATATTCATCTTCAACTCAGTGGACAGTACTATTGTAGAACTTCTATACTACTTTTAGAATAGTTATTATGTCATTAAAAATAACTCTTTTGAGAAGAGGAAACAACCTACACTGCCCAACTCCCATTATACTTTTCCATATGCCCAATTTTTACTCTGATTTCTGTTGAATGAGCCAATTAATACCATCGTCATCTAGCCCTTATATCTTATTTATAGTATATTGTTATTCAGTGTAGGACATTTGTTTAACCTGAAAGATAAAAGTGATAAGAACAGAGATAGCTTGGCTAAAACCACAGACTCTAGAAATAGTTTTCACAAGGGAGTCATCTGAGTTCAGACTCTGGAAAATAGCTATAATAATGATAAAATACAGGTTTTCTTATTTTTTTTTGAAAAAAAAAGGGGGGGGGGAGGTGGGTAAGCTGAAGGAATAACTACCCTAGTTTTGCTGAGACTACAGTAATAGGCATTGAAAAGCAAGGCAGAAAAAGTTTTAGATTTTCCTTTCTTCTCTTCTAAAATGAGCATCTCCCAAGTCTATAAGAAATTCTTTAATTAGGCCTGTTGACCAACAAGCAGAGTAACCATTTAGAGGTTTCCAACATTTACGTTCTTTTTATAGCTTATATTGAATTTTAGAAATGAGAGTTAACTTAAAAATGAAGTGTTCATCTTATATGTAAATACTTCTTAAGCAATTCAATTCAAACTGTCTATTTTGGTGATCCTGCTAGCCTGGAAAAGCAGAGCACCAACATGGAGGTGACACATCCATTTATCTTAATGAATTGTGAATTTTAGATTGAACTAATCTTCAAAGCAGAGCTTTACACATTTGTTCATGAGACACATATTGCCTAACATATCAGACAGCACAATTTATTAAGAACAGCCTCAATTAAGCTATGAGCCAATCAAACCTTTAAGACTCATGTTAGTCATTAATTTATAATTCGATTTGATGATTGGAACAAACCCCCGCATTCAACGGGATGATGAGGCATCTCCTTAAGGGTCAGTGATAGAGAATGGTTTACAAACACAGCTATGTTTCTGAGTATATTTATGTGCATATATGTTCTAGAAACACAAATATACATGAATTTTAAAACAACAATCATCCTTGAAATATCAAGATTTCTTTGACTTAAATAAAATAATCTGACCATACCATTTTGTTGGAGCATTAAATTTACTAAGCCCAAGTAAAATTGTGATTTCTTGCTTTATACTTGTAAAAATTGTTTCAAAATATTCATATGACCATTATTTTCTTAAATATCAGAAAACTATGCTATTTAGAAGTACCAATTTAATTACAAAATATATAGTGATAATATTGGCTCAGTTTCCTATGACTAGCCATCAAGGTGAAGGCATAATATTGCTTTATACATTTAAGAATACATTTAATATAGATGTCTGCTTTTAGTGCTATGGCTGACTAGAGACTCTAAGAGGCCCTTCCTCAAGAAAACAACTCAGCGATGCATAATGTTTTGATTGCATCACTGGGACCACAGGACATGGGGAAAGTATTTTATTTCTGCCCCACTCTTCCAAAAATATCTATTGAATACTGATCAGTAAGCAGTCAACACACCAAAGGGGCTAGAGTATCTTATGAGAAAAGTCAATATCAACATTACAGTAGGAAGACTGAGAATTAGATTAGCAGCACAATGCTGGATCTGTGCCTGAAACTCCTGTATTACCCAGAGACCTTGAAGGGTGTTAACATAGTTATGAGGTTGGCCTTGCCTCCTAGCTCATAGTAAATATAAATTCTCTGTAGGGAAAACATCCACAATTTGAGTAGTCAGGTTTGTCTCAGATTAAGATCCACAAATGTGAACATACAATCAGAAATTTCCCACAATAAGAAAACCAACTATCATCTATCTATAAAAGCCAGCACATGTAACAACAAAACTAAACCACCAAAGACTATATTCAAAACAAACAAAACTAATCTATGGTAAGAAAAGTCAGTATAGTGTTTGTTTTGGTCGTAGTAACTAGTGTAGGACACCCAGAGGGTTTCTAAAATGCTGGTAACATTCTGTTTCTAATCTCTGAGCTAATTACACAGGTGGTTCACTTTGTGAAAATCTATTGTTATACACTTATTATTAGTGTACTTTTCCCCATGTATGTTAATCTTCAATTAAGAAGTTTACTTCTACCCGGCTGGTGTAGCTCAGTGGTTGAGCATCAACCCATGCACCGAGAGGTCACCAGTTCAATTCCCAGTCAGGGCACATGCCCAGGTTGTGGGCCAAATCCCCAATGTGGGGCATGCAGGAGGTGGCCATTCGATGTTCTCTCTCATCGATGTTTCTCTCTCTCTCTCCCTCTCACTTTCTCTCTCTCTAATATCAATAAAAAAAATTTAAATGTTAAAATCTTTTTAAAAAAGTTTACTTCTAAAAAGCAATAAACATGCAAACTCTATAGAACAATCACTAACAATATTTTTTAAGTATAATTGATATACCGAGAGAGGAAGTAAAATGGGATCATAGAGAATACTTACTTAAAATCAGAGAAGACAGTAAAAAGGGAGAAAAAGTTACAACAAATAGAAAAAAATAGCTACAAAATGATAGATATTAATTCAATATCAATATGATAACTTTAAATGTGAATGGTCTAAACACACCAATTAAAAGACAGAGATTGTCAGAGTGGATGACAAAAGGAGGCCCAACCATATTTTGCCTATAAGAAAGTGAGTTTAAATATAAGAATACATATAGATTAATAGTAAGGAAATAGAGAAAGATATAACATATTAATGTAATAAAAAAGCTGATCTACTATATTAATTTCAAACAAGCATACTTCAGAACAATAAAAATGATCAGGAATAAAAAAGGGGGTATATAATGATAAAGTGATGGGTTTTTCAATTACACATAACAATTTTACTAATGTACATGCACCTAACATCAAAATATGTCAGGCAAAACTGATAGAAATGCAGGGAGAAATAAATCCACCACTATAGTTGAGACTTCAACAGCTTTCTGCCAGTATTGATAGATTAAGCAGGCAGAAAATCAATGAGGATATAGATGGCCTGAACAGCACTATCAATCAACTTGATCTAAGAGACATTTATAGAACACTCCATCCAACAACAGCAGAATGCACATACTTCTCAAGCGTACATGGAACAGTTATCAAGGTATACCAAATTCTGGACCAAACAACAAAATTTACAAATTTATAAGAATATAAATTATAAAAAATATTCCCTCAGACTATATGGAATTAAATTAGAAATCAATAACAGAAAGATAGCTGAAAAAAATCCCCAAATTTTGGAGATTAAACAAAACAGTTATAAATGAAATGCATAGGTTAAAAAAAGTCTTGAGAGAAAACTAAAAAATATTCTGGACTAAATGAAAATAAAAATATATCTTATTAAAAATTTGTGGCCCTGGCTGGTGTGGCTCAGTTGGCTTGGTTGGCGTGCCATCCTTTGCACGGAGGGGTGGCAGGTTTGATTCCCAGCTGGGGCACCTGCAGGAGGCAACTGATTGATGTTTCTCTCACATAGATGTCTCTCTCTTTGTCTCTCTCTCCCCCTCCCTCCCTCCCTCTTTCCCTCTCTCACCCTTCCTCTCTCTAAAATCAATTTAAAAAATTTGTGTGATGCAGCAAAAGCAGTGCTTAGAGGGTAATTTATGTTAGAAAAGAAGAAAAATCTAAAAGCAGTACCCTACCTTTCACCTTAGGAAACTAAGAAAAACAACAAAATAAGCCAAAACAGGAAGAAGGAAGGAAATAATACAAAATTAGAGTAGAAATCAATGAAATTGAATGTAGGAAAACAGCAGAGAAAAATGAACAAAATCAACGTTGGTTCTTTGAAAAACTCAAAAAACAAACAAACAAAAAAAACCCCATAAACCCCTAATAGACCGACCAAGGAAAAAGAAGACATAAATTACCAAATTCAGAAATGAGATGTCACTACAACTTATAACATATATCTTAAAAGGATGTTAAGAGAATACTGTAAACAATTGTATGCCTACACATTTGATAACTTAGTTAAAATGGACCAATGCCTTGAATGACAAAGACTACCAAAACTCACACTAGGACATATAGATACTCTGAATATACCTATATCTATTTTAAAAATTGAATCAATAATAATAACCTCCCAAAAAAGAAAATACCAAACCCAGTATGTTTCACTGGTAAATTCTACCATTTAGGGAAGAAATGATTCCACTCCGCAATTTCTTCTAAAAACTAAAAGCGGAGGGAACAGTTCTTAACTCATTCTATGAGGTTATCATTCCCTTAACACCAAAACAAGACTAAGACATCTCAGAAAAGAAAAACGAAAGACCAATATCTCTTATAAACATAGATATAAATATCCTCAGCGAAATGTTAGCAAATCACATATAACAACATATAAGAACATTATACACCCTGACCAAATTAGATTTATTCCAGATATAGAAGGCTGGTTCAACATCTAAAAATCAATCATTGCTATCTACCACACCAAGAGGCTAAAAAGTCATACGACCATATCAATGGACAAAGATGAAGCATTTGACAAAATCCAAAACCATTGATGATAAAATGATCAGCTAACTAGGAATAAAGGAACTTCCTCAGGTTGATAATGAACATCTACAAAACCCCTAAAGCTAACATCATATTTAATGGTGATAAACTAGATAATTTTCCCCAATATTTGGGGTCAAGGCAAGAATGTCCTACCTCACCATTCCTATTCAACATAGTATTACAAGCCCTAGCTAGTATATTAATATGAAGAAAGAAAGAAGAAAGATGGAGGGAGGAAGGGAGAATGGGAGGAAGGAAAGAGAAAAAAAGGTACATAGATTGGAAAGAAATAAATCTTTTTCTTTATATATATATATATTTTTCTTTATTGATTTTAGAGAGACAGGAAGGGAGAGGGAGAGAGTGATAGAAACATCAATGAGAGAGAACATTGCCTCCTGCATGTCCCCAAATGGGAATTTGGCCCACAACCTGGGCATGTGCCCTGACTGGGAATTGAACCCGCGACCTCTTGGTGCATGGGTCAATGCTTTACTACTGAGCCACACTGGCCAGGCTAAATCAATCTCTTTCATAAAGGACATCATTGTCTATGTAGGAAAACCATAGATAACCTACAAATCAAAAATCCTGGAACCAAAAAGCAATTATAGCAAGATTGCAAGGTACAAGGTCAATATAAAAAAATCAATTGCTCCTATAAAACAATAACAAAAACTTGTAATTTGAAATTTAATACCATTTGTAATAGCACCCAAATTACTATGAAATACCTAGGTATAAATCTAAAATAAAAATGTACAGAATCTATGTGCGAAAAAGTACAAAACTCAGAGTTATGTTGTAGAAATTAACTAGTTAATTCTAAAACTTACATAGAAAAGCAAAAGACCTAGAATAGCTAACAGTATAATAAAGGAGAACAAAGATGTAGGACACACAAGACCCAATTTTAGAACTGACTGTAAAGCCACAGTAATCAACACAGTGTGGTACTGGCATCTGGAGAATATTCACATAGATCAGTGGAGGAGAATAGAGACCCCAGAAATGGACCCAAACAAATACACTGACAAAGGAACAAAGACAGTGAAGGTAGGAAAGATATTCTTTTCAACAATAGTGCTGGAACAAGTAGACATTTCTATGCAAGGGAAAACAAACAAATGAAAAACTAAACACAGAGCATACACTTTACATGGAAATTAACCTAAAAAAATTATAGCCCTAAATATAAGATGTAAAATTATAAACCTTCTAGAAAAAATATGAGAGAAAATCTATATGACCTTCAATTTGGCAATGAGTTTTCACATACAGCACCAAAAACATGATCCATGAAAGAAAGATGTAATTTGACTTGATTAAAAATAAAAACTGCTCTGTAAAAACGCTGTTAAGAGAATGAAAAGACAAGCTGCAGACTAGGAGAAAATATTTGCAAAACATATATCTGCTAAAGGACTTATAACCCAAATATACAAAAACATAAAAAAAAAAACCACTCTGAAAATGCAACAATTAGAAAACAAACAATTGAAAAATGGACCAAAACTCTAAACATACATTTCATGCAAGAAGGTAAACATATGGCATGTACACATATACAAAGATGCTCAGCATCATCTGTCATTAGTCAATTGTAAATTTAAACAGTAAAATACCACTACACCTATCAGAACAGCAATCAGCGATTCTCAACCTGTGGGTCGCGACCCATTTGGGGGTCAAACGACCCTTTCACAGGGGTCGCCTAAGACATAACAATAGCAAAAGTACAGTTATGCAGTAGCAACGAGAATAATTTCATGGTTGGGGGTCACCACAACATGAGGAACTGTATTAAAGGGTCGCGGCATTAGGAAGGTTGAGAACCACTGATAAATCAAAACAATCTGACAATACTAATTGCTGGGAAGGATGTGGAACAATAGGAACTCTCATTTATTGCTAGTGGTATTGCAGAATGGTACAATGACTTTGAAAGAAAGTCCAGCAGTTTCTTACAAAACAAAATATAGATTTACCATAAAACCCAGCAATTTCACTCTTTGGTTTCTACCCAACTAATCTGAAATGATGTCCACTCCCAAAACTGCTTGTGATAATTTTTACCAGTTACCACCAACAACTGGAAGCAAACAAGAGTCCTTCAAAAGGTGACTGGGTAAACAAGGCATGGTACGTTATACAATGGAATATTGTTAAGAAATAAAAAGAAAAGTCAGATAAATCTTAAATGCATATTACTAACTGCAAGTCAGTCTAAAAAGATTGCATACCATCTCTTCCTAATTATGTGACATTCTTGAACAGGCAAAACTATAGATGCGGTGAAAAGATCAGTGGTTTCCAGGTGTTTGGTGTAAGAATGGTTTGAATAAGTAAGGAAGAAGGGTTTTTTTAGGATGATAAAACTATGCTGTATGACAGAATAATATTGAATTCAAGACATTATGCATTTGTCAAAACAGTTGATCTTCACCACACAAATATATGCAAACATAATGTATGCAAATTTTAAATCATTTTGCAGGTCAGGGATCCCAGGATTGAATGTAGAATATGACAAAGAATTCTAACTACTAAAAATGTATGAATACCATCTCACTGAAGGAGAGAGAGATACTAATCTAAGTAACTTTGGAAATTAGTGGAGTCTATGAAACTAAAGACAAAAGAAACTTTATCCAGTTAATAAATACATTTCCCATGAGGGTAAGGGTTAACATTTTTCATGATTCTTTACGTGTATACCTGGAGTGAACAATTAAGTATATAAATGTCAGGTGGTTGAAGCCAGACCTAATGGTTGTAGTGGGAGTTTTCAGATAAGCAAGGGAGAAAGCTAGAATGACCTACACATTAATATTAGTTGGTTAGAGTTGGAGACATCAGTATAAACTCATGTTTAACTTAATATAGGTACAGATGTTTGTATATGGAAATATTTATAGATATGTATATACACACATTAGTATATACATACATTTTCTTGCTCTGTTATCTGAGAGGGCCTAGAATAATAAAACACCAGTAGCAATGAGCATACCTAATGCCCACATCTTGGTGTTTAGTACCCTTCTAAAACAAAAGTAACCAGGGCTCCTTGGAGCAATGGTTGGACTGGGGCAGGAAATAATAAAGATGAGCCTGGAGCATATACTAATACCAGAAAGTGCAGAAAGAGAGATGGAGGGGGAGGATGGGGGAGGGAGGAAGGAGGAGAGAGAGAGAGAGAGAGAGAGAGAGAATTCAAACAAACAAACAAAGATGGAGTATGTCACAGGGATACAGGCGCTATTTGCAAGAGCTCCCAATGGCCAAAGCTAGACAATTTGAACAACCAGTAAGGTGCTTTGTGCAGTAAAGTGTTTGTGTTTTGTGAATATATGAATTTACTGAGAACATCTAAATTACCTCTATCTGTCTTTCTAGTGCTCACCATCCTTACAATACAGTTGTTTGTTTTTAAATGCTGTTTATATTGCCTTTGGACTCCATAAGAATCTTACAAACACACACAGACCTGGGAAGACTGCAGACATAAAGAAGAGAAATAAAAAATCATCATCATCATTATTGCAAAACTAAAAAAATCAATAGTCTATGTTTACATCCTATTCCTAAGTTTCTTTTAAGGATAAAGGAAGGCCATTCCAAGGTGTCATGATGCCAGGTTGATGTGTGAGTCAGAATTAAACTTGTCTTTGTAAAACTTTTTTTTTTTTTAATGTTTCTATCAATTTTTTGAGAGAGAGGAAGTGAGAGGAGGGAAATAGAGAAAAACATCAATGTGAGAGTAAAACATAGATTGGCTGCCTCCTGCACATCCCCTGTCCGGGATAGAGCCTGCAACCCAGGCACATTGCATGGGATGACACGCAACTGACTGAGCCACACTGACCAGGGCACCTTTGTAAGAATCTTACTGAAAAATCCCCATCTCCTTGCTACTATTTAGTATTTTCACTTGAGGTTTGTTTCACGCCTTTGCAGAGTGAAAGGCAAAGTCTATATCTCAGGTTACTGGGAGGTAAACTGAATCCCTAAATGAAAAAAGAAACTTCTCAAAAAGAAGCTTTTACACTTATTAAAACAATAACAACAAGAGGCATTTTTTCAGAGGTATGGGATCATTCATGTACCCTGAAAATGTTAATGCATTATTCCCCCATTTGAATCCATCTGAATAGGCAGGTATAAGAGTTGACACATATTCAGTCTAAGATTAGGGTACATGCAGGGTACATATATATAATGTTTGTATGGTTATTACATATCCAAATGTACTACATCATTCAGTCCCTACTGCTTTCATTCTTGTCCTGAGCTGTCACCCTATAGAATATATTCTGAATCTTGATATAAAAATCACCAGTTTTGATTTGGTGGAATCCCCTGCTTTCTAAACAGTTTGGTAGTCAACACTCCATGGAATAGTTAGAGCTGTTTCTGCACAGATGTCAGAAGCTTAAATTAAAAATCAATGAAAGATAGCACCAAAATAAAAATAATTGTGTATAACTCTAACAAAATGTACACGAGATCTATATGTGAAAAATTAGAAAACTCTGGTGAAAGTAGTCAAAGAAGATCTTTTAAAAAATGGAATGATATCCCAGGTTCATATATTGGAATAGTTAATATTCTTTAAATGTCAATTCTTTCCAACTTGATCTATAGATTTTATGCAAAGCCAATCAAAATCACCACAAGCTATTTTGTAGATATCAACAAGCTGGTCCTAAAATTTATATGGAAGTTAAAGGAACTGAAATGACCAATGCAATACTGAAGAAGAACAAAATCAGAGGACTTAACATTATCCAATTTCAAGACTTGTTATAATGCTATAATAATCAAGACAACAAGCCATTGGTGAAAGGATAGACACATGGATAAATGGAACAAAACAAACAGCCCAGAAATAGACCCAAACAAAATATAACCAACTGAATTTTGCAAAGGTACAAAGACAACTCAGTGGAGAAATGTGGTATTTTTCAAGACATGGTGCTGGAACAATTGGATGTCCATATGCATAAACATGAACCTAGACACAGACTTTACAGTTTATACAAAAATTAACTCAAAATGTAGTTTTACATTCCAGATGTCTTCCTGTTAATGATTTCTAATTTAATTCCATGTGGTCTGAGAACATACTTTGTATGATTTCTATACTTCTAAAATTATAAGGTGCATTTTATGGTCTAGAATGTGGTCTATTTTGGTAAAGTGTTCCATATGAACGTGTAAAGAATGTGCATTCTGCTGTTGTTGGATGGAGTGTTCTATAAATGTCACTTAGATCTAGATAATTGATGGTACTGTGCAGATCATTTATATACTTAGTAATTTACCTGCTCTATCAATTACTGAGAGAAGGATGTTGAAGTATGCAACAATAATAGTTGATTTGTCTATTTTCTCTTCAGTTCTCTCAGTTTTAGCTTCATCTATTTGGAGACTCTGTTGTAAGCTGCGTACATATTGGTGGTTATTATGTTATGTTAGGGATCTCTGATATTTTTTCTTGCTTTGTCTACATTGATATTTGTACTTCAGCTCTCTTTTGATTAGTGTTAGTACGGTGTATCTTTCTCCATCTATTTACTCTTAACCTATTTGAGCCTTTATATTTATTTATTTATTTATTTATCCTCATCCGAGGACATTTTTTCATTTTTTGTTCAGATAGAGTGGGAGGGAGAGAGAGAGAAACATCGACGTGAAAGGGACACATCGAGTGGCTGCCACCCGCACAACCAACCAGGGCCAGGGACAAACTGCAACCGAGGTGCATGCCCTTAGCGGAAACCGAACCCGGGTCTCTCTGGACCGCAGGCCGACGCTCTAACCGCTGAGCCAAACCGGCCAGGGCTGAGCCTTTATATTTAAAGTGGCTTTCTTATACACAGCATACAGTTGGGTTTCATTTTCTTACTCACTGTGATATTTTACATCTTTTGATAGGTGCATTTGGACATTCAGTCTTAAAGTGATTAATTATATATAGTTGGATTAGTATCTACCAGGTTTTATTTTCTATTTATTATATCTGTTTTTTGTTTCTTCCCCCGCCCCTCTTTTAGGTTTCTTTATTTTTAATGAAGCATTTAATGATCCCATTTTAATTCCTTTCTTTATGTACCAATTATACTCCTTTCAAAAAAGTTTAATAGTATTTACAATATGCAATTTAAACTAATATAAGTCTACCTTCAAATAAGATTATACCACTTCATATTTCAAGTATCTTGGTATTTTTATAATTGAGCAATACCAATTTCTCCCTCCCATCTCTTGTGACATCACTGTTATTCATTTACAGTACCCAGAAGCTATAATAATCCAATAAATTCTTACTATTATTATTTTAGACAATGGTTATCTTTTAAAGCAATTTTAAAAAGATAAAGAATGTATTTCATTTTAACTTTATTTACCTTCAACACTCTTTATGTAGATCTGAGTTTCTGATCGAGGTCATTTTCCTTCTCTGTGAAGAGTTTCTTTTTAGATTTTTTGCCAAGAATGTGTACTGGTGATGAATTCCCTCAGTTTTTGTTTACCTGAGAAAGTCTTTCTTTCTCCTTTACTTTTTATTGACAATTTGCTGGATATAGAATTCTAGGTTGGTAGATTTTTTTCTTTTAATACTTAAAAATTTTATTCCTCCAATATGTTCTTGCTTGCTTGATTTTGACAAGAACCTGCTATAATTCTTATCCCTGTTACTCTATAGATAAGGTGTGTTTATCCTCCTCTAGCTTCTTCCAGGATATTCTCTGTCTTCTGTTTTCTGCAGTTTGAATATGATGTGCTGAGCAGTGTATGGATATTTTTGTT
Organism: Tadarida brasiliensis; assembly: GCA_030848825.1. Lineage (NCBI taxonomy): Eukaryota > Metazoa > Chordata > Mammalia > Chiroptera > Molossidae > Tadarida > Tadarida brasiliensis. Next base: position 81,685,840 of record CM061261.1, read on the forward strand.
TTGTTTTCTAATTTATTCTACTTGGGTGTTCTCTGAGCTTCCTTCTCCCTGGACCTGTGGTTTGTTGATTTTATTGACAGATCTTCAGGCTCAGTGATTCTTTCCGTGACATGTTATCTACTGATGAGCCAAAAAAGCCTTCTTCATTTTTGGTACAGCATTTTTGATTTCTAACATTTTCTTTTGTATCTTTCTTAGAGTTTCCATCTCTCTGCTTACATCTCTCTTCTTGTAGGTTTTCTACCCTTTTTCATTCGAGCACTTAACATGCTCATCATGTTATACTAATTTCCTGTCTGATAATTCTAACATCTTTGCCATATCTGAAATGGTTCTAATGATTTGAGTCTTCTGACTGCATTTGTCTTGTCTTTTGGCATGCTTTGCAATTTTTAAATGAAAGCTGAACATGTATCAGGTAATAGTAACTGAGATAAATAGGCCTCCTATTAGTGTGAGGATTCATGGTCATCTGGGTAGGAGTTAGGCTATATTTAATGTTTGCTGTAGCTATAGATGCCAGAGGCTTCACAATTCTCTAGTGTCCTTATTTTTGTTTCCCCTCTTGACTTTGGTCTTTCTTAAGTACTACTCCTTAGGACATAGTCTGTGTTGGCAGTTCTTTCAACTGTAATCACTGTCATTGTGTATGAGCATCACAGAAAGGTGTGGGGGAGGGGACATTATAATTTTATATCTCAAGGCTATAATATTCAAAAGTGTTTTCCAGTTTCTCCTTGCCATCTTCTCCCTTCCCAGACTACAGCATTCTAGATCTATTTTCTTGAAGCCCTGACCCCAACTGACTGCTTTTTTCCCCCCATTAGGTGGAACAGGAAGGCTAGAGCTACATTTCCATGAGCTGGGATAAGGCTCTGGCAGGGTCTTTTACCTTGAAGAGTAGAACTTTGTTTTGAAGAAGGCTTTGGACATTATTTCACAATAATTACTCTTCCTCATCCCATGCTGGAGTTTTGAAGATATTTTTCTTGCATCTTTACCCTGAGAACCTGGTGAGATTCTTAGAAGGAAAGACCAGGAGAGTATGGAGGACCTCCGAAGTTGATGGCCCCCATAACTTTCTCTGTTATACTAGTCCATACTCAGCTTCCAGCAATTCATCAAAATTATCATTTAAGGGTTTCTACCACTTTATAATTTCAGTGGATTCCATGCCAGTTAGCAAATCTTAGCTATATCTGGCTGCATGTGTCTGTCTCTCCAGATTCCAGGCTGGCCACTCGTCCTGCAGCCTCAATTCTCTGATTGGTACAAGAAAAGTCATTGTTTTTCAGCTTGTCCAGCTTTGTTTCTGTTGTAGAGACAGGAATGAAGATCTCCAAATACCTTGTATATCAGATCTTGTCCTAGTCCATTCAGGCAGCTATCACAGAATAGCACAGACTGGGTAGCTTATAAACAACAGACCTTTATTTCTCATAGTTTTGAGCCTGGGAAGTCCAAGATCAAGGTGCCAGTGTGGTCATACTCTCTTGAGGACCCTCCTTCTGGTTGACAGCTAGCACTTCTGTGTTTTTACCTAGTAGAAGTGGCTAGGACTCTCACTAGAGCCTCTTTAATAAGGCATGAATCCCATTCATGAAAGTTCTACTCTCCTGACTTAAATTAAGCACCTCTCAAAGGCCCCACCTATTAATTCGATGACATTGGGCATTAGGATCTCAGAATCTCCATGAAAATAGTTTGTGGTTTTGCAATATTTATATTCTGGATTATCAACTGGGTTAAAATGAGGCATTTTGTTGGTCATTATATGTAACTATATACATTAATACTATATTAATCCTAACATTAATCCTAACATTTCAAACTATTATATAAGATCAGTGTTTGTCCAAGTGTCAAAGACCCTGTCAGGCCTTTTCTGTGAACTTGTCAGAAAAGCAAATTCTTAGGCCCCTCTCCAGATCTACTGTATCAGAAACTCAGGGTGGTGGATCCAAAATCTCATTTTAACAAGGCCTCCAGGTACTTTCGATACTATCTCAAGTTTTAAAACCACTGATAAACACTAAGTTGTAGTTGCAGTTGTCACTGGAATACAGTGATAATTTTCTTATTACATGATCTATTAGCTTTGTATATATTATTTAAAAATACATACTGAATTAGTCATTATTAACAATTCTATTATTCTGCAGATTATCTCAAGCAATTACCAAATGAATTCCTAAAATCATACAAGATTTGAATGTGTGAAAACACAATGGCAAATTTACAAGTTTTATGTCTTACTGGAATCAGAAGGGAAGATTCCATTCTACCTCATAAAATATTTCTTAACTAAAATATTTTTTATTTAATTTTTATTTTTTATACTTTTCATCTTGAAATAATTTCCCACTTGCAAAAATAGTACAAAGAATTTCAGTATAGCCCTGGCCGGTTTGGCTCAGCGGTTAGAGCATTGGCCCACGGACCAGAGAGTCCCGGGTTCGGTTCCTGCTAAGGGCACGTACCTCAGTTGCAGTTTGTCCCCGGCCCCAGTTGGGGTCATGTGGGTGGCAGCCACTCTATGTGTCTCTCTCATGTTTCTTTCTCTCTCTTCCTCCCTCTCTCCCTCCCGCTCTATCTTAAGATAATGCAGGAATGTCCTCAGGTGAGGATAAAAAAAAAAAAATTTCAGTATACCCTTCCTCCAGCTACCCCAACAGTAAACGTTTTATATAACCATAGTGCAATGAACAAAACTAGGAAATTGAAACTACTTTTAAATAATCTGCAAACCTTTTTCAAATGTCACCAATTGTTCCATTAATGTCCTTCCTCTAGATCTAACCCAGGCTTTTACCTTGCATTTAGTTGCCTTGTCTCCTTAATTGCCTTTAATCTTGGACAGTTCCTTGTTTTTCATGTCCTCGAAACTTTGGAAATGTACAGGTCAGCCAGTTGTTTATGTCCTTCAATGAGGCTTGTCTATTTTCTTGTGATTAAATTCAAGTTATGCATTGCTGAGACTAAAATGATATTATGCCCTTCTCAGTGCATTATATCAATATATTACTGGTGTTCTTATCTTCCATCATTTGGTTAAGTTGATGTCAGCCAGGTTTATCCACTAGAAAGTTATTATTTTTTTTCCTTTATAGTTAATAAGTGTTTTATGGAGGTATACTTTGAATTTGTGGATATACTGTTTCTCATGATAATTTTCCCATTAATTTTAGGATCCACTAATGATTCTTGCCTGCAACAATTATTGCTGTGATATTCATCAAGTTGCGATTTCTTAAAATTCCATCAAACTTTTTTTCATTTGTTAATTGGAATTCTATTATAATAAAGAGCTATCTATCCTTTACCACCTTTTAATTTTTATTTCAACTGTATATGTATACCAGTATAAGCTCATAAAATTTTATTTTATGTTATGGGTTATACTTCATTAGTATCATTACTTATCTGTTGCTCAGATTGTTCCAGATCAGCCCCTGGGAACTCCAGATTGGCTCTAGTACCTTTCAACATGCTGTCATAATTTTTTGAGCACTTGCTTCCTTTCTGACACCACACACTATTGCAGGTTCATTTTGTACTTTCTCTGTCCGAATGCTGGATTCAATAGTTCCAAAAAGCACAACTGTAGTTTATTTTATTAAAAATTACATTTAGAAACTAAAATTTGGGTATTAGGTGTGCTCATTGCTATTAGGTTGTCCAGCTGCTAGGCCTTCTCAATGAAGAAGAAATATATGCATCACACTTATATGCATCTGTGTCTATTTCTATATCTATCTAGCTTTATATATGTATATATGAAATCAGTATGAATACTGATGCCTCCATTTCCAATCCAGCATGACATGGTTCATTCTAACTATACCCATTTGTGAAAAGGGGTAAGTATTGTAACTACTTTCCATGAAAAAAAAAAAAAAAAAAAAGACTTGTGGCTGTCATTATCCACAATATATTTCCTCAGTTCCAGAACATACATAAAATACTTGCAGAATTACTAACACATACCTCTATGGAAAATAAATTAGTCTAAAGTACAGTATTTGTGTGCAGTACATTTAGAATAACATATTGTGAAATCCTCAGTGTTTTGCATTTAGATAGTTAAATATGTTCAGACATTTTTATTTTTAAAAATTTTTGTTGATTTTTTTTTCTTTTTTAATCCTCACTCGAGGACAATTTTGCATTCATCTTCAGGTAAAGTGAGAGGTAGAGAGGAAGAAAGAGAGAGAAACATCGATGTGAGAGAAACACATCGAGTGGTTGCCACCCACACGACCCCAACCGGGGTCCAGGGACAAACTGCAACTGAGGTACGTGACCTTAGCGGGAACCGAACCCGGGTCTCTCTGGACTGCGGGCTGATGCTCTAACCGCTGAGCAAAACTGGCCAGGGCGATTTTTTTTTTTTTTTTTTTTACAGAGAAAGAGAGAGAGACTACCGATGTAGGAAGAAACATGGATTGGCTGCCTCCTCCACGTGCCCCAACCAGGGATCAAACCCACAACCCAGTTATGTGCCCTGACCAGGTATTGAATCAGCAACCTTCTGTGCACAGTATGACACCCAACCAACTGAGTCACACTGGCCAGGGCTATATTTTCAGAATTTTGTATTGCTATTTAAACATAGTTGAACATCTTCAGCCCAATAAGCATTCACCCAGGTCTAAAATTTTCCACTTTTAGCACCTAATCAGTTACAATTGTATAAAATTATATATCTACACTTGTCAATTAATAAAGATTTCTTTATTTTTTTCTATTTTTTCTCTTGTTTTTATTTAGAAAAGAGAACAAATTGCAATAGCATATAAGCTCCACAAAGGCAGGGACATTTTTTGTTTGTTTGTTTCTACTGTAGCCCTACAGCCTAAGAAAGGACTTGACACATATTAGCCACTCAAGATAAATTGGTTGATTAGAATATTCAAATAATTAGAAAATACATTTGTATAACAATGGCAATTGTGCCCAAACTAAGCTGTTGGTGGACAAGCAATCACCACTAGGTGACAGTATAAAACATTTATACCTTAACTAATGTACAAATGTTTAAAATTGGCAAATTGGTCCATGAAAGAAAGTTAGAAATGTCACTTTGTAATACACACACCTTGACTTCTGACAATCTACTGGTACCTGTATATGAGGAGCATTAAACCAAATGTACAAGCCTACTAAGTGCTCATCTGTGATAACAAAAGGAGTATTTTAGGAATAATAGTTATGCTAGAAAGAAAAAAATGGATTGGGCCTCAAAGAGCTATGTGTTTCGTATTGGTGGACAAGAGATGTGCAGTAGGAAAAGCAGAGAAGGGGATGGAAGCAGCTAAAGCCCCGGGGACAGAAGTAAGTTATGCAGCAACCAAAGATAACTTCAGAATTCTCATGTTTAATGAGGTTGTAAGTCATTGCTAGCTCGAACAATAGAGCAACCTAGAGGGAATGCTGGTACTATTTTGTCTCTTTTTAAAGAAATAAGTATACTGAGACAACTGCTTATCTAATGTCACACAGCTCTTCTGATTCCAGAATTTCTGCTTTATCTCACTAAACTTTTTTCTCACCATGTTGCTCCTATATTCTTAGTAAAAATAAATAATTTTGGCCTGGCTGGTCTGGCTCAGTGGTTGAGCATCAACCCATGCACCAAGAGGTTGCCAGTTCGATTCCCAGTCAGGGCACATGCTCAGGTTGTGGGCCAAATCCCAGTGAGGGGCATGCTGGAGGCGGCCAATTGAAGTTCTCTCTCATCGATGTTTCTCTCTATCTCTCCCTCTGCCTTCCTCTCTCTCTAAAATCAATAAAGAAAAAATTTAAAAATAAATAAATAAATAAATAATTTTGAATTTGAAATACTGCCTGAAATTACTCCAATGTTGGTCTTTTAAAACCCCATAGGAAAACCAGACCAAGAACTGATTTTGTTTGGATTTAAAATTATTTGTGAAGTTATTTTTGCTTAAGAATGTAGATTGTTTCACAATATGTGAATTAAAATACATGAATTTCATTCTCGCCTCTTAATAAATAAGAGTTCTTACAGCTGGTTACTGTTTATATGAGAAATTAAAATTGTGAGGGTGAAACTAAAATATTCTTTCACCTCAAAGTGTTTCTCTCCAGTGGAAATACAGAATCTATTTGAGTCAAGTGTGTTTAACTAGAATTCTGCTTACCAGTTATTTCTAGAGAGAAGAGATGACTTCTTTGCTATTTAGAATGTCTTTTCTTCGAAGATATCAAATGCCTCTGCTGAATAATAAAGAAAATAAAAGAAATAAAATACGTAAAATATATCATTTAAATTTATTGTGCTCCGTTAGTTTATTCTTCAATAGAATTGATTATTTTAAAATTAATCACTTACATATTAAATATGATTTTAATTAAACATCTGTAAGAGTCAAATAATTGGCAGATAAGATTTGAAGTAAAAAATAACCATAAATTCATTGTTTTAGGTCCTTTACTTTAAAATTTCAATGTACTTGTCTTAACTAAGCTTTTGAGATAGTATTAAGGTTATTTGACTATGTCTGAAGTGATCAGGTACTTAGAATTTAAGTGAATATTTGAATTGTATACTTTTAGCGGAGAACTTAGTATTTTCATATAATGGCAGCTATAAACATTCAAAAAAGTAATGCTAAAGAAACAAGTTGTTATTCTTCAGGAAAATCTCTAAATATAACTTTATTAATTTTTCTCATTATTCTTCCATTGCTTGCTATATTTCTAATAATTACACATCCCTGTTCATAGAGAATTAAGGGGAAAAAATAATGGCAAAGGCTCTCATGTAAAAGAATATTCCAAAGTAGAAGAAAACATTATTTGTTTATAATAAAAGGTGTTACATTTCTGGCTAAATAAATATAAGTACATTGGATATTATATGCTTTTGTTGCTTTTAAATAATATATAAAATAACATACATACTAATAAATAAAAATGTGATAAATTTAATAAAACATAGTTACTGAAACATCAATATTAATTAAATTAATCATGAACACATGCTTTGACATATATCATGTAGTCTGTAACATGTTATAATATATTCAATAAAGTAGAGTCTAAATTATTGAAGCATTAACTTAATGCTTTGTGAAAAGATAAGTTTGCACACTGGGTTTTGACAATTTAATTTTTGAAAGACAGAGCAAATTACTAAAAATAATTAGATAAATTATAAAGCTACACTATTCATCAAAAACGATTAAAAATAAATTATATTACCTATTGAGTGCTATGTGTATATCTTAAAGTACAAATCCAGAAAACCTCTCCAATGTACTGAACAACAAAAAATCTGGATTAAAAAAATATTCCCCAAAGCTTTTAACTTGCTATACCCATTTTTTAGAATATATAATTGTTCACATTTTGCCATGTGTGTGTATATTTATTTGTAGGTATATAAGTATATATGTATATTTGTGTACACATACATATGTACATATATTCTTAAAAATTTTTTTCTTTATTGATTTTAAAGAGAGAGGAAGGGAGAGGGAGAGAGAGATAGAAACATCGATGAGAGAGAACATTGATTGGCCACCTCCAGCATGCCCCCCACTAGAGGTCATGCCCACAACCTGGGCATGTGCCCTGACTGGGAACTGAACAGGCGACCTCTTGGTGCATGGTTTGACGCTCAACCACTGAGCCACACCGGCTGGGCTGTACATATATTATTAATCATTTGAAAGTATGCTGTAGGTATCATAACAGTTTATCACTAAATATTTATGTATGCATCTGCTAAGAATAATAACTTGCTTCTACATTATGACAACAATGTGATAATTACATTTTTATATCAAGTTGACTGGGCCACAGTACCTTAATATTTGGGAAAATATTATTCTCGATATTTCCATAAAGGTGTTTTAGATGAGATTTACATTTAAATCAATAGACTTTGAATAAAGTGGATTGCCCTCAGTCTAGGTGAATTTCATCCAATCATTTCAAGGCCTGAATAGAACAAAAGGCTGAACTTCCTGAACAAGTAGAATTCTGTCAGCAGATGGCCTTTGGACCTGACCTGCCACATCAGCTCTTTCTGGTTTGCCAGGGACTATCTTTGGCCTCAAACTGTGACTCTTTCCTGAGCTCCAGTCTGCCAGCCTTTCCCATCAGATTTTGGACTCACTACAATCACATGAGCCAATTCATTAAAATCACACACACACACACACACCCTCTATTGTTCCCCCCCCCCCTACCTTGGAGAACTGTAATAGAAACATCATTATTATATTTAAAATTTTCTTAATTTTCAAATTTTCATTTCAAATTTTTAAATTTCCCCAATATTTTTCAAAATATAGTCTTTTTTTTTAAACTTGGATTCAATCAAAGCTCATACTTTCTACTTTTTTTGCCCTATGTAATCTGACATTTTGAAGAGACAGCCAGTATAAACAAGTTCCAAAATTCTGGGATCCACATTTTCTTCATGGTGTCATTTTTCTTGTTTTACTAACCCCCTGTGTATCCTGCAATCAGGACGTTAAATGTAAAGGCTTTCTCTCTTTTAAAGCAGAACTTTAAAAATGCCAGTTAAAAAGGGAGAGGAAGTGATTGAATTAGAAAATGACCATTTTGTAACCCTAAGAAAAATAATTAAGGAACATCACTAGAGGCTAAAATCATTACAGGGAATTTGTTGAAGATACTCACAGAGACCCAACCCAGTATCACCCCCCCCCCCAAAACTTACTTGCTAATTTCAACGGGCAGGAAAAAAATTACCTTTACAATGGAGAGAGCTGGCAGTCACCATCTTGACCACATGAGAAAGAGTAGACTCACTAATAACGGACTGTGTGACATTATATACCTCCTGATGAAGTATCCTAGAACACTCAAAGTGTTCTTGCTCAAAGTGCTAAACCTGAATCTCACTCTCTGATGCCACAATGGGTTCGTTCATAGATTTTCATATACTTAATGGTTACAGTCAATTATATTCATTTTTCTTTTTGATGCTCAGCTTGTCCCAAAGCTGGGTCCTGGGTCCTTGTGACATGTCCATTCTTTGAGAGCTCGCTTGTTTTCTGGCACAAGATGGTCAGGCTCATTGTGCATTTTCCCTGAGCCAGTCTTAGAGCGGTCGTGTCTCTAAAATGGTATTTAGCCCTGGCTGATGTGGCTTAGTTGGTAGGGTGTTGTCCCATGCACCAAAACGTTCCTGGTTCGATTCCCAGCCAAGGCACATGCCCAGATTGTGGGCTTGATCCCCAGTGGGGGGCATGCAGCGGTCTACCGATCCATGTCTCGCTCTCACATCTGTGCTTCTCTCTCTCTAAAAATCAATAAAAATCTTAAAAAATAAAATAGTGTTTAGAAACCATAATCTGGTCACAGGTATGCTCACTGGATATTTTTAAAATCATGTTTAAATGCATGGATGAGCTAGCCTAGACATAGGAGCTTTTGGAGATGTCTAGGGAGGAGAGGGAACATTATGTTGACATATAGCTTGGGCATTAGTGAGCCACCAACATGGAGAACAATCAAAATTACTGTTTAGGGAGCACTGAAAAAAAGGAAGGTTGAATCAGAAACAACCACACAGAGCCTGGGATCCTGAAAGGAACTTCACTCTGTGGTTGAATTAGGGAAAAAAAGAAAAACAAAAACAAAGCCCAGAAGACCTGCTAGGATATTTGGTCATCAATCTATATAGAGCTGGAAAGAAATTTTTTTTTTCCCCCTGAATTTTCCCAAGCACAATTGTAACCTTATTTGAGATTAAAATTACCTAGCACAACCTACATAACCAATAAAACCCATAAATCAAATATTAAGTGACCCTAGGTTGTTAGTATCCACATTTACCTGCAGAAACCAGAACAAACATTCTCTGAAGGAATGACTTTTAAACCTCAGCCTCACAAAATTCCCCAAATGAGGGAAGTAGCTATTGTCAGACAGAGACAGAGACAGAGAGAGAGAGAGAGAGAGAGAGAGAGAGAGAGAGAATATTAGCCAGAAGAAAAAAAATTAAAGCCTGCAGGACAATACCCCAAACACTGCATATATTGATATTATCAGGTAAGACATATGAAATAAGTATGTTTAAAGAAAAAAATAGCAAAAGTTAGATACAGAACAAGAGATTTTCAAAAATGACCTGGCATATTTTTCAAAATTTCTAAATAAAACTTCTAGAAATAAAAAATACAATCATTAAACTGAGAGACCCAATAGATGGGTTAAACACATATTAGCACTGGCTGAAGAGAGAATTCATGAAGGAGAATATTGAATTTAACAAATCACCCAGAATGCAACACAAAGTTATAGAGAAATTAAAATATGAAAGAGATGTTAGGAGATTTTGAAGATAAAGTAAAAAGTCAACATACAGGAGTGGAAAAAAAGTAGGTTTACAGTTGTGCATACCCTAAATACAGATTTAATAAAGCTATTGTGATAATCATAACCATATGATTATGAACAACTGTAAATCTACTTTTGCCCATCCCTGTAAGTATGTCTATTCAGATTTCCTAAGAAAAGACTAGGGAGAATGGAAAAAGGCAATATTCAACAATTTGTCATAACTGATAAAGATACTAATTCAGACCTGAAAAGTCCTATGAATTTCCAACAGATTACTAAAAAGACATACACACCTAGATATAATATAGAAACTACAGTGGAACAGCAGATCAATACAGACTTTAAAGAATCAGAGAGAAAATATGTCTTTTATGAAGGAAAAACAAAACAGCTGAGTTCTCAAAAGCAAAAATAGCCCTAGCCAGTGTTGCTAAGTGGTTAGAGTGTGGGCCCAAGCACAGAAGGGTCATACATTTGATTCCCTTTAAGGGCACATGCCTGGGTTGCAGGTCCACCCCCTCCCCAGTCTGGGCACATGAGGGAGGCAACCAATCCATGTGTCTTTCTCGCATTGATATTTCTCTCTCTTCCAACCCCGTCCACTCTCCCTAAAATATCAACAAAAAAATATCCTTGGGTGAGGATTAACAAAATAAAAAGAGCAAAAATAGAAGTCGGAAGAAGATAGCTGGAAGAATATCTTCAAAAAATAAAAAATAGATGCCAGCCAGAATTTTATGTCTATGCAAAGCTATCATTTAGGAACAAAGGTTGAGATACAGACATGTTTAGCAAACAACAAAATGACCAAAAAATGAAGATGAAGTAAAAACCTGTCCAGACAAAAACAAAAAAACTTGACTGAGAGAACAGTGAATGAATGTACTTCAAGAATAAGTGAAATTGTTGTAAAATATATATATATACAAAACTAACATTTATCACTCATACACTTGAAAATGTTAAATATGCTATTAAATAACTTCAGTCAGAGTAAATACTAAAAAGAATTGGAAAATACATGAGAATAGTGATAATATTCATATACATCAAAAAGAATTGAGTGCAGTGGAGCTTTACTCAGAGGAACACCAGTGGACTTAAAATTCTTATACTTGAAGAAAAAAATGCTTGAAATTAATGAGGTAATATTCCAATTTAAGAGTCTAGAAAAAAAAATAACAATTGAATAAATTTTGAATATAGAGATAGAAGAGAAAAGGAAATAAAAATGAAAGCTCTGAAATTCATGAAAAATAAAAATAGCAATATTTTTGTGAATAGTCCTTGGAAAAGATCAATAATTTGATTATCACTGGGTATGACTAATCAAGAAAAAAATATGTACTAGAAATTTGAAATACATAAATATGTTTCAATATACTTGGCTTCCTATGTAATTTTGTGTGTACTATTTTATGCATTAAAAAATATTTTGTGAATAGGTTCATAGATTTCACCAGACTACCAAAGAGGTATGGGTGCATAATACAAAAATGTTATAAATCCTTGGTGTAATTTAAATATGGTTACAGAGTTTTAGGGTCAGTATCTTCTTTACATGGAAGGTTAAAAAGTTGGGCATTTTTTATTATTTTAAGACCTGCTGGATAGAGAGATGGAAAGTAGTATAAAGTAACAGAAATAATGGACAGATGAATTACTAGAAAAATGGATATGCATATCTCCCAAATGGTGGTTTATCTACCTGCAAACACATTAAATCTATATATTAGATCTGCAATTACCAATACATCTTACATTTGTTTACTTTTATGATTCTAAATTTTTCATTTAAATGTTTATATCATCTCTCATATTTTCACTGTTGTTTTCTTTTAGCAATAGTTTGCCCTATTCTTGGTCATAACTTAATGAATCTGGTCATTGATGTACTATAATTAACCAATATTTATATGAATTTTCCTTTTAATTAATGAAAATCTATCATATAGTCATCAGGAGAAAAATGTGAAATTCAATGCAAATGACACTCTACATCCTCTGATACACATATTTTTTTAATGAAAACCACAATGTTTGAAAAAAAGTATTTTAAGTAAGTCATCAGTATGCAAGAAAGTTTGAGAGAATTCTACCTAATGAATAGGATCAGACTAAAACAGAAAACAATACAGGAGAAGCTGCAGGCCTAAAGACCTATGAAAGTTCTGTGTTTCTCAAGATAAGCAAGGATTAGCTCCAAATTCCCGCTCAGCAAAGGTGAAGAGCAGGAATGGACTGCTTAATTAAACTACTTTGTAAATAATGTCTTAATTAAATAATCCAACTACAACAAAATAACTTTCTAAAAGTGGGAGTTGATCTGCCTAGATCTGCCCTTCATGTGGGAGCCCAAGAGGAAAGCTAAGAGAGGGGATGTAGACAGCCATAGCAGATGCTGAGGTAAGAAAGGGAAGAGTAGAAGCAGCTTCACACAGCAGCCATATGCACTAAAGAGTTTTAATCCCAGAATAAAGCCCTCCTTACTTTATCTAATTATGCAAGTCCCCAGTCAACCAGCCTGTTCCATGCAGTAACCTACAGAGCAGTCGGTCACTGACCCATCCTATCCATGTAAACAGAGCTCCTCTTCCTACATATATGTATTAAAAAAACAAAACACACACACACACACACACACACACACACACACACACACACAAACACACCTCTCATAATGGAAGGTCTGTCAGAAAAACATAATACACCTACCTCTATTAATCATTACAATCCATCATTCAATAAGTACAAACCTATAGCTAAGGACCACCAAATATTGGACCACCAAATATTGGAGGAAAACCAATAGCATTCATGGTAAAAATCAAAATGAATAAACCAAAAAATTAACTTCATTGGAGATAGAAATACTTTAGGAACCACAATGAAGGTTGAAAATATTCCAATTAGTTTTCTTAGAGAAGTTTAAGAGAATATTATATCCATAAAACAAGAATAGACTATCATTTTTTTTAAAGGAACCACTAGAGAATGAGTTTGTAGAAATTAAAATGGTCATTGAAGAAGAGAACAATCAAGCAAGATCAAGCTAAATATTAGAAACATTATGTTTAAGAAAGTTCCCATAATGTAGAACATATATAAAAATAAATTTAATTATTTATTATATATAAAATTATATATAAATGTTTTATTTATATTTATATATAGTAACAAGACAGAGGTTCAATTCCAGATTGACAATGTTAATCTAATAAGCATTCCAGGAGGAGTTAATGATTAATAAAGGGAAAGAAATAATAAAAAAATTTATTCAAAAGATATATGAGGTATTGAGCTGGGTATATAGCAGAAACTCCCATACTGATACATTCTAGTGAAATTTCAGGGCTTTAAGGATAAAGAGAAAATCAAGAAATATTCCAGGGAAAAGATAATAAAAATGATGTGTTCAACAAATGAAACCAAACTGATTTCACTTAAGTTGGATGCTCAAACACAATGGAAAATAGTATCAAATTTGAGTGGCAAAATGATTTTAAATAATAATTATACATATAGTTATCTATCAATCAAGTGTCATAAAATAATACATATTTAAGATGTAAAGACAACGGAGGTTTACAAATGATTTCTACCCACTATAAAAGAAATGCAAGAGAAAGAATGCCATAAGAGAAGAACGCATCAGCCTGAGTATAAACTAGAAGAATGGTCCTCAATCCTGTACAAACATTAGAATCACATCTGAAACTTTTAAAGTACTACTGTCCAAAAAAAGAGCATCTTGGATGCTGGTAATATTCTACATTGTGGATTACAGGCAAACAGATATATTCACTTTGTAATATTTAGTGATAAAAAATACACACGCATAATTTCCACCCCAGACTCATTAAATCAGAAAATCTAGGAGTTGGGTCCAACTGTAGGCTTTTTTTTTTTTTTTTTTAAAGCTCCTTGGGTCATTATAATTTGTATTCAATACTGAACGACTGCCTCCAAAAGAAACTAAAATACAAATTAATATTTTTTGAAACCCTGGTGCAGAAGGTTAAGTTGATCATGCTCCTTAATTCAGAGCATATTAAATATCCTATTATTTTACTCATTCTTTAATTTATGCATTTCTTTACTGTCATCTCTTATTCCCATTCTCGATTCTTCCCCAACCATTCTATTGTGTTTAATATATATTCTTTTGTTTGTTTTTCATAAAATATGAATTATTATGTATTTCTCTTGTAAAGTTTTAATTTGCATATTACAGGACTTTCTGGTTTATTAGTGTCATGTTTCAGACTAATTCTTATGCTGTGTCAGGCACAGTATAGCATAATTTCAAAGTCCATGGAGTGGTTGTAGGCTCCTAACTTGAATGTGTAAAACATTCTTTTTGTTTGTCAATCCTCACCTGAGGACATGCTTAGAGAAAGGAAAGGAGAGAGGGAGAAAAGGAGAGAAGGAGAGGTGGGGGGGAGGGGGGAGAGAGAGAGAGAGAGAGAGAGAGAGAGATCGATTGGTTGCCTTCATATGCTCCTCAATTTGAGATCAAACCCACAACCCAGGCATGCCCTGACTGGGAGTAGAACCAGCAACCTTTTGGTGCACAGGATGATACTCAACCAACTGAGCCACTCTGGCCAGGCTGGAAAACATTCTTTACAAGTGATGTTTATCTCTGGTTGCATTGCTTTGCTAAAAAACTTAGCTTCCAACCAACAAATTTGTGATCGCTTGAAAATAGCGTATTAAAATGTGAATCTGTTATTGGACAAGTATCATAATTTGATCTAAAATAATAGCATATACATTTGTGTTTACATACTTCAGTACTTACTGAAATAATTTAAACATATCTATATAGTAAAGCATAAGCAAAAGCAGGCAAAAAGAATAAAAGATGTAGAAAGATACAAACTCATTGGGTATCTATATTCTAACCTCTCATAAAAATATGTGGAATTTATAAGGTAAATTGTTCCATTCCACAGATGACAAGAAAGGAAGAAGAGCTTTCAACTGCCATTGGGAGAGACAGCTGACTTCATAGCCAGGAATGTCTTACAAGTTGGCTAAAATGGTTAAGCCATGAGCACCAAGCTGAACCCCCAACAAAAGAACAAGTTTATATGCTCATTCTATCAGGGAGTTTCTTATTGAAATACCTATATAACTGAAAAGTTAGAATTGTCAAGAGCAAGCTATATGGTATTGGCAGAACAGACACACAGACCCATGGAATAGAGTTCAGAGCCTTGAAATAAACACATATATTGGGGCAAATAATTTTTAACAAAGGAGCCAAAAACATACAATGGAGGAAAAAAAGTCTCTTACAATAAATGGTGCCTTGGAAAATTGGAAAGCCACATGCAAAAGAATAAAACTAGACTGATATTTGTCACCACACACAAAAATTAACTCAAAATGGATCAAAGACCTAAATATAAAATATGAAAGAATAAAATATATAGAAGAAAACATAGGTACTGAACTTATGGACCTTGGTCTTAGAGAGGATTTTATGAATTTGACCCCAAAGGCAAGGGAAATAAAAGCAAAAATAAATGAATGGGACTACATGAAACTAAAAAGCCCCTGTACAGCAAAAGAAATTACTAACAACAACAACAAAAAAGACAACCAACTAAATGGGAGATGTTTATAAACAATATTTCTGATAAGGGGTTAATATCTAAAATATATAAATAATTCATACAACTCAACAACAACACAACAAACATTCAAATTAAAAATGGGCAGAGGATTTGAACAAATACTTCTCTTAAGAAGTCATGCAAATGGCCAACAGGTATACGAAAAGATACTCAACTTCACTAGCTATTAGGGAAATGCAAATCAAAACCACAATGAGATACCACTGCACACACTTTAGAATGGCTTGTCAACAAGACAAAAAATAACAAGTGTTGGAGAGGATGTGGAGAAAAAGGAACCCTTATACACTACTGGTGAAAATGTAAACTGGTACAGCCACTATGAAAAACAGTGAGGAGGTTCCTCAAAAAATTAAGAATAGCCCTGGCTGGGTGGCTCACTTGGTTAGAACATTGTTCTGTACGCCACTCGATTCCTGGTCAGGGCACATACCAAGGTTGTGGGTTCAGTCCCCAGTTGGGGCACATATGGGAGGCAGTAGGTTGATGTTTCTCTCTCACATTGATGTTTCTCTGTCTCTCTTCATCACTCTCTCTAAAGTCAATAAAAACATATCCTGAGGTGAGGATTAAAAAAAAAATTAAGAATAGAGCTAACATATGATCCAGCAATCCCTCTTCTGGGTATCTACCTGAAAAATTTAAAAACATTTATTTATAAAGATACATGTACCACTATGTTCATTACAGCATTCATGGTGGCCAAGACCTGGAACCAACTGAACTGTCCTTTGATAGATGACTGGATAAAAAGATGTGGTACAGCCTGGCTGGTGTGGCTCAGTGGTTGGGCATCAACCCATGCACTGAGGTTCGATTCCCAGTCAAGGCACATGCCCAGGTTGTGGGCCCAATCCCTGGTGGAGGGCATGCAGGAGGGGCCCAATCAATGTTCTCTCTCATCGATGTTTCTATCTCTCTCTCCTTCTCCCTTCCTCTCTCTAAAATCAATAAAGAAAAAAAAAAAAGATGTGGTACATTTATACAAAGGAATACTACTCAGCCATAAGAAAAGATGAAACACTGCCATTTGTGACAACATGGATGGATCTTGAGAATATAATGTTAAGTGAAATAAGTCAGACAGAAAAAGTTAAGAACTATGTGATTTCCTTCATATGTGGGATATAAACAGAAAGCAACAAACAAACAAACAAAAACTCATAGGCATAGACAACAGTATGGTAGTTACTAGAGGAAAGGGAGGTAGAGGGAGGTAGAAGAGGGTAAAAGGGGTCAGATAAATGGTGACAGAAGATGACTTGACTTGGGTGGTGAACATACAATGAAATATACAGATAATATATTATAGAATTGTACATTTGAAACCTGTATAATCTTACTAACCAGTGTCATCCCAATACATTTAATTTTTTTAAAAGGTAAGATAAGGCACTTAAAATCATAAATCAAAAACATACCTTGGGGGTAGCAGAAGAGAGTGCTAACTTATGTAATTTTAGAAATGAGTAGAGTCTACTAAATTAAATGTAGAATGAGCTGCACATAAGCACTGCATTCCACATGGTAAAGTTGTTACCCATGGCTTATGGGTGATTCATTCTGAAAACATTATACATGTACACTAGAATTAAACAATTAAATAAATGAATGGCAGTTATCAAGAGTCATGTTTACACTGTTGAAGTGGGATATTACAGACAAGAAAGGTGAGGATAGAATGATTCATGGACTATTAGATATCAGAGTGAACTCCTGTTTAAATTCATTTAGATATAGGATATATATCAGTTAGTATGCAAACATATAAAAAATCATGCTGTGATATGGAAGATTAAATAGAAGAAAATTTTCATAATCTAGAACGAAAATTCACACAGGCATGTATATATCTGTCTGAAGACATGGGACTTTAAATCAATGGAAACTGGTATTCTAATTTAACCAATTTATTACTAAATATATTTTTATAGTTCCCATTGGTGACAAAATGAAAAAGGTGTGCATTTTTCGAAAGTGTATTACTTTTTCATTGGAAATGTGAATTAGCCTAGTCTACATTCATAGGACAGCTACAAGCTCACAAATGTACATACATAGACACAGAAGGCATGATCCATTTACAAGAGTAATTTGGGGCAAGGCTGAATCTGATGACTCCATTACCAATCTATACACTCTACTATGTGTATATCATACCAAAAAAAAGAACAAAGGGAAAATATATATATATTCTTACTCTACATTATTTGATTTGATCTCAATAACCCTGAAAGATAAATAACACTAACGTTGAGTATTTCCACGTTACAACTGAAGAAAGTAGCAGTGAAATAAATCAGATGACTCGCCTAAGGTCCTACAGCTAGAAGCAGTATGAGGGGATTTAGGTCATCAGATTCAATGTCATTATGCTGTGAGTTAACCACAGATAGCTACAGTTTTATGTTCATTTACAAAGTAATTGCAAGTTCTCTGCCTTTTTAGCAACATTATCCATGATTAAAATATCTATACTGCTGAATAATTGCCCCCAAAGTGGTCCATGTCTTAATCCCTAAAATTTGTAAATATGTTAAGGTTACATGACAAAGAGAAATTAAGTTTCATAATCAGCTGACCTTGACACTGAGAGATAACCCTGAATTATCTGGATGAGCCCTATGAAATCACAAGTGTTCTTAAAAATGGAATAGGAAGGCAGATAATTAGAGGGAGATGTAACTATGGAAGAATGGTCAGAGAGATGCAATATTGCTGGCTTTGAAGAGGGTGAAAGGGAGCCATGAACCAAGGAATCTGGGTAGCCTCTAGAAACTGGAAAAGGCAAGGAAACAGATTCTCTCCTAGAACCTCTAGAAATGCACACAACCCTTCCAACACCTTGATTTTAACCAATGAGACTCGTGTTGAAGTTTAGCTACAGAACTGTGAGATAAATTTGTGTTGTTTCAACTGATAAGTTTATGGTAATTTGTTAAGCAGCAATAGAACACCAATACATATATCTTATTAACTTACAATGGCAAACACTTATTTCTTGCTCAGATTACCTGAGGTCAGCTAGTCAGCTGTGGCTCCAGCAAGTTCTGCTCAGTTCTACTCTGTGAGTTTGCTCATTCTGAAACCCAGTTGGAAGAAGAAATTACTCTCTGGGTCATGCTCTACTCAAGTAAAGGGTGGGCACTAAAGATACAAAATCCAAACTAAATAAGCATATTCAAAGATTTTGCTCAGATTTGGAATATGTCACATCTGCTCACAGACCACTGGCCAAAACAAATAACATGATCAAAATGAAAGTAATGGAATGAGAAGTATATGATTTACTTTGCAGAAAGGACAGGAACCATGTAATTGGTGAACATATTATGTATATACTGTCACAGATGTGAAGAAAAATCTATTTAGGCTATGAGAAGCTAAATTTTCCTATTCACCTTTTCCTAAACTAAATTGACCATCCCTGTAATTGACCTGTAAGGTCAAAGCAGTGCATTCTAGTGACTATTTTTCATGGTTCTTCAAAGAAACAGTTTCTGTTCTTAAAGGAAAAAAAATCGGAACAAAAGAATTGTTACCTACACAAGCGTTTACATCCCAGCTTCCGGATTAAAGTAAATCTAGATGTAGACTTTGTTCTACACTTAAAACTCCCCTCCTCTACATAATTTTCACTCACTACGTACTCACAGGCCAGGCATTGTTCTCCATTCAGGACAGAGTATTTTGCTGCAGAGAAGAATGAAACAA
The DNA here is from genome assembly GCA_030848825.1 of Tadarida brasiliensis. Classification (NCBI taxonomy): domain Eukaryota; kingdom Metazoa; phylum Chordata; class Mammalia; order Chiroptera; family Molossidae; genus Tadarida; species Tadarida brasiliensis. The sequence continues at coordinate 81,705,543 of CM061261.1, forward strand.
ATGAAGGAGGGGCGAGCTTATGAGGTTGATCTAAGGCAATGTTGCATAGTAAATTAAATGTGGTTTTGCCTTTGATACCAGCTTCATGGTTTGTATATTCATTTTCCTGGCAGTGCTTCTTTGAGTATTCTAATCTCTAATGTCAAGAAGTCATGCTGCACTCTGTCTATCTGTCCAGGCACATGGCACTGCCACCCTCCCCCTACCCCGCCCAGTTCTCTCTTGCTGACATCCTGTGCTCTCAAATATCTCATTCCTCCTTTTTGCTATCAAAACTAACCTTCCCTTTTTCCAGGTTAGTAGGGCTTTTTCCAGAATTGTGAATAATTCTTAGTTGGTCCTTTCTCCAATTCTCTCTCCACCACTCTACATGTTCATCAGTACCTGTTTCTGGCAGCATAGATGCTACAGGTCCAGGCCTATCTAAATAAAAATGCAAGTGTGTTTCCTGAGAAGGATACTACGTAACCTCCACTAACTACACCACCATAGACATGTATTAAGCTTGCATTCCATTCCAGGCAGTGTGCAGCGAATACAAAGCAGAAGATGCAGTTACTGTTCCTAGGCAGCTCACATTCTTAGAGGGGAGACTCCTACAGAAAGAGACCTGCCAAGTGCTGAATGCTTTTTCAGGGCTGGTTTGCCGTCTGGTGCATGCCACAACCTTGCCCTGTTCTCTGTAACACAGTGGGCCAAGACCTGCAGGATGTGTTTCTCAGGATGCTCTGCCAGCTGGCTTTCTGCTAGGCTCAACCAAAGGTAGGGGCTGGCTAGAGATTGGAAGGCATTAAAAAGGATTAAAAAAAAAAAGAAAGCTGAGGCAAGGAGAAGTTAATAACTTAAGATAACACAGCTAGTGGGTGGGAGAGGTGGAATTTAAACCTGAACTAATCAATAAAGAGCTCTCTTTCCCACTATCCTATACAGGGTGTGGCAAAAGTAGGTTTACAGTTTTGAATATGCAAAACATAGAGTTTATACTTGTATTATTATTAATTATTGTATTATTTTCTATGTGAACAACTGTAAACCTACTTTTGCCCCACCCTGTATTTAATGCAATAACCTAATACTACCCAGCGCCTTAGCAGAGCTGTGAGGAAGTAGCAGAGGGACCGACGGACAATATGTTCTGAAGAGATGTCCAGACAGAGAGAAGACCTTTGAACATGGAAGAAGCAAGAACTTGCCTGTGTAAGGTTTCCTGTGCGGTGAACTAAATAGTCAAGAATGAGATAGAGGAAAAGAAATTCAGGTAGTGGCAGTGATGGGAAAATGGGGTAAATTAGTGGAAGTGGCAGAAAGAGGTTTTTTTAGGGCTTATCCTGGGTGGAGGGAAAGAAAACTGAGGTAAGAGAGAAGCTCTGATGAGGGCACTGCACAAACACTCTCGTCCTAAGCGATAGGAGACTCTACCAGCTTCCTGATCCAGGTAGAGCCGATATGGTTGGAGAAGATTTGCAGAAGCCACATTTCACACCTTTGTGCTCACCACCAACTCAATGATGGGAATTGGTAGCAGGACTGGCCTTTTTCTCTGAGTCCACATGGGTTAGCCGCCCTCACTGCAAGTGAAGAGTCCAAAACAAAGCAAAGCACTATGTGGGGTGGCATAGAAACTAAAAATAGTCGACTAAGTCTTTGTCTGTTTAGGTTGCATGGAAATTACTTGAGGAAGGACAACAAAGTAAACACAACTAGAATGATAAGTGAACTCTATTTATGGGAGACTGACATTATGGTAGTACTCCTGTCTGTTCTCATAGCCTGGCTTCTATTTCCCTGAGCAATCATTCTCTTCACCTTTCCTCCTGATTTGCAAGGGATGTTGGACAGGAATAAGACTATAGAAAATAGGTAGTATCTGGGTCAATGTAGTTCTGACTGACTAATATGGAATTAAAACAGGAAAGAAAGGAAAAATGTACATACTTGTATGTCCACATCAAATATAGCCAGGGGAGGTACATAGGCCTGTATTTATCTGAGGGTCATGTTATTAAACTGAAAGGATGCCATGGGAAACACTGCAAAATTTTACATATATGCAATTCCATAAATATGTCAACAAGTGAAATGTATGTAAATACAAAGCCCTGGCTGTGCACTATACATTCTTTGAGGGTGGAGGGTTGATCTGCACAAAACAAGCTTAAGCATTATGTTTAACTTCCTGGCTAGACGCTTAGGCACAGCAGGCCAAATACTAAAGAACCTCTTTTCTCCCTCACCCAGAGGTTGTTCCCATAGAGACCACAAGGAAAGCACAGGAATGAGTTGGTACAGATGGCTGTGCACCTCCGTTTGCTATCCTGGCTGTTAAGTCAGTAGATGGAACAAGCAGTAAAAATGACTCTAGGAAAACCTTCACTCATCCAATTGGTTTCCAGCAGCTATTTATGTCAAATAATGTACCAGGTATTAGGGATATAATGGTGACCAAGTTAGGTCTGGTCCCAGCTTAGAGGTTGGTGATGAAATTGAAATTCAGAGAAATTATGGTTTGTAACTTGCCAGAAGTCACACAGCTAGTAAAAGTGGAGCCAAGATTCACACCAGCTTCTGCGTGACCTTTAAGCTCCCTCAACCACTACCCTACACGACTGTTTCATTCCCTTCTGAAATTTTCTCTCCTGTAAATTCTAGGGCAACCATTTGTATGGAGCAGCTCATCCAGTTGTCTAATAAATATTTCTTTAAATATCTGAATTTAAAGGCCCCTGGAATGGTATCCGGTGGCAATTTTGTCTGATCTGATGAGCAGTGTGGAGCTGGGTCTGCCAAGCCCTGGCTTGACTGAATTAATCAGCCTGAGGCTGTCCCAGAGAAGCCAGCAATTCTGCAGTGACTTTCCCCCATACAGATGGCCCCTTAGTCAGCTCTGAGAAAGCAGAGGGAAGTCTGGCTTGGTGTTTCAGCAGCAGACTGCATGGACAAAAGCCTGGGTGGACACAGATGCCCAAGCAATTGTATTGAGTCTATTTCCTGTCATTTAAACCCAGTGTCATTTATTATTCAACTCCAAGTGTATTTTGGAGATTCAATTTGTAGCATATATGACACACATAGTAAATGGGTATGTATTATCCCAGTTCATTTGCTGAAGGACAGGTGTTCACATCACAAGAACCAACAGTCCCATTGTCAGTAATTGGTGCCTTGGCTGGCAGTCTCAGCCTAGAGGGCAAGGACTAAAAGTGCATGAAGAATGAACTAATAATCATTTTCACATGTGGCATAGTCTGTTTTACTTGAGGCTCTCAAAGCACATTTTAGGCATCCATTCACCCTTACTGCAATACTGCCTGGGCTTGCTATCACTCTCTTGCTATAGCCAGGAAACAAAAGCAAAAAATGGCAGACTTAAGTTCACAGGGAAACACAATGGCAGGATGGGGATTAAACACTCAAGAGGCTTGAATCTTTTTTTTCTCTCCTTGGAATCTCACCACTTACATTTTCCTCTCATTTATTATTTAATGTCTTAGTCCAGATATTGTTAAGGAACCTAGATTGGTGAATTCAATTTTGTTCAGGTTAATTAATTTTTAGATGTCTGCAAGTCTGCATGGTACACAAAATCACACTCGACACAAATTAAACAAACAAACAAACACACTTTCAGTAACACCTAGATTGTATGATCAAGTATTTCTGTGTGAATGGAGGGTCATCATTCTGGGTAGGATTTAAAAATATGTGTGAAGTGAAGAAACTCCAGAGCCTAGATATTATCTTAACTACATATCTAATGTCATTTCAGAATACTTTGCATGCTAAATTCACTTTTAAAAATGAAATTAGAAAACCCTGTCCTTGTGGGTTTTGCTAATAATGAGCAGGGAGAAAAATGAAACTTCTGCCCTGAAGCTCAAGTGAAAAGACATAATTAAAAATACTGCACTGGAAACAGTGAATTCTACTTCCCTGGTGGCGTTTGGTTTCTGCATACTTACAAATAGCCATCTACAACAAAACCAACAGTCAATTAAGCTCCTTCCACTTATAACAAATGCAGTTTTCTTTATCACCAGTTGAGAAATTCCAAAGGATAAATTGAATTAATGGGAAAAAAGATTGATTGCCATCTTCTCTTTTCAAGGGTGAGGTACGCAAACATGAAATAATTTAAGAGTCTTCTGACCTTTGGGAAATTAAATTTGGCCAATTACGTGATGAAGGTGTACAAGGTCACTGCATAGTCATGCAGGCAGTACACAGTACAACTTCAGGGCACCCCAATATCCCCCAGGCTGAGTGAGAATGGAGACCCTGGGGTTCAGCAGGTATTGGCTCTGCATCTTGGCTGTTTGGGGAGAATAACTGCCCATTGTATTAAATCCAGGTTATCTAGATAACTGACCCAGCCTAAGCATAGGATACAATTATCTAAAACTCTTCATAGAGAACAAACTGTTGTCAGCATTTGTCTGATAAGAATAAGATTTAATCAGCAATCTCTACCATCACAATATTTTTTAATTTTTTTTTTTATTGATTTGTTAGAGAGAAAGGAAGGGAGAGATAGAAACATTGATGTGAGAGAGATACATTGATCCGCTGCCTCCTGCACTCCCCCTACTGGGGATCAAGCCCAAAACACAGGTATGTGCCCTGACTGGAATCAAACCCAGACCTCTCAGTCCATGGGACAATGCTCAATCCACCGAGTCACAGCAGCAGGGCCCATCACAATATTTTTAATATAATTCTCATTTTAATCTAAAATAAAAGTGAAAAGAAAGGAAAAGAAGGTCCTCAGAATAGTACCACAATGTGGGGAGAAAAGGGCTCAAGAAGCTTAGTAATCAGAGGATCTTGAAAAGTGTGACTCTAAGGACATGATTTTCAATTCCCTACAAGTTCTTGGATTTCACACTGTAGAGAGGTGTGACCACCCTATTTAATGAGCTTCTCCCAAAGCTAGGTTCCATAGCTGAATAGGGTGAAGCTCCATTTGCAAAGTCACATCTGTAGCTTGGGGACCAGATAGTCAACAGGAGCAAAAAGGAGTCAAGCCACAAACTCAGTGTCTCCCTAGTAACTAAGCCCTTGCCTTATCCTGGAGACAGTTCCCATCTTGTATCCCATCTACAGTGACCTTCTACTGTATTTTTAATGTCTCAGTCCCTCCCTTGAAATTCAGGATTCCTATTTTTCTCATTGCCTTTCGTCAGTCCCCTGCCAGGATCTGCCTGGTTCCTGGACCACAGCCTCTCCCCGGACCATGGCTTCTCTCTGGTTACCATGGTCTCAGGCTCCATTGGCCTTTCAACACCTGCAGCTGTCATCAGGGAAGCCAATTTCCCAACTCAAGAAAAAGGAGCAATCTATAATAAATCTGCTTATAATTACTGTTTTATCCTTGATGTTAACTTCTAAATTTTCTTTCATATGGTCTTCACCTTCACTTAATTTTTGGCACCTGAAACAAAGGTGATCACTGAATTCATTTCCTAGCTACATGTATCTTTCCATTGGTCCCTTCTCTTCCACCAATGAACACATTTATTTTCTGTTTATTAATTCAGCTGGTGTGGGTTTGCAAGCATGTGTTCACTGGAAGACATTTAAGAGACTGTGACCTTAAACTCAAGGGAACAAAAACCCTACTAATTTAAAGAATTTTAACAGAGTTAGTGTGCTAAATGCCTGTTAGATCATCTGAAGACCAAACATGTCTTTCTTCTAAAACTAATAAGAACAGAAGATTCTTGTCACATCAACAACAGTGCCTGGCACAAAAAGGGCTCCTCAATAAATACTTGCTGAATGAATAAATTAGGTAAATTATAAGTATTTGGATGACAGATTTCTTTTCTTCTCAATATTTTCCTTTCCTTGTCTTGCATTCCCCAGAGCTTCCATCAAAGTTAATAAATGTCAAGTAAATGGACTGATGAATGAGAAACCCAACAATGCCAGTTATAAGATATCTGTATGATATAACCTCAAATATGTCTAAACACACATATGTAAGCATTAAGAAATTATAGCAGGGAATACAGGGCAATAAGAACAGTAGTTATCCCTGTCTTGTGTGATCATATTTTTACTATTAAATTTTTCCTAAAATTATATAAATAACATTGCACTCATGGTAAAAGGAATTTAAAGAATATCATATTTGTTTAAATATAAATTTTGTTTTTATTGCAAACCATATTCCCCAAAGATAAATATCATTAACACTTTGGTATGAACACATGAATATACACACAACTAATATACAAATATATAATGGATTGATCATAATATATATATGTATTATAATATTGTAACCTTTAAATTCAATGATATATATAGATGGTATAGATATAGATATACAGATAGACCTTACTCTGTTTAACAGCTGCTAACTATTTCATTGAATCAATGCACCTTAATTTATTTAATCAATACTTTGGTGGTGAATGATAGGGTATTTTCAACTCTTTGTAATAAATATACCATTTCACACTTGTTCAATATTTTCTTGTATAAAATTTCCATGAACAATTTATAATTCAGAAAGTCTAAATATAGTTAAAGGTTTTGATGTATTTTGTCAGATAGATCTCTAGAAATGGTATACCAATATAGTATAAGTATATTGCAGTATGTATAAGATTTTGCTTCCCTAGGAGATTTCTGATCAAGATGGTGGAGTAGACAAATATTGTGCTCACCTCCTCCCATGACCACATCAAAATTGCAACTAAACTATAGAATAACGATCACTGAGAACTGCCTGAATTCTAGCTGAACAGAAGTCTTATAAGTAAGAATATAAAGAAGAAGCCACATCAAGATTGATAGGAGGGGCAAAGACACAGAACAAGCAGGTTACATACCCACATGTGGCAGTTAAGAATCTGGCAGGATATCTCGTCTACAGAGGTCTTCCCTGAGGAGCAAGGGGTTCCAACTCCACACAGTACTCCCCAGTCCAGGGTTCTGGTGCCAGGAAGAGGAGTCCTCAGAACTTCTAGCTGTGAAAACCAGTGGGGATTGTGGAAGAGGGGATTTTGTCTGGGTAAGACTGAGGGAATGCTGGAGTCTGAGAGCACCCCCGCCACCCTTGCAGGGACCTACTTGCTGGCCAGAAGGCTACTCGCTGGCATGAAATATTCAAAACGATGAAAAGCAAGGATCTACAACCAAGATTACTCTAACCATCAGAACTATCATTTAGGATAAAAAACAGATACACAGCTTCCAAAATACCACCAAACCAGTATTAAAAAAAAAATGTTAAAGGGACTTCTTTAAAACAAAAAAGAAAAATATATAAAAATAGGAATAATAAAATGGCAATAAACACATACCTATAAATAACTACTTTAATGCTCCAATAAAAAAACATAGGGAGTCTGAATGCAGTACAAACAAGACCCTTACATATGCTGTCTACAAGAGACCTACTTCAGACTGAAAGACACACACAGACTAAAAGTAAAGGGGAGGAAAAAGGTATGTCATGCAAATAAAAACAAAGAAAAACAGCTGGGGTAGCAATACTTATACCAGACAAACTAGGCTTTAAAACAAAGGCTATAATAAAAAACAAAAAAGGACCCAGCAATTTCACTTCTGGTTATTAGAAGAAACATTAATTTGAAAAGACATATGCATCTCTATGTTCATTGCAACATTATTTATAATAGACAAGATATGGAAGCAACCTAAGTGTCCATCAGTAGACAAATGGATAAAGAAGTTGTACATATATACAATGGAATATTACTCAGTTATTAAAAAAGAATACAATCTTGCCATCTGCAACAACATGAGCAGACCTAGAGGGTATTGTGCTGGGTAAAATGTCAGAGAAAGTCAAATACCACATGATTTTACCTATAAGTGGAATCTAAAAAGCAAAATAAACAAAACAGAAAAACTCATAGATACAAAGAACTTTTTTTTTTTTTTTTTTTCAATTCTCACCCAAGGACATTTTTCTATTTATCTTCAGATAGAGTGGGAGGGAGGGAGGAAGAGAGAGAGAGACATCGATGTGAGAGAGACACATTGACTGGTTGCCTCCCGTACGACCCCTACCAGGGCTGAAGACAGGACGAACCGCAACTGAGGCACGTGCCCTTCACCAGAATCGAACCCGTGACACATTGGTCTATGGGCTGATGCTCTAACCGCTGAGCCAAACTGGCCAGGGCAATACAAAGAACATTTTGGTGGTTGCCAGATGGTAGGGGGTTTGGAGGGCTGGCTGCAAAAGGAGAAGTGATTAAGACTTGCAAATTGCCAGTCATAAAAAGTCATGGGGATGTAAAGTAAAACATAGGGAATATAATCAATAATAATGTATAACTATGTGTGGTATCAGATAGATACTAGATTTATCAGGATGACCACTTTGTAAGTTATATTAATGTCTAACCATTATGCTGTACACCTAAAAGTAATATAATATTGTATGTCCATTGTAATTGAAAAGTAAGACATTTTTTCCTATAACATTTACTAAAATCAAACATTATAAAACATTTTAATCTTTCTTCATTTGGTAATTTAAAATATCTAATTGCCGTTTTAATTTGAAATTCTTTGGTTTTATTAATGTTATCTATATTTTCATTTTTGCTGGATATTTGCTGTCTTGTGAATTATACTCTATGCCTTTTGTCCATTTATATTCAGAAGCATTTTAACTGATTTTTAAGATAATGTTTTGTAAAGGGATGGGAACTCTGTGTTCTATTTCATATTGCAGATATCTTTCTCAATGTTATTTGTATTTCAACCTAGTTTATTTTTAATTTGCCATATACAAATTAATTCTTTGTATATTATGCAGTCAAAAATGTTAATGTGTTTACTTCATTGTCTTTGGGTTTTATATTTTGCTAGAAAGTACCTTCTATCTCAAGAATATTAGAATATTCTCCTACAGTTTTCTAATACCTTTAATATTTCTAACACTTTTACATCTTTTATTTATATTTGAAATATATCCATCTATACATATAATGAGATGCAGAGATACAAATTAACTTTCTTATCAAATAAAGATCTTTTTTGTGCCAACACCATTTATTGAATAATCCAATTGTGCCAACACCATTTATTGAATAATCTCTTTTCTTTGTTGAATGTTTTTAAGCAAGGCATTGGCATAATTGAAGTTGAATTTTAAGTAGATTTAATAAAGGCTGGTATAGAGATGTTTTGGAGAGTATAGCTGAGATTTGATGTTTTCTGGCTCTGGAAAGCAATAGGTGTACTGCAGTTCAGTCAAGAATCCCCCTAACAGGCATGTTTAGATGTTATATATTTACTCAAATCTGAAACACAAACATTCATGTGTAAAGAAGGGATTTATACCCATAGCTCAAAATGCAAAAATCAACTAAAAATGGATAATGACCTACACACCATAAAATTTTAGAAAATAAAATGTAATGAAAAAATTTTGTGACGTAGGGTACGGTAAGGCTACAAAAGCATAAATCAAAAAAGGAATCATAAAAGAAATATTCACAAATTGCATTTACCAAAATTAAAACTTCTGTTCTTCAAAATACATTTTAAGAATATAAAAAGACAAGTCATGGGCTGTGAAAAAATATTCACAAAACACATATCTCATAAAGGGACTTTACTCAGAATATAAAAAGAATTTTCACAGCTCAATAAAAGTGGGCAAAATATTAGAACAGATAAGTCACCAAAGAAGAGTTATTGATAGTAAATATGCACATGAAAATATGCTCAACATTAATCATCAAGCAAATGCAAATCAAAACCATATACTTATCACACACTTGTCAAGATTACTAAAATTTAAAAATGAACAATATCAAGTGCTGGTGAATATAAAGAGCAACTGTAACTCCCTTTTATTTCCAGTGTAAATACCAAGTAGTACAGCTCCTTTTCCATACACTTTTGAAAACAGTTTGGCAATTCTTATAAAGGTAAATATACACTTATAATATAACCAAACAATTTTACTCTTAGGTATCTACTTAAAGGAAATGAAATGTATATCCACACAAAAACCTGTGCCAAATATTTATAGTAGTTTTTCCATAATCACTCAAAACTAGAAACAACCTAAATGTACATATACTGGTGAATGGATAAATAATGATACATACATGCAACAGCATAAATATTAAAATATGTGGCTAAATTTTGTATGGTTTCATTTAAATGATATTCTGGAAAAGGTAAAATTATAAAGATAGAAATCTGTGGTTGTCAAAGGCTAAATGTAAGGAAAGGAAACTGATTCCAAAGGGGCACAAAGGAACATTCTGAAATTAATTAAAATATTTTATAGTCTAAAATTAGTTAATTAATTAATTAAAACATTCTATATTCTGATTATTGGTGATTATATTACTGTACATTTGTCAAATTTCATCAAGAATGAATATTACTGTATTTAAATTATATGCCTCAAAGAAAACAAGCTTAAATATCAGACAAAAACATTTTACAGAAAGAAAAATAAAACGACATAAAGGAGGTTCTGAGGAAATATAAGTGGAGGTTTGAAGGTGAGGATGTGGAGAAAAGGGAACCCTAGTACATTGCTGGTAGGAATGCAGACTGGTGCAGCCACTATGGAAAACAATATGGTGTTTCCTCAAAAAATTAAAAATGAAATTGCCATTTGACCCAGTGATCCACTTCTGGGAATATATCCTAAGAAGTCTGAAACACCAATCAGAAAGAATATATGCACCCCTATGTTCACAGCAGCATTATTTACAATAGCTAAGATCTGGAAACAGCCCAAATGCCCATTGGTAGATGAATGGATGAAAAAGATGTGGTACATTTATACAATGGAATAATATGCAGCTGTAAGAAAGAAGGATCTCTTATCCTTTGAGACAGCAGGGAGGGACCTGGAGAGTATTATGCTAAGCGAAATAAACCAGTCAGAGAAAGACAAGTATCACATGACATCACTTATATGTGGAATCTAATGAACAAATAAACTGATGAACAAAACAGACCCAGAGTCATAGAAGCGTGAAACACAATGATGAATCTCAGAGGGAAAGGGGTAGGGAGAGAGAGATTAACCAAAGAATGTTTATGCATATATGCATAACCAATGAATTCAGACAATAGGGTGATGGAGGCCTGGGGAGGATGGAAGTGGGGTGGTGGGGGTCAATGGGGGAAGAATGGGGGGACATCTGTAATACTTTTAAAAAATAAAGATAGATTTTAAAAAAGAAAAGAAATGAGTCAACTACAGGATTGGGGCAAAATGTTTGAGGTAAAGGGGATAGTTTGGGCAAAAGCCTTGAAGAAGCAGCATTAGGACTTCAAAGGAAATGACTTGAGGTCAATGTGGCAGAGGTCACATTATCAAGGAGAAAAGTGTGATAGGATATATGGGAAGAGAAAGAGCGGGGGGGCACCAGATCATACAGGGTTTTATACCAACTACTCAGGACTTTAGATTTTATTCTATATATAATAGGAAGTTACTGAAAGAATTTAATCAGAGGAATAATATAATGTGATATAAATTTTTAGAAGATCATTCTGGATGCTTTGGTGAGAAGGATTTGTGAGGGCAAAGTAGGTATGAGAAGACAGATCAGGAGAATATTACAAAGAGATGACGGGAGCTTGAACAGAGAAGGGGTCATATTTGGGATATATTTGGATCGTCAAATCTATCAAGTATAAAAATGGAGTTAATAGTAATAATATCTCATGGAGTTGTCGGGACAAAGTATATATAACTAATTTGCAAATTTGTTCAGTATATTAAAAATGCTCAATACAAGTTAGCTGTTATTTTATTTTAATTTTTTATTAATTTATTTTTGTTACAGATATTTCTCCTTTTCCCCCCATTAACACCCTCCTCCTGATCCCCCCAGCCCCGCCCCGTCCCCAGCATTGTTGTCTATGTCGATGGTTACGCATACATGCATATAAGTTCTATGGTTTATCTCTTCCCTCCCCCTGGACCCCCTCTCCTGAGGTTTGTCAGTCTGTACCCTACTTCTATGTCTCCGGGTCTATTTTGTTCATCAGCTTGTTTTGTTCATTATATTCCACAAATAAGTGAGATCATGTGATATTTGTCTTTCTCTGATTGGCTTGTTTCGCTTAGGATAATACTCTCCAGGTCCCTCCATGTAGTCTCAAAGGATAAGAGATCTTTCTTACAGCTGCATAGTACTCCATTGTGTATATGTACCACTGCTTTTTTATCCACTCATCTATTGATGGACACTTGAGCTGTTTCCAGATCTTAGCAATTGTAAATAGTGCTGCTATGAACATAGGGGTACATATATTCTTTCTGATTGGTGTTTCAGGCTTCTTAGGGTATATTCCTAGAAGTGGGATCACTGGGTCAAATGGCAATTCAATTTTTAATTTTTTGAGGTAACACCATAGTGTTTTCCACAGTGGCTGCACCAGTCTGCATTCCCACCAATAGTGTACTAGAGTCCCCTTTTCTCCACACCCTCGCCAGCACTTGTTGTTTGATGATTTGTTAATGGTGGCCATTCTGACAGGTATGAGGTAATACCTCATTGTTGTTTTAATTTGCATCTCTCTGATGATTAGTGATGTTGAGCATTTTTTCATATGTCTCTTGGCCATTTCTATGTCCTATTTGGAGAGGTGTCTCTTTAGGTCCTCAGCCCATTTTTTAATTGGGTTCTTTGTCTTCCTTTTGTTGAGTTGTATGAGTACTCTATATATTTTGAGAATTAACCCTTTATCTGATATATTGTTGGTAATTATGCTCTCCCATACAGAGGGTTGCCTTTCCATTTTGATGGTTGTTTCTTTTGCTGTGCAGAAGCTTTTGAGTTTGATGTAGTCCCATGTGTTCATTTTTTCCTTTGTTTCTCTTGCCTTAGGCATTGTATCAATGAAAATTCTGCTGCATGTGATGTCTGAAATCCTAGAAGAAAATGTAGACAACAAAATTTCAGACATCACAAGTTAGCTGTTATTTTAAAAGATGAAAATAAACTAACCACTGCTTCTCTCGTTTCTGTTCTCATCTCTAAACCATTTTGCCTGAGAGTTCCTCTGTGCCTGCACATCTCCTTCCTATATGACCATGTACTTTTTCCCCAGACTTATTAAGATATAATCAACATACTCAACAGTGTATAAGTTTAAGGTGTACAATGTATTGATTGGATACCCTCATATACTGTGAAAATGATTACCACTGCAGCATTAGCTAATAACTCCATCTTTATAACCATGGCTTTATCATATACCCAGGTGGAATCAGCTCAGTTCTTCCTTACTGAAAGCCTTAATTCTGTTGGTTTTCTTTAAGAATGCGCAACGATGCATGATCAAAATTATGCAAGAACCAGACCTTCACTTCCAGTTATAGCTTAGAGACCTCAAGTAGTGTCTCGGTAGTGTTAAACTGACCTGGTTTTGTTTTGTTTTATTTTATTTTATTTTATTTTATTTTATTTTATTTTATTTTATTTTATTTTATTTTATTTTATTTTATTTTATTTTATTTTATTTTTCTTGCCATTGAACATTTAAGTTTTTTTTTATTTTTTTTCTTTATTGATTTTAGAGAGAGAGGAAGAGAGAGGGAGAGAGAGATAGAAACATCGATGAGAGAGAACATCAATTGACCGCCGCCTGCATGCCCCCCGCTGGGGATCAGGCCCATAATCTAGGCGTGTGCCCTGACCAGAAATCGAACTGGTGCATGGGTCAATGTTCAACCATTGAACCACACCAGCCAGGCGATTTTTTTTTTTAATATTCTCAATGTATTGTGTTCTCCTGCATTCCTTGATGCTCAATATCTTAGAATCGAAAACAGTTAAAACCATGAGTTTTAAATTTATTTTTTTAATCCTCACCGGAGGATATTTTTCTATTTATCTTCAGATAGAGTGGGAGGGAGAGAAATGGAGAAAGAGAGAGAAGGAAACATCAATGCGGGAGAGACACATCGACGGGTTGCCTCCCGCACAACCCCAACCAGGGCCGGGGACAAACCACAACCAAGGTACGTGCCCTTGGCTGGAATCGAACCCGCGACTCATTGGTCCACAGGCCGATGCTCTACCGCTGAGCCAAACCGGCCAGGGCTTAAGTATTCTTCTTGAAAGGGTGGCATGGTACAAATACGTTTTCCTTAGTTATATGTGTTCACTTTTATAGGAAAATTAAACCCATTTTTATTTTAATTCCAACCCCCAAATGCTATTATAATAATAGAAATATTAAATAATGTGGGCCTGGACAAGAAGTGTGAAAGTGAGAAAGGAAAAGGGAAGATTAATATGAATTTGGAAAGAAGACTCAAGGAGACTGGGTGAACAACAGAAAACAGACCATCATGAATATGAAAATTCCAAAGCCAACTGTAGTTTCCATTCCTATGGACCTGGATGAACGCTGTCACTACTGACATTGATAGAAAAGTCAGGAGAGGATCGTTTTAGGAAACAAAAAGAAAGATAGTGAATTCTCTTTAGAAACATTAAGTTTATCCTTTTTTTTTTTTTTTTTTTTATCCTCACCCGAGGACATTTTTTCATTTGTTTTCATTTTTTGTTCCGATAGAGTGGGAGGGAGAGAGAGGAAGAGAGAGAGAGAGAAACATCGACGTGAAAGGGACATATCGAGTGGCTGCCACCCGCACAACCAACCAGGGCCGGGGACAAACTGCAACCGAAGTACATGCCCTTAGCGGGAACCGAACCCGGGTCTCTCTGGACCGCAGGCCGACGCTCTAACCGCTGAGCCAAACCAGCCAGGGCTAGAAACATTAAGTTTAAATCAACAAAAAACTATCTAAACAGGTGTGTACAAAGGCAGTGGCAAGCTATCAGGTAGGTCCTCAGTCCATTTGAGCAATCTAAACAAGACAGGTAGGATGCTGAGACGACAATGAGCCTCCAGAGGATGAGAGAATCAGAAATTGCCCAGCAACCCGTGTTAGGAGGTAGGTTAGGCATGGAGCAAGTCAGAGATTAGGTAATAGGAAGGGTTCAGACAGGCAGGCTGGCATAAGACAAAAGTAGTAGAAATCTGGCCCCTAAGGATTGCCGTTCAGAGAAAGAGTTTCATTCTTTAGGAGAATATGGAGTAACTAGACAATAAAATAAGGAGTGGTGTGTAAAAGAATAGGATATGGATCAGAAAGATCCAAATTAATATCCTCCTCAATCAAACACAGGGGCATTTACTACTCTAACTTGCTCTCTAAACATTGCTGTAAGTGCCTAGTTGGCAGTAATGAGCTCTAAGATATAAAATAATTTATGATCTGACTTCAAAGAAAAAAATCATTAGCCTCAAATATTGTTTTACAGCTGTTTTAAGAATTGTACTTAGTTTTTGACTTGGAAAATCAGAAGTGGGAGCAGCAGAGTTTGAAAACTTCATTCTTACTGATTTATTTTCCTTGAGTATTATTTATAGCAGTGTTTTCACAAATTCCCTCTTCTTCAACCATTACTTCTTGGTTTTCTGTGGTATTTGTAGCATTTCCTAATTTAGAATCATCTGCAAGTTTAATTAACATGCTGGCTGCTCCTTCTATAAGTAATGCATATGTTAAATAAGACAGGCTATAAAACGTATCACTGGCCATCACACCTTAACTTGAAACATTGCCATTTATTATCTTTGTTTCTTATCCTTCATTCAGATTTCAGTTCTTGAGACAATGTTTGAATCTTATCTAATCTCAATTAATTTAGCAAATAGATTTCATGAGACACATGGTCCCAATGTTCCTCAAATCATGGTTTAGTATATGGTTATTATGTTCCCTTTAATAGAATCAAAAAGACAATTGCATTTTATAGGTATAGTTTGTCCTTTAAAACATAGTTGCAATTGTAATTTTTAAACAATAATTCCCAAGATTACTCATTAGCACTTGTTGATTGTGTTATTATTTTTGTTTACCAACTGTTTCATACTTATAAGTTTCACCTACTGAACAAAAAGTGTATTTATGGACCTTGTTATTCACTCACTTATCAATATGTATTAAATATCTACTAAATTAAGACTATGTCTGCTTTTCTTTTTATTTCTAAATATTTGATTTTAAAATATTACCAAAGATCTAATCACACCAAAATACTCCATGAATATTTCTTTAACTATATGAGGAATTATAAAAGGTATACCCCTTTCTTTAGAAAGTAATCTTCCTCATTTTTATTACCATTCTAAGCACTTTAAATTGGCTTGGTGAACTAGTCTTCTTTTTTAATACCAGAACTTCTTTTTCTTTTTAATTTATCTTTATTGTTGAAAATATTACAGATTTCCTCCTCCTCCCCTCCACTGACACCCTCCTCCCCACTCCCATTCCCCCCACACCCACACCTTCCCCACACTGTTGTCTGTGTCCACTGGTTATGCATATATGCATAGAAGTTCTTTGGTTTATCTCTTCCTATCATATAGCTTTAAATATAATTTAAATTTAAGTAATGTTTGAGTTCAAAAAATTTAAATTAAGCATACTCTATCACAAAATATATGAAATATTCAGACTATTTTATGCCAAGTGTCACTGTATGTTCCATGAAAACTGGAAAGAGGTTTATCAATATATTAAGATATGTCTAAATTGAGATTTAGGGTGACAGGATAAAGTGTACACTACATTATATATGTTATTTTATAATTAAGAAAACTGAAGACCTGAGACATTAAATAATCCATTTAAGATCACCCAACTTGTTCTAGTTAGAACCTGGGGTTGATTTTAGGCCTGTTTCATATCAAAGCATGGGTTCTTCATTCTACTGTGCTACTTTCATTGAGAAGAAAGTGGTATTCATAACTCTATGGAGAAATATCGAGAAAGAAAGTCTGTAATAACATGTATATGCCCAGAATTATTTATGCAACTGAGATGGTTCAATTTACACTCGAGCCGAAAA
This sequence comes from Tadarida brasiliensis, assembly GCA_030848825.1. NCBI lineage: Eukaryota > Metazoa > Chordata > Mammalia > Chiroptera > Molossidae > Tadarida > Tadarida brasiliensis. Next base: position 81,722,441 of record CM061261.1, read on the forward strand.
TTCAGCCCCTTTTCTTTGTGGCCTTTGACTAAAATTCCCCACATATGTCCAAAATTCCTCCAGACTCTTGCTTAGATTCAAAAGACCAACTCAATTTGTTTTCACTTCATCCCTGGTAATGGAACTCAGATCTGACCCTTCAGGGGAGTGGACATGGAACTTTAACCATTGCCAGGATCTGGTTATTCCAGAATATGTTCCCACTAACCTGCTTTTCCTACCAGCAGATACAGAGCCCTGTGTTGCAGATAAAAGACAGACAAGGCATAGAGACCTGGGTTTTGCTGCTGCTGCTGCCCTATTGAAATACCATGAATAGCCTCCAATGTCGTTGATGCAGATTATCGTCCAGTCCAGAGTGTTTCTTTAAAGTGAGATCAAGGATTACTTTTATTTATGTATTATGTTTATTCAAGCATGCTTAGGGAAAAATTGGCTATGATGCCCAGTATTGCAGCTCTTTAGATCTTCCCCAGGTCATTAGCCTAGACAGCCTTATAAAAATACCTAAAAGAATAGGTTGCAGAACCAGATTGACCTTTTGATTTTCTTATCAGCACTATAAACAAAGCAACAAAGCCAATGAGAGTAGACAGACTGTTAATGGGGGAGTGAAAGAATTCTTGGGAAAAAATTATAAGATCACATTGGAATTCATGATGATGTAGACAGACGATACTGATTGTAAATTATTTAAACCAAAGTATTGAGGAAGCAGATGGAGGGAGGGAGTGAGGAAGAGGCAGGTTAGGAGGGAGGGAGAGAGAGAGATCATGGTCAAAGAGAAGGAAACTGAAGCTCAAGAAAGATGAGGATTTTTAATATGAAATTCTGAAATAAAGGATTAGTTTCAATGGAAGAAAAACAAACATACATGTTTAAGGAAACCATAGAGATTGCATTAGGACCATGAAGATGAACTCTAACATTAAAAAGACAGAGACATAACATGAAAAATGTCACAAAAAAGCTAAAGTAAAATAAAAAATATTAAGGAAAAAAAAACTATAGGAAAAGTTTCAGAAAGTTTAAAGCTCAAATGATATGAAGCTTAGGAGAGAAAGGGGCAAGAAAAATATACACCGCTTAAAAACACTTTGAGAAATACTTTACATATGGTAGAGTATTCACTGATTAAATATATAGCTTGATGAGTGTACATATATTTATCGAAGTAGCCATACCCAAATCAATATATAGAATTGTCCTAATGCCTAGGTGTCTATCCTATGCTTCTTCCACCAGTCAATAACCCTGTAAAGGAAACCATTATTTTGAATTCTATCATTTTATGTTAGTTTTCCTACTTTTAATATTTCAGGTAAATGAAATCATATAGCATGTATTATTTTGGGTTTTGTTAGACATAATATGTTTATTAGAGTTACCCATGTTGGGATTGGCAATAGCATTTTCTACTTCTATGAAATATTCCCTTTTAATAAACGTACTACAACTTATGCATCCATTCTACATAAGCTGAACATCTGTTAACTAATGAGACATGTCATCTACCCCGTTCTCCCTCCCTTGCTACCCAGCAATCAGGACAGGATTACCAGAATAAACACTCCCATTTGGAAAATGGGAGCAGTCTTTGGTTCAGAGTAACTGAAATCTTGAGATGAAAATGTTACAAGTGTCCCTATTCTGAGCGTGGAAAATCCTCCTTGATTAGACCTGAGTTTTGGTTTGGGGTGCAGTTCCTCGGTCAGTTCACTGTTTTCCACAGCACTTCAACCTGCCCTCCGGGCTCTTCATTCTCCCCTCCTTCCTTTTCCTCCTTGGCCACACTGGAATAAGCCACATTTGTGAGGATTGCACCCCTTTCTCTGCCTGCTTTGTTCCCAAAGTAGATCGCAGGCCCAAGGTTAGTTTAAAGCTCAAATAGTCACTGTCGATTTTTTTCTACGCTAGTATTTCTTTGGCAGTAAAACTCTTTCAAAGACAGCTTTTGAAATATTTTATTGTTTTCCATATGCCAATAGACACACTAACAACTTTTCAAAACATGGTTCTAGACTTACTTATAAGTTTAATATTATTGGGAGAGCCAATTCTTCAGTCTCTTTGCCTTGAAACATTTTGTCCAACAGAACGAATTAACTGGTTATCTTAATCCATTTAAAGATTTTAACACCTGCGGTTTTGCTTTATCTGTTAGAGAAGAGAAAAGGTTGAATCTTCTATCACAGCTAAGTCTCCAAATTTATGGCTTCTTCATGTTCCCTTTCATTCCCACACTCAATGTGACAAATATTTTTATAGGTCATCTCTTTCTTGTGGATTCTTTTAAACACATCAAATAGCAATGAATGCACACTACCAATACTGATATTATTTTCTGTTACTCCCTTTCTAAGGCTCTTTTGGTATATTATCTGCTTTCTGAGATATGTCAGTGGATTGTTTTATCAAATGTATTGCCTTTGCATAATGTGAGTTGACATCTTTCCAGTCTTTAAACACAATTTCCTTGCCACCCACTGTCAAATCCTGCAACCAAACTCATAAAACTTAGCTTTATTAATTATGACGCACCTCACTTCTAGGCACCCATTTTTGTACTGAAGAGTGGAGGATGTCATAGTAAACTAAAACTCTAAACCTCAGGCTTCAAAAACAACATTCTGCATCTCACTCACCGTGTATATCCACTGTCAATCAATTTGCTCCATGTGTTTTTCATTATGGTACCCAGGCCAGTTGAAAAGTCCCTGTCTGAGATGTTGATTGTCTATGGTAAAATAAAGAAAAAAAATAGAATAAGGCAGAATCAAAATTTGGTACTTCAAGCTGTCCTCTGAAAGTGACACATGGCACTTTTGTTCATACTTCATTGGCCAAAGCAAGTCCCATGGCCAAGCTGATGTCAGTTGGATGGAGGTATTCTTTCCATGGAGAAGGACATTGAATGTTTTAACAAAAAATACAATCAACTATAATTAGCTGTAACTTTCTAGCAATTAGAGCTGAGTAGCAGTGTAGTGAACAATAAAAGTATATCAACAGAAGCTGAAAAATGTTGATCATTATAACATAGCCACCATTTATTAAAGTACATAGTAATATCCTAGACCCCTGCCTCCATTCAGTCTTCATAAAACCTAAGCAATGATGGAAACGATGGCTCAGGGAGGCACTTTACCCAAGATTATACAGCAGTAAGTGGCAAAGCTGGAATTCCTAGCCAGGTGTGCATGTGCGAAACAATGACAGCTGCAAATGATTTCACACAGCAAGTGAAAGATTCGATTAATATTCCATAACTTTGGCTTCACCAGGATTCTTTGACATTTTAAAATTAGAGGTTTTGATGAATAAGATCTTTATTAGGGCTAAGATTCAGTGGGTATAACTTGGCAAAGTGATTGTTAAATATTTTATAACTTTTGTTCTGGTTGTTAAATAGTATTGTCCAAAGTCCCCCTGAACACCCCCTTTTAGACATGATTGAGGACCCCCAGTACTGCATTTTGATTCAGCCATTGGAAAGGTTAATTCTGTTCCATTAGGGTTTCCTCAGGACCCTGATTTACAGTCAGGGTCATGTCCTTGGCTCTTGGTCAGTATCTGTGTTAGCGGCAGAAAAACAACGCCGGACATTCATTAACCTGGGTTCAGCAACTTCAGTTCTTGAGTTCTGGTAAAAGAAGACGTCAGAGCCAAAACTCAAATTATAAGAGAAAGTTTATTTAGAAAGTCACAGAGGTAGAAGGAGTGAGCCATAGAAGTAATGGGCTCAGGGAACAAGTTACAGCAAAAGAAGGGCACTTGGAGCTTAGGCGAGAGAGAGAGAGAGAGAGAGAGAGAGAGAGAGAGAGAGAGAGAGAGAGAGAGAGAGAGAGAGAGAGAGAGAGCACAATATGTGCCTTGTGGAAAGAAGAGCAGGAAAGATTCAAGCATGGGAGGGGTGGGAGGGAGCACCCTAGGGAAAGAAGTGGGTGAGGAAAGGCACCTGTGCTCCAAAGAGAGAGACCAGAACTGTGCTAGGTCCTCCATCCCTAGGGCTTTTATCTGGAGGACTTCAGGGAGGATCCCAATAGAACATTCATCAGCTTTCCAGGTGTGCCCCCTTGTGGTCCCCTCTGATTGGTGGGCCCCAGAGGGTCATTAGTTATTGCAGCTGGTCCTGATGTCAGCCATGGAGACCTCCTTCTGATTTTGCTGCTTCTTAAGGCCTGGGGCTGAAACACAGCTGAGACCCAGATGTCATCTCCAGGGGTTAATGCTTAAGGGAGTGGTCATGTAGAGGCTTGCAGTTTTGTTTGTTGCTAGGTTCCTGGGGCTCTCCACTCTGCTGACCCCCGGCCCATTGTCCTTACTCTGCTCATGCCTATACAACCACCTTCTACATTTGCTCCTTACTGGTAAATAAATATTTTGCATATCACCCTACTTTATAACTTTGTTGAGTCATAGTGGGCTAACTAGAGATTAAAATTTATTCTGAAGGGATTAGTGAATTAGAATAGAAACTGTTCATCAAAAAATTAAGATAAGTTAAGATGAGAAATATAAAGGGGTCAATGTTTCAAAGACTTACTCATGAAAATTCATAATTTAAATTATTCAATTGCAAACATCAGATTAATAAAATGAATGCATGTTTTCATTTGTTGAAGACAGAATGGGAACTGTTCAATTAGTTCGTGTTTGTCTCTCTTACAGGCTATTTGGTGTGATCACTGATATTAAATAAAGTAAAATTTAAATATTCTTCTATCAATAATTGGTGTTAAATAGGAATCAGTCCCATGAACTCAAAATATATTCACATTGAAGATTTAACACAGTAAACAGAGAAAAAAATGCCTCCCTATGTCAGTAGTTCTAGCTTGGCTACACATTGGACTCACCTGGGGAACTTGCCTAGGCCACACCCAGAACAATTATATTAAGACTCCTGGTGGTGGGACATGGGTATGGGTATTCCAGTAGTAGCTTTTAAAGATGCCCATGTGATTATAATGCACAGTCAAGAGTGAGAACTACCATCTTATATCATCCAAAATGCTTCCCAATCCTTCCTTTTGGAGATTATGCTGAAAAGGTTTTTCTACTTCTCAGGTTTCTGATATACATCTGAAAATAATCCCTGATAGGAGGGCAAACTAATCAGGAACTAGTGTAAGTAAAAGTCCTGGTTTGCCAGGGACTAACTGCTTCCCAGGCTGTGGAACTTTCAGTATTAAAACACTACCCTGCACCATTTCCACTGCCCTTTCTCTGGGGGTACAGCTTGCTCAGGTCCACTCTCTGGGGTCTGAGATCAAGAATATGAACAAAATTGTGAAGTAGCTTGAACAATTTTCTATACCTTTATGAAAGAGTTTATAGTCTAGGAACAGTATAGAAATGGTGGCAACTTTGAAAATTCTAGAAGAGCGGAATTTTTCCATTATCAGGGCTTTATTTGTTGAAGCCTGAAATATTTGCACATATAATAGCAGTCAGCCTTTCCTTATTCTTTCACCCTAAGGCACTTGATTCACTGGCCCTTGCTAGACTGGAATTTAGCAATTTTTGCCAAAATAGGCCAATTTCATTAGCATTAAAAACAAAACAAAAAAAAATGATTTAAGGGGCTAGACTGTTTTCGGGTGGAGGGGTGGGGATCTGCAAAAATGTTCTGTAACTTCATGGATTTCTCTTTTTGTTTTTCTTTTAACCATTTACACCTACTGTTCTAATGTTGTGTCTCACACAACTCAGTCAGCATCATTTACATATAAAACACTTTGCTTTTTAAATTTGCAATGAGTGCAAAGGGAGACGTTTGCTAGCAGTTGGGGGAAGTTTTGAATCATAGTGCAGGACAGTTTATATGCAACACCTGATTACAGCACTTACATCAGCACCCTACCCATTAAGGTTAACTCTTCTCCGAACAATAGGGAGCAGGCCAAGACAGCTGTTGGGTTGCCTTAAGCATGACATTGAAGAGTGATGTGTTTTGAGACAATCAAAATGAATGAAATTCAGCTTGCTTTAATCTCTAAATGTTTTCTGCTGAGGTATATGAAGCCATCTGCCTGCCTACAGTGTTTTCTCGGTCCCCGCCTCTTTCCTGTGGCACAGTGATGCCCTAGGGAATAGGAGGTGAGTACTATAATGCCATTAGAACTTACCTCCCCCTTTTCTTCACTTTCTTTATGCCACTATCTATGCCTCTACTCTTTGCTGATTTGTCCCCCTTCTTTATCTTAACTTCTTTTTCCTTTTTATTTCATTCATTTCTTATATCACCTTTACTTGAACACCAGCAACTTGGCTTTAAAACCAAACTTGTTTCCTTCCGGTCAGTGAACTGACCAGTTGCCTTACGTCAGACACAATCTTCAGGGCGTCCTTACATTCTTCAACGGTGTTTTCCCAGGAGCTGTTCCTTCCTGCCAGTGTCTATTTTGCTGCTTCAGGCTTTCCATATGCTTCCAGTTCCTTGAAGATCCATTTCTACATGCATGAGGCACTAGTATGTTTTCATGAATTTAAGCATCATGGAGTCATATTCAGACAATGAATTGCCTTTCTGAGTCAAGGAAAAAGTTCTCTATTTTGGGAGAAGATTCCAAAAATAAGTAGTTATCCTCAGCTAAAAATAATGGCAGACAAAGTGAGGATAATTTGTAGGTTATTAGTCTTAGGTTTTCTTCTCTTCCATGTACATTCATTACACACTGCTCTGTGTCAGGCACTGGGCTGGGTGTTAGGGACATAAAGATTAAAAGGTTTTGCTTCAAATTCTCAATGAGACCTCATTACAAAGAACTAATATCTAATTTTCTTGTCTTTTTTTAATTTATAAAACTCAAATTTTTATATATTTGATTTTAATATGTTTTCCTAAATATCTTTCTGAAGTTGTAAGTATGAGACTTAAAAATTACTCTATCAAAATTGACACTATGCCTTTCATATATGAAAATTATTTAGTTATCTTTCGAGGATTATTTTATATTAAAATAATATAGGATATTTGTAATTACTATCACTCATGAAATAAATTGCAGACACATTTGAAATCATTGATAATGTTTTAATCTTTTGAGAATGTTACTAAGTAGTAGGAAATGTATTGTGTTTTGATGAAAAATTTCAATTAACTTTCACTGATTTTTTTTTACACTGTTTATGAAAAAATTTGCTAATGTCTACAGGGAATAAATTATGAAAAAGAGTAATCTAATACTTGGGTGAGTATGAAACTATAATTGTTATTCAGAAAATACCGTATATATTTATGCTTGTGTGTGTGTGCATGAGTGTGTGTGTATGTGCATGTATGTCTGTCTGTCTGTGAGGGAGATGAGAAAAAAACACATTTTAAATATCTGACCTAAACTTAAATTTAACAAACAAGTAAAAATATGGAGTATAAATTTTGGGGGGTTTTTTGTTGTTGTTAATCCTTACCCAAGGATATTTTTCCATTGATTTTTAGATAGAGTGAAAAGGAGGGAGGGAGAGAGAGAGAGAAACATCAATGTGAGAGAGACACATTGATTGGTTGCCTCCTGCACAACTCCAACCAGGGTGGGGGATAGAACCTGTAACCCAGGCACGTGCCCTTGACCGGGAATTGAACTCAGGACCCTTCGGTCTGCTGGCTGAGGCTCCAACCACTGAGCCAGGGCTGGAGTATAAATCTTATATCTCAGTTGCATTATCATTCTCTTTGAAAAATAGATTAATACTTAGCAGATACCATGAAGGAGTACAGCTTTTAATATCTTACTATAAATATGTTAGAGGGTTAAAAATGTTTTAATAAATAATCTTTTATATTTTGTTTTAAAATTGACATACCTATAAATTGATGAACAAAATAGAACCAGAAGTATGAATACATGGAACAGACTGGTTCGTCCCCAAGGGGAGGGGGAAGAGGTGGGGGAGGGCAGAAGGATGACTGGATAAAGAAGGTGAAGGAAATAGCTAAAGGACATATATGCATACCCCATGGACATGGACAATAATTTGATAAAGGCCAAAGAGGGGATAGGCGGGGGAGGGTGAAGGTGGGCAAAGCAAGGTGGGGGCGAGGGGAGGGAACACCTGCAATAATGTCAATGCCAAATATTTTTAAATAAAAATAAAGACACCCCCCCCCCAAATAATTGACATACTGTCATGGAAAAAAGTGCTGTCTCCAGTTTTCTATTACATGGCATATCTTGAAGTCCGCTGACACAATGCATCTGCAATTCTGCTAGTTTAAAACAGTTCTGAGATAAGATCTTTCCACTCACCTTTCTCTTGGCGTTGTCTCCTTGGGGCTCATTTTGAGAGACTTTTTACCCATTTTATAGTTCAAATCTGATCTCCAGTTGCTCTATTTGACTTACATTCGTGTAGAAAACTTTTAACATTTATTTTATCAGCCATTTATAACACACTCTGGTATTCATCAGTTGATATATGTTATTGAAGGGGAGCTTAATTGGATGAGATTGATTCTACCACACACACCATTACACATGCCATAGATATGTGTATACAGCTAAAGGAGAAATGGGGAAATATGGTTTTCTCTCTCTGACATACTATTTAAATAACACTATTAACTTATTAATCAGAACCAGGAGCTATGTGGAAAGCATGACTTTGGCTTTCTGAATTCTAATTGATCCTGAAAATCAAGTGCTAGGTCTTTTGAATTGCTACTCACTGATTTAGAACAAATGCAAATCCATCTAGAATAAAATAAAATCTTCCTGAGTAATCAATTCAGCACACTTATTTATAGAGAATCAAGCTCTGTATCTAAAATTTAAGTAATTATGGTTCAGCATGGGTAAGCTGGTTATTTAAATTAGGATTGACACAGGGTCTATATGATTATCCAAATATTGTACATTAATAAATTCTAAAATACTCCAGATATACCACAAATAATCTTTCCTTTTCAAATGTATGCACAGTTTCTAGTAACTTCTCAGGGTGGAAAATTGAGGGAAAGCATGACTATTTCATCTCATTTATGCCTTCACAAATGGTTCCACTTTTTACATAGCTATCAGAGCCCAGCATTTGGGGAAGTGAAAAGGGAAGAGCCTTCTTGTAAGGAAAAAAAAATCTAGGATGGGGGAAAAATAACAGAGCATGAAGGGCAAAGAAAAGTTCAGAGGAGTGAAGTAAAATGCACAGCCAGAGCAGAAGAATCTGAACACAGTAACGACCAGCATATATAATGATGAAAATACATGCCCACTCCCACACCCCATTAAGGGCACACAACAGAAAAAAGTTAAATTAGAGGACATCTATTGTTTTAGCTTCAGTCAATACACAATGCCGAGCCTGAGACAAAAGCTTGCATTCAGGTAGTTTATTTTAGAAACTGATCCCAGGGCATAAGAGTAGAGGACAAACAAGAGAGACTCAGGAAAGGAAAGGATGCCAAGGAATTGGTAGGTGTGATAGTACCCAGCTTCTGATGGGAAGCCTTGGTCACATAAGAACTTTATGCCCAGTGATCAGGTATTCACTCTATACCAGAGACTAGTAGCATGCCAGAAGCTGCTTTTTCAAATGGCAAGTAGTTCTCTGACCCTCGAGGTATGGCCTATGTGATGTTGCCTAAGGATCTCAGGCATCTGTGCCCTGGCTCTCCTCTTCAGACTAGACAGCGACTATGCACAGTGTCAGATCTGCTGGTCACACGGACTGGTTGCAGAGTCTTCCATTACTCTGGTCCCCATACCAAAGCATCAGCCTTCCATGATACCCAATAAGTTGATTATAACAGTAATTCCAAGCACAGATATATGCAGCCTCCAAGGTAAAAAAAAAAAATGTCTTACCAAAAGCTGTGTGTCTTTTTTTTTTTTGGAAGGGGCACCCAGGCAGCAACATGTCTATTGCTTCAGAAGAAATGGCAATATTCTCCAGATCATTGAGCTTCACTGCAGGTCCTTCCATCTCCATGGTGTTATTTTCTTACTTTCTGGCTCACATGTGTCTTACTAGAAAATACACAGTACTTGCCTCTTCCTGATCACCAAGTTTAATTAGCATATTGTCATAAATATGGAAGACCAATGTGCTATTCTTCAGAATATAAAGTTGATGAGGGTCCATGAGAATTATATAGTGACAGAGAACAAGGAAATTAATGGAGCTCTGGGGCCAGAGAGTTGATGGTCTTCCCACATAATAGAACTGCTTTGGGTCTTCTTTACTAATGAGATAGGGAAATGCCAGTTCAGTAATCACATAATGCCAGAGACTGTTCTAGTAAAGACTCCATATCCAACACAACAGCTGCCATTGAGACTATCATTTGATTAAGTTTAAGGCAATCTACCAGCATGCACTACAACCCATATCAGTTTTGTGGAGGCCTTACAATTAAATTGAATAAGAACTTAATAGGAATTGTTATTCCTGTATCCTTTAAGTATTTCACAGTAGCTCTACTCTCTGCAATTCCTCCTAAGGTGTAACTTACTATGTTGGCTGAACTAGGGGTTGGAGGGAGCCATAGGACAGTTTCAGGGCCTTCCACTTGGCCTTTCCTATAATAATGGCTATTACTCCATAGTCGGGTAACCAGCAGGAAGGCTCTGCCAGCTACTAAGCATAACCACACCAATTGTGCATTCAGGAACTGAGTAAATAACCTCAGAGTGGATCCATGAACATCAGAGAGACTCAGGTCTGGACTTTATCTCCTGGTTTCTAATCACTCTAACCACTGAATCATGTTTAACTGTTGAGTTTCTGAATATCAGGTCAGATTTTGTATCTGAAAACACAAATTTTCTAAGTATTTCCTCTTCTCCAAATAAACATCTGAAGGTCACTTTGGGGGAAAACTGGGGGAATGAATATATATTTTCAAGAGCATTGCAGGATTCTTTCACAAGGAGACTCTGCGTCTGCTTCAATCTGTCAGTCTGGGTCTGAGAACTGGCTTAGATGTGCAAACTGGTGTCAAGCCCTGACTTGAAGCAGAGTCAGAGTCATCAAGATTTTCATAGGTGGTGGATTGGGCTGAGTTCAATGGAAGAGGAAACACTAGCATTTGTAATAACTAGGGTGCTTCAAAAGAACAAGGGAAATGGTAACCGGAAGGACTGTGGTGTTGACTAGCTTGTATAGTGCTTTGATAAGTGTTGAAAACAAAAAATGGCAGGCTCAAGTCAAACCACTTAGTAAACAAAGATACATAAAACAAGGTCATGCATGAGATCCTTCTTATACTGATACTATTGGTAGCTTGCTTATTTGGATTTAAGTTTTCTAGCAAACCTTCCATTAGGTCATGGGCTTGTTAAAAGGTTGAGTCTCCATAAATAAAAGTACTATGGCAGAAACAACTAATCAGCTCATAGCACTGATCCTCATGTGCTCCTGATAATGCACTGGTGGTTTTGTATGAATGGCTCTGTCCCTGCTAGACTGCATGCTACATTTCATGTGTCTGGCATGGAAACCACCTCTGCAGTTTTCTCTGGCTGGCACACTGTTTGGCACATGGTAGCGGCTCAGGTGTTCTCAAATGAATTCATTGGTTAAAAGTCATGGTTTCATGTCTCCAAGTCAGGTTTAAGTAACTAGGTTTGGAGATTGGATGAGCCTATTACTATTGGAGCACCTGCTGGCTCAGGTTTTCTCCAACTCGACTACCACTCGTTTGGCATATGGTATAAGACCACAGTGTGTGGATCATTGCCAGGTGAAAATGCTGCCTCCCAGTTCTGGATTATGTGATGCATGGGAGTTATGAACAGAAAAATAAAGGAGATGAGTATTTTCTGTTAGTGTTTAGATAGGTTGATTATTATTTTTTTAAAAAAGGAATCAACCCGCCACCACGGGGGAACCCAGGCGGAGCGGGGGAGCCGGGCGACCCCGCCCACCGCAGGGGAACCCAGGCGGAACGGGGGGTGCCGGGAGACGCCCCCACCGCGGGGGAACCCAGGTGGAGCGGGGGAGCCGGGCGACCCCCCCCCACCAACGGAGGAAGCCGGCAACACACAGGAGAACTGAGCAAACTGAACAACGAAATTGACCCAGAGACATGGAGGGTGGAGTACGGGATGACGGGCCTCAGAGGAGGGGGGGGAGGCGGGGGAAAGAGATGAATCACAGAGCCTATGTGCATGGGTGCATAACCAATGGACATGGACAACAGGGATGGGGAGGAGGAGAAGGGGAGGGGGAGGAGGGTGTCAATGGGGGAAAAAAGGAAAAACATCTGTAACAAAAACAAATTAATAATAAAATAAATTATAAAAAAAAAAGGAATCAAGCTTATCGATCAATAAAAGAGATGTTGTCTTTGTCTCAGAGGAATAGAAAAACTTTAAAGGAGAGAGAAAGAGACACAGAACAACTGCCCGGAGACCCATCATCAAACCAGCTCTGTCACGACCTGGTCGAGGGATTTTAGCCAAGTCTTTTACCTTGTTGAGCCTCAGTTTGGACATCTGTGATTTAAGAGATTAATGAGATGATATGTCAAGTTCCCTCCAGCTCCAACACCTTCTAGCTTCAAGGGTACCGTGAACCCTTACCCCATGTTCACAGACCTTCACGTCATATACGCTCACTAGAAACGGAGTCCTAGAGCTTAACCAGTATGACTCAGGCCCCAATCACCTCCTCACAATGGGAAGGCAGCAGTTACCCTGATGGGGGATTCGAAGGAAAATCCGAGTCCTAGCTCCCACTTGAAAGCCTCTTTCCTGCTTGCATGAACCCAAACACTGTTTTATTCCCACCTTCCCTGAATGTGCTATTCCCTCCCATGCTCCTTGTTTATAATTCACCTATAACCATAAATCAACCCCCTCTTAGGAAATATTTCAGCCAGCCTGGACTGCCATGAATTGTCCCCAGTTTTGCTGACAATCAGTAATTTTAAGTGACTCATTCCACCCCCTGCCTTTGTGCTGGCTTCCTTACTGTGGAAGTCACCCCAGCTTGCTGTCCTTGAATCCCTTTTTGAAGTTTAACTTGCTCTCTTCTTCATGCTTGCTTACACAAAAGTTCCCTGTGCCGCTTTGCTTTAAAGGCAGTGTTCCGACCTCCATCAGAGCCCTCCTGACCTTCTTTCTTCCTCCTGCTTACTGCCTATTTCTCAGCTACCTCCTCAATAGGAGTCTAATGTCCTATTCTTCGGAGCCCCTTGTCCTCCAGCACACGCTGCCACTCTCCACTTCTGCCCCCGCAGGCCAAAGTATTTCCTGTGTTGCACATCGAGTTAATCTTTAATACCGATGTACTGTGGACTTCACAAGGGACAAGGTGTGGCTGTTAGTACCCTGGAGTGCCGAGATATTTAGCATCTTTCCCTTTGCCCAATATATTGTTTTCACCAAAGTGGAGACGAAACGCTACATGATTGGACGCGACTTTGACATGTTCACGTGGCAAAGGCAGTGTGAATTCAGGAGGTGTTTGGTAGTCTTTCTAATTAGTGGGTTCTCTGAGTTACTGATGATGGCTCGGGGAGGCCCTGCTTAGCGAAAGCGGGATCCCGCCGCGGCTGCGGGGCCTGCGGTGCGGCCGCTCCCAGGCTTCCAGGAGGCCTGTCTCAGCTGTGCACAAAGACTGCCTTCCGAGAACCAGGAACTGTTTTAAAAATTAGACTTCTGAAGCTTGACCGTTTCTGGCTTTCGATGTACATTTGGTGCTTTTGTCTTTGTTTTTTCAAGCAGTTGTAAACGAAGGAAGAAAGGCTCTGCTTTCTTTTTGATACGTACAACATAACATTCATATGCACAGGTGAAAATCAACTCGATCAAAATAAACAATATGTTGCACTCTAGGTCTGGATTTTCACTATTATCCAACCAATACCTGAAATATAATATTTTGGTTTGTGATGAAAGAAAAAGGACTAAAATCAGTTTTTGAAATAAATATGAAAGCTGTGTTTTAACAGAAGCCCACTTGAATTAAAATCATATACCAGAGAGAAAGACAACAAATCCTTACGCTCTGTGTGTGTAACAAACACAAATGGTCATAATTATCCCTGCCCCAGGGACTTAACCCCTTGGGGAAAAGGCCAGGCTTCCAGCCTCCCTATCAAACTAAAATCATTATGAAATATATTTACCATGTCCTCCAGCTCTGTTTAAAAATGTTTGTAGATAGATACTGTCTGTTGTTCTTGTTGTTTTCTCCCTTCATTTTGTTTCAGTGTTCACAAGGACAATTAAAACCCAGGCTGTAATAAGGAATCTATTGTAAACAAGTTCAGACAAAGGAAGCAATTTCTCTGGCAAATAGGGGGCATGAGGACTGCATTATAGAAAGAAATGATAGTAACAGAAAATAAACCCCTTTTTATCTCAACACCACTCCACATACCTTGTGGGTTAAAATGATCAGCTTTGTAAGTTATTTTTGGAATCATTAAACATCAACAATATTGTTAATATTCAAAATTTGCCTTGTCTCTATTGTTATGGTCTTAGTCACATCCATTCACAAATGTTCCTATTTCTGTCCATTCTAGACTAAGAGTAAACAGGCATCTGCCTATAGCATCAACAGAATATTTCTGACTGGATTCCCTTATAGTACATGCACACACACATGTGCACAGACATGCACACAAAAGCACACACATGAACACAGCACGCAGACATGTGCACAGAGACACACATGTGAATGCACACACATTCAAAAACACACATGGGTAAATCACATGTTCACAAACACACATACATCTTCATATGCATGTGCCCAGAGAGACACACACATGTGCATGCACACACACACACACACACACACACAGCACACACACCCCTTCCCTGAATGGTCACTGAGAAAAGGCATCTGTCGTCCTATGCCCCGTTTCAGGCCTCTGGGCTTCTGAGCTCATGCTCATTTTCATCACTGAAAATAATCATCTTCAGCCAAACTCTCCTCAGTGCCTCAGGGAATGTTCTGTCCTATTACTTCCTCCATATCCCTTCCCATATTAAGCCCCAAAGCCAAATCTTTCCATTTCAAAGGAAAATCACTCTGCCCAACTGGGCAGCATCTATATGTAGCCCGTTTTGAGGACCCTGCTTGGCACATCTTTCGCTGAGGTACGGGAAGGCGACACTGAACTTTTAGAGCCTTCCTCGTCAGGGGACTGCTCGGTGGTCACCTGAAAAGCCAGGGGAGCAGCTATTGGAAAACTATGTTGATTTCCTCTCTGCCCTGGGCAGGGATTGTGTCTTACTCACCTTTACATCCTCAGTGCCTAGCACAGTGCCTGTCACAGAACAGAATCCAGTAAAGATCTTCTGGATAAACTAAATCTCAGCATTAAATTCTGTTTCCTGTTTCTCAAATCCAGGTATACACACTCATAGGTATGCCAGGGAGCAGGAGAAGTCATGGGATACACATAGTATATCTCCCTGGAAAGTCCGTTTTTATTTCTAAGTCAGGTTTATGAGATTATTTTTCTATTAAAGTAAACACTGGATAAGGAGAACCTAATAAATGTCATATTGGTAGTTATGATAAGGATCTGGGGTTTTGAAGACAGTTTTACTTTCTATACTTACCACTGATTAGTCATGTGACTTCTAATAAGTTTTTATATTTTCTTCAAACATTTTTATTCTCAGTTGTAAATGGAGGTAATGACGACGGTCTCACAGAGATGTTGAAACTCTAACAAGAGAATGTGTTCAGGGGAAGGTGCTGATGGTACTGGAGACAGCTGCTGTAGCAGTCAACAGGACAGCAGCAGTGCAGTGTTTGGCCACCGTAATGTTGATATCAGCAGTGGCAATTTTAACAGCCACAGAAATAAATAGCAGAAGGAGGAAGGGAGCGCGGGAAGAAGGAAGTAATTGTACAAAGAAGTAAAGTAAGACAAATTAACCTAAATGTAAGGGAGCCAGACTTTCACCTCCATAGCCGCCAGTGGGAATCACTTTATCCTATTACTTTGTTTTGCAGACTGACTCGCCCAAGTACCACTGCTACTGACAGTATCAAGTCTCGACTCCATTCGCTATCCCAGGTCTAGGATTTCTAGGATGCAGAATAATCTCTCATCTATAAACACAATCATTTTTATGCCGTGATCTAAGTACATGCACATGCACAGCAGTGGCTGGTTGATGGGCACACACGCTGTAGCAGAATGAACCTGGAAGACAGAGTCCTGAGACCAAATTGCAGCTCCACCGTTTCCTAGATTTCTAACTGTGGCCACGTTATTTCATCTCCCTGAAAATCGTTATCCACACATGAAGTGAAGAGGATTATATATCTGCCTTGCAGGTTGATGACTGAATTAGAGAAAACACATCAGAGTGCCTGGTGGCACATAGCAGAAGTCACTGAATGATAGCTTTTATCCATTTATCCATTTTCTTTATCCTATTACTAATTCTTAATAATCCCTACAAATAACACTTACCAATCCAGTAGAAAAAATAATTATCATGCCCATAACGTATTCTAAACATGTCAGAAACAAGAATGATGGATAGATTAGAAATTCAGTAGCTTTGTGGATTTATCCTGACAATCACTGCAATATCAATGACTATAACAATAATAACTAAATCTACTATGCCTAAATTTCTTCACCATTGCAGGGTATGTAGTATAGGGGAGAGTGGCACTATAAAATAATTTGAAAAACTTAAAGGCAATGGACTTTTTAAAGAATAAAAGTGAATAACTAAAAAGCAGATTAAGCACTGGAAAGAGCTGGATCATAATAGTTTCATTGTGGATGTGATTTTCTTTAAAAAATAAAAAAATCTCCCCTTGCCACTCTGAAGAGCATGATGTCATACTTAGGTCCAGATCTAGAAATCAAAAGACCTGTATTTTATTCATGGCTAAAAATAAGCAGTATAATCTTATAATAGAGTTATTAAATTTAAAAAAATTTTTAGTATTATTAAAAACCTACTATATATCACCATGCAGCAGCCCTGGCTGGTGGAAAGAACTAGACTGGAAATCAGAAGGCTTTGGCCACACAGCCCAATGGGCCATCCTCTGTGTGACCCTGAGTTGCTTCTGGCCCTATCTCTCCTGGCCTCAGATAGATTGGACTCCATTTCTAACAGCTTTTCCAGCTCTAATTTTATATCCTCTGACTCAGCCCAGGAGGGTGATAAGGATGAAGACGATAACTCTTCCTAAGGCAGAGTCCACCACTGGGGGAATCTCCTGAGCCTTGCTGCAATGCTTATATCTGAACAGGGGCCAGAGTTAAGAGAAAGCAACTATTTTGAGATAGTATGCCCACCCCTGGTGTACACACACCTCCCAGATATCTAAGCAAACGCTAATCTAGGTGCTGTTGTGAAAACATTTTGCAGATGTAATTAAGGACCCATATCAGTCAATTTTAAAAAAGGGAGATTATTTGGGTGGGCATGAACCCTTTAAACACAGGAACCCTTTAAAAGTGGAGAGATTTTGATTTTCCTCTCGTTGGTATTAGAGGAAGAAGTCAGAAAGACGTGCTCTGCCTAGCCTGGAAGAAGCAAAAAGCATGTTGTGAACTGCCTATGGGGGCCACATGGTAAGAAGCCAAGAGTGGCCTCTGGCTGACAGCCAACAGGGAAATGTGGACCTCAGTCACACAACCACAAGGAAATGAATTCTGCCGACAACCACAGAGTTTGGAAACAGATTCCCCCGTCCCCTCCTCCTCCAGAACCCCCAGAAGAGAACTCACTCCAGTCGGCATCTGGATTTCAACCTTGTGATACTCTGAGCACAGATCCCAGCCACACCATGCCCAGACTACTGACCTACAGAACTGTGAACTAATGCATGGGTGCTTTTTAAGCCACTCAGTTCATGGAGATTTGTTACCAGCAATAGAAATCAAGTACACTTTCACAACTAGAAAAATGACAGAAAATTTAATAGCTTTCTTTTCAAAATAAAAAAATACTTCCTGAACAATCAACCTGTAATTTCCTCTTTATATAGTTCAACTGAAATGTTATTCTGCCTCTTGTGAATGACCAGAAATCACTAGGTCAGCCTTTCTCCAGGTGTGCTGACCTGGACCATCCTTCACCTTCAGGACACTTTCTCTCAGAAAAAACACAGGCTCCCCAGAAGCAAAGGCACTGCTGTTCCACAGCATTCCCCGCTCTAGGACTCTGTCCTTTGCACAGATTTGAAGTTTAGATTAGAATGACTTCATCCCAGGACTCCATTCATTAGACCTTGTTTTTCTTTATTTCCTTAGTACATTTTATCTCAGGTTGGTTACAACTAGTTAGTAAGCGTTTGGTCTGGAAATTCCCCAGTGATTCATTTATGAAAGGGCAGGGGCAGAGAGAGGAACAGTCACAAGAAAGGATCAAAAGTATCTTTAAACCAGCCTCCTATTGTTCAGAATCAGGCAGTTTCCTCCAGGTCTTCACTTTTGGGTCCTGATGGCTGCAGCTAACTGAGCCGAAGTCAAGGGCACCCGCAGGCCTCTGAAACAAAATGATACAGGGAGGATGTAGAGAAAACACTGAAGAGACCCTTTTTTTCTAAGACCATTGAAAGCTGAGGAGTGGATGTTTTGTTTTTGTTGTTTGTTTGTTTTTTAACTTCATGTTTTGATCGACGTTTTCCTAAAAATTTCACTAAAGGCACAACCAGAGTGCCACCGTGTGGTGAAGCCTTGTAGTCTGACACTGGCTTACAGTTGGTGTGCAGACTGAGGGAGAAAACTTGTAAGAATAAGTTGACACACTATGATCAAAGCCAGAAAATTCAATGCTCAAGATTTCGCATGTCTTCGAAAGCTTGGTGATAGGCTGAGGTGCTTTATTTTAATCATCATCTTCCTAGGAAGTGTGACAATGACTCTCATTTCATGTTTGACACTACAATGTTATCATTGATGTGATTTTTAAAGTGAAGTTAGCCCTGGCCGGTGTGGCTTATTGGTTAGAGCATCAGCCCTAAAACTGAAGGGGTCACAGATTCGATTTCCGGTTAAAGGCATGTGCCTGGGTTGCAAGTCTGATCCCCGGTCGGCAGGCAACCAATCGATCACATCGATGTTTCTCTCTGTCTCTCTCTGTCTCTTCCTCCCTCCCTTCCACTCTCTCTAAATATCAATGGAAAAAATATCCTTGAGTGAGGGTTAACAAAAAATAAATTAATTAGAATAAAGTGAAATTATTTTATTTAATTGCCTTATTTTTAAAAAGAAAGAATGTGACTAGCACTAGTATCCATCACAGGACAGAGCAGCATTTGCTCTGGTTCAGGAATCTTTGCATTTATGCAAATTCCTCATGCTATCAGCTAATACTGGGGTGTTGTTGATGATGGTGGTATTGGTGGATTTTTGGTTTATTTGTTTCATGTGGATTGTTGTTGTTGAGCAGATAGAAAAAATATCACCTTACTCCTCAATTAGAAGGATCAGTTTCAATTATTTTGTGCCCTTATATTATTCTAGGCTTAAATTCTGGAAGACAGTGTTTGATTAGCTTTGCTTGATCTTCTGATCAACTTTTATCCAGGGACCTTGACTCTATAGTCTGACTGAGACTATATGCAATGAAGGGCTAGTTCTCCAAAGGAAGACTAGGCTGACAGTAGCAAGAAAACAGGCAAAAACAACAACAACAAAAACCCAAAATAAAACAAAACCCAGCAGATGACAAACATAGTTTGTGCTGTTTCAAGGACTAGCTCAAAGGTGCAGCATATGTGCCATAATGTCCAGTGTCTACTTACTGATGTCTTTGCTGAATGATACCGAGTTCCTTCTGATGAGTCTAAGGTGTTCTGGTTCCTGGGCATTCTGCCAGTGAGGGCTTTCCAATTATAGTTTCCTCATCAAAGCCTCTTAGGTCACCTGCCACAAGACTATAAGCCTCCCCAAGAAGACACAATATCTGAGGGCCATTTATGACATGAAGACATTTGTGTTTGGTTTTTAATGATGCATATTGACCTCAGTCTCTATTTTCCCCTGCTTCAATGGGAAACATCAGGAAGATACCCAAAAAGGACCTGAGAGCCTATGGATACCTCAGTAAAATGATTTTTTTCCCTTTTGTAAGGCGATTAAGGCACCATTAATAATGTCTCTGGTCACTGTTGTGTAAAGTGTGCTAATGTCTTGGTGCCCCTTCCAAGAAAGAACTTGCTTGTGATGAAAGAGACTCAGATAGTGTCTGAAGATCCCTTATTAAAGGTTTTTTCTTTATATTTGTACTGTGTTTAAATATTCTTTGCCAAAAAAATCCCTCCCTTTCTTTGAGGACTTAATGATTGCTTACTCTTCAGATAGTATATAGTCTATGCATAGATTAGAGAGAAATCTCGTGATCAGTGTCCCAAATCAAAGGAGAAAAAAGATTGTTCATAAAGTATTACTTTGGTCCCTTAATTTATCACCTGGATGAAATTATGAAGAAGGTCAGAACATTCCTGCCCACCAATCATCCAGTGATAGACAAAAAGGCATGTTCACAGGTCTCTAGCCATCTCTGAAGCTTTGACCTTCGTGGCTGAGATTTTTGGTATTTTATGATTTCCATTTCAATGTAATTAAGAAATCAGTACATCTGAACTCAGAGAAAAGGCCCAGACTTTCAGGCCCTCAGACAGAACTGGGACTTCCAGGCTTGTGACTCAGGCTAGAGCTACTCCATAGGCACCCTGCTTCTCCTGATCTCTTCTCTGACTGATGTCTGCATGGCATTACTCTTATGTAATAAAGATGGATTGAGATTGAAAATAAAGATGATTAAGATTAAAATTATATAAAAATAATTATTAACATTAAAGATTATGTAATTATTTAAATAATGAATATTAAAATATTGAGATTAAAAGGCATATTTAATCATATATATATAGGCTATCAAACATCAAATAGCTTTAAAATATCTTTGCAAACTGTTGCTATTAAGTTTAGCCAATTTCTGGGCAAAAAAAGAGTCCAAGATTTTCTTAGTAGTACAGGTTTTAATAACTTATTTCGGAGATTTTTTTCTTGGAGAATTATTTTTTTAAACTATTTTCAAGGCACATTTTCATATTATAAAATTTACTAAGCTATAGGGCAATTTTCATCTTTATAGTTGGCTATTTTTGCATTTCATCTAAATGCTATTCTCTTCAGTAGGTTTCTTTTTTTCTACTTTCTATAGAAAGTTCATTAGAGGAAGTAATTTTCTCCAAAATGTCCCATTGTTTCTAGGTGAACAGCAAAAACAACTTGTTGAAGACAGAACTGGCTGAGGGGATGTATCATCGATACATGTGTATGCTGCCTTTGTCAGGTCCTTGGTAATTGCTGTACAGAAAAAAAATAGTGTGCAACTGAAGAAGAAAATATTATGTGTCCAATAATCTAACCTTTGGTAATGATTAAAAATGTTAAAAATAATAATTTGTATTCACCTTGTGCTTTTTCTTCTAACAGACTTTCCAACCCTTACTTTTGAAGATGAACAAGTTGATTTACACCAGTTTTATAGGACAGAAGCACATTTTGTGCCTCCAACAGGGTAAAATCCAACTCCTTAAATTGACATATGAGGTATTACACAATGCAGCCTTAGTCATGCTTTCTCAGCTCATTCCCAGCATTTCTTATTCTGGCTATCTTCATGTTGCTATTACCCAGGGATACATATGCTCTCTTGCTTCGGATCTTCTATCATGCTGTTCCCTCTACCTGAAATACCTTTACATTATTCATTCCTCATCACCTAGGTCAGGCTTCAGTAAACGATCCTCAGAAACCAAATCTGGTCTGCTCCTCTGCCTGTTTTTGTAAATGCAGTTTTATTAGAGCACAGCCATTTGCATATGGTCTAGAACTGCTTTTCACACTACAACTCTCCAAGTGAGTAGTTAAAACAAAGAGTGTCCGGCACACAGTCTAAACTATATCCCATATGGCCCTTTATAGAAAAAACTTGCTGACCTCCAACGTATATCAATACCACTTTTCTAGTGAAGTTATTGCTCTGTCTTAGTCTCCTAATCAACAGAACATTTCTATACTTCTAGAACATTCTTGACAAGACAATAAAGAGTACCTACCATTGTTTGCAACTATTTCTTCCTTGTAGACAGGGACTATTTTATTGCTATGACTAGTTCCTAGTGCAGTGCCTGAAAGAGAAAGTGCTCAGACAAGGTTGGTGGCATAGTAAATAAAGTATCTGAGGAAACAACTGAAACCTATGAAGCAGAAAATCAGAAGGAAAGTCAAATGTTTTCTACTCTGTTTCTTTGAGTATGTTACTCATTATAGCTTCAAAAGGATTAGAGATTTCTTGCTTGTGGGGGTGGGGGGGTAGGGGGGGTGGAGCAATTGTTCTCTAACTTAGATGGCTCCATAAAGTAAAATCAAATGGTGCCACAGTCAACAAAGGCCCAAGACTACACTGTTTTCCAGGAAGTTCAATGTAAAAAGGGTAGCTATAAAATATTGTCACTGATTTTAAGATAGCATCATCAAACATATCAACTAAATGAACATGATTAAAGAATTCATTGTAGGAGACCATGTACTCCTTCTAGAAATTCCACCATTAATTGAAACTTATTTAAATTACCTGCTTGGGAAATTCATTTCCAGTCTGTGGCATATGCATTTAACAGTCTTCAATGGTAGTAAATCTTCTGTCTTGGGGTGAGGGGTGTTTATTTTTTCAAATGTTTCAAAGTTATCTAGTGACTTGTGTTATGAATAAGGTAGCTGACATAAATTGGGAAATGCTCTTTTGATCTAACTTGGAGTATTTTTATAAAGCAACTTTTTCTTGTACATATTTGTAATTGACTCATTCAACAAACACTGGTTGAGTTCTTATTGTACAAGGCATTATGTTCAGAAGGCATTTCCAAATGGGGTGTTTCAAAACATTCTGAGAATGGCAGCACCATAAGAATACATGTAAGTAAGGCCCTGCAAACATATGCATATTTATTAAAGAAATCTAGCCACACAGATTCAGATATGACTAGAGAACTGATGCAAACTCTTAGATCATCAGATCAAAATTGGGTGAGGAAGCATCAGCCATTACCACTGCGGGGGAGGGTGTCTTCCTCCTTTTCAGGGGTTAGTCACAAAAGCAGAAAGAACACTGGGTTGGCATGTAGGATCCAGAAATAGAACAGATAAGGTCAGAGGGGGAAAAACTGAGGTGAAGAGCAGACTTGAGGGTTGAGTTGGAAAAGTTCAATCTGGAATTAGATCTCCGGGCTAAGTGTTAAGCTATTAACAGGAAAGCCATAGGTCAAGAGCTGAGTGAACACAGAAGCAGGACAGGGGACCAGAGTGAGAATGAAGGATGATGGTCTAAAACTTCATTAACAGTGTGGCTCCTAGAGTTGCCTTTTACTAGATGATGACAAAGTGGAAGATGTATAGGTCAGAATGGACTAAAGGCAAAATGTCAGGGCAAAAATTAGACTCCATGTTCAGATTGGAGGAAACAAGTAATACAACCATCAAAACAATCATTCTTAATAGCAACCTGCTTCTTCTATCTTTTAATGTTGAATAAGTATTTAGAAATATAAATCTGGGCCACTTAGGATATAATCTTTAAAAATTGGTGAACACAAAATGCTTCCACAAGGAAACTACTTCTCTGATATTTTCTCCTCTGCTGTCTTCCCTCTTTTCGGCCCTCAGAAGAGCCCTATAAGGCAGATACAGATGAGAAGTCTGTCAGGAGGCACTCCCTTTATGACCCATATATTTATAGTCTCAAGTACTGTAAGACATATAACTCTTGCAATAATCCACAAAAGGATTTATAGTGAGGCCTCTCTCAAAAAGAAAATACCTCACAGGCACAAATCATTATCCTGTTCTTATTTTGTGGTAGGAACGGAGGTTATATTCACTTGTAAATAAAGTACAAAGAACACTGCAATACAGAATCAAAGATCTGTGCTTGCTAGTTACTTTTTGTACTGACAAGGAGTTTTATATAAATAGAACTACAGTAATGTTTCTTTGCCTGGCACCCAAAATCTGTAATGCTCTTACAGATACTCAACTGTAGCATTCTTGAAGACTTAGAAACAATGACTAAGTGACTACAAAGCAAGAAAAGCATTCTGGACTTTATATGAAAGAGTGTTAGCGGCAAAATGGCACCAGAATGTTACCAGATTTCGGTTCAGCAACCTCAGTACTTCAGTCCTGCAAAGAAAGAATTCTGAGCCAAGGGACTCAAATGATAAGAGAAAGTTAATTTCGAAAGTTACAGAGGTAGAAAAGGTGAGCCAGCTGGGCTGCATAGGCTCAGGAAATGAGTTACAGAGGCAACAGGAGGGCCCTTGGAGCTTAGGATAAAGAAAGGCAGAGAGAACTCGCCTGGGAGAAGGAGAGGGAGAAAGGCAAGAGTGTGCTCCAGACAGAGCATGTCCTAGGGAGAGAAGAGGGTGGGGAAAGGCTAAAAGGCATGAGGCACTCTCAAGAGAAAGGGCTCACTGAGTCTTCTGTCTTGAGGGCTTTTACTTGCAGGGACCCTAGGGAAGGTCCCAGGGGAGGATGTCAGCAGAATATTCATCAGCTTTCCTGGTGTGTCCTTTCAGGATCATGATCTCCACTTATTGGTCCAGCACCAGGGCAAGTGGTCATTAGTTATTGCAGCTGGTCCTGAGGTCAGCCATGGTATTGCCCTGCCTGGCCTTCCTGCTTTTCTGAGCTGAAATACAACTGAGGTCCAGATGTTATATGTAGTTTGACCACAACTCTGTCTCTGTGGTCAATAGACCGAAGGCTTTGTTCTTAAGATTATTTGATGGAGCCAGAACCTAACTGTCATTAATGTTGAAGGGAGTGGTCATGCAAGGGAGCCACATGAGACTATTCTCCGGCCTCCTTGTTCCTCCTCTAAGGGGATTTACCACATGACTAGCAAGTTGTCAGGAGAGGAAAGTTCACACTGGAGGGTGAGGTCCCACCCCAGTTTTGCCCCTTGCTAGGCACTCAAGGGCTTTCTGCCCTGGCAACCTTCAATACCTGGCCTATCATTCCTACTCTGCTCATGGTTGTCTAACTGCCAACTACAAGAGGACACTGAACATATCTGTTTTGTAAGTACAATGGTCCTTTTTAAGCCTGGACTGATTTATAAGGTAAGAAGGAATATGCCTAGTGGGGTCATTGTTACAAGATATGTCCACTTTTATAAACTGGAAACCTTTTCTATTTCCATCTTCCAGTTTCTCTCTGAGTGACAACTACAGTCCACTTTTATACTAATTAATCTTAAAAAATAATCTGAAGAAAGGGAAGTAGAGAAGACATTGCAGGTAGACTTCCAAGCCAGGCTCATTACCAGACACCCCTGGGAGCTATTGGAAACTACAGAAATAAAGGGAACAAATTTCTGGGCTCCACCCCCAGAGAATATGGAGCATAAACCTGGGATATGGCTCCTACTTTTGCATATCAAAGGACTTACCAGGTGATTCTTAAAACCAGCCAGGATTAGAAACCACTGATGCATTCCATTCTTCCCACACAGGAAAGGCCACCCCTAAATTACCCCAAGGAGACAAAACTCCTTTTTTTAAAGAAAGAGGAAATTTCCTAGTTTTCAGTGTAAAATGGATTTATACTTTAAAGCCAAACTACAAATAGCCTACATATCTAAATTCTATTTAAATTGTTACAGTTAGATTAAGATTTCACTTTGCAAAGTAATTCATTATTAAAATTATACACACTTTTTCTCTTTTACTGTTATTTTTGCTGTTATGCATTTCAAAAGCATACATAAAACAGGGAAGTACGTAGGTAAGCAAAGTACAAAGGTAAAAATCCATCATCCCCAAACAGAATATGTTGATTTATTTTTATATTTGCCTCAGATCTTTTTTGTTATTGTCAGTTTGTTTTGAGATGTAAAATTTTGAAGGAAATGTTGTTTCCTGTATTTCTCTCACCAGTTCTGTTCTTAACACTATTTCTCATTCAACAAGATAAACTCTATCACAGATTTACTATGTAAACAGTTTATAATTTTATGTTTACCTTATATCTGTATCCATTAATAATGTACACATCTCAATTATTTTTAAAATTATACATTAATGATATCATACTGTATTTAACATTCTGAAACTTGCTTTTTTCTTTTGACATTTAATTCATTCCCTTTAAATGCTGTATGAGCATTCTGTCATTTAAATTTACCACTACAATATATCTATCTATTCCTTTCTTGATAGATACTTGAACTTTTAAAAAATTGTTGCCTTCATATACACACAAAAATGCTGCTGGAGCATCCATATATTTCCTTCTTAATGCATATGTACCAGGATTTCTCTAGGTTTATGAATTTAACTGCAAAGTGGTAACGTGTATGCATTTTTCAAATTTACTAGATAGTGTCAAATTGTTCTCTAAAGTACTGATTACAATTTTAATCAGCAGTGTATGGTGGTGTTCAGTTTCCCACATTTTTGCTAACATTGACATTATCAATTCCTTACAAATTGTGTGAATCTGATTATATCTCAGTGTTGTTTCAATGGGTATCCACTGAAACTCCAATTACTTGTGTGACATTGAGCATGTTTTTATGTTTATCATGCAGTTAACATTCTTTAACACGTTTATCTACTGAGCAAAACATTGCCTTAGATAAATATCTTGAACTGGCATTTCCTACCTCTCTTCCATTTTACTACCTATTTACCTAGTTGTTTGCATTTATTATCAACAATGAGTCCATTCAGAGTAGGAATTTATCATGATGAGAAGATTCTCAAAACAACTCAATAAAAATGTCAAATCACCTCAACATATTTTATAAATATTTATTGAGCACCTAATAAGTGAGAGCATAGTATCACAGTAAAGTGTGCCATCTTTGGAGTTGAACTTCAAGGTTTCAAATCCTGCCTCCACTATTTCATAGCTGGGTAACCAAGAAAATTTTCTTAACCTTTCTGAGCTACAGTAGCCACATATATAAAATGGAAGTAATAATAGTACCCATCTGTTGAAAGTTATATTAGATAATAAACAGAAAGCATGTAGCCCAGTGTTCAGCACACAATATTCAAATATTAGTTGTTATTATTATTGTCGTGAAGATGTCATTATTGGTGATCGTCACTTGTTTTGTTTCCCAGAAAGTAGACTCTAGATGGAGATTAACACACAAAAGTTTCATTAGGGAGTGCTCAAGGGATTACTGTAAGGAATAGAAAGGAAGAAAGGAGGACTAGCCAAACAATTGAGACCAGTATTGATGTATTTTTGTAGTGATTCACTATCCATACTTACAACTTATCAGAAATATCAAAAGTATTACTCTCAAATCATACCAATTATAAGAAGGAGGAGGAGGAGAAAGGGGAAAGGATGGAGAAACGGGAGAGTCAGGAAAGAATAGTCTCTGGAACTATTCTAAACATTTTACGTGTGTTAACTAATGTAATCCTCACAAAATCTACACAAACAATCCTGGGTTAACAAGTGACAAAAATGAGAGAATTTAAATAACCAGACCACTATCCCACAGCTAGCAAGTCGTATAGTTGGAATTTGAACCCAGGCAATATAGCTTCAGAAGTTATGTTCTTATCCACTGTCCAGTGCTGTCAGAATGGATGTCAGTACTACTAGCTGGCTTTACTAGTTTATTGTTTCTATTACTGCTCTCTACCAGACATTTTTGCTAGGTGTTTACTTACATTATATAATTTAATATAATCCTTATAATAGCTCAAGAAAGGCTGTATTTTATCCCCATTTACAGATGAAGAAACTAGGAAATATTAAGTTGCTTTCCCCAAATCATTCATGTTAACAGTAGAGCAGGGACTTTATTTCAAGCTGGTTTAGCTCTGAAATTTGGTGTTCTTTCCTAGTATAATGTGGTTTTATTTTTGACAAAGGACTTTATTTTCCAGCAAATTGATGACTATATCTTATCTCTTGTATCATGTCTTCCCTCAGATAAATAAAATCAATTTGTTAACTTTCCTTTTGTTTACATTGTCTTATATTGGCACCCTTTGAATATTCTCCATGTATATTGTCATATTTAATTACAGAATCAGAATCGAGCATGTCGCGGTTTTGACAATTTTGAGTACCTAATGGGAAAGGTGCCAATTGTTTCCTACATTCTGAATTCTCATTTAGCATTTTAATGCCATAACTGCTTCTTCCAGAATAGAATCGCTGTACTGACTCATATTTAATGTGCTTTCTGAAGTGACCGATAGACCTCTTTCTCTGCTGCTCTTAGTTCAGACTTCTGACAGGTTCTATTTGTATAATTGCTTTAAAAATATCCTAAGAATTTTTACTGCTTATCAAGTTTGTACAGCTATTACCTACTCCTAATTATCCTATTTTAAAATTTTACTGATAATAAAAAATTTAAAAATCTTCCCTTGCTAGATTTATCCAAGAGAAATGTTTATGGATTAGATATAAAATAAGGAAGTTTTACATAAATTCTAATATTATTTTTCTATCACTACCTATAGGTATAATTTAAGGGTGCACCCTTTCTAACATATTAAATCTAATGAGACACCTCAAATCCTTCTTTGAAGTGTATGTGTGTATTTGTATATGTTTATTTATTCCCATGTGTATACATTGATGTAATAGGACTCTAAGAAGCTGGAATAGTCTAGACAACTTTAAACTTTAGCCTCCTAAGAATATCTTAAATATATCTATGGCAGAAACTATTTTATTTTGTTGAGAAACTACCACCATAGGCCTTTTAGTTTTGCAAAGATAAAGCAAGTGCTACACGTTTTTATTGAGGAAGACCCTCAATGTAGTGTCATCTAAATGCAATTGTTTTAGCCTGAAACAATAAATATTCTGGATAGCCATATAAATTAAGACTACAGACTTAATTACTGCGTTGGAAAAATGTTGTTTTTCTCTCTGTGGTTTTAGACTTTCCTGTACTTGTTCACAGATACTCTTTTTATCCAAACAGTTAGCATCATCAAAATCATAAGTAGGACCCAAGGGAGTCTAGATGAGCATGCATGTATATTTCTGGCCTCACACTGGAGGAGAGGATAGGCCTGCCCTGTGCTTGATGCAGCTCCTTACGGACACATCTGTTGGGAATTATTCTGAGGTCCGATTAGTTCATTCTGATGAGTTTTCAGAGTTCTAGAGTAAGTCCATACCCATCTCGGTAGGAATGTTGTTTACTTTTAAGGGGAGATGAATTTACCTACTGAACTGTCAGTCATGCCTTTTCTAGTTACATCGACCCCATTCCACCCCCTGATGCCATCCAATCTCATGGTGTTAAGTAAAATGTACACTGACAGCTTCCAATTTTTATCTTCAGCTCAAACCCCTTCCTTAAATGCCAGATTTGTAAATCCCATTGCCTACTCAAAAGCTCAACATATGTTTAAAACTGAGCTCTTTGTTATCCCAAGCAAACTTATTCTGCCTTCAGTTTTGAACTTTTCAGTCCCAGATAATTCTATTCCTCCCGTTGTAATTCAAAACCCTTGGAGATATCTTTGTTTCCTTTTTGTCTCATACCCAACATCTGACACACCTCTCAATGCTACATGATGGGGGGAGGAGGCAGGGGCTGGGTAGAGGTGGGGAAAAGGGGCAACATCTGTAATAGTGTCACCAGTATATATATATTTTTTCTGATCAATGCTTACCACCCTGACTGCTACCACCCAGTCCAATAGACCCAGATCTCTCCTCTGGATTATCGTAATAGCCTTCTAATTGGTCTCACTGCTCTGCCCTAAACTACCCCCTGCAGGTGACTCTCAACCAAACAGCCTGATGGATCTCACTCAGTGTTACTCCTCTACTCCATGTCTTCTCCTTACTGAGAGTGACTTACAATCCCTCACAATGTCCCATATGATCTGATTCCCTTTATATTCCCTATGCCCACCCCCAATATGGTCTAGGTACATCTCTGACTTCATCTCCTAATATTTCCCCACTTTTCATATCATGGTAGACATATTGGCTTTCTTGCTATTCTTCACACAGACCAGAAATTCTTCCAACTCAGGCCCTTTGTATCTGTTGATCCTTGTGCCAGGAATGCTCTTCCTCCAAGTACTCACCTGACTTGTTCTCTCATTTTCTATCTTTCTAGATGTCCCCTTCTCAGTGAGGACATTCCTAACAATTTTACTTTAAATTATGGGTTTTTTAAAATCCTTATCCAAAGATATATTTTTATTGCTTTTTAGAAAGAGAGCAAGGGAGAGAGAGAGAAAAAACACACATCAATGTGACAGAGAAACATCAACTGGTTGCCTCCCATACACACCCCAACTGGGGATCAAACCTGCAATCTAGGTATGTACCCTGACCAGGAATTGAATCCACAACCTTTTGGTGTATGGGACAATGCTCCAACCAACTGAGCCATCTGGCCAGGGATACTTTGAATTATATTTTCAAATAAATTATATCAACATTCTTCATCATGTTCCCTGCTTTATTTGTTTTCCCAAAGCTTATCCTTATATAATAGCATCTTTATTAATCCTTAAATATTTTATTCATTGTCTGACCAGTCCCACTGGAATATAAGCGCTATAAGAGCAGGAATTTGAACTATTTTTTAAACCACTGGTTTCCCAAAACCTAGCACATAATTGTTCAATAAATATTTGTTGAATAGATCATTGAATGACTCCCAGAAAATAAAGAATCTGAGGTAGGAAATGCAGAGGCATCTCCAAGGTCATTTGGGCGAGGGGTGGCCTGGTACCACACTGTTCTGTATGTCCACAGCACTCCCAGTGTAGTAGTAGAAATGGAGTGAACTTAGTTGTCTTTCTTCTTCAAGACAGGAATATAAATAATTTACCCTTAGGACTTAAGTCATTTTTCCCTGAAGTACCTTTAAGAGACATGATTAAGTATAAATGACAGAATACTATTCATACTTATGATTGCAGTCAATAAAAGCTCTATCAACATTTCCATTCACATAAAAATGAAGTCTTTATTTCCTTATAATTTAGTTACCAACTAATCCAGGTTGACTTACATTATGAATTTTCTAAAAACTGAATTGGATTCAAATTTTCCAACCCACTCTCACTATATCCATTTAATTTTTCCTACTTTCACATTATTTTAAAATATTTCCCAAGATAATGAAAGAAAGATGGTGGTAATTCCTTTGGAGGTTAAATAATTGATAAGAAAAATGTAAGCGGACATAAAACAAAACCTCCAACTTTCAAGTGAAATGTTCTTAATAGTTATGCAAGCTTAATTGCACAGACTTACTCCATAGATTTTACATGTTATCAGTGCCAGCAACATATGGGGAGTGGATGATTACTGCCCACACTTTGTGAGCGGCTTCCCTCATAAGTTCCAAAAGTTAATCATGACAAAAAGCAATCCTGTGTGTTCCCTTTAAAAGCCCGAAGCAATTTGTTCAGCAACCACATTGCTAAGGTAGAGATAAAGGAAAGGAGACTTGAGGGCAACAAAAAAGGGATTTTAAAATATGTAAAAGAATGTGCACAGAATGAAAACAACCATGGTAAGGAGTGACTCCTCATGGATCACATTTTTACTCTGGAAATATATTGTCAGTTATAAGGAAGAATTAAGAAATTAAGATTTCAGGGAAACAAATCCTGATTCATTCCATTGTGCTGAGCAAGTTCTGACTCAACATTCCCTGTTCATTATTCATTCAATAACTGCAAAATGAATGAGTGTAAGTCTTTCATTCAGCAAATTGTACACTTAATAAATGGGGAGGGGAAGCAGAACACATAAGCATTATCTTTATTTATTTATTTTTTTATTAATTCATTTTTGTTACAGATGTTTCTCCTTTTTTCTCCATTGACACCCTCCTCCCCATCTCTGCCCCCCCATCCCCAGCTTTGTTGTCCATGTCCATCGGTTATGCGTACATGCATATACATTCTGTAGTTTATCTCTTCCCTCCCCCCCACCCCCTCTTCTGAGGATTGTCAGTCTGTACCCTACTTCCACATCTCTGGGTCTACCCTGTTCCTCAGACAGTTATGTTGAATATATTCCACAAATAAGAGAGATCATGTGATATTTGTCTTTCTCTGCTTGGCTTGTTTCGCTTAGGATAATACTCTCCAGGTCTCTCCATGTCGTCTCAAAGGATAAGAGATCTTTCTTTCTTACAGCTGCATAGTACTTCATTGTGTATATGTACCACAGCTTTTTTATGCATTCATCTACTGATGGATACTTGGGCTGTTTCCAGATCTTACCTATTGTAAATAGTGCTGCTCTGAACATGGGGGTACATATATTCTTTCTGATTGGCGTTTCAGTCTTCTTAGGGTATATTCCTAGAAGTGGGATCACTGGGTCAAATGGCAGTTTAATTTTTAATTTTTTGAGGTAACACCATAGTGTTTTCCATAGAAAACACTATGCACCAGTCTGCATTTCCACCAGCAGTGTACTAGAGTCCCCTTTTCTCCACACCCTTGCCAACACTTGTTGTTTGATGATTTGTTGATGGCGGCCATTCTGACAGATGTGAGGTGATACCTCATTGTTGTTTTAATTTGCATCTCTCTGATGATTAGTGATGTTGAGCATTTCTTCATATGTCTCTTGGCCATTTGTATGTCCTGTTTGGAGAGGTGTCTATTTAGTTCCTCTGCCCATTTTTTATTGGGTTCTTTGTTTTCCTTTTGTTGAGTTGTATGAGCACTCTATATATTTGGAAACTAACCCCTTATCTGATGTATCATTGGCAATTATGCTCTCCCATACAGTGGGTTCCCTTTCCATTTTGATGGTTGTTTCTTTTGCTGCGCAGAAGCTTTTGAGTTTGATGTAGTCCCATGTGTTCCTTTTTTCCTTTGTTTCTGTTGCCTTAGGTGATGTATCAGTGAAAATTCTGCTGCGTATGATGTCTGGAATTTTGTTGCCTACATTTTCTTTAAGGATTTTTATGGATTCATGAGTCATATTTAAGTCTTTTATCCATTTTGAGTTTATTCTTGTGCATGGTATAAGTTGATGGTCTAGTTTCATTTTTTTTGCATGTAGCTGTCCAATTTTCCCAATACCATTTATTAAAGAGGCTGTCTTTACTCCATTGTATGCTCTTGCCACCTTTGTCAAATATTAATTGAGCATAATTTCTTTGGTCAATTTCCAGGTTCTCTGTTCTATTTCACTGATCTATATGCCTGTTCTTGTGCCAGTACCAGGCTGTTTTGATTACAGTAGCTTTGTAGTATAACCTGATATCCAGTATTGTGATCCCACCTACTTTGTTCTTCTTTTTCAAGATTGCTGTGGCTATTCAGGGTCTTTTTTGGTTCCATCTGAACTTTTGAAGTATTTGTTCTAGTTCTGTCAAATATGTCGGTATTTTGATGGGGATTGCATTGAATCTATAGATTGCTTTGGGTAGTATGGACATTTTAATGATGTTAATTCCTCCAACCCATGAACAAGGTATGTGCTTCCACTTTTTTATATCTTCCTCTATTTCTTTTTTCAATGTTCTGTAGTTTTCTGCAAATTGGTCCTTTACTTCTTTGGTTAAGTTTATTCCTAGGTACCTTAATTTTTTTGCTGCGATGGTAAATGGGATTGTTTTTTTTTTAGTTTCTCTTTCTGTGAGTTCATCACTGGTGTATAAGAAAGCCATCGATTTCTTGAAGTTAATTTTGTATCCTGCTACTTTGCCAAATTCATTTATTAAGTCTAGTAGATTTTGGATGGAGTCTTTAGGGTTTTCTATGTATAATATTATGTCATCTGCAAATAATGACAGTTTCACTTCCTCCTTTCCAATTTGGATCCCTTCTGTTTTTTCTTCATGTCTGATTGCTGTGGCTAAGACTTCCAGTACTATGTTAAATAAGAGTGGCAAAAGTGGGCATCCCTGTCTTGTTCCTGTTCTTAAGGGAAATGCTTTTAGTTTTTGCCCATTGAGTATGATGTTGGCTGTAGGTCTTTCATATATGGCCTTTATTATGTCGAGATATGATCCCTCTATTCCCACATTGCTGAGCATTTTTATCAGAAATGGGTGCTGGATTTTGTTGAATGCTTTTTCAGTGTCTATTGATATGATCATGTGGTTTTTATCTTTTATTTTGTTTATGTGGTGTATCACATTTATTGATTTGCGAATATTGTACCAGCCTTGCATCCTTGGGATGAATCCCATTTGGTCATGGTGAATAATTTTTTTGATGTATTGCTGGATCCGATTTGCTAGTATTTTGTTCAGGATTTTGGCATCTATGTTCATCAGGGATATTGGCCTGTAGTTTTCTTTCTTTGTAGTGTCTATTTCTGGTTTTGGAATTAGAATTATGCTGGCCTCATAAAATGAGTTTAGAAGTCTTCCTTCTTCTTGAATTTTTTGGAATAGTATGAGGAGAATGGGTGTTAGTTCTTCTTTGAATGTTCGGTAAAACTCCCCTGTGAAGCCTTCCGGGCCTGGGCTTTTGTTTGCTGGGAGAGTCTTGATTACATCCTCGATTTCCTTACTTGTTATTGGTCTGTTCAAGTTTTCTATCTCTTCCTGGTTCAGTTTTGGGAGACTATGTGTTTCTAGAAATGTGTCCATTTCGCTTAGATTGTCTAATTTGTTGCCGTGTAATTGTTCATAGTATTTGTTAACGATCCTTTGTATGTCTGTGGTGTCAGTTGTTACTTCTCTTTCATTTCTGATTTTGTATATTTGGGTTCTCTCTCTTTGTTTCTTGGTGAGTCTAGCTAAGGGTCCATCAATCTTGTTTATCTTTTCGAAAAACCAGCTCTTTGTTTCATTGATCCTTTGAATTGTTTTTTTGGTCTCTATGTCACTTATTTCTGCTCTGATCTTTACTATTTCCTTCCTTCTACTTGCTCTGGGGTTTTCTTTTTGTTTGCTTTCTAGTTCTTTAAGTTGTGAGGTTAGATAGTCAATTAGAAAATTTTCTTGTTTCTTGACGTAGGCCTGTAGTGCTATAAACTTCCCTCTCAGAACTGCTTTTGCTGCATCCCATAGATTTTGTGTTGTTGTGTGTTCATTTTCATTGGTTTCCAGGAAGTTTTTAATTTCTTCCTTGATCTCCTCCTTTGTGTATTTGGGTTCTCTCTCTTTGTTTCTTGGTGAGTCTAGCTAAGGGTCCATCAATCTTGTTTCCTGTGTAAATTTTCAAGGCCAAGAAAGGTTCAGTTATCCTCTAGCTTTTTGCCTGGAGGCTATTAGTCTCAGTTACTTGAAGAGCCTTGTGTTCTCAGTTGAATGAAAAACTCCCTCAGGTGTTCAGCGTAAGAGGATTTCCCGAGGGTGGGGCAGATGCTAATTGTTATTGAGCCTCAATTTTCATTTCTTTGGCCCAGCTGGGTGGAGTTGAATCTCCAAGGGTGGGGCTGCTGCTTCTCCCCAGAGCTCTGGGAAGGAGCAAGATGGCCACCGTCCTGTGTGGCTGCAACTCAGCAAAAACCCTGAGCGCCCTCCAAATCCCGAGTGTCCCCACACACCTCCAATCCAGTCCACCCTCCCTCTGCCTGAGCCCAAGGTGAGTGGCTGTAGCTAATTTAGTGCTCTGTTCCGGCCCTCCACGCTGTGGAGCCGTCTTGGGATTTTAACCCCGAGGGTGCTGCTCACAGTGAAGACTGCTGCTGTCCGTGGGCTCCCAGCCCCCCTCTTGTGCCTCTGCAGACCTACCAGGCTCAATTCAATGTCCCTGGTTATATGATCTTCTCAAGCTGCTTTTCTGTTGCTTTTCCCAACAATTTGTCTTTATTTTAGTTGTAATTCCAGTTTGGTCCTGGGAGATGTCTGTGTAGCTTCCATTCATTCCACCACCATTTTGGATTCTAAGCGTTATCTTTATAAGAGCAAGCTGCATTCAAATTTAAAAGGGAAAAAATAAACAACAACAAAAAAAGTCAAGAGTCAGGATTCCTGCATTCCAGACATACTCCTTCTGACCCTCATTGTGTAGAAGCAACCCATTTCCCCTTGATGGTCAGGAAAATTTACCCCACCCAGTGTGGTTAATCCCTTTTTTGCCTGTTGGTTCAATGTCAGGAGATGACCAAAGAGGTCAGATAGCAGTCTTAATAGCAGTGCTCCCTTTGGAATTAAACTCTAGCAAGCAGAGCCCAAAGCTCCATCCCATAGTTTCTGGATCCTTGCTATGAGAATCCTGGTTATGATGGAAACTGCCAACGACTGGATGCTGATTTACAGCATATGCCAAATCCTGCAGGACAGTGCCTCAGCCTCACAAGATATTGCACTCTAGCTGGTACCATGACTAAATTCTTAAAAGGTCATTCCACCATTCTATCAAATCAGTTGTTTTGGGGCCATGAGGAACATAGTAAATTAGTGAATTCATGAGCATGAGCCCATTGCTCCATTCACTTGCTGTGAATTGATTTCCTTGGTTTAAGTAATGCTGTGTAATGCAATGATGATGGATAGGCATTCTGTATGTCCATAGATGACAGTTTTTGCAGAAGTGCTGCCAACATAGAAGGTATTTGGAAGGCAGTTTGAGTACTTAGCAATGGCTGTAGCCAGGCTGGTCTTGGTGAGTTGAAGTTCATGTTGCTGAGCCCATGCATAATTTCCCTTCTTGCCACCGTGGTGTTTTTTTCCTGAGCTCAATGGTAACTGACAGGAGTGGCTAGGGAAGGAGGTTCACTGACATTGACAAAACATGTTACCCTATCTACCTTATTATTAAAATCCCCTTCTGCTGGTACTACCCTTTGATGAGCATTCACGTGGAACACAATTATCTTTACACTGGGTGCCTGTTCAGGTAGATCTGTTCACATACCTCTTCTCCCTCACTTCCTTGTTACCAATTTTCTAATTGTATTCTTTCCAAGTCCCTAACTATCCAGCCAACCCTTTAGCCACAGTCCAGAAATAGGTACCTATCCATAATTCTGATCATCTCTCTCTCTAGGAAAAATGAGCAAATTTAATTTCTGCCCTTTATTACTGTCTCTCAGGGGCATCCTAGAGTGGTGCCAGCACAATGCAGCCACTGTGTGGTACCTGTATATTTTGCACAACCATTTGTTAAACCAGACCTGATTTCTTTCATCTGCAGTCAACTGGTCACAGAGAACTCCTTATGAGACCATAGGTTGAGAAGATTAGGAGAAAGAAGGAAATTTAGTAGGAGTAGTCAGTGGGCATCTGGGTCACTTCCTCATGAGACTTACTTGTGCCTTCAAGAACTACTTAAGCCAAATCTAGTGTATACCCTTCCATCTGATAATAGAGGTCTGTTGTGTGTGTCCAAATTTATAGCAGCTCAGGTTACGTGGTAACTTGGTGGCCAGTAGTCAAATGTTCACTCTCTGATAAAGCCCAGTAGCAAACCAAAAGATGCTTCTAAATAGGAGATAATTTTCTGTCATAAAAAATAGCAAAGCTTTCTCCAACATTATCATCTTCTCTATGATTCCCCTGCAGGATCCTGCCAAAGATTCTGTACAGCATTTCTCTCCACCACTGACATTTCAGGTTGCATTTAACCTGCTGGAGGACCTGTTGAGCTGAAGGATTCCCTTCTAAGACAGTTACTTGCATGGCTCTTGGCAAGACACTTTAGTTCTTTGCCAACTGGGTTTCTCCACAGGGTTGTTTGAGTGTCTTCCCCCAGAGCAAATAAACTGAGAAAACAGCAAGCATGAAACAGTGTCACGCACCATCACTTCCACCATATTCTACTCAGAAGCAAGGCACTAAGTCCTGCCCTCACTCAAGGGGAGGTGAACTGGCTTCACCTTTTGGAGGAAGAAGTGGAACATTTTGTGGATCTAATTTAAAACTACCATCATCCCTTATTTATAACACTGAAAAATAAAAACCAGCAGCCTTATACAAAAATATTGAACACATCTCTCATTATTTGCTTCTATAAAATCCTTAGAAATTAATTATTGGATCAAAGTATAACAGTTTTTGATGGCTTCTAATATACAAGGTAAAACAGGCTTATAATGAGTCTACTAAATTTGATTTGTTCACAAGTAATGGATAAATGGTTGTGTAGGATTATTTCATTGCACGTCAGCCAATGTTAACTTAGTATTAAAAAAAAACTCATTTAAAAAATTTTCAGTATTTTGTTATTAGGAAGGTATATTTTTCCTATCATGATTAACATTTTGTATTTCTTCTTTCACAAATTGCCTGTTTATATGTGCTGTCAATTTGTTTCTTAAGTGTTTTATATATTGACTTGGGGAAACTCATTATATATAAAATTATTAATCTTTTACCTGTCATTTTTATAAGTAGTTTACCAATTCGTCATTAACTGAATATGTTTATTTAGGTACAAAAGTTTTATGTTTTGAATTGTCAAATAAATCCACTTTTTTCTCTGTAAATTCTTGCACAGCTTCTCTGCTGCCATGTTAAGTCATTAATTTCAGCAAATGTTTTAAGGAAACCTTCATTTCAGTACAACTAACTCCTTTGCTTTCTATAATAAATATTTTTCCTTCAAAAGTTCCGGGCTGGTTACATTATTTGTAAGGCTCCGTGCAAAGTCAAAATGTGGGGCCCTTGTGCATAAAGCAAGAAAAAGGTGTGGTTAAAGTACTAAATGTTGAAATATTTTCCTTTCTTTCATGGTGCTTCTCTTAACTTGTCATGGTGCTTATTTTCTATTTATTATTATTTTTTAATTTGCTATTTATTAGTATTCTAATTAGAGAATAATTAAAAATTTAAAATATTAATATGAATTTTATCACTTGTCTTTCTACTGTTCAATAACAATTTTAATTGCAAATATAAGGGCAATTAACTTGTATGTTAAGTCACTGAAATTCCACAATTCATATTTATAGCTCATGTATGCATATGCATTTTGTTTTTACCAAAATGCTGGAGATGA
Source organism: Tadarida brasiliensis (assembly GCA_030848825.1). Taxonomy (NCBI): domain Eukaryota; kingdom Metazoa; phylum Chordata; class Mammalia; order Chiroptera; family Molossidae; genus Tadarida; species Tadarida brasiliensis. Next base: position 81,761,285 of record CM061261.1, read on the forward strand.
CACACAGAACTAACTCAACTGTTTTTTTTTATTTTGCTTCTTGATCTACACACATTCTACCAACATTCTCTACCTTCAGCTGAAAAGAAAAGAAAAGGAACTGTGTTTCCCTTTCCCACTGTCACCATTTTTTTAAGTGGTTGGCTAATACAAGGGATGACATGAGTAAGAAAGAACATGATAGGGCTCCTTGGTCATTTGTTTTTAGAGTGCCATTGCCTTCTTTATGTTTGAAGCTAGTTCCTATTCCAAAGGAAATCAGGACCTCTCTGGACCGTCAATGCTTATTTCATGTAACACGCTTAATTTGTGCACCCTTTGAATCTTGCTAAAACCCCACAAATTGTGAGTCGACCAAAATTCTGTGCTTCCAGGGCATCCTGAAGACTGTGTGCAGTGAAGAGGAAAAGAGAGGTAGATATGCCTATTGTTCACATTTCCTCTGTGCATGACATGCTTCACGGTCCTGCTGGACTTCACTTACCCATCAGAAGTTTGAAGATAAAAGTATGAATTTAAAGACAGAGACAATAAGGCATTAAAGCAGATATGAAGCCCCTCAGAGCGTGGACCCTGTGTGACCATGAAGCTAGCTCTGAAAGAACTGCAACCAACTTCCAGGAATGTTTCCCACCAAAAATAAACCACACAAAGTAAAAGTAATTGATAGTCATAATTGATAAAAATCTACTACTAAAAGAAAATGAAAATTGTTTAAAAATTTAAGTTTAATGTCCACACACAATACAGAGAAAGAGACATTCATAGACTGGTAATATCAACCAAATGGTTTGTATTGACATGTAGAGAATACTTTACCAACAAAAGCAGAATATATATTCTTCTCGAGCTCACGTGGAACATTCACCAAAGGGACCATGGGCAGGTGTGGGGTGACCCCACAATGGAATATTATTCAGCAATAAAAAGAAATGAGCTATCGAGCCACAAAAACATATGAAAGAACCTTAAATACTTAATGCTAAGTGAAAGACGTTAGTCCAAAAGGCTAGTACTGTATGATTCTAATTATATGACATTCTAGAAAAAGCAAAGCTATACAGGCAGTAAAGAGGTCAGTGGTTGCCAGGGATTTTGAGGGAAGAAACAAGGGATATTTGAATAAGTGGAGCAGAGGAGATTTTTTAGAGCAGTGACAACTATCCTGCACAATGGGGAATATATGGCATTATACATTTGTTAAAACCTATAGAACCATACAACACAAAGAGTGAACTTTAATGTAAACAATGGACCGTGGTTGGTAATAATATATTGATATTGGTTCATCAGGTATACCAAATGTACACACTAATGCAAGATGCTAATAATAGGGAGAGGAAACATATGGGGACGCTCCAATTTCTGTGTAAATTTTCTGTAAATCTGAAGCTTCTATAATGGAATAAAACCTATTAATAAAAAATAAAAAATAAGTTAGTAAAGATGGTCTTTACTGTTTATTCAGAATCCACAGAATTGCTAGAAGTATTCTAGTTTATACGAATTGAAACATCATTTCATCAGTGTGTCTGAGAGTTAGAATGAATATTCAGAGATGATCTTATTTAGCCTCCTAACTTAATAAATCTCTTCTCCAAGATATATACTACAAAATACAGAGAAAAATATAACAACCAATAACCTAGAACCTAAATTACAAAAATACAACACATAATCCATGGTAAATAAACCAGCATTGACACAGATATAAGTATATATAAATTAGAAACAGGTGGGTATGTGTGCTTATGTTTATATGGGGGGAAAAGCAGAATTCTTTTTAACTCAGGGCTAGCTGCACAAAAAAGAAGTATTTGAGAATTTTGGTGCTAAGCCCTCTAACCTATTTTCATTACTCTGAGAGCAGTCTGTAGAATTTCATAAATAAAATGATTGTCAAGAGCAGCGATGCTGGCCCTGGAATAGGAAATTAGGCTGAACCTCTCAGAAGGGATAATTCTACATATAATATTTTTGTTGTTGTTACTCCTCACCTGAGGATATTTTTCCATTGACTTTTAGATAGAGTGGAAGGGAAAGAGAGAGAAACATCAGTGTGAGATAGACACAGATTGGTTGCCTCCCACACGACCCCAAATGAGGCTGGGGACTGAACCTACAACCCAGGAATATTCCCTTAACTGATAATTGAAGCTGCAACCCTTCAGTCTGAGGGCCGATGCTCTTAACCACTGAGCCAAACCAGCCAGGGCCTACGTATAATTTTTGATTACTTTTTAAATACAAACAGAGTTTACATTGAGTATACTCACATAGGATTCATATCTGAAATTTGTACAAGGAAGTATAAGAAAAATGTAGGAAATTTGCCACTATGTACCCTATAATATCAGATAGATATTCTTTACCATCCAAGTTCCAAGGGGCAATCCAGTTGAAAATATGCAGTATAACAAAAATTGTTTCACCAAGATTCACTATTACCCAAATATCATCTAAAGATGTTAAAATGCAGATTCTCTGGTTGATCCCCAGAGATTCTGATTTAATTCATTTGGGAAAGGACCTAATCCTCTGAAATAAAACCTAAAATAAAATGATCCTATCTAGACCAACAAAAATCCTGGTGGACCAGAGCAGGTAACAGCAGTTACTAACTAATATTCAGATCAGATACCTCTTTGATCCCCTCAGTCTTACCACACCTGCCCAGCTCCAGAACCATCCTGACAAAGTGAGAAACAGGCAGAACTAGGTTTATTGTCCACTGATTTCCTAGGCAATTTGAAAAATGTCTGTTTCTCTCTTACCATTAAGGTAGTTCATTGCTGCTTCTACCTTCAAAAACAGCAAAAATATTAATACTTTACATATTATTTTTCCCTCATTTTGTTAGTCACTCACAGGTCTCTGATCACATGGACTTGATTCTTGTGTGGAGGGTGTACAGACCACACATTATTATTTCTCATATGCCCCAATAGCAATTTAACATAGTCAAGATGATGCAGGGGGTGATACCTATACCCATCCCCCCACCTCAACAGGTTTCCTCTTCTCTTCTCGCAGGTGTGCACAAATTAATATCTGTGGTTTGAAAGCGCTCTTCATCCCAGGAACCTTGGAGAATATACATGGATGTCAACTCTACCAGTATTCTGCCCTATGTTTCACAGGTCGGATTTATAATAAAGTGCCTAAAACAGCAATGGCAGTGTTTCTTTTATTATCTACTCATAGCAGTCATTCTCTTTTGACATTCACTTAATATTAACTCTTCCCACTTCTAGAGAAAGTGAGGCCAAGGATTTAGATGCTCTGGTTCTTCTTCAGCAAAATCCTAATTCAAACAAATGTCATTCCGGTGATAATATTTGTTCATAGGACAAAAAAAACACCGAGAAGAATATTCTATCTTCTGTGGAGATGTACAGACAAAGCAGCCTCAATTCCGTTTTCATTTTCCTTAGGGCAGCTCACAATATTCAGTAAACAAGATGTCTGCCAGGGGGCAGCAGAAGGTAATACTTTCTTCCCCAAGGGATTCTACAGGAGTTTATGAGAGCTGTAAGCATATTATGATGATTAACTCAAAATTAAAGCCTCATGATAGCCGTGCTACACTACATTTAGAAGTAAAGATTTGTCTGAGGGTTCCTTATTAAATCATACTAAGGACCTGAATAAACTTAAACTATATTTTCAGACATAAAAATTAAAGGGAAATTCCAATAAGTTGATATTGCTTAAATCATTTGCTGCCTAATTTTGACCCTCATAGCTTCTCCAAGTTTTCTTGCTCTCTTGAACCATTTATGGACAGTCATATTGCTTTTTTACAAGCAAAATAAGAGACTTAAAAAATTTTTAAGTATACATGTTCTCAAAAACTATGATTCATCTTGGAAGAAGTTGAGAATTGTTATTTTTGTTGCTTATGACAGAAAAATATACTTTCATAATAAGTTGTAGCAAAATTATTGTAGCAAATTATTTCTGAATATGACTTTAAGTATATGTGAACTACAGGACTGCACTGTAGCAGGACAGCTCTGGGGAAAGGAAGAGGCGTTGAGGAAAAAGCCATAGTGAATCCCTCTGAATTCTTATTATAAGTTGAAGAAATATTTATTCAGAATCCCTGGCAGGGTGCTTTTAAGAACATCGTTTGCCTGACTGTGTATTGTCTTGTATAAGTACGGGCTTAAAAAGGTACCTGGCCTAGTCCTTCAGGGAACTCAGGTAGTTAAAGCTGATGTCCCAGATTTTATAAAGTGGGCCTTCAGACTTACCTCTTTTTAAGTAATTAGTTTTAATCTGTTTGAAAGCCCTATTTATTTTGTTTACAATGTTCTTCTCTGAGTAATGCCCTTTAATAAAATGGTTTCTAGGGACTTTTGATTAAAGATACTTCACCAAAATAAAAGCCTTAAGAGCTTTAAAACCACAGAGACAAAAAGAACAGAAGAATAACCAAAACAGAATTCTAGAAGCTAGAAAACAGATGGATATGGGATAATGCTAAGAAAACTTGAGAAAGATAAATTCTAAGTCTCAGTGATAGAAGTTATGCAGTAACATAAAATAACTGCAGAACTTCCAAACAGTTCAGAAATTGATTGCTGTGAGGATAATGATGTGGTTGAAATGCAGGAGGTCATTCAAATGCCATTTTAAGGAGATGCTAGACTCTCACATCTCCATCATTACTCTGCACATCTAGGTGACTACCTCTGCCTCACCTCAATAGAAAATTAGAAATTTATTCTTTGGAGAGGAATAAAATAAAAGTCCTATGATTGAGAGATGTTTCTATAATCTAGAGGTGTGTAACAAACTAATTTCCAAAACATAGTGGCATAACATACTCATTTACTATTACACCTCATGGTTCTGTAGACTGACTAGGCTCAGTTGGGCAATTATCACTGGGGTTCTCCAATGCAGTTATAGACAGATGGTGGCTGGGCTAGAGTCTCTGAAGGCTTGAATGGGTTGAATGTCCAAGATGAAATGTTCATTCACATGCTTGGCTCTTCAGCTAGAATGCTTACAACAACTAGAGGATGACCTGATGTTATTCTTTCCATACAGCCTGTCCATGGCACTAGTTTGTCTTCATCACAGCTTGGCAGTCTCTGATTAGCTGAAATTATTCCACAGAGGTTGGCTTCTTCCAATGCAAGCATTCCAAGAAACACAGGTGAAAGATACAAAGAGTTGATGATATAAAGTTGCAAGTCATGCAGCATCACTTCTGCCACTTATATTGGTCAGAAGAGAGCCCCAAGGCCAGTCCAGATGCAAGACAAGTGAACTATACAATAATATGAATACCAGGCCCTGGCTGTTTTTCTCAGTGGTAAGAGCATCGGCTCTCGAACCAAAGAGTAATGGGTTTGATTCTGGTCAAGGGCACATACCTCGGTTGTGATTCAGTCCCCAGCTCTGGTCGGGGTCATGCGGGAGCCAACCGATGAATGTGTCTCTCTCACATCGATGTTTCTCTCTCTCCCTCTCCCAACTCTGTCTGAAAATAGATAGAAAAATATCCTTGGGTGAGGATTTAAAAAAAACAAAAACAAATATATGAATACCAAGATGTATAGTTCATTGGGGTTGGGTTGGGGGCATTTTTAGAGACTAGCTATCAGAAGAGGACAAACACCAGGTAAAACTGAGGTTTGGAAGATACTAAAACAGAGAAATCAAATGAAATACTAAATCTTTCCTCCCTTTCCTCATTGAGCCCTCAGAATGTCTCAGAACAACCGAGATTAAAGCGCTCCGGTTGACAAGCCTGGAGTACACACACAGTGCATTGGTTCAGCTTTTTATTCCCTACTCCTAAATATGACCAGACAGATGGTTACGGAGCATCGATAAGAATACACCAAAACAAACAAAAAATAAATAAAAAGGAAGTTAATAAACAAACAAAGGTGGGTAAAGAAAACCTTGCATCATATTTTGTTATCCTCTGAAAGAAAAGGGAATATAGTAAAATCTTGAAACAAAAGCAGGAGGCCATAAAAATTAATATTCAGAGAATGAAAAAGCTCTTCAAAATTATACAAACAACAAAGACAATGTGTGGATGGATGGAGTATTGTGAGGGTTTATATGATGGGAAAATATTAAAAAATTAAATGAAAATATTGAAGAGACAGACTTTAAAATAAAGTAATAAATACAGGGAAAATGTTAATATAATTATAGGATCATTTCACAACTTTTATGATCCAAATTAACAGATGTTCCAGAGAGAACAGAAAAAAAAAAAAAAAAAACAGAAAATTTTTTAAAGAAACAATTCAAGAAAATTTCCCAGAACTGGAAGAATTGAATTTCTCATTTAAAGGGGCTGCTATGGTCTGAATTGTGTTCCCCCAAAAGATGTTGAGGTCCTAACACCCAGTACTTCAAAATGTGACTTTATTTGGAAATAGGGTCTTTGCAGATATAATTGAGTTAAGATGATGTCATTAGGGTGGCCCCTAATCCGTTAGGATTGGGGAAATTTGGACACAGGTATAGATGCACACAGGGAGAAGGCCGTTTGAAGATGAATGCAGAAACTTAGGTGAATCATAAGCCAAGGAATGTCAAAGATTGCCAGTGAACCTCCGGAAGCTATGAGAGACATGGGATAGATTCTCCCTACAGCCCTGCTAACATCTCAATCTCAGACTTAGCCTCCAAAACTGTGAAACAACAAATTTCTGCTGTTTAAGGCCCCAACTTTGTAGTACTTTTTATGAAGACCTGGAAAACTCATACAGGGCCTACTGAGTATCCAGTACATAGGTGAAATAGATCCACAGCAAAGCACATGACTGAAATTGCAGAAACTCGAATGAGGTAGAAAGAAGATTCTAAAAGCTTCTGGGGAGAGGAATGTAGATGACTAAATTACAAATTAAGTATTAGGGTAGAATAAAGATATGTCAAACATCCATTTCTAAAACATCTACAGAATGACAAGGGCCACCAAAATAATGGAGTAAACAAAGAGGAAGACATGGGATTAAATATACAGGACCTAGCATAAGAGACAAATGGAGGTTGTTGCTGAGATATTTATGCGAGGATTTTTCAGGATGAGGGCTGTGTCTGAATAAGTCTATATTTGAAGTGTAAAAGTAAATCTATGGCCATCCATTTACTCCAGGCCAGTTATTCTCAAAGTGTAATGTGCTCACAATAGCCTGCTATCTTGTTTAAAAGACAAGGCTACAGGGAGTGGGGGTGAGGAAGCAGGAGTGGAGGCATCAATGGGGAAAAAAGTGGAGACATCTGTAATACGTTCAACAATAAAGATGAATTAAAAAAAAAAAAAGACAAGGCTGGAATAGGACTTAATATTGTGCATTTACCATAAGCTCTCAGGAAGTGTCAATCCTGCTGGTCTATGGACCACCTTTTTTTTTTTTGAATCTTTATTGTTGAAAGTGTTACAAATGTCCCTCCTCTTTTTTGAGTAGCAAGGCTCCAGGACAGTATTTTCAACTCAAGATACATATTTTAGTGCTTTTTAAACATGTCTAATGGTTAGATCTATTAAATTCCTTTTAGCCTAGAGTTCAAACCTCTCAGAAAAACACACAAGGCTCCTTTCTACATAATCCTTGCCCCACTCTCCTACCATTGCCCCATTTCTACCAATAGCTCCAGCTACCTGAGCACCCAAGCAGCCCAGAGTGCCCACTATACAAATGAGCTAACGATGGGCTGTTTGCTGGCTCCTAGGTTGTTTACATCTTCACAGCAGGCTGAGATTTGTTAGCTCAAAAGACGGCTGGTGCCAAACTCAAATTTTCATACATCCATTTATTTTAAAAATAGCCCAAACAAGCAGATTTTTAGCCATTTAGAGCCAGCTTGCTTTACATACCCTCTAAAATCTCACCCCCTTTCTGCACAATAAATAAGATAAGCCCTGGGCCATAAAGATCTAGAACTGCTGCTGCCTTTCAAACCTCTCTGACACCGAGATTCCCTGTGCTGCTGAGCTATACCCTCTGGACACTTAAGTTTACTCTCCAACTCTGATCTCCCTCTCTTGTCTACCGCCCTGCCCGCCACCAGATTTTCTTGCCCTCTTCTCCTTCCAAGTAGCATCCCCAGTGCCTAAGTCTTTGGATAGACTCCTGCTGAGAGGGACTTCCCCTGCAGGTATACCTGTCAAAATATTGCTCGCAAAGCTTGTATGTGTAACCGCCACATCATGGTCATATAGTTTTCCTTGATTAGCCCCCCAAATCTGCCCACAACCCCCACCCCAGGCTTTAAACACCCTACAATCCATTTTAGTTTAGTTGGGTAATTCCTCTTTATCTTTTAAGACTCATTTTAGGTGCCAAGTCCTCCAGGAAGCCATCTCTGGCTTACAACATGGACAACTGATCAGTGCCCTGCCTTGCAATACCTCTACCTGGAACATGATTACAAATCAGAAGTTTCCAGAGTTATTTTTACCTTTTCTAGTCTCTAAAATACCATGGGGAAAACCTCCCTTTCCTTCTGATAAATGAGGTCTGGGCTTTCATTTATTCAATCAATGTTTATTGAGCAACAACTATGCAACAAGTATAGTCTCTAGATTGGATTTTCAATGGTGAGAAAAGAAAATAATAGAGTTTCTGCTTTTGCAGAGTTTAAAGTCTACTGAAGAAGGCAGGCATTAATTAGTCACATGAATAAGTGCAACTGGGATGAATAGTGTAGAGGAAGGTACTCAGAAGAGATTATAGGCCACAATTCAGGCCAGCAGTCCAGAGCACAACACATACAAAAAAATATTGAATTTCATTCTCTCTTGAAATTGGACCCCTCAGACTGCTCCTCTCTTTCTAGACTCTGCTGTTGCCTGTCCAAACTAAAATTATTATTCCTGTCCTTTACAGTGAAGAACTCTGAGCTTTTGAATTTGTTTACTTATAATTACATTGAACTCAGATGTATTTTCAAAGAGAACTCTTGCCACTATGGAAGAGGCTCTCTTGGCCAAACCCAGTGTGGAGATAGAGTTGCCACATATCAGGTACATATCCCCATGAAGACTATAAATTATCTTTCTTTCATTTCAAAAATATTTATTATAAATTCTATACTTCCTAGCATATGTTGAAATGTAATTAATGTTAAAGAAGAAAATAATAATCACCTATAATCATCAATATGTGAGAATGGTTGACATTTTTTCTGTATTTCCTCTCCTTTGTTTCTATGCCTCTATAACATAAGTGTATTAACTGCTGTCCCAGCTCAAAGTCTATTCCAGCCATTATCTCCTCACTGGACATATAAATCCCCTACAGGTTTCAGTCACTGGACTGCCTGCAGGAACCATTTGGATGGAGGCAGACGCTCTGGGGCACTAAGCTGGTAATTGGTGAAATTTCTGAATTAGCAACCAGAGGACTGCTTGGCACTGAGTCCGTGTCTATACATGCCTGGTACTTGCAAAAGAAGGCTCTATTTCCTCCCCAAGGATTGAAGCCTTTCAGTTCCTTCCTCCCATCTGCTAGTTCTCTCAGGCTGCTTCTCCTGCTTCGCAGCTCTGTCTTTCGGGGAGTAGAAAAACCTGCTCCTCAAGCAAGCCTGTGAATATTTTTATGCAGCACATCAGTAGCTTGCAATGTCTGTTTTTGAGAATTACATTCCTTAAAGCAGTTTCTGATGTGGGTGATCATGACTATGATGTGAAATGGGCTTGGGAAAAGGTCCCTTGGAGTAAGAAGGAAAGAATTTCATAATCTAGGGAAGAGAGAAAGACTTAAGAGAATTACAGCCCACTACAGATTAATAGTCCTGCCACACATATATGTACCTTTTGCATTATCAAAAGCTTACATAGCCCCCAGCCAGTGTGGCTCAGTGGTTGAGCATTGACACATGCCAGTTTGTCATGTGTCAAAGGGGTTGCCAGTTTGATTCCCGGTCAGGGCACATGCCCAGGTTGTGGGCCAAATCCCCAGTGGGGGGCATGCAGGAGCTGGCCAATCAATGTTCCCTCTCATCGATGTTTCCATCTCTCTCCCTCTCCCTTCCTCTCTCTCTAAAAATCAATTAAAAAAAATTTTTTTTTAATCTTACAGAGCCACTTTTGTGTCTTGATCTTTTTAATTAAATACTATATTCTAAACATTTTATCCAAGTCACAAGGTATTCTTTGATGACTCCATTTCGATGTCTGTAGACTATTCCATCCTCTGGTCTGCTAGCTGCTTAGCTGGTTGCCAATCAGTAATTTCATGTAAGAAGCTCAGGGTCTGAAGGATTTAATTGCTATTTACAGAGAATTTCACCCCAAAACTGAAATATAAATTCCTTTCAAGTGCACATGGGATATTCTCAAAGATAGACCACATGGTAGGACACAAACTAAGTCTCTATAAGTTCAAGAAGACTGAAATCATAACAACCATCTTCTAAGATCACGATGGTGTGAAACTAGAAATTAATTACATCAAAAACATTCAAACCTATAGAGGCTAAATAGCATGTTATTGAACAATGAAAGGGTTACCAATGAGATCAAGGAAGAAATAAAAAACTTCCTGAAAATTAATGAAAATGAACACACACAAAAACACAAAATCTATGGGACACAGCAAAAGCAGTCCTGAGAGGGAAGTTCATATAGCGTTACAGGCCTACCTCAAGAAACAAAAAAAAGTTCTAACAGACTATCTAACCCTACATCTTAAAGAATTAGAAATAGAACAAAATGAAAAACCCACAGTAAATAGAAGGAAAGAAATAATAAAGATCAGTGCAGAAATAAATGACATAGAGACCAAAAAAAAAAAAAAAATACAAAAGATCAATGTAACCAAGAGTTTTGAAAAGATAAACAAGATGGATGAACCTTAAGCCAGACTCACCAAGAAACAGAGGACCTAAATAAACAAAATCAGAAACAAAAGAGGGGAAGTAACAACTGACACCACAGAAACACAAAGGATTGTAAAAATATATATATATATATACTATACACAATTATTGTCAACAAATTGGACAACTTAGGTGAAATGGACAAATTTCTAAAATCATATAGTCTTCCAAAACTAAACCAGGAAGAGTCAGAAAACCTGAACATACCAATAACAACTAAGGAAATTGAAGCAATAATGAATAAACTCCCAGCAAACAAAAGCCCAGGTCTAGATGGCTTCACAGGGAAGTTTTACTGAACATTCAAAGAAGAAATAACACCCATTCTCCTCAAAATATTCCAAAAAATTCAAGAGGATGGAAGATTCCCAAGCTCAGTTCACAAGGCCAACATTATTCTAATTCCAAAACCAGATAAAAACATGTCAAAGAAAGACAATTACAGGCCAATATTCCTGATGAACATAGATGTCAAAATCCTTAATAAAATATTAACAAATTGGATCCAGCAATACATTAAAAAAATTATTCACCATCACCAAGTGGGACCTATTCCAGTGATGCAAGGCTGGTACAATATTTGCAAATAAATAAACGTGATACACCAAATAAACAAAATAAAAGATAAAAATCATATAATCATAATAGATGCTGAAAAAGCATTTGACAACATCCAGCACCCATATCTGATAAAAACTCTGTCAAGTGGGAATAGAGGGATCATACCTCAACATAATAAAGGCTATATATAACAAACTTACAGCCAACATCATACTCAGTGCGCAAAAACTAAAGGCATTTCCCTTAAGAACAGGAACAAGAGAGGGATGTCAGCTTTCACCACTTTTGTTCAACATAGTACTGGAAGTCTTAGCCACAGCAATCAGACAAGAAAAATAAGTACAAAACATCCAAATTGGAAAGTAGGAAGTAAAACTGTCATTATTCGCAGATGACATGATATTGCACATAGAAAACTCTAAAGACTCTACCAAAAAACTACTAGATTTAATAAATGAAGTCAGCAAAGTAGCAGGATGCAAAACTAACATCCAGAAATCAGTGGCATTATTATACACCAATAATGAACACTCAGAAAGGAAACTAAAAAAAAAAAAAAAAAAAAAAAAATCCCATTATCATCACAAAAAACAATTAAGATACCAGATACCAAGGAATAAACTTAACCAAAGAGGTAAAAGACTTGTTCTCACAAAACTACAGGACATCAAAAAATGAAATAGAAGAACATATAAAAATGTGGAAGCATATACCCTGTTCATGGATTGGAAGAATCAACATCATTAAATTGTCCATGCTACCCAAAGCAATCTGTAGATTCAATGTACTCCCTATTAAAATACCAATGGCATATTTCACAGATCTAGATCAATACTCTAAAAGTTTATATGGAATCAAAAAAGACCCTGGATAATCACAGCAATCCTGAAAAAGAATAACAAAGTGGGAGGGATCACAGTACTGGATATCAAGTTGTACTACAAAGCCAACATAATCAAAACACCCTAGTAGTGGCACAAGAACAGGCATATAGATCAATGGAACAGAACAGAGAACCCAGAAATCGACCCAAGACATTATGCTCAATTAATATTTGACAAAGGAGACAAGAGCATAAAATGGAGTAAAGAGAGTCTCTTCAATAAATGGTGTTGGGAAAACTGGATAGCTACATGCAAAAAAATGAAACTAGACCACCAACTTATATCATACACAAGAATAAACTCAAAATCGATAAAATACTTTAATGTAAGTCATGAAACCATAAAAATCCTAGAAGAAAACGTAGGCAAAAAAATCTCACACATCTCATGTAGTGGAATTTTCACCTATACATCACCTAGGGCAAGAGAAACAAAGGAAAAAATTAATAAATGGGACTACATCAAACTAAAAAGCTTCTGCATGGCAAAGGAAACCATCCTCAAAATGAAAAGGGAACCCACTGTATTGGAGAACATATTTTCCAATGATACATCAGATAAGGGGTTAATATACAAAATATATAAAGTACTTATACAGCTCAACAAAATAAAGAAAAACAATCCAATTAAAAAATGGGCAAAGGACCTGAATAGACACTTCTCCAAACAGGACATACAAATAGCCAAGAGACATATGAAAAAAATGCTCAACATAACTAATCATCAGAGAGATACAAATTAAAATGACTATGAGGCATCACCTCTCACCTGCCAGAATGGCTGCTATCAACAAATCATCAAACAACAAGTGCTAGCGGGGATGTGGAGAAAAGGGTACTCTAGTACACTGCTGGTGGGAATGCAGACTGGTGCAGCCACTATGGAAAACAATATGGTGCTACCTCAAAAAATTTAAAGTGGAACTGTCATTTGACCCAGTGATCCCACTTCTAGGAAAATATCTTAAGAAGCCTGAGTCACCAACCTGAAAGAATATTTATACCCCTATGTTCATAGCAGCACTATTTACAGTTACTAAGATCTGAAAACAGCTCAAGTGTCCATCAGTAGATGAGTGGATAAAAAAGCAGTGGTACATAATACACAATGGAATACTATGCAGCTGTAAAAAAGAAAGAGCTCTTACACTTTGAGATGACATGGAGGGTCCTGGAGAGTATTATGCTGAGCAAAATAAGCCAGTCATAGAAAGACAAGTATCACATGATCTCACTTATTTGTGGAATATAATGAACACAATAAGCTGTTGAACAAAATAGATCCAAAGACATGGAAGTAGGGAACAGACTGACTAACCTTAGAGGGAAGAGGGGTGGGAAGGTAGGAGGAAAAAAACCAAAGAACTTATATGCATATAGACATAACCAGTGGACACAGGCGACAATGTGGTGAATGTGGGGGTGGGGGCAGGAGCAAGAAGGGGAATGGCAATGGGAGAAAAAAGGAGAGAGATATCTGTAATACTTTCAACAATAATGATATATCCAAAAAAGAAGCTCAGGGTCTGGATTCAGACAGCCCAGGTCTCCTACCCACCATCTCTGTGACATTGGAAATGATACTTAACTCCTCAGTGCTTTCCTTATAAAATTATTTTTTTGTAAGTAGAAACATTAATATTACCTATCATAAAATTATTAGGAAATTTCAAAGTTAATACACATAAATAGCTAAAAACAGTGAATAGGCAATACATTTAGTTGTTGCTATAGTTATTTGATTTTTGAATTATTTCTAGTTTTTCATTTCTATAAACAAGTATGAATATATGGGTATATAAACCTTTGTCTTTTTTTTAGAAGTGTAGAAGTTGTATTTAACAGACAAAGGCTATGAATTTTTAAAGACTCTGAATATATTTTGCCAAATAACTTATCAGAAAGATTATATAATTTACACCCACACAGCAATTAAATATTCTCCCTACAATAAATTCTCCATCAGCAAGGAGACTAATCTTTTTAAAAAACAAACTGTATCGACTCCCTCCCTACATTTTTTAAAAATATGTTTTTATTGATTTTTGGAGAGAGTGAGAGGAAGGGAGAGGGAGAGAGAGAAACATCAGATCAGCTGCCCTGACCCCACAACTCAGGCATGTGCCCTGACCTGGAATTGAACTGGCCACCTCTAGGTGCACAGGATGATGCCTAACCAACTGAGCCCACCGGCCAGGTCCCTCCCCACATCTTTATCCTGGCCTGTGGGCCATGCACATACTGCTCCACCCTCCTCGCCACCTCCTCTGCTGCCACTCTACGACTGGTACTGTATTCCAGACACACAGGCTTCCTTCCTATTCCTAAACAAGCCAACTTCCTTCCAACCTCTGGACTGCAGGGTCTTTAAGCATCCTGCTCCCTCTACTGGAAAGTCTTGATTCCTCCACACCACCCCATCTTCCCAACTTTGTCTAGTAAACTCCTAGTTCTACACATACACACTCAGGCATCAGAACACGTTATTCCCCTGTTTATATACTCTCATAACACTGTCTTTTACTTCATAGCACTTTGTGCAAATGTAACTCGTTAACTGATTGACTATGTAATGATTTCTTTAATATTCCCCTGGCTTGTTTCTAAGCACCATGAAACAGGAATTGTGACTGGCTTCTTGATGATCATTGTGTTCCTACTGTCATTTACAAGTGCAAAGTAAATATTAAATAAACACTTGTTGAGTGAATGAAAGGGGAAAGGAAAGAAGATGCATATGACTGAGTCTCGTTTTTCCTCTGGTGTTATTTGTCTTTAAAATTTCCATTAGCTTATTAAAGTGCATTTTATACTCTACCTAAATATCCCATTAGAAGCACCAGAGCTATATTCAATGACTCCGATGATCCAGAGAAAGACAGAGGCTTTGTCTCTGGAAAGGTTGAGCTGAGAAACTCCAGACTGAGACCTGGAGGTAGAGCTGAGGTGAGGTATTGCTCTAGGATAAAACAGTGGGACTAACAGAACCCCCTCCCTGCTTCCTTACCTCACCCCACTCAGCTCACTGATAACTAGCAGTAGGCTTGCAGCCCCTAGACAGAAACTGGAGGATTCCTCTCTGGACAAATTGTCTGATCCAGGATGCTGACCTTAGAAGAAAGCATTTAATGTGTGAGAGAGCAAAACAAACAACATGAAAAGGAACTTGGATAAAACAGAAATAATACAGGCAGCAGAAGAAACTTCTATAATTTAACATTGTAAAAGAGATAAGAGAAGAAAGTAATGCAATTTTTAAAGAAATCGTTGAAAAACAAGAAAGAATTCTCAGAAATTAAACATAAAATATCAGAAATTAAAAATTCAATCGAAGATCTGAAAGATTAATTTGAGAAAATGATTTCAAAAACAAAAAAATAGAAAATAGGAAACAAGAAAAATAGAAGATCAATCTAGGATGAGCAGTATCTAAATGATAAATGTTCCCTAAAAAATAAAAATAAATTTAAAAAGAAAACACAGACAAGAGGAAGTTATCAAGAAAAACATGTAAGTATGAGACTAGTTTCCAGAAATTCAAGATTTCAAGGCTGAGCTCTCCCAAATGAGGGAATAACCTAAGGAAGAAGGAGATGTGAGATCCTGGAAATAAAGAATTCAAGACAGTAGAGAGAAGGAGATCCCAGGGATCATGGTGTAGGAAATTCTACAACAATAGCTGGGCAGCAGACCCAGAGAACAACCAGACCAGACTAGAATAGGGAGAGGTGCCAAGGTATGACCTGATGTGCTTGGCAATATTGACAGGGATGTTACACTTCCTCCAGAGTTTTAGGATAAATAAGTATATTTCCTCAAATCTAAGATATCACAGATTATAAATTGTACCATCATTTTATGTACTACTAAGAAATAAAGTTTTCCAATTAAGTGTGACTAATATTCTTATTGATATTTATTAATATTTACATCACAATGACTATATATAATGAGGAAAGACAAAATAAGTTGATAAAGGCATTTCTAAACTTTAATTTTTGGAGTTCTAATTTTAGATATGTTAACATGTAAAAAAAAAAAAAAAAGGCAAGTCTTAGAATCCATAGACTATATATTAGGAACAAAATAACAAAGCAAATGCAAAAAAAGTAAAAAATTATATTTTCAAGATAGAAAATGTAATACTGGAGCATCTTGGGGTTCAGCTAAAGTAATATTCGTATAGTGATTGTCATTTAGAGTGACATTGAGAAGTATATAAAATAAAGTTGAATGTTACTTAAATATCTGTAGATGAAGTAATGAGTTGATGGAATCATAGGCACATGGACCAGAAGATCAACTTTTTTTTTAGGAACTTAGTTAAAAAATAATTTTAGGCTTTGGCCTGGGCCAGCACAGTCCACTGAGATAGGAATCCCAATTTGCTTAGGAAGAGCTAATTCTTTCCTTAATGTAACAGTTTTTAACTCTGAGAAGTTTAGGGTAAAGTATAAAATGTCATATTATATTTAACCCATAACAAATATGTTAATGCCTTTGTTTTAATTTGGTATGTAATAAGTTAGCATTCTAACAGATTAGTGAATTAAAAACAAATTAGTCCTAATTTGGATTTATTATGAAGTATATTGTGAAGTATTTTATTTTTTCTTTAAGTTTTTAAAGATTTGTTTATGTTTAATTTATTGGGGTGACATTGGTTAATAGGATCATATAGATTTCAAGTGTACATTTCTAAATATTATTTTCTTTATTGATTTTTTTTTGAAGGGAGAGGGAGAGAGAGATGGGAACATCAATGAGAGAGAACATCTATTGGCCACCTCCTGCATACCCCTCTCTGGGGATTGGGCCCACAACCTGGGCATGTGCCCTGACTGTGAATCAAATCGGTGACCTACTGGTGCATGGGTCGACGTTCAACCAGTGAGCCACACTGGCCGGGCTCAAGTGTACATTTCTATGATACATTGTGTGTCCACCACCCAAAGTCAAATCATCTTCCATCTTTAAGTTTTCAGTTGGAAAGTATAAGATAATATTAGAAAATATATCAGGCATCTTTGGATATTTAAGATAACTGGAGAATCACCATATTTATAAGTTTACTTTGCAAAATTTATTAGAATTGTTTAAGTTCTTGGTTTTCTTTTTTAATCAGCTAAATAAAATACTTAAAATATTAAATAGAAAATAAATTTTAAAGCTATTTATAGGATTTTAAAATAAATTTATAAACAAGACTAAATATTAATAAAAGACCTCCTTATAAATGACTATTAGTACCAATAGATTATGGATAGAACAATAAAATGTATAAGTTGAAGTTAAAAGCTTAAAGTAAAAAATTTTAGAAGTTATAACATTAAGGAATTGAATCATTGTTTAAAATCCCAAATAAACACAAATATTGCTTTAAGTGTACATAAGCAGCTATCCTGAACACACACACACACACACACACACACACACACACACTGCCCACTCACAGCCACTTGCAGTCCCGATAATGGAAACACTGCAATATTGACTTAATCCAGAATAACTCTATTTTGAAAATGAAAAAAAGCAAAGTTGTGTGTGGGGAGGGGGTGGTGGTGGTAAGAGGACTAATTGTTCCTCTTACAGAGTAGGATGCAATGAAACATGTCTGAGGTTCAAAAATAAAGAAATAACAATGTAATGACATGAACATATTATTTGGAAATACAGAGGAAAATGACAGAAATAACAGTTTTAATAGTTGAAACTGGTTGCCTCTAGAAAGCCTGAATTAGGGGTGGGGAGGAGTGAGGCAGGCAAACTACTATTTTTTCTAAGCTTATTTTTTAAAAAAAACTATGAATATGTATTACTTTGCTAAAAATAAAAGTTAAATTTTACAAAGAAACACCAAAAAAGTCACTCAATTTTGAATTCTAAGTATGTTAAAATTTTAATCTATTTTAGTTATTCTTTAAAACCAAAAATTTCAATTTTTTTGAGTGGTTCATTCCCTTTTCCTTTTCCCTCAACTCAAAGTTATTTCTCCCCTCCCTCCTGCTGGATAACTCTAACCATACATCAAAGCTTACACAGGCATTTATCATCAAGTGGCCAAATACAAGGAAGGACTTTGCTAGTAAAGAGTTCAGTATTTGATGCATCTAGTGGCGGATGCTTCTGCCCATAGTGTAACCATGCAGAAACTTCATTTCTTTACTATGACTTTTTCTCTTTTCTTTCCTTTCGATTCAAACTGGCTTCATCCAACACCCTGACTCACCTGCCTCCTTCTCCTTTGAATGACCACTCCTTTAATTATTAAGCTCTCAGGACAACGAGGTTCTGGTCAGCATCAAATACCTTTAGGAACAAAATTTCAGGTCTATTGACCACAGACACAGAGTTTTGGTCAAATTAGAGACAACATCTAGGCCTCAATTGTGTTTCAGCTCCAGGTCCAGAAAAGTGGTGAAACCAGACAAGCAATGCCATGGCTGACATCAGGACCAGATGCAGTAATCAACTGCCCCATACCCTAGCAGGGACAAATCAATAGAGACCATGATCCTGACCATGACCCTAACTCCCTTAGCCATCATGATTAATGATTTTTCCCCTATATAACTATCCCCTGAAACCATGAGGAGTCAGGTCTTTGAGCATTAGCTCACCTGTCTCTAAGCGTGGGCCACTTACTGAAAATAAACTCTTACTTCTTTTGCTGCAAGCTCCTTCCTGGTCATGTCTTATTGGGCTTGGATGTGCACAGAAAAACAGACCCCCATTAGTCCTGTAAGAAGAGGAAATCAGAACTTGATGTACAGCCATTTGTGCACTGGAGCCTTAACATAACCACAACTACACTCTTCCAGCTAAAGCCAGATTTTGACAAATTAATAGCAAAGTTGAATCACATTTGTACTCAAATCAACACACCTTCAGAAATCAATATGCTTATACCTTCTGCTCAGCTACTGAATTTCTTTCTCATGCTTATGCACGATTTAATCCAAATAGAAGTTTTTGATTTTTAAAAATATCAGTACTCTACATATCCCCATATGGGCTTTCTTTTTCCAGTATAGTTGTCAAAATAGTCATTACATCCTTCGTTAAATTTATCGTAGGTATTTTCTTTTTGAAGCAATTGTAAACACGATTGTTTCTTAAATTTTCCTTTCTGATATTTCATTATTGGTGTATAAAAATGCAATTGATTTCTGGACATTTATTTTGTATCTTGCTACATTACTGAATTCATTTATCAGTTCTAGTAGTTTTTTTGGTGGAAACTTTAGGGTTCTCTATATACAACACCTTGTCATCTGCAAATGACAGTTTTACTTCTTCCTTTCCAATATGGAGGCCTTTTATTTCTTCTTCATGTTTGACTGTTATGGATAGGACTTAGAGTACTATGCTGAATAAGAGTGGTGAAAGCAAACATCCTTCTCTTGTTCCCAATCTTAAGGGGAATGCTTGCAGTTTTTGCCCATTGAGTATGATGTTGGCTGTGGATTCGTCATGTATGGCCTTTATTATGTTGAAGTATGTTCCCTCTATGGTCACCTTGCTGAGAGTTTTTATCATAAATGGATGCTGGATTTTATCAAATGCTTTCTGCATCTATTGATATGATCATGTGATTTTTATCCTTCAATTTGTTTATGTGGTGTATCACCTTTATTGTTTTGCGGATATTGTACCAACCTTGCATCCCCAGAATAAATCCCACTTGATCATGGTGTATGACCTTTTTAATGTATTGCTAGATTTGGTTTGCTAATATTCTGTCAAGGATTTTAGCATTTATATTCATCAGGGATATTGGCCTATAGTTTTCTTTCTTTGTCGTGTCTTTATCTGGTTTTGGAATTAGGATAATGCTGGCCTTATGAAATGAGCTTGGGAGTCTTCCTTCCTCTTGAATTTTTTGGAATATTTTGAGAAGGATAGGTGTTAGTTCTTTGAATCCTTGGTAAAATTCACTTGTAAAGCCATTTGGTTCAGGGCTTTTGTTTGTTGGGAGTTCTTTTTCTAATAACTGCTTCAATTTCAATAGTTGTAATATGTCTATTCAGATTCTACAATTCGTCCTGATTTAGTTTTGAAATATTGTCTATTTCTAGGAATGTATCCATTTTTTCAGATTGCCCAATTTGTTGGCATATAGTTGTCAATAATATCTTCTTACAATCCTTTATGTTTTCTTGGTGTCAGTTATTACTTCTCCTCTTAAATTGAAATTGAGGATGATACAAATAAATGGAAGAATATACTGTGTTCATGGATAGGAAGAATTAACATAATACAATGTCCATACTATCCAAAGCAATCTACAGATTCAACACAATTCCTGTCAAGATATCAATGGTGTATTTTACAGAACTAGACAAATGTTTCAAAACTTTATATGGAACCAAAATAGACCCTGAATAGCAACAGCAATCTTGAGAAAGAAGAACAAGTTGAAGGAATCATACTACCTGATATCAAACTACACTACAAGGCCATAGTAATCAAAACAGCATGGTACTGGCATAAAAAGGGAAGAGATAAACCACAGAACTTATACGCATGCATGCATAACAGATGGACATGGACAACAAAGCTGGGGACAGGGTGGGGGGTTGGGGAGGAGGGTGTCAATGGGGAAAAAAGGAGAAACATCTGTAA
Organism: Tadarida brasiliensis; assembly: GCA_030848825.1. NCBI lineage: Eukaryota > Metazoa > Chordata > Mammalia > Chiroptera > Molossidae > Tadarida > Tadarida brasiliensis. The sequence continues at coordinate 81,782,217 of CM061261.1, forward strand.
CAAAAATAAATTAATGAAAAAAAATTAAAAAAAAGAGACACCTATAGATCAATGGAACATAATAGAAAGCCCAGAAATAAATCCATGTCTTTATAGTCGATTAATATTTGACAAAGGAGGCAGAAACATACAATGGACTAAAGATAGTCTATTCAATAAATGGTGTTGGGAAAATTGGACAGATACATGCCAAAAAATGAAACTAGACCACCTTCTTACACTGCACACAGGAATAAATTCAAAATGGATTAAAGACTTAAATGTTAGATTCAAAACCATAAAAATCATAGATCAAAACATAGGCAGTAAAATCTCGGACATTTCTCATAGCAATATTTTTTCTGGTATATCTCCTCAGGCAGGCAAGGGAAACAAATAAACAAATGGGACTACATCAAACTAAAGAGTTTTTACATAGCAAAGGAAACCATCAACAAAATGAAGAGAAAATCCACTGAATGGGAGAATATATTCACCAATGACACATCTGATAAGGGATTAATATCCAAAATTAATAAAGAACTTAGAAAACTGCCATGGCTGGTTTAGCTCAGTGATTAGAGTGTCGGCCTGTGTGTGGGTTTGATTATCAGTCAAAGGCACGTACCTGGGTTGCAGGTTTGACCCCCTGCCCTCGTCGGGGTTGTATGGGAGGCAATCAATCGATGTCTCTCTCTCACATTGATGTTTCTCTCTCTCTCCCCCTCCCTCCCTCCCTTCCACTCTATCTAAAAATCAATGGAAAAAAATCATCAGGTATGCATTAACAAAAGAAGGAGGAGGAAGAGAAGGAGGAGGAGGAGGAAAACTTAGAAAACTCAACACCAAAAAAAAAAAAAAAAAAAAGAAAAGAAAAAACCCAAAAATTCAATTACAAAATGGGCAAAAGACCTGAATAGACACTTCTCCAAAGACAACATACAGATGCCCAATAGACAATGAAAAGATGCTTAACATCACTAATCATCAAAGAAATGCAAATTAAAACCACAATAAGATATTACCTCACACCTCTCAGAATGGCTATTACCAATAAATCAACAAACAACAAGTACAGGCAAGGATGTGGAGAAAAGGGAATCCTTATGCACTGTTGGTGGGAATGCAGATTGGTGCAGCCACTGTGGAAAGCAGTATAAAGTTACCTCAAAAAATTCAATATGGGACTGCCTTATAACCCAGTGATTTCACTTCTGGGAATTTATCCAAAGAAACCCAAAACACTAATTTAAAAGAATATATGCACTCCTATGTTCAATGCAACATTATTTACATTAGGCAAGATTTGGAAGCAACCCAAGTGTCCATCAGTACATGAGTGGATAAAAAAAGTTGTGGTACATTTACACAATGGAATACTACATTGCTCTAAAAAGGAAGAAAATTTTACCCTTTGCAACATCATGGATGGACCTGGAGAACATTATACTAAGTGAAATAAGCTAGTCAGAGAAAGACAAGTACCATTTGATTTCACTCACAGTGGAATTTAATGAACAAACTGAACTACCAAGCAAAATAGAGACAGACTCATAGACAGAGAGCAGGCAGACAACTCTGGTGGGGTAGGGGGTAGAGGGATTGAGCAAAAAAGAAAAAAAAAGAGAGAGAACTCAAGGTCATGGAAAACAAACACAAAATTGTCATTTCAAAGTTAGTCTTTTATCTTCCCATTCTTTAAAACTTTTTATAACCAGACAACCAAAAGAAATTTATATCATTGCAGTTTATTATTTTTAAAGTCACTGTTAACATCATAGACAGAATCATGATGTTTTTATTCTCACTTATTTCTTTGCCAAGACTTTTTTTTCTGTCTTCTACCTACTTGGCAAAGTTGTCCTTAATTTTCAAGAGTCATCATAAGTGTAACCTACAAGTCTTTCTTGATTCCATCAGTTAAAATTGGTCACTGTTCTTATGTGATCAATATGGTGGCCTGGACCAGCATGCTACATAGAATACTAAAGGTGGTAAAAAGTACATGGATCCCAGATTCTATTTGAAAGTGAAGGAGAGAAGTCAAGAACAGCTCCTCCTAAAGCTCTGGCCTGAATAAGGAGAAGAATGAATTTGTCATTTCCTGAGATGAGGCTGACTGCAAGTACAATGAATTTAGGAAGGGAGTGTATCATTGATCAGTTTCAGATATGTTAAATAGGCAAATGACTATGTCTGAAGGTCAGGAGAGATACCAAGGTAAGAGAGGTAATTCAGGACTTGTAAGCATATGATGCTATCTCTGGGTGGATAGTATCAGAATTGAGTTGAATTCTCAGACACTCTGCTGGTGTCTCAGAGTTGCTTGGTTCTGTGTGGGAAGTCCCCCCACCCTCTGACACCCCCATCCCCAATCCCCATATGCATTGAAATTGGGTCCAGGAACTCTAAAAGAGTTGATGTCAGTGAAGTGGGATTTGCTAGATCATCCTTGACTCACAGGAATGTGCTTTGGGAAGAGAAAAGATGAAAGGATGAAGAGCCTTTGATTCCTGGGTGGCCACCTGGTCATCCATCACATGGAGCAGCAGCTGTGCTGCAGTCAGTCATTAAAGGTAAAAGTTACCAGTGGGATTTAGAGATGGAGCCAACGCCTGGAGAGTTGATTCACTGGATGTATAACAAAATGCAGACTGATAAGGAAAAAGGCAAAATATACCATCCCTTGGTTATTGTTATTTGTAATAGTTAAACTAAAAATAGAAAAGAGGGCTGGTCAGACCCTGATGCCAGACCAAGCTCAGATTTCAGTGAGTGGAGCTTCTGACACTAGCTTCAAAGCCACCCCCCAAGAGAAATTTTATGCAGAAGCAACAGAAAGTATCTCTAAGAACTCTGGTTACCAAGAAGGTAGTCAACGTAGGGAAAGCACAAAACTGAGATACTACTGAAACTACAGGGACTCCTGAGAAGGAATTGCTTTGTTTTGTAAATCAGTATCATGAGTTCCCTGAGGAACCTTTTACTGAAATAGACTATGAGAGTGACTAATTCAAGAGGAGTGTCTTTAGTTTTGAAACCTGCAGATTGGAAGAGCATGTTTGGGATGATACAATACCTGTAGCTCTCCATTGAACAATCAACACACAGGGGTTATTCCCTAGGGAACAGCCAGTATTGTGGACTGCATTAAAGCCACTGTAAAGTCTGCTTACTTTGAAATAAAGAATTGCCCAACTCCTCCTATAGATACCAACTGGAACACCCAAGATAAAAGAGCTTATATGCTTCCTATGCAAGCACTGTGGGTGATGGCTTTATGATGACCAGGATATTCACCAGGTTATGGTAAATGTTGAGGTTAAGGGACCCTTTCACATGGGCACTACATATAACCAACCTTATTGCTGTAAAATGGAAAAACAGTTCAGGAATTCTTACAGAATTTGCTGTTTCAGCTTCGCCCATGGGTCTTACAGATGTTAATAAAAACATTAGTTTAATTAACAAGAGAATGGGAGGAAGCTGATGGAAGAGTCAAGGGATTCTTCCCAAAAAGGTGGAAAATTTAAAATGGTTATTAAGAAATAAAAAGGAATAAAGCAAATACTGATAAGGGCGAAACAAAGAGGAATTAAAAGGAGAGTAATGGGACTCGTGGAAATCTTCAGATGGTTATCAAGAAATAGGATGAATAAAATGGACATTGATAGAATAAAACAAAGGGTTTAATACAGCACTACCCAAGGTTGGGTAGATCAAAGGGATCCCCTATAGATCCCTTTTAAAAGACCTCCAAAAGTCCATTCTATTTACCTCTGTTTGGAGAAATTTAAAAAGTCAGAAGATAGAAATTACTATGAGAAACCTGACCAGTGGTTAGGCAGATTAATTAAAATAAAAATTGACAAAAGGGCCAGGCTCCCTTGGCTTGACCCCTCAGTGAGGACCCAAAACTTTTTGCACATGAGTGGGTAAAACGGTCATGGGGTGGAGAGAAGTTTCTGGGACTCTATGATATAGAAGTTCCAGAAACTGTGGTACTAAAACGTGTTGGTGAAGCCCTGACTCACGCTATAATTAGATTGAGAGAATGTTAAAATGTAATGGTTGATAGGATTGTGAAAGTTGAAATATTTAAGTAGATATTATATACAGAAGTTTTTTTAAACTTTACCTGAATGTTTTACAGGAATGGATACTATGTCTAGCTGGGAAACACTTCCCCTGTGTATATGTACAATCAAAACCTGTTGATGAAGCCCTAACAGGGACCACAGTTAGGAAGTTAAGGATTGATGGATTAAGGTAAAAGTTTGTAGGAAAATGTGTATGTTTGAACAGTCTTTATGTGAAGTCTCTTTCACCTGATTGTATTATAGGAAGGAACACTGTGTCTGGCTGGGAAAGATTTCCTACCTAGTATTGTAAAACAGAAAGCATGTAAATCTTCCCTTCAAATAATGTGAATTAGACATGCTAAATGGGAATTAGTAAAATATCTGAGTCCACAGTGTAGCATAGAAACTGGTAGGGACAAATACTATGGCCCTCTGTGGAGCCTAGACTAGGACTTATGGCAAAAGCCCGTGAGTGCCTCCCAACAAGACTGACTCTGGAACTGCATGAGGACTTGCTAGATTCTACTGTCACTTGGACAGTACCCTATGAAGAACTCTCAAATGACCAACAAAGAGCTGCTTGGTTTGTGGATAGCAGTTCCACAGTGAATGGACAACATCTTGGATAACTACCACTCTGATCAAAGAAAGAAAAACAAATTGGCTCAGTGAGATGAATAGCATGCTGTTTTCCTAGCAGTGATGGAAGAATTGAACAGAAAACAGTGATAAAAAGCCCCTATGGTTGGCCTTTTTACTGACGTCTGGGCATTGGCCAAAGTTGTGACCATAGGGTCATGAAGGAGGGCAATGGAAATCTAGCCTGTTAAAGGGATGTTCTTATGGGGCTCAGTCCTATGGAAATTAAAAGGGGTGCATTAAAGTAGGATATGTTAATGCCCATCAGAAGAACTGCCTTCCAGGTTTAGAAGGTGACTGGAAAGGATCACTAGTTATCTCCATGTACTCCCTTAAAATGTCCACTGGGATATGAGGGAATTGCAGCAGTGCAGAGACGGGCTAAATCTATACATATTCCTCTTGCACCCTCTGGGGCACAAAATGCCAATAAAACTGTTCTGTCTGCCAATAAGAGAGACCAAGACTGCAGATGGCTATGTGACAGATTCCCTGGTGGGAAGGCCCTGAACATAGCTGGCAAGTCAGACTGATGCAGGTAGCCCTGGGGGGCTACAAATGGGTCCTGATAGAAATAGATTATGACTCTGAACTGAGCTTTGCTTACCCAGTGGTAGATGCAATGCTCAGAGTATTATGAACAAATTGGAACAGAAGATATTGCACCATGTAGAATATCAATGGGGAAACGGATATGAAAATCTGACTGAAATAGGTTTAGTCTAAAATTGCTGGTAAAAATAATTGAGACTGGTAACATAGGCAGCCCTTTCAAGGAACTTAGCTAGAAAGAGAAAAAGAGAAATAGAGAGGAATGGGTCAATATAGATTTTTGTTTGTTTTATTTGGTTCTGTTTTTCTAGATGGGAAAAATAATAGAATCTTGTGGACTAGTGGAAATGATTCAGAAGAGGAAAAGTTGAAGCTGTAGAAGAGAAGAGAGAATTGCTGTAAGACTGAGCTTGAAGAATCATGAGAGAATGGACCTTTTGTAAAGGAGTAGAGATGATTCATACTTGGTAGCAGGCAGGAAGACAGACAGCACAGACACAAACACAGGTAGGTGGATATAGTTGGTGGTAGTGTGACCTTGTGGGAGTCTTCTTTATAATAAAATCAGAACAAGGATATCAGTCTAAAGGAAAAGGAACACAGTGTTAGATGTGCAAATAGAGGAGAGAAAGAGTTCTTTGGAAGAGTATGAGCGAATTGAGGGGGAATATGGTATAATTACCAGAAGGGGCCACTTACTTTCAGTAAGGGATCACATTTTTAAGGTATTACCAGTTGTCATTGTTGTGTTTTTTTTCAGCATTGGTCAGTTCTGCAGGTGAAGGCACAATGGAGGCAAAAGACTAGCTTTACCTTGATTTCGATTTAGCTAAGGGAGTAGGTGGGACACAGTGAGAGGCGAGGGGTTTGAGGTTGTATGCAAGGAACAGTGAATAGTAGTAAGAGCAACATCATTCTTCATCTTGTATCTATGTAAATAATGTTTTACTAAATATAATAAATATATAATTTCAGAGAAAAATATTTTAAATCATTTTTTAAAACAGTCCTATACTTTGAGATAGAAAGTTGTTTATAATAAAAATAAAAGACAAATAAACAGACACTAAGATTGTATTCATTCATTCCACAAATGTTTATAAGTACCTATTGTATGATAGGCACTATGCTAGGTCTAAGAGTACAACGGGGAGGAAACAGTAGACATGGTTCCTGCTTTCATGGATGTTACAGTCTGGTATAAGATACACATCTTAGTCAAAATAAATTACAAACAAATTAAACAAAAAAAAAATTCACTACAAACTGAAATGAATGTTATGAAGGAAAAAGAACACCATTTTATTAGAGAATTTGACAAAAATGCAATTAAATAATGAAAACGGTAGAATACAAAGAGTTTTCTTAAAGAAATTATATTTATTCTAAGATTGGCATCAGAAGGAATTCACAAATGAAGAGGGGAGGAAAGAAAAGAGGAGAGCATTTTAGGCAAAGGAGCTTTCTAGAAGAATACAAGTTCTTTTCCAATGACTGAAGTGTCTTTTTCACCCAATCTTCTTCCTTTGGTAAAAATATCCAATAGATGGAGTTAAGCAGTACATTTCATGAAAAGCCTGGCACAATGTCTTCTTTATGAGGATTGTGGGAATGTATTTTTTTGGCTTTGTCCTTTAAAGCAATACTGTTGATGGTAAAGGCACAGCATCAAGGCCAGACTAGTTGGATTCAAATCCCAGATTGCTGTTTATTAGCTCTGGGACCTTGGGGAGGTCAGTTAGCCACTCTTAGCCTAAATGTCTTCATTTATAAAATAGGAATAGAGGGAGAAGTCACTCATTGTATAGATTAAATTAGTTAAAGTATATAAAGGCACTTAGAAGAGTGTTATGTGTATCAGATATACTAAGTGCAATAGGAATGATAGCTATTATCAGTGATAGTTGGCTTTCTGCTAAGAATTTAATCTGTTTTTATCTTATACAAGCTATGAATTATGAATCATGTTACAGATGAGATGCACACTAATGTATGTATTTCTTTTTGTATTTTAAAATAGAGAGCTTAGAACTGGTGTGCTTTGACCTTCTGAAATTGCATGGGTGTACACCCATATTTTCAGCAGCATTTAGACTTTCTTGTAGTTGTTGTTATACTTGAGTACACGTACTGTCATGGACATTTTTATCAAATGGAATGTTGTACTGAGCAAATTGTTCAATAAAGTGTAAAGTGAGGTTCATCTTGCTGCAATGGGAGACATAAAGAAATATTAGGCTGGTGCCAAAAGGAAGACATTTCCAGAAAAGGCAAGATCATTATTTCATGGGATAATAAGGTACAAGCAGTAAACAGTTCTATGCAAGCAATAACTGCTTAAGTGCAGTTGTGTTCTCTAACCATGATTGCTTTATTAATAATGGGTGATAGAGTTATATGTACCGGGTAGTGACTGTGATATAATTATCAGTAGCTAATTAGTCTTGTGTTGATTGTTTTAATACTCTCAAGAATGCCACCAAAATGTATAGCATTCAAAAGTATGATTTAAACCCAGAATTTAAGAATCAGTGACTTGAGAATTAAAGGAGGTATATAGGACCTCATCTGTGTGCATTTTTTCATACTTTCTGGTTCCACTTTATGTCCCTAGCAACTTACTTCTTTGTTGTATTATTCTCAGTTTTAGTTTATGTTATTTTACTACTTTTGAATAGTTTTATAAATTATCTTGTGATAGGCATAATAAGGGTCACCAAAGATGTCCACTTTCTAATTACTGCAATCTGTGAATATGTTATATTTCATGGCAAGGGGTGGGGGGATTGAGGTTGTAAGTGGAATTAAGGTTGCTAATCAGCTGACCTTGAGCTAGGGTTATTATCTTAAACTATCCAGGAAGGCCCAATATGTAATAACAAGTGTTCCCATAACTGAAAAATAGGAGGCAGAAGAACCAGAGTCAAAATGATTTAATATGAAAACTCAACCCATAGTTTCTGGCTTGGAAGATGGTGGAGAGATCATGAGTTAAAGAAACACTGACAACCTCTAGAAACTGGAAAAGGAAATGAATTCTCCTCTATTGCCTCCAGAAGGAACACAATCTTACTGACATCTTGATATTAGCCCAGTGAAACCCATTTCTGACTTCTGACCTCCCAAACCATAAGATAATAAATTTGTATTATTTTAAGCCACTATGTTTTTGGTAATTAAGACAGTAATAGGAAACTAATACAGTCTTAAAACTTCTTTGAAACTTGATTTTTAAATTTAAAACATAAGTAAAGTTTTACTAAAACATAATTACCAACTTTTTATTTAAAAAAAATTTTTTTTAATTCTCACCTGAGGTATTTTTTCATTGATTTTCAGATAGAGTGGGAGGGAGGGAAGGAGAGAGAGACAGAGAGAGAGAAACATTGATGTGAGAGAGACACATCAACTGGTTGTCTCCTGCACGACCCAGACCAGGGCCTGGGATCGAATCACAACCAAGGTACATGTCCTTGACCTGACTCTGCCACGGGCTGACACTCTAACTGCTGAGCCAAACTGGTTAGGCCAGTTACCAACCCTTTAAAATACATGCCAACAAAATGTCTAAGTTCAAATATTAAATCAGAGTAATAAATTTGAAAACTTATACAACTCTATTCAAACCCTTAATTACTTTAGAACCAAAGCTTTAGCTATTCATTTATTTACTTTAGAGATAGTTGCTTATCCTAGAGATACTCCTACTGTGAGATACTCTTACTGCTAAGATTATCCTAGAGATATGCCATTTACATTTTCATGTTCCATTATTCAAAGTAGAAATTATCTTTAATTTGGAACACTGAAAAGCATATTTTGTTTTCACTATTTTAGCAAATTCTTCTTTATGTTAGTGACTGAAGAACTCACTGTTGCTTCTTTCAGTATTAAGTTACTTGCTCAATGCCTTTACCACATTCTGCCATCTGCATCAATCTATGTTCATTGTTTTAAGAGAGAGAAGAGAGGAAAAGAAAAATAATAATAATTAAAATAATAGGGAAAGGATAACAAGGGATAAAAAAAATCAGATCTGACCTTCTAACTGATACACTTTCAAAAATGTTTTATACAGAGAAGGCAACGGGTATGCATAAGCATTTGCTTGGAGCCTACATTCTAGTATGGTTCTGGAATGTGGGTGGCCTTGGCTCTTGTGAGCCAAACTTATTCTCTAGGAAACAGAGATCCTCTGACTTGAGAAGCCCTGAACTGGCAAATTTCACTAGCTTCAAATTCAGCATAAAAGCTCAGTAAGAAAAGTGTTAAAGGACACCCTTATGGGAAATGCTAGGACCAAACTCATGGGATAGAACATGTTTGAGCTGAATCTCTGAAAAGATATACATCCTCCTGGATCTTTCAAAAACTTTTAGGCATCAAGAAACATGATTTACCACCTGGTTTAGGTCTGCTTAATACCATTTTCCATGTTAAAGACAAATTTTAGAGACATTTCTCTGTAATTTCAAGCAAAAAAACACAACCAGACAGTAGGGCTTTGTTCTTTGCACACCCTCACAAACACAAATCAGTGCTGAACACACGCCCACATCTATACAGCAACCAGGCCAAAAATAAAATTGGGCAGATTGGAAAATACAGAGATAATCACAATCCCTTCAGTCAGGATTTCAGATAATAGTAATAAGATGTATATTATTCATGTAAATCTTTCATTAGCCATTATGTTTGGATGAACACATAACCATTCATCTGTTCATTCGCTATACTGGCAGATATTTACTGGGCACCCCTAACCTTCAGCCTCTGCAATGGACACTGGGTGCACACAGGCAAAGGTGTATGGTCCCGGATCGGGTGGGCCTAACTAAGGGACCAGTTAGACAAATACTACCTTACATAGAAAGAAGAGTTATTAAAGAAATATGCACAGAGAGCTGTTTTTTGAAGCAGAAAGGTGAATGCTTTTATCAGGAGGAGAGATAGACGTTTGTTCCTTTTTTGTTTATTTGTCTTGTTTTGCTTTTTTGCCTGTCCTGTGTCTATCCTAGTTTGAATTCCTTCAGAAGCTGACCCTGCTAAAAAGATTCAAGATGGTTATTTGGGAAATAAAAGAAACATTACTAAGGGAGGGGAGTTGGATAAGGGAAGGGAAGGCAGCCAATAAAGGGTGTTTATCAAAACAGCTGCCACAGAGCAAGATTAGAGCTTATTCTCACTTGGGAATTCTGGGAAATGTTTTAAAATACACATCTCATAGTTATCCCTTCCAAGGACAGAGGGAAGAGTGAGGCAGCTCCAATCATTACTTAGTTCCCCCAGCACTTCTGGCAGCCTAGACATTGGCAGTTGGATGTCAAGGTCAGCCAGAGCATCCTGACGTGGTAAGTTTCAAGGGATATGACTAAGGCACTTACAGCTCCTGTTATAGCATCTGAATTTCTTCCCAGGTTTGGACAATTCCTAATTTTATGACCCTTGGTAGGCAATAGAGACTGCTTAGCACTGTGAAACATTAAATGTGAAATGCTGCTTTCCCAGCAAGGGCACAGGCATGTGAGCTAGACTCTACCAATCAGACACACCTGAGTGATTTAAGCAGGCAGTTCAGCAAAACTCTCTCCTTTCATCATGGGTGAAGGTAACTAACTTATCAAAATCAAATTTAGCATATCAAGGAGATACCTTTTCCCAACTCTGTCTCCACCATTTCTCTTTCTGTCAAACATGTACACACAAAGCCTTTTGTTTAGAGTAGAGAAAAAGTGCCTTAAAAGTACATGTAAAGCATTTTTCATGTCTTTTATAACCTCTCTCGACTTCTCAGGCAGTTTATTTGCTATTTATGTTATGCTAAATATAGTAAAATTAAAATGTTAAATTTTTAGCATACATTTTACCATTCATCTTTATATTGTGCAATGCTGGTTTTAAAAGCAAATATCAGAGTTTTTTGTTTGTGACATCACAAAGATTATAAAATTCATATTTTGTAGTTCATCCCCAAAGGTGCCTTGAACTGGCTAGAAGAGACAAAAAAAAAGCCAGAATCAGAAAAGCTGGAAGGAGGAAGAGATAATCTCTCCCACCACAATCCCCTGGAGTAAAGACCATAGTCACTCGGGTGTCCTGCCTCACCATGTGGAGGGCTGCATTCCCTCCAGTCTTATGAATGCCAAGATTTCTTTGCACCAGCCCGCCACCCATGTGCTACCCAGGGAGGGGCAAGGTCTGGAATAGTCTAGCCAGTTATATCCCTCTCCTACAGGCCTATCACCACAAGCCACACAAAGGGGGTGAAACCCGGTGATCTTTAAAACTCTTTGCTGGGAAGTACTAGGTACCTGGGTCCAAGGTGGGCTATAGGATAGTCCTAATTGACATATGACCCTATGGCTGGCCACCCACCAAACACTCCATTATGCTTGCAGCATGGGTGGGAACACCTGTCTTCATGCCGAACCCCAAGACATGGCAGGATGTACACACCCAACTATGACCTTTCTCATGCCCCTGTCCAGGCATCTTCCAGAGGTGGAGACCAAGTGGACCTGGAGTGCCAGAGGGATGAGGATCAAGTAACAAATACTATCTTCTCTGCAAGAGGCAGGACTGCAAGAGAGCCAAGGTACTAGCCCCTATGCATGTTTCATTGAATAGTCATCACAAAACATAAACTAAAAGAAAGAGTTGTTAGGAATATCAACACAGCAATGGCAGAGCATTAAGCCCTAAGTGCAGGGCTTTTCTGAGCATGGGGCCCTATGTTAATGTACTGCCCACACACCCCTAAAGCTGGCTTTGGGTATACACACAACTCCCCTGACCACAGGCAAGCTTCTTGAAAGAAGACCCCACACTGATCATCTAGTTCTCTCCTCTCCCATTCATATCTCAACTCACTGTTTTAGGCTTTCATTTCCAAAATCAGAAAGGGATCAGGCTCTGTAGTGCCTAAAGCTTACACAGTTTTGAAATCTCCTTTAAGAAGACAGATTACAAAATTATGAACATGAGGACAGAAATATGAAGGCGAATTTGCATTTGAGAGGTCCTGATGCTTAAACTCCATTAACTTCACGGTAAATCATCCTCTATGCACAATTTCTCTCTAACTGACCCCCCATTTTCCCTCCAACTGCCAAATCTAATGGACACATTTCAACCTGAGTCTTACTTGATTCCTTCCCTGTAACTGATACAGATAGTGTTAACTACTCGCTACTTGAAATCCTCCAGGTTAGCTTCTAATACATCATCTATCTTCTAAATAATTTCCTCATCTTTCACTGGCTTCTCTTTTTGATTCCTTCTATCTGTGGTCTCTAGATAACGTTTAGTATACATATTTGTTTTTAAAGGGAAATTATTGCTTAAAACCAAGATGATGTACTATATATAGAAGTGCTTTACAAGTTGTAAAGCACTATATAAATAGGAGATACTATTATTACTAGGTGATTGATTCCATAATTTGTTTAGTAAAAACTTTATCTTGATTTTCCAAATTATCTTTTTATATCCTAAAAGAAATATGTATGTAAGGGATTCACACAAGCTGTAGAAATGACTTCATGATTTATACAATGTTTTTATGTGTTTTACATATTTTGTATTCCCCATTACAAAATAAATAACACTGAAAAATTAAGGGAATGATGTTTATTGTATCTCTCTATTTCTCCCTTTATATAGTGAATTTTTTTTTATGGAAATCAGTTTCATGAAGCACAAGCAAAAGTATCTAAATGTGGCAGATATATTTCCCTAACCAGAAATTAATCTGTCCAAAAGGAAAACCAACCAGAACACCCTATTTATTTTTCCTTATCTGAGTTTGCTCATTTATGCCACTCCAAATAATGACTTCATTTTGCTAGAAATCATTTTTCTAGGGAATTTGTTGAAGAGTTTTGTCTCTGCATTAATAATAATCAATGTATCTGAAGGCAGAGATAACTTATAATTTATTATCTCCTTGTCTCAAAGTTAATCACAGTTTCAAAAACTATCTCCACCATTTTTTTAAAAATCCACTTAGGTTTATGAAGGACTTCATATGAGACAATAAAAACATGCTTCATGGCTCAGATATTAATTACCAAAAGGAAAATAATAGCTTCCTATTTATAATGGTGATGTATTATTCCTCTAAAGAGTGGACTATTCATTCATGATCTTCATATTTGTAAATCCATCCTTATAAATAAAAAAGTAAATTGTTGTGACAAAACATTCTTTTTAAATGTACCATTAAGCCTACTACTGCCTTTATTACAAGTTTTGTTCAGATTCTGCTTTTGTTTTTACATCAGGGAGGAAAAAAAATCCTATTGGTTTCTCTAACAGTAAGTTTTCCAGAGATATCTTGCTTCAGTGCTGGTCTTATTCATCTCTTGCCCATAAAACTGTGAATCATGTTTCCTTAATGCCCATATGGGGATGGTAACTTCCTTAATAAACTCAATAAGTTTGGAAACTCTATCACGGAATAATAACAAAAATAAATTAACAGCACTGATAGCTATTAAAATGTCATATTATGTTTCTGTACTTCTTTAACAAGTTCATTTTGGGTAAAGGCACCATGCCAACTGTACTGCATTTGGGTTCTAAAAAAGTCAGATTTTCCAAACACTATTAATTTAACAAGTGTAGATCTGGTACCCTTTGATGGGCACAAACATCTTAGGAAAACTGCAAAGACATCACGTTTTCCCATAACGCAAGGGTAATCTATGGGGTTTGACCAGAATAATTATGTATATTTCATGGCCCCTCAACTATAAAGCTGCCAGCAGAACTGAGGTCATATCTGTAGTTGTTATTAACAGTCATTGCTCAAGAGGACTGTAGCTCCTAGCTTTCTTGAGTTACAGAATAACTCCTGGCCTCCAAACAAATACTACCCCTCCCCTTTCCATAAAGAGCATGAACTGACCTTGTAAACAAATGCCCTGTTCTAGAGAGAAGGCTGGCAAAGTTATCAGGGGATTTTTGTTTAATATTTATCGGTTATCTTCTAGGAAAAGTAATATTTTAATTTGTTCAATCAAGCAAGTATTCAACACATCTTCATTGAGCCCTTATTGTGTACAAGTTCACAGTGTATACATATTTAAGTTAGAAAAATTCAATGCTATATATTAAACATTAAATATCCTGATAGCATAAAAACATAAGAAGTGCATTTTAGGGGATTCAACTTGGCGCCTAATATGTAAGCAAAGTACCTCATCTGTTCTGCACTGCATGAAAAGCTAACTGTGCTGCAATGATTGAAAGATATATTATGTCTGCCTTCTGTTTTTTATTAGTTATGTAAGATATTTTAAGAGCATTTTCACAGGCTCAATTTTTGCTTTCTATGCAAACTTAAGAATCTCACCCCCAACCTGCTGCTGACCTACCTTTTACAATGAGATTCCATTCTACTATGTTAAATATTTGGTATGAAAGAGAAGGGATTTAAAAAGACCCACTCCCATGCCCTGGCCGGTTTGGCTCAGTGGTTAGAGCGTCGGCCTGCAGAACAGAGAGTCCCGGGTTCAGTTCTCGCTAAGGGCACGTACCTAGGTTGTAGTTTGTCCCCTGCCCCGGTTGGGGTTGTGTGGGTGGCAGCCACTCGGTGTGTCTCACCTACTACCTAGGTTGTAGTTTGTCCCCTGCCCCAGTTGGGGTTGTGTGGGTGACAGCCACTCGGTGTGTCTCACATCGATGTTTCTCTCTCTCTTCCTCCCCCTCTCCCTCCCGCTCTATCTAAAGATAAATGCAAAAAAATAAAAAGACTCACTCCCACCCCTCAAAGTTCTTGTACATTAGAAAGAGAAGTACATTTTATAAGTATTTCTCTATGTGAGGCAGTATCAGTCCAATACCTGTAAGACAAAACAGAGTCCCAGTGACCTCAGTCTCCACCCTCAGCCAAAATCCATTTCATTATTGAAAACTTTCTTCCACTAACATTTTGAGGGAAAAAATATAAATGATGAGAAAGTTTAACTCTCACATTATACTTGTTGTTAACAAGAAAACAATTCTCTCAGATGTTTTACTTATCTATAAGTAATTTCATTGGGTTGGCACTCATTTAATCATGGCCCTCTTCTTGCTAGTATAACAGGTGTCAACCTTGAGCATAGGTATTTTTAAAAACAAACTTTGTGTGACAATCTGCCTGACAGGCTGCAAAATTCCATACATAATTACATACATTATACTCCAAATTATATAATGAGAAATAGCTCCATTAAAATGTTACACAGAAAGTCTCAGGACTGTTGTCAACTTCATTTAAAATACACTTAATTTATAAAATGAGAAATTACTTTTCTAAATTGATAATATGAAAATTTAACTCTAGACCAAAGAGATATTTCCTATTTCTGTTACCTATGTAATTTCAGGGCTGATTGTGAGTTTTTAATAAGATATAAAATGTAAGAAAAGGAAAGACATGAAGAGGCAGAACTTGTTTAATTTTGCACAGTTGAAGAGAACTTTTGTTTTCATTTTAACCTCCAAAGAGTTTTTCCCCTATGGTTGAAAAGGAATGTATATTTTAATGTATACTCTAGTCAATTTTATTTTAGTTACCACTCATCCAATCACGAATTTTATCTCTTATTTGGGTTACTTTCTTTTTTTTTTTTTTTTTTCCAGTCCTCACCTGAGGATATTTTTCCATTGATTTTTTTAGAGTGGAAGGGAGGGAGGGGGAGAGAGAGACAGAGAGGGAGAAAAACATCTATGTGAGAGAGACACTTTGATTGGCTGCCTCCCACATGACCCCTACCAGGGGGCCAGGGACCAAAACCACAACTAGGTAAGTGCCCTTGACTGGGAATCAAACCTGCAACTCTTTGGTCCATGGGCCGACACTCTAACCACTGAGCCAAATCGACCAGGGCATGTTTGGGTTATTTTCTATTCCCACCCAAAGCAAATCTCTCACTGCACATATTGACTGTATTTTTCTGCTCATCAGATGATGATCTGCAAAATGAGACTTAGTCTCCCAGCTGTCTCTTTCCTTGATGACCCCATAAAACAAAAATGTTAAGTGGCTTTATGTGTCAATGAGCCAGAAATTAAAAATAGATAAAATATAATCCACTGCCCTCGTTGAGTGGTAGAGACACACAAGTAAACAAATAGTTGCAATAAAGTATGAAAAGTACTACAGCAGAAGTATCTACAAGATACTTCAACAACAAAAAAGAAGATATGATCAACCTCTTTCCAGTTTGGAGTATAAGGATTAGAGAACACCTCACAGGAGATGATAATGAAGCTTAACTTCTATTTAAGCTGCACTTAGGTTAAAGCTCTCCAGTCTGAACAACAGGGCCATTTCAGGCAAAGAAAACATGTGCCTGAAACCGCATGGTACATTCAGAGCTCACAGAGTGGCTTACTGCAAGAGTCAGTAAACTACAGCCCATAGCCAAATCTGGCTTGCCACCTGTTTTCATGCAGCCTGTGAGCAAGAACGCTTTTTACATTTTTAAAGATGTTGGGGGGAAAATCAAAAGAAAAATAATATTCCATAGCACATGACAATTATATGAAATCAAAATTTCAGTGATCATATGGGAATACATCCATGTCCATTCCTTTATGTATTGTCTAGGGCTCCTTTTTGCTACAATGGAGAGTTGGAATAGTTGTGACAAAGAGACATTTTGTCCACAAAGACTAAATGATTTACTATCTGATTCTTTACAGAAAGCATGTTGTGTCCTGGTTTAGTATGACTGGAACAGAGTCTTGAGGAAATAGTGAGACTTGAGGTAAGCAAAAAGAAATAAAGGGAGTCTTCCCTCCTTGATGGCATATGTGTAGACTACAGGTGATGGAGAGCTAGTAAAACAGGAGTTTTAAATAGTATAGCAATAATACCAAATTCCATTTTTGGTAGTTTGAACAGCCAAGCTAGAAACAAAGGGAACTGTTAAATGGCTATGATGGTACAGGTCTGAACTGGAACAATTATGGTGAGATCAAAAGGAAATGCTTAGGAGGTAGAATTAATACAACTTCATGATAAAATCAATATAAAGGGTGAAAGAAAGAAAAGACCTTAGTTTCTGATTTGGTTTCAGGAAACTGGTGGTGCCATTAACCAAGACAAGGACTAATTCTTTTTTCCCTCTTTTCTATCACTTAGGAAAACGATATAAAATATGTCCCAGAATTCATCCATGTGATGTTTCCCATGCATCAAACAAGGCTCACAGATAGGAAACTGCAGCACTAATTTGTGAATGTGGGGAAGGGTAGTTAGGGGAATGCTTCAGGTAATTTAAATACTATGTGCAGAAAGCCAAGGGTTTCTGGAACTAAAAAATATTCCATATACTTGGAGTTTATAGTTTAAGATAATAAATAGTAAAATAAGAACAGAAAGTTAATGGGGACCACATCTCACAAACACTTGTTTATCAAGCTAAAGAGTTTTAGTTTGTCCTGAGAGCAGTCAGAGTTGTTGAAAATAGAGAATGCTTAATCACAATTAACTGAACCAGAATCAAATTTGCAAAATATCACTCTGACTGTGGTTTAGAGAATATTGGGGAAAGAGCAAGACTTAAGAAAACCAATTAGACTGTTTAATAATGTAGATGAGACATGACCTTACATCTGGCCTGAACTGGGTAGTAGCAAAGGGGATGGATAAGAGTGGGAGCATTCAGGAGGGTTATGAGTAGTAATTGATTGGCTGACAATGAAGTGAGAAGGTATAATGCAAGAAATCTGGCTACCTGTGTGTAAGGGGGTATCATTCACCAAAATGAGGAACAGATTTAGAGGCAAAGATGAGTTTCCTTTTGAACAGGTCGAAGTTATATATTAGTCTGAATCTGAAAAGAGATGTCTGTTCTAAGAGATAGAGAACATTAGTGCAAGAATGGTGAGAATGCAGGATGGGCCTGAATGTGATCACCCAGGAGAAGTTCACAACTGAGGAGACAAAAGGGATATGTCAGAACCCTTGTAAGTACCTACTTTTAAGGAAAGGACCTTATGAAGGAGACTCCAGGTTTAACAACACTTTTAGAATTCTCAGCCATCACTTTTCTCTTTCTCTTGTCATCAGAGGGACACATGCCCTCTTCACACTTGGAAAGGAGCACCTGGTCATAGTATTATCCTCTGTTGCTAGCTTCTGCTAATGAAAGGATTGTCTCTCTGTCTTGGTGGTTGCCCTCAGCTTGTTCTGCTGATGACCCTAACTACTCTAAGAATGTTTGTTTTCTCTGCATAGATAAAGTATGGTGGTCATTGGATTGGAGGCTAGCACTCAATTGTCTTTTCTGCCGATTCAGCCCCTATCTCATCTCCTATTACCAATTCTCTAAGCTCATTTAGGAGAACCCTCCGAGAAGCACAGTGGTTCTTAATTCTCAGCTATCTTCTGCACTCTACTTTGGCACATTGGAATTTTTTGATCCCCATTATTTTCCACAGGAGCTGAAGGACTTAAGGCACTCCATCTCTCATCCTCATCATCTCTACTCCACTGGCATGCGGGCAGGCTACAATATTGTCTCTTCCCAGAATTCAGATTTCCAAACCTATTTAGGACTTCCATTGACCCTCCTTCTCCAAGGTTCCCTCTCTGAAGAAGAGGCCAGAGGATGGTAGCAGAACTCCACACTGATCTAAGTGTTTTTTCTATCCTTACCAATTTTCTTCAGACTCCACTTCAATTCCGTGGGATCTTACTCTGCTCTCTGAATTGTGCAAACTATCTTCTGTTGTTACACATTTTTTCTCTTCTCTGTGATTTAAGATATGGAATCAATGCCCCGATTCAGCCAGGCTTTGTATTTGACATGCAAAGAAAAGTCCTTAAAATATGAAAGCATTTTTTCTTCTCAGGTGATGCCTCTTGCAATTCAGAATTGCTTTTAAGATTCTGCCTGCTATAGACTTTAAAAAAAAAAAAAAAAGAAACTCAAAGTAAAAAAGAATTGTTTATTCATTCTTCTTGGGTTCTTTCCTTCCCTTGTCAAGGTAATAAAGCTTAAAGTCATATATATATATATATATATATATATATATATATATATATATATTCAAAATGTATAAAGAATAATCTGTTAGAGCCCATTTTATACTCTCTGTAATTTTAAGATTTACATATACTCAAGCATATGAAGGAATGTCATTTTACTAGAACATAGATTTAATAAATTTCTGAGACATATTGATTTTGACACCCACATACTTACAACAATAATATTTAAAACTTTCAGTAAGAACTTTTGTATGATACAAAATGTACAAAATGTAAAGAAGATAGTAAAACAAATGTATCTTTTTTATGCAATGATACCATGAATGATATGGCATTATAGAGTAAATTTTATCACTGTAGTCTGTTCAGGCTTGTCTGAAATAATAAAATTAGCTGAATAATTCCCTAATCTTACTTTATTTTGTGCTTTATAAATAAATACTACTCTTCTTTTTCCTTGTATATATCTTAAAAATAAAATACGGTGCAGCTTAGTTGGTTGGAGCATCATCCCATGCACTGAAGGTAGTGGTTCCATCCTGGTCAGGGCCCATGCAGGAGACAACTGTTCAATGTATGATGGATGTGTCTCTCTCACATTGATGTTTCTCTCTCTATCTCTCACTCTCTCTCTCTCTCCCTCCCTAAAAATCAATTTAAAAATTCATTTTACCTTTACTTAAATACTCAGCTAATTATACTCAAAATCAGAAACTAATTTACTGATTATAACTTGATAATTCATTTAGACTAACATGAAATTTATTCAAAGTTTTTATGGTAATATGATGTTAAATCATTGGCTTTCTGCAGAAATGTAGGTTCAAATTCTAGCTGTTTGACTTGGATGATTTATTAGACTCCACTGGACTTAGATTTTTATTGCCTCTGATTGCTTTCTTTAACTTGCTCCTGACCTAAAAAAAAATTAAAGATTAAAATTGGTCCTTACAAGATAAAATTAAAATTTTAAAAATTCTGTACGGCAGGTGTGGCTCAGTGGTTGAGCATCGACCTATGCACTAAGAGGTCGCTGGTTCCATTCCCGGTCAGGACACATGCCCAGGTTGTGGGCCCGATCCCCAGTGAGGGGCATGCAGGAGGCAGCCAGTCGATGTTCTCTCTCATCAATGTTTCTATCTCTTTCTCCCTCTCACTTATTCTCTCTCTAAAATCAATAAAGGAAAAAAATATGTTTTTAAAAAATATATTTTAAATTCTAAAACAGAAAATAAAATAAATAAAATCTATTTCCAGTACCCACCTGACACCATACATAGTTATTGCAATATTATTGACTATTTTCCCTATGTTGTCCTTTACATCCCCATGACTGTTTGACATCACCAATTTGTACTTCTTAATCCATTAACCTCTTTCACCCAAGAAATATTGGGGGGAACACTTTGTAAAGTATATGATTGTCTAACCACTATGCTGTATACCTGAAACTAATACAAATATAATATTGACAAACCTCAAAGGGAAGGAAGGTGGGGGGTATGGGAAGAGATAAACCAAAGAATGGATATGCAAATATGCATAACCAATGGACACAGACAATAGAGTGTTGAAGGCAGGAGGGAGGCAGGAGGAGAGGGTTGATGGGGGTAAAAAAAGAGGGACATCTATAATACATTCAACAATAAAGATAAATTTTTAAAAAGAAAAGTAAAATAATAATAATATTGAATGTAAACTGTAATTGAAAAATAAAATTTCATCAATATTACATGTAGTAGATCTAAATATTAGTTACCTTAGCACAAATGAGGAAATAAGCATTTTGCTTTCTTGTGTTAGGTTATTGTCCTAGACTTTCAGAGTGTAGCAGAAAATGTTTTCTTCTGCTAGAATTTACTCCCACACCCAGTCTTCACTCTACTCTGTTCATCAGACTTATCTTTCTAAAATAAAAACCTACTTCATGTCTCTTTATATTGTGCCACGCTATACCACACTGCTGTCCTTATTCGAGCAATTACTATGTGTTGGGCATTCAGTCAGATGGTTTTCACCTATTATCACTTTTCCTCACCATAGACTTATAGTGTTCGTCTTACTCTCCCCATGTCATACTTGAATTGAATGAAGCTGAAAGAGCTTAAAAGCTCAATCACCTAAGTAAAGAAGCTGTTATCTGCATGAGCTAGAACCCTTGTTCAGTTAGAAGGCTCAGGCCCCTAAGTCTGAGGTTTCTTAATTTAAAAAAAGGCTGAGGTCTGTTGCCTTGGCTGGTAACCTCTGAGACCCACAGATGACCTTGCCTATTTCCCAGAGTAATACAATGGGATTCTACTGGAACACAAACTATACAGAATAACTGGTTAATTTGGCTTCACTAATGTCCCATCAAACCACTGAGTAGAGTCAGAACTCTTCCAAGAATGCCAAAGATGGCTTTGTGTCAAACCATTGACTCACATAGCAGCACAATAAAAATAAGAATGACTAATACTTTCTGGTTTCTGTTGTGTACTTTGCCAAATAGCAAAAAACGGAAGGATGTTCCTGAAAATGTCACATTAGGAATAGTTCAGGAATCGTTACACAGTGCATGCGTAAATATTACTTTGGGGTCTGGGGAATGCTGCTCACACAGGAATGTACCTGAAAATCTTACTGTTTTAAGTATTTAAGATTCCAAACCCTTTTCAATAATCTAATGTACTGTGCTTTGAAGGAACACACCGAAGCACTAAGCTTGAGAAGTTTAAAGTATTAGAACGAAAACTATTATTCAATGTATTTTCTAGTGCTGAATTGGATTTTTAAAAAATAAATGGAAAAATTTGGTATATCTGTAGTAGAAACAAATAAACAACAGCAAAACAGAAATCTCATATCCTTTATAGATGGACTCCTAAAGTTACTCGAAATCTCTCTGAAGTTGTCTTGTGTTAACATTCTTCAAGTCAGAGCATTCAAGAGTAATGAATCTTCTTTATATCTAATACCTAATCAATAACAAATAAAACTTCTAGCACTAACAGATTGCCATTTCAGCAAAGGAAAAAAAGATTTATTTTGCTTGGCCTGTATTTCCTCATTAGTAAAGTAAATACAAGAAAGTCTGATTTATCTGGATTTTTTTCCCCACTGAACAAAAAGTAATTTGGTGAACCTAGAGTTTTATTTTTCATTGTATTGTATTTTTTAATTAAAATTGGCCAGTGGAACCTCTCCATCCCTGAACCACTGTATATATTAAATTTCAAGGAATCCTAAAGCAACTGGAGAGAATTTCATTTTTAGCAAACTGCAAGGCATTAAAATCAATAAACAGGCTGATGATGCAATTAATATGCTAGAGGCATTTAATGGGAAAAAAAGGAAGATTTAGTGTTAACAACCATTACTTCTCTCAGTTAAAGGAATTTCTAAGCCTGTGTTTTACTTAGTAAACTATGTAATCAGGACCACTGAACAGTAGTTGTGTTTTCATTATAGTTAATGTTAATTAGTCTGTTTATTTTTGTTGTGATCATCCTTAATTTAGAGATTTGGATGCTATTCCCTGTACAACTTCTGTATATAATTCATAACCAAGAATACATGCACTAGCATGGTAAAGCCCTCCAGAAAGGCTTTTAATTCACAATATTATGCAGTAATTAATGCAGGGTAAGTTTATCCATGATCTTGCCAGAGGACAGATTCCCTATAATCACCCTTCAACTTATTCTATTGCTTTGCCATAAACATGGCAAGTATAGAGGCATTTAAAATTTTTTGACACTTATTTTTTGTTCTAATGATACTCAGTTAAGTTAATGATTACAAATCAAAATATAATTGGCTTGAAGCAAGGTGTGAGACACTGCAAAGCTGATGATGGCTGCTGAGAGGACTTCAACTTGAATCTTGGCATAAAAGAGCTTACAGTCTTGTGGAGGTGATAAAATTTCTACCCAAGTGCTCAGAGGTCATTGTGACTCCTAGATGAGGTAGGAGCAACATGGACCTATAGCCAAGGTTGGAAACTCATAGTCATAAGAACTTGGACAAATCACTCTGCCTCTCGATATCTCAAATTCCCTTTCTATAAAAATGAAAACAGTATCTAACATTGTTTTGACAATTAAATGGGATAATGTATGTTAAAAATCTAGTGTAGTGCCTCGTTTTTTATTATTATTAAAATATTTTTATTGACTTTTAAAGAGAGGGGAAGGGAGAGGGAGAGAGAAATAGAAACATGGATTGGCTGCCTTCTGCATGCCCCCTACTGGGGATCGAGCCAGCAACCTGGACACATGCCCTGACTGGGAATTGAACTCATGACCTTTTGGTCCACGTGTCGACGCTCAACCACTGAGCCACACTGGCTGGGCATGCCTCGCTTTTAATAGGTGTTAGAAAGGAAAACTACTTTCCCTTCCTTCATACTAGGTTCACTTCACTGCAAAGTTCAGTTTCCATTGTATAACACATGTTCAGGTCAACTTCTTTATCCTCAATGGAATTCCATGAACTTGGATAGGGACAAAAATACATTGCATTTTCACTCACCAATTTCAGTTGGAAAACCGAAATTTAGCATTTCCTTCAGTGATGACTGCAGACAATAAGCCACAGTGGTAATTGCAGTAACTATGATTTTATCACCAATATAAATCACATACACTTTCTTATCACATTACCCTGTTGCTAAGATCTTAAAATATCATTTATGTTTATCATTACTCTGAAATTAAAGTAGTTATTGGACTCAATATTAGATCTTTTTGTTAGGACTTAAAAGGCAATATAATTCTTAACAGTCATTTTCCAAGCTTCTCTGCCACAGGAGAACAAAGACCTAACTTCCTGCCATGCAAGAACTGGCTGGACAGCAAATGCCACTGGACACCAAGAACCAAAAAAGCATTCCTGTAGACCTAACCCCCTGTCCAAACCCACCAACCCAGACCCCCAAACCCACTCTGACACTAGCTTCCCACCAGTGGACTCATATAAGGACAGAAGTCCAGCTCCCAGGGGCTGCCATCATCGACCCAATACCCTTGACTCGGTGCTGTGTAGTCCTTCCCTTTGGATATCCCCCATCCCCCTTGTCTTTTTCTTTAAATAAATCCAATTTTTATCTACCATCTGGGATTGCTATTCAGCCTGCCCTCGAACCAACAATTTTCTTTCACCTTTCACTTTTTTTTTAATCCTCACCCGAGGATATTTTTCCATTGATTTTTCAGATTGGGGTGGGGGGAGGGTAGGGAGACAGAGAGAGGGAGAGAGATAGAGAAGCATTGATGTGAGAAAGACACATCAATTGGTTGCCTTCCGCATGACCCCAACAAGGGCCAAGGATTGAACCACAACCAAGGCACGTACCCTTGACCAGAATCAAACCCGAGATCCTTTGGTCTGCAGGCCAACACTCTAACCGCTGAGCCAAACTGGCCAGGAGTCACCTCTCATTTTTCATATAATGAGTTGATCAAGAAGCACATACATAACTATGACACACATTTTAAGCATTTCCTGATAACTATTTTTAATGTTATTGGTTCCCTTTATAATCCTATGTACTTTATTCAATGCATTTAAAAGCATTATTCTGGGACTTCCGGTCAAGATGGCGGCGTAGGTAGATGCAGTATCGCGTCCTCCCACAACCACATCAAAGTTACAACTAAACTACAGAACAACCATCATTCGAAACCACCTGAAATCAAGCTGAATGGAAGTCTGACAACTACGAAATTAAAGAAGAAGCCGCATAGAGACTGGTAGGAGGGCGGAGGCATGACGGGCTGGTCCCACACTCACATGTGGCGGATAAAAATTAGGAAGACACCTCAGCTGGGAAGGTCCTCCCTGAGGACTGAGGGGTCCCCGTTCCACACCAGGCGCCCAGCTGAGGGTTCCAGAGCCAGGAAGAGAAGTCCCCATAACTTCTGGCTGTAAAACCAGCAGGAACTGAGGCTGAGGCGGCTGGAGCCCCCGGCAGCTCCTCTTAAAGGGCCCACGCACGGACTTACTCGGACTCGCTCCCTCCGGGCTCCAGCGTGGGGGAGGGAGCCTGAAAGGCACCAGAGTCATATGGGGAAGAACTGAGCTGTTTGGCATTGGCGCGAGGGCTGGAGAGGCAGCTTTCTCCTGGACAGACTTGGACAGACGTGCTATCAGAGGCTTTTGTTCCTTTGGTGAGGC
The DNA here is from genome assembly GCA_030848825.1 of Tadarida brasiliensis. Lineage (NCBI taxonomy): Eukaryota > Metazoa > Chordata > Mammalia > Chiroptera > Molossidae > Tadarida > Tadarida brasiliensis. The sequence goes on from CM061261.1 coordinate 81,807,615, forward strand.
CTTCCCTGGGGCGGTAGACGCCACCATTTCTGGGACTCCAGCAACCTGGCTCACACTGTTTGCCCCGCCCTAGTGATGCCCTGAGGCCCCGCCCCACCCAACTTCCAGGCCCACCCAAGCTGTTGCCCGTTGCTTTACCATAGGATTGGCCTGTCTTGGAGCCTGCTTCAGCTTTTCCTAAATTCTTTCAAACAAACAGCATCTGGTCTCAGCTAGCCCCACACCTCTCGCTAAGTAATACATACAAACAAACACAGGGAGGCAGCCAAAATGGGGAGACAAAGAAACAGGTCCCAAATGAAAGAACAGACAAAACTCCAGGAAAAGAACTAAGTGAAATGGAGTTAAGCAACCTAACAGATGCAGAGTTCAAAATACTGCTTATAAGGATGCTCAATGGACTTAGTGAGAACCACGGTGAACTTAGTGAGGGCCTCAAGAGCATAAAAAGGGACCAGTCAGAAATGATGGATACACAGTTAGAAATGAAGGAGGCACTAACTGAAATAAAGAATAGTTTAGGACTTCCGGTCAAGATGGCGGCCTAGGTGGACGCGAAATCGCGTCCTCCCACAACCACATCAAAGTTACAACTAAATCACAGAATAACTTTCACTTAAAGACCGCATGAAATCAAGCTGAATGGAAGCCCTGCAACTACGAAATTAAAGAAGCAGCAGAATGGAGACGGCATACTGCCCTCCAGAACCCTCCTTGTCGCCTGAAAGGAAACGAGATCCTGCAGCCAGGGGCACCTGCGGAAGCTGAGCGACCCCCCCACCACGGAGGAACCCAGGAGCGAGGGACGAGCGACCCCCCCCACCACGGAGGAACCCAGGCAGAGCGGGGGAGCCGGGCGACCCCCCCCACCACGGGGGAACCCAGGCGGGGCGGGGGAGCCGAGCGACCCCCACACCAACGGAGGAAGCCAGCAACACACAGGAGAACTGAGCAAACTGAACAACGAAATTGACCCAGAGACATGGAGGTGGAGTATGGGATGACGGGCCTCAGAGTAGGGGGGGAGGCGGGGGAAAGAGATAAATCACAGAGCCTATGTGCATGGGTGCATAACCAATGGACATGGACAACAGGGATGGGGAGGAGGAGAAGGGGAGGGGGAGGAGGGTGTCAATGGGGGAAAAAAGGAAAAACATCTGTAACAAAAACAAATTAATAATAAAATAAATTATAAAAAAAATAAAATAAAATAAATAAAAGCATTATTCTGAGAAGAGGCCCATAGGCTATACTAGACTTCACAAAGGGTCCATGTTTAGAAAATGGTTAAGACCCCCCTGGCATAGAAGGAACCCATATTGAAACTCTGCTAAAACCGTACAGGTAGAGACCAAAATAGAGAAGCCACAGTGCAAGCAATTGGGAAACAACCCCTAGTGATAAGAACAAATATACCAAGCCATTGTAAAATCTTTGGACAGGTCTAAAGGATAAGGCCAGGAGGACAGAGATTAAAATATTGATGGCATGCCCGGCTGATGTGGCTCAGTGGTTGAGCATTGACCCATGCACCAAAAGGTTGCCAGTTCGATTCCTGGTCAGAGCACATGCCCAGGTTGTGGGCCCAATCCTCAGTGGGGGAGCATGCAGGAGGTGGCCAATTGATGTTCTCTCTCATCGATGTTTCTATCTCTCTCTCCCTCTCTCTTCCTCTCTCTCTAAAAATCAATAAAGAAAAAAATTAAAAATAAATAAAATATTGATGGCATTTTGGGTGGGTTTTAGGTAATACCCCTTGTAAGTAGCAACTCTACTCTTCTAGAGATGAGGCCAAAAACATTAGAATTTTTGCTCCCTTTCTTTCCACAGTACACAGGCAATCTATTACCAAACACTGGCTGCTCTAGCTTCAAAATGCATCTAGATTCTGGTCATCTCACCCACTTCCACTACTGCTACCTGGATCCATGCCACCATTATCTCTCACTTGATAATTAAATAGACTCCTAAGTGCTCTTGCTATTTCAGGCAAAGCCTGTAACATCCATAAAGTTTTAGAAGCACGTGGCAAAGGCACAGGGCAAAATATACCTCTTGTAAAAGTCTGGAGAGGACTTCTCAATACACTTCCCTGGGGTTCAAAGGAGAAATGGAAATTAAAGGGTTCTGAATGTAATACATTAAAAATATATCTCAAAACAAAACCCCTACCTGGGAGAACGAGAATTGTATTTTTTTTTTTAATTGAAAGAAGTCACCATGTCTCAAATGCCACTCAGTATGATAGAAGACTATATGCATAGGTAAATTTTATTCCCCAGATACAATGAATCTCTCATGCAGGAAGATTTCTATCAATTGTTTGTTTGCAGATCATGAACTCCAAACAATCGGCTTAGACTGAAATTCTGGAGAGGCAGAATCAAGGTTTTCCCTGTCTAGGCTCTTTCCCTCAGTTATCTCTGTATCTTTGCTTGGCCAATATAAAGTTATGTGTCTGGCAACATGTATTTGCCTAAGACTACTTCATTAGGCTTTGGTAATGTGTGTTTCATTTTTAAATGTCATGAGTGAAAGTCAGTGTTGTAATAATTGTCTGTGACCTGAATACTAACAGTGGGGCACATCACAGCCCAGAAGGAACTGCCCCCATTCCAGTGAACATCAGCCCAAAGACAGTAACTAAAGAGTTCTGATTTTCAGGGGACAACATGCTGGACATAACCTGGGATGGGAAAAGGATAGGAGGTAAGATTTCGGTCTTGAATACAGAGTGGCCTTGAAATCTCAAAGTAATGAACTGTTTTGGTATATTTCTGAATCGTCATCTTTTCAAACAAAATAGTCACCTAACAGCATTCCTGGGTAATCCATAAAGGTGTGATATACAGGAAGCAGCCTCAGGAAAGTAGGAACAGATCTTCCCAATAGGATGCTGAGCACCTTTCCAAAGGAAGATAAACACATCTCTGATGACCAGAAGCTTAACAATAAAGTCCAAAGGGTTAAGGAACCAAAACACTAAGCAGTGTTAGGTATATATTTATATATAACTCGTGTGGTTTTCATGAGGAAGGACTACCACTAAATTTTCCTCATCACTTGCCTCATTCCCTAGCCTTTCCCACAAATTGAAATAAGTGACCTGGCAGTGAGTGTGAGAGAGGAATTGGGTATTCAAAGCCCATCTCCTTTCTTCCACTTCCACTTGGAAGTCAGCTGCCTACAAGAAGCACAGAATGGAGTCTTCCTCACACCATAAATTTTACAGGGGCAGCATCGTTGGTGACAAGGTGAGTAAGTAATGTTAGAAAGCACATTTTTGCCGTATCAGTAATTAAGAGGCAATTTTATTTCCATCTCCTAGAATTTTATTTCTCATTTTGTTCAAAACTCAGGTAGAAAAGAGGTAGTTGCTATGTGCTGGGCATCCTCAGACCCCATGCATTAACCAATTGATAACTAGTTCCTTCAAATAATCCAAGAAAGAAAGTAATGTGTGTCATAAGAAAATTTGATTTGGCTGACAGAGAAATAGTCCTCTTGGTTGCTTGGTGGACAGAAAATTTCATTGAGGAAGTAAAACATGAGGTAGTCCTTGAATAGAGGAAGAATTTACATATGACAAATTAGAAAATAACATAAGCAGTTGGATCTACAAGTTTGCCCTCCATCTGTTACCAGCCTATTCTCAACTGGTGTTAATTAAACAGTCTTATCTGTTCTTCTCAGCATATATCAGAAGAAGAAACTACTTCTGATTTATTCAAGAAAAGTTCTACCTAACCTTCTCAGGTCTGAGCCCTGGCATACCTTCTTTACTGCCATCTGCCTTAAGCACACAATTTATTTGTTGGATCTACCAGGTACATGAAGTACTCATACCTGTGCCTAAAGAATGTACTTACTCAAGCTGGGTAGATAATCACTTCAAATAAAGGTTATGTTCATATTTCCCTTTATATGCTAGAAATTCTAACTCTTACAATATAATTAATGGTATATATGCCCTCTCTGGAATCCATCAGGATTGGTCAAGTGTGACTTGTGTCTGTTAAATTCTTAAGTATAGTAAAATCTTGGTGCCTCTCTCTAGCAATAAAAGGAGCAACACACAATGTTTGCAAATTTCTTGAATGAAACCCCTGTCTAGAAATTATGCTTCCTTGTTCCTTTAATGTATTTATTAAATGATGGAGAAAAGGGGACTCTAGTATGCTGCTGGTGGGAACACAGACTGGTGCAGACACTATGGAAAACAATATAGTGTTACCTCAAAAAATTAAAAATTGAACTGCCATTTGACCCAGTAATTCCACTTCTAGGAATATATCCTAAGAAACCTGAAACATCAATCTGAAAGAATATATGCACCCCTATGTTCATAGCAGCACTATTTACAATAGCTAAGATTTGGAAACAGCCCAAGTGTCCATCACTAGATGAATGGATAAAAAAGCTATGGTACATTTACACAATGGAATACTATGCAGCTATAAGAAAGAGAGATCTTTTACTCTTTGAGATGACATGGAGGGACCTAGAGAGTATTACACTGAGCAAATAAGCCAGTCAGAGAAATGCAAGTACATGATCTCACTTATTTATGGAATATCATGAACAAAATAAGCTGTCGATCAAAATAGATCCAGAGACATGGAAGTTGGGAACAGACTGACAAACCTCAGAGGGAAGGGGGATGGGACAGGATGAGATAAATCAAAGAACATATATGCATAACCAATGGATACAGACAATAGTTTGGAAAAAGCAGGAGGAGGGTGGAAGGGGCAAGGAGGCGGTCAATTAGGGAAAAAAGTGGGGGACATCTGTAATACTTTCAACAATAAAGATTTAAAAACAAAGAATAGAGAAGAATATAACTTAGGGTCTGAGAGGGCTCAATAAATTTCATCTTATAGCTTTCCCCCCAAATTCTGAACCAGCTATGTAAGAAGAAAAATGAGAAGGCAGGTGGAAAAATAAAAAGTATTTCTTTTAGTTTTGATAGAACTGATTTGGAGACTGTGACTTATGCCTATGGACAAGACAGATACAAGACACATTTGAGCCTCCAAATACTAAATCTGAACATTGGACCAAAGTTGGAGTAGCCCTGGAAAACTGAAAGCTTCCTCATGGGGACCTCCTTAGTAAAACTCATGGAGGGGCAGTCCAGAAATAAGGCCTAGAAAATGGAATTGTGCCTGATTTTTTTCTAGTTCCTAAAATAAAAGTAGATCCCTGTGAGTAAGACACCTACATCCAGACCAGTTAAATTCACCCTGTTGATCAACACCATGACTGATGCCTAAGCTAGTCCGCTTTGTCATGGCCACCTAAATCCCTCATAATCAAAGATATTTTTCCTTACCTCACTCGTCTGCCTTTCTTTTTTTTTTTTCATTTATCTTCAGATAGAGCAGGAGGGAGGGAGGGAGGGAGAGAGAGAGAGAGAGAAACATCGATGTGAGAGAGACACATTGAGTGGCCGCCACCCACGCGACCCCAACAGGGGCCGGGGATGAACTGTAACCGAGGTACGTGCCCCCAGCAGGAACCGAACCCGGGACTCTCCAGTCTGCGGGCCAACGCTCTAACCGCTGAGCCAAACCGGCCAGGGCCATCTGCCTTCCTTTTGCCAGCACTCTCTATTTGTCTCCTGAAGAGGCTAGCCTTTTTTAAAATAAAACTTATACACCACATTTAAATACATAGATAACAATAGCAAGAACTTCCATATGTGCCAGACACTTAGTTCTAAGTGTTTGCCAAGAGTTGATCTTTCCAGAAAGAGGCATTCATAACTTTCTGTGATTTTATTTTCAGACTTAATAGCTATTCCTGATTTTTACATCACTACAGAACAAAACCACAAATTATATTTCATAATTTACATAGCTATTTTCATGTAGTTTTAAGTTATCAACTTATTTTAATTCCTAGCCCATGGGAAGGAAGTGTTTGGAGAACCTAGAGGAAGTTTGTGGTGCTAAGAGACTCTTTATGTGTGCCCTCCCATTCTATGCTTTTGCTTATGATCTGTAATATTTGGATCCTTATGTATAAATTTTAATATCATATTTTGAGAACAGCTAATTCTTATTTATACAGTACTCTTTATTTTATTAGTTCTTTTCTATCTAAAACTATGCTACAATATGCAGTCAGAAATAAATTTCTTGACTACTCAGGGTAAAAAATGTTTAAAAAGTTACATTTTTACTTAAATCTTTTGACTTCATCCTGTGAGTTTTTTATTCCAGTTGTCAGTAATCTTCAAAAAGTTACATTTACTTTACAAACTTTCATATTTTTAAGGGGATTAGGCAGGCTTTTATCTCTTTCTTTTAAATAAATCTTGCAGAATGCAATCATAAATAGCTTTGAGAAGTTCATATAGTTTTAGACCATTTATTAGAAACTAATCATAAACCCAGTTATTAGATTTTTTTGAAAGGTATGACAGCTAAATACTCTAATTTGAGTGTTAAGAGGTTCTGAATTGTGTATTATAAGAACTGATTAATTTAATTGCCTCCTAAAAGCTCCCATTGACACCACCTATCTTTTACAGAGAATAAATAAATCACAAACATAATAATTTACCATCTCTTGGCTTAGGGAAATACGAGCATGACAAGTCTTTTCTCTCAAGTGTATGAGAATTTTTAATAATATTCTGTTAATAAGAAGCAGTTAACTTTTTTTTTTTTTTATTAGATCAAATCCAATTCAGTAGTTCAGGTTTCCCCACATACTGACAATTCCACTTAGGTCTTTCTTAACAAAGGCAGAAATAGTACCCTTGTGACTAAACAAAACTAGCCATTAGAAAAGGTTGTGCCTTCTTAGTCATTAAATATAGAATTTAATACTTACTTATCTGCTTTGGGGTCAAAAAGGAAATCCAAATTCCAGATGCACATAAGCTTCAGATAAATGGAAGAGAGATAAAAAGATGCAGGTTGCCCTGTCCATTTGTGAAAAAGGTGTTCCTATTCAATCTGTAAACAAATAGAAATTTATTACTAGATAGCTTGAAAGAAACAAATTACCTAGAATTTATGGGAAAGTAACTTCTTTCCTTTAAGTCATGATAATGAATCTCCATTATCCAACAGTTGTAGTTTACCCTCCGGCCCTCAGAAATTGGAACAATGATTATAGGTTCTAGTGAAAAGTAGTTCCCATCTTCTTTCTTTGATTCTCTTACATATGAGAAAATGGGATTCTCCTTGCACTTACCTGTGCTGAGTACAAGTTCTTAGAGATGAATGTGCCACATGTTAATATTATTTCTAAAGGTTGTTCTTTATTATCATGTTATTATTAAGTTCTCAAGTAAGAATTTTATTTAATTTTTTAAAATTTTTATTTTTTTACAGCTGTTTCTCCTGCCCCCCCAGACCCCCTTCTCCCCATCCTGCTCCCCCACCCCCCTAGCATTGTTGTCTATGTCCATTGGTTATGCATACGTGCATATAAGTTCTTTGGTTCATCTCATCCATCCCCCCCAACCCCCTTACTCTGAGGTTTGTCAGTCTGAACCGTACTCCTTTCTATGTCTCTCGGTCTATTTTGTTCATCAGCCCACCTTATTCATTATATTCCACAAATAAGTGAGATCATGTGGTATTTGTCTTTCTCTGATTGGCTTATTTCACTTAGCATAATACTCTCGAGGTCCCTCCATGTTGTCTTAAAGGATAAGAGATCTTTCTTTCTTAAGCGGCATAGTATTCCATTGTATATATGTACCACTGCTTTTTTATCCACTCATCTATTGATGGACACTTGGGCTGTTTACAGATCTTGGTGATTGTAAATAGTGCTGCTATGAACATAGGGGTACATATATTCTTTCAGATTGATGTTTCAGGTTTCTTAGGATATATTCCTAGAAGTGGGATCACTGGGTCAAATGGCAGTTCCATTTTTAATTTTTTGAGGAAACACCAAAGTGTTTTCCATAGTGGCTGCACCAGTCTGCATTCCCACCAGCAGTGTACTAGAGTCCCCTTTTCTCCACACCCTCACCAACACTTGTTGTTTGATGATTTGTTGATGGCAGCCATTCTGGCAGGTGTGAGGTGATACCTCATTGTTGTTTTAATTTGCATCTCTCTGATGATTAGTGATGTTGAGCATTTCTTCATGTCTCTTGGCCATTTGTATGTCCTGTTTGGAGAGGTGTCTATTTAGTTCCTCTGCCCATTTTTTAATTGGGTTCTTTGTCTTCCTTTTGTTGAGTTGTATGAGCACTCTATATATTTTGGAGATTAACCCCTTATCCGATGTATCATTGGCAATTATGCTCTCCCATACAGTGGGTTCCCTTTCCATTTTGATGGTTGTTTCTTTTGCTGTGCAGAAGCTTTTGAGTTTGATGTAGTCCCATGTGTTCATTTTTTCCTTTGTTCCTGTTGCCTTAGGTGAAGTATCAGTGAAAATTTTTTTTAAAAAGCACATTATGGTCCAAAACATTGTCCTTTGGTTTTGTTTTGCTTAAAATTTGAAATATATTTTTTCTCATAGAAGTAATATCACAAATAACCACCTGGTGCCCAGGAAGATCGAGTTCCCCTGCCAGACAAAAAGATTGAGCATCTTTCAGATTCACACACACAGGATGACTGATGCTGGTCGGTGATGTAACCCTGGGCAACTTGGTCAAGGCTTACTGTGACTTCTCTGATGCTGACATCAAAGCAATCTGTACAGAAGGTGGGCTGATGGCCTTGGGCTACCCTGAAATGAAAGTAACAAATGAAGACTTCAAAAAATCTGGAGAGCCCTGGCCAGTTTGGCTCAGTGGTTAGAGCATCAGCCCACAGACCAGAGAGACCCGGGTCCGGTTCCAACTAAGGGCACATACCTCAGTTGCAGTTTGTGCCTGCCCTGGTTGGGGTTGTGTGGGTGGTAGTCAGTCTATGTGTCTTTCTCACATCAATGTTTCTCTCTCTCTCTTCCTCCCACTCTGTCTGAAGATAAATGTAACAATGTCCTCGGGGAGGATTAAAAAAAAATCTGGAGAAAATGTTTTCAAGAAGGCACTTGTAGGGGCTTTATCTCTAGCGAACCACAGGTGCCTTCAAGGAGCTGGTTGGGAGTGTCCTGAGCCCTCAGAGTGATGAGGTTGGGTAGGTTGCCCAGAGAAATCCACATTCCATCTGATCTTTGTTAGCAAAACAGCTTGTGTATCTTTCTGAGCACAATGTGTAAGATGCCCACTGGACTGCCTTTGTCCAAGTACAGTGCTCTCTTCCCAATAAAGAATGCTCTCTCAGCCCTGGCCGGTTTGGCTCAGCGGTTAGAGTGTCGGCCTGCGGTCTGGAGAGACCCGGGTTCGGTTCCCGCTAAGGGCACGTACCTCGGTTGCAGTTTGTCCCCGGCCCTGGTTGGTTGTGCGGGTGGCAGCCACTCGATGTATCCCTTTCACGTCGATGTTTCTCTCTCTCTCTCTCTTCCTCTCTCTCCCTCCTACTCTATCTGAGCAAAGAATGAAAAAAAAAAAAGAATGCTCTCTCAAAAAAGAAGAAGAAGAAGAAGAAGAAGAAGAAGAAGACTAAAACCACAAAAGCTTACTCCATAGAGTATCCAACCATTAAATATATAGATTTATAACATCAATAATGTAAGTTAAGTTCGTCATCTTCTGTTACATTCTTGTGCATATGTGTGTGTAACCTACCAGCATAGCTCAGGACTTCTTTTAAATAAATAACTATAAGAAAATCTGTATAAGAGGAGATATGTATTGTGGGTGTTAAATTCAGCAGTGTTAGTATTACCAAAATCTTGGAAACTACACATTGTATACTGATAGGTGCATGGAACTAGATAAATATCCTATATATTTTTGTTTATACATAGTTATACATTAGAGTATTTGCACAATGGAATATTGTACAAACTTTAAATTACCGATATGGCTAAAACGGAAGATACCTTGTTGATAGGAGAAAAGTGGGTTGCTTAATAACACATATTACATGATATAAAATACATAATTTAGATAATGTTTGAAACTACCTTAAATGGTATACATTGTTGGTCAATATCTGTACGTGTAGTGAAAGTATATAAGCATGATGGAAAGAATACATACCCACTTGAGGACAGTAGTCATCTCTAGAAAACAAGGATGGCAAATGAGTTTCAGATTGGAGGAAATAAGAGTTTCAAATATATCTGCAATATTCTCTTTTTTAAAATCTCAACCTTTCAGGTAACCCTGAAAGGGGGAAGTCAAAATTATTTTTCTAATAATTCTAAAATGTTGGTTTTTTTCATTGTGTTGATATCTGCACAGATTGTACAGAAGCAGTGGTGAGTAAGACTGCTGTACCTTAGCATGATCCAAGGCCGTGGCACTAAACTGCACCTATAGTCAGATCTGCATTTACAGTAGACATTCACTCAAAAATGCTATTTAAGAGGAAAAAATTGGCCCTGGCCAGTGTGACTCAGTTGGTTAGAGCACTGTCCTATACACCAAAAGGTTATGGGTTCAATTCCTGGTCAAGGCACAAACCTAGGTTTCAGATTTGATCCCCAATCAGGGGGGTGCATGCAGGAGGCAACTAATCAATGTTTCTCTCTCTCTCTCTCTCTCTCTCTCTCTCTCTCTCTCTCTCCCTTTCCCTCTCTCTAAAAAATCAAAACACATATCATTGGGTGAGGATTAAAAAAAAGAAGAAGGGGACGGAGCAGCGGGGGGATCCGGAGGAGGGTGTCAACGGGGGAAAAAGGAAAAACATCTGTAATAAAAATAAATTAATAAAAAAATTAAAAAATAAAAAAAAGAAATTAACTTTACAACATTTCAAATCTTGAGTACATGTACTTTTAATGTTCTGGATGACAACATGGGAAGCTCACATAAAGCACTTCCTTTGCATTCCAGAGTTTGATGGAGAAACAGCACTTGTGTGATTGAGTTACAAGCTGAACTAACTGAATTTTTTTATGAAGCACCATTTTTTCCTGTAAGAAAAATGAGCAGACACATTTTAGTTATTCAGATTAGAGTATTTAGCACACTTTTAAAAACATAAATAAAGGTGAATCTCTCATTTTCAGGAAAGCAACAGATTTTGTTCCTGATGATAGCATTTTGCTTTCAAGGGAAAATTCAAACTTTGGGAAACAATCTGCCATCATGAGTTTTTCATCTTTACAATACTTAATGAATTTTTTTTTTTAATTCTTACCCAAGGATATTTTTGCATTTACTTTCAGACAGACTGGGAGGGAGGAAGGGAAGGAAAGAGAGAGAGAGAGAGAGAGAGAGAGAGAGAGAGAGAGAGAGAGAGAGAGAGAGAGAGAGAGAGAGAAACATGGATGCAAAAGAGACACATAAACTGGTTGCCTCCCGCACAAGGGCCAGGACAGAACTGCAACCGAGGTATGTGCCCTTGACTTGGTCTGTGGGCTGAGGCTCTAACCACTGAGAAAAACTGTCCAGGGCTGAATTTTTTTTTATAACATAAGTTGTGATATAACATATGTGCTTTTTAAGATATAGTATAATGAAATGTGTCCACATTTAGATTTGCAGCACTCCAATGACCAGTGCATGATGTTATAAAATTCTGCATGGGTAAAATGTCTTTTCAAAATGCAAAAATGACCAATGGATTTTAATGTATAACAGATTAAGGAATCTTCCCTGATATTATGTCAGAGAGCACATTGCAACTAACCTCTAAGAAACTGCTAATTGTCAGCTTGTGGTGTAGTATCTGAATATTACTACTCCCTGAAAAAGCTATTAAAATACTGTTCACTTTTCTAAATATTTATCAGATACTACAACCAAAACAACCGAGAGCAACAGACTGAATGCAGATATAGGAATCTAGCAGCATTCTATGCTTCATTTATCTAGTCCCAATGGAATCATGAACACTGTCTGAATTTGTTTATAACGTATTTCCTTCTTTAGTTTTCCTTATAAAGTGACAATTGCCTTTTCCCTCCTGTTACCCTTCCTTACATTGATTACCCCATACTTCAACTAAAGAAGGAGGCAGCAAGATACTCAGGCAGCCCCTCTCAGATGAACCACAGTGTGGAGCAGCCACATGGTGCCATGTTTGGACCCACTTAGGCTGTTTCAGGAATGTAGTTTCATCAGTTCTCCCTGAACTAATAAGATGCAAATTTGTCAAACTCACAAGACACTGTTTAGAAAACCAGACATCAGTTTATTAATTTAAATTAGAATACACATCAATACTTCTGCCCATTAGCCAGGGCCAATCTTTTTCTATAAATCAGGCATTTAAGAAGTTAATTAGAAAAATCTATTCAGTGTGCATAAAATAATAGGTCATTAGATGTTCTTAAAAATATTTCATTGAAGTTGTAGGGAAGTCTATCAATACCCCAACACAGAGAACTGTCTTTAGAGAGAGAGTGCTCAAACCTGCCAAATTAAGACTCCTTTCTCTCTTTTCCTAGAAAGGCACTGTGTATGCATATACATTCTGCCTGTTTGCTTCTTTCTAAAACATGAACAAAGCATCCATATATATCAAAGCATACATCAATGAACATTTTAGTAGATTATAGCATCTTGTGCATTATTGGCACATGAGCTATGGGATTTTTTTGTACATGTATTTTGTATACATGTATAAGTAATCAATAAATGTTAGCTTCTATCATACTTTTGCATATAAATGCTTATCATGGACCTAAGATAACTGTCTACTACAATCTATATATAAGTCAAAAGTTTCCAATGTTCAGATCTGGGTCAAATAATCTATTTAATAGACTAAATTTCTTACTTATCAATATTAAGCAATGTATTGTCATGTATATATAGCAAATGTACACAGTGCTTTTCAGTTTTATCAATATCTTTATATCATCAGTCCTTTTTAAGAGTTTAAGTGATGGAATTATGTTTGTAAATCATTTAAAGAATGTCTATTACAATTTGAGACTCAATTCTAAGATGATGATGACTATAATCATTAACAATTCATCTTCTACTAGGTTCATGATTTTATACTAAGTAGGCTAGGAGAGACATATAAATCTTAGAAATGAAAATCACATTACTGTACTCTTCACATCAATATCTAAAACAGAATAGTAATGAGACAGTTTAAATTAACTCAGTAGGAATACTAAAACCGAGTCTAAAACACTGACTTGGCATTCATTTGTTCAAATACTTTCATTTATTTTAAAGCCAATTCTGACAATCATCTAGTTAATTCTACTATACAAAATGTCTCATGAATATAGCTAAGCATTTCCAATCCTGGGAAATTTCTTTACAACCAATGTTACAATAAATTGTTACAAATAAGTTGGTTGCCATCCTGGTATCCATTCCTTCTATTCCCCACCAACAGTACTAAGATTTTCATTGGAGAGTTCACTCTTCCTAAATCTTTAGTCATGTGGCTGGGATAGGACTGACCCCCATGTCCAGCCTTTGAATTAAGTACTGTATTTAGTTCAAGAATAGAAAATTTTCTCATTCTGAACCAATTAAAGAGAAAAAAATCCCATGATATGTGTATAAGCTATGGTAATTAATCTCCATTTAGATGGCACTATAAGGGTGCACGCAAGGTTTGCCTTAGGTATTTTGTGACCAAAAGGGGGAGGCCATAAAGTAGAGCCTGTAGATAAAGCTCATACAAGTGGAAACAGAACAAAGAGAAGCCAGATATTGGTCATATTGTTTAAACATCTGGCTGGTTCAGTTCTCACCCAGAGCTGGCTGTACCAATGGACTATTAAGATAAAGCCAGTATATAACTCTTTTGTTCATTTGTTTGTTTTAACTGTTTGAGTTCTGTTTTCCACTGTATATAACTAAAAGATTTCTAACTGACATAGAAACTGACAGACTTGACTTCAGAATTGTATAAAGTTATAATGTATATGTAATTAAAAGGTAACACAGCAGACAAATTTATTTTTACATTACGAATATTTACTGAGTACCTATTACTTAGGCAATGTAGTAGCGCTGAGGGTATAGGGGTAAACAAAACACGCAAGATCTCTTTCCTAGAAATTTCCTGCTTACATTCTAGCAGATATGAAAGACATGTAAAACTAATAACACATTCATTTATTCACATTAATTTTGAAAGGGCTTTAAGGAAGAGGAATAGAAACTTGTGGAGGCTTATCAAAAAGGAATAGACTTAGTCTGGGGAATATTAGTGCCCTATGGCTGCCATAACAAATAACCACTGGGTGGCTAGAAACAACACAAATCTATTCTCTCTTTTTGCCAGAAGTTCTGGAGGCCAGAAGTCAAAATCAAAATGTTAGCAAAGCCCTCTGAAGGACCTAGGGAAAAGTCTCTGCCTCTCCTAGCTGCTGGTGGTTGCCAGCAATCCTTGGCTTGCAGCTACGTCACTCCAATCTCTGCATCTGTTGCCATATGAGCATCTGCTCTCTCAGTGCCTCCAAACTCTTAAAATCTTAGGATTTCACCATACCTTTTTTGGAGGATGCAATTCAATCCACAACAGGGGGGTTAAGGAAGACTTCTCTGAGATCATCTTGAGCTGGCATCTAAAGATGAGGAGGGAATGATAGGGACATGTATTTCTGGTATAAGTTACATTAGCTTCTGTTCCTTTATTTATGCCATGGCTCATCATTGCTCCTTTATTCTCTCCCAGTCATCCATCTGGAACCCTGACATTATAAGGAATAAAAATTATAAAAGAGCAATTCCTAATGATGATGATGATGATGGAATCTTGTTGGCAGTCGTCACAGTTCCACATGACAAATGAATTCTGCTTATGTTTTTTTTTTTTTTTCCTTTTCTTTATTGATTTTAGAGAGAGTGGAAGGGAGAGGGAGAGAGAGATAGAAACATCGATGAGAGAGAACATCAATTGGCCGCCTCCTACATTCTCCCCACTGGGGATTTGGCCCACAACCTGGGCATGTGCCCTGACCAGGAATCAAACTGGCGACCTCTTGGTGCATGGGTCGACGCTCAACCACTGAGCCACACCAGCCAGGCTTGCTTATACTTTTATTCACTAAAAATACTTTTTATAAAGCTTTGTTTAGAGAAAGTGGTAGAGTAATTAGAAATTCTCTCTCCCTCCCTCTCTCCCTCTCTCTCTCTCTCTCTCTCTCTCTCTCTCTCTCTATCTCACACACACACACACACACACACATACACACACACAAACACACACAAAACTGTATTTAATAGTTGTTTTGATCCTGGAAGAAATAATCACATAATCTGTTTTCTGCTTCTAATTTTCACTGCTAATGTTAAACTATTAGCACAGAAATTTTGTTAATTACACAAATTACTTTAAAATTTTCTCAACTAAATGTTCTCAAAACAGAATTTAACCACACTACCATTAACATTCCCAAAGGAACCGTGGGTTTAGTCAGCTAAAATCAGTGAGTTCTCTCACTGACTAAGAGCTTTTATTCAGAACACAAACAGCTTTATGCCACATAACCTTCCCTCCTTCTCCTTCACCCACTAGTGGCTGAATTCATTGTCCTTTCTCCTACAGACGATTCCTATATGAGTTTTATTCAACATTTTACTACTTACTGACTATGGAGACATAAACTAAAATTAAAATTTGAAAAAATTACAATTTGAGCTGTATGTGTTATTTTGTAATCAGAAAAAAAATTAAAATTTTCTATTATTTGAACAAATGTCACCATGAATATAAAGCATTTAATTAGGTTATGAAACAAAAAACACAATTTTGAACTGTGTGGGTGCACTTATATGATGTCTTTCAATAAATAGAGTAAATGTATTTTCTCAATAACTTTTTCTTTTCTCTAGCTTACTTTATTGTAAGAATACGGTATATAATAAATACAACATACAAAATATGTGTTGATCAACCATTTATCTTATTGGTAAGGCTTCCAGTCAACAAAAAAGGTTATTAGTAGTGAAGTTTCAGGGGAGTCAAAAATTATATGTGGATTTTAGACTGTATGGCTGGGAGGGAGGGGGTTGTTGGTGCCCCTAACCATGTAGTTCACAGGTCAACTGTATTTAAAAAACTATGCATATACAGACTTTTACTCTTTTTTCTTTTTTTATTGAATTAATTATTTCACCATACTCATTTTGCTATCTAATTTTCACAATTTTATGAATTATATGAAGACAGCTGAAACCTAAGATCACATAGTAAGTAGATATGTTCAAGTAGAGAATAAAAACTTAGGTCTGTCTAACTTTAAAGTCAGTGTTTTTTTCCATTAATGCCACCCTAACTCTTTCCCAAAGGTTCATATATAGAGAAAATTATACAAATATTTTTAGACGTATATATTATATTCTCTTTTAGTGTAACATCCAGGAGCTCAAAGGGGACTACTTTCAGCTATGTGCTCTCATAAAACTAATGTTCTAATGATGAGACTTCCTCATCATCATTAATGAGCATATTTTTAGCGCCTACTTTGTACACAACACTGGATAAAATGCTGATATTGAAAGCCTGGAAAAATGGACCCTGCCATAAAGGGATTTACTGTCTATAAAGGAAGTCAAGACACATAAGATTATCTAATTTAGAATTCATAATTAACTATCTATTGTTCTTAGAATGAGGTCTAAATTTGTTAACATTGCAGGATCCATTTTCACCTCAACTCTTTAGCTTTAACCTTTTCTACAAAAGATTCTCTTTCCCCATCCCAAATTCTAATATGTAGCCATACTAAAATTCAATCTCCTAAACCCCTATGTCTACCCTCACCAATATCTCTGCCACTACTGGCAATAATTTGACCAGATTCACTCCTATTATCCATGACTAAACTATGAACACCATCTTGACAGTGCTTAGAACATAGAATATGCTCAACTGTTTAAAGACTTGAAAAGAGAATAATGTCTTCCCTTGTCTGATTATTGGTTGGTTGGTTGGTTGGCTGGTTGGTTTTGTTTTAAGATAGCAATTTATCCCAACTTTATTTATAAATTTAATGAAATCCCAATCAAATCTCAATAACCTTTTTAGTAGGAACTGACAAGCTGATTTTGAATATGGACATACAAAGGTTCTAGGATATTCCAAACAATTTTGAAAAAAAAGAGCAAATTTGGAGAACTAACACCGCCTGATTTTAAGACATTATAAAATGTCTTTATTGGCATAAAGATAGATAAATTGATCAATGGAACAGAATAGAGAGTCCAGAAATAGACTTGTATATACATGGGCAATGGATTTCCAACAAAGGTACAAAGTCAGTTTACTGGTGAAATCATCTTTACAGTCAAGATGCTGGAACAATTTGTTATCTGCATACAAAACCAAACAAAACCTCACTTTGATCCATATCCACATGATATATAAAATTAACTATAACTGCATCATAAACCTACATATAAAACCTACAACTGTAACACTACTAGCAAAAAATCAAAGGAGAAAACCTTTGTGACTCTGAGGTAGGCCAATTTTTTTTTAGATAATGAGACCTAAAACATGATCCATAGAGAACTAATTATAAATTGGACTTTATCAAACTTAAAAATGTCTGCTCTTGGAAAGATATTGTTAAGAGAATGAAAATCAAAATACATACCATGATAAAATATTTGTACATCATGTATTTGATAAAGGATATATATTTAGGATATATGGGGTAGGCAAAAGTAGGTTTATAGTTTTTTGTATGAAGATAGACATGTAGGTTACGATTATTACAATAACTTTATTAATTCAAAGGAATGTTACAATGGCACAGTAAACCTACTTTTGACCACCCTTGTATAAAGAACTCGTAAAACTTAATTATAGCAAACAAACAAACAGAAATAACAATTTAAGAATGGGCAAAAGATTTGAACACACATTTTAGCGAAGAAGATATATGAATGATAATAAACTCAAAAAGATGCTCAGCATCACAAATCATTAGGGAAATGCAAGTCAGAACCATATGAGATCTTGCTACACATAAATAGAGTGGCTAAAATGAAAAGGTCTCACAAAGCAAGTGTTAGCAAAGATAGAGAAGGACCATAAGTGAGCGGCTGATGAGAATATAAAATGGTGAAACCATTCTGCAGAACTGTTTGGCAGTTTCTTAAAAAGTTGAACATACACACACCATATGATTCAGTTATTCCACTCCTACGTATTTACTTAAGAGAAATTAAAGTGAAAATTCACACAAAGTCTTGTACATGAATGTACATAGCAACTTTATTTGTCATAGTCAAATACTGGAAGTGAACCAAATGTCCATCAACAGGTGGACGAGTAAACAAACTATGGTGTATCCATACAATAAAATACTAGTTAGTAACAAACATAAATAACATGCTGAACATGAACAAATTTTAAAGTGACTTTTCTGGATGAAAGAAACAAAGCAAAAAGAGTACATAATGTATAACTCCATTTATGTAAGATTTTTTAAAATGAAAAGTAATATTTAGAGTGACAGAAAGCAGATCTGCGGTTGCCTGAGGTTGTTACATTATATATTGTTTTAGATTTTCTCACGTTGAAAAATAGAAGTAGTAAAAGGTCCGTTGGTTTTTAAAGAAACTTGTTCATTGAGGAATACATTTTCTATAAGCAAGTACAATGACTCTATGACCACATCTACATCAGAAAAAAGTTTACAATGTCTCTTCATGGCATAGCCTATTACAGCAAACAAAAAGGCTTTGAATGTGTTTTTAGAGAATTAGTTTTTTAAATAATCCCACATAACCAAAGAGAATCCATCCATGTCATTAAAAAAAAAATCTGTGGACTGATCATACAACTTTAGACTGAGTTAATTGAAGAAAGTCATATTTATTCATCCTTTGTAATTCTACCTCCCATGCAACATTCTTTCATAAATGCTAAAAAATCTATTAATGTACTAATTATACTCTCTCATAACTGTTAATGTGCTACTTAATAATAATGTGGAAGCACAATTAATGGATTGTAATTCCAAGTTTGGAATTTTTACATGAGACCAAATCTTTAAAGTTTTAAATTACTGCTTAATACTTCTTCTTTTTTATGGATGTTGGCATTACATTTCTTTCAAATAAAGAATGGTGCTCACAAAAAAATTAACTCAAAATAGTTTAAAGACTTAAATGTAAGCCTTGCAACCATGAAACTCCCAGAAGAAAACGTAGGGAAAAAGCTTCTTCTTTTTTTTTTTTTAAACTTATCTTTATTGTTGAATGTATTACAGATGTTCCTCATTTTTCCCCCATTGACCTCCTCCTCCTCATTCCCGCCCCTCTCCTGCCTTTCCTCACACTGTTGTCTGTGTCCATTGGTTATGCATATATGCATATAAGTTCTTTGGTTTATTTCTTCCCACCCCCCCACCCCCCCTTCCCTTTGAGGTTTGTCAGTCTAACAACCAATTTGTACTTCTTAATCCCTTCACCTTTTTCACCATTCCCTCAACCTCTCTCCCATCTGGTAACCAACAAAAGTTCTCTGTATCTATGAGAATGTTTCTGTTCTGCTTGTTCATTTTGTTTGTAGATTCAATTGTTGATAGATATGTATTTATTGCCATTTTGTTTGTTTATATTTTTTTATCTTTTTCTTCAAGAAGACCCTTTAACATTTCATATAATAGTGGTTTGGTGGTGATGAACTCCTTTAGCTTTCCTTGTCTGGGAAACTTTTATATGGCCATCGATTCTAAATGACAGCTTTGCAGGATAGAGTAATCTTGGTTGTAGGTTTCTGCTTTTCATCACTCTGAATATTTCTTGCCACTCCATTCTGGCCTGCAAAGTTTCTTTTGAGAAATCGGCTGACATTCTTTTGGGAGCGCCCTTGTATGTAACTAACTGCTTTTCTCCAGCTGCTTTTCAGATTCTCTCTTTGTCTTGAACCTTTTGCATTTTGATGATGATGTGTCTTGGTGCGGGCCTCTTGGGGTTCATCTTGTTTGGCACTCTCTGTGCTTCCTGGACTTGTATGTCTGTTTCCTTCACCAAGTTCAGGAAGTTTTCTGCCATTATTGTTTCAAATAGGTTTTTGATTTCTTGTTCTCTCTCTTCTCCTTCTGGCAAATGTTGGTTGTAAGATACAAATGTTGGCATGCTTAAGTTGTCTCAGAGGATCCTTACACTATCCTCATTTTTTTGGATTCTTTTTTCTTTTTGCTGTTCTGATTGGGTGTTTTTTGCTTCCTTATATTCCAAATCAATGGTTTGCTTCTTGGCTTCACCTACTCTGCTAATGAATCTG
The DNA here is from genome assembly GCA_030848825.1 of Tadarida brasiliensis. NCBI lineage: Eukaryota > Metazoa > Chordata > Mammalia > Chiroptera > Molossidae > Tadarida > Tadarida brasiliensis. The sequence continues at coordinate 81,827,813 of CM061261.1, forward strand.
TGTAAATTATTCTTTATTTCAGTTAGTGCCTCCTTCATTTCTGACTGTGCATCCATCATTTCTGACTGGTCCTTTTTTATGCTCTTGAGGCCCTCACTAAGTTCACTGAGGTTCTCACTAAGTCCATTGAGCATCCTTATAAGCAGTGTTTTGAACTCAGCATCCGTTAGGTTGCTTATCTCCGTTTCGCTTAGTTCTTTTCCTGGAATTTTGTTCTGTTCTTTCATTTGAGACCTGTTTCTTTGTCCCCTCATTTTGGCTGCCTCCCTGTGTTTGTTTCTATGTATTACTTAGCAAGAGGTATGGGGCTAGCTGAGACCAGATGCTGCTTGTTTGAAAGAATTTAGGAAAAGCTGAAGCAGGATCCAAGACAGGACAATCCTATGGTAAAGCAACTGGCATCAGCTTGGGTGGGCCTGAAAGCTGGGTGGGGTGGGGCCTCAGGGAGTCACCAGGGTGGGGCAAACAGTGTGAGCTAGGTTGCTGGAGTCCCAGATATGGCGGCATCTGCTGGCCCAGGGAAGGGCTCACCAAAGGAATAAAGGCCTCTGATAGCACGTCTATCCAGGAGAAAGCTGCCTTTCCAGCCCTCGCTCCAATGCCAAACAACTCAGTTCTTCCCCATATGACTCTGGTGCCTTTCAAGCTGCCTCCCGCACGCTGGAGCCTGGAGGATGGGAGTCAGAGTAAGTCCGTGCGCGGGCCCTTTAAGAGGAGCTGCTGGGGGCTCCAGCCTCCTCAGCCTCCCTCAGCCTCCCTCAGCCTCAGTTCCCGCTGGTTTTCCAGCCAGAAGTTATGGGGACTTGTCTTCCTGGCACTGGAACCCTGAGCTGGGCGCCTGGTGTGGGACGGGGATCCCTCAGTCCTCTGGGAGGATCTTCCCAGCCCAGGTATCCTCCTAATTTTTACCTGTCGCACGCGGTGTGGGACCAGCCCATCGTGCCTCCGCCCCTCCTACCAGTCTCAATGAGGCTTCTTCTTTAATTTCGTAGTTGTAGGACTTCCATTCAGCTCGATGTCAGGCGGTTTTGAATGATGGTTGTTCTGTAGTTTAGTTGTAACTTTGATGTGGTTGTGGGAGGACGCGATACCGTGTTTACCTACGCCACCATCTTGGCCGGAAGTCAGGAAAAAGCTTCTTGACATGTGTCTTGGTAATGATTTTTTTGAAATCACCTAAAGCACAAGCAACAGAACCAAATATAAACAAATGGAACTATATCAAACTAAAAAGCTATACAGCAAAATAAACCATCAATAAAGTGAAAAGGAAAACTACAGAATTGGAAAAAATACTTGTAAATCGTTGATCTGATAAGGGTTAATATCCAAAATATAAAAAGAACACATATAACTCAATAGCAAACAAAAAAACAAAAAACAAAAATAATCCAATGTAAAAATGGGCAAAGGACCTGAACAGACATTTTTCCAAAGAAGATGTATAAATGGCCAACAGGTACATGAAAAGATGTACAGCATCACTAGTCATTAGGGAGATGCAAATTAAAACCACAATGAGATATCACCTTATGCTTGATAGAATGGCCATCATCAAAAAACAAATGATAACAAATGCTAGTGTAGATGTGGATAAAAGGGAATGCTGGTGCACTGTTGGTGAGAATGTTGATTGGTACTGCCTTTATGGAAAACAATATGGAGGTTTCTCAAAAACTTAAAAATAGAACTGCCATATGATGCAGCCATTTTACTCCTGAGAATATGTCCAAAGGAAGCAAAAACACTAACTCAAAACATATCTGCACCCTCATGTTCATATCAGGATAATTCATAGCCAAGACATGGAAACAACCTAAGTGTTGGATGAACGGATAAATTCACACACACACACACACACACACACACACACACACACACACAATGGAACATTATTCAATCATAACAAAATGAGGAAATCCTACCATTTGTGACAACATAGATGGACCTTGAGGGTAACATGCTAAGTGAAATGTCAGACAGAGAAAGACAAATACCGCATGATCTCACTTATAGGTGGAACCTAAAAACAAAACACCATTGGAGGAAGGTAGTCAATAGGTACAAGCTTCCAGTTACAAGATAAATAAGTATTAGGATGTAATGTAGAACATGATGACTATAGTTAACACTGCTGTATGATATATAAGAAAGTTGTTGAGCCTGGCTGGTGTGGCTCAGTGGATTGAGTGTCGTCCCATGAACTGAGAGGTCCAGGTTCAATTCACAGGCAGGGCACATGTCCAGGTTTCGGGCTTGATTCCCAGTGGGGGACGTGCAGGAGGTAGCTGATGGATGTTTCTCTCTCACATTGATGTTTCTATCTCTCTCTCCTTTCCTCTCTCTCTAAAAAATCGATACAAACATATTTTTTAAAAAGTTGTTGAGAGTAGATCCTAAGAGTTCTCATCACAAAGAGAATTTTTTCTTTTCTTTTTATTGAATCTATATGAGATAGTGGATGTTAACTAAACCTATTGTAGTAATCATTTTACAATATATAAATCAAACAATCATTTATACATCTTAAATGTATACAGTGATATGTCAATTATTTCTCAATAAAACAAAAAAAGTTGGACAGTATTTGACAAGTAACCCAATTGTTGATTCTTTTTATTTCTTTTTTCTCAATAAAATTAATCTAATTGCTCTTGCAGTAGAAAAAAAAAAGAAGAATGGTGCTATGTCTGGGCATGAGGCAACCAACTTTAATTTGTGTAACAATATTTAATATCACTAACAAAATTCTAAAATGTGATTACTCTGCCTTAGGCTGAGTCTCAAAAATCTGAGAACAATACGATAGGTACCAAATATTTCCCACATATTAAAAGTGAGAGACTATACACTAGACATGGTACTGGATTGTGAAACTGGCTCTACCAACTTTAGAATGTCACCCTCCACTCTTGTAGAAGAGGGAAGAAAACTTTGGACAGAGTCTTTGAGGGGTTAAAGGCTTTCCTGTCAAGATAAACTAAGGAAAAAAGAATCTGCAAAGTAAGGAGGTCAGATGAAATTGAGTTTGGGGGTAGTTGTTTGTGGGCTGAATATATCTTCTACCTCACCCTCTCCCTGAAGGGGAGGATGAATATTAATAGCCACAGGGGCTTCAAGGGGATCACTCTGAGAATCTTGTAAGTGCCCCATAGAATTTTGGCCTGAAGCAGGAAGCAAAAGGGGAGGGCAGTATTGAGAATGAACTGTGTTTTAAAAAACAGTGAGGCAATGAAGCATGGACTTCTTCTTAGGCCAAGCTACTGTTTGCTAATCTTTGGGAAAAGACAAACCTGAGTTCATTTCTAAATGAATTCTCCTCAAGAGGATTACTTTTTTGGAGAACAAAGAGATCCCAACAGAGCTAATATATGAGGGGCAGAAGCCAGAACATCAGCAGGTAAAGGCAGAGTGGAAAGTGGTCAGCCATAAGAGAGGCATTTATGTGGACAAGGGATGCCATGGACAGTTCTCTGAAAAAACACAAAACGTGCATTCATTAGAGAAAGTCGGCAACTGTGCATCCCCCAAAGAAACAGCCATGCAGTGTAGTGTTTTTTTTTCCCCAAAGCCTTCTTCCCCTGGCCTCAGAAACACGGCCTACCAGATAGGGGACCACTAAGAAACCAGGAGGGTCCAGGGAAGAAAAATAAACAAGGGGATAAAATGTCAGTCCTGCTTCCTTCCTTGGTTGTAGGCTTCCCAGTCTTAGCTGGAAACCTGGAGAAAGTTTAAATTGAGTGACTTTAACATTTTGCTTACTGTACTGAAGAGACATTTACATTGCTCAGATGAGATTTGTTGTTGTGACTAAAAAGGATGAGGAAATCTATGGGGCATGTCAGAGATTTATGGAGGAAAAAGAAAGAATGGGTTCACTGAGCAAGTAATGGGAGTGGTAAAAATGAACAAAAAAAATTATGCTCTCTATCCTTACCAAGTTTAGTAAAACGATTATGTGTTTATCATTTACTATGTATCAGGCACAGTACTAAGTGACCACATTTTTATTCCTTTCAACCTTCTTAAAAGATGATATTATTTTCCATTTTTACAAGTGAGGAAATAGAGGGAGTATCGATATTACTCAAGGTCATCCAGATATTATGACTATGCTACTCTGCAGAGGTGGCATTCCAACAGAAGCTGCCTCCATACTCCACCTTAAGCTTAGAGTATATGAAGTGATGGAACAGACAATCATTCTGCTTCCTGCTCTGAAATGTTCTCCTGAAGCACAGAAGACAGATCATGCATTTAATAATAAGTGCACTTATATTAAGCCTCTACACTGTGCACCACGAACATTACATATTAACTCTAACACCCCAAATTCCAAACAAAGTTATTGATTTTATTTTCCAGACTTACTAAAAATAGGATGAGCATCTTGCCTGAGATTTCTCAACTAGTAAGTGATGGTGTCAGGATTCAAATGGAAGTCTGTTTCATTCCAAAAATTGTGTTCCTTCCACTACTCCCTACTCCCTCTTACTAAGAAACAATTAATGACTTAAGATATAGAGACTAAAGATTTTGACAATCAAGTTTAAATAGCCCACTTAATGATATATTTACATAGATTAAATAATTTTAACATATTTAATATCTGAAATACAGGGGAGAGTTATTTTACTGATAGGATTACTGAGGCCCCCAAAATTGAAATGTCTGTGGACACAAAATAAGTTAATAACACAAACTAAACTACAGCCTATATATTATCTGTATGCCTTTTCTACTTCATAGTATTACCCACAATGATGGGGGTTATTGGATGTATGTGGACAGAAACCCAGATGGTAGTTGTCAGGTCTAAAATGGTGAAAGAAAGAGTGCTTTTTTTACATTTACTTTCCCCAAATAATAAGAAAGCACTGCATAGATACAATTATCATACCCTTTAGAACTTGGGAAGTCAATCATAATTTTTAAAAACTGCAGGTTATTTACTAGTTGTAAGGTAAGAGTTAGGTCAAAATTTCTTTACAATGTTTAGGTATAAATATTTTCACAGCAAATTAACTTACCACTTTGTTAAGACACCATTTTTCTTCACTGTTCATGGTAAGGTTCAGGACAGAAAATGCTTGGTGTCAAAATAAATAATTTTGTATTCAAGATCATAGCAATTGCGTTATTTCCATTAGAACTTTTTACAATAGAATTTATAAGCCACAGTTATTACAAAGCCAATCTGAAAATATACCTTAAAAGGCCAGAAATCACCTCTGTGATAAGTCATTAACATTTACTCATTGTTTCATTGTAATTTTACACAATCTTTGTTTGAAAGCTGACTTATGAGCCAAACAACCATGCTTATGTTTGTATTTTCTCTCCTTCTTTATAAAATAAATAAAATATAAAGAATATGGCAGTTACATTCTATCTCCCAGACTTTAACATAACTTATCTGCTAAAACTAATGCTTAAATTATATGGATATATCTGAGGGAAGAAAATAAGCACCACACTTGTTCATTCCATATGTAATTTTCCGCATGCTTTACTGCAGGCTCTTTGCAAGGATTAGTTGTAGTACTTTCATGACAGTTTGACTTTGCAGGATAATGTGCTTTATATCTACTGATATTTTTATGTTATTTGATTTGAAAAGAATATGGGTTAGACATGTGTATTATTCTCTTCAGAAAAATTAGTTCTCTCTGTACTAAAGTTTGTCTTTATTATAAAAATAGATTTTTTAAAATTGATTTTTGAGAGAGAGAGGAGGGGAGAGTGAGAGAGAGAGGGAAACATAGATGTGAGAGCACAACATCGATAGGCTGCCTCCTGCACCCCCCCCCCCGGGATGGAGCCTGCAACCTGGGAATGTGCCTTAACCGGGAATGGAACCAGCAACCTGTCAGTGCACAGGATGACATCCAACAAACTGAGCCATATGGCCAGGGCTGCAGTTTGTCTTTTTTTTTTTTTTTTTTTTTTTTTTAAATTGGTCCAACCCATTTATTTTCTGCAAACTAGATAAAAATTTAACATACTTCATTTTTTTCTCACCATCCCCAAATTTGATTGGCTTTTTTAGTTATAAAAATAACATTACTGAACATTAAGATAGTTTTACTTTTTCATTGCAATTCATTTTCCATTTACATGTTTCTTGCTTTATTACTCTGGCTAGAATCTCCAGTACAATGTTGAATAGAAGTGTTAAGAACAGATAGCCACACGATGTTCCTGATCTTAGGGAGAAAACAGTCTACAATCAACAGTAGTGTTAGACAAAGGTTTTTCATAGACACCCTTTATCTGGTTGAGGAAGTCTCTTTTCTAGTTTTCTAAGAGTTTTTATCAGGAATGCATATTAAATTTTAAAATATTTTCCTATCTGTTGAGATAATTATATGGTCTGTTGATATAGTGAATAGTGTTGATTGATTTTTGAATGTTAAACCAATCTTACACTCCTGTGATAAACCTCACTTGGTCATGACTATTATTCTTGCTATACTGTTGCCTTGGATTAGTTAACCTCCTGTTAAGGATTTTTGCAATCTATCCTAATGAAAAAAATATTGGTCTGGAGTTTTCTTTTCTTGTAATGTCTTTGGTTTTAGTATCAGGGCAAAGTTGGCCTCACTAAATTAATTGAAAAGAATTCCTATTTATTCTATTTCTTGGGGGAGTTTGTGTCAGTTTGTAATATTTTTCCCTAAAAGTTTGGTAAAATTTACAAAGACAACTGAGCCTGGAGTTTCTTTATGGGAAGGTTTTAGATAACTGATTAAATTTTTTACTAGATATACACTTATTCAGGTTAAATATTTCTTCACAAGTGAGCTTTGGTAGTGTGTACATTTCAAGAATAGTTCCATTACATCTACCTTGATTTTATTGGCATCAATTTTTCAGAATAATGTCTTATTATCTTTTGAATGCTTGTAGGATCTGCAGTGATGTTTCCTTTTTCATTCTTGGTACCGGTAATTGTATTTTCTTTTTTTCTTGACTAGCTTTTTTTCTTGACAATTTATTGATCTTTTCAAAGTTTTTGGTTTCGTTGATTTTCTTTGTTTATATGTTTCTCATTTCATTAATTTTTGCTTTTTTATTATTTCTTTCTTCTGCATACTTCTGGTTTCATTTGCTTTTTTTTCTAGATTCTTAACATAGAAGATTAGTAACTGATTCTAGACCTTTCTTCTTTTATAACACGGATGTATTATGCAGAGAGTTTTTCTCTAAGCATACCACAAATTTTGATAAGTTACTGTGTCACCTCAGGTTCCCCAAGAGCAGATTTAAAAATGAAATTACATGTGCAAGGGATTTATTAGGGGAAGACGAAGATTGATGAGACAGAGGCCTGGAGAACATTCAGACTGAACTGCTACTGTGACACCTGTGAAAAGAGAAAAGGAAGGTGTGGTGGGTAGGAAGAACATGAGACTGCTGTACAGCTCTGAGAAAATCTTGGCAAGGTCAGTGGGGAGTCTCAGTGCAAATACTGTCCATTAGAGGAGTCTCTTGTTGAGCAAGATGGCCTGGCTCCATATCCTCACCATGTTCAGTAATTTCCTAGGAGTAGCCCAAGAAGAGCAAGGCTTTGGCAATCATTCTGCAGCAGATCCTGAAGGCTCTCTGCACTCTTCATAGCAGGTTTTCCCTTTAGAGAGAATCCGACTGGCAAACTTCCAAGGGTGCCACAGTTCAACCTTTCTGCCATAAAGATCCATTTCACTTATTTTCGGACAGCAACTTCTCCACAATTTCTGCAAATCCCTCCCTCTGAGAAAAAAAATTTAAAGAGGCATAGTGGGACAAACTGCAATTCATTACCATATTTGGTCTCTGGGCTATAAGTGGTTCACAATCTTCCTCCACTATCCACTTAGGATTTCTCTTTGCTGTATATTTTTAGTAGTTACCTAGTGTTTAACATACACTTAATCTATATTATATACTTTTGAGTACTTGTAGAAATGTTTTCATTTTCTCTTTATCACTGGTTCTCACCAATTTGATTATGATGTACCTTTGATTATGGTGTAGTTCTGTCCAGTTTTTCCTCTAAAGATATTCTAATCCTCTGTAGTGTTCTGGCTCAGAAACCACTGCCTCCCTGAACATCTCTTTGTTTCCTAAACACAGCAAGTCCACTGAACCTGGTCTGGATTGCTTTTTTTTAAATGCAACCTGGAAACTGTATTCAGGTAGTAAGCTGGGGGGCAATTATAGAAATAACCTCATTTGTTCCTTTCTTTCAAGTATCACAGCCCTTTGCTCTTTCTCTTTTAATATCTAAAATATATTGTTTCAATAATTTGTTCACTTTTCTTGTTGTTTCGGGGAGGACACTTTCTATAGCCATTAATTCTTTGAGGTTGGGAACAGAGGTCTTGCTTACTGGAAACTCATACAGAAATACACAAATATAAAACGCAGAAATAGTCTTCTCTGTTTCATTGTGCCCAGCAGTAAATTTGGTATATATCCTTAGAAATTTTGTTCTGATGATAATAATTATGTGGATAGGATCTTTCTGTTTACAAAGGTGAGAGTATACACGGTTTTCATTTGAAATATAGTTATTTTTCTTACCAGTAAACATAGATAAAATTTTTTTCACTATATACAGCTGTACTGTCAGATTTTAGAATACTGAATTATATATAGTTTGTTGTATGTTCCTAATTTAGCTATCTAATTCTTTAATAAATTTAGAATTTTTATTGTTTTCACTTTTATTCTATTAAAAACAGTAGTGTTATGTACACTTTTGACTTATATACTTTTAGTCACATGTACATAAATTATAAGAAAAATTCTTAGAACTGCTGTATCAAAGAGTATGTGACTTGAAAAAATGTAGGAAATATTACCACCCTAAACCCTCTCCCAAATGTAGTTATGCTTCATTCAAATGGCAGAACAGGTCTAGGATTTTAAAGCAGTTGCTTATTGCTCTTTATGTACTCAGTTGAATCAAAACAAAATAAATTTAAATGTTGTGGTACAGCCATTAATTCTCTACAGTAAGAAAGCAGTAACTTATGTTTCAATAATATAACATGCATAAGTTTGCTTATATATAGGACCACTGATTGAACATGGTGCACTTTTTTTTTTTTTAATCCTCACCCGAGGATTTTGCATTTATCTTTAGTTAGAGCGGGAGGGAGAGAGGGAGGAAGAGAGAGAGAGAAACATCGATGTGAGAGAGACACATCGAGTGGTTGCCACCCACACGACCCCAACCAGGGCCGGTGACAAACTGCAACCGAGGTACATGCCCTTAGCGGGAACCAAACCCAGGACTCTCCGGTCCACAGGCTGATGCTCTAACCGCTGAGCCAAACCAGCCAGGGCAAACATGGTGCACTTTTATTTTTTTTTATCCTCACCCAAGGACATTTTTTGTTCAGATAGAGTGGGAGGGAGAGAGAGAGGGAGAGAGAGGGAGAGAGACAGAGAGAGAGAGAAACATCGAAGTGAAAGGGACACATTGAGTGGCTGCCTTCCGCAGGACCCAACCAGGGCCGGGGACAAACTACAACTGAGGTACATGCCCTTAGCGGGAACCGAACCTGGGTCTCTCTGGACCACAGGCTGACGCTCCAACCGCTGAGCCAAACCAGCCAGGGCCATGGTGCACTTTTAAAGAAATCATTCCACTATTGTGCTATCCAAAATAACAATTTAAAATAATTGTGAGTAGGAAAAAATTCAAGCATGTAAGAAAGAAGAAATTGATTTACATTGTTGAAAACCTTTTTTTCTATAATGGTATGTAACTGCTTCATATTTAGGTATGTGTTTCTTAATATATTCCTTTCCTTTTGTGGAAAGTGTTATTTCACCAGAACAGTGCACCTTTATATATTTGTTTCATTTTAACAGTACCTTGTGCTAAGCTTCCCTTTTTATTTATTTTATAATGCAATATATAAACTTGATTATTCCTTCATTAGACCAACTGGAGTTCAATGCTTGAAGACTGAGCTGACTTAAAGCCATGCTAAATCAATTCTTACTAGTGTGCTGGTGGTACGTGGAGAGAGGGGGAGAACTTCTGGCTTTTCAAGGTCTAGAAGATTGAAGAAAACATAATACTGCTATTCTATAAAAGCTACTACGAATTGTCTCACTGTCGGCTAGAAGATATCTGCTTCATACTCAAGCTGACAAAAGGGAAACATAGAAAACCACTGCTACAATAGTCTCTTCTGATAAAAAAAAAATGATTATGAGTCTATATTACAAAAATATATGATTTAACTAATAGTCAATTAGATATTAGAACTTTATTTCTGCAGCTCAAACATTTCTCAAAATACTTCCAAAATTTATGTCAAGATTTCATATTTGTGTATCTGAGATATTCATTCATTCAGAAAATATGTATTGAGCATCCATGGTAGTCAAGACACTATTCTAAGTACAAATGGGATACAGCAGTGAACAAAACAAACAAAAATCCTGGTCCTCATTAGCTTTCATTTTAAGGGAGGGAGACCAACACCAATCAATCAAGATAGATAGATAGATAGATAGATAGATAGATAGATAGATAGATAGATAGATAGATATCACATGGTATTTGTGGTAGGCAGAATTTAAAGGTATCACCCAGGGACCATTACCCCTTTGTGATTCCCCTAGCCTTATGTTGGGGTGGAACCTGTGAATATGATAGAAATCATTCCGGTGATTATGTTACCTTATATGACAAAAGATTTTGCAGATGTAATTAACATCCCAAATCAGTTGAATTTAAGATAGGGGATTATCTGAATGGTCCTGACTTAATAACATAAACCCTTATATGTATCTGGAGGTCAAAAACAGGGAAGTCAGATTCAAAGTATCGCAGAATTCAACCCATAGAAGATTCTCTGATGCTGATGATGAAGAGGACCATATGGCAAGGACCTGAGAGCATGCTCTAGGAGCAGAGAGCAGCCCCTGGCTGACAGTCAGCAGGAAAACTGGGACCCACTTCTACAACCATAGGGAGCTGATTTCTGCCAACAACCTGAATGAGCCCCAAACCAGGTTTTCCCCAGAGACTCCAGATGAAAAATCGGCCTTGCTAATACCTTGATTCTAGTCCTGTGAGACACTTAAGCAGAGCATTCAACAATGTCATGCTGAACTTGGGACCTTCAGAATGTTTGCTAATAAATGAGAATTGCTTTAAGTTGCCAAATCTGAGGTACATTGTTATGCAGCAACAGAAAACTAATATAGTATTTTAGGAGCCAATTGATGCCATATAAGAAATAGAGGAAAGATGTGACAGAGCATGCTGAAAATAGGAGTGGAATGGGTGGAAATGAAAGTCTAAGCGTTGGCCAAATTTGAGTAAAATGTAGAATAAAGTGAGGGAGCCAGGCTTGTGGATATCCAGAGGGAGAAGTTTCTAGCAATGAGAACCTCTACAAAGGCCCTAAGTATGCCTGAGGTCTTTTCAATCAATTAACGGAGTCTGTGAGTTATTCCAATGAGGTATAAGACATAAATCCTGCCTGCTTTAAAGAGTTCATAGTTTAGATGTGAAAGCAATTTCTCCCTCCGTTTCCCTTCCTTCTTTACTTCCCTCCTTTTTTTTTTCCTTCCTTCATTGTTTTCTTTCACCCTTTTCTCCTTCCTCCCCTTCTTCCTTTCTCTTTCAATGTGTATTACTATACGCGTATTTTGTGTCTGGCACTGATAGACAATGGAAATATAATACTGAATAAGACAGACACAGTCATTATCCTCAGGGAGTTTACTAACTGGTGACAGTAAAGTGGTAATCCCAAGAGTCTTAAAAAGTTGTATGAGAAGAAAAATAAACTCTGGTACAGGAGAGCAAAGAAGGGTAGGGTAGCCCAGAATTAGTGACTCAGAGAAGGTTCCTCTAACCAAATGATGTCTAGGTTAAGACTGGAAAGAAGAGTGTTATCCAGGAGAAGTGGGCCAGATGGGAGGCAGTGTTCCTAGCAGAGGGATCTAACAAATTTAAAGGCCTTGAGAAGAGACAGAGCGTGCTCACAGAAGGAACTACAAAAAGTTCGAAGTGCCTGCAGCATGCAGTACAGAAGACACGGGGTAGGGAGATGTGGGGAAATGTTCAAAGTAAACCTGGGAAAATAGGCTGGGGTCAAAATATACAGGTCTTTTGAGCCATGTGAATGAGTTTTCATTTTGCCTAAGAGCCTCAGAAAGTCACTAAAGGGTTTAAGGGGGGGAGGGGTCCCCATTTAGAAAGATCGCATTGGTTGTTCTGTGGAGTATAGATGCTCATGAGTCAAGAGTAGAGAGAGGGAGCTCAATTAGGAGGAAAGTACAGCTAACCAAGAGAAAAATGGGGAGTGTTTTGACAAGGGTAGTACAAATAGATAGAAAGGGAAGGGTTCAGGACAGTGTGGAGGGGAAATTGATAAGAATATGATGTGGAAGGATTGCAGAAGGTCCCAGAACTTCCAGGTTTCTGATTTGGCCCACACTGTGAACATCATTAACTGACCTGTGTCTCATATATTTTAATTAGCTGTATAATAAAGTATACTATCAAGGTAGGTGGTACTGTGTAAAAACTTCACAAGTCAGTATCTATGTGCCAAGCACTATTCTAAGCATCTTACATGTAACAACTATTTATTCCTCATGACAACCCTTGAAATGAGTATTACCAATCTTCCCATCTTGCATGGGCACAGACTACTTAAATAATTTGTCCAAGGTCAGTAATATAACTAGGTTTCAAATCCAGGTAGCCAAACTCTAATTCTTGTATTTTTAACCACAACATTATAAACAAACAAACAAAAAACTGTATGAGTTGAGAAGAAAAGAGGGATTTGGACAGGGGCAATGTTAGATAAGCCTTCTGAGAAAGATGAGCTTGACTGGGGCTCAAGAACAGGTGGTATTTGATTGCCAGAGGGGAGAATGGAAAATGCTTCCTCTGAGAGGAACAGCATAAGCAAAGGCAGAATGATAAGAAAGAATGTGACTGTAAAGGGTGAGTGTAGACAGACCTAAGGCAGTGAAGGGTATCTGTGGGGGTAAGATCATTTCTCTAAAGAAGGTCAGGTTACAGAGGAACTCCAAAGGCAGGCTTTGGAGCAGTGGAATGATCTAACAGGGAAGTCTGGTTGGTCAATGAATATGGAGTAACAAAGCAAGAGCTGAAGATTAGTCTAACTTTTGTAGACTGGATACTTTGAGCACAGAAAGTGATATCTGGGTGCAGGGAGAACAGATAAGATGTTTCAAAACTCCAAGGACAAGGCAATGATGTCACATACCATGGCATGTCTCCTTGTCAATTAACTAGGAAAAAAGAACAGATAAAGACAGTCATATTTTTTAACCAGAAGTACATGTTTGGAAGGACTGGACACGGAACAGATAAGTCCAGCAGCATATTTAGGGTGAATTCTTGATATGGCAAGCAGAAGTTCCATGGGGCAGTGAGCATCAAGGCAATTCAACATGGACCAAATGAGTTAGTGAGGAGTCCAGGATCAACTGATGTTTGGAGACCTGAGCACACAGGTAAGCAGCACTGGTGGTTTATTACAGGAAAATCTGCCAACAGGATTGAGAAGAAAAACTTAGCCCTTAGAATAGATACTGTCAAGAGCAAAGCAGGTACCTTGGCCAAGAAGGGACTGGATCACTAAGCAGATTATTAATTGAGGGGCATGAGGACGGAGAGTAAAACCAAGACCCACTCACTGTAATGAGAAACAACGTGAAAATCAGGGTAAGGGAAAGACGTAACAGGTCAGTTCAGATTCAGGGCACATAATCAGAGAAGGGAGGAGACAGTGTGGGAAAAACTATTTGGTGGCTGAATTTCTTTAAATTCATCCAGGTTAAAGTGAAAATGGATACACAGAGTTCTTAGAGACAAGTCATGCCTACTGGTTACGTGTCAAGAGTTGTTAAAAAAGAAAGCATTCAGTTTTATATCTCGCCTATGAATGAAATCATATTGTTCTTAACTTTTTCAGCCTTACTTACTTAGCTTCACATGATATTCTCAAGATCTAAAAGCAACAAATAAATAAACAAGAAATAAAACCTCATAGATACAGAAAACAGTATTGTGTTTACCAGAGGGAAAGGGAGTGAGGGGTATGAAAGAGTAAAAGGGGTCAAATATATGGTGACGGAAGATTTGACTTTGGGTGGTGAGCACACAATGCAATATACAGATCATGTATCATAGAACTGTACACTTGATACCTATATAATCTTATTAACCGTTGTCGCTCCAACAATTTAATTAAAAAAGAAAGAAAGCAGAATATTTGGTATCAGGTAAGACCTGATAATAAAAGCCCAGAAATAAATAGTTCCACATTAATAGACATCTACTATATCCCAGACACAGGACCTACATTTCTCTGGTACTCATACCAGCATCGTAAGGAGTTCATGTTACTTAGATTTACTGGTGAGGAAAGTAACAGCAGAGAAACTAATCTATTAATAAAAGCACAGAAATAATAAGTGGCAGAGCCAAACTTTGAACCAAGGTTTCTGTGGTTTCAAAACCCAGTCTCATTTCAGCAATAAACACAACATGGCTTTGGTGCTAAAAATGCTGCATACTGGAGACTGTGCAGTAGAACTGGAGATTAAGGAGTGAATCCAAGAAGTCTTCCCAAGGGAGATAAGACAGATGGGATACGGAAAACATAAGAGAGGAGAGGGAAGAATCACAGATGATGCTAAAGAAATGAGAAATATGAAGGAAAGTTGTTTTTGGTGCTATTTTTGGTGTGTGTAGATTGCTGATGATTGAAGGAAGTGGTGAGAGAGAAAGTTGGACTCAATTTTGTGTATAATTAAGTGAAAATATTTTAGAGGCATTTGCAAATAACTAGGAACATTTGCGAGGAGATGTATATGTGGAAGCACATTTTAATTTGATTCTATTTATTAACACAGTGTCTTGACTGGAAAATATTTATTTATTCTTTTTAATCCTCACCTGAGGTTTTTTGTTTTGTTTTTTTCTATTTATCTTCAGATAGATTGGGAGGGAGGGAGGGAGAGAGAAATTTCTACCAGTTGCCTCCCACACAACCCCGACCAGGGTATGTGGCCTTGACCGGAATCGAACCCGCGATTCACTGGTCCACAAGCCAATGCTCTAACCGCTGAGCCAAACTGGCCAGGGCTTGACTGAAGAAGATTTAAAATACTGGTCTCTGTGGAACCTGTGACCATTTTTATGATTTAGCCAGTTTTAGACTATGAGAAAACTATTATAGATATGTTTGTGTATGTGTGTTATCTTTAGGTGATATACCATTAAGGATGCATGGTCAAATTATGTACTATATGTGAGTGCATGTATGCATTTACAATTGCCTATAGAATATTTTCACTTAAATATATTATACCCAAAATTGAGTCTTCTTTATCTCTTTCTCCCATGAGCAACCCCCCACACATACATACATTGGAAATACTCATATATAACTTGACTGTATATTTCTAATTATACATAATATATACTCATAAATACTTTGTTTGCATAAATTAAAATATCATATTTTAAATATACCTTTAAGAAAATATCAATTCTATGTAAAAATTCACTAGATTTTTACATTTAAAATTTCAAAGATATGTGCAGAATAAAGGGCATATATATTGAGGTTTAATGTAAATATAAGAAGAAAGATGTGAGAATTAGAATAACTGTTAAAACTGCTATCAGGAAAGTCTCTGGTTAAAAAATGGAGCCCTGTCAGATGTATCAGGGATGTGCCATGTATATGCAAAAAGAGGTCATTTTCAGGGCTTTGTTCTGTAAGGGGTAGTGCTCAGTACTCAAGGTATTAGGATAAAATGTCATATAATCACTTTTTATTATAAAAGCCATAACTTTTAATGACTATCCAGCAATTTAAGAAATAAGTATCCTTCTTAAGAAATCTACTCGAGAGTAAGCTTTAGATAACAAAAATCACTGAAGAAATATCAACACAAGGATTGGAGATCCAAATTTGGAACAATGTAAATATTTTTGAATAATTATGAAGTTAAATTTTAACAAAGAAACTAAAGAAAATTTTAATATGAAATGAAACAGCTGAACCTAAATGGGAATATAGTTTGTGGCATAATTACATAGAGAGGCACAATTCCAAGTGACTTCAAAGCATAATAATTTGACTCAGTTATAACTTAAGACACAAAGAACTGGAAACAGAAAAACAATTCAACTGTTTTACATAATCACATTATTGGTGGTAGTGCTGCAAATGGTATTCTGAAATTGTTATATATGCACTTTTAGAATACAAAACAAAAGCATAGTATGCTCTAATTCTTATTCCCAATAAACTTGAGACCTATTTCAGTGCAGAAGAAAAGTGATTCAAATGTAAATCTAAATTTGAGTTGGAGGTATAAACAAGAATTAAAAATGTATTTTAAATATTTTCCTGAATTTGGACAATGGAAAGGCTAGAAACAAACAGCAAACCAGTGGTGACAAAAACCCTTAAAACTCAGATTCTAATCTTGAAAAATCATTTTCCAATTAAAAAATAAAAGGAAAATAAAATAAATAGGGATCCTGGGAGAATGGGCTGCTTCCAGATCTGGGGCCAGAAATGTACAAGATGAGTTGAGAATACCAGACAATAAGAAGGCTATGGAAGACTATTAGGGTTATGTCAATAAGACTTATAGCCAATTTGAAGAAGCTCCCACTGGCCAAAGATGGGACAACTTGACTTTCATTAAGGATAATAATGGAAACACATCAATGTGTTTATTTATTTTTTACTCATTTTATTGTTGACTGTATTACAGATGTTCCCTCCTTCTTTTCCCCATTGACTCCCTCCTCCCCAATCCCACCCTCCTCCTGTCTTCCCTACACTATTGTCGGTGTCCATTGGTTATGCATATATGCATAGAACTTCTTTGGTTTATCTCATCCTGCCCTCCCTCCTCCCTTCCCTTTGAGGTTCATCAGTCTAACAACCAATTTGTACTTCTTAATCCCTTCACCTTTTTCACCCATCCCCTAAGCCCCCATCCATCTGGCAAGCAACAAAAAGTTCTCAGTATCTATGAGTCTGTTTCTCTTCTGCTTGCTCATTTTGTTTGTAGATTCAGTTGTTGATAGATATGTATTAATTTCATTTTATTGTTCATATTTTTGTTCTTCTTCTCCTTCAAGAAGACCCTTCAGCATTTCATATAATACTGGTTTGGTGGTGATAAACTCCTTTAGCTTTTTCTTGTCTGGGAAACTCTTGATATGTCCATCGATTCTAAATGATAGCTTTGCAGGATAGAGTAATCTTGGTTGTAGGTCGTTGCTTTTCATCACCTTGAATATCTCTTGCCACTCCTTTCTGGCCTGCAAAGTTTCTTTTGAGAAATCAGCTGACAATCTTATGGGAGCTCCTTTGTAGGTAATGGACTGCTTTTCTCTTGCTGCTTTTAAGACTCTCTCTTTGTATTTAACCTTTGGCATTTTGATAATGATGTGTCTTGGTGTGGACCTCTTTGGGTTCAACTTGTTTGGGACTCTGTGGGCTTCCTGGACTTGTATGTCTGTTTCCTTCACCAAGTTAGGGAAGTTTTCTGTCATTATTTTTTCAAATAGGTTTTCAATTTCTTTCTCTCTCTCTTCTCCTTCTGGCACCCCTATGATGCGAATGTTGGCATGCTTGAAGTTGTCCCAGAGGCTCCTTACACCAGCCTCATTTTTTTGGATTATTTTTTCTTTTTGCTGTTCTGATTGGGTGTTCTCTGCTTCCTGATATTCCAAATCGATGGTTTGCTTCTTGGTTTTACCTACTCTACTATTGATTCCCTGTAAATTATTCTTTATTTCAGTTAGTGCATCCTTCATTTCTGACTGGTCTTTCTTTATGTTGTTGATGTTCTCACTAAGTTCCTTGAAGGTCTCACTAAGTCCCTTGAATGTCTCATCAGTTCTTTGAGCAACCTTATAACCTGTGTTTTGAACTCTGCATCTGCTTGATTGCTTATCTCCATTTTGTTTAGTTCTTTTCCTGGAGTTTTATTCTTTTCTTTCATTTGGGACATGTTTTTTTGTCTCCTCATTTTGGCTGCTTCCCTGTGATTGTTTCTATGTATTAGGTAGAGTTGTTATGTCTCCTAGGCTTCAAAGGGTAGCCTATTGTTGTAGGTGTCCTGTAGGGTCCAGTGGCACAGTCTTCCTCATCACCCCAGCTGGGCCCTCGAGGTGCACCCCTAGTGTGGACTGTACACCCTTCTGTTGTAATTGAGTCTTGATAGCTGGTGGCACATCAATGGGAGGGATTTACTCAGGCTGATAAGCTGCAAGGACTGGCTGTGCCCACTGACCACTGGCCTCTGACTACCTTGGAGGATCAGCTGTGCAGGGGTCCACCACACAGAGCAAGACTTACTTCATCAGGGTTCTGGTACCCACTGAGTCCGCTCATTGAGTGTGTCACTTATGGAGATGGTTGGGTGACGGTGTTTCGATGTGTTCTGAAGCTGTCCACTGGGTGTGCTGGCTCTGGGGCAAGGTCAGACACTGCCTGTGTTCTATTCAGGGCCACCAGGCATAAGCTACAAAGTGATCTGCAGATGGCTGCTTCTTGTGCTGGGCTTGGAGGTGCCTAGGAAAAGCCAAGTTGTGAACCAAGGCTGGCTGCTTCTAGTGCCAGGCCTGGGGCCACTTAATGAGAGGTATGGGGCTTGCTGAGACCAGATGCTGCTTGTTTGAGAGATTTTAGGAAACTCTGAAGCAGGATCCAAGACAGGCCAATCCTATGGTAAAGCCTTTGGAAACAGCTTGGGTGGGCCTGAAAGGTGGGTGGGGCAGGGCCTCAGGGAATCACCAGGGCAAGGCAAACAGTGTGAGCCAGGTTGCTGGAGTTCCAGATATGGCACCCATCTGCCACCCCATGGAAGGGCTCACCAAAGGAACAACAGCCTCCACCAGCACCTCTGTCCAGGAGAAAGATGCCCCTCCAGCCCTCGTCCCGAGGCCAAACAGCTCAGTTCTTCCCTGTATGTCTGTGGCGCCCCTCAAGCTGCTTCCCCTCCGAGCTCAGAGGGAGCAAGTCCAAGTAAGTCCATGCACGGGCCCTTTAAGAAGAGTTGCCTGGGGCTCCTGCAACCGCAGCCTTCCTCAGCCTCAGTTCTGCTGGTTTTCACAGCCAGAAGTTATGGGGATTCTCTTCCTGGCACTGGAACCCTGAGCTGGGTGCCTGGTGTGGGACGGGGACCCCTCACTCCTCAGGGAGGACTTTCCCACCCGAGGTGTCCCCCTGATTTTTATCCATCACATGTGAGTATGGGACCAGCCCGTCTGTGCCTCCGCCCCTCCTACCAGTCTCAGTGTGGCTGCTTCTTTAATTTCGTAGTTGTAGGACTTCCATTCAACCACTTTCAGGCAGTTCTGAGTGATGGTTGTGTTGTAGTTTAGTTGTAACTTTGATGTGGTTGTGGGAGGAGGGAATACCACGTCTACCTACGCCACCATCTTGACCGGAAGTCTACATCAATGTGTTTAAATTCATGAATTTATAATTATGTTAAAATAAGCTTATTGGTCATCACTGAAGGATATAATAAAACAACTCAATATTTTTAAAATAGTGAAGATATCAAAAGAATTGAACATTTCTTCTGCCTTCGCAGTATGAACTGTACCACTGGATAACCAAATAGAAGATAAGGGAAAATTTTGCTTTTGAATTTTTTTTTAACAGAAGTATTCTGGACAATACATGAAGAAGAAATAATACAGTATAGATACAACCATTTTGCAACTCCAAGTGAACCTAGGTTTTAAGAATAAGTGGCTACTTATTCACTAAAAGAGAGGTAAATAGAGCTTAGATGTTTCTTGATGGAAAAATACACTATTTTTTATTGGTCTTTAAAAACACACACACACACACACAGCTAACTTAAAACTGATAAAACTCATCATTTTTCAACTACTAACTTTTAGGAAATACAGTGTTTAGAGAGACATGTTAGAAAACACTATAAAGACACAAATAGCAAATTTCAAATTGTGGGAAATTCTTTAAACAACTGACTGTGTCTTCAACAAACAAATTGCAAGGGTAAAAAGGGAAATGGAGGAGGAACCAATGAATTAAAGGAGAATTAAAAGACATGATAATCAATTAAAATGTGGAGTCCCAATTGAAACTATTAAATTGGATATGTGAACACTATACACCTGATGATATTAAAGGTACCCACCAAAATATTTATGGAGGAAGTGATACAATCTTTAAGATTTCTTCAAATTAATATGGGAAGGGAGCAAGTGGGTGGGTGTATAGATGAAATAAGATTGGCTATGTGTTGATAATTATTGAAACTCCGTTTTGGGTATATGTGGGTTCATTATGTTATTCTATCTACTTTTGTATACGTTTGAAATTTTCCAAAGTAAAAAAATACATATGTTATTTAGGGCAGAAGTTTAGCTTGCATAAAAGAACTGGTGATATTATCTAAACATCCACTTGAACTTCAGATTGTACTCTTGCTAGAAAGAATTATAGCTATGAGATATGCTAATGCTCAGCAGTGCTGACTGGCATAGAGCTTCTTGATGTGGAATACATAAGTAGATTATGTAAAATCTGATTTCCTAAAGAAGAGGATTTGGAGCAAAATCGGGAAAGAGATTCTTCTAGCTACCCTAATCTAGATTAGGATGTCATTAGTACTCTAACTAGAAGTTGTGCCTGACAATGTCCTGGCAAAAATCAGAAGAGATACTCAAAAATGCCTAACTGGGGTGATTTTAATGTAAAGTCTACTTACAGAAGAGTGGCCAGAGTGACAGGGGCTGACAAGGGACAGGAAAGAACCATGTGGTAGAACAGTAGGAAACTGTGACAAGCCCTGGGCCTCAAAGGGCAAGGGGAGCAAACTGTACCACCTGAATCCTGTGAGAGCTGGAGCCCTACAAGTGGTCTGCCCAACAGGAGCTGTGGCCATGGCGTAGGCAACTACTACTACAGTCACAGCGAGAAAGCAGTGGAGAGAACAGATAAATACTCAGCTTGACTCTCCTGCTGCCCTCTGATCTCCTGCGGGTCCCACCACTGAACTAGAAGCCAAAGGACAAAGAAGCCAGTGTGATGCAGTCCATAGAAGTCATACTCCCAGAGCAGGGCATAGAAGCACAGACAAAGAAGTTAGATAGGGACCAACTGACAATAACCAGTGCAGAATGTATTGTTCATTAACACCAAGGTTACATTGTAAGTAGGTAAATAATTTGTTTGTATTATGTGGGTGTACATACTGACTTTATAGTTTCATAAAATTACATATGTTTATGTTTAAACATATAGAAACATATTAACTTAGTGTGTGTGAGGGTATGTGTGTGTGCATATGTGTGTATGGAGAGAGAGAGAGAATGGATTCATTTCAGCTTTACATCTAATTCTTCAGTTTTAAGATATTTACAACAAATCCTAAAAATGAAATACAAATGTTTAAAAAACTGTAAGAAATGTTCAACATTGCCAAAAATCTGGGAAATGCAAATTAAAATAACAAGAGACTATTTTTTTGTCATTCAAATCAGAAAGTATTTAAACATTTTGTAACATCAAGTACATGTATTGGTGAAGGTGAGGGGTAATAGGAATTCACACACGCTACTAGGGAGAGTGCAAATTTGTTTAGTTACTTGTTCAGTTTGATAGTATCTATTCCAGAGACAGTGCAGCAATGTGGTTAAGAGGTCAGACACATTCTGGGTTCAGATCCCTGCTCTGACATTTTATCTCCATACCATATTCAGTGAGTTACTTATTCTCTCATACCTTGGTTTCCATCTTCTTATTAAAAATATTTAACCTCCCGCCCGGCTGGTGTGGCTCAGTGGTTGAGCGTCAACTCATGCACCAAGAGGTCGCCAGTTCGATTCCTGGTCAGGACACATGCCCAGATTGTGGGCCAAATCCCCAGTGGGGGGCATGCAGGAGGTGGCCAATCGATGTTCTCTCTCATCGATGTTCCTATCTCTCTCTCCCTCTCCCTTCCTCTCTCTCTCTCAAATCAATAAAGAAAAAAAAAATTTAAATAAAAATTTAACCTCCCTATGCCTCAGTTTCTTGATCTGGAAAATGGGGAAATAACAGCACTACCCCAACACTCATAAGAGTGCTGGGCATATTACTGCTCAGTAAACATGAAAAATGTCCAAATGCCATAAGTCAGCAATATCAATTCTCTTATATTTGCATAAAGAAGCTGATATAAATATATTTATTTCACTATTTTTTGTACTGTGCTTGTACTGTGTGTTATAGCAGATAAATGGAAACAACCATTAGTATTCATTGACAACTATGGAAACATTCCTGACACATAGTGTTCAGTGTATAAAATATCAATAATAATCATATGTTTTTCATGAAGGTCTATTTATACCTACTAACAGTTACAATATGTTTATATCTATATAAATTTTAGAAAAACTCTGAGGGGATGATATCCAAACTGACAACAATAGTTATTTCTGCTAAGGAATTAGGATGACGCGTGAGGAAAACAGTCAAAGGAGCTTTATATTTGTCTGTTGTGTTTGAATTCTTGCAGAAAAATGTATTCCTGAGGCACTTATGTGATTAAAAATCACTACAGTTTTGGAAAAAATGTAGGTTCACCTGACTCCAAAATCAATGAATATAGTCACTACATCTAAGAAAAACCTCTGTGGCCACTTCTTCATTCAAACCATTAAAATTGTAGTCATGTTTAAAATTGTTTTCACTTGCTGCCTTGCTAGAGTTGTTATGTTAATCATTTATTTCCCAATAAATGTGAGTCATATCAAGATGCAAGAATGATAACAATGAACTATATCACTTCTGATGATCTATATTACTTCTATTACTTACTTTCAATCATGTTTTCCTTGAAAAAAGAAAAGAATAACAATAATATACAGTTACAGTATATAGTTACCAAACATTTTCACATAAATAATAGGAGTTTTAGAAAGGTAACTTAAATATTTTCCCCTAAAGAGTTGTATACAAGATTTCAAATATGAGATAGGGAGTTGAAAATCAGAGATGAAGACAGAATAATTTTGACTAATTCCAAATTCAGAATGAGTGATTATTCAAACTTTCAGATGAAATCTGAAAAGAAAAAGAGCGAGATGGGAGGCAGATGAAGTTTAGTGAGGAAAACACAAAATTGTAGTTAGATGATTAAATCTGTTTAACAAGTTTTATAAATAATATGATTAAAATATGTATGCAAGTGTTAGTAAGTAGACCATTTATTATTATTTGTTATTAATGATCTTGTGTGTTGTAGAAAAGCCAAAAATGATTCAATTGTATGTTTATTATTTTTGCTCTTTTGGGGTCTCCAAATCAGGTAAAGCATGTTTTTTTTCGTAGACAACTATAAGCTTATATTTCATCTGGGAGTAACTACTCAAATTGGAGTCCTAGGGTTTACAAGAAAATTGCCTCAGACACAATCAAGGAAGCCAAGTTATAGTATATCAATTAGATGTCACCAAAATTTTTAGTCATCTCAATTCATCCCTTGAATATTGGTGTTCTCCTTGATTATCTTTTATTAATTTAACCATTTAAAAAGTATAAATCATATTACTTATTATTGATGGACCTTGTCATCACTTATTATTTAATTGATTATTTTCGCACAATTGCAATAATACTATTATATTGTAGAATTAATCATTATATAGAGCAAAAATTCAAGCTCTATAAAATTTCTTGATTCTGTGTTTTTTCATTCATTATAATCCTTCTATATTTGTCAACAATAATATCATAAAAGTTACAGGTTTTCTTTGAATTACCCACCCCCATCCCCAAATAATTTTCCCCTACAAAAAAGAAAAATCAATAGTGTTAGGACAAATACTTTCAAATTGATTTTACTTTAAGAATATAGTTGCACCCTGGCCGGTTTGGCTCAGCGGTTAGAGTGTCGGCCCGCGGACCAGAGAGTCCCGGGTTCTGTTCCCGTTAAGGGCACGTACCTAGGTTGTAGTTTGTCCTCGGCCCCGGTTGGGGTTGTGTGGGTGGCAACCACTTGATATGTCTCTCTCATGTCGATGTTTCTCTCTCTCTTCCTCCCTTTCTCCCTCCCGCTCTATCTGAAGATAAATGCAAAAATGTCCTCAAGTGAGGATAACAAAAACACGAATATAGTGGCATTTCAAAAATATAATTAGTTAATTTTAGCAGTTCAGAATCACCATATTCTGCAAAACAACTGATTTCACTAGGGATGAAATATATTAAAAATAGATATTCGATTTAGTTTAACACGTGTTTAATCTGCTGAAAGACATTGAACAAATTCCAAATAATTGATGTAAGCAAATTTCAAAATAATTGATTGCACTTTTCTCTAAAACTTAAAAACCAGATAAGCAGATTATGTGTTATTTTACTTGAGAGAAGTACAGGAGTATCATCCTAGACTAATGGATTGATCAACTTCTCTTTCACTACATATTATTGAAAATAAATGTATTGCTTCTTTTAAATATTTCAAATTAATTAGTTACTTTTTGAATAGGCAGATAAAATAATACAAAGAAGAAAGTAACAATCACCTTTAATCTAATTGCCTAAAGGAACCACAATATCATTTTGGTGTACATCTTTCCAGAGAGTGTCCAATACATATATGAGTATATAGATATCTACTTTTTTAGCAAACACAGAAGCATATTTTGTATAATCTACTCATTAACTTAATGTATTACAATTTTCTTTACATATAAATAAACATTAATTTACTAGTATTATTTTAATGGCATCATATTGTATTATATAATATATATGTACCATGTTGTAGTATATATATGCAATGCATAATATATAAATAAATATAATAAAATTTATATATATATATATGTTTTAAAATTTGTAAATCAAACTTTTATTTAAAGAATGTTGCCCAATTTTAATGTTAGCTATTAGGGGACTGGTTAAGTTTTATTTAGGTTCCCCTAATTACTCTGATTTGCAAATAGGTCTTCACAGAATTATGTAGCCTCTGGTAATAGTTACTTTCTCCTGCTTCTGTTAGAGTTGGGGAACAGAATTTACTTTGGATTCTGCCCCTGCCCATTTATCCACATCACTGAGAAAATTTCATGTTTTTCCTTTGTTCATTCATTAAGCAAATATTTATTAATCCCTTAAAATACAATAGTATTGACATCATATTTATTCTTGAAAATTGGATGGTATAACATTTTACCCACTTTCTCCAGTTCCTCGGGGAACACCCTCATAAGCCTAGAAGTCATATAACTGATAGTTTAGAGAGAGTGATAAAAAGGCACAATGATAATAACCAACAGGTTAAACAAGGGTGAAAAAAATCAACCAACCAGAAAACAGAAACTGATTAAGAGGAAGTAGAACAATACATATTTATGTAGTCAGTCATTTCTTCCCCCAACTAACATTCCATGACTATCTGGCATGTGCCTGGCACTGTGGTAATTCTAGTGAGAAGAAACATTTGTAGTTAGGTATTAAGTACAATGACAGAGGTAAACTAAGAGTACAACGAAAGCTACTGGGGAAGGCAGCTTTCCATAATTGAGGTAAAAAAAAAAGTGATGTCAGTTAATGAAACAAGGAGGCCATTAGACTGAGGTGACTCTGATGCCTTGGCCCTACATAAGCAAACCAAAATCTAAGCCTGCAAGTGCCTTAAAGTTATGGATTTGAAACCTAAGGACAACCAATCACAAGCAGCCATCTAGGATTTCAACTCTAGCTAATCAATAATTTCCTCTCTGTGCTTCTGCCTTTCTCTGTAAAAACCTCTCCCTGAGCTTCTGTCGGGGGTGCACTCCTAACCACTGCCAGTTTGGTGAGCCCCATCCTAACTGATTTTTGCTCCAATAAATTCTATTATTTTAAAATATACCTCAGTTTATCTTTAAACGGGAGTTAAAAATGATGGCATATCTTACTAGACCCACAGGTTTTAAACTCCAAATGCAATCACTATAGAGATACCCCAGCAGCAAAGAAGTCCTATTAACTGTAGATGTACAGTTGTTAATAATATAGAGTGTCTGGGAGATTATCAAATGAAGCAAGCACCAGAAAGGGTTGAGGATTTGAGTATAGGCTCTGCCTTTCTCCCTCTCAGTTGGGTGGACCCTCCATTTTATCTACTTCCCAGGATTGTCATAAGGAAAGAAATTAAAAACCATCATGTATGTGCCAGTATTTTATAAAGTGTTAAGGTTACTAATGTAAAATCTGCTACAATAAACATTTCAGGAGCAACTTGAATGCTGACTGCATCTAAGCAGTGGCATATTAAAATTACATTTAACGCTATGTATTTTGTTTTGACAATATAATGAGAAAGATATGAGACATGCTAATCTATTAATCTAATATTTTATAGCCCTTATCATTAATTAAAAACACTCTGCCTGCTTATATCTTCTGCTCTCCTCAGAGACTCTCCCTTAGACATGTTGATATAAGCCTAATCTTTCTAACTTAGCTCATTTCTAGTTAAAAAAATAAATACAGTAGAATAGCATAAATTAGACAGCAATAAACACAGATAATATTATTTGGGTATATGTGTATTCAGTTCGCATATAGTCAAAATTCTGATTACCGTTGGTTTTTAGAGAAGTTAGGGTCACTAGAAAAAGGTCAGAAAGTGAGTTTCTGTCTAGTGTGTGCACAGAGACTCCCCATGCAAGACTCAAGGATACTAAGGCTAAGTCCCTGTTTAGTATGGTGGAGAGGTGGGGCTCCCTACTTATATCCAGGTCCCACTCATGGAATAGAGATCTTATTTTGAATGTAGCATGCTTGAAGTACTGAAAATGCTGGAAATACTGCAGCAACAATTGGCATTTCCCTACTTGTGAAGCAGAGGTTCCATGCCTGGAGAGGCAAGTGGAGAGGTCCACAGGCTGCTGGCCCCACCTACTGAGTGCCCAGCTTTTAGAGTGGGTATGTCAGTCAATTGGAAGCTTGTAGTTGTTCCTACCCTCATCTCCAGAGCCTCAGAGCCCCAGCTCACCAGCTCAAGGAGTTTGCCTGGGGGTGTAGGGGTAGGGTTAGAGGAAGACAGACTATAAAACTCTTCCCAAGGGAACTAATTTTATTTAAACAGAGTAAAGAAGTTCAAGCTCAACAATGCTCTGAAGAAAAGTGGAGGTTATGGTGAAAGGATATAGGGACAATGTTCAAGATATAGGCTAAAATGTAGACCAGCTAGTTTACAGGAGAGAACAGGGGAATAAGACACCTGGGAGGAGCTCTTTTGAGGTCAGAACAAAAATCAAACACTGACTTCAGTAGTTAGTCATTCAGTGGAGCCAGAATTTGATTGGGTCTCATTTCTTCTTCAAATGTAGAATTCACTAATAAAATCACCTAAACCTTGTGCTTTCTTTTTCTGTTTAGTTATTAATTATTGATTTAATTTCTTTAATAGGTATATGCCTATTCAGATTATCAAATTTTTCTTGTGTGAGTTTTGGTAGTTTGTGTCTTCCAAGGAACTGGCTCACTTCATCTAAGTTATTAAATTTGTGGGAATATGTCTCTGGGTTGTGACCTTCACAAGTGCATCTCTGTAAAAGGTTCCTTCCTAGATCTGCAGCATGAGAACCTGGAGGGGTTCCTGGAAGTAATACCTTTAAAAGTGTGGGGGTCCCCCCAAAATTCAGCACCCAGGAATTTCTCATTCACACTAGTCTACTTTCAGCCTCTAACAATTCTTCAGACTTAATATTTAAATCTTCCTACCAGGGTAGGGCTCCAGTGGCTTCTATTCCATGTAAGTATATCTTGACTGAGATCATCTGTATTTGCCTGTCTCTTAAGATTTCAGGGTGGCCCTGGAAGGTTGAGTGCCATCTCATGCACTGAGAGGTCACTGGTTCCATTCCCTGTCAGGGCACATGCCGGGGTTGTGGTCTGGATCCCCAATAGTGGGTGTGCAGGGGGCAGCCAATGGATGTGTTTCTCTCTCTCCCACTCCCTTCCTCTCTCTAGCTAAAATCAATAAAAACATATTTAAAATATATATTTCAGGGTGATGGTTTGCCCTGCCACCTCAGTTCTCTAATGAGATCCAAGAAAAGTCATTGATTTTCCATTCAGCTTTTTAAAAAAATATTTCAGAACACAAGTGGTGACTTTGAAGCTCTTTACATGTTAGATCTGAAACAGGAAGTGATCAGTTTATTCTTTTTTATTGCTGAGTAGTATTCCATTGCATAAATATGGCATAATTTGTTTATTTATTTTCCTGTTCATGGATTTTCGGATTGTTTTGAATTTTTGTCCATTATGAAAGAGCTACTGTGAACATTCTTTTAACTGGCTTTTGGTGGTCATAGTAATCATTACTTCTGTAATTCTAGATCCAGACTAAACAATAGATCACAACAATGCACCTATACAGCAAATGAATCATTCACACCATAACTGATTTTGTAACTCATTCAGCACTGGCTGAATGGACATTCTCTGCAGAAAACAGACTTGACTAGAACATCTAACTTACTGTTGGTAGACCTCAGCCTGAGAACCATCACTTCTTATAGCACAACCATGAACTCAAGAGTGTGTAAGAGTATTTTTCTTTATTTTCCTAAAACTACATTTCTGTTGAGCCACCATTTGACAGCATTTGCAATCTTAGTCATTTCCAAGTAAACTCACTCAATCAATAAAGATTTTATATTCTTTCTCATCCTCCTTCCCCAATTTCCCTCCCTGATTCTAAGTTCTGGGATGAAAATAGTGCCATTTCATCAGTGAGGAGATGACATCTTGTTCTGCTCTTTGCTGGCACTTGCTGAGATACACAATTTCTTAAAAATATCTTTATATCATTGGTCCTCTTTCTTTTTTGAAAGTTTACACACTATTTTATTATGCTTTGTCAACTAAAAATATTACCTCCATAAATTATGACAGGTCATTATCAAATATCTGCAATTATTTTGTATTTAAAATTCAAATCACAGTACACAGGTTGTCGGGAAAATCATATCCCTTCTAATCTCAGGTTATAGCAAATCATCATGAACACCTACAGCTGATTCATTTTTAGTAGTATCACATGCCTAAGAAAATATTTTACAACTAATTAGTATCAGCTGGAATGAATTATTTCAAGGTCATTACAGAATATGTTTTAATTCTTAATCTTAAGGATGTTAACCTATATGTGGCAGACTCCATTCATCCTCAGTATAGAGAATAATTCTCCTCTCTCACTATCATTTCTTGTTAAAGGCTATTCTCACTAACTACTAGTTGATTTACTTTTTAAAATCATCTAATTTCTACCTCCACCGAACATACATATAAAGTTTGAAAAATGTTAAAAAGCTACTTAAAGCCCAGCTTCTGAATTTTTACTTGACTCGTCATGATATTAGCAGGGCATAAAGCGTGAGCACATATTTACTGGGACCAGGAAAATCTTAGAGTCAATGAGAAGTCAGTTCAGACTCGTCATTAGCTAGTCCATAAAACATGTACAAAATTGAGCTTATTTTGAACTTCCTTGAGATAGTTTATGATGGTCAAATTTAGTAGACTTTTGGTCTTCACAAAAATTTATCATCAACTTAGGTAATATGGTAAATAAAAAATGAACCACATAATTTTCAAAATAACTGACTTTATGCAATGATTAGTAGTGTGCTCATTAGATATTAGTAAGCATAAATCTACATTTTTGTGGTACTTAGTTTCTTAAAATGGTGGAAGAGATGAGAGGTTGAACTCAATTAACTCTATAACTTCTTACCAGTCAAAAATTCTATAGTTTTCACTTAAATTTATCATCATGGGAACAGAGGAGAAGGGAATGCCCATAAGATTAAGGAAATTGCAAAAGACATAAGAATTGGAAAGTACATGATGTATTTGGAAGACAGAAAGTGAAGCAATTTGACTAGTAGATGGTATATATTGGGATTAGTATAAAGTAAAGCTTGGAAGGTAGTTTGGGGCTGGATTATAAAGAATCTTGAATACTGGGGTAAAGAATTTGTATTTTATTCTAGAGATGATGGAGAGCTATTGTAGAGATTCAGGTTAAGGTGAGCATAGCAATGGTTTCAAGAGGACTGACCTGGTGTGAACAATTAGGTATGGATTAAAGGAGAGTTTAGGCTGGAAATTAAAATTAATATAAGGAATGTATTCTAAACTAGGTGTGAGATAATGATGGCTTGAGCAAGGGTAATATTGGTAAGATTTGTAGAGTAAGAAGAGCATTTGAAAAAAAGAATCAGTGAAACTGACTGATAGGGTATATAGAGCTGATGAGAAGAAAGAGTCAAAAACAATTCCAATTTAATGTTGGGAGAATTATATTTCCACTTAGTTCAACATGGAAAGCATTTAGAAAATGTGAGTTTAGTTTTAGAGACTTTTAATTGGAAGCATCAGAAGACACACGAGAGGAAATGTGCCGTGTGCAGTGGAAACTACAGAACTGGGTGATAGGTCAGGGATGTATCCATTTTAATTTTAAATAAAATTTTACTTGAAAACTAGGCAAATAAAATATTAAAGTGTCAACTTGAACATGACATTTGAAAACTGAAGGGATCTAGTCATTCATATTACTTATGTTTTAAAGTCAACCAGAAATATATTGGTTAGATTCTGCATTTAATTCATGGCTCTTTTATGCATGTGCTTTGCTAGAACATTAAAAGCAATGTCTTCTGATTTGGCAGAGATTAGCTTAGCAAACTGAATGTTTATTATCAAAGGGGAATTTTTTCCATTTAAGTGAATGTTCCCATTTAATACTTCCAATAAAATGTAAAGTATTAGTTTTCCTGGCAAAAGAGGTCTCTGGATATATCATGTCTGCATAATATCAAAGCAACTAAGTGGTTCAAGGCAATGGGATAATCATTCTATATAATGGAACCTATAGGTTAAATCACAGTCAAAGCAGTTATTTAATAATTTTATAGGTACAACCACAATATGATCTTCCAAATCAATATTAATTATTTGTATGTTAAAGAGGCTCCAAACAAGTAAGTAGTCAAGTCACATAATTAATCTAGCCTTAGTCTCCTCATCAGTGAAGTGAGAAGTTAAGAATGATAGCTAAGTTCCCTTTTAGTTCGTACACTTTATTATATGTAAACACTAAGTCTTGAGAAAACAAGGAGAGCTTATTATTGAACAAATTAGGTATACTAAAAAAGGTGCCATAAAGCACAATTGCCAAGAAAAATCTAAAACCATGGGATGTTGTGATTGATATTATCTGGAATTTATTTTACACTGTCTTTTTATCCAGGCAGCTTAAGAAGGGTCTATGGTTGCAGCAATCACCACCTTTAAATGGAGAAAATAGGAAAAAATATTCTAAGCCTCATCTTAGCTGACAAAGTCAGTCAGTGGTATAATAAAGCAGGTCAAAGTGTGGTCCTCAATCCATAGCATAGACATCACCTGGGGTCTTATTAGAAATGCAGAATCCCTAACTCCGCTCCAAAACTACTGCATCACATCTGCGTTTTACCAAGATCCCCACATGATTCCTATGCACATTGAAGTTTGAGAAGCACTGATATACAATCCTACTGGATCTACACTAGTGAGTGGGGAAATTCATGTCATCCACCTATAGAGATCCTCTTTCTTACTTGTTTTCAGTTAATCAAATTGCATATCACTCACCCTAATGTCATACACTTAGTGAAAGGAAATATGTGAAACTGAAGAGATTCTTCATAAAGGAAATAGCTTGAATTAGAGACTTCATGTAAACATAGTACAAAGATAAGTTCTGGGGATGTAATGCACAGCGTGGTGACTCTAGTTAATAATATTGTACTGTATACTTGAAAGTTGCTAAGAAAGGAAATCTTAAAAGTTCCTTAGATCACTCCTTTCTGCCAGGGGACGCTGCAAAGTAAGCATCATTAAAGTCTCCCCTCCTGCAGTCATCACATCTAAGTCAAAGTCTCCCAAAGAGCGGAACAGCTGCAAAAGCTCTTTTTTGGAGGTTTGAGCTTTGAAACAACTGATGAGAGTCTGAGGAGCCCTTCTGAGCAATGGTATCACTCATAGGCTGTGTGGTGATGAAAGATCCAAACACCAAGCGCTCCAGAGGCTCTGGGTTTGTCCTGATGCCACTGTGGAAGACGTAGGTGCAGCCACGAATGCAGAACCACACAAGGTGGGTGGAAGAGCTGTAGAACCAGAGAGGGCTGTCTCAGGAGAAGATTCTCAAAGATCTAGTGCCCACTTCACAGTGAAAAAGATTTTTGTCGGTAGTGTTAAAGAAGACACTGAAGAACATCACCTAGGAGATGATTTTGAACAGTATGGGAAAATTGTAGTGATTGAAATCATGACTGAGCAAGGCAGTGGCTAGAAAAGTGGTTTTGCTTTTGTAACTTTCGATGACCATGACTCTGTAGATAAGACTGTCCTTTAGAAAGACCATCCTGTGAATGGTCACAACTGTGAAGTAAGGAAAGTCCTGTCTAAGCAAGAGATGGCTAGTGCTTCATCCAGCCAAAGGGGTAGAAGTGGTTCAGGAAATTTTGGAGGTGGTCATGGAGGTGGTTTTGGTGGCAATGACAACTTTGGTCATGAAAGAAACTTCAGTGGTCGAGGTGGCTTTGGTGGCAGCTATGGTGGTGGTGGATATGATGGCAGTGGGGATGGCTTTAATGGATTTGGTAATCATGGACGCAGTTTTGGAGGTGGTGGAAGCTATAATGATTTTGGCAATTACAATAATCAATCTTCAGTTTTAGACCCATGAAAGAGGGAAACTTTGGAAGCAGAAGTTCTGGGCCCTATGGTGGTGGAGGCCAATTCTTTGCCAAACTGTGAACCCAAGGTGGCTACGGTGGTTCCAGCAGTAGTAACTATGGCAGTGGCAAAAAGTTTTAATTACCACCAGGGAACAAAGCTGAGCAGGAGAGGAGAGCCAGAGAGGTGACAGGGAAGCTACAGGTTACAACAGATTTGTGAACTCAGCCAAGCACAGTGGTGGCAGGGCCTAGCTGCCACAAAGAAGACATGTTTTAGACAATACTCATTGAATGAGCAAATTACTCGAGGACTGTATTTGTGACTACTCTATAACAGGTTATTTTAGTTTCTGTTGTGTGGAAAGTGTAAAGCATTCCAAAAAGTGTTTTAATGTAGATTTTTTTTTTGTGCCCATGCTGTTGAGTTGATTGCTAAATGTAATAGTCTGATCATGACGTTGGATATGTCTTTTTAAAAATTATCATCACAGCCCAGCTAGTGTGGCTCAGTGGACTGACCATCATCCTATGGACTGAGAGGTCCCAGTTCAATTCCCAGTCAGAGCACACGCCCAGGTTGTAGGCTCGATCCCCAGTAGAGGGCATACAGGAGGCAGCCAATCGATGTTTATCTCTCATATCGATGTTTCTATCTCTCTCTCCCTTCCTCTCCCTCTAAAAAATCAATAAAAACATATTTAAATAAATAAATTATCATCACAAGAAAAACACTGTAACTAGGTGATAGATGTTAACTAAATTTATTGTGGTAATCATTTTACAATGTATACATATATCAAACCATTATGTTATATACTTTTTACTAATACAATCTTATATGTCAAGTATATCTCAATGAAACAAGGGGAAAAGAATGTTTAACCCATGTATAGGAACTTCCTCCACTCTAGCCAAGGATTGCCCAGAGAAATTTCGTTTAAAACCTCAACCAAGGTCCTTAATTCACCAGGGCATAAACAAAGTGAATCTGGAGAGCTGTGCAGACGGACATATGTTTTACTCATCAATAAATGCTCCATTCTTTTACAGTCTTGCTATAGACATTGCATTAAGTCCTACAAAAAAAAAGGCTATTTTTTGCCTAAGCTTTATTAAGCTTTTTAAAAATATAGGGTTGCCATGATGCTTGGAAACTAGTAAACTGAACTGACTGAAACGGGCACTTGTATGATTGCTATGAAGAAAAGAGGGTGAGACAAAAAGAAATAAATGAACATTTCTTGAGCATCTATTCTGTGCTAAGTACTACACTAAATGTTTTATTTAAAGAACCAGGATCTCTAAAATGTTAAGCTTGAGACCTGTTCTATATCATAAAAATATGGTGTTACTGTGATTTGTCACAACTATAACAACTATAAAAACATAACTTTCATTTAATAACATAAAAATCTAAGTCTTTAAAACTTGGCTTTATTATAAACTGTTAGCATTTCCAGACCTTTCCCATTACCCCAGTTAGACATTAAGAAAATATTCTATAAAAATAGAGATCAGATGATCTTGTCATTATAATATCCAAAGTTCCTATCTTGGATCTTAAACATACATGGGGGTCTTATCTGGGCATCTATGATGATACCGTTTATCTGACTGTGGTCCCTGAAAGTATCTTGTGACTATCATTGAAATCATTCTGCAACCTAAGTTTTACCATCATGGAAACCATCATTTAGTTATGCGGTGCTTCATTCCTTTATCCAATGTATATCTAGAGAATGTATTTTATTTGTCATACAATTTTAACATCAGTGTATAAAAATAAATAACAGTCATAAATTAAATAAATAATTATAAATTTTGGAAAGTGTTACGAAGGAAAAAAGCATTAGACCATGATAGAAAACTATCAGGAAACAGGTTTGTTCCTCTTCTGGTGTGGACCACAAAGGTCCAACCAGAACAACCATCCTGCAGAGAACAACTATATAGATTCTGGACAAAATACAGGTATTCCTTATATTGCACAATCCCATGTTAATGGAAACTCATGCATATTGGAACCATGTCCTTGCTTTACACAGTTCTATAATAGCAGTTACTATGCAAAGTAAAAGCATGATTACAAAATGCACAGGTTTCAGTTAACATGGTAACGTTCATGCAGGGACTGCCTGCATAACCAAACCACCATTTAAAGGCACCGTATGCAGAAAAAAGAACAAAACAGGTGGACATTAGGGGAGGTTAATACTTATAAAAAGGAATAACACAGGAGATTTTACCTTGTTCATAGATCTTAGCCTAAGAGAATGCTTCAGGAGGCACTACGCAGAGTGGATAAAATTCCTACAGAAAACATGCAACTTTCTGACCCAAGGAGACAGAGGACAGGTGTCAAGGAAACCACAACTTCTGGAAAGTGAGGGAATAACCACCAGAAAAGGGAGAGACAGAGAGACAGGACCCTAACTCTGTATACAAAATGTCTCCAGCTACTTAGCAAAACTCTAAATCATGTACGAGTGAAACAGACCACAGAAGTCAGCTGAGGATGAAAGAAATGAACTGAGATTTGAGCTGCTGCAAAGGAGACAGAGTTGGTAGTTTGAGCCCAGTTGAGTTTATTGCCTACTAAAACAAAAACAAAAAAAACAACAACAAAAAAAACAACACTCTTTGGAAGAATATTTTCTAAATGTTCATAAACTTACGTTCACAGTGTCTAGATAAACTCCAATTATTGCCTAAATACAGAGAACAAGAAAAATTTTGACTTAGTCTCAAGAGAAAAACATGAACACGAACTCCAAAATGACCCAGGCATTGGGATTAGCAGACAGAAATTTTTTTTTTTTTTAATCCTCATCCTTGGATATTTTTCTGTTTATCTTCAGGTAGAGAGGGAGGGAGGGAGGGAGGGAGAGAGAGAGAGAGAGAGAGAGAGAGGAAGAGAGAAACACTGACCAATTGCCTCCCACACAACCCTGACCACAGCCAGGGATGAACCACAACTGAGATACATGCCCTTGACTGGACTCAAACCCACAACTCACTCATCCGTGGGCCAACGCTCTACCTGCTGAGCCAAACCGGACAGGGCACAGACAGGAATTTTTAAGCAGCTATTCCAACTATGCTCTACAACAAAAGGAAAATATTCTCACAGTGAATAAAAGGTAGGAGATCTTAGCAAAGAAGTAAAAAAAATGTCAAAAAAAAAACACTGTAATTAAATTCTAGAACTCAAAAAAATACAACATATGAAATAAAAACTCACAGGATAGGCTTACCAGCAGAATGGAGATGACAGGGTAATGAGAAAATAAGCTTTAAAGTATAAAAATGTAAATGATCCAATCTGAAGAACAGGTTGAAAAGTAAGTGTCAGGGCTCTATGGGACAATATAAAAAGTTTTAATATGCATGTAATTAAAGTTAAGGAGAAAAGTAAGAGCATGTGATAGAAATAATATTTGAATACCTAATACTATTTTCAAAATTTGGTAAAACACATAGTTACAGTTTTTAGATTCTCAGAAAACCAAAAAGAGGAAAGATATGGAGAAAAACATTAATCTGTGCATCATAGTCAAACTGGTGAAAACCAAGACTTCAGAGAAAATCTTGAAGGTAACCAGAAACTGAGAGTTAATAAATATGTGTCATCATTTTAAGCCACTTAACTTGGGTGCAATTTTCTATGCAGCAATAGATAATGAACACAACTATTATAATTAGAAGCATCAACAACTCTCTCTCAATAATGGATAGAACAAGTAGTTAGAAAGTCAGGATACAGAAGACCCTAAAAATATTATCAACCAATTTGCCTTAAATATAAGTTATATAATAGTTCATTGAAAAAACAGAAGAAAATTAATTACGTTCAAGTAAACACATACTATTTTTTAGGATAGATCATATTCTGGACCATAATATAAACCCAAATAAGTTGAAAAAGATGGAGGTCATTCAAAGTATGTTTTTTGTCCACAATGAAATTAAGTGAGAAATCAACAACAGAACAATGTCTGGAAGAACCCTCTTACATACAAACATTAAAATCATACTTCTAAGTAAAATGGATCAAAAAAGATGTCACTGTGAAAACAAACTTTTTAACTTAATATAAATGAAAAACAATATATCGAAATATGTGAAATGCAACTAAAGCAGTGCTTAGAGAGAAAAATATCAAATTAAACTCTAATATTTAAAAAAAGAAACATCTCAAATCAATAAGCTAAGTTACCACAGGGGAAACTAGAAAAAGACGAGTAAATTAAACCTCAAGTAAGCAAAAAGAAGGAATAAAGAATAAAATCAATAAACAGAAAAGAACCCCCAAACAGAAAATCAATAAAACCAAAGCTGATTTTTTAAATGGATAACTTACCAAGCATTTAACAAAGAGAAAGGAAAATATAGATTCAAAAAAAATAAAACATATCAGGCATATTTACTCAAGAGATAAAAATATAGATCCTCAAAAATGCTTGTACATAAATATTCATAGGAGATTTATTCATAAGTGCCAAACACTGTAAACAATCCAATGTCTATCAACAGGGGAAAAGATAACAAATTGGAATATATTTATGCAGTGGACTAGAACCCAGCTATAAAAAGAAAGCAACTATTGATACACACAATGACATTGGTTATGATGAATCTCACAGATATAATGCTGAGCTAAAAGAGAGACACAAAAGTGTATATACCGTATGATTCCATTTACAGTGGTCCCCTCTTGTCTGCAGGGGATACATTCCAAGACCCCCAGTGGATATCTCAGTGTTGGTACCGAACCCAATAGATACTATTTTTCCTATACATGCATACCTATGCTAAAGTTTAATTTATAAATTTGACACAGTAAGAGATTAACAACAATAACTAATAATAAAATAGAGTAATTAGAATGAATACTGTAGTAAAAGTTATGTGAATGTGGTCTCTTTCAAAATATCTTATTATATTGTACTCACCCTTTTGGGGATGATGCCAGAGGATAAAATCCATATTATGTGGAGAACTCTCACCTTTTCACTGAAAGTCAGCACTTTTGGACTTCTCTTTGGCCTATCCGAATTGCCAGCACCGGTACCCTTATACTTAGGGGCCATTATTAAGTGAAATAACAGTTGAGGGAACAGGAGCACTGCGATATCACGACAACCACCTGGAAGCCAAGACGGCTACCACCGGAGTAACCTTCGGAGCTTGGATAGCGAGGGCTGAACAGGACATCGCGAGATTTCATCATGCTACTCAGAACGGCGTGCAATTTAAAATTTATAAATTGTTTATTTCTACTTTCTATTTCATATTTTCAGACCTGGTTGACCACAAGTAACTGAAATCTTGGAAAGTGAAACCACGAACTGGGGGGGAGCTACTGTACATGAAGTTCTAAAACAGACACATCAAACTACAGTGATAGATATCAAAACAGTGATCCAGGTGGAGGAGGTAGGCAAGGATTTACTAGAAAGGGTACAAGAAAGTCGTTGCCCTGTGTCTTGACTGGTGGTAGTGGGTTACAAGCATGTATACATTTCTCTAAATTATCAGACTATTCACCTACAATCAGAGAGAGAAAGAAAGAGAGAAGAAGGAGGAGGAGAAGGAGGAGGAGGAGGAGGAGGCAGGACAGAAAGAGAGGATATGGAAGGGCAAACAAAGAAAGAAAGAAAAAAGAAAAAACTGGCCCGGATCTTGGGGTGAAAGTAATCTGGACCAGGTATAAAAGCATAGGGGAGTTATAAAACAAGACAAACTTGGAAAACTCAGAAGTAAATGCTAAGGTAAGAAAAAGCAATTTCTAAAGAAGAGACAGGAGCCTCCAGGATGAAGAGTCTTTGTTATTTACTCTTTGTCTAAACACTAGACTTGTAATTGTGTATGTGTGTGTAATGACTATTTTATAAATGACCACACTGGCTTTAAGTAAGTGTGCAATAAGAGCCAAGTTAAAATCTGTAAAGCACCCAAACACAGAAAGTATTATGGTATTGTGCTTTACCTATACTTATTAGGTAATTACAAATTAAAATTGCACAACCATAGACTGAAATATTTATGGATGAATATATATAATATCAGGGAATGTGTTTTAAAATAATATGAATGGAAAGATGAATGAGTATGTGGAAGTGTTTGGTCATGAGTTAATAATTGCTACAGCTGGATAATGGGTACCATTACGTATATTGAAAGAAAGTTAAAGAAAACCATAGTTAACCATAAAATAAGTGTTAAGCAAGGCCAGCAAAGTTTTTATTTACTTTTCATGAATAACTACTTTGAAGTTTTAAAAAGATCTTTTAACTATTTTAGTGCCCCTTTTGCTAATATTAAAAACCCACATGTGGCTCCTGGGTGATCCTGTTCTGGTTGACTGAGGATTGCTTATCTCAGGAAGGTTTCACAGGTTAAAGGAAGCTCAGAAGTAGTGCAAATGAAAACTGAGAGAAGGAGCAGATCCTTTGTCACTGCCTTGTAGGAAGCATCCCCGGCAAGAGGCTAAAGGACCAGGAATGTTTTCACATCAAATGAAGAGGAGGTAGCAGGGGAGTGAGTCCTCGTGTATTTAGTTTACTATTCAGGACATGAAGAAAATTACAATTGAGATTTTTATGTTAGAAATAAAAACTAAGGTAGTAAATTTGAATTTCCTAAAGACTGTTGATTGTAGATTGCAGCTCTTTGTTATAAACTATTGTTCAACAAATGTGTTTAAATATAAATTAGTCAGTCAATAAATATTTTCTGTTGTTGCAATATTTGTTCATTTTCTTTGAACAAATATAAGCCATTTTGTAGTATGATGAGCATATAATCGGAAAAATAAATCAGCTTAAAATTTTAGATTATCAAAAATTTACCAGTGAAAGAAAATCCTTTATACTTAAATATCTCTACAGTGTTTTATAAAGTTTCTTAAAGTATGAAATAAAATTATATTACCCCAAATAAATGATACCATGGTAATCTCATCTGAGTAAGGTAGAAACTTAAGAGTTATCATAGGTAATAATTACTCCTTGCAACTAAACAACAAACTGATTTGGATTTAATTTTTAAAAATTTATTTATAGATATAGAAGGAAGATGTCTGTTATCAAACTTTAAATCATTATTATAAACATGTTAATGCTGTACTATGAATGTATAGCTAAAGATATGAAAATTAATAATAAATAGAAAGAGAACACATCACTCTTTCATATTTGGGGTAATGTCATGTCAAAACAGTAACCTATTTTCAGTTAATCAACAAAGCAATCAGCAAGTATTTACTGAATAACTATAAGATATGTGAAATGTACAAGAGACATAGACGATAAGGAGTTCACAATCCTGGTGAAGGAGGAGACAATCCTGATGTCCAATACACATAAAATGATTAGGTAAATAAAAAGAACGCATTATGTGACTTGGTTTATTTATTTATGTATTTATTTATTTATCCTTACCAGAGGATACTTTTCTGTTTATCTTCAGAAAGAGTGGGAGGGAGGGAGAGAGAGAAACATCAATATGACTGCAGCCGAGGTACATGACCCTGACCATAATTGAACCCTTGACTCATTGGTCCTCCAGCTGATGCTCCCACCACTGAGCCAAACCGGCCAGGGCTATGTGACTAGCTTTTAATACAGTGTTTCTAAGGGTCTTTCATGTGAGTTCAAGGAGGATGGATAACACTGAGCTGGAGAATGTCCTTTGAATGATGGTAAGAAAAGGACAGTGAGCTCTTGGAACAGAATACTTTATTTATGCACTGTATACAATCCTTAAAGTATTCACTCTACTTCTACAAAATAAGTAAATTGTTTCCATTTTCTTTGAAATAAAAAAAAAAGATCGTAAAATATCCACCATTTCCTTCAATGTAAACTATAACATATGTTCTAAATGCTGACAGTCCTTCTAAACATTTAACACAGAGATACAGACGAGTGGAGTTACAATTATTTTTCTTTGCTAAATTGAAGAAATATCATTACAAAGAGAAATATTCCACACTAGTATTGATCACAAGATTTAAATGAATATCCTTACATCTATATAATTCTGTCATCCAAAAATATTTTTGGTTTGTTTGTTTTAAACATACAAAGAAAAAGTTGTATGTACCGCAAAAGCAAGGCACACAGGGCATCCTATTAAGTTTGTTCATATAGAACATACAAAAACATGCTCTATGAAAAGTATTTACAAGCTTTAAAACATTGTTTCTATATGCTGCATAGGGCCAGAAGTAAAATGTTCAAATCCTCCTCACCGTCATCCTCATCTTATGCCTACAAGCATTTTCCAAGCACCACATATAAGAGATAAATATGCTTGTTTCTTGGAGAGGGGCAGGGATGGAGAAAGAATGTTTTCATCATGGCCCCAGTCTTAAAATGTTTTTTAAGTTTTGTGCAAAATTATAATAAGAAGAATGATGACTTCAAAATGAGGAAATATTCATGTATGTCTAGAGGGATGGGAAGCACTGACAATGCTGACCACAGATTAAGAAGTGGGTACAAAATAAGGCTTGTGGCTATGATAAAACACTGTAAAATGCCCAGTATTACTGTTCCTTTCAGTCTAGCTGATTGACATAAAAAAGGGGAAAGTTAGAGCAATGTGTAAATGAAAAAGCATTGAAACCATGATGAATGTTCAAGCTGATCTGGTGATACAGGTCAAGGATGAAAAGGAGAAAAACAAAACAGGAGAAGCATACATATTTGTGGCACAAATAAAAGATAAGCATCATAATTAACAAAGAAAATTTGCATATTAGTAAATATATCATCACCTAATAGGAACACACATTAAACTATCTCAAAATGTATCTCCTAAAAGGTAAAATGCCACTATTTCCAATAAAGAATTTTAATTATGAATCTACCCATATATTAGTTACACAGTTTTAAATTTGGTTAGTTTAGTTTCCCTCCCCCTGTTTTTTCATTTAGTTTTTCATAAAATACAATGTTTCACAGCATCAAATAATTACATAGCATTTACTATAGGGATGAACTACTTTTAAATTAAAATGTGCACCTTTTAACATGGTTCCTGATGGTATATAGGAAATTTGGGCAGTATCTATATGATGTGTAAAAAATCATTTCAGTGGGAAATGTTAGGAAAACTGATTTCACATAAATAAAATTGTTTTGACTAACCTTTTCACTTTGTAACAGGTATCTTTGGTAATATTAAAATCGGTAGGTTTTATTTAGAAACATCAAGGAAAATTTTGACATTTCCCTGAGATAATGTAGATAGCGATTCAGATAATTCATCTTCAATAAATAGCACTTTCTTCCCCTTAATTATTTGCATTGGTTACCTGCATCGATCGAATTTGTTTGTTATTTATTCAGTATTATTTTTGGTGACATGTATCAAGATATTCTGTGTTCTTGGGCAAAACAACAACAAAAACATTCAGTCTTAAAACAATTAAAAATAGGCTTAAAAAGAGTTCTAGCAGCAAAGTGAGTAGATGATAAGCATTGTACTCTCCAACTGGCTTTTTTGTTTTTTCAGTCTCCACTCTGACAATGCACTTAAGTTTCACCTAAAACATTCATGTTTTGTTTATGGTCCATTGAGAAAATAAGTAAAGGGTACCCAGGTGTGATGCCACTGAGAGATGTGAACCATCATAATATTTATTGCCATTACAAGGTGGAATCACAGCTACTAAAAATGGCAATAGATTTGTACATTCTAACATGAGAAAAAAGAAATGCACTTGACCACTTACACCTGTCCTTAGGCTATGTTCTCCCTTTCGTTCCCAGAACATGAAGAATGCAAAGAGCATTTATTCTTGAGGAGAAAATCTACCCAGGAGACACTGTGGCTGAGCACCATACTATGCACTGCCAGAGCAGCTGGATTACAAGGCACTGCCCTGTGCTCAGGAGGCTTCATTCTAGCTCGGGGTGGGGAGCATAGGTGGGATGAAAAGAATATCTCTGTTCTTCTGAACTTGCAATTACTTCCTAACAGCTTGCAGGACTATGACTCGATGTATTTCTAAGGTAAATGAATACTAACTTTAACTATATAAATATACACCTTGAAGCGATGCATAAGGAGACTGAATGAACACCCTTGGTGTTTATTGATACAAACACATACTTACATCCCCTCGTTTCATGAATACTTAGGACACAATTTATTCATTTCAGTGGAGGTCAGAAGACAATGTTCTGTCTGACTCTGATCAGAGTTTCAAAATGGAGGTATCTTGAAAAGTCAAAGAACAGCAAAGGGTTTTTTCTGCCTTCCTTGGCTTCCAGATTGGGTAGTCTCACACCAAAAACAATCTAACCATGAATCCCCCAAGCCACATCTCAGTGGATCCATCATTTTGAACCCTGTGTTGGACTGCTAATGCACTTTTCATTCTTGAAAGCAAATCTGTTTCTCTGGGGAGCAGAATTTATATATATTTTTTGTTCCTCAAGCCCCCATATTATCCTTCCCTGACATGGTAGTCTACACCTGGGGGTATAAGCATTTCTAATTGATAAAAATGATGATGTCTTTACTTCTAGAACTCTTTTGAATCTATCTTCTTTCCTACTTTTGTCATTCAAGTCTTTTAAATGCTCCAATTTTTTTAATTCCTCATGCCCCCAAACTATTACTAGCTCATAGGTTATAGTAACCGTTCTTATTTAACCTATAACACATATACACTCTATATATCACTCTTTTTATAAAATACATACACACATATAGTTTCACAACAACATAGTGAACATTCTAATTTTATTTATGGCCATTCTCATCAACTATAATTTATTTTTAAAATCAAGAAATATAAGAAAAAATAGTAAATGTCAGTAATTTATTTCTCTTGGTAAAGATAGCCTAAATTAGTATAAAACATAAATATGTATATATAGCTATATTAAAAATATTTTTCCCTCAGTGAAGGTATTCTGACACAAACTGCTAGTGACGGTTGAGCCACTGAAGTTGTAATGCGTTTCTGAAACACATGTTATAATCATCAAACCTAAATACACCTATCATTAAAACAAATGGTGCCATGAGTATGCAGATCAAAGGG
Organism: Tadarida brasiliensis; assembly: GCA_030848825.1. Lineage (NCBI taxonomy): Eukaryota > Metazoa > Chordata > Mammalia > Chiroptera > Molossidae > Tadarida > Tadarida brasiliensis. The sequence goes on from CM061261.1 coordinate 81,871,669, forward strand.
AAAGTGCTCTTGATATACTGCTGTTCAATTTGGGCCTCCACCTCTTCTGCAGTAATCTCCCAGAGATACTGCAAAGCCATTAGCGTCTGCTACATGCTAAAGCTTCTAGTTTAACTCCAGTAGCCTGTGTAAAATCCTGGATTACAAATCACTGTTGTGATCTATGCCCAGGAATTCATCCAGTCATATTGTTTATGAGAAGGATTGGAGGGAGGTATACTGAGCAACATCAGAAAATTTAAGTGATATTTCCAAAACAATGAGTGAAAGTTTTCAACACTTCTTTATTCAACATGTAGAAAACTAGGGAGAAGTATTATATTCTTTTAAGATAAAGCCCACAAAGGTGCCTATCTTTCATTATGATCAGGCTCAATAAAGACTGTATGAAAAGTACTTTGAATAATCTGAAGTTCTTTAAAAATATGGTATTACTATTTTTTGCTTTAAATACAGCAAGCCTATCTCTTCATTGCCCACTTTAAAAATTCCTCTGTCTTTGGTTTCCCATTTATCTTCCTGAATTTCAGTGTCAGTTTATTCTTAAAATGTTGTATATACCATGGTTATTTGAGCTCATTGTCATTTTTATCTTTACCTTATATTGACAGGTCAGCCTATTTATTTCTTCTAGTGGATCCTATACTTAAATTTTTAAAATTGAGGTAGTCATGGTAGTTGCTGCAGGACTGACACTTGGTGTCTGCCATTAAATTCCCGTATGCTTATCAAAAAATAATATTTGATAACAATATGAAATTCTATGATTTCCTAAATTTGTTTTCCATGCAGCAAAGTTGGGAACATTTTAGCTTTTATTTGAAAGTTGATCCTCTTTTTCTTCTCCTTTTGTTCTTTTCTTTTCTTCTCTCTCATCTTGTAATTGGATTCCTTTTTATTCTTCCCTTCCCCCACCTCTTTTTACTACTTATTCCTCTGCCATCTCCTTGACCCTTTTTCTTTCTCATACCATTTCTCTTCTCTTTGGATTATTAGAAGTCTGCTGGATTTTCTTATGTACACCTGCACAAAAACTATTCAAGAATGCTCTTTGTGAGAACTTTTACAATCATAAAAGAAAAAGTCTCCAGGTAGTGTTTATATGAGTATGGTGGATGAGAAGGTAAAGCAAAGTTTACATATTACGTTGGTCATTGAGATGCGGTGGGGGTCAAAGATAGATTGAAATATGGTGCACACAGACAAATGAAATAATTTTAACATGGAACAGAAAGAAAAGGAGAGTATCTTATACTTAATTTGTGACAACTTGTAAGAACAAAAAATGTAAAGCATTTCACCTATAGACTTTTCAGTATGTGTATATATTTTGTCTCAACAAGTAGATAGAAACCAATGAAGGACAGGTTCCAAATATTAAACTTCTCAATATCCTTCAAAATATAACACAGCTTTTCATATACATCAGGCACCTAAAAGGGATTTGAGTGAAATATACAAAGCATTATGAAATTTATGACAACCCCCCAAATATTGACTAACATTGCTTGATAGTGATATCAAAGGAATTAAACAACACAAATGAATATGAATGCATACACAGATACAACACATATACCAAAAAGGAAAAGAAAGAAAATTACATGAAACTGGAGATACAAACACACAAGAGAAAATTATATGAAAACATATAGAAAAATCAATTACTTTGTGATCTTAATAGGTATTTTTTTAAAAATCAAGAATATCTTCATTATTTTCCAGAATCTAAGTTTCCAGAATTGATTACAGTGAATGAGCAACCTGTGAGTAGCTGTGCAATTAATATTTATAGAGAGATATTGACTTATGTGTACTTGGATAGGTCATGTTATCTGACCTACACTTCTATGTCTCTGAAGTGACTACTTATTTGCCTTCTCATCCACCTCCTCTGCAAAGATGCTCTGCAAATAAATGAGGTAATGTTTGCAGCTTGGAAAAGAAACCCATCCCATCCTCTCAGATATTATTACTATTCCATATTCAAGCCTGGTATATTATTGCCTCTGTTTTACATTGAAATTGTACTGTTTGAGTCCTTGGGTTCTGTCCAAAATCTGGGTCAACATAAGAGAATGATTATTTTTAATTTTAATTCTGCGGCTCTGTTCAGATCCCTTGCACGTGTGAGGGGAAACTGTGGAAAATAAACAAAGCACATAAATCACGCTTTGAAACAGAAAAATATCCGGAAGGATTTTTTTTTTTCAATGAAGAGCGTGAACACTGTATTTCTCTGGAGGAATATTTCAGTCCAGGAAGGAGGATAGTGCATGCAGTGTGAATGTGAGTGTGTGTGTGTGCATGTGTGTGTATGTGTGTGTGTGCTGTGCGTGCGCGCCCGCGGAGAGAGGGGCGGGGGAGGCGGATGAGGAGGATGAGATCATAGTTTCAGGATCCTCAGGAAACCCTGGTACTGGCAGCAGCCAGCCTCTGCTGTGCCCACATGACCCACAACTCTGGCAGCGGACCCGGCACTTCCAACATTATTAAATAATAAGAAAGCGGCTCCTACTCCATGCCCAAACCTCCCTACAGACTAATGGACACCTTCTAAGAGTTTGGCGAGTCGGTGACTGAGGCGCCCGTCCATTCCAAGGTGTGTGCTAGGCGTTTTCTTCCTTGACAGCTCCGGAGTGGGGGAGGGTGCGGGGGTGGAGGGGGTCCTTGTGCCGGGCGAGGAGTGGGCGCCGGGCTGGGCTCCTGCGCTCTGCCCCCGGCCGCCCAGTGTCGTGGAACCAGCCGCGAGGCGGGAGATGCACATGACGCGCAGCCCCAGCTACGCAGGGACCGCAGCCGCCCACGGCGCCGGGGCGCGGACACCGGAGGCTGGGCGGCTGGAGCAAGGGCAGGAGCCGCGCACCCGGCAAAGTCAAGAGTGGAAGCGGGCGGCGAGCGCCGGCGGGGGCAGGGAATCGCCCCAACGCCCACTCGCGGGGTTCCCACCTGTGCGCGGGCGCGGGCCGCGGAGAGCGCGAAGCATGTGCCCGGCGCCGCAGCCTGGACTGCGGCGCGGCGCCTCACCGGGCGGCGGGCGGCGCCTCGGGCCCGCGGGGCGGCGGTAGCGGCTGCTGCAGGATGGCCGGCACGGGGGCGCGGGGCCGCGCAGGTAAATCGCAGCCGCCCGCTGGCGCCCGGCGCCGCCGCAGCCCCCGCTGTCGCCGCTGCGCCGCTCCCGGGCTGGCGATGGCAGCCGGCTCCTTCGGGTCGCGGGTTGAGTTGTTTTTGTTGTCTTTGCTGCCCTCTGGGTCGTCCTGGCGGGCTGAGCTGGTGGGAGTGGCGCGGCCACATCCATTGGGGATGATACTCACGTTGGGGGCAGTCGGGGGGGTACTGACCGGGAAATCCGCGATGGGTTCCTTTCCAGCCAGCGGCGTCTGCGCCTGTTGCAATGCATTGCGGTGCCAGGCGGATGGCTGAGTGGCAGTGGGCACTCCGTACTGGGGTCACGGGGGGCGGCTGGGTACTGAGGTGAGTGTCTTCGGCATTTGTAGCCTGTTGCCCACTTTGGAGTTTTCCGCTGGACAGAGGGCAGACTGGAGGTTGGTTCTAGTACCCGAAGTGGGAGGTGGAGAAGTGTCTGTCAAAAGACCAAAGCCAAGGAGAGCAGAGGGGTGGCGACGGCGGTGCTTGGGCTCAAACACACCATGCCTGGAACTTGATAGTAAAACTTTCCCTTTGGCAGACTTGGGGTATGGCTTTGAGAAGATAAGTGTAGAACTTAAGAGGGAAATATTAAATGTACACTTGTCGTGAAGCTAACCACCATTAGATTCATTCTGGCTCTAAAAAAAAAAAAATGGTCTTTCGAGTTGTTTACCTTCGAATTTTCCTGTTATCCATGATCACTTGGTATTTAATGTGTGTTTGTGTTTCCTTCTAAATATAACAATAACCTATATTGTTGAAATACAGGGAGTTATTAATTTTATCAAAAAAATCTAATTTTGTTTATTCCAAAGGTAGTAAGTTTAAGAAAGAACAGCTGTCCACATATTCCATACACAGTTCTGTGTTCTTTAGCTTTATTCTCTCACTTAATTCTTATACCACCATAAAGGGTAGGTAATAATATTATCCACCTTTTACAGGTGAGGAAATCCACAGAGAGGTGATGTGACTCACCCAAGGTCGTACAGTTAAGAAATTTTAGAGCCCAGCTGGACTTTTGGTGTACTCCTTATATATATAATAGGACCCTATTGTACCTGAAGTCTTTTGTATTTTATATATTGCCCACATGTCTGTAACCAAGATGATCCTCTTAATTATGTGCTGCATGTCGTTGGCTGCAATTAACTCTTTTTCTAATTTTAATACTGTAATTTTGACAATAATCCTTTGAGTAGTTTCCTTTTGTTATAATGAACCAGGTTTCCTACAACAATTATAGATTAAAATAGTACTTATTAGCAAAGTTAAGATTTTCAGCAGTTAAGATTTAGAAGCAAAGTAAATTATAAAGCAGATACCTGAATCTATTTGTTTGCACTTAGCTTGAAGCATGGTCATTATTTTCTTCAGAATACCATCTTGCAGAATTTTTTTATCAAGTTTAATCATCTTTAATCCAATCACTCTGACAGGAGGTTATGCAGTTTTAAAAGACGAATCATGCAATTTTCTTTCAACTATCAGTAAATTAAAAGCAGGCTATATTTTGAGGGTGTTCATCTATGCCATGCCTTTTAGTCAATTGTATATACTTTATACAAAGTTGTGGAGCAATGAAGACTGAAATCAAATTTTCTCATTAGTTCTGCGTTGAAATACTTTATAAATAAATCTTCACTTGTTTTAAATGACCCATGGTGTTGAAAAAGGTCTCAGTGGGGTGAACTCGAACTGCACATATTTAGAGAATTACTCTTCATTTGAGCTTCTCATGGAGCTCTCATGATATTCATTCTGTTGGACAGATGTCTCAAATCTTCATGTTATTTTTTTTAAGTAATTCAAATGCTTCTTTACATAACGAGTTTCAAAATTATTTTGGCATTCATAAATTTTCTTAATTCTTGTCTTTCAATTTAATTAAATTCAATGTATGTATTTCAAATCCACACTTAGTCAACATTATAAGTGAAAAGAGGCTAGAATCCAACTGGAACTACATGGAAACATGATCTTTGGATGTGAAAAAAATGTTCCTGCTCTTCGTTGGTTAACCTCCTCCACCCCAAATGATGGGTACAGGGTTAGTTTGGGATGCTGGCGTGCAGTGCTGTGATCAGAAGAGTTGCATGCCATGAGACACAAGTGTTTTTGATATTGAAATTGAGTTTGAATTTTCCAAGACTATTTATATAGGATGTTGATTGTCGTTAAGGCATAAATCCTGTGATACACACATATGTCCTTTCTTTACTGACGCATATCTATTCCAGTTTTCTAGTTTCTGTTACTTATCTTAGAGAAAGCATTACCTTGTTACTTTTACCTCACCTGGTAGATTTGACATGACTTTTTCCTTTCAAGTCCCACATCTCTAGTTTTGGGAGAATCGTACTGTCTCTGCGTCTTGAGAGCCCCTCTGAGCCCCTCTGTTCCAGGTGCTGGATGGAGAACTGGAGATCAATGGTGAGCAGAAAGATGAGTGAGCCCTGCCAACACAGAGGGTCAGACTTTAATAAAATAATTATACAAAGAAACCCTTATTTACAAATTGAAGTAAATTCTCTGAAAGAAGGAATTCAATAAGAATGTGTGTTAAGGGATTCTGGGCCAGGCAGGGAGTCCAAAACAGGATGCCCGTAAAATCACATATTTGCAGAGGAATTACGTGTGAGGAAGTGTTGAATAAGTCACGTGGTCTTCTTAAATACTTTCGTGAATATTTTCTAAATCAGAGACCTATGTCTCATTCTGGTTATCTCTATACTTTTCTATTCACCAGAAGACATACTATTTCCTCTCATTATCCACCTATGGACATGGGGAGGTTTATAAAACTATTCAATACTTTCTAAAGCACATAGAGCACGTGCTACCTTCATCTGGTGATTATCCTATTTGCAAAGAGTTATTTAATTTTAAGGAAATACAGTCATTTTCTTTCTTTGCCTTAACAACCGCTTTGAAATTTTAAAAAGTAGGTGTGTGTGTGTGTTAATGCCAGAATGTTTCAAAATAGAAATGTAACTGATTTATCACATGGTACCTAAGATTCTATAAAGTGTCCAAGGGAAGAGAAGAGTCCCCAGATTAAGAGAGGTGATACTAAGTGTTTAATACACTAGGGAAATGGGTACCAACAACTTAAAGCAAACCTAATAATATCTAAATTGAATGAATACTTACTGTGTGCTGGATATCATTTTATGGGTTCTATATAAATAAACTTATGAATTCCTCACAATAGCCTTATGAAGTTTCTGCATATATTACCGATATCCTCATTTTGTAGAACGGGAAACTTAAGTACAAGGAGAACAATAATCATGACCACTGTTACAAAGGTAGAGGTGAGCCCTAAACTCAAGATTTCTGATTCTATAGTCCACACTGTGAACTATTGATATGTAACACTTGGTTCATAAATTTACTGGTGCATTAAATTCCCATCATTGTTGAAAATAATGCTCAAGTACATGTTACTGATGTTAAAAGAAAATAACACCACCTAATTTGATCTTTTTGTTACTTTTTCCTTCGTAAAAATCAGTGGAAAAAATAATACTTTTTGTATATCAATGATTTTTTGCCCATATTTTACAGGCAAAATATATATAAAGCAAGAAGAGATATATGAATGCCTAGACAAAGACTGGTGACTGCTAGATTATGAGAAATCTCTCCTTATATATTATGTATTTTTAAAATTCAAAAATAGTAACTTGAGCTCCATTTGAAATTGTTGAAAATTTTAACATCAATAACATGTACTTGAGCATTACAAGTAACTAGGGAAAGTTTTAACATCAATAATATGTACTTGAGAATTCCAAATAATTAGGGACTGTTAATAAAGTTAAAAATTTTAAGTCACGTCTTTCACCTTCCCCCCAAAGTCTTTGTCCAGAGTATGCACTGCAAGGAGGCTATGAAGTGTAACATCAAAACATCTTGGTAAAAAAATTTTAAAACCTTGTTAATTTTTACATTGAGATATTTTGACATGACTCATAGTAATTGTTATGATAATATTTTCAAATATTATCCACGCAATGTTAACCTAAGACATATGGCGTATGTCATTAAGCAAAGTGAAGCACTGATTGGTTGTGTGTTAATGCATATAAATATGTTTGCACTGTGTCTGAAAATAAATGTTAGTCAAGGTTATTTCTCCTTGCAAACAATGGGTACTATGCAGTTGATATGATTAATGTTGATGTTAACCATGAATCACAATTCATACATAGCACACATACAAATTCGTGAGTCTCTTCTTTGAAGCTATTGGAAATCCTTAAGGCAGAGCATATATTTTCTATGACTCATGTATCCCTGTTAAGAATGTGATACATCATTTCTCTGTATGCTCAACCTCATTCAAAGCTTTATATCACAGAGTAACTAGCAAACTATTGCTCTAATTTATATCATAAAGAAAGAGATACAAGATTTGATTTTGCTTTTCATGTGTGTATGTGTGTGCATGTGTTGTTAGAGTAGAAGATGCCATTGAGTACACCAAAGAATAACTCATTAATTGGAGTTTACAATTTGATGCCATAATACAGTGTCCTACTGCAAAGAGTGTTGAGTATTTAATGTAAATATAAAATATATCCATCAGTTACAATAGTTTAAGGTTATGCAGTCATAACAAACAACTTTAAAATCTCAGTGACAAAAAAATACAAAGATTTCTTTCTTGCTACTGCTATGTGATCATGTTGATCTGTAAATATTCTATTCTACATATTTGTCACTCGGAGACCCAGGCTGATAAAGCCCCAATCATCCAAAACATCCTCATCCTTCATCAGGCATATGAAACATGGTGAATCACCCATAATTCTTAAAGGCTTTCATCAGGGAGCAGAACTTGCCACTTCCACTTATATTTTGTTGGCCAAAGCAAGTCATGTGGCCATTCCTATTCATAAGTGCAACCCTATCACATGCCCAGATAGAAGAAAGTGGCAAGATTTGTGAACAGACCTAATGGTTACCACATAACACTAGCCAGTTTCCTATAATAGTTTTATCACCTAAAAATGATTTATGATTTAATATAAAAGTGGCATTACCAACAACTGTGTTTAGAATGTCAACATGGGAAGGTAATTCCTGCATAAAATGACCAGCAAAGAAAGTAGATACTATACTTGTGAAATTGAAATTGATGACATCCTTTTTTTTTTTTTTCCACTGGAGTTGTATTTAGTCAAGGAATGATAACAGCTATGGTTTATTTTGAGTAAATACATGAGGTAGCCTATTTAACAGCAAGCATAAGCCATAAACACTGCCAAGACCTGCATACAGCTCCCAAGCTGTGTTTTTCTGAACAGATTTGATAGTATCAACATGGTACAGAAAGCAGAATAGCTAGGTGTGTATCTTTTATTGTCACCTGCACCTACAGAGACAAAAGTATCATATATTATTGTAAAAAGTAATACAGATAAACATACAAATCAACTGTATGTTTATTTTACATTGCCAAACATAATCTGAAAAGTTAGAATATATCCTACCCATATTTTTAAGTTAAACCTCTTATTTTGAAATAATGGTGGACTCATGTGCTATTATAAGAAATTATATGGAGAGATCTCATAGCCCCTTTTACCCAGATTACTTCCATTGAGGGAAATTTTAAAACTTAACACCATTTTAAAACACCATTTTAAAACTTAAAAGTAAAACACAACAAACAATCCAATTAGAAAATGGGCAAATGATATGAAGAGATAGTTCACCAAGGAAGATATACAAAGGGAAAATAAGCACATGAAAAGATGTTCAACATCACTAAGGAAATGCAAATTAAAACCACAATAAGATGTCACTACAAACCTATCAGTACATTCATTGAAAGTATATAAAAATTCATTGCTTTTTGTATGTTTATTTGTATCCTGGGAACTTCCTCAATTTATTAGTCCTAAAAGATTTGTTTTTTTCTCTTTTTTTTTAGAATTGTCTATGTAGACCATCATGTCATTTGAAAATAAAGACCATTTTCTTTCTCTCTTTCCTATCTGTATGCCTTTTGTTTTCTTTTCTTATCTTATTGCACTGGCTAGAACTTTTATTACTGTGTTGAAGAAAAATGATGAGAGTGAATATTCTTACCTTGCTGCTAATCTTCATGGCAAAACATTTAATCTTTCACCATTAAATATAATATCAGCTGTCAAATTTTTGGTAAATATTCTTTATCAAATTGAAGAATTTTGCCTTTTTTCCAGTTTTCCTGATTCTTTTTATCATGAATCGGTATTTTTGTCAAATGCTTTTTTTCATCAGTGCTGTTATTATTTAATTGTCCCTCTTTAGTCTGTTGATATGGTGAAGTACATTGATTTTTTACTAGAGCAAACCTTCCATTTCTGCAATAAACCCCATTTGGTCGTTGTGTATAATTCAAAGTACACATTACTATTTTGCTAATATTTTGTTAGATATTTTTATATCTATATTCATGAGAGATATTGGTCCATAGTTTTCTTTTTATTGGTACTGTCTTTGTTATTAGTACCAGAGCAATACTAATAAAATACTTCATAAAATGAAATGCGATGTGTTCCCTCCTCTTCTGTTTTCTGAAAAAGATTGTATAGAATTGGTCTTTATTCTTTAAATATTTGGTAGAATTCTCTAGTGAAACCATCTGGGCCAGGCAGTTGCATTTTAGCAGTTTTTTTGTTTGTTTTTTTTTTAGTTAAGAACTCTATTTCTTTAATACTTGTATTTGTTTGCTGGGGCTGCCATAACAAAATAAAACAAACTGGGTAGCTTAATCAAATATGTTTTCTCACAGTTCTGGAGGCTTGGAAGTCCAAGATTAAGGTGTCAGCAGGTTTGATTTCTTCCGAGACCTCTCTGCTTGGCATGCAAATGACTTCCTTCTCACTGCATCCTCACGTAGTCTTTCCTCTGTGTGGCATCCTTGGTGCCTCTCTATGTGTTCACATTTCTTCTTCTAAAGATACCAGTCAGATTGGATTAGGACCCATTATAATTGTCACATTTTTAACTTACTCATAACTTTAAAGGCCCTAACTGCAAAGATGGTCATGTTCTGTACTAGGGGTTGGGGCCTCAATATATGAATTTGGGGTGGGGACACAGTTTAGCCCATGATAATACTTATATGTTGTTTAAATGATCTGTTTCATATTGTGTGAGTTGTGATCATTTAAGTTTATTAAGAAATTGGTTCTTTATTTAAGTAGTCCAATTTATTTTTGTGGAGTTAATCATAACATTTATTTTTGTTTTTTTGATATCTGCAGGGTCTGTAGTGATAGCCTTTGCTTCATTCTTGATGTTGGTAATGTGTGTCTTCATTCTTCTGTCAGCTTTGCTAGAGGTTTGTCAATTTTATTGATCTTTAATAGAACACATTGTTTGTTTCATCAATTTTCTCCATTGTGTTTCTGTTTTTCATTTTATTGATTTCTGCTCTTAGAATTATTATTTTCTCCATTATGCTTGCTTTTGGTATATTTTGCTCATCTTTCTTTATATTGTTGAGTGGGAGCTTTGATTATTGGTTTTAGTTTTTTCTCTCTTCTAATGTTTGCCTTTAGTACTATAAATTTTCTCTCGGCACTGTCATATCTATGTCGCAAACACTTTCATATGTTGTATTTTCATTTTAATTCAGTTCAAGTACTTCTTAAAATTTATTTTGAGATTTCCTCTTTGACCCATGGGTTATTTAGAGGTATGTAGTTTAGTTTCCAAATGTTTGGAGATTTTTCTGTTATCTTTCTGTTATTGATTTCTATTTTGTTTCCTTTTTTTTTTTTTTTTTTTTTGGTCAGAGAACACAATATATGATTTCAGTTATTTTAAATGTTTTGAGGTTTATTTATGGCCTGATATGTTTTCTATCTTGGTATATGTTCCATGAGCACTTGAAAAGATTGTGTATTCAGCTGTTTGGGGATAGAGTGTTCTATAAATGCTAATTAAATCCTATTGGTTAAGGTTGGTGATGAGTTCTTATATATGTTTGCTAATTTTCTGCCTAGTTGTCCTATTGATTGTTGAAAGAGTGTGAAGCCTCTAATTATAATTGTGAATTTCTCTATTTCTCCTTTCACTTATATCAGTTTGACTTTACTTATTTTGTAGCTCTCTTGTATATACATATTTAGGATTGCTGTGTCTTCTTGGTATATTAACTCTCTATATCTGGTAATTTCATTTGCTCAAAGTCTACTATAAGTGATATGAATATACACATTCTTTTTTTCTTTGATTGATATTTGCATGATTTCTCTCTATTCTTTCACTTTCAATCTGTCTATATTGTTACATTTGATGATTTCCTTGTAGATAAAATATAGTTGGATCTTTACATTTACTGTAATTATTGATATGTTAGGGTTTATGCCTACCATTTTATTTTTTGTTTTCTTGCTTTGTTTTTTGTTTGTTTGCTTGTTTGTTTTAGTTTCTCTGGGGTTTTTTCCTGCCTTCATGTCAGTTACTTGAGCATTTATAGAATTCCATTATTGTTTGTCTATAATGTTTTTAAGTGTACCTCCTTGTATAATTTTTTTTACTGGCTGCTCTAAGTAGTACATCATATACATATAATTCATCATGGTTTACTACTGTTGTCAGTTTATCAGTTCAAGTGAAACATAGATACCATACATCTCTTTATGTCCCTTTATCCTCCTCCAATTATAGTATAAATGTCTTAAATATTTCCTCTAGCCCTGGCCAGTTTGCCTTAGCAGTTAGAGTGTCAGCCCAAGGACCGAAGAGTCATGAGTTCGATTCCAGTCAAGGGCACAGTACCTCGGTTGCAGTTTGGTCCTGGCCCTGGTCAGGGTTGTGCAGGAGGCAACCAATCAATGTGTCTCTGTCAGATCATTGTTTCTCTCTCTCTCCCCCTTCCTCCCACTCTATCTGAAGATAAATGGAAAAGTATCCTAGGTGAGGATTTAAAAATATATATATTTCCTCTACATAGATTTAGAACTACATTAGACAGTATTATAATTTTTGCTTCACATGTCAAACATAATTTTGAAAGTTCAAGAGAAGAAAGTTCATTATATTTATTCATATATTTGCTTACTATGTTCTTTGTTCTTGTATATGTTCCAACATTCCTTCTTTTATTGCTTCCTTTTTGTTTTGAGAACTTCCTCTAGCCATTCTTTTAGAGCAGGCAGATCTGCTGATGATAAAATATCTTTGTTTTCCTTTATCTGAGAATGTCTTGATTTCTCCTTCATTCCTGAAGGATATATTAACTGGATATAGGATTCTAAGTTGGCAGTTCTTTTCTTCCAGCACATGAAAAATGCTGTGCCACTTTTTCTGACCTCCATGGATTCTCATGAGACATCTACTGACATTCTAATTGTTTTTTTTTTTGTCTTAAAAGTGAAGTGTCATTTTTCTCTTGATCTTTCCCAGATTTTTTTTGTTTTGTTTTTCATTTTTATAAATCTGAACTATGCTGTGTATAAGCCCTGTCCATTTTCTTTTCTCCTTCTAGGTCTCCAAGATATGAATGTAGATCTTTTGTTATAATCACACAGTACATTAGTTTCCTGTTGCCACTGTAATTATTACCACAAGCTCGGTGCCTCACAACAACACACATTTATTCTCTTACAGTTCTGGAGCCCAGAAGTAAGAAATCAGTTTCACTGAGCTAAGGTCAAGGTGTTGGCAAGGTTCATTCCTTCTAGAAGCTCTAGGAGACAATACGTTTCCTTACCTTTTCCAGCTTCTGGAGGCTACCTATATTCTTTGACTCGCAATGTCTTCCTTGCGTTACTCTAGTATCCGTCATCACATCTGTCATAATCTGTCATCACATTTTCTACTTCATTTTTTTTTTTTTAGAGAGAGAGTGGAAGGGAGGGCGGGAGAGAAAGAGAGAGAGAAACATCGATGTGGGAGAGACATATCGGTTGGTTGCCTCTCACATGACCCTGACCAAGACTGAGGATCGAACTTGCAACCCAGCTATGTGCTCTTGACCAGAATTGAACCTAAGACCCTTCAGTCCATGGGCTGATGCTGTAACCACTGAGCAAAACCGGCAGGGCTCTACTTCCTTTTATATAGACAAATCTACCCCTGCCTCCTTCTTTTAGAGATGCTGTGATTACATTTAGGGCCCACCTGGATAATCACCCTAGCTCAAGATCTTTAATTTAATCACATCTACAAAATCTCTTTTGCCATATAAAGGAACATTCACAGTTTCCAGAGATTAATACCAATCTGAACATCTTTGGGAGCCATTATTCACCCTACCACACACGGGTTTCTGAGGCTTTGTGGTTATTGTTTTCAGTCTGTTTTCTCTGTTGTTAAAACTGGATAATTCCTATTATTCTATCCTCCAGCTTACAGATTCCTCTGTCATTTCCATTCTGTTATTGATCTAACCCACTAAAGTTTATATTGTGTTGTTGTTTTAGTTCTAAAATTTCCATTTAGTTCTTTCCTTTTTTTAATTTTATTTATTTATTTTAGAGAACAAGAGAGAGGGAGGAGAGAGAGAGAGAGAGACATCGATTTGTTGTTACACTTATTTATACATAATTGGTTGATTCTTATATGTGCCCTAACCAGGAGTCAAACCAGCAACCTTGGCTTATCGGAACGAAGCTCTAACCAACTGAGCTACCTGGCCAGGGCCTTAGTTCTTTTTCTATTTCTCAGCTGACGCCTTGTATGTTTTCATTTGTTTCAAGCATGTTCACACTTACTTATTTAAGTTTTTTTTATTATCATCATGATGGCTGCTTTAAAAACTTTGTCAGATAACCTAACATCTCTGTCATCTCATTATTGGTATCTTTCAATTGTCTTTTCTCATTCATTGTGAGAGTTTCCTGGTTTTCGGTATGATGAATGATTTTCAATTGAAACCTAGACATTTTCTTATTATGTTAAGAGACTCTGGATCATATTTAAACCTGCTTTGGCAAAATTCCACTGACATCACCCCAGTGGGAAAAGTGGGGATGGTGTGACCTCATCACTGCCAGGTGGGGTAGAAGTAGAAGTTTCTTACTCAGACTCTCTTGTTACCTGAGGGGGCTCCACTTTACTATGGGGTAAGGTGGGAATTCAGGCTCCTCACGGTGTCTTCACTGTTACCTCTCTAACAAGGAGTGGTAAGAGTGCCTCTTTCCTATTTCCCCTGTGGCCTCCCCTGACAAAATGGGGGCAAGGAGGCAGCCTGATTACTGATTACTGTTGTAGCGAAAGGAGTTAACGGGCCTTCGGATTGTTGGTTCGGTGCTGTACCTCTCCTTGCTCCTCTTGATCAGGAAGCTGGAGCAGTTCCGTAGGTCCATTCATTGCAGTTGAACAGACTGGCGGCAGCTCCTCACTTGGCTGCAGCCAGAGATAGTACTGAGTTTCCCCTCCCACTGGGTGATGTTATGGAGGCTAACAAAGGCTCTTCTCATAGTCTCCATTGACAACCTAATGGGATGGGAGGTGGGGAGTCTCATTATCATGTGGTGGAAATGGAAGTCGCAGCTCCCTACTTGATCTTCTGTGACAGCACCTTGGTGGGGGTGAGGGGAGTTGGGGCACCATGTTTCAGCCTAGTGAGGGTGGAAGCGTAAGCTCCCTACTCAGCCTTTGTTGGCACGGGTGTGGTAGAGCCTGAGTTTTTTCTGTTTTATTTGCTGGAGTAGAGCAGTCATTGTCTAAATGGCTTTTGTTTATTTGTTTGTTTTATGTTGCTTCTTTCTGGGTTCTTTAGCTAGAGAGAACATGCTTTTGTTGGCCCTTTAAAAAAATAAATCTGTGCCTTTTGGCATTTCTGGGTTCCTGATTTCTTTAGCTCTAAGTCTAGGGTATATGAGGCAAAACAAAAATCCAGGGAATTTACCACCCTGTCATTTCTTGCACCCTGAGGCCCTCTAGCTGTTTTGCTTTCTTTCCAACTTTCAGAGTCTTTGTGTGTGTGTTTTATATGTAACATCCAGGGTTTTTAGTTGTACTTAGTGGTAGGAATAGGGAAAAGTACTTCTACTCCATGTTCACAGAAGTCTAATTCATATTTTTTATGCAAGTGTAAACTGAAAAATATCACTCAACATTGATTCTCAAGGATGAATCTCAGGGGATTACTGTTGATTTGTTTCTGAATAATAAGCACTTTATAGGTCAGTGGGATGAGGGATTCCTTGGACAGTGATGCAGGAGGGATCACAGAACAGAACGTTCCATCTGTGCTAAGTAAGGTTCAGAGACCACATGGAGGTATTCTTACTCCTCCAAATCAGTGCTTTATCCTCTCTTAAGGAACCATTACTGCAGGCTGTAGCAAGACTGGAGATTTCACCCATTCTCACAGACTCTTTCTGGCAGGATTCTTGAGCTACACCTTCCCAGCCCTTACTGTATTCTAAGTATTCTTTACACCTGGGAACATTATCCATTGGAAATGCAGTTTTGAACCAGAAAATGTGTGGGAAAATATTACTAAGTTAGAAAGAAAACAGTGAACACAAAATCCATACTTAAACTGTAATTGAGGAGCACCTACCAGCAAGCATTCATGTTAATTCTTTTATGTAAAGTTATACATTAGAAATCAGTGTATTGATTTTGTCAAGTTGTTTGATCATTACTCAGTAGATTAAGTATAAAAGATGGGGCTAAGAATTTTCTGCTTGAAACTAATATGCTAAGGAATAACGGAGAGGCAATCAAAAGGAAAAACAGTCTAGGAGAATTCTCCCAAGACACAAATCAAGTTATTGACATTGTAGTCAACCATGAAGTTCTCACTGTACTAGAGCAAAGTTTCTCCAAGTGTGCTCCTCAGATAAGCAGCCTCAGCACAACCTTGAAACTCATCGTGAATGCAAATTCTAAGGCTCCAATGCAGACCGACTGAATCAGAAACTCCAGGGATAGAACCCAGTAATCTGTCTTGTAGCAATCCCTCCAGGTGCTTCTGATGCACACTAAAGCTGGAAACCACCGAACTAGAGTAAGCCCTCCAATCATTGCAGAAAACATGAAATATATGCTTCTCAGGATTCTTGACAGGACAGTTTAGTTTTTTTCAAAAATGTATTTATTGTATTTCACATTTTCTTTAATTATAAATATTTTTTCAAGTAGATGTAGTAAAGAAATTACTACATCTTAATGACTTGCACCGTTATTTTGTATCTTTAACTGAAATAGTCATGACTGCTCCATGTCTGATTGTGTGCTTGTAACCAGAAACGAGCCATGCCTACACTTCCCTGCCTTTGTTCCTCCGAGTTGCCAAGTCATACAGCAGTGGGTTTTTCTGGCTGTTTTTATGTTCTTTTCTAGAGCTGACACCAGTCAGGAAGATATTTGGAGGCGGGGGTGTGGGCATCTCTGCATCACTTGAAGGAGAAGCTCTTTAGGAGATCTTGTCACACGATATGGTTAGAGGCAGATGCATATGCAGATGTCCGGACTCATCATTGTCATCACCACATCAGTTCTACCATAGGGGATTCACTGTCTGCTGCACGCGGGCATTTTCTCTGGGGTCATGTGAGATTAAAGGAACTCTTAGCTACAAGGCTGTCCTGAGGACAGCAGCTGAATTTTGAATAGAGATTTTTATAATTGGGGTACAGTTATAAACTCCAGGATAGGGTAAGACAGAATCACTAAGAAGTAAAAGGTTAAAAGGTTTAAAAATGGTGAGTGATTATAATAAAACATAGATAGATGTGGATTGGAGAAATAGCCTGTGGCTACTAGTCCTAAATATCATTCACTTTTATTTTATTTTAAGGACAGTAGTTTATATTATTTTACTCATTCAATTAGCAATTCACTAAACGTAGAGCACATAATAGATTTGAGTTCACTTAACTTCCACCACTTTCAGTTATTCATATTCTAGCCTTTTGATTAGTTATCACATTTGACTCTTACAGTTTTTAAGCTGAATTTTTCAGTTTCTATAAATCATAAATTTTGGTTCCACAGACCTTTTATTCCATACTCCTTTTAAAGGTATCTTGTTCTTGAGTAAACTAGGGCAATGGCTCGTGAACAATTTATCTGCTTCTGATTTAAAATAACACACATTCTCGGTTTGGAAAAATATTATTCTCTTACCCTTCCAGGGTTCCTCACTACCAGTTGTACTGTTTCTCATCCCTTCTGTTCCCTTTGTGCATTCAATCTGATTATATTTCTCATTTTGCTTGGGTGTTTAAATGGTTGTGCCTCTGCAGTGTTTTGGGGATAAGACTTTTCCAAACCTTCATTATACAGTGTTTGTTAAATAACACCATTTGGGCAGGTTGGAGGAAGCATCCCTTTAAGAATATAGTTTTAAATGGTGCAGCAGATGCTTTATCTCACAGTCATCCTTTATACAATAAAGGCCCCCAGCCCTGGCAATACTAGTCAGCTATCTTCGTTCTTAAAATAATCACTTGGTTGGCATTCTTCATGTAGTAATTAAATCATCCCCACAATGCTTAGGTAAGGCTTATATGTGAACGGTATATGTATATAGTGCTTACACAATGAATCAGGCCCAGAAGAGGGGGATTCAGAAAGGTACGAAGTGCACATTGTGTCTTCTGTGGGCGGTAGTCCAGATTTTCCCCTCCAGTGTTAGCTTCTATTTATAAACACAAAATATGTCAGGTGATTTTTTATCCATATGCAGATAAATTCTGCCTCTTTCTGTTAGCCAAAAACACAGTAAAAGCAATGATTACCATTAGAATGTATACAAAATAACACTTTCTGCTAATGCAGCGAAACAACTTTTAGGAAGTGATATATGAGTCAGGTTGATTTTAAAATTTGATCAAACTATGAATCAGATTTTCAAAATAGAAAAACATTTCAGATCATCTGGGCTGTTCTTTTGTGTTTTCCTCAATGTTGATGTGGTACTTAAATCGCCTTCTGATGTTTGTGGGGTTTTTTTTCTTTATTGGTTTAATTTTTTTTCCTCTTATGCCTTATTTTCTGGGAGCATATAGCATAAGAACTATAAATTAAAAGTTTTCTAAATACCTCTAATGTTTTTAATGTGAGGTTGAGAGTTGCTCCCTATTTTGTCCAGTTTGAATCCTAGTAGAGACAAGGAAGAAAAAACAAGAGTGAACCCAAAGAAAGTGGTACTCCATCACCAACCCTCTATCGATTTGTTATGAAGGCAAACTGATTCAACTTCACCCAGTCACAGTGGTTTAAGAAAAAACACAGCCCTGTGACTTCACATGAGTGAGCACGTGGAATGTTTGGGGGTTTTGTTTTTAGGGCTGAGGTTGGTGATGGAGGAGGGAAAAGGTAGCAGTGATCAGTGTTTCACTTCTTAGCTTTCATCGCTTCTGCCCACTTGTGAACAAATGATAATGTATGATGTCAGTCGCCTTTGTTTTTTCCTACCAGTTCATCTGTTTTCTCCAGTTTCTTTGTTTGTTTGTTTTTCTATGTTTTTCTCTTAGCTTCCCTCTTTCAGTACCCAGCCAGCATCCAGCTGAAACGGATGGTCATGCTAGGAGATTTAGTACTAACATTGCAAAACTAGAACATTTTAGTCCCTGGCTTGTGTTTCTGCAAGCTCTCACCAAAGCCATGACAATACTTTATTTTTCAGTTTTCTCTCCTCTCTTATCCATCAGTCATTCCTTATTATTCACTTTGATTCAGTATTTTATGATAGTCTGTGGGATAACTAGTTTTGGGCATAATTCATGCTCACCATTCCTCTGTGTGCCCTTCTTGCTGAATGTGACTACGAAACTGGCCATCCATGTATTTTTTAGCAGTGTTCCTCAAAATACATTTCAAGGACCATCTGCATCAGGATTGTCTGGAGTGTTTGTGAAAAGGACAGGTATCTAAACCCCATCTAGACCCACTGAATCAACATCTCTTTCTGACTTTAGGATTTTAAAGTTAACGCTAATTGTGGGGGCTAGTCCAGACCTTTTCTTCACAGCTTGAATGCATGGATTCTATCCCCCAGTTTTTATCTGAAGCAGTCTGCAGTGATTGTACCCATGCTGCCTATGTTAACAACCAGAAATGAGCTATAGAAGTCACAAGGAAAGAACACAGAGGTTGGTGCTGACAGAGAGGCATTACTTCAGTGAATTTGTCAAAGTCCATGGATTGATCCTCATTTATAAATTCAGAACAGATCTTTCTCTCAAGGGCATAATCACATTAACCAAGCTTATAGAGACCGAGCTATAAATAAGAATGCCGATTTTAGAAGTATTGTGTTCACTAGCATGACCTGAGCAAGAATCTCCACAGGAAGAAAAATTATCATCAGGAGTTTGCTCCTTGAATTTGTAATCAGACTGAGTGTCAGAAACTCTCCTAAACATGTCACATGTATTATTTTATTTAATCCCTCTCGACAACCCTTTGCAGTGGTATTATTGACTCTGTTTTCTAGATGAGAAATAGGGAGGAAAAGAGAGGCTACAAAACTTGCTCAGTATGGCAGAGCTATAAGGGTTGAATTTAGATTCTCGGGCTCTCTGATGACGTTATTAGGGAAAGAAGAAAGAGCTACAGGATAACCGTAGAGTTGCCATCTCCGTAAGCAATCAAGTGGGGTCAGAGCAGCTTCTAGTTGGTGGGGAGGAAAGGAATGATTATGTGGATAGGATGCTTTCAAGATGAGTAATTAGGGTGAGCAGCCACTGGGTGGGTGAAGAGTGACGCCTTGGGCAGAACTTGTGGTTTATTTAACTGGTCTCTCTACAGTTGTGATTAAGGTAAAGATCTACACAGTCAGGTTCTGCTCTCAAAACAAAATTTTTAAAGATGTATCAGCTGTATAGAAATAGCTACTCATAAATAATAAGTAGCTAATCATAAATAATAAATCATAAATAATATATAGGCATGTTTATAAATAATAATGTAGGCATATTTAAATATAGTAGACAAGCCTACAGATATCAGCCTTCTGAGTGTCCCCACGTCCTGAGGTAAACTTGTCTCAGAAAGTATGAATGGAATTGGCTTGAACTTCCACTAGCTCCAAGCATATTTCCTGTCATTTGGGAGGATTTCCATGGAGCTTACTGTTTCCCTTGCCTCTGTTCTAAGTTTCTTCATCTGTTTTGTTTCCTAAGCATGATGCCAATTTGCACATGAGGTCATCCTGCTGACCCTTGATCCTTTACTCCCCAAAGTACCACCGGCTCCAGGCTGTGTGTTTAGCAGACTTTGCTATAAAATGTGCGCAATGGAGTTGAGTTATGAAACAGAAATATTAGATCCCCCTGGCATAAAAACTCCCAACTATTTCTGAAAAAAAAGTTATAGTTTGTGTGTTTAACTTATGCTTTAGCATCTCACGAGGTGAGAAATGAGGTTATTTTTAAATGTACAGAGTTATCTCAAAGTGGCAGATATACACTAGTTAATCATATTTCTGGTTCTCTGTTTTCCCCAATTTATCTGCTAGGAACCGCCTATCAGATTCTTAGCTACTATTGAAATGTAACCCTTACTGTCTCAGACAAGAAAAGCAAATGGCCTTCTCATCTATCAACAAACGTCTGCCCACAGCAGTCCCTGAAAACCCCTCAGCACATACAAATGTTCCATCCTCCAGTGGGGAAGCCAGCAGACAAATAGCATAGCTGCAGTTCCTGGTCTTGGGGCTAATATTCTGAGACCATTTTAAGTCAGAGAACGCAACCCTAACTCCACAGTGGTGGTGATGTTACCGTTCATTGGAAGGTGCTTGTGAGAAGTGCATAGTCTGTCTGCTCAGAGTGGAAAACGTTAGGGCTCTAGGTATGGAAAACGTGGTATATCCTTGAATAGACATCTTTCAAAAATAAAACTAAACTAAAACAACTTTTCCCAATACGAGAGATGACTAGTAACAAAACATAAGTAAACATGTTCGCATCTCTCTCATCGTGGTGGTTTACCTGATTTTGCATATTTGGTGGAAAAAAAAAAGAAATTTTTCTACTGTGATGAAAATTAACCAGTACATTATGGGCTACAAACTCTCAAGCCATCATAGAAGAATGATACTTGTTTTATATCAGATATGACCACTGCAATAATCAGGATGACTACAGTGAATGAAGTTTACTTGTAGGGATCTAATGATTCATGGTAAACTTTAGAAGATGCTTAATTAAGATTGGTGGCAAAAGTAATAGCCACACTGTTCTAGCTTGCCAGCCTTTACACAGACATAGCTTTTAGAGCTCCATTTATTTTCAAGAAGTATTTTGCCACATATCTCTTAAAACTGCCAAGGTATATATTACTGTGGGCTCAATCTGTTCTACTAATCTCCATGTCCATGACCCTAGAAAACACTGACTGAGATTGACGCAAACCCATAAAATAAACACAAAGATTAACAGCAGACATGTGCTAATAGTAAATTTGACAGAACTGCTGCAAAATGAAAGAATTTATATGGTCAAAACATGTATCAGTCTTTACCTAATAGTAGACTAAGAGGAAACTATGATAGATCTCAAATGCAAAAATAGTATTTTATTGCTAACATCATTTGCTTTAGCAAAACCTGAAATGTTACCCTGGCTCTGCCAGATGCTGAGCTGACAACTGAATGATTTGCTCTAAGTTCTCATTAGAGAAGCCATCAGTCTACTGCAAGGTGACATTCCAGCTACCCAGGTAACTCAGTGTGAAACTGAAGAAAGATGAAGGGGTCCATTCATCAGTGTTTTGGTGACGGCAGGATCACGCAGAGCAGGTGGAGAAGCACAGCTCCCTTGCCCTCTGGGAGCTTCCATTTTTCTTGGGAGATGCAATTAAGAAGCGAAATAATTAGTGAAAGAACACGACATAAAGAAAGATGCAATTGTGTTGTATGAACTATAAGAAATGAAATATGTAGACATTCCAGAAGCAGGAAGGCTATCAGGAGGTATGTGACAATGCCTCGGTAGCTTTCTTTCTTTTCTTTTGCTTTCTCATTAGCTTTCTTGAATTAGACAACAACCAGTGCATAAACATGTGGGAATCGCCATTAACTACTCCCCCCAACCCCTCCCTCACTTCCCTGCATGAAAAGCTGCACAGATCTACCTACTCTAGACTCATGTGCAGTGAAACCATACAGCAGCAGAAGGGTAGTAGCCTTCAGATCCTGGGTCCACTGCAAGAGTTCATGCATTATTGTGCTCAACTTTGCTTCTGGAAAGGAAATTGTAAAAAGGGAGGGGAATATTTTTAAATTAATGTGTATGCAGTGAAATACAGCTTGTAAAGCAATCTCCCATGTGGTGTCTTATTTCTTCCTCACAACAATCCTGTGAAAGAGTGTCTCTTTACTACTTTATGCTGAGACTTGTGATTCGCCAAAGATCACACAGCTGATCAGTGGCTGAACAGGAGCTTGAGTCTTACCTGCGGGCTCCCAAATCCTGAGTTCTGTGACCACACCACATTATTTGAGTTATGAGTCCTGTCAGGAGAGATTCTCCTGCCTGTAGGAAATGGAACAGAAAAAATAAAGCCTGGCCTATATTATACATAGACATTGTAGTTGGTCAGAATTCCCCCCACAATGGATATTTAAGGGCTTTAAACTTTGGTCTCAGCTCTCACGGGATTTTATTGGGATGAAGGATCAATTTCCTTTTTTTAAGGAAATCTGTGATCATGTAATTTTTGTCCTAATCCCACATCAACTCAGAGAGGAATTGGGACCAGGATATGAATAGGTACAGCTATGTGTACAGATATGGATGTGAATGTGTGTGTGTGTATATATATATATATATATATATATATATATATATATATATATATATATACATCTCACAGTGGTTCAAGCTTTTATCATGTATCAGAATCACCTGAAAGGCTTTGAAAACATAGATTGCTGGGTCCTACTCCTAAATGTTCTGATTTAGTAGGTCTGAGGTGGGAACTGAGAATGTACATTTCCAACAGGTTCCCAGTTGATGCTGCTACTGCCGATTCAGGGACCATGCTTTTGAGAGCCATCAACATGACATGTAAGGCCCATGGTGAATTACACTGATTTTATTAAAAAGTAAATAATTTAAACATAATACCTGAGGCACCTTAAAGAAGAACTGGGGCACTGAAGTATGGTCAAAGAGGGTGTGTTTTTTGTTTTGTTTTGTTTTTTTTATTGAGTCTAGAGAGGAAGGGAGAGGGGGAGAGAAGTATGGTCAAAGAGGGTGTATTTTTTTGTTTTGTTTTGTTTTCTTTATTGAGTCTAGATAGAGAGGAAGGGAGAGAGGTGAGAGATAGAAACATCAATGAGAGACAGCATCGATTGGCCGTCTCCTGCATGCCCCCCACTGGGGGTTTGGCCCACAACCTTGACATGTGCCCTGACTGGGAATCGAACCGGCGACCTCTTGGTGCGTGAGTTGACGCTCAACCACCGAGCCACACCTGCTGGGCCAAAGAAGGTGTTTTCTAGTTAAATTTATCGGAGTGACATTGGTTAATAAGATTAGTTAGGTTTCTGTGATTCTTCATCTGTATATTGCATTGTGTGCCCACCACCCAAAGTCAAATCCGTCACCATATATTTGACCCCCTTTACCCTTTACTACCACCCCCAACCCCTTCCCTCTGGTAACCACCATACTGTTGTTTGTGTCTATGAGTTTTTGTTTGTTTGCTTTTCTTGTTTTTTCATTTGTTGCTTTCAGTTTTATATCTCAATAGCAGGAAACTCACCCTGTGCTGTGCCTAAGTATGCAGTTTCTGGATGCTTGGTTTATAAGAAACTGCCGAACTGTTTTCCAGAGTGGATGTGTCATTTTACATACCCTCCAACGTGAAGGATCAAGTTTCTCTGACTCCTCACCATCATTAGGTATTATCTCTGGGTTTATATTAGCTGGTGTCTTTAATGTTCTTGAGGTGCAGCAGCATTCTGGAGGGGGCGTCACTTGTGGCCCCCAAAGCACCATTCTGAAAATTTAAGCCTTCTTTAATAGGTGTGTTTGGAGGTATTTAAGAAATGGGCTTTATGTACCCATTTTTTATAAAAGACAACCATGATGTTCTTTCTGTCCTGTTCTCTTAACAGCCAGTGTTGCAAACATTTCGTGTCTGGAAGGCTTAGAGGACTGTGTCCTTTGGCAGTGATTTCCATCACGCCCAGGGAAGACTTTTAACTTATGTATTCTGGGACTCTATCCTTGAAAATTCTGAGTCAGTAGATCTGATGTGGCTCTTTAGGATCTCATGTTGCACAGCTTCCCAGGTGAGGCTAGAATTTGAGGACCATTGCTCTGGACTTTCCAGTGCTGTTCCCTGCCATTTCCTTTCTAGGTGAGTATTGCTTTTAAACACAGTAACATTACCCAGATTTTCTCTCTAGATCAGAACTAGAACTTTTTCTGCTCTAGCTGAGTCTGTCTCCTATTCATCAAACCTTTTCCTCCAGTAACATCTTAGAGGCAAAATATGGTGTCAGTTTGGCAGTAACAACAATGTAAAAACCATAACTCATGGAGCATTTGGTTTGTAACAGATGAGGTCTTAGTGTTTTCCCCATATTTTTGATGACAGAAGTCTGAACTATAGACTTTTATTTACAACTGCTTACTCAATATCTTAAACAGAGCTCTTGATTATTCTCTTCCCTGATATATGCTTGTATTGTAGTTTTTCCTTTTCTCAGTGTATTCCCAGAAGTCAACCAGTTGCTCATGCCCTGATCTCGGTGTTGTTCTTGTGTCCTATTTTTCCTGACACTCTATCACCAATAGAGCAGTAAATTCTGTCAGCTGTGCTTTCAAAGTATACCCCAATCTAACCACCTCTCACCTGTTCCACCAAGAGCTCTTTAATCCAAGTCACTGTTATTTCTTGTCTATATGATTTTGGTACCTGAATGACTGGACTACCTGCTTCTACTTCTGCTTCCCATGGCTAGTCCCTGAGCACTGTGCATATCAGAGATGGCATTCATCCATTGGCCTAAGACCTTCAGTCTCTTCCTATCACACTTAGGTTAAAAATCAATATTCTTACCAAGTATTACCTACAACGTCTACATGATCTGGTTAGTCTCTGTCTCCAACCTCATCTCATATCACTCTATTTCTTGTCCTCCTTCCCTGTACTTCACTACTGTGCCCTAAATAAACCAAATGTTTGTCCAACTCAGGGCCTTTGCACTTACTGTTCCCCCTACCTGGACCACTCCAACCCCAGAGCTTCCCATGGTTCACTGTCTCCCTTCACACAGGTCTCTGTTTAAATATCATTTTTAGTACAGTCTTTTCTGCCCTTTCTCTCTAAAATAGCCTCCCTGTTACTATCCCTTTTTCCTGCTTTACTTTACTTCATAGTCTTTATGACTACCTGACATCATAGCATATATTTATTTGGTTGTTTGTCTCTCTCTCCCCAACTAGAATGTGTGCTCTGCGAGGGAAGGGATTCTTATGTGTCCTGTTCACCTTTGTATCTCTAGCACACAGTCAGTGCTCATTAAGAATTCATTGAATGAATGAATGAGTAAATATAGCAGTTGTTACCCTCTGGTTTCTCCTGTAGTGATGCCTTCGACTCTTGTCCCTCACATATACATTGGAAATGTATGTAAATTGAGATGACATATGTCCTGATCTCTGTCAATTTTTTATTCATGATCTTGTTTGCCTTTTGTCACTGCTCTTTAATATTCATAAAGAACAGAGCTGTTCCTAGATCAGTTCGTCTTTAAAATACTTTGTTAGTATCCCTCCATTCTGAAGTCTCGAGGCCTTGCCTCCTGTCATTTGCTTCAGTGCCTTCAGATTTGAGTTGAAGGGGGGCTATAAAAAGGGCATGGCACATCAGGTCATATGTGCCCCCAGAGGCAGGGAAATACTCCACGCACACCACTGTCACGCCCAGACCTTCATACAAGTATAGGAGCGAGGGAAACATACCTTTACGGGGGACAATAAAAATACCCACTCTGGGACTTTCAGGCTAATATTCTTTCTTTCTTCTCACAGTAAAAATGTATAGATGGATGATTTTCCTCCTTTACCGTGTGTGCCTTCCTCGTCCTCTATGAGCCATTTTCTGTAGGAAGTTTTGCATGTGTTCTGTGTTCACAGATGCCTGAAATACTAGTCCAGTTCTGCCCTCTTTTTATTCATGCTAGGAGCATTTATTTTATGACACATGAGAGCCAACAAGTGTGGTCAAGTGCAAACAGACCCATATGCAGATTGGGTGGAAGGACTCCTTGCGGAAAGCAAGCTCTCGCTACAGTGCACCCACACACAAACCCTTGCAAGGCCAGCAGCTCTGCTCAAGTAGAATGGGCCAGTTTGCCTGTGGGCACCTTGCCATCAGAGCAGATGGGCCCAAGCAGGGGCAGGCAGCCGAGCACGCATGTCCGTCCTGGCCACATGCGTATTTATCATTTGTGTCTTTAATTTACAGCAGACGAATTCTTGAATAGAAAGGCTAAGTTTACAAAATAAGAGTCAGGAAGGATGAGCTTACAGCCCTTAATTAAAACATTCAAGCAAAGAAATCAACATTTTGATCTCGTTTAGTAAAGCTTATAGAGTAACTTGTTCCAGAGCCTCTTCAATCCCAAATCACTCATCACTGAAAGGGATGCCTTGTCTTACTGTCTTACTCCAGCACTTTTTCACTTCCAAACGCATGAGGTAGCCTAATCTATTTCCTAAAAAGAGCAGAGATGTAGGAAAATCACTGTCTGCAATGAATCAATTTTACCAACATATTTGTTATTTGAAAATATTATTAGAATTATTTCCAAAAGTATTTTTTCTTCTTAATTTTCCTGTTTTAATAAAATGATGAATAAATTTCATTTCTTTTCTTGCTAACTTTAGAAGATGACTTTATGGTGATAGAACTTAAATTGCAGCATAAGAAAAACAATATTTACATGTTTAAAGTCTACTTAGTATTACCTGTAGAGTGTCCCATTTGCCCAAGTAGAAAACTTGAGAGTAATTATGATTACTAAAAAATATATACAGGCCCAGCCAGTGTGGCTCAGTGGTTGAGCATCGACCCATGCACCAGGAGGTTGCTGGTTTGATTCCTGGCTGGGGCACATACTCAGGTTGTGGGCCAAATCCCTAGTGGGGGGCATGCTGGAGGCGGCCAGTCAGTGTTCTCTCTCATTGATGTTTCTATCTCTCTCTCCCTCTCCCTTCCTCTCTCTCTAAAAATCAATAAAGAAAAAAATTTTTTTTAAATATATATATACATCACTTTAGATAAATTATAAGTATTGTATCCATCTAAAAAGGAAACAAAAGCACCCCTAGTAGAGCCTACGTGTAACTCATGAGCACATTATACTAATACTTCACATTTCTATAGCACCTTCTATTTCCACGGTTTTCACATACGTTATCTCTCTTGAGCCTCACAATAATCTAGTGAGGTAAATAAGACAGGCTTGTTAGTCTCATGTTGCAGTTGAGGAAACTAAGGATTATGCAAACTTCAAAATCATTTGTCTTTTATCATTGTAACATTAGTTTGGGGGCTAATATACAATGACAGATTATCCAGTGATGGCTTTTAAATTATCATAGTCTTAATAGTCTTGCTTTCTATTTTTTATCTTATTAATGAAATCTGGCAATGGAGGTGGAAAGGTGACTTTTATGTTTCAAGTGTGTTTGGGGGGGCTGCTGGTTGACTTCTTTGTATTTTTTTTTACAACAATCTAGACTTCTAGGACTTTGGGTAGGTTACTGAGTTGCTTATCATGGGGTAAAGTTTTGAATAATCATGCTGATGGTTGTTTCTGATGTTTCATTTACTGTATTCTCTATTAATTCCTCTTAGAGATATTAAAACAATAACACAGCTCTAGAGAACTGTGGGTTGAGCCATATGTTGCTTTTGTGGTTTTACAACTCACATGGTGACCTTTATGCAAAATAACAGCAATAAGTAGAACTCTGTAGTAAATTGCTGAGCTCTGTGGATCCTTTGTATGAAAATGTCCTCTACATTTTCATTTTGTACTACCGTGCCTAACTTTGTGATTTTTTTCCTAACTGGAAATACTACGTTCTTATTTTGACATGCTACAAACAACATGCCATAATTACTGTTTACATTACCATTAAAAATTATAGATTCTTGCTTTGGAACCTGAAGCCGATAATGCAGCTTTCCAGTCTTGAGAATCAATTTCAAAAATCTTTTGAAAGTGAGCTCACTTAAAGAAACCCAGAAAACCACTCTCATAATGCTTGGTAGGATATCATCTGACTCCTATTATAAATAGCCTGTTTAAAGAGATAGCAGCAAGTTAAATTACAAACAGTTTTCCAAGTAATTGATATCCATTACTGGATTTGGACAGAGCAGAATTATTTTTTATGGTGGCTGGTGCTCTGGTATGCAAAGATAGTGTGCTTTTTCTGTTCTCAGTGGCTTGCAGAAAAATTATAGTTTTTAAGACTTTGCAGAGACATGAGTGGCTTTTTCTAAAAATTTATACATTCTGAGAATTTAAAAGAAAAATATTCCAGGAAGCTGTGACAGCTCGGCCATTTGTATCTGATAGAGAACTAAATTTAATCACTTATGCAGAGAGCCTTGCACTCAAAAGCGAGTTAGGGACATACTGGAGCTGTACATAATAGATGAATTATAGCATGGAGTGGATGACAGCTAAATTTCTAACACCTACTAATTCCTTAATTCTGCCTTGAGGTCATAAAAGGGGAACAATTAAATTCAACACATACTCAAGGTGACAAATTTTTTAAAGGAGCCAGATTTTATGTCAGCTTCCTAGTCGGTGGAAGCAACCATTCTTTATGGGTTCTGAGATGGAGTTCTTTATTGCTCAATCCTCAAAGTCTGCACAAATCCCCAAAGAACAATGAGCAAAGTGGGCATAATAAATTTCCACTCTCGAGTCTAAGGCATCAGGCTGTCCCATGGTGCAAGCAGAACCACCGAATTTGCTTCTGCCCAACCTCCAAAACATGGGAAAACATGCCGAACAACCAGGGCAGAGATGTCATTCCTCTACTCTCGAGTTCCTTTCTCCACTGTCCTCCCTCTTCCTTCTTTCACTCCACTTCCTCTCACTTTCTGTCTTTTCTTCAGCTCAGTTTTTCCGTTTGTCCTCTGCTGCTCTTGCAGCTCCTCCAGTCCAATTCCCAGAATTCATCAGTTCCTACCTGATACCACTCTGCACACGATCTATCCCTGCTTGAAAGAGTGTTTACACTTTTGGTTTAGATATACTGAAAAAGCATTGTGAGACCAGAAGTTCTGCCTCGTCCTTCAGACCTTTTGTTAAAGGAGAGCATACTCAGCAATCGTATTGTTCCACAGTAGGCTGTTCCACTTTTCAAAGAAAACTGCTCCTCTGACACACAATGGTAGAAATAGAAATAAATAATTCCCCAACACAGTTTTATTGATTCAGAAAGAGCCAATAGGTTTTAGTGGAAACCAAAAAGAATGTGATCTATAATAATTCCTATGGAATTATTTGGAAATAATGAAAACAAAAAGGCAATAGATTGACCAGGCAAGGTGCTTTCAAGAAGTGTAAATTATCCTTGCATCTGTTCTCTCATTCATGCATTGACCTGTTCTGTGAACAGGTTAACGTCATTTCCACATCACAATACTGAAGCTGGGCTCAAGCCCCCTGTGGTCTAGCCTAGTGCTCTTTCTGATGAGTTTCTTGGCGATGTGGGATTATGATGGTTGGTGCATCCTTGAACTCAGCACTCCTATGGAACACTGAGCCATGCTCTAGAGCAGAATGTTTGCTAGTGAAAGATATGACTGGTGATACATGAAGGACATGGCCACCCATGTTCTCATTAGAAACCAAAGATCCATTATTCAACTGCACTTTTGGTGTTAGGGTCTTGAGAGAACAGCAAAATTTTATGAAATTTTGTTTCACAAAAAAGAAGTGGGATACTTAAGGAGAAGTAGTTGTGATATAACAGCTTTTGTCTTTTGTCTTCTTGAGTATGATGTCTTAACATTCTGTAGACTAAGATTTATTGATTGAAAATATGGTGAATATAAAACACTTTTAGATGGTAGAACAGTGTCATAATTTGAAGCAGGGACTCTAGACCCACATAGACTGAGCTCAGATCCTAACATCTAACCTTTGATTGTTGAGTGCTCTTGGGAAATTTGCTTCAAAATTTTCATCTGTGAAAATGGGGATAATAATACCTATATTATAGGATTGTGGTTAATAATGTATACTGAATGTAAAATACTGAGAACAGTGCTTGGAACACATTCAGCATTCTCTAAGTGTTAATTATTATTAGAATTAATAAAAAGAAAGCTGATACATCCCTATATTTAAATCATCACAGAAATATTCATTCTAATAGTAGAAATATGTAAAATTATAGTTCTGTGGAACTGTTCTTCACAGAGTTGACTCCATGCTATGCAAGTGATATCTGACCATCCCCAGCATAAGAAGTTGACCTCCACTTATTTAAGGATGCACAATTTTGTTTTGCCTATTCTTAAGACTTTGAGACTTTGATGTTTCTCAATGAGGAAGAAAAGAGAAGCCATTTCTATAGAGGTGGTTTCTTTTTCTTGGCTACTTCTTTTGATTTTAAGTTGGAACATCATCTTCCAAGTGTATGTGGTTTTCCATCTGCAAGAGGCTCTGGGATGATCTATTGATTCTACTAATAAGGAGCAGACACTGAAATTTCAGGGAGGGTTTCAGGAAAGGCTCTGCTTGCTTTTCCTGCTACTTTTCTCAGGCTTACTCCTTTCAAAGAGTTTGGCCATCATTTTTTCCTGTCTCTTCTTTATCTATACCTGTCCTTTCTGTAACTCCTCCCATATATGTAAACACATAGATATATGCATACATAGAAATGTGTGTGTGTGTGTGTGTGTGTGTGTGTGTGTGTGTGTGTGTGTCTTTTGTGCCTGTTGCCATTCTTGGATCTGGTAGGTAAGTTCTTTCTATTAAATGAGTGCACTAGTAAGACTGATTAGACAGGGACACAAAAGGTCATTTAGTCAAACCCTTTTATTTCAAGTAGTACTTCCCACAAACCAAGGAGAATTGTCTACTCATCAAGAAATAGATTTCGTATCTTTCTTTAGTCCCATACAAAAGGGTATTTTTAGTGGTTCACCAGATGCTGCCAACAGTTAATAAAGAATGGCATTTTAATAGTAGACATTCTAGATATAGACAGAAACCTCAGCGAAACAAAACAGTGTTTCATTTTGTTTTTATTCAAGGCCCTGTGCTTCCTACTAAAAAGGTGAAATCATTTAAGTGGTGAGACAAATCTATATTTAGAGTGAAGACACATTGTTACTAGTTAAATTTCTCCAGTTTTGTGACTTGTATATTTGATCTACCATTTTTAAAGTTATTTTTATTCTTCAGAACAAAAGTAAAAGCCTGGAAAGGTAATTCTGTAGAGTCAAGTGCTTATCCAAGGTCAAAGAAAATCATTGGTGAGATAGAGATTGGAACACCCAATTTTCAGTTATTAAACTGTTACTTAGACCACTAAGCCATAATAAATGAGTCCGGATACTGCAGTTAAAATTCCAAGCATTTCTTGAGTGGGTATCAAGCTTAAAAGAGTCACCTTTTGGGAGAAATGCTTTGTGAATTTTTCCTTGAAGTGAAGTTACTACTTAGACCCCTATTGTCCATTGAAAGTGCTTTTATGCCCAGCTTTCAGAAGAAGATTTGCCAGATGAGTGTTTTCTCTTTATGAGTTCACAAGAATGCTAATATACCTGCTACTCTGATTGATTGATTTTTTAATTCTATTTTGATTTCCTCTTTTAACAAGTGAGAGGCTCCATGCTTCTGCCTTAAAAACCCATCTGTTTCTAATAGATGGCTGCTATGAAAGCATGCCCTTGAAACCTGGATTTCCTCTACAACTATTATGCATTGGATAAGACCTTGAAATCAGACAATTGACTGAGCTCAGGGAATTTCTGCCAAATCTATTAGAATTGATTGTCAAAGTTGGAACTGAAGAACAGCGTTAACTTCATAGCTTGGAGTTTGTTCCATTAAAAGCTCTAGAATTGCCAAACCAGCTGGTAGAGCCTAATCCAAACAGACAAACTGTCATGAGTTATTCCTATCAGCTCATACTACAGGGTGTAGCTACAAACAGAACATAGGAGTTGTAGTAAAAACAATAGTCATAGAGATAGTGCTCTGTTAATTTCACCTTCAGATGCACAAAATATATTCATGTATTCTTTCTGACTTAGAGTAAATAGTGATTTATACTCTGAGTAACTGAAAGAGTTTTAGGTTAAATACCTTCTAAAAGAAAAGCACCATCCAGAACTAATGCGTCGGTGCCATGTTCCATAATAAGACCAGCTTTCCTGGGTGCAGGGCCTGCTAAGTTGTCTGGAAAAGAAATGCCTTTCCCTCACCAGGCTTTATTGACCCCTTAAACAAACCACCAATATTGTGTAAGTACTTCTGTATTTTAAACATGAGCCTATATTTTCCTTGAAAAGTTAGAAAATAGAGAATAGGACTCAAACTTGGACTGATGGTTGGAAGCTTAGGGTCATTTTAATGAATTGCTCTATTTCCATGGTTGATGCCTATGGCAGAATTTATGTTGTCACACCCAGCACGTAATGCCAACCCTACTCACTTACCTGCAACTACTCTGCAGGTTGTAAATGTTACAGATTGTCTTTTCTAGTCTCCCTTGTAAGCATGGGTGACAATGTGACACGGTTCTAACCACTAAGATTGTCCATCCTTTTCATCCTGCTTTGATCAACAGCAGAATTAGTGGAGCTGCAGCAGCCATTATGCCACCATGAGGAAAGGACCTAAAGAATTTGAGAGGTATTATGTGCAACATGTGTGAGCAGCTAAACCTACACTAGTGACTGCCTGCTTCTAGAATTGTGACCTGACATTTTAGAACTCTATACATGTGTATGTATTGACATGCCCTCTGTTCTTTGTCTTTTTAAATATCATACTATAACTTCATCATCAGAAGTACCAATTCATTCATTCATTCATTCTTCATTAAATTATAACAAATGACTAAAGTCAGTATACAATGTAGCAAGGTAAAATAAAATTTTAATTATGAGAAATACAAGGCAAAGAGACCATACTGGTAGAAAAGTAATATAAATGTAAAAGAACATAAAAATATATCTGGAAGTTCAGCCAGACTTTTACAGATTAGACAAAAATTTGGCACAAACTTTCCAGTATCCAGTGAAAGGGGTACAAATGATGAATTATATAATTTACAGTGTCCATAAGAGAAAAACAAACCGGTTGCTTAGCAGAAGGTCAACTGCTTCTGATTAGGAAATGATAGAGCCTTTCCCCCAAGGACAGTCACAAAGTGGCCATTGTGTACTATAAAGAACAAAATATTCAACTGTTTTCATATAGTTACATGTTTTAAAGGATTTTTTTTTACTATCTCTTAATATGAGCTGATGTTATCGTGCCAAATTGCACTTTAACAAAAACAACTTTATAATTCACCAGTATGATGCAATATAAATTCATGACTCTTTGAAAGTCTTGTTTAATCCAGGGTCGAGCTAAGAGTATTTAGAAAAAATGGAATGTGAAAATGTGCTTCAGAAAGTCCTTTTTTGGTGGTTTCTTTCAACCAAAATTTTGGTAGCTGTTAAGAAGCACCGAGTCACAAAATATTTTTCATAAATGTAATGATGAGAGCTTTCCTGGATTCTCTGATAGCATGTTCTTTTCACCTGTGAAATTATAAATGCAGGCAGGAGCTGTAAAGACCACTCTAAGCCACTTTGTCTTTGATAAAATATTTGATGGTGGCATTTGCTACTCTTGACCAAGTGGGGAGAGAACTGGTCTGCCAGCCCACTGTCTTGCAGGGCAGAACAAACTCCTACAACGATCTCTCCAAGCCTGATGCTTGGAATGAGGATGTAAACATCTTCATCAAGGCTAATTTATCCTAATTTGAGACTTTAAAGAATGATGACATTTTAATAAAGACATTAAGTCTTTTAAATGGACCATTTACTCTTAGTCCTCTTATGCTCATGATCCATCAATCTAGGTACCTTTCTCCTTCAAGAAAAATGAAATCATAAAGAAATTGTGTTGTATTCATCACTTAGAAATCTGTCTTCAGTATCGTTTTTAGTTTCTTGTCACAAATGCCCTTCCTTTCTTTCAGTTGTCCTATCTCCATTTCCACTCAAACCCCATCTCTGCTTTTTATATTATCATAAATGGAAAAGCAAAATTAATAATTCTATAATAATAGCTAAATTATTGGGGACTTATTAGATGCCAAAGTCTTTGCCAAGCATTTTTACATATTTTATGTTATTTAACCCATGTAACCGTACTATAAAAAACAAACAAACACGATTTTATCTCAATTTTACTGCTAGAGAAGACTTTTGGAAATCACTAAATAGCCAAAATTAAAACCCAAGCTATCTGATCCAGTGCCCCCACTCTTTAACCCCTCTGCTTTCCTCCTTCTAGAAATTCAGCTGACAAACTATAGAACAAACGTTCTTTGTCATTGTTACCAAGGAATCATCAGGGAATGCCTTCTCCTCATATGTCAGCATCCCCTATCTCCTTCCCCGTTCTCACCCCTCCTCCACTCCCAGAATACAGTGGACAGAATGTTTCAAATGTCCAATTGGACATTTCATGCAATCGCACAGTAGCTAGAACTTGGGGAATTTATTTTTCCAGTGCTTTAAAATGATAGGGGCTTGCTTCTGCAAAGTCACTGATGTCAGGCAGAGGTGATGGATTACACAGTCTCTTAGTTTCAAGAGATTAATCTGGATGGGAACATGATACTAAAAGTGAAGGACACAAGAGAAACACAGTTTTGCTGGAAATCTCTACCTCAGCTTATGAATTGTGAGTTCGACTCTGAGTTTAATTTATGACGCTTATTGGAGCATCAAGACCTAATACTAGTGAGAGAAGTAGAGTACTGATGGTCAGGAGGATTCCAGTCTAGCTCTCACCAGCTGTGTGTGTGACGCGAAGCAGAGATTATTTCCTCGCCTCTCGTGGAAACATTCATAACTCTGCTAGGACACCCCATTGCATTAAGTATTATGAAGACATGATTAAATAAGCTATTACTTTTCCTTTGAAAGTATAATGTTATGCTATAAGTAAAGGATAACAAAAGTATTTTATTCTCCTTTTGCCTTTCATTTGCACATTCATTATCCAGTTTATAGCTTTCTGCTTTTTTTTAAGATTTCTTCATTCATTGCCCTATATTCTATGTAAAATTTTCAACTGCAACTGCAAATCCAAAATGCTTAATATTTAAGACTTTGCCATCTGAAGATACAAAGCCGTTTGAATACATCAATTAGTTTCAGTCCAGTTTTTTTACTTAATCTTACATTCATTCATTGTTCTCTGCCAATCAGGTAAGAATTCTATTTTTTTTTTATCCTCACCCGAGGCTATTTTTTTTTCTATTTATCTTCAGATAGAGTGTGAGGGAGAGAGAGAGAAACATCGAAGTGAGAGGGACACATCGACAGGTTGCCTCCCGCACGACCCAGACCAGGGCCAGGGATGAACCACAACCGAGGTACATGCCCTTGACCGGAATCGAACTTGCGACTCATCAGTCTGCCCGCTGACATTCTACTGCTGAGCCAAACCGGCCAGGGCTCAGGTAACAATTCTAAACCATTTCTGACTTTGGATTAAAAAAAAAATTTTTTTAAGCATCTGAAAAGTCCTGAAACAAAGAAAGATGATATTTTGTTTCCATGTAATTTTTAAAGAACCAGAAGGAACTTTTTTTCCCCTTCCTGTTAAAAATTCTCTCCCTCAGAGTTGAAGCAAACATGAAAATCTTCAGCCAAGAGGTTAAATCTTTTGACCAGATAGCCTTTCAAGGAAACTACAGAAGATCACAAAGAATAAAAATGTCTCCTCAACCATTTAATTTAATTTAATTCAGCAAGCATTAACTGATCACCTCTCCTAGGTGTCGGTTATTGTAAAATCCCCTCCAGGGAATGCAAAGAAAAACGAGACCAGGCACCCGCCTTCTATTAGCACACAGTCCAGGGAAGAAAAAGACGCATGCGTAGTTATACTTCCAGAAACTGCGGAGTGGGAGACGCTGGAAACAATGTGAGAGAGGAGGAAAAAATAGATTAATTCTGACTGGGGCATTTTAGCAGGCTTCACTGAGGAGGTGGGGTCATTTAAACTATTCCTTGAAAATGATAAAGAAAAACAAGGCCAGTCTAGGCTGAGAGAACTTAAACGAAGAAATGAAAAGAAAGTGCTAGTGCTTGGGCTCTTCGGAGGACCGGTCAAAGATAAGTTGACTAGATTGTAGAGTGTGAGAAGCTGCTAGAAGGTTGAGTTCAGGGTGCTTCAAGAGGGCTTGAGTGCCAGACGGCAACCGAGGAATCTGCAATCCACCATATGCAATAGGAAGCAATTGAAGATTTTTTTTTAGCAGTTACCACCTTGAAAGGGAAGCCTTTGTGGATATGCCCCTCTCCTAGTCTATGTTACTGCCCTTCCCTAATTCATAGAGCCTTATGCATAACAACAAAATCAGTGGCACACTGTGTTAAAATTGCCTACTCACTTACCTTTGGGGTACTGCTGAAATAAGAATTTCTGGAAGCCCCCACAGGAGGATGAAATATTGTCGAAAGCTTTATTTCTGTGGGATTCCACCCCTGAGTTTCCAAGGTCCCCTCTCCATTTATCCTGCCATAGAAGAACTGTAGCTGTAGCTTCAACAGAGCTAGAATTAAAGCCAGTGTCCAGAGTTTCCATTCCACGTTGGAGCCTTAGGCTAGTTTAGTCTGTGTTCCCTGCTGCAGTTTATCAGTCCGTTGCTTGTGAGGTATGCAGGGCCACATAACTGCGAAGGAAACAAGGGTGAATGCAAGGAAGCAGGAACAAGAGAGTCCCACGAGACAAGAGGGAGAGCTCCTTTATCTGTGAGTTTATGTATTCCCACATTTTCACAGGCTTGCAATGGCCCTGCTTACTCTAGCCAATCCATGATTCCCTGGGCTTGACTGACAGGCACTATCCCTGTGTCACCCCAACTCATTGCATAAGCGCCCTTCTTCCCCTCTGTCCAGTCCCTTCCCCCAGTAATCTGCAGGGAATGAGCAGGTGGTTCCCTGGGGAATACAGATTTACAGTTTCCTGGTGAAGCTGCACAAACAACATGCCTATATTGCCTGGCTTCCCCCTTTGCTCTTTTTTTATTATTAATAACTAGCTAATTACAACAGCATCACTTTGAGAGGGAGATCTGCCTGTCTCTGTATCATCAGCATCTAGCTAGAACAATAGGAAGCAAATGATTTTTACTTTATATGCAGTATGTTCATAGAATGAACACATTAAAAAAATTAGAAGTCATGTGCTCAGAGCTATGTTTGTAGCTCTCCTGGGGAAAAGAAAGAAGAGCAGGATATTAAGGATGCAATTTGGACAAGATTGGGTGACTTCTTGAGTTTGAGACTAAAGGAGAGGGAGTTGAGGGGAAGAAGACGTATTTGAGTTTTCTATATTGTGGACTGACTAGGCCATTACCTAAATAGGGAATGGACTACAGGGCACAGACTTTGGGGATGCACATGGGTGAAGGAGAGGACGAATTGTATTTTGGATATGGTGAATCTGACAGTTAACCACATCAGTAGCTACTATAATATGAAGTCTCTGTCACAGAAAATAAAATCAAAGATAAGCAATAGAATTTAACAACCAAAATAATTGTTTATTTACCTGCAATGTGCCAGATGCTTTTCTGAGCACTTTACAAGTGTATAAATTCATATCATCTTTACATGGTCCAGTAAACTGAGTATTATAATTACCCACCTTTTACAGATGGGGAAATTAGACCAGCAGAGGTTACATAATTTGCCCAAGTTCATGCAGCAGCTAAGTGTTAGAGCCAAGATTAAAATCCACACAGAATAACACAAGGGGTTGAGCTCTTCACTACTCTCTAGTACCATAAGGCAGGAAGGCAGGACATTTTCATTGGTGAAATAGTATAGAAGACTTTGGGAGATGAGCAAAATGACAGGTTTTTGTTCTTCCAAATTCTGACTGTTGAAAATAGACTCACAATTTCATTGATCAAAATGCACACAGTGGGAGATGATGATGCCTGCCAAGTGTAATGGCCCCTGTCTGTGTCTGTCATCTTCCACATTGATTAAGTATCAGCAGTTAACCTCGGCTAAGTGTAGTTAGTAGACTTATGTGTGTAACTGGGACCTAAGGACAGCCATCCACCAGTAAGAATGGCTAAAACATCCTTTTAGTACATCTCTCTGTAAGAAGATCTTCAAGGACATGAGTTGAGGTGTTGTAATTTAGGGATTTATTTGCAGCATGTATTTTCTGAAAATTCAATCCTTTCTCAAGGGAGAAAAATATACACAGAAATCATTGTAGTGAAAGAGAAAAATAAATCTGAAAATATATGTTATATATGCCTAAACCATACAAGAACCACAATATTTGTTCATTTTGTAAATACCTGACTCTACTCTGGACATTATATTAAAAGATCTGATGGAGGCACTTTATGGTACAGATGAAAATCTGATGACAGTTGTTCTAAATATAAACCAGAGCTTTAGCTTTTCTGTGTTTCTTAAATTTGTGAGACATTGTTGTTTGGATTCCACAGGAACAATTTGGCTTTGAAGAATGAATGAATTTTAAATAGAATAAAGATTTGCTTGGTTTTCAGTCTTCTAAGACCTTAGCTATTTGAAACTCTGTTTATTTAGCACAGAGTTAGAACAGAAAGATTTCAAAAATATATCCTCTATTAGAGAATTAATTAAATGGTGCTT
Organism: Tadarida brasiliensis; assembly: GCA_030848825.1. Taxonomy (NCBI): domain Eukaryota; kingdom Metazoa; phylum Chordata; class Mammalia; order Chiroptera; family Molossidae; genus Tadarida; species Tadarida brasiliensis. Next base: position 81,910,678 of record CM061261.1, read on the forward strand.
GAAAAAAAATATTTTGTATGGAGAAAGACTTCAAATATAAGGCATTGTTGAGTCATAACAATTTATGCCCTAGGTAAAGAAGCAAACCAGATGGAAGCCACATTAGCTCAACACTTTCCTTGCCATTACAGCCAGAACAGTAAGACTTGCTACTATGTACTCATACAGAAGTACTGGGAAAAATATTTTATCTCATTGGAGGGTATCTGAATATTTGGAGAAGGCCAAAAATGGATTAATTCATCTCCCTCCCACCTCCCTTCCCTCTCTTCCATTTGTGAATATTTAAGCATCCCTTTGGTTGAGATATTGGTGTAAGCACTGGGGATACAGCAATGGTCAAAATAAGTCGCGTTGCCACCCCCATTCCTCCTCCCTCCCACCAAAATTTGCATTCTTGCTGGCATGCTTCAGGAAGTATAATTTCAGCTATCTCCAATGAGAGATACTTTTAACTGAGGTTTTCCTAATACCCCTTGAATTTTAACCATTTATACACAATAAATGTTTCATGTTAGGCATTACGCAGCAATGGTCTGGCTTTATTGTAATCTAAAGCATCCAAAAGATCAAGTCTCTTCCGATTACCTCAGTAATTAATTATCCATAATTAAAAGGAAAAGTGAAAATAATGGTAATTGACTCTCCTATCAGCTACAACAAAATAATTTTTGTGACTGTATATGTCAATGTTTCCAGAATTGACTCTTCCAGTTTCTTTCTATATCCTTGTATTCTCAAATTTCTTTCATTGCCTTTCTCTTGGCACAAGCAAACCTTAAGAGCTAAGGATTAAATATTTCTGGTCACCAAATCAGTCACCAAAAGAACTGCCAGCTTCAGAATTTATTGCTTGTCCAGTACCTTTTGGTTTTCTCCATTTCACCTACCACAATTACCTTTCTCAATTACAGAGGGCAATATGTGTTCTAAAAAGATTACTCAAAGAGTTGTCACAGGTTTCTCAGTTTGATCCCTGTCCAGCCACTAATAAGCAGTTGCTATTTGTCATATCCCTTAGTTCTCAGTTTCTTCGTGTGTTTAGTGACGAGATAGCATTAGGTAGCTCTAAATTTGCTTCCAGCTTTAAATTTCTCATTTTTTTGTTTTTTCTGGAGTGTGGCAAAAACTAACCTCATTGAATCCCATTCCTCATCTTTTCCAGTGAAGTGGCTTGTCTAATCTCTGATCTGAGTAACTTCAATTCTTAAGTCTATCAAGCCCCAAATCCCTCTTTTAAATAAATATTTTGTTATGTCTTATACTCTCCTGAAATAAAATTCATAAATAATACAACCTTATTATACACAGCTAGGACAAAATGTCATTGTAATCCTATCAGTGAAACATAGAGGAGAAATTAAAGGAAAATAATTTAGAATAAAATAATGAAATACTAAGATGCTTGCACTGTGGAGGTGACAGCTACAAGTACAGAGTGTGCTACATCTAGATGGATACAAATGTATTGTACTGATGACTAAAATAGTGCTTAGAGGCATTGCTCTTTGTGATACGGTTTTCCAGAATGGTGAACAAGACTTGGTAAATTTCCCCCCAAAGTATAAACTACTCTCAAATCCAGTGGTAATTTTATACAAACTACTTTGTGTGGGTGTTTTTATTAGGGTATAAGCTCAGAAAATGGTAAACAGGCTTTTCACTTAAATGAATGTCCCAAGGGTCATTTAAAGATCTTGAGAGACTGGGACAACTCTTTTTGTGAAGTAAGACAAGTGTATGGCAGGACATCAAGCATCCTTGACCTTTATTTAAAGAGCCACCACCTGCTCTGAGAACCATTGGAGTAGATGAATAGACTCACCATTTTTCTTCAAATTAGAGCAAAATATTTATTTGGTTTAAAGTACTTTCATGATATTGAGCTGTATATTTATTTCATCTAAGTTTTGGCATTAGTTTGCTTTCCGCCATCTAAGGAGACAAGAATTTGGTTTATCTTTTGAGCTGTGTGTCCTCAATGTCTAATATATTAGAAGATCAAAAATATTTAATGATTAAAAGAAAAGAAGGAAAGGAGAGAATATATCTTTTTATGTGCCCTATTAAGTCAAAGGTAAACAACAACAACAACAAAGTTTTCAGTTTCATTTGAATGGACTAATATACCATCATTTATAAATAAAAGGGAAACATGGAAAGGAAAATATATAGTAATATTAGAAAGACATACTGAGAATGGCTGGGCCTGGATAAATGATTTGTGGAAAAGGAAAAGAAAAAAAATTAATTTTTTCTTAATTGAAAAGTAAAGTAGAAATTTCTGAAGATATATGCCTTCAACATGAACAATAACTACTAACACTTACATAGTGTGTTTAATGTGCCAGACACTGTCCTCAGGACTTTACACGTATTACTTCATCTTTACAACAATCCCCGCTTTATGATAAGAAAACTGAGGTACAAAAATGTTTAATACATTGCCCAAGGTCATAGCTCATGCAACTAGAGTGAAAGATTTGGGATTTGAACCTAGTTTGATAAAATACCTGTGTTTTGAACCACTGTTCTATCTTATTGAAGCTATTTTAAAGTAGTATTTTAAAATAATAATATTTCTACTGAGTAAATTAGTTCCATCATTATAATACCAAGAGAAATGTTAAATGATGTGATGGAGAAGGTGAAAGGTCGGGACATTCTCAATTGTGAAACACTGTCCCACACACATGAGTAGGACATCAAGCATCTTTGACTTCTGCCCACTAAAAACCAGAATTCTGTATTTTAATTATAGAAATAGCACACAAATGCATTCTCATGATAAAAATTTTAAATGCGGAAGTTTATAGAGTAAAATCATCTTCCTTCACTCTAACAATGCCTCTCTCTTCCTTAAAAATAACAGGTTGGATGTTATTTGTGTCACAGAAAACTGTAATTTGAACATAACTTTCTGACATAAAATGGGCTGTGAAGTACATACTTTTTCTTTGCTTCATTTATTCTAGTGATGTTTTTATACGTGAATATATGGGCCTCTCTAATTTTTAAGGATTGCCTAATAAAACAAATATAGGCTGCTAATTTGTAAAATCATTCTATGACTTGATTTTAACTTTTTAAACAAAAAAAAATTGCTAATTTGTTTGTCTTGAACACACATCTTCACGTTCATTGCCAACTGTGGATTTCTGGAGGTGCAGTTTTACTGATACTACTGAACTTTCCTCTAAAACTGTTTTCCCAAGTATAGTTACATTAAGAGATGAGTATGCCCTGCTGTTCTGTGAGGGTGTGATCTTTGTTCTGATTCCGCATCAATTTAGAGAGGTGGAATTTAGGTTCCCAAACTTGAGCAGGCATCACATTCTTCTGGAGGGCTTATTAAAACAAAAATTGGGGGGTCCTACCCCATAGTGTCTGATTCAGTAGGTCTGAGGTGGGGCCTGAGAATTTGTGTTTCTAACAAGTTGCCAGGAGACATGAAGGCTGCTGACACATGATGAACCATTATGTTGAAGTGTTTTAATGAAGAATTGAGTTGTCCAAACACAGCTCTTGGAATAGTCTGTCATTTCTTAACCCATTTGAAGTGCCACCACTTTCTGTGAACCAAATTTCTAAATGTATATGAATCACTTTTCAATTCTATTCTTTCCATTAATTTGTCTGTCTATTTTTAAACCAGTACTACACTATATTGATCACTATAACTTCATAGTACATTAGTATTGCTATCTGATGGGGCAACTCCCCTCTATAAATGGGAAGTTCTTTTTCAAAACAATGGAAGTTATTCTAAGATATTTTATCCTTCAGATAATCTAGAGATGTATCTTCCCAAGTTCCATTATGGGTGTTTCATTGGGATTGAATAAAATTCACAAGTGAACATGGATGTACTAATATCGTTCCAATATGGTACCCAGAAAAATTAAGTATCTGTATATATTCTGGTCTTCTTTTATTTCTGTCAAAAGAATTTGAGGGTCTACTTCAAGAAGAGCTTAATATTTCATGTTTAGTTTGTTTATAGATATTTTATGTATTTCTTGCACTACTGAAGGGATTTATTTCACTTTTATATTTTAATTGATTATTTCTGATGTAAAACTATTGATTTTTAAAGTACTGATCTTACTTTCTCATTAGTTCTAATTGTTTTATAGTTGACTGTCTTGGATATTTCTGTCAACCATATTACCTGTAAACAAACATTTTAAAAATGTTTCCTCCCCCTTTTCTAATTGTCTTGGACAAAATTTCCAGTTTAATGTCTAATTGTAGTAATGGTAATGGACATTTTTGACATTGTCTCCATTGTAATGAGAATTTTCTAATTTTCATCAGTGAATATAAAGTTTGCAATGGGTTTCTTATAGATAAAACTTTCCACAGAAAGTTTCTTCTATTCATAGGTTACAGAGTTTGTGTCAGGAATTGGTGTTAGATTTTATCAAATAGTTTTTCAACAGCTGAAAAATTATTACCATTTTTACCATTGAGAAGTTTTCTCTTTTAATTTATTCATATTATTTCAATCTAATGTATATGCTCTTGTTAACAATCTTAACTCTACTATTTTGATAGTCCTGGAGAAGCTTGCTTCACTGGAATGTTTGATTTCCTAATACATAATTGAACTTCATGTGTTAGTATTATATTTAAGATTCTTATAGTTATTTGCATGATTTATATTATGCCATTGTTTTCCCTACCACTCTTCATCTGTTTTTGAAACTGCTACCATGCTAGGACACTTTTGCAGTGGTTTAGAAGTGTCTTTCATGTAGGGAGTATTTGCTTCTGGAACCTCACCTTGAAAACTATTGAGATTTATACATTTTTAGGTATAGATTTTTGTCTGGTTTTCAGCTCTTTCTGTGGATATTGAAATATTGAAGTTTTCCCCTCAAACACTATTCTAATTATATTCCATAAGTTTGAATATGTACTGTTCCCATGATGATTAATCTCAACAACAAAAATATGTACATTTTTTCAAGTGAGTACCACTGAGCACCAGAAACTTAAAACATAGCAGAAGACAAAGCGAGTAAGGCCTCTATTCTGCTGGAGTTTACATTCTAGTAGGAGGAGGTAAGGCAAAATAAGTAAACACATATATTAATAGGATGATATCAGATGATGATAAGTGCTACGAGGGAAATGCAGCAGGGAGATGTGATGGGGGCCAAGTAATGGCATTGGCTATTTTAAATCAGTGCTCTGAGGAAGGGATAATGAAGCTTTGAACTGAATGAGGAAAAGGAGCCGCTCATACAAGGACCTAAGAGAAAAAGGCTGCAGACAGAAGGAACAATGTGGTGATTGTTGATGGTGACATAATCAAGGAAGAGAGAGAGGAAGGCATGAATAAATCTATTAATTGTATTACTAAAGTCTACTATAGCCTTAATAAATAATAATTAATGTCCAAATTGGAACACATTTGAGTGAGAAAGGAATACTATTAATAATTACTTAGGAAGAATAGCCATAAACTGAGACCATCAGACAAATCAGGACATACGGAACACCCTCAATTATTTTCCTCTCTCTTTGATCTGTCAGTTGTTGAAAGAAGAATATTAAGATAAACCATCTCACTTATGGTTACCCCACTTCTCCTTGCTTTTCTATAAAGCACCTCCATTTGTTGACTCTTAAAGCTCTTTCCCTTTCATTTTATTTGATTTGATATTTAGATTTCCAAAATTGCTTTCTTTTTGTTAGCACTCACTTGGTATACCTTTGTTTATCTCTTTGTTTTCAACTTGTGTTTGCCATTTTTCTGAGCATAGCTCTTGTAGGCATCATAGAGGTACTTATTCAAACTGAGAAATTCAGATAACTTATTTTGTTTATTCACATTTACTATGTTAACAATTTAGATTCATTCCTTTCATTTATTTTTTATATTTATTATACTTTCTTGTTGCTTTTTTGTGTGTGCCTCTTTCCTACCTTTAAAAAAAATTTTGAACAATTAATCTTTATTTGATTTTTCTCTTTAACAATTCTGAAGTTATGTATCTTATTTTAAATCTTCTAATAATTACTCAAAAATTTACAACATACTTTTTAAAGTAATAATCTTTCATCAAAATTGGGGGGTCCTACCCCATAGTGTCTGATTCAGTAGGTCTGAGGTGGGGCCTGAGAATTTGTGTTTCTAACAAGTTGCCAGGAGACATGAAGGCTGCTGACACATGAAGGTAGAGTTAATCTACCTTCCTCTCCCCCTTCCCATAAAAAGTTTGCACACTTTTTTCTTTATTTTCCACCCCTTTTACTGGATCCCAACTATGTGCTGGAGTCATCTGGAATTATAGTTGCAAGTTATTGTTAATTGTACTGAAGATTCTTCCTCTGTGTGTTGTACTGTAGCCATTTCTTCTTATGTCGATGCACTAATCATATTCAAAGTGCCTAAAATTTTAGAATTTAAATGCATTGAGGTAAATTCCTGAGAATTATAACTGGCTTTGTAGAGTCTGATATAGTAAACGTGCTTCTTAGTCTTTCTTCACATAGTGTCTTACATTTTTAATAAACATTGCATTCTGATATACTAACATACACTTAACAACAGCAAGGATACATTCTGAGAAATGCATCGTGAGGTAATTTCCTCACAATGTGAACATCATAGAGTCCACTTAAACCTAGATGGGATAGCGTACTACACACCAGGGCTGTATGGTACAGCCTGTTGCTCCTAGGCTACAAGCCTGTGTAACACGTTACTGTACAAAACAACAAAGATTAAATTGAGCACAAGATGAAATGATGTAATCAAGAGAGGCAGTAAATGCGAGATGTATGAGGCTACTGCCGGTGGAAAACAGCATACAGTTTACCGTAAACATTTTTTACGAGTAGAAAGAATACACTCTAGAATAATGATTAAAAGTATAGTGTATTAAATACGTAAATCAGTAACATAGTCATTTATTATCATAATTAAATATTATGTACTGTACATAATTATATGTGCTATACTTTTATACTGGCTGCGCAGTAGCACTGTTTACAGCAGCATCATCACAAACATGTGAGTAATGCTTTGTGAACCACATGACTTTACAGCTACGTCGTCACTAGGTGATAGGAATTTTTCAGCTCCATTATAATTTTAAGGGATCACTGTGGGATATGCAATGCGGTCAGTAGGTGACCAAAACATCATTATGGGGTGCGTGACTGGTAATAGAATTTTCTAAGATTTCTTTTCTTTCTTTCTTTTTTTTTTTTAATCCTCACCCGAGGGTATTTTTCCATTTATCTTCAGATGGGGGGGTGGGGGGTAAGAGAGAGAAACATCGATGTGAGAGAGACACATTGACTGGTTGCTTCCTGCACGGCCCCGACAAACCGCAACCCAGGTATGTGCCCTTGACTGGAGTCGAACCTGAGACTCTTTGGTCCATGGGCTGACACTCTAACTGTGGAGCAAAACCAGCCAGGGCGAGTTCTTCTTCTCTTTAAAAATGTTTTTGAGTGTTTATGTGACTTTTCTTGTGATATTCATATTATTCTCAGAATTACAAATGTTCTCTCTGAATCATCGTACTTGCTATAGTAGCAAGAAAGAGTAAGAGAGTTAATAGAAAATCACAAATACCTTCCATTACCTTCAGAATACATCAGATATGCATATATTGAGTTCATAGTAACGTTAGTATCATGTAAGAATTGTCTAAGCCCCTTACCTGAAGGAGTTTAAAAACCAGCATTTCAAAAACTTAAAAGGACATCGTTTTGCCCTAATAGTCATATGGATTTAGGCAGGCAATTTAGCTGGTAATTAGCAAGTTGTTCTTATAGTTCATAGAAGAGAGTTTGACTTCAAGGAAACAAAGGAGAGAATATCTTTCTCTTATTGTCTTGGAATTTTAAAAAATGTGTTCATGTCACTCTGCTATTATAAAAGCAGCTAGCTGACTTACATTATCTCTGTACCAGAAACTCAACAAAGGCACCTATATCCTCTTTCGTCCTTCCCTCCCATATCATTTGCTGTTCAACAAAAGAGAACATTTTAGCTCTGATATATTTGAACACTTTTATGCAAGCATCAGGAATGTCATTACTATAGCACAGAGAAGAGGGTAAATTGGTATATGGGTTTTTATTTATTTAATTTAGTAAATGGGTAATACATATTTCTCAAGTGCAATTGAAAAAGAAACTCAAATAAGATAATAGCCATACTTTATTATATGATAAAAACTTGTTTTTTACATATAAGCAAACAATACATACAGGAGATGTGCTTACAGTAAATACTGGGATGTGAGAGAAATTTGTTGATTTTCACATTATGCATCAAAAGTAATTTGAAGAAAATATAGGGTGTATCAAAAATGTGTACGCTGTTTTGAATAATTTTAAAGCCAGTGTTTATTAAAATACATTGCATTTTTGAAGTGTAATATAATTACAGATACCTTGTATACAATTTTGGTACACCCTGTACATATATAAAACTCCTTATTACTCAGGAATATTTTTATTTGGTAATATTTATAACTCCAATAAAAGTTATCTCAGAATCAGTAATGAAAACTATTTGACCAATCTTCTTGCCTGTGATTATGAAAGACTTTACTCATGACATTTTATAACCCTAATGTACCAAGGATGCAACTCAGAATCATTTTCAACAAGCTGTAACCACTATCAATTGAACTGATGTCACACAGGGTGAAAGCTTTTTGCTATGAATTTACGTTGATTAATATAATTGATGAGTAGCACCAGGAAAAAAGAATTTGGTAGGGCTAAGATTGAATGATGCAGTATTTAATACCTGGGATTGAATGAGGCTAGAGCCAGGTAAAAGTAAAAATCACTGGCAGTATTGATGCCTGAAAAGAACTTTCTGTTGTTGGAAGCTTGTTTCTTGGGCTTTTAGGATATAATAAGTAAAGGAAAGAGATGACATAGATAGGGCTTGTGATGAAAAGATGAACAGATTGCATTACAAATGTCTAGTTTTTAATTAAGAGCAAGAAGGAAGAACACAAATGGAAGAAAGACATGAATGAAAGAGAAGAGATATGGGTTTGGTGTTTTTTTTTTTAATCCTCACCCGAGGGTATTTTTCCATTTATTTTCAGACAGAGTGGGAAGGAGGGAGAGAGAGAGAAATATCATGAGAGAGACACATTGACTGGTTGCCTCCCTCATGACCCCAAGCAGGGCCAGGGACCAAACTGCAACTGAGGTATGTGTCCTTGACCGGAATCGAACCCGTGACTCTTTGGTCCTCAGGCCGACACTCTAATTGCTGAGCTGAACCGGCCAGGGCTGCGTTTGGTTTTTCAAGAACTTTGGCTTGGGTAGAAAAAGAGGATGTTTTGGAGATTTGGGGAAGTAACTGCCCTCCATGCAAAGAATATTGAGAATGGTAGCTATACTGTTTTATATGGGTTTTAAACCAATTTAAACATAATTATATCTGGCATTTTTTCCTTAAGAGACTATAAGAATTATTCTTAATTACTACTTTAACTGCCAGATTTTTTTATACAGATAGAAGTGTGTACATTACCTGAACTACATGAAACCTTAGTTATGTGTGGGTTACACTATGGGATTGTTTCTAACCCCAGTATATTTTAAAATGTACTTATAGGTCCTCAGAAATTCAAAAGTAAAAAACTAATAGGTGCTCTGCCCTGGCCAGTTTGGCTCAGCGGTTAGAGCGTGAGCCCGCAGACTGGAGAGTCCCGGGTTCAGTTCCCGCTAAGGGCGCATACCTCAGTTGCAGTTTGTCCCTGGCCCCAGTTGGGGTCGTACAGGTGGCAGCCACTCAATGTGTCTCTCCTCACATTGATGTTTCTCTCTCTCCCTTCCTTCCTATCTCCCTCCTGCTCTATCTGAAGATAAATGCAAAAATGTCCTTGGGTGAGGATAAAAAATAAATAAAAACTAATAGGTGCTTTGGTTCACTTACGTTAGGAGGTTAACAACATTCATGCCACTGGAAGATGTGGGTGGGAGTTTCATTGCAGATGCTCTCTTCCATGGTGATTTAAGAAGCACTTGTGCAAAGAAGTCATTTATATTTTTATATAAATTAATTGTACAGCCCTGCCAGTGTGGCTCAGTGGTTGAGCGTCGACCCATGCACCAAGAGGTTGCCAGTTCGATTCCCGGTCAGGGCACATATCCACGTTGTGGGCCCAATCCCAAGTGGGGTGCATGCAGGAGGCGGCCAATCGATGTTCTCTCTCATTGATGTTTCTATCTCTCTCTCCTTCTCCCTTCCTGTCTCTCTAAAAATTAATAACGAAAAAAAAATTGTAAAAATAGTAAATGTTCTTTTTCTGTTCATTGGAAAGCACAGAAAAAGTATTGGAGTTGTAGAGGTAAAAGCACCTATGATCCTAAATCGAGAGATAAACTCAGGTATTGTTTTGGCATATTTTCTTCCAGGCATTTTTTTCAGAGCACTTTTACACTTGTTTCCAATCATTCTTTATAAATATTTCTATGTCCTAAATATTTCCACAACCTTTATGTAATTATTTTTCCATTATATTCAAATATGTATAAATATAATTTTAAATTAATATTTGAAAGTACCTTATGTGTATATAGCATATTCTAGTAATATATTCTAGTATTCTGTATTCTTCCTGTGTTAAGTATTTAAATTTCCAATTAAACTTCCGCATTAGAGAACAGACTTAGGTACTATAACAAAGAGACCCCAAAGTACAGTGACTTACCACGTAAGATGTTTATTTCTCTTCTTCGTGTAATAATCTAGGGATAACTAAGCTGTCTTTGGCTTCTGCCATTCTCAACATGTAGTGTTTATTTGTGGGCTAAAGATGTTCTGGCCATCTCTGAGCTTGGAGGAGGGAGAAGGGAGTGGGGGAGCACCTACACACTTATTTTAAGGGCACACATCACTGCTGCCCACATTACATTGATAGAATTTAGTTGGTCGTGCTTGGCTCTAAGGGAAGTTGAGTTTTATGCTGAGTGCCTAGGCATCCACATAAATTCTATTAGAGTGAAAGAAAGGAAAAAACATATTGGGAGACAACTAACAGTTGATTTCACTTTCAAATAGGATGTTGTGGGAATACACGTAAATTCAGGAAATAGAAGCCAAATAAAACTGATGTTATTCTGAATATCCTCTTACAATTAAATCACTAAAATTCCTGAAAGAGAATGTCTAAAATGGCTTCTGTCTTATGATTTGGGTAGTTACTTAAAACTGGTATTGATTTTTGCCTTAATTAATTACGGGATTATTGCCTATTACTCTGATGGACTTCTACATTTGATTCTAGTTTCCTAAAGTTAAACTGAAAAATAAAAAGCATCTTAGATACCTGCTGGAAGTTTTATGAGCTACAAAAGCAATAGCAGTTCACTGACTTGTTAAATTAGAAAAATTGGAGGCAATCTACATTTACAAGTTCCTTTCAAACAATCTAATGAAAGGTCAGGAATAAGAGGTTCCAGACAGCCCAGTTGGTGTGATTACCGCTTTCATCATGCTTGGGATTTCATTTATGTTAACAGAGCTACTGTTTTTGTGTTTGTTTCTTTGTTTGGCCTATGGAAGCAGTCATATTGTTTGCTGCATGGTCTTAATTTGTTAGCTGCTAGCAATAGCTGTATCATTCATTGTCCATAAGCATATATCTTTTATGTTTTAGGGCAGGGCTTTTAAAGATATAAACCTCTGAATAAAGAGATTTAAGAATGCCATGAGCCCGGCTGGTGTGGCTCAGTGGTTGGGCATTGACCCATGCACCAAGAGGTCGCTGGTTCGATTCCTGGTCAGGGCACATGCCCAGGTTGTGGGCCTGATCCCCAGTGCGGGACAGGCAGGAGGCGGCCAGTCGATGTTCTTTCTCATCGATGTTTCTATCTCTCTCTCCCTCTCCCTTCCTCTCTCTCTAAAAATCAATACAGAAAATAAATAAATAAAAGAATACCATGAATTGGAATGTGTTGTCTTAATATTTATTCAGTGACAACATATAAACTCAAAACAAAATAATGACATCTAACTTTATATCTTTTTCAAAATGTTTTTTTCTATTCAAGTTACTTTTTGACAGTTTACCACTAGAACATTAATTGTTGCTAGATGTTTTCAGAACTTCTTATCAATATAGACACTCTATGAATCCTAAATCAAGTACAAATCTGATAAATATTGCTCTTATTGCTAAGAATTAGTTATAAAAATTTTGTGTATTAATATTAAATTACTTTAAACTTTACACTTAACAAATCACTTTTATTGAAAATAATAATACATAAAAATGATAATACCCAAAAAATGTAGAATATCTAATTGCTATATTTTTCACTTGCTTATTTCTTCCTTCATTACATGAATAATTTGACAGAGTTTGTGTAATAAAAAGAATATAATAAAAATAATTTTTAAAAATATTCTGAACAGAAAAACATAGAAGTTAAGGAAAAAAAGAGAATTAGAGCACAAACATGCTCCAAATGGTTGAAATTAACATTTGTTTCTGAGCCTTTTGTTGGCCACAGTGAAAAAAGAAACTATCATTTATATGATTTTCATTGTACAGAATTTACAAAATATGCTGAATCTTCATGGGAAGAAAAGTTTTACTCCTGCAACATAGTTTATTGGGGACTTTGGACTCTCAGATACAGTAGATGCGCAGCAATCTTATAAGAAAAATATCTAGTATTATCTTTCAATAATATTTAAGGTCATGGCCTCAAAGCATAGAACTAAATTACAGACGGTCTGTGAGAATCCAAGATGATATGATCCAAGGATAACCTCTTCTGACAGTCTAGTTTAATCCACAGGGAAATATAAATCATTTAAGCAAAATCTAAACTCTCCAGGAAAAAAACAGACTTAATAGTCTTTAAATTATTATCCATAAGTGCTACTACTCTAAGCCAGACGTGATGATGTGTTGAACAACCAGGAGTTTGAGGTTTTATTATGGCCACTGTACATCTTTGACATAGCAAACAGTTTCATTAGCCAGATTGCCCTTGAAGGCAGGGTCCTCATCGTGCCCAGAAGCTCTTCTGCAGCCAGAACATACCTGAGTACCTATTAAACCAGCTCAGGTATGGTGGCTGGATTCAGTGAGATTAACATTCTTGTTGGTTGTGAAAAAGAGATTACACAGTAAAACATAATATCCTCCAATGTTGAGAACCAAATGAGATTTTAAAATGTTAATCCTTTTTCTATCCTAAAACACCATAAAATTATCTCCGTAGAAAGTTTAGTTTTGTAAACAAAAATCTTACCTATGTCAAACACAACACAGTTTTAGAAGTAATGCTACCAATGTAAACATTTACTTGATTTTGTTTTCAGCTCTTTTATTTCATGACTTTTTGTCATGTATTCAAATTTAAATCTTATAAAAATATATATATTTACAAGGACCATATATTATACTAACTAGCAGGATTTCATAGAGTATAATGTCAGCATTTAAAATACAGATATTAAAAATATCTTTGAAAGTCCATTCATCAAACATATTCTGAGCAACTACTATATGATGCCACAGTAAACACTTACCTATTGGAGTCATCAACATTTTGTTCTAGTGGAGGATAACCAATCAAACAAGTAAACAAAACATGTAAAAAGACACACAAACACACACATTCAGGTACTGATAGATAAAATCGTTTTGTTGTTTTTTTTTAAGGCAAGTAATTGGATAAAGAGTAACCACAGGCACTGTTTAGATGAAGTAGTTAGGAAAAGTTTTGCAGAGCAAGAACATGAATAAAAAGTAGGAACAAATCTGAATTTGTGGAGCAAGAGTACAGTTGGTCCTTGAACAACACAGATTTGAACTGCTTGGGGTCCACCTATATGTGGATTTTTTTTTTTCAATAAATAAATCCACAGGTTTCATACCTGTGGATTCAACCAAGGGCTGATGGAAAACAATATTTTCACATTCCCAACCTTGGATTGCCAATAGGGAATCAGTATTCTCAGTGTGATGGTGGAAATTTGCAGTTGGGAATCTGTAGTTGGGAATGTGAAAATACTGTTTTCAATCCCTGCTTGGTTGAATCCATGGATGCAAAATGCTGACTATACTTAAATTTTGGGGGAGTCAAAAATTATAGGCGGACTTTTGACTACTCTGACATCTGCACCCCTAACGCCCACATTAAGAGGCAACTGTATTCACCAGGGAATTATACTGGCAAGAATTTTTTTTTTTAACTTATCTTTATTGTTGAATGTATTACAGATGTTCCTCATTTTTCCCCCATTGCCCCCCTCCTCCCCTTTCCCGCCACCCTCCTGCCTTTCCCCACACTGTGGTCTGTGTCCATTGGTTAGGCATATATACATATAAGTTCTTTGGTTTATTTCTTCCCACCCCCCAGCCCCCCTTCCCTTTGAGGTTTGTCAGTCTAACAACCAATTTGTACTTCTTAATCCCTTCACCTTTTCACCCCTCCCCCCAGCCCCCACACATCTGGTAACCAACAAAAGTTCTCTGTATCTATGAGAATGTTTCTGTTCCACTTGTTCATTTTGTTTGTAGATTCAATTGTTGATAGATATGTATTTATTGCCATTTTGTTTGTTCATATTTTAAATCTTTTTCTTCAAGAAAACCCTTCAACATTTCATATAATAATGGTTTGGTGGTGATGAACTCCTTTAGCTTTTCCTTGTCTGGGAAACTCTTTATATGGCCATCGATTTTAAATGACAGCTTTGCAGGATAGAGTAATCTTGGTTGTAGGTTCTTGCTTTTCATCACTCTGAATATTTCTTGCCACCCCCGTCTGGCCTGCAAAGTTTCTTTTGAGAAATCAGCTGACAGTCTTATGGGAACTCCCTTGTAGGTAACTAACTGCTTTTCTCTTGCTGCTTTTAAGATTCTCTCTTTGTCTTGAACCTTTTGCATTTTGATGATGATGTATCTTGGTGTGGGCCTCTTGGGGTTCATCTTGTTTGGGACTCTCTGTGCTTCCTGGACTTGTATGTCTGTTTCCTTCACCAAGTTAGGGACGTTTTCTGCCATTATTGTTTCAAATAGGTTTTCAATTTCTTGTTCTCTCTCTTCTGCTTCTGGCATCCCCAAGATGCGAATGTTGGCACACTTGAAGTTGTCCCAGAGGCTCCTTACACTATCCTCATTTTTTTTAATTCTTTTTTCTTTTTGCTGTTCTGATTGGGTGTTTTTTGCTTCCTTATATTCCAAATCGATGGTTTTGCTTCTTGGCTTTACCTACTCTACTATTGAGTCTATGTAAATTATTCTTTATTTCAGTTAGTGCCTCCTTCATTTCTGACTGTGCATCCTTCATTTCTGACTGGTCCTTTTTTATGCTCTTGAGGCCCTCACTAAGTTCACTGAGGTTCTCACTAAGTCCATTGAGCATCGTTATAAGCAGTATTTTGAACTCAGCATCTGTTAGGTTGCTTAACTCCATTTCACTTAGTTCTTTTCCTGGAGTTTTGTTCTGTTCTTTCATTTGGGACCTGTTTCTTTGTCTCCTCATTTTGGCTGCCTCCCTGTGTTTGTTTCTATGTATTACTTAGCGAGAGGTATAGGACTAGCTGAAACCAGATGCTGCTTGTTTGAAAGAATTTAGGAAAAGCTGAAGCAGGATCCAAGACAGGCCAATCCTATGGTAAAGCAACTGGCAACAGCTTGGGTAGGCCTGGAAGTTGGGTGGGGCGGGGCCTCAGGGAATCACCAGGGCGGGGCAAACAGTGTGAGCCAGGTTGCTGGAGTCCCAGATATGGTGGCGTCTGCCGGCCCAGGGAAGGGCTCACCAAAGGAACAAAAGCCTCTGATAGCACATCTATCCAGGAGAAAGCTGCCTCTCCAGCCCTCGCTCCAATGCCAACCAGCTCAGTTCTTCCCCATATGACTCTGGTGCCTTTCAAGCTGCCTCTCCCACGCTGGAGCTGGGAGGGTGGGAGTCCGAGTAAGTCCGTGCGCGGGCCCTTTAAGAGGAGCTGCCGGAGGCTCCAGCAGCCTCAGCCTCAGTTCCTGCTGGTTTTTACAGCCAGGAGTTATGGGGACTTCTCTTCATGGCACTGGAACCCTGAGCTGGGTGCCTGGTGTGGGATGGGGACCCCTCAGTCCTCAGGGAGGACCTTCCCAGCCAAGGTATCCTCCTGATTTTTATCCACCACACATGGGTGTGGGACCAGCCCATCGCGCCTCTGCCCCTCCTACCAGTCTTGATGTGGCTTCTTCTTTAATTTTGTAGCTGTAGGACTTCCATTCAGCTTGATTTCAGGCGGTTTTGAATGGTGGTTGTTCTGTAGTTTAGTTGTAACTTTGATGTGGTTGTGGGAGGATGCGATACCGCGTTTACCTACACCGCCATCTTGACCGGAAATCCTGGCAAGAGTTTTTGAAACAAAAAAATGCTTGCATTTTTTTCAAGAAACCAGAAGAAGACCTGTGTCAACAAGCAGAGTGAACAAGAAGAAAAGAGTAAAAGTAACTGAGTGAAGAGTGAGGACCAAGAGCAAATTGAGGTAAGACCTCACAGGCGTGCTAAGACATTTGAATATTTTTCTAAAGTGATGAAAAGCCATTGAAGAATTTGGAGCAGATGATTGACATGATCTGTTTTATATTTTTAAAAGCTCACTCAGGCCCTGGCCGATTTGCTCAGTGGTTAGAGCGTTGGCCTGCGGTCCAGAGAGACCCGGGTTCGGTTCCCACTAAGGGCACGTACCTCGGTTGCAGCCACTCGATGTGTTCCTTCTACATCGATGTTTCTCTTTCTCTCTCTCTTCCTCTCTCTCCCTCCCACTCTATCTGAACAAAAAATAGAAAAATATCCTCGGGTGAGGATAAAAAATAAATAAATAAAATAAAAGCTCACTCAGGTCATTGTGTGATAATGGATTTTAGGTTAGGGATGGAGGTGGGAATCAGAGAATGAGAACAAAAGTGGAGGCCAATTAAAAGGCTATTTTAATGAAAGATGATAGTAGCTTAGTCTTAAGTTGGTGTAATGGAGGTGTTAAAAAAGTGGTTAAATTCTAAATACATTTTTAATATAAGGACATGATTTGCTGGTGAATAGGACATAGGTTGTAAATGTAAGAAAGAAAAGTCAAACATTGTTTAAAGCCTGAGTAATTAGATGGTTTTCTGAGATGAAAAACTGTGGGATGTGACATCAGAGGAATGGTGGCATGAGAGATCCCCTTGATCTCTCCCCTTGAAGTTTCAACAATTTGAACAGTTATAATTCAACAAAGAGAGGGAGAAAGGAACAGAGAGCCTAGTCAAACAAATAGTTGATGAGAACTTCCCAAACCTATGGAAAGAGCTAAATCCTCAAATCCAAGAAGCAAACTAAATACCTAATTACCTCAAGCCAAAAAGGCCCTCTCCAAGGCACACTGTATTAAAATTGTCAAAATTAATGACAAAGAAAGAATTCTCAAGGCAGGCAGGGAAAAAAAGAAAGTAGTCTATAAAGGAAAAGTTCATTACATTATCATCAGACTTCTCAGCAGAAACTGTACAATCTAGAAGAGAGTGGAACCAAATATTCAAACTACCGATAGAGAGAAATTACCAGCCAAGAATAATGTATTCAGAATAATGTATCCTTTAGGTATGAAGGAGAAATAAAGACTTTTCCAGACATACAGAAGCTGAGGGAGTTTATCACCGGAAGACCTCCATTGCAGGAAATACCCAAGGAGGTTATTCTACCTGAAAAAAAGAACAAAAACTCACAAAACTATGAATAAGATCACCAACAAACTCACAGCATAAGTAGGAATAATTTGTGACAACAAAAACATAAAAGGGGAGGGGTAATGGTCTGAATTTGCAAAGGGGGATGGAGATTAGATGCATTCAAAAGAGAAGGGACTAATGTATATACCAAATTTTCTTTTTCATAAACCTAATGGTAACCATGCACACACAAAAAAAACCCAAAAACAAAAAAACTGAGGCACATAACTTATAAAAAGAAAAAACAGAAGGGGAAAGTATGGAATGTAACCAAACAAAAACAACAAACAGGACCAGCCCGTGTGGCTCAGTGGATTGAGCATCGTCCCATGGACTGAGAGGTCCTGGTTCCATTCCTGGTCAGGGCACATGCCCGGGTTACGGGCTCAATCCCCTTTGGGGGGCGTGTAGGAGGCAGCCAATCGATGTTTCTCTCTCATGTCCATGTTTCTGTCTCTCTCTCCCTTCCTCTCTCTCAAAAAAATCAATACAAACATATTTAAAAACAAAAAACAAAAACACAAAGGAAAAGAACCAATGGAGGCACAGAGCTACCAGAAAACAAACAATAAAATCGCTATAGGAAATCCTCATACATCTATAATTACCCTAAATGTAAATGGACTGAATTCAATAAAAAGGCACAGAGTAGCAGATTGGATCAAAAAACCAAACCCAACCATATGCTGCCTTCAGGAGACACATCTAAGCTGCAAAGACAAACATAGACTCAAAGTGAAAGAGTGGAAAATGATTCTCCAAACAAATAGTATCCACAGAAAAGCAGTTGTAGCCATCCTTATATCTGACAAAGTAGATTTCAAGATGACAAAGGTAACAAGAGACAAGGATGGACATTTTATAATGATAAAGGGGGCACTATATCAAGAAGACATAACACTTCTCAATATACACCCAATCAGGGAGCATCAAAATACACAAAACAACTACTAAAAGAACTAAAGGGATAAACTGACAAAAACACAATCACATAGGGGGCCTAAAGACTCCATTGACAGCTCTAGATAGATCATCCAAACAGAAAATCAATAAAGGAATAGCCTTAAATGACACATTATACCAAATGGACATAATTGACATTTACAGAACCTTTCATCCCAGAATATCAGATTATACATTCTTCTCCAGTGCACATAGTATGTTCTCAAGGATAGACCATATTTTGGGACACAAAACTAGCCTTAACAAATTTAAGAAGATTGAAATCATGCTGAGCATAGTCTTTGACCACAATGCTTTGAAATTAAAAATCAACTGCAAAGAGGAAGTAAAAAAACCTACAAATAAGTGAAGATGAAACAACATACTAATAAAAAATGACAGAGTCAAAGAAGAAATAAAAAGTGAGATCAAAAGATATATAAAGACAAATGAGAATGACAGTACAACATATCAAAACTTCCGGGATACAGCAAAAGCAGTAATAAGAAAGAAGTTTATATCATTACAGGCCTATCTCAAGAAACAAGAAAAATCTCTATAACAACCAACCTTACATCATTTTTTTAAATTAATTTATTTTTGTTACAGATGTTTCCCCTTTTTTCCTCCAGACACCCTCCTCCCTATCCCGCCCCCCCCCAACCATTATTGTCTATGTCCATTGGTTATGCATACATACATATAAGTTCTTTGGTTTATCTCATCCCTCCTCCTTACCCCCCTCCTCTGAAGTTTGTCAGCCTGAACTGTACTCCTTTCTATGTCTCTGGGTCTATTTTGTCCTTACATCTTAAAGAACTAGAAAAAGAAGAATGAAAGCAGCCCAATATCATCAGAAGAAAAGAAATAATAAACACTAGAGCAGAATTGAACAAAACAGAGAACAAAAAGACTATACGAAAAATGAATACAACAAAGAGCTGGTTCTTTGAAAAGATTAATAAAATTGACAAACTCCTGGCTAGACTCACTGAAGAAAGAAGACAAAAGACTCAAATAAAATAAAAAATGAAAGAGGAAAGTTATCACAGATATCACAGAAATACAAAGGATTATACTAGAATACTATGAAAGACTATATACCACCAAATTCAGTAATCTAAAAGAAATAAATAAGTTCCTAGAAACATATAACCTTCCTAGACTGAATCATGAGGAATTGGAAAATCTAAATAGACCAATAAACAGTGAGGAAATTGAAACAATCATCAAAAACCTCCCAAAAAATAAAAGTCCAGGACCAGATGGGCTCACTTGTGAATTCTACCAAACATTCAAAGAAGATTTGATACATGTCCTTCTCAATGTCTTCCAAAAAAAAAATGAAGAAGAGGCAATACTTTCTAATATTTTATGAGGCTAGCATAACCGTAGTACCAAAATCTGGCAAGGATAACACAAAAAAAGAAAACTACAGACCAATATCTCTGATTAATACAGATGCAAAATCCTAAACTAAATACTAGCATATCGAATACAACATTACATTAAAAAAAAATAATACATCACATCAAGTGGGGTTCATTCCAGCTGCTTGGGGATGGTTCAACAAATGCAAATCAATCAATGTAATACACCACATTAACAAAACGAAGGATAAAAATCATATGATCTTATCAGTAGATGCAGAAAGAGCATTCGATAAGAGTGGCCAAGACATGGAAACAACCAGTGTTGTTCAATAGATGATTGGATAAAGATGTGGTACATATATGCAATAGAATTCTACTCCGCCATAAGAAAGAATGAAATACTGCTATTTGTGACAACATGGATGGACCTTCAGGATATCATGCTAAGCGAAATAAGTCAGAAGAAGCTAAGAACCTCATGATTTCACTCATATGTAGGATATAAAACTGAAACTCATAGACACAGACAACAGTATGGTGGTTACCAGTGGGAAGGGGTGTTGGGGGTAATAAAGGGTAAAAGGGACCAAATATATGGTGACAGAAGATGATTTGACTTTAGGTGGTGGGCACACAATGATACAGATCATGTATCATAGAAATGTACACTTGAAACCTATATAATCTTATTCACTAATGTCACCCCAATAAATTTAATTTTTTAAAAAAGGAAAACAATCCTGGCTGGTTTGGCTCAGCAGTTAGAGCGTCGGCCAGCGGAACAAAGAGTCGCAGGTTCAATTTGGGTCAAGGGTGTGTGTGCCTCAGTTGCAATTCGGTCCCTGGCTCTGGTCGGGGTCTTGTGGGAGGCAACCAATCGATGTGTCTCTCTAGCATCAATGTTTCTTTATCTGTCTCTCTCTTTCCCCCTCCCACTCTATCTGAAGACAAATTGAAAATATCCTTAGGTGAGGATTTAAAAAAAAGGAAAAATGAAAACAAAAAAACTGTGAGATAGGGGAAACTTAAATGCCCATTATTAAGTGAAAGAAGCCAATCTTGTAAGACTACATATTATATAATTCCAACTACATGACATTCTGGAAAAGGCAAAACAATGGAAATAGTAAAAAGATCAGTGGTTGCCAGAGTTGGAGGTGGGAAGAGGATAAATAGGTAGAGCACAAAAAACTTTTAGGGCAGTGAAAAATACTCTATGATATTATAATGATGAGTATATGTCACTACACATTTGTCCAAACCCAATGAATGTGCAACACCAAGAGTAAACATAGTGTAAATTATAGACTTGGAGTGATTATTATGTGTCAATATAGATTCACCAATTTTAACAAATGTACCACTCTTGTGGGGTATGTTGATAATGGGGGAGGCTATGCATGTGTGGGGGCAGGGTATACTGGGAAATTTCTGTATCTTCCCCTCAGTTTTGCTATGAACCTAAAACAGCTTTAAAGCAATAGTCTTAATTTAATTTTTTTAAAAAAACATGGATTACCCAACAGAAATCATATTCAGTAAAGGTTTACTGCACACTAAACAAACAACAACAACAAATTTTGGGAAAGCTGGATGGTGGGAGAGTGTGGAATCAATAGTTTAATTTTTAACATCATAAATTAGAACAACCTATCAGTCCTCTAAAGGTGATACTGCCTCAACAGTTGTTTATACAAACTGCATTTATTGGGGGTGGGGTATATGGCTAGAGTTATAATTTTGAGGAAAATCTGCCTTTAGATGCTGTTTAAAGGTGGGGCACTGGATGAGATAATCCACTGAGTGGGTGTGCTTAGAGAAGAGAAGGAAGCTGAAGAGGCAATTCCTGGACACTCCAACACTTAGATGTCATGATCAGGAGAGTCATTTAGCAGGAATGTCTGAGAAGCCAAGTAAGTGAGGTAGAAGGGTACTCAACTGAAGCATGGGTTTCAGAAATGAGGAAGTGTGTCAGGTGCTACTGAAAGGTTGGGTATGATGAAAATGGAAATTTAACAATTGAATTTGGGACTATGAAATTTACTGACACTGTTAGGAACTGTCTCTGGTCTACGGCCATGCCACCCTGAATGCGCACGATCTCATTTGATCTCGGAGGCTAAGCAGGGTCGGGCCTGGTTAGTACTTGTATGGGAACTATCTCTGTAGAGTGATTGAGATGGAAATATGATTAAAGTGAGTTAGAGGGAAAATGGGAAAGGAAAGAGAAAGCACATTTGAGGTTGTGCTATAAAGTGGAACACAATATAACAATAGCTGGAAGGAGATGTAGGATTGAGAAATTTTATTTTTAAGGTAAAGATATCATAGTATGTTTCTTTGTAGAAATTATCCAATAGAGAAGAAGAAATTAATTAAAAAGGGAATAATTGCAAGAACAAAATCCTTGAGGCAAGAAAGGATGGGACCTGTGGATGTGTGGATGCTCCAGCTTGAGGTAGTAATTCTGACAGTGTATCTACTATAATAGCCAAAGAAGCAAATTGTATAGCTACAGATGAAGCTGGGTTGGTAGATTTGGTGGTAAGAGAATGAGAATGTTCTTTTCTAGTTGTTTTCATTATTTCAATGGAATAAAAAGAAAATCACTAGCTGGGAGAGTGGAGTGGGGAGAAAGTGTAGAAGATTTGAGGAGAAAGATGGTGTTAAATAAAGCCTTCATACATGAAATGAAAATTGACCAGAGAAAAGAATCAAGATTTTCTAGGCAGTATTGAAAATCCACTTATAATTGTGAATACAGGAGAATAAGCCAAAGCTAAAATCTTTAGCAAATGAAGGAAGTGACTAGAGCAGTAGATAATTGTACCAGGACAGGTGTTAGGTGCTATAATCAGTGGGCACAAACAAACCCAAAGGATCTGGGTGGGTTGGTTTATTGTTTGTTTTTAAAGAGGAAAGGAAAAGGGACTGAAAGATGCAATAAGTTGGATATTTATTGAAGTCTGGGCCCAGAGTAGAGAGATGTGTTCTCAAAGGATAATCATTTTAGTTAGTGCAAGAACATGATGAGAACATTCATGAAAGAGATTGAGAATACAGAGGATTTTGTGGATGAATGACACAAAGGAAGAGTCTATGACTCGTTGAGTAGTAAGACATAAGGTCAGAAAAAGTAGAGAAAATAGTAATGGAGAAGAGGGATGGCTTAGGAGCCATGGACTTCTAGTGGTAAGTGAAGTGAAGAGCTGTAAGGTATAATGGATACAGACCTGCCAGTCAATTAGGGGTGGAGGATAAGCAATTCTAATTAATGCCTTTTTCTTGGGAATAGTAAACCATAGGACATTTGTGGCTTTCGGCATAGGGAGAAACCAGGGGCGGGGGAGGGAGCAGAGGAGAATGGTGGTCTCATGGGAGCAAACAGAAATCTGTGGGCCTCCCCTTCAGTCCATCTGTAGACAGTGTCTTCTTTTGGCTGGAGGAGGTGAAGGGGAAGAGAACATACCAGGAACATGGAGCAAATTATTCCATTTTTTTGCCACCACTGACTTCTATCCATTCCTTTGCCTTATATTTTAGAAAGTGTTTTCTGAGTCTCCAAATCTAAAACTCCACAAATTCACTTTGTGCACTTTTGTCATTGTAACGTACCACTGAGAACCCATTGTTCAACACAGAACAACGGTCCAATTTCTAATTGCTTTAATGATATATTGTTAAAGAATCCCATTTCTCTGAATTGAACCTCATGGACTTCGTGGTAACTGGGCAGACAGGAATCTGTACCGTGGTGATACATCCCAAGGGTTATTTTTCTTCTTTCTGAACTGAGCACTTTTTTGGTTGTATGCCTACTGATTAATGCCTACATAACAGCTCACTTCTGGCAAAGGACAATCTACATTGCCAAAGTGTTTCACTTAACTAACCCACCAATTGAGGCACAGGTGAAATTTGAGGTATTCACAATATGAGTCACTACTTGATTCAAATTACTGATTCATTTGAGCCTCTGAAGAAATGTCCAGAGACTGTGGGAATTCTGCTTCTCTTCCATAAAAAGTGCCATATTGAGAATTGAGGGTGGAGAAGTACTGTCACTTAAATGAGTGTTAACAGACTTTGTAGGTTTATATACCTCGATTACTTTTAAAAAATAGAAATGGAAAAATGGACACAGGATCAACAACTATTAAAAAAAAAAAACTTAAAAAACTAACACCTATTTTCACCAGCATTTCATTAAAGAATTAGTAGTTCACACTTTAAAAGGTGACTGTATTTCACATTGTGAGAAACATATAACATTGTACTCATTTTTTTCTTCTTCATATGATATACTAATGAAAACCTCAGCATGGACCTACAACAAGCTGTATACCAGAGTTAAGGAAACCAAATTAGCTGACCTCTGAGCCCTTAAGACCATGATATCCATGATAACATTATTTAGTGGTATACAAAATTGTGTCTGTGGTTCTCTTTTATTCAGTCTATTTTATTAAACCTGCTTAGAACTACAATAAAATTTCCAGAAATGATATTAAAATCTATATCTCGATGTCTCTTTTATATTTACGATGCTGCAGTGCCTTCAAGTATTGCTATAAGATCCGATACAGCTAGCTCTTCAGGCTGTCCATATAAATGTTTTGTTTTTTTTAATCCTCACCCAAGGATATTTTCCCATTTATCTTCAGATAGAGTGGGCAGGAGGGAGAGAGAGAAAAAAAAACATCGATGTGAGAGAGATATATCAACTGGTTGCCTCCCGCACGACCCCAACCAGGGCCAGGAACCGAACTGCAACCGAGGTATGTGCCATTGGCCAGAATGGAACCTGCAACTCATTGGTCCGTGGGCTGACACTCTAACCACTGAGACAAACTGGCCAGGACCAATATAAATGTATTTTTTAAAATAGGGTACAGACTGACAAACCTCAGAAGAGGGGATGGTGGGGGGGAAGAGATAAACCACAGAACTTATATGCATGTATGCATAACCAATGGACATAGACAACAAAGCTGGAGATGGGGTGGGGGGGATGGGGAGAAAGGTGTCAATGGGGGAAAAAGGAGAAACATCTGTAACAAAAATAAATTAATTAAAAAAAGTCATAATTTGATTAAAAAAAACACTGTAGTGATAATATTGAAAGAAAATGGCAAACAAAAAATGTATAACTTGTTACCTTAAGTTTAGTATTTTTCTCTTGAGCTGTTTCTTACTATTTTTGTGAATAGGTTTACCTTTTTGCATGTTGTAACCATAATGCATATGAGAACATGTATTAGCATAAAGTATATTCATAGTAAAATAGGAAATTCACTGTCATAGATTCTTGGGTCTATAAAATACATAAAAGTCATCAATATTAACCCTATTAGTTGGACACTTGAGTCTTTTTTATAGCCTTACCTTGACAATGGATAGTGACAGGAACTTCACTATTTTTCTATGAAATCCATTTGATTATCTGCCACCTCTAAAGTTAACTTTATTTTTCGTATATATAGCTTCCTATAATCTCCACACATTTATCCTTTTTCTGGACTTGAATCACACAGATAAACTCATTGCTTTTCTACATGATGGCTTTTCAACCTCATACATCATTCCTCCTCCCAGGTTCTCTCCAGGCTCAATATCTTCAGTTTTTATGGTTATCACTCTCATAAGATTTTCAAGCCCACTCAACAGTCTGGATTCTTTCCATGAAATCTCTTCCAATGTGTCAGTTTGACACTGACTCAACACAGTACTCTGGATGGTTTAACCAGCACTGGATATAATAGAATTAGCACTTTATAATTCTGTATATAATAATACAGCATACAATCTAATTTTCTTTCTTTTTTTTCCCCCAAGCATATCACACTGTGGCTTATGTTGATCTTATGTTCGACTAATATCTTCATATATTCTTCACAATTTTTCTATTATTCAATACATAGGTATATTTAATTAAAATTTCACTTGGATAGATTTAACCCCTCTTTGCAATTTATCAATACTATAAATCTCCCTTCTGTGGGTCTATATCTCTCCCAGCTTTATTCCTTCTACTAACTGAAGTAGTTGTCTCCAGTGCTCCCCCTCCCCCATCCATGGATGAACTGACCGTGATGGGTTGAGATGAAAGCATGTGGCCTGCCAGAATAGTAGTTCAGTTCTCTGCATTGCCAGAGATTCATTCATCAGTACCATCCAGATGAAGTCCTCCAAACTCTTATCTTCCTGTCAACATTACTCATGTTATTTACAAATTTTCTAAAATTACCAATCCATGCAAAAAAATCGTGTTAGGCACTATGGGCTATTAAAGTGATTTATACATAGATTTATTGGATCCTAGTAAACACTAATAGATCCATCTTTCACCTATAATATATGTCACAATTACATGAAACCACTGATTATAAATTCCATTTTCAATTATTTGATGAAGACAAAATTTAAAATCCAATATGCATTTGTGGACTATATTAACATTTTTTAAAATTTTGTATTGAATTTATTGGGTAGCAATGGTTAATAAAATTGTATAGGTTTCAGGGGTACAATTCTGCAATACATCATCTGTACATTGTATTGTGTGTTCATCACCCTTATAAATAGTTTCCATTTAGATTTTATATATAGACAAACCTATAAAGATGAAGAAAGTTTGCCTAGCTGGTGTGACTCAGTGGTTAAGCATCAACCCATGCACCAAGAGGTCGCCAGTTCGATTCCCGGTCAGGATACATGCCCACATTATAGGCCTGATCCCCAGTGCGGGGCATGCAGGAGGTGGCCAATCGATGTTCTCTTTCATTGATGTTTCTATCTCTCTCTCCCTGTCCCTTCCTCTCTCTCTCTCTCAAATCAATAAAGAAAAAAAAATTTTTTTAAAGATGAAGAAAGTTCTATCCCGGCCCTAAGGAGCTTACAGAGGCTCTGTCAGGCCTTGGGAAATTCACTGTGTTTTCCCATCTAGTCACATTAATGAAGCTATTTTGCATTGACTTTTCTCCTTAGCAAATGCTTCCTGCTCCTCATGACTGGCTCTTTCTTGATGAGGTTTCAATAAAGTATCTCATAATCTGCATTGATTTTGAGATTGTGGTCTGTTTCCTAGAGTCAAGAGTGGTCTTTTGATCACTTAAATATGACATAACAAAAATTAAAATATATGTTATTGATTACATTGACCACATTCGTTGACTGCTTTATGTTGTAAGTAGTTTTTATGCATTATCTTCTTAAACCCTATGACATCACTTTATCATTCTCCCCACGTTATAGATAATAAAAATGAAACTCAAAATGGTCAAGTGTGCCCAAGGCCATTAGCTACCAAGGGATGGAGCCAGATTCAATCTAGGCTGAGTCTAAATTCTAAATTTTTCAAAATATATCTCCCTGCCAATGCAAAGTCTCATATGTGGCCCAGGAATAGCACATGAAATGCAGAACCATAAACCATCACAAGGGCAATACATAACTGCCCTGCAAAATTACAGTGATAATAAAGGAATCTAAGGAAGTTGGTTTTAGCAAGCAGTAGACCAAATATGAATTAAACAGATTAGTGCAGCCACTGTGGAAAGCAGTATGGAGTTACCTCAAAAAATTACAAGTAAAACTGCCTTATGACCCAGCTATTCCACTTCTGGGAATATATCCAAAGAAACCCAAAACACTAATTCAAAAGAATATATGCACCCCTATATTCATTGCAGCATTATTTGCAATAGCCAAGATTTGGAAGCAGATCAAGTGTCCATCAGTAGATAAGTGGATAAAACAGCTGTGGTACATTTACACAATGGAATACTACTTGGCTGTAAAAAAGAAGGAAATCTTATCCTTTGTGGCAGCATGGATGGAACTGGAGAGTATTATGCTGAGTGAAATAAGCCAATCAGAGAAATATAAATAAAATATGATTTTACTTATATGTGAAATCTACTAAACAAAATTAACTAACAAACAAATTAGAACGACTCATAGATACAGAGAAATGACTGAGAGCTGTCAGAGGGGAAGTGGTAAGGGGACTGGGTGAAAAGGGGATAAAGAAAAAAAAAACAAAAACAAAACCTCATAGATAGATAATAGTATGGTGATTACCAGAGGGAAAGGGTGGTGGGGGGAAGTAGGAGAGGGTAAAGGGGGAATAAATAGTGATGGAAAGAGACTTGACTTGGGTTGGAATACACAATACAATATACAGATGATGTATTATAGAATCGTACCCCTGAAACCTATATAAATTTATTAACCAATCTCACCCCAATAAGTTCAATTTAAAAATAAATAAATAAATTTAATGGAAAAAAAATGGTATAAAGTTCTAAATGCAGCTGAAAGTCCATAGAGCATTATTAGCCCTTCACATTTGTTCTTGGCTAGGAACAAGACCTTGTCCTGACCTATCTACTTTGTAGAGTATTACACCTGCTCCTGTAACTATTTCTTATGGATATTAAAGAGCAAAATCGTCCAAAAGGAGAACCAGAATACTGCCTCTTGCCTACTGCTGTAGCTACCTGCTTACCACAGTAAATTAGAGTATATGAAATCACCTGGCACAATGTCTGAACCTTAACAAGCCCTGAATTAATGTGTATTAATTCAATCATAGTATTGGTGTATTGGACTTGGAAAATATGGGCAAGAGAGGACAGAAGAATATACCACAAAATAAAAACATCACACAAATACTGTGCATGTGCACACACACATAAAGAAATACTTGGAAAGTAATACTTGATCACTAAATACTTGATTCACTTCAACCTTGTGGCAAAACCAATAGACATCTAGGAAATCAGAAAGAGGAGCCCGGCCAGTGTGGCTCAGTGGTTCAGCGTTGACCCATGCACCAAGAGGTCACCAGTTCAATTCCTGGTCAGGGCACATGCCCAGGTTGTGGGCCAAATCCCCAGTGGGGGGCATGCAGGAGGCGGCCAATCGATGTTCTCTGTCATCAATGTTTCTATCTTTCTCCCTCTCTCTCCCTTCTTCTCTCTCTAAAAAACTTAATAAAGAAAAACTAAATAAAAAGATTGTAAAAATTAGCCTGAGCTACAGCAATCACAATGGAAGGATGTGAAAGAAGGGGGCTTTTGTACAAAATTTGGGGGAAGCTGTTAACCATAAGAGATGATCGCAAAGAGTGACAAGTATGAAAGTGTTAGATTCTTTCACATATGAAGCCAGTAGTTTTGTGAATACAGGAATATGTTAACTGTGCAGAGAGGCAATGAGAGTACTTCCTTAGAGTTTGTACAGATTAGTGTTTTCTAAGCACTGACCACAGGGAAACTATCATCAGTGGCACCATTTATAGGTGCAAGGAATAGCAGAGGTGGGGCAAGACTGGGGACTTTTCATGTAAATCATGTTACACTCCAGTTTACCTTAATTAAACATATATAACATAGCATACTACACTGTTACCATATATTTCCTGTCCTAAGTCTATAGTTAAATAGACCAGATTTTATATGACAATAGAGTTCTTGCTATACTGGAAGACAGCTGACATAATTGAGTACTATTAAGTAGGTACTATTTCAAAAGGTACTATCCCTTGAAAGGAGATGATGCAATATTCAACTAACTAAATAAAATCATACTTAGAAACTTCTTTTGATCTTAGAACAGAGCTGGCGAGGAAAGTCAAGGAATGCAGTCATAATGAAAATTTCCATATCATTCTAAACCTTTTATGGAGAGTTCAAAAACTTAGTTTATATATAAGAACATTACATTAGAGGCTATATACATTTATAATTACATTAACATTGGTGTTTTATTTAGAAAATTGAGGGCAATTTTTCATAGCACCTTTAGAATCTATTTGGGAAGTGTTAGGTATCTACCTGTGTATTTATGAAGAAGTGTCTCGTAGCATGAGATTGCCCATGGTAATTACTCTGACTCTACTAGGAAGTTCTGGGTCTTCAGTGTTGAGGGGGAAGCCTGTAAACTTGCAGTGGATAAAAAGAATTGGTCAGTAAATGCCCAATGCCTTTAGGATAGTGTCAGAGCCCTTGTTTACTGGTGATGGTGTTATCCAGATTTGCAGGTGCAGCCTCAGGAAAATGTGGTGGTGTTGAAATCTGTGATTCTGGCAGGTGGCAGATATAGTTCAAAGGTAGTCATCCTTCTCCAGTAGGAGTCCCTTCAAAGTGAATGTGGGAGTCATAGGTGCAGAGTCCTGTCTTAGGAACAGGATGGGTAAGTTCTTGGCAGGATACCAGATTTACAATAGCTCTTGTTGAGGGCTAGTGGGAAGGGGACATAGTTAAGTAAGAGTCAGGGCAGCCAGTCAGAAAAGGGAATCTGATTGGCAGGAGAGTAGATGGTAGTGACATGAGAAGCCCTACAGTCTGGCTTGTCAGGGGGTGTTGAGTCTGGAAGTCCCAGTTAATTTTTAGTACCTTTGGGGTAGAAGGGAAGAACCACCACACAGTGTAGTAGTGGAAGACAAGGATATGCTTTGAACTCAAGTTTATATTCCTACTAAGATATCCACTGCATAGAAAATTATTAAACTTTAAAAAATATCTCAGTTATATTTTTGTTATATATTTCCTAATGTATAATGAATTCAACAAGGTTCCACAATAGTTAACAACAATACAAATGCATTAGTTGATTTTAAAATGTAGAATATATACCTTAAAAATAGATCCAACACTCGGCTGGTATGGCTCAGTGGATTGAGCACCTTCTCATTCACCAAGAGGTCACCAGTTCGATTCCTATCAGGGCACATGCCCGGGTTGCAGGCTTGATGCCCAGTAGGGGGTGTATAGGAGGCAGCCAATCAACATTTCTCTCTCATTGGTGTTTCTATCTCTCCCTCTCCCTTTTTCTTTCTCTAAAAATCAATAAAAAAATATTTAAAAAAATAGATGCAATGATTTAGTTTCATAGTAGCAAGTAAAATATTGAAATGGCCATACATGTGCCTTTGTTCTACCCTCCCTGTTTAAGAAATGTGTGTAAAAAAAAATTTCAGATACATACATTTGAACAACAGAGCTGCCCACTGCCTGGTAGACTCAATCTTCTGCCCAACTCTAGGATTTCCTGAATTAACAATATAAAAATTTAAAAATATTTTATTATAAATGGCAATTGGTGAAGGTTAGTGTAGTTTGTTCAATTAAGTTTCTTCCTTTGTAAAATAAGAAAAACAGAAAATAATTGTATTTGTTTCTCATGGCAGGTTGTGGAAACCGTTGTTAATGAGGTCCATTTCTTCTGTGTCAGCACTCTCAGCAAGACACTAGGTGCCAAGCGTGCATAGCTTTCTCAAAGCACAATTTGCCATGCCTTTATTCGGAGATTATTAATTAAGAGTCTACAGATGCTCAGCTCTGTGTTCTATATACTGTAGGAATAATTTTTAAAATTCACCTTTCCTGTAAATTATTCACAAGTGCATAGGAAATGCCCAAATGCTTTCAAAATTTATTGTACTGACCCCAAAGTAAGAAAATATGGGTCTCACTGCCCCCAGCAGAGGGAATATATTACTTCTTATGTTCACATGAATTTTAATTAATCCTAACTGAAGACTTGGGTTCACTCTTCAACCATGGATCAGCAATGCTAACTAATTTACATAGAGATTTGTCCTATATTTAATTTACATGAAAATTTGTCCTGTAAACTACGCCCAGTTATTCCAATACTCAAGCTATATGGACTCTAAACCAGTCATGGTTCGTTCCATCCAACATTCTACTTCAGTCAGTGATACTATAAGCAGGGTCCTAAAACATCTTATTTGAGTAACTCCGGAAATATCCACCCTTTTCACGTTATTAGATATTGTAAGCAAGCCCTTATTCACTCATCTTACATCTTACTAGACAAGTGTCATCCCTACTCAGCTTAAAGATTTCAATAAATATTACCAGTTAACTTTGATTATTTTGTAACTTTGAATTAATCATGCCTTCATAATAAGTGAAGAGATGAGTCTCAAAGATAAATTCAGATTACCAAGGATCTAGGACTGCGCATGACTTCCTGCTCGACTAACCCTTTGCTAATAAATAAGCCAACAACAAATTAGTCACATAAATTCCATTCTTCAAGAAACTGAAAACCCAAGACACAATCGATGCATCGAACATTATCTCATAAACATCAAGTCAGCACTAACCCTTTAAAGAAAGTTGAAGTGACATTTTTATGGGTAAAATGTGTGTCAAATGGAAAGGACCATGGTGGAGGGGAGGTTACCCAGTAATTACCTACTCTTATCTTCTTGTAATTTTCATAGAATTTGTTACAATATAGGCAATTTTCACAAAGATTGGAGATTTTAAATAATATTTTGATAGAAATTATTTTCTACCTTTTGTAAATTTGATCATCAGGCCCTATCACTCACCAGCAAAAGAAAACAAATTATATATATATTTCAAAATAATATATAATAATAATATATATATATTTTTTTATATTATATATATAATATAAAATAATATTATATATATATAATTATATATATATAATATATATATAATTCAAAAGCATAAAAAAGCCTGTTTTTATCTCCTAATGATAATTTTAAAATTATTACATTTCTAACTCTTCATGCCAAGGAGTCTCAGACAACCTGTCATCATCTTGCCTTTATTTCCCTCTGCCTCCATCAAAAAGAAACTTATAAACGGTAAAAATTGATCTTGCTATGGATTTTACTCTGAGCTGCAACCAGCCAAGGAATTACTTTATTGTATATGTCACTGCAAGACGTCCTGGGAGAAGTCTTACAAGGCGAGAATTATTCTGTGTGCTGACCTGTGTGCATAAGGCATGACTCAGTGAAAATTACAGGCTGCCTTGATGCAGACCAGTTTAGGAACAACATCCATTATTATTTTTCAAACTACATTGGGTTCTTAGAAATGTACCTTACTGTTTCCGTTGAATGAGTTGTTTTCACTTTTCCTTCATTGGAAAACAGAACATTTCTGCTTATGTAAATTGTGTTCTTTATTTATAGATATAGGAGGACAAATTCAACATTTGAAAATCACTTCTAAAAATACATAAGCCTGAGCTCAGATGACAAAAGTTGGAATAGATTGTTTACAAGATTATTGGGTACTATGCCTTAGCTTTAAGAATATGACTTTGTGCCCTGGCCGGTTTGGATCAGCGGTTAGAGCATCAGCCCACGGACCAATGAGTCGCAGGTTCGATTCCGGTCAAGGGCACGTACCTTGGTTGCTATTTGTCCCTGGCCCTGGTTGGGGTTGTGCGGGAGGCAGCCACTCGATGTGTCCCTTGCACGTCGATGTTTCTCTCTCTCTTTATCTCTCTCTCCCCTTCCTACTCTATCTGAACAAAAAAGTGGAAAAGACGAGGATAAAAAAAAAAAAGAATAGAATATGACTTTGTGAATATATCACAGGCACAATATATGCCTACCTATATCAGCCAAATTATAGTCACAGCAACCAAACTGTGAACACAGCCAGAACCTTTTTTGGATGGTTTTGAGATAAATCTAAAAGAAATGAAACTAAATAAGATTTAATGAAAGATTAAAAGAGTATCATATAAATGTATCTAAATTTTATCACACTATGGTATTTTCTCTTCTTATCCCCACCTCCGTAAGGGGTACCACTTTCCAGCAAATCCCTTCCCAGCCAGGAACGAATGTTATCTAGAGCCACTCCTTCCCACTCCTGTAGACTTACCTCCTGATGATTCTTCAGACTATTCCTCTCTTTACTCCCACTACCAGAATAGTCACCAAAGCCTGGTCACTTGGCTCCTACAAGCTTTAGTCTCTAACTATCTGCCCTTCTGTGATCTGTCCACGCTAGAGCCAGAGGGATCTCTCTAGAACAATCTGATATCAGTATTTTCTCTAACTCCAACCATGCAAGAATTTCCCTGTGGCTTACAGGAAAACATTAAAAAGCTTCAGTCTATTTCACAAAGCCCTTAAAGATCTGGACCCCTTCCTAACCATGCACTTCCCTAACTCCCTTTACATTGTCTTACAGGTGCCTGGATTACCAGTGCTGTTTATGTTGCTCTGTCCCATAGTTCTATCCTACTTATAATTTAGACCCAATTCAGTCACTGTTTTTTTTTTCAAAACTTTTTCTGACCTTAAAGTGAGTGAGATGCCCCTTCAGGCTCTCTAGGACCTAGCACACACCTCTCTCCTAGAACTTGTCACAGTGTACCTTACTTCTTAGTCTGAGTCACTTAGATATGCATTAACATTAGGCACCTTTAGGATGTCATCCAACAAGTATTTGTCAATTTTTAATAATTTATGAATTGCGCTGTGCATAAGCCTGTCATTCTGTTATTTCCAGATATTTTTGTTTCTTTTCCTGTTAGCTTTTATTATAATTTATATTATCTTTTATTATAATTTTACTTATTCATTGTAATTTAGCTTTAATTATTATAATTTTCTTATATTTTGCTGATTATTTTCTATTTGCTTCTCTGAATATTATTTTAGAGCCAGATTGGATAAGATTATTTATTATTCATAGCAACTACTGGCTTTTATTACTAATGATAATGGGTATAGTTACTTTGAAATTTAGGTCTTAAAAGAGGCCTCCCAAAGGGTAACTTTGAACCTAATCTGGTGATTGGAATATTTGGCAAATGTATCAAAATTTGAAAGTGAATGAATGAATTTTTCTTGATGAAGTTTGGCCATTAAAAAATTATTTAGAGTAAGTATTATCTGATTTCAAATGTTGTCTTTTGC
The DNA here is from genome assembly GCA_030848825.1 of Tadarida brasiliensis. Lineage (NCBI taxonomy): Eukaryota > Metazoa > Chordata > Mammalia > Chiroptera > Molossidae > Tadarida > Tadarida brasiliensis. The sequence goes on from CM061261.1 coordinate 81,945,450, forward strand.
ATCTTGGCTATGTTATTAAAGAAATGGTTCACATCACCCTCTCTACCTTCAAATATCAATATGTTCTCCAGGAAAATGGGTAAATAACTCCAGAAACCTTCTAATAGTATAATTTATCCTTTCTCTGTTATCCTAGTGTGCCTTCTTAGTTGATTTAGGCTAATTGTCTAAAATTCAAAAAAAAAAAAAAAGAACTTGCTTCCTTCAGTTTTATTATAAACAAGAAGAGTGCATGAATAGGCAGGGTGAGGGAGGAGTTTTCTCAGAAATTCTGCAGTCAGCATTTCCCAAGTACATACTATTTTCAAAGAGATTAATGGGCAAAGAGTGCTGCCATAGCCATTAAAAAGTGTATGGAGGTAATTCATTGCTTTATTGTTTTATGGCCTGGGGATCTAAACACAATGCTAAATTGGATCTTTCTTATTCACCCAAGAAAAGTAACAACAAGATGTTAGATTATCATAAAAGAATCCAGATATCAATTTAGTATTTGTGTCACATCAGGGTGGAGAGCAGGTGGATAAACACATTTTAACCACATTTTCCAAAATTATCTAGTTACATTCTTAGGTGCCCTTTAAATCTAAAAATTGCCATTTGGGTTCTATGTATGTTTTAATATATAATCCTCCAAATGATTGCATTGTTAAGAGAATAAGAAAATTACCTAGTTTTGTTCTAGTTGTGTTTACCTAAAATTCATTAAGATATCAAGTGATTTCAGTTCTTTAATTTTATTGATTGTCATTCAGGGATCTTCAGCTTTCTTTCATTACTTTCAAGAGGAAGTAGAATCCCTGGCCAGTTTGGCTCAGCGGTTGGAGCATCGGCCTATGGACCAGAGAGTCCTGGGTTTGGTTCCCGCTAAGGGCACGTACTCCCCCCCGGCAAAAAAAAGAGGAAGTAGAAGCCAATATAGCTCTGAATGTATTATTCCCAATCAAAAATATATGCAACCCTTTAAAAGAAAACATTTCCATTATCTACTCTACTGTTTTATACTCATGTCTCCTGCTCATCACATTTGTTTTTATGGCTCTTCAGTTAATTTTACAGCTTTATTTGCTAATTTTGCTTGTGTATCATATTGTTCAACAGAGTCCCTCCTTGGGTACTGCTTTTAGTCTCACATTAACTCGAATTTCTTTTAATCCACACTGCAAAGGACCTTTTCTTTCCTTTGCTGTGAAATATAAGGCCATCTGTTGAGCCTGGGCTGATATTATTTTTATCATCACTGTGACTAGACTGGCCTCTTTTCATGCTCTCTTGATGGATCTATCCTGTCAAGCTTCAGAACAAAAAAAGTTCTGTTTTAGTTCTGCCTTATTCACAGCAATTGATCATTTCTCACTCAGATTCTTAGAGTTTGTAAGTCATTCATTTGAGGGCTCTCCCTCCCTGCCCCTCCATCCTGCCCAAGTGTAGGACAACAGCAAGTCAAGTGGTTCTGTCTCCAAACAGTACCGCACAGATGTTCACCTCTGCACAGCCATCCACAGCGATCACTCAAATCCAAGTCACCAACATTTCTTACCTGAACTATTGTAGTGTTTTCTTCAATGGTTTTACCACTCAACTAATGCATTCTTCACACAGCAGCCAAAATACTTTCTTCTTACACTTTTTATTGAAGCTTTTTTTGTGGTTGTTGGCATTTCCAAGTTGTTGACTTTTCCAATGCCCCATATGGGATGTTTGAGGCGAAAAAGAGGAAGAAAGAAAACACCCAAGGAATTCACTGTTGTATTGTTCTTCAGGCCCCAAGGTCACTAGCCAGTCTGTCTTCTTCTCTTCAGTTTTAGTCTTCTTATGTTTGTTTTGTCCATAATGTCTAGAGTTTTAAGATGAACTTAGTAGGAGGAATAGGGAAAAGTGTATCTACCTTATTTGTTCTGCACCTGAAAGTCCAGAATACCATTTATACACATAAATCACATTTTACTACTGTCCCAAGTTTAAAACTTTGTAGTGGCCTCCTGTTGCTCTGAGTACGAAATGCAAATATATGTCAGTGGCATACAAGACCCAAAGTAATGTGATCTTGGCCAGTTTCTTCAACAGATAGTTACCTTGTGGCAGTTGGCTCTCACTTCATTCAGTTAGCCTTTTATTTCCTTGAATATGCAAAAATTCTTTTCTCATTCACAATCTACCCCATGTTGTTCTCTTTGTCTCAACCATTTATGATCAATACTACTCTCTTCCTGGCTACATCTCAGTCTTCAGTTTAAATGCCCCCTCCTATATAATGTCTCTCCTTAGACATCCTACCTAATATTATTCTCTTACTTTTCTTATGTTTAAATTTTTTTCAGGAATTAATATAAATCAGATTTTTCAGTCATTACTTTTCATAGTGTTAACAGGTTTCCAACATCGCCCTTGATCTTTTGAAGATGCATTCAATTAACACCTCATTTGGAGGATGCTAGTGTATTAGAATCAACCATTTTATTAACAAACACCAAAGAAAGTCCCGAAGTTAAAGACCAGTATGTCATCATTATAGGCACAGTTGCTAGTTTTAGTTTGCTTATTTTTGATTCATTTAATATTTACCAAATACCTACCATGTATCAGGCACTATTCTAGATGTTGGGGAAAGAGTTGTGGTAAAAAACAAAGTTTCTCCTCTTATGGAGCATACATTCCAATAGAGGCAGAAGAACAATAAATACACATGAAAGAAATGTATAATATGTCATGTAAAAAGTAAAACAGAGTAAAAGAAGAGAAAGTGGCTGGAGCATGCATGGAATAGAAGTATTTTACATAGGTCAGGAATGGTCTCTTTGTAATAAGGTGACATTTGAGCAGGGACCTAAATAAAACTAGGGAATAAGCCATATTGACACTAGAGAAAGCAAAGGGAACAATAAGAATAACTGTTCAGAAACTAAAATATATGTGTCATTATTAAGGAAAACAGGAGACTGGGAGGCTGGAGCTGAGGGAAGAAGGAGGCAGCACTAGGAGATGAGGTCATGGGGGTAGCCAGAGTAAGACTATTGATGGAGGTCATTGGCAGACTTTGACCAAGATAAACTGCATGTGCTTGTTACATATGGCCACCCTTAACACTGGCTACTAAGAGTACTGCCCACTGGAACATGACAATAGTGTCGCCCATAGAAGCAAGCTGTCTGGAAAGATTTAATTCAAAACGTGATTTGATAGCTTGAAGTTCTTATAAGAATACTACATACATGACATTTATAGAGCAAGGTTTCCCTAGATGACTCTACAAAGACAGAGAGAATGAAAAAAGAGCAAAGATAATTAGGGCAAATTATAAAAATGTAATTAGAAATAGTTCTAAAAGAAAATGAACCAATTGTTTCAAAGTTACTTAAAATTCTAAACTCACAGTTGTTTAATTGCTTTCCTATATTGCAGTGTAACCAGCGTAAGCAACTGAATTAAGTTCTGAGGATAAATGGGGGGAAAAATAGAAAATTACAGTATTCTAGACATACCAAATGGAAATTAAATACATACAATCTTTATTTTTTAATTGAAATTTAAAAACTGCATTTAATGCATATATATGCAGTGTCATATTCACATTTTGTAATTATGGGATAAGAACTAAATGTCATGTCTAGTACTACAAAGGGAATTAGTTGGTGTCCTTCTGGAAAGGAGATACAAAAGGAAAGAAGTGGCCAGTTCTCTATTTGGTGTATTCATCTATCCAGGCTCAAATAATGAAGATCTTTAAATCTGATGTTGACTATGTCCAATTTAAACAGAAAATGAAGGTTTCATCATCACATTTTCTTACTGTGCTTCCTCCTCAAATCAAAAGTAAGGAGAGCCACTTTCTAAACATCTTTAATATCCATGGTTATTCTAAGAGCTAAATCACTTCCTTTTTCTCCTATGCCATCCATTTCTTCTCTAATAACCTGAGATTAATGCTTCATTTCCTTTGTCGTTACATGCACTGAACCACCAAATATGTACAGAAAAATACAAATTATAGAGTACTTGAAAATATGACTTCCTTTTCATAATTATGTACTAGACCACACTCACCTTAATAAACCAACAGAGATTCTTTCATCTTTCATTTCACCCTGCCTTTTTTTTTTTTTCTTCACTCATAACCCTTCACATAGATGGTTCCCTTTATTTGGAATGCCTTCCTTCCTTCCCCATCCAAATCCCACTTTGCCTAACTTTTCTCTCTGGACTGAGATTTTAACTGACCTCTTCCTATATGTAAACCTTCCCTAATCATCCCTTCTTTGTTAGATACCTCTTTGCAGTTCAACACTCTGTGTACCCATATTATAGAATTTAACACACTCAGATGATTTTTGTTTTATATATATATAATCTACTTTAGGAGACAACAAACTTCTTCTAAATTTATATATATATATCCCCACAGTATAACACAATGCCAGGAGCATGGCTACACACTCTAAACATTTGTTGAGTGATTGAATGAACACAATTCCAAAACAAACATTACATTATTTAACTAAATATAATAATGAGAAGGGTATAATAAATTCTAAGATTGTGAAGATATTTACTACTTAGAATTCCTTTTAAAGTACATGCACTATAGTGTTATCAAAAGTAATTGAAATGAGCCCATATTTATATTTTACTTAATTATTTTGATGTTCATTGAGATGAGTCTTGATTCCACTGCATATACTGAATATATTATACATTTTACTTTTTCATGGTAGCTATTGAGAATCTACAGCAATTTAAAATTTGAATAATATTTCTTGACAGTTTTTTTTTATTAAACATCAACAGTGAACAAGACCTAGAGAGTATTATGCTAAACAAAATAAGCCAGTCAGAGAAAGACAAGTATAACATGGTCTCACTTATATGTGGAATATAATGAACAAAATAAACTGACAAACAAAATAGGTCCAGAGACATGGAACTATGGAACAGACTGAGGAACCTCAGTGGGAAGGTGGAGGTGGGGCAGGAAGAGATAAACCAAAGAACTTATATGCATATACATATAACCATGGACACAGACAATAGAGCAGTGAAGGCCTGGGATTGGGGGGGATGGGGATGGGAGTGGGGTGGAAAGGGTCAATGAATGAGAAAAGGGGGAACATCTGTAATAGTTTCAACAATAAAGATAAATTTTACAAAAAACAGTCTACAATGATTTGGTTTAACATATTAAGGTCTATATTTTTATTTTTGATCTATTTGAATTAAACACTAATTATTAATATAATCTGCACAATACATTTGATAGTTACAAGGTATGCTATTTGATAATGAAGAGAATGGTCTTATCACAGAATAGAAAAAAATATATATTTTTCTTCCTTTTTTTAAGATGTAGCAATAGCCCGGCAGGTGTGGTTCAGTAGATTGAGCACCAGCCCATGGACTGAGAGGTCCCCGTTCCATTCCCGGTCAGGGCACATGCCCGGTTGTGGGCTCCATCCCCAGTAGGGGGCATGCAGGAGGCAGCCGATCGATGTTTCTCTCTCACATCGATGTTTCTATCTCTCTAAAAAATCAATAAAAACATTTTTTTAAAAAAAGATGTAGCAATAGTTTTATAAACACAGACCACAGCAAATATGACTATGACAATAACAGATTTTAGTATTACTTTCAAAGATGAAATGTGTCCCTAAAAATACTGTTTACCTAATATCCTTTGAAAAATTTGAGATGAAATTTGAAATACTATCATTGGGATCCTTAAGAACTTTAGAGAAGTATTCAGTACTGAAAGCGCTGCCCTCTGGGGATATATTTACATGTATTTTAAAACACATACTATAGTAAAAGATTATACTCTTTACAATTTTGAAGTACTGCCAAAGAACCTGTTTTCTCTTTTAAATTATATATTTGATATTGCTACCTTCCCAACATTATAGTTGAGTTTGCCCAGAGTAATGGCTTTCTAACAGTGCTATTAATATTTAAAAGTGCTTTGATTTCTAAACAAATCAATTAATTTAACTGCATAAGAAATATTCCATTCTTATTATACCTCATAACTGATAGAAGTAATATTAAAATGTTGCTGCACATGCTTTTTATGTTAGAGGAAAAGGTTATAAATGGATGCTTATAGTAAGAGCCTGACTTACAATTTTCTTATATTGGCATCTTTTCCATATTGTGATTTTTTATTGATTTAGGAATGTTTTATTATTGCAACTACTTTTACCTACCTATACAAGGGCAAAGAAAAATGAAGAATGCTATATCAAAACAGTTATTCAATTATAGGAAACTTAAAAGTTAAACATTTGCATGTATTTTTTTCCTCTAAATTATCATTATTTGTATTTTAAGATATATCATTTTCCCTTTTTTTCATACACTAGAACGTGTGGTCAAGTTATATGGCTATATTTATGGTGTTTTCTATAAAACCAGTTTGGAGCCATTAATTATTTCTCTACTGCTACAGGACATTTATTCAAAACCTGTTTCTTAAAAAATATCACAACAGTCAATTTCTCTAAAAGCTTCTTTTAAAATACACACACACACACACACACACACACCCTAACCACCTCCAAGTAAAAGAAAGTAAACTATGCTCATAGTTTCACCATATTCATTGCTCTTCACTGAAGTTACCTTAAATCCACCAAAATTTAGAGACATTTAGCTACATTCAGAAAATATGGGGGGAAAAAACAAAAAACTTTTTCTATTGTGTAAATATGACAGACTATAATTTTTCAGGAATCCCGAGTTAGCCAAAGGTTGGTAATGTGCAGACACGTGATTCTATTCTTAGATTTCTTCATCAATCAGAAGTGCATAGTAGATATATTATTGCCACCACAAGTGGCATCTTCTTTCTTTTTCTTCTTCACCAGTGCATTCTACTTCTCTTTGCCTTTACTAGTAATTGTAGGAGGAGGGATCTGGCTAATGAGGGGAAAGCCCTTCCTTGGTGAGAGTAATGAGGTCTCTTCCTTGGTTGTCATGTAAGGCAGGGAATCTCCAAGTGTGGTCCCTGAGCAGCAGCCTTGGGATCACCAGGGGCTTGTTAGAAACACAAATATCTAACTCTGAAGGTGAGGCCCAGCAAATCTGTATTTTAATAAACCTCCAGGTGATTGTGAAGCACAATGAAGTTCTAGGACCACTGATTAAGAGTATAGTTACCACGACAATCACCCATTAGAGAGTGCATAGAAAATTCTATGCTATTCTTGAAGACCTTCCCCAAATTTATTGGTTAAATGCAAAAAAAAAAAAAAAAAAAATCATGTAATAAGGTACCTTGCCTTTAGACATACTGGAAATTAAGAAGATGTATCCCAAACAAATGTGACTATGGGGCATTTCTCTTACAAGTTATAATATGAGGTTTGAGAACTTCAAAAATTGAGGGGTTTTACTGGATTAAATAATCACCACCACAACTCATCTCCACAGAATATGGAACCTCAGAATATGATCTTATTTGGTATTAGGGTCTTTGCAGATGTAATAGTTAAGATGAGATCATACTGGATTAGGGTGGGCCTAGTATCCTCATAGGAAAGTCACACAGGGAGACACTCAGGGAAGAAGGCCATGGGAAAAAGACAGAGATTATACTTACACACCACAAGCCAAGAAGAACTGAAGGTTGCCAAAAGCGCCTTTGCTTGGAAAAAGGCATGGACAGTTTCTCCCCAGAGACTCCACAAGGAGCAAACTTTGCTGACACCTTGATTTTGGACTTTAGGCCTCTTGAACTATGATAAGAATAAATGTCTGTTGTTAAGTGAACCCATTTTTGCTAAGTTGTTATGGCAGCCCTGGGAAACTAATACAGGAAATTTCGTGGTGTTTATATCTTATGAGTATGTTTTTGCTTACTCTTTGTCCTTAGAGACCTTCTCATGAAAATACGCTCTGTACAGGAAGCTGCCCTGACACCCCTCCCCCACTCCGGTAGTTTCACCCTCTTCCTCTACTCATTTCACCCCAGTCTTTTAAAGGATCTTTGAAAAGTCTAGCTTTAGCTGTGAACGTCATATTATTATTTATTGTTGGAGGAAAATAAAATCTCTCCTATAAAAATATTAAATGTAAAACTCTCTGTGGAGACATACAGCATTTGTATATTTTAGAAATATACAAATGATGTTAGAAATTGTGCCTATTATTTCCCATCCATCTTTCAATAGAATTTTAGATTGAGGTAGATTATGCTTTTTAAACTGCTTTATACTCATTTGTTTAAATACATACCAAGCCTTTTAATTGGATCATTTTATATGCAAATCACCAATACTATTAAGTGTATCTGTCCTTCCTTCTGTAGCTGTTTTAGTTGTGTCATAAATGCACTGACCCTGCATAAACAGGGTTAATTAGAGTAGTGTGTGTGTGCGTACTGGGCTGCCAGCTGTAGATCTAAGATAAAGAATAAAGACAGACTCATAGAGAGAGAGCAGGCAGACAGCCGGGACCTGGGGAGGGGGGCCGGGATTGAGCCAAAAAAGAAAAAGAGAGAGAGAGAACTCATGGACATGGACAACAGTGTGGTGATTGTGGGGGTGGAAGGGGATGGGTGGAAGGAGATGGCTGGAAGTGGAAGAGGGCATAGAGGGGATAAAAGGTGATGGAAAAAATTAAATTAAATTTAAAAACTGAATTAAAAAAAACAAAAACAAAACAAAGAATAGAAATTTACCAAGCAAAGCTCTTTGTGTCTTAAAAACAAACCACATGTAATTATGAATGATATAGCTAGGGAGCCTGCCTTAAGGAAATGGATCTGTATTCACTATACCTTATGTGAATAGCTCCATGAGCTTCTTTGCTATTGTTTTTCCCCCCCAATGACTTAGCAAAGCATTTATGTTATAATAAACAAATATGCATCTTAGAAAAAAATAAAAATTGAAATAAACTGTTCATAACAAGACAACTTTGATAAAATAACTTAAATGACTTTAAAGATATCTTTTTAGACTTGTTATTTAATATTAATAATCTTATTAACCAATGTCTCCCCAATAAATTTAATTTAAAAAAAACAATGTTTAAGAGCATGATTTTTCCTGTGCTTATTTTTCATTTTTGCAGCTCTCATCTTTTAACCTGTTCATGTTTAAAGTTTCCCCTAAAACTTACAACATGCTTACTTAATTTGTCAACATTGTTTTCTAGTATTACTCAATTATATTTTTGAAGCAGCATAAAAATCTCAAAGATATATATTTTTTAATCCTCACCCGAGTATATTTTTCTGTTTATCTTCACATAGAATGGGAGGGAGAGAGAGAGAGAAACTTCAACATGAGAGGGACACATTGACTGGTTGCCTCCCACACAACCCCGACCAGGGCCAGGGACCAAACCACAACCAAGGTAGGTGCCCTTAACCAGAATTGAACCCGCGACTCATTGGTCCATGGGCTGATGCTCTAACCGCTGAGCCAAACCAGCCAGGGCTCAAAGATATTTTTGAGACAATTCCCTCAACACTGTAAAATCAACACCTCATTTTAATCTGACAGTGGTAGTGACATTTGAATTCCATGCTGAGGAGGCTGGAGTTTACTTTTAAAAATCAGTGTGTAAGTGGTAAATATTTTTGTGTAAGAAATAGATTAAGAAATGTTATTCTGGATTTGAAGGTATTAAGCAAGACTAGTTTAAAAAGATCTGTCTTTGTTACGTGTAGATTTATGCTATTTCTATAAACCATTCAAACAAACAAAAAAAACCCACTTTGTTTCATTCTTTCAGCTTATCTACTGTGTGCTACTATTAGGCATTAGGGATAGAGAAGAAATTCAGAGTTCTGCTTTCAGGGAATAGTATAACAGTAAACAGGGACAATAACAGACAATTATGAATCAGCTTAAATACAGAGTTGGGGCACTTGGGATGGGGAAATTAAGAAAGGGTACAGCCCAGCCAGTGTGGCTCAGTGGTTGAGCATCGACCCATGCACCAAGAGGTCGCTGGTTCGATTCCCCGGCAGGGCACACGCCCAGGTTGTGCGCCTGATCCCCAGTTGGGGGCATGCAGGAGGCGGCCAATCAGTGTTCTCTCTCATCGATGTTTCTATCTCTTTCTCCCTCTCCCTTACTCTCTCTCTCTAATATCAATAAAGAAAAAAATTAAAATAAAATAAAAAAAGAAAGGGTACAGTATTGGTTTTCTAGGGCTGCCATAACAAGTTACTGCAAACCTAATGGTTTAAAACAACAGAAATGTGCTCTCTGATTCTTGAGTTCAGGCTAGAAGTCTAAAATCAAAGCCCCAGCCAGAGCCATACTCCTGAAGGCTCTCAGGGTGGATTCTCCTTGCCTCTTCTAGCTTCTGGTGGTAACTCCAATCTGCCTGTGTCTTCATATAGCTTTCTGTGTGTCTGTCTTTTCTTTTGTCTCTTATAAGGACATTGTCATTGCATTTAAAGCCCACCCTGATCCAGGATGATCTTATCTCAAGGTCTTTAACTTAATTACATCTACAAAGACCTTTTTTTCCAAAAAACATTACAATCACGGGTTCTAAGTAAACTTATTTTTTAGAAGCCCATTCCATCCACTATAGCTACACAGAGGAGGTGACACCTCCATTGCAGAGCAGGTTTGAGGAGAGAGAGGAGAAATGTGAGTTCTCTCTTAAGCATGGACAATGTCATAGGCGCAAGTCATTTCCGCTTTGGGCACACTGCCTGGATGTGCCAAGCACTTCCTGACTGTGAGGTTATTAGTGAAATATACTCATGGAAATGTTCGTTGGCAGGTGGCCTTGCAAGTCTAGAGATCATTAGAAAGATCTGGGTTGGAAAGAAGAGTGGATACGCTTACCAAGGGAAGCTGTGTGAGAGTCAAGAGTAAAGCAAGGACCAAAGACAGTCCATCTTTGAGGAACTGGCTGAGGCAGACACTAAGAAGGAATTGTTTGAAAAACAAGAGGAACACTAAGAGCAAGGGGTGGTACAGGAGACAAGAGAGAAAAGAATCTTTAAAAAGAAAAAAAAAAAAGGTGCCAGGTTACGTTCATCTGATTAAGTAGTATAATCCTTGGATTTGGGAACTTTGCTATAAGCAATTTCGAAAGTTAGGAAGCTAGTATTTAGTGGATCAAAAATGGTAGAAAGTTTGACATTTTTAAATTTTTTCTAATGGATAATGAAGCTGAACTAAATACATAGGCTTCTGCCCAGCCAATGTGGCTCAGCAGATTGAGTGTCCTGCCATGGACGGAGAGGTCCTGGTTCGATTCCCTGTCAGGGCACATGCCCAGGTTGCAGGCTCGATCTCTGGTAGGGGGTCGTGCAGGAGGCGGCCGATCAATATTTCTCTCTCACATTGATGTTTCTATCTCTCCCTTCCTCTCTCTCTAAAAAAATCAATAAAAACATATTTTTAAAATAATAATAATAAATAAATGAATACATAGGCTTCCCACCACAACCTCCAATGTACATGTTTTAGAGAAAGGGTTTTGAAAAAATTCTATGTGAGACCACATGTCCATGACCCCTATCCTTTGATCCCAGAGACAGACTGTGTGAGTTGTTACAGATTGTTAGAGCCGCTGTGCTGGAGTGTTCCACTTGTATCCTCTCTCTGCTCATTGCAGGATATCTTATCACATTCACAGTGAGAGAACGCAGTTTCTAAACTGCAATTCTGACTCTGATCTTCCATGTAAAAGAATGCTCTTGGGGCATCCCACTGACTCTACTATAAAACATCAGTCAGGCATACATACCATGGACTCAGAGACCTTCCTGATAAGTAGAATAAAGGGACTTTCATTTTTAAACACTTGAGATTAAAAACCACATTATACTTAGATGCCATCAGCAGCCTTTTCCTCTATGACATCTGCTGTTAAGTGAATTAGGATTTTTTACGTGAATAACTGAAATACCCTGATGTCTATAATCTTATCTGTTGAAAAAACACTGAGCAAACTCTTCCATGGCATGTGGTCAGTATATCACAAATTGGAATTTTCAAATGCATGTTAAGTAATGGTTGAACACGGCATTTTTTTTTGTAAGGTAGTATTCCTTTCCTGTCGTAGAACGATAGTAACTATCTTCTAGTTCATTTGTGTCAACTAATTTTTTTAAGTTAGATTTACTGAGTCATAGTTTTTTAAATGTTTTTATTGATTTTTTAAAGAGAGAGAGAGGAGGGGAGAGGGAGAGAGAGACAGAAACATCGATGAGCGAGAACATCGATTGGCCACCTCCTGCATGCCCCCCACTGGGAATTTGACCCACAACCCCAGCATGTGCCCTGATCAGGAATTGAACTGGAAACCTCTTGGTTCATGGGACAATACTCAGTCCACTGAGCCACACCAGCCAGATTTGAGTCATAATTTATATAGTGTGAAATTCACTCCTTTACAAATATGCAATCATGTAACCACTATCACAGTGAAGATATGAAACATTTCCATCAGCCCAAGTTTTCCTCATGCTTCTTTGTTGTAATCAATCACCTTTCTCCATCCCCTGTCTATAACTGATTTGCTTTCTGTCCCTGTAGTTTTGTCTCTTCCAGTACATATAGTGCATATATGTTGTATATTATATATGGTTTTTATACTTAACGATTTTTTGATAATGCTTTTGAGATTCATTCATGTTGTTACATGCATCAGTAGCTTTCCCTTTTTTATTGCTAAGTAGCATTCCATTATATGATTATGCTCTAATTTGTTTATCCCATTATATTTCTTTTTAAAATATTTTTTAATTTTTTAATTACATTTGACATACAATATTATATTAGTTTCAGGTGTACAACAATAGTGATTAGACATTTATATAAGTAATGATATGATCACCCCAATAAATCTAGTACCCACCTGATACCATACGTAGTTATTACAATATTATTGACTATATTCCACATTCTATAGTTTACATCCCATGACTATTTTGTAACTAAAAATTTGTACTTCTTAATCCTTTCCTCTTTTTCATCCCCCAACACCCCTCCAATCTGACAACCATCAAAATGTTCTCTGTATCCATGAGTTTGTTTCAGTTTTGTTTCTTCGTTATTTTCTTTTTATTTTTTTATTTATTTTTATTTATTTATTTATTTATTTATTTATTTTTTTTTGGTTTTTTCTAATATCCCTGATTTAGGCATGCTCTTAAACTTAAGCAAATAATTCACCTTTTTTTTTTTTTTTTAAATCATTTTTTTTTTATTAATTTATTTTTGTTACAGATGTTTCTCCTTTTTTCCCCATTGACACCCTCCTCCCCACCCCCCACCCCGTCCCCAGCTTTGTTGTCCATGTCCATCAGTTATGCATACATGCGTATAAGTTCTGTGGTTTATCTCTTCCCTCCCCCCCACCCCCTCTTCTGAGGGTTGTCAGTCTGTACCCTACTTTCACATCTCTGGGTCTACCCTGTTCCCCATACTGTTATGTTTATTATATTCCACAAATGAGTGAGATCATGTGATATTTTTCTTTCTCTGCTTGGTTTGTTTCGCTTAGGATAATACTCTCGAGGTCCCTCCATGTCGTCTCAAAGGATAAGAGATCTTTCTTTCTTACAGCTGCATAGTACTCCATTGTGTATATGTACCACAGCTTTTTTATCCATTCATCCACTGATGGGCACTTGGGCTGTTTCCAGATCTTAGCTATTGTGAATAGTGCTGCTATGAACATGGGAATACATATATTCTTTCTGATTGGTGTTTCAGGTTTCTTAGGGTATATTCCTAGAAGTGGGATCACTGGGTCAAATGGCAGTTCAATTTTTAATTTTTTGAGGTAACACCATAGTGTTTTCCACAGTGGCTGCACCAGTCTGCATTCCCACCAGCAGTGTACTAGAGTCCCCTTTTCTCCACACCCTCGCCAACACTTGTTGTTTGACGATTTGTTGATGGCGGCCATTCTGACAGGTGTGAGGTGATACCTCATTGTTGTTTTAATTTGCATCTCTCTGATGATTAGTGATGTTGAGCATTTCTTCATATGTCTCTTAGCCATTTCTATGTCCTGTTTGGAGAGGTGTCTATTTAGTTCCTCTGCCCATTTTTTAATTGGGTTCTTTGTCTTCCTTTTGTTGAGTTGTATGAGCACTCTATATATTTTGGAGATTAACCCCTTATCTGATGTATCATTGGCAATTATGGTCTCCCATACAGTGGGTTCTCTTTCCGTTTTGATGGTTGTTTCTTTTGCTGTGCAGAAGCTTTTGAGTTTGATGTAGTCCCATGTGTTCATTTTTTCCTTTATTTCTGTTGCCTTAGGTGATGTATCAGTGAAGATTCTGCTGCGTATGATGTCTGAAATTTTGTTGCCTACATTTTCTTCTAGGATTTTTATGGATTCACGAGTCACATTTAAGTCTTTTACCCATTTTGAGTTTATTCTTGTGTATGGTGTAAGTTGATGGTCTAGTTTCATTTTTTTGCATGTAGCTGTCCAATTTTCCCAACACCATTTATTAAAGAGGCTGTCTTTGCTCCACTGTATGCTCTTGCCACCTTTGTCAAATATTAGTTGAGCATAATGTCTTGGGTCAATTTCTGGATTCTCTGTTCTGTTCCACTGGTCTATATGCCTGTTCTTGTGCCAATACCAGGCTGTTTTGATTATAGTAGCTCTGTAGTATAATCTGATATCTGGTATTGTGATCCCACCTACTTTGTCCTTCAAGATTGCTGTGGCTATTCGGGGTCTTTTTTGGTTCCATATGAACTTTTGGAGTATTTGTTCTAGTTCTGTGAAATATGTCGCTGGTATTTTGATTGGGATTGCATTGAATCTATAGATTGCTTTGGGTAATATGGACATTTTAATGATGTTAATTCTTCCAATCCATGAACAAGGTATGTGCTTCCACTTTTTTATATCTTCCTCTATTTCTTTTTTCAATGTCCTGTAGTTTTCTGCAAATAGATCCTTTACTTCTTTGGTTAAATTTATTCCTAGATATCTTAATTTTTTTGCCGCGATGGTAAATGGGATTGTTTTTTTAGTTTCTCTTTCTGTGAGTTCATCATTGGTGTATAAGAATGCCGTCGATTTCTTGACGTTTATTTTGTATCCTGCTACTTTGCCAAATTCATTTATTAGGTCTAGTAGATTTTTGATGGAGTCTTTAGGGTTTTCTATGTATAATATCATGTCATCTGCGAATAATGACAGTTTCACTTCCTCCTTTCCAATTTGGATCCCTTTTATTTTTTCTTCACGTCTGATTGCTGTGGCTAAGACTTCCAGTACTATGTTAAATAAGAGTGGCGAAAGTGGGCATCCCTGTCTTGTTCCTGTTCTTAAGGGAAATGTTTTTAGTTTTTGCCCATTGATTATGATGTTGGCTGTAGGTCTTTCATATATGGCCTTTATAATGTTGAGATATGATCCCTCTATTCCCAAATTGCTGAGCGTTTTTATCAGAAATGGGTGTTGAATTTTGTCGAATGCTTTCTCAGCATCTATTGATATGATCATGTGGTTTTTATCTTTCATTTTGTTTATGTGGTGTATCACATTTATTGATTTGCGAATATTGAACCAGCCTTGCATCCCTGGGATGAATCCCACTTGGTCATGGTGAATAATTTTTTTGATGTATTGCTGGATCCGATTTGCTAGTATTTTGTTCAGGATTTTGGCATCTATGTTCATCAGGGATATTGGCCTGTAGTTTTCTTTCTTTGTAGTGTCTTTTTCTGGTTTTGGAATTAGAATTATGCTGGCCTCATAAAATGAGTTTGGAAGTCTTCCTTCTTCTTGAATTTTTAGAAACAGTTTGAGAAGAATGGGTGTTAGTTCTTCTTTGAATGTTCGGTAAAACTCCCCTGTGAAGCCGTCTGGGCCTGGACTTTTGTTTGCTGGGAGAGTCTTGATTACATCTTCAATTTCCTTGGTTGTTATTGGTCTGTTCAAGTTTTCTATCTCTTCCCGGTCCAGTTTTGGGAGACTATATGTTTCTAGAAATTTGTCCATTTCGCTTAGATTGTCGAATTTGTTGCCATATAAATGTTCATAGTATTCATTAACAATCCTTTGTATTTCTGTGGTGTCAGTTGTTACTTCTCCTCTTTCGTTTCTGATTTTGTGTATTTGGGTTCTCTCTCTTTGTTTCTTGGTGAGTCTAGCTAAGGGTCCATCAATCTTGTTTATCTTTTCAAAAAACCAGCTCTTTGTTTCATTGATCCTTTGAATTGTTTTTTTGGTCTCCATGTCGTTTATTTCTGCTCTGATCTTTACTATTTCCTTCCTTCTACTTGCTCTGGGGTTTTCCTTTTGTTTGCTTTCTAGTTCTTTAAGTTGTGAGGTTAGATAGTCTATTAGAAATTTTTCTTGTTTCTTGAGGTAGGCCTGTAGTGCTATGAACTTCCCTCTCAGAACTGCTTTTGCTGCATCCCACAGATTTTGTGTTGTTGTGTGTTCATTTTCATTCGTTTCCAGAAAGTTTTTAATTTCTTCCTTGATCTCCTTGGTAACCCATTCATTGTTTAATAACATGCTATTTAGCCTCCATGTATTCAAATGTCTTTGCATGTTCTTGTTGCAATTGATTTCTAGTTTCATGCCATTGTGATCTGAGAAGATGCTTGATATGATTTCAATCTTCTTGAATTTGTAGAGACTTCGTTTGTGTCCTAACATGTGGTCTATCTTTGAGAATGTCCCATGTGCACTTGAGAAGAAAGTGAATTCTGTAGTTTTGGGGTGTAATTCTCTGTAAATATCTATTAAATCCATTTGGTCTAGTGCTTCATTTAGAGTCTCTGTTTCCTTGTTAATTTTTTGTCTAGAGGATCTATCCAGTGATGTCAGCAGAGTGTTGAAGTCCCCTGCTATGCTTGTATTGCTGTCGATTTCTCCTTTGAAGTTTTCCAGAAGATTTTTAATGTATTTTGGTGCTCCTGTATTGGGTGCATATATGTTTACCAAGGTTATCTCTTCCTGTTGGATAGATCCTTTCAATATTATGTAGTGGCCTTCTTTGTCTCTAGTTATGGCCTTCATTTTAAAATCTATTTTATCAGATATGAGTATTGCTACCCCAGCTTTTTTTTCCTTTCTGTTTGCTTGGAAGATTTTTTTCCATCCCTTCACTTTCAGCCTATGTGAGTCTTTTGTTGTGAGGTGGGTCTCTTGTAAACAACATATATATGGGTCATGCTTTCTTATCCAATCCGCTACTCTGTGTCTCTTGATCGGGGCGTTCAGTCCATTTACATTTAAGGTGATTACCGATATGTACTTACTTATTGCCATTTTTGTTTAGTGTGTTTCTATTTTCCTTTCTATTTCTTCTACTAATTACAGCAGTCCTTTTAAGATTTCTTGCAGTGCTGGTTTGGTGCTAATGTATTCCCTTAGCCTTTTTTTGTCTGGGAAGCTCTTTATTTGACCTTCTATTTTGAATGATAGCCTTGCTGGGTAGAATAGTCTTGGGTTCAGATCCTTGTTTTTCATGACCTTGATTATTTCATGCCATTCCCTTCTGGCCTGTAGTGTTTCTATTGAGAAGTCAGCTGATAACCTTATGGGGGTTCCTTTGTAGGTAACCTGTTGCTTAGCTCTTGCTGCCTTGAGGATTCTCTCTTTGTCTTTAATTTTTGGCATTTTAATTACTATGTGTCTTGGTGTGGGCCTGTTTGGGTTCTTCTTACTTGGGACTCTCTGTGCTTCTTGAACTTGAAAGCCTTCTTCCTTCACCAAATTAGGGAAATTTTCCGTCACTATTTCTTCAAATATATTCTCTAACCCTTTCTCATTTTCTTCTTCTTCGGGGACTCCTATGATGCGAATATTATTACGTTTCCAGTTGTCCCACAGTTCTCTTAAGCTGTCTTCCTGTTTTTTCATTGTTTTTTCCTTTCGGTTTTCTGATTGGTTGATTTTTTTCTACCCTGTCTTCTAATTCACTGATCCGGTCCTCAGCTTCTTCTACTCTGCTTTTTAGCCCTTCCATTGTGTTCTTCATTTCTGCTATGTCATTCTTCATTTCCAATTGATTTATTTTCAATATTTCTATGTCTTTGCTCATGGTGTTGATGTCCTTACACATGCTGTTGAGCTTCCTCAAGATCATGGCTCTGAATTCTAGCTCTGTTAACTTGCTTAACTCCATTTCATTTATCTCATCTTCATTGGAGGTCTCTTGTTCTTTCGTTTGGCATCTGTTTCGTTGTTTTACCATTTTGGCTATCTCAGTGGTTTTTGGAGCCTGCCAAATTTTCCCTGTGGATGTTGGTGTTCTGCTGTTTGTGGCTCCCTGTACTGGGTTTGGATGAGCGTGAGAGGACCCACGTTATACACCACTGTCGAGTCTTACCTTTCTGGGTAGAGTTGCAAGCCCAGAAAAGGTCCTTCGTTATTTTCTTTTTAGATTCTACATATAAATGAAATCATATGGCATTTGTCTTTCTCTGTCTGACTTATTTCACTCAGCACAATACCCTCTAAGTCCACCATGTTGTTGCAGATGGCAAGATTTCATTCTTTTTATGACTGAGTCACATTCCATTGTATGTATATACCACTTCTTCTTTATTCATCTTAAAAACAGCAAAAGAAAGGCAGTTAGTTAACCTACAACGGAGCTCCCATAGGACTGTCAGGTGATTTCTCAACAGAAAGTTTACAGGTGATAAGGGATTGGAACAAAATATTCAAAGTGTTGAAAAGCAAGGCCCTGTAACCAAAATCACTTATCCAGCAAAGCTATCATTTAGTATTGAAGGACAGATATAGAGCTTCCTAGACAAGGAAAAGCTAAAGGAGTTCATCACCACCAAACCAGTATTACAAGAAACGTTAAAGGGACTACTTTAAGAATAAGAAAATAAAAAATAAAAATAAAAAAGAATGATAAAATGGCAATAACGTGGTGAGGGCCAGAGAGAGGGGAGGATGGGGTCTTGGTGTAGGCAGGCAAGGGGTGGGGAAATAGGAGACATCTGTAATAGTGTCAACAATAAAAATAAAATAAAGAAAGAAAGAAAAGAAAAAATGGCAATGACTACATATCTTTTAACAATTACTTTAAATGTAAATGGATAAAATGCTCTGATTAAAAGACATAGAGTGGCTGAATGGATAACAAAACAAGACTCTTACGTATGCTGTTTCCAAGAGACTCACTTCAAATCAAAAGACACACACACAAACAAACTGAAAGTAAATGAATAGAAAAATATATTTCATGAAAATGGAAACAGAAAAATAATAATAATAAAGCTAGGGCAGCAACACTTGTACCAGACAAAATAGACTTTAAAACCAAGGCTATAACAAGAGACAAAGAAGGACCCAGCAATTCCACTTCTGAGTATTTATCTGAAGAAAACCAAAACACTAATTCAAAAAGACGTATGCATGCCTATGTTCACTGCAGCATTATTTACAATGGCCAAGATAGGGATGCAACCTAAGTGTCAATCATCTAATTAAAAAACAAATTTAAGGGGAGTAAATTTGGACATTTTGAATGTTGCTATATTAAATGGTAATAATCGTTGGCAGGTTTTGAATCATTTTCTCTGCCTTATGAACAGAGATTATGGCAAGTATGTTGGTTTCAAAAACTAAAAATTGGCAGACAATAATATGGTGATTACCAGAGGGAAAGGAGGGTAGGAGGAGGTAGAAGAGGGGGAAGGGAGATAAATGTTGACAGAAGGAGACGACTCTAGATGAACAAACAATACAATATACACATGATGTATTATAGAATTGTACACCTGAAACATATATAATGTCACCCCAATAAATTCAATAAAAATTAAAATAATAATAAATAAAATGAACTGTTTAAGCTTTACATGTTTGTAGACTGAAAATGTAAGAATTTGGATGTGATCCTTAAGGCAATTATTTAAAATTTTGCTGTATCAAGATTCTGTGTTAGAGTTTATAAATCATAATTACAAAGTACATAGGTCAATAAGAAATTATTAAGTTGGAACATGTACAAAATCTGATTATGCTATTTTATTATGCTATTCTATAATAACTGATATATATTAAAACCTATGAACTTGGGATTTATACCAACAGGTCAATAGATAAACATAACTTTTATCTTAGAGTTGAATCCCACAATGTCACAGACCTTTTATTATTGCATTGCTATTTTGATATGAAATTCAATTAAGGCATGATTCTAAGGCTTTGGCACAGCTTAGAAAAATCCAGCAGTGTAGTTTCTATTCTGCTAGCATTTATATTCAAAAACTACATATATGTATCTAATTAGAATTTAATAAGCTTTTTACCCAAAAGAGAATTCTGATCTCTGTAAAGCTTTTATCCTTGCCCTACTTATAATGTCACTATCAAGTTCTTGATTCTGCAGGTTTGTTTTTTATAAATACAATTATACGTTATTTTTTACATGTTACAATTATGCACTTTTCTTTGAATGAATAGTGATTTCTGGAGAAAATGCTCTCTGAAATATTAGGAAAATAAAAACCATTGTTTCTGTAGAAATAGGAATATTCTACATGAGCAATAGATTGGAAAGAGAGGCATATTCAACACGAATTTGAATCTTTGTTGTTTTTACAAAAATAAGGCCAAGAAAAATGAAATATAGGATTTCATAGTTTATCAGAAGCCAAACATTTTATATTGCCAATAATTCAGCATTATATAGTCTCAAACCACCTCTACACTGCGGGTGTGTGTGTGTGTGTGTGTGTGTGTGCGTGTGTGTGTGTGCGCGCGCGCACGTGCCTGCTTTGGTTTGTCAAGGCAAATTTGAGAGAGACAGAGAATGCCACTGAAGTTTGTTAATAATTGATGTCATTTTATAAAGACAAAGGGCATTCAAAGTATTGGTGAATTAATCTTTTGGTGCTTCTGTCCAGGGTTTATCTTACTCCACTCAAAGCTCCCACTTGCCACTCATCTTAACTTTGTTTCCAGATTTCCTTTCCTCTTTATCTTTTGTTTATATCCCCCACCCCCTGTTTCTTTTGCTAACCTTTATTTTCTCTATGCATAATCATAAAGGGCTCCATTTATTATTATTGTTTTTTAAAGTTTATCTCCAAAATAATCATCATTTATTAAGTGATTTATTACTCAAGGATGTTCATAACTGTCCATCAAGATTCTTAATTGGCCTGAGACAGCTCATGTTGCTATCCTGAGTTCAGGTCCTCTTCAGCACAAAACTTGGACCCTTAACATTGATTCCATTAATGAAAAGCCACTTACAATGCACTCACCTGCTTGTGAAATGGTCTGAAAGGATCTGAATTCATTGGATGTAGCCCACTCATGAATACACTCATGAATGTACACACACAAACGTTCATGTGTTTAGAAGTACATTAGCATGGGAAGGTTTGAGCATGACCCAAAGGAAAGCAGAAAAGAAGCTGCAGCTGTAAGAGAGGAGATAATAATTATAGAAAACAAATCAAAGGTTAGTCTTAGGAATTAAAGGGAGTAGTTTTTCTTTGAAACAGAAGAGGAGGACTGAACCAATGAAGAGATAGGGGAACCTTTGCGACAAATGGAAAGGGATTGAAAGAAATGGTGTTGGGTGGCATCTGTTTCTTGGTGAAACACTTTAAAGTCAAAAGTGGGACTTGAGTCTTAAGAATAGGAAAAGATTCTTCTGACTCAAATACATACTGCATTAGTCTGGGTTCTGCAGAGAAACAGAATCAATAGGATGTGCGTATATATATCAAAAGAGATTTATTTTAAGGAATCGGCTCACATGATTATGGAGGCTGCCAAAATCTGCAGGGTGGGTTGTCAGACTGGAGACAGAGGAAGAGCTGATACTGCAGCTCAAGTCTGAAGGCCATCTGCTGGCAGAATGCCTTCTTCTTCAACTGGTTAGATGAGGCCCACCTACATCATGGAAGACTTGACTCAAAGTCCACCAATTTAAATTTAAACCACATCCACAAAAAAAAAACACTTCACAGAGACATCCAGAATAATTTTTGACCTAATATCTGGCCACCAGGGTTCAGCCAATTTGGCAGGTAAAATTAGATATCACACATATGTTCCCTTAGCTGCCTGACTAACTCCAAATTCTTCAAGAATCAGTTCTTCTATTTTCTCCTCAGGAATCCTTCCCATAAACCCATCTTAAGGTGGGAGTTTGATTCCCTGAACTAAATTCCCAGATTATCTCTTTCTCATGCCTTCCACTAGAATCTAAATACCTGTGTTGTGGGGGAGGGGGGCGGTGTTGTATCTCCAGCACCTAAAATATCCCCAGCTATATTGTAGGCACTCAATAAAAAGTTGATGAATGAAAGAGAGAATGAAGTGCATTTATGTCTCAGTTTTATGACATTGTGAACTCCTTGAAATCAGGAACAGTCTTAGTTACTTTTTTATACTCAATATCTAGCACAAATTAAGAGCTCTGTAAATGCTTACTGAAGGAATAAATGGGTAAGTGACCTACCAAATGCTTACTGTGTATTTTTTCTTGACCCTCATTACTTTGATTTTATTCCAAGTATTTAAAAAAGAACATTCTGAAGAATTTACATAGATTTGCATTGCTGTATGTGTGGAGAAATTACACTAACAACTAGGACTATAAGCCAGAAAATGCTGGTGGTAGGAATCAGATGTCAGCAGTTTTTAAAGTCCTGCAGGTGATCCCAGTGGTTGGGAATCCTTGTACTCAGTACAGATAAAGTGAGCCATCTGGGGATACCAAGTTTCTGTTCTTTCCAGCACACAGTGGTTCTCAACCACGACTGCACAGTAGAAGCACCCAGATCTATTCCCCATTTAAGATCTGTTATATCAAAATCTGCAGTTAAGAGGCCCAGAAATTAGTATGCTACTATAAATCCCATGAGTGTTTCTAAGTGCTGCCAGGATTGAAATCCACTACCACAAGCATCATAGATCTTCCTTCATTTTGCCAACCCTTACACTATGAACTCACAGGTGCTCTCATTCAGGAAGAGAGACTTGACTCAATCAGTTTATGAATGGTCTGTCTAAAATTCAGATAAGGGAGTTGAATGGTCACACATTTTCCAGGTAATTTGAGGTGCTCTTAATAGGTGCCCGCTTTGATGTTAGTGAGAGTTATATCTACTTTGAGGTAGGAGAATGGATTACACCATACCTAGTCTCTGACTCTTCACAAAGGGTTCTACTCAGTGCCACTCTGCCTTTGTGGATGTTATAACACAGCTGATGCTTTTATACATCCTCTCCTATTCCAAAAATAGGTAGATAATACTGGGACACACACACACACACACACACACACCACCTATGAAACGGGGCATGGTAGACGTCATGAAGCAATTGCTAGGTTTAACATCAGATATTTTTCTATTATTTTGGGGAAAACAGAATCCGTTTTTCTTTGTATTATAAAAACATGCAGCTAATGTTCATGGTCATTAACTTCCTGTGATATAAAATGCATTTGTGTAAGTCCTTGAAATCATACCAAAATTCAATCAGGTATTTTCATGCATGATATGTATGTGAAATGGTCAGTCTAATCTCAACCCCAATAAGAAATATTAAGGGGGAAATGTATAAAAATAGATGATATAGACTAGAAGTTCTCTACCCTGGCTGCACATTAGAATCTAGGAGGACTTTTTAAACAAAAAGATACTCACAACTCACCCTCCCTCTCAATTTTTGCCTGTTTTATTTTACCCTCACTTTGAAAGATATTTTTACTGAACAGAGAAGTCTATATTAACAGGTGCTTTCCTTTAGCACTTTGTAGATATTGCAATGGCTTATGGTATCCAGTGTTTTAGAGGAAAAATCAAGCATTATTCTCAAAGTTGTATATGATGTATTTTTCCTGTGGCTGCTTTTAAGATTTACTCTTTATCGTTGTTTTTAGCAGTTTAATTAAAAGTGCCCCTGTATTATTGTTGTTAGTGGTTGTTTTGTTTGTACTGTGTTTGTTGTTACATTTATGCTGCTAGGGTTTCACTTAGCATTTTCAATACATGGATTGAAATCCTTCAGTTTTGGAAAATACACACTTATGATTCCTTCAAATATTTCCTTTACCCATTTCTCTCTCTCTCATATTGTCTGGGGCTCCACTTACACATATGTTAGACTATTGGATACTGTGTTATAATCACAGATTTTCTGTTCTATTGTCTTCACTTTTTTTCCCTTGTGTTTCAATTTGGATGATTTTGTTGACCAGTCTTAAATTTTACTGATCCTTTTTTTTCCTGCTTGGTTCAGTCTACTATTAAGCTGACTGAATAAATCCTGTATTTATGGTACTGTGATTTTCATTTTTATCATTTGCCTTGTTTCTTTCTTATTGTACCCATATATCTACTGATATTCCCCAACTGGTAATGCATGTTTCCAACTTTTTCCATTATATCCTTTTAACATATTTATTACAGCTTAAAAAAAAAAATCCTCGTCTGCTTAAGTCCAACATCTGGGTCATCTGTGAGTCTACTTCTATTGTTTATTTTTATATTTTCATTAGAAGGGTCACTTTTTTTTGCTTCCTCATCTGTTTTATAATGTTTTATTGTATATCACTCTTAGTGGGTAAAAGTATAGTAGTACATAATATTTACCCCCAAGAAAGGGCTCAATCTTTTCTCCTTCAGGCTGTTAATATGTGTGTTTGGTGGGGGGATGAGAGGGACTGAATCAATCTGATATGTACTATATCTGAACCTGGACTTTGCTACAACTTTCATTAAATTCGGTATACCACTGGCTTAGGTGTATTAAGGCAGGAAATATGACTTTCCCTTTATCTAGACTGAGCTTGGCAATGCTTCAGAGATGTCTTCATGCCTAGCCTAACTGACAGCATTTCTGAACTACAGTCAATCTCTCCCTCCTTTACACTCTAGCCCCCAACTGTTCAGGCCTAAAGACATCTTTCTCCACCATGTTTCCCTGACCTCCAGCCATTGGAGAGCCGCTGCTACCGTGAATGGAGTAAAGACCTTGTGCACCTTGAGAGGAATCTTTGTCAGCTCTCCTGCCCTGTTCTAGCCTGTCTCAACCACCCTCAAACACTCAGTAAAAGCCTGCAGGAAAGAGTTGGCAGGCAGTTACAGATTCTCTTTGTGGCTGGGTGCCACAGGATTCTAATCTACGATACCAGCCCACTTGCAGCTGTTAAAAGTTTGTTAACAGTTGGGTTGGTTGTCCTTGTATCTGCCCTCCTCTCTCCTCTACCATGTAATAAAGGTGCTACTCCTTTCACCATGTCTATAAAAAATATAGAATTCTTCTCTCCAACAAAGGGTTAATCCCATTCTAGAAATTAATTTATCTAGGTTTCATTAGGTTGTTAGTTCTTTGATGGGTTATTTTATACCCACTGCAGCCACCTCCCCCCAAACAATCACCCTGCAGCTTCCCCTAAGCCTTTGAGGTATGCATACCAGAGGCAGGTCTACCTTGGGAAAGCAGACCAGTAAGCAGTCTCAGGGTCTTTTGAGCAGGGAATTCTAAGGTTCCAAGTACCCAGAGCATGATGTAGAAGAGAGCCACTGGTTCTTCTTTTAAGTTATAGCTCTGTGGGGAAAGACACAGGCAGAGGAGGACTAGAATAACAATTTCCTCTGAAGTGGAAAGTCCAGGGAAGAGCCTTGCCCCCTTGCTTGGCTAGGTCAAAGGGCAGTACTGATGATTACATAAGGTATATAGAGAGGAAAAATATGAAAAGAATATAAAAGATGCCAGGATGACCTTTGACTCTTTGCCCAGGGCCAATTCTTATTGCTGTAGAAATAATAACATGTACATATTTCCACTTCAATATTGATGGGATACTCTTGAAGAAATAGAGTATAATATATCTTCTAGAAAGCCCATGTCTCCAGAATGACATATTATAAGGAGCCGAAGTAGTTCATAAAATGATTTAAGACTAACCTTCCTCAAACAGCAAACTACACAAATTTGGCCCATATGAGAATGGCTATGACAACTTAAAAGGGAAATTACTTCACTGTCAGATTTTACATTGCCTTCCAACCAAAAGCAAACACAAAATGACTGCCAAGATAATTTTAAGATAATTTACTTGTCTTGACTGTATTGTGGTTTAATCAATAGTTTAAGCAGAATTTCAGTTACAAAAGAAATTTATTTTCACTTTTTAAGATACATAGTTTTTGCATATGCAGAAATTATTTGTAATTATATGTGTTTCTATATTTAATTTCACAGATATATGATGAAGTTTTAATGTATAGACCATGACCCAATTCAGAATAAAGAGATAACTTTGTTTTAATTAAATATTATACTTCACAGTGTCTCATTGTATACTTTGCTGGGATTTAGCTTACTTCTTTTTTTCCATCACCATTTATCCCCTCTATGCCCTCTTCTACCTCCTTTCTATTTTTTTTTAAACTTATCTTTATTGTTGGATGTATTATAGATGTCCCCCCTTTTTTCTCCCCATTGACCCCCACCTCCCCACTCTTGCCCCCCTCCTGCCTTCCCCACACTATTGTCTTTGTCCATTGGTTATGCGTATATGCAAATAAATTATTTGTTTTATCTCTTCGTGCCCCCCAAATCCCCTTCCCTTTGAGGTTCAACAGTCTAACAACCAATTTGTACCTTTTTTTTCTTTATTGGTCTTAGAGAGAAAGGAAGGGAGACAGAGATAGAAACATCGAGGAGAGAAAACATCAATTGGCCACCTCCTGCATGCCCCCCACTGGGGATTTGGCCCACAACCTGGGCATGTGCCCTGACTGGAAATTGAACCAGCAACCTCTCAGTGGATGGGTCGACACTCAGTCACTGAGCCACACCGGTCGAGCCCAATTTGAACTTTTAATCCATTCATCTTTTTTGCCCATCCCCCACATCTGGCAACCAACAAAAATTCTCTGTATCTATAAGTCTGTTTCTGTTCTGCTTGCTCATTTTGTTTGTAGATTCAGTTGTTGGTAGATATGTATTTATCACCATTTTATTGTGCATATTTTTGTTCTTCTTCAAGGAGACATGTCAGCATTTCATATAATACTGGTTTGATGGTGATAAACTCCTTTAGCTTTTTCTTGTCTGGGAAACTCTTTATATGGCCATTGATTCTAAATGATAGCTTTGCAGGATAGAGTAATCTTGGTCTTGGTTGTAGGTCCTTGCTTTTCATCACTTTAAATATTTCTTGCCACTCCTTTCTAGCCTGCAAAGTTTCTTTTGAGAAATTGGCTGACAGTCTTATGGGAGCTCCATTACAGGTAACTAACTGCTTTTCTCTTGCTGCTTTTAAGATTCTCTCTTTGTCTTGAACCTTTTGCATTTTGATGATGATGTGTCTTGGTGTGGACCTCTTTTGGGATCATCTTGTTTGGGACTCTCTGTGCTTCCTGGATTTGTATGGAAGTTAAGGAAGTTTTCTGTCATTGTTTTTTCAAATAGGTTTTCAATTTCTTTCTCTCTTCTCCTTCGGGCACCCCCATGATGTGAATGTTGATACACTTGAAGTTGTCTCAGAGGCTCCTTACACTATCCTACTTCTTTTGGATTGTTTTTACTTTTTGCTGTTCAGATTTGTTGTGATTTGCTTCCTTATATTCCAAATCGATGGTTTGCTTCTTGGCTTCACCTACTCTATTATTGATTCCCTGTAAATTATTCTTCATTTCAGTTAGTACCTCCTTCATTTCTGGCTGGTCCTTTTTTATGCTCCTGAGTTCCTCACTGACTTCCTCACTAAGTTCCTTGAAGTTCTCACGAACTTACTTGAGCATCCTTATAACCAGTGTTTTCAAATCTGCATCTGTTAGATTGCTTATCTTTGTTTCTTTTAGTTCTTTTCCTGGAGTTCTGTTCTTTGCTTTCATTTGAGACATGTTTTTTTGTTGTCTCATTTTGGCTGCCTGCCTGTGTTTCTCTCTATGTATTAGGTAGAACTGCTATGTCTCTTAGTCTTCATAGGGTGGCCTATTGAAGTAGGTGTCCTGTAGGGTCCAGTCGCACAGCCTCCCTGATCACCCCAGCTGGGCATTTGAGGTGCACCGCCTTGTGGACTGTACACCTTTCGGTTGTAACTGAGTCTTGATTGCTATTGGCACATCAATGGGAGGGATTTACTGAGGCTGATCAGCTGGAAAGACTGGCTATGCCCACTGACCACCAACCTCTGATTACTTTGGAGGATCAGCTGTGCAGGGGTCCACCACACAGAGGAAATAGAGCCAGACTTACTTCAGCATGGCTCTGGTACCCTCTGAGTCCACTCCTTGAGTGTGTCACTTGTGGAGGAGGTTGGGTGATGGTGCTTCAATGTAGTCTGAAGCTATCTATTGGATGTGCTGGCTCTGGAGCAAGGCCAGCCACTGCCTATGTTCTACCTGGGGCCACCAGGAATAAGCTACAAAGTGATCTACAGATGGCTGCTTCTTGTGCTGGGCTTGGAGATGCCCAGGCAAAGCCAAGCTGTGAACCAAAGCTGGCTGCTTCTAATGCCAGGCCTAGGGCCACTTAGGGAGAGCTATGGGACTTCCTAAAGCTGGATGCTGCTTGTTTGAGAGAATTTAGGAAAATCCAAAACAGGAGCCAAGACAGGCCGATTCTATGGTAAAGTCACTGGAAACAGCTTGAGTGGGTTAGAAGGTTGGGTGGGGCAGGGCCTCAGGGAATCACCAGGGCAGAGCAAACAGTGAGAGCCAGGTTGCTGGAGTCCCAGATATGGCGCCCATCTGCTGCCCCGGGGAAGGGCTCACCAAAGGAAGAACAGCCTCCACCAGCACCTCTGTCCGAGAGAAAGCTGCCCCTCCACTCACCCAACTCCAAACAACTCAGTTCTTCACTGTATGTCTGTGGTGCCTTTCAAGCTGCCTCCCCCATGTTGGAGCTCAGAGGGAGGAAGTCAGAGTAAGTCCGTGCAGAGGCCCTTTAAGAGGAACTGCCTGGGGCTCCAGCAGCCTCAGCCTCCCTCAGCCTCAGTTCCCGCTGGTCTTTACAGCCAGAAGTTATGGGGACTTCTCTTCCTGGCACTGGAACCCTGAGCTGGGCACCTGGTGTGGGACGGGGACCCCTCACTCTTCAGGGAGGACATTCACAGCTGAAGTACCCTCCTGATTTTTATCCACCACATGTGGATGTGGGACCAGCCCATCCGCACCTCTGCCCTTCCTACCAGTCTCGGTGTGCTTCTTCTTTAATTTCGTAGCTGTAGGACTTCCATTCAGCTCGATTTCAGGTGGTTCTGGATAATGGTTGTTCTTTGGTTTAATTGTAATTTTGATGTGGTTGTGGAGGAGGCGGTACCACATTTATCTCCACTGCCATCTTGACCAGAAGTCTACAATTTAGCTTTCATGTTAGCATTGGATATACTTGTGTAGAATTATGAAATCCTATGTTGTGTCCCCACATACACACATAAATCCTGAATTTGTTGGGATCATTTTTTAGAGAGGTTGGAGAATTTATTCTCTTTTTAAAGCAGTGCTGAAGAGTGAAAGCAGAGAATTACAGTTAAAATGGTGGATGGAACAGACTTAGTTCCACACCCTCCCTTCCAAAGCAACCCTATACTGACAGTAAAGAAAAAATACTCACTGGAATAAAGGAAATGGGAGAACTTAGAACATCAGAGAGCTATTGACATGTTTGTTTGTTTTTTAAAATGGAAAGGGAATGGGTGAGTGGCACTTGATTTAGCTGAGCAGAGATGTGAAACCCAGGTGTTTGCAGAGGAGATGCCAAGAAGATTCTAATGGAGACTCCCTGGAGAGCCCTGGAAAAGCTCAAGGACTGGAGGAAAAGGGGACTTTGGAGCTAAGGGTGAGACGTGGGGCTGAACACAGGACTTGGTTGAAAGTCTTAAAAGAGCAAGAACTTCTATATCCCTTCCTCAGCCCTGTGCAGCCTGGCACCTACCTCTCCCTCACCCTGCAGGAGACATGGTGGGGGCAGTATTCTCTGTAGTAACTTAACTAGGAGAATACAGGTGCATCGATATAGGAAACGTTGGCTGGTAAGGATGAAGTGTAATACTGAAAGCTGGTAAAATAAGTGGAAAAATGAATGCTGAATAATAATAAACTCCCCTCTCTTTCAAGTCTTCTTACCCAGTTTTGCTCCCAGAACACTGGCAACTGGGATTGTCAGTTAGAACATGGAAGGGGGGGTTTCTCTAGAAGATTTGGCTACCCAAGAGGGGAGAAATATAGTTACCTTTGAAGTGTTTCAGTGAAGGCTCAACTTTGTCTAATTGCCTTATGATAACATCCTAATGTCCATAATACATTGCTTGAATAGATAACTAAGGAATACCAGATGTGACAGAGAATCTCTAACATAAGAGACCCAAACAAGTAAATAAGAAATTAAAGAAACAAAGACTTCATGGAAGAGATAAAAGCTTTAAGAAAAAAAAACAGATGTATATTCTGATAGCTATTAGAAAAGAAATTGTGTCCATGAAACAAAACACGGTGTTGTGGAAAAGGAACAATTAGAGACAAATAGAATTCCTAGAAATTAAATGTATGTTAGCAGAAATAAAATATTCAAAAGAAGAGAGATTAGGAATTATTCCAAGAAGGAGGGGACAGAGAAAAAAAAATGAATAGAAGAGAAAAAATAAAATTAGAGGATCAGTCTAAGGGATCCAACATCCAACTAAAATGAGTTTAGTTTCAGAATGAAAGAATAGAGGAAATAGAGCTCAGACATTGCTAAAGAATAGAATAAAATTCTCCCAGAATTGGAAGAGATCAGTAGAAGTCTCTTGAATTTAAAACACAACCAGTGGGGGAAAAGCGGGCATGACACCAAAATATACCATCAGGAGATATTAGAACACCAAGGATAAAGAATAAAGAATAAACAGAATGGCCTCCCAACAACGATACTAGAAACTAAAAGACAGTGAAGAAATTCCTTGAAATTTCTGAGGGAAAAGTATTTCTCAACGATGAATCCTGTATTAAGTCAAGCTAACAATTAATAGAAGAAGAGAATAAAGATATTTTCAAGCATTCAAGTTCTCAAAAAGTTCTGTTTTAAGCATCTTTCTCAGGAAGCTATAGGATTATATACTCCCCCCACCTACCCATGAGGGAGTCCATCAGGAAAGAGGGGAATAAAGAATTCGGGAAATGGGACCCAACGCTACAGAGAAGCAAAGGGCAGTCTGAGGATGACAGCTCAGAAGTATTGCCACACAAAGGACCAGGGTAGGAGACAGCTGCCTGAAAAAATCTAACTGATGTATTTGTCTATATTAAGAAGAATGTTACATATTTATTGGAGAGTTTGAAAAAAATCGAATGATAAGCAGATAGAAAATTAAGCAAATAAAAATATGACACAACTACTACCGTCATGAAAAAGAAAACTGTGTAAAAGAAGGGCAATGGAATTATAAACCCATGTGGTTTACATATGACTGATATATGCATAGCCCAAATAATGTAAACACCCATTAGTACTTCACCTAAAATTGTTATGTAATTTAATTTGGAGGATGACAGAGAGAGAGAGAGAGAGAGTGTGTGTGTGTGTGTGTGTGTGTGTGTGTGTGTGTGTATCCACAAACCATTTTGACAGGTTTCCTTCTAGCCTTTATCCTTCCTTCTGGTACACAAAGATGTTCTAATATAGTTGAAATAATGATGCATATATATTTATAGCATATATATATATATATATATATATATATATAATTTTTAACCTAAGTGTTAGTTAGCCCATGTCTTTCTGTTGTCCTAAAATTATCATAGTTCCCAGTTTTTCTGTACCAAACATGATGCTATAATTAGTGTTTTTATACATATGATGGCCCTTTCCATAATTAAGACTATTTTCATACCATAGGCATTCACAATGGGTATCCATTTCATCCTATTTTTAAATCAATTAGCTTTTAATAAGATTATACATAGTATGCTGTTGTTTTGAGTCCCTTTCATATGTGCTTTCTAATGTGGTCTATGTATAGTTTTCCTACTTTTTCTTGGGCAGTGTCTATTTTATTTTTTCAAACAACTACTACTTGAATTTATTATTAATTTTTCCTTAGAAAAAAAAGCCACTGTTCACCTACGCCCACCAAACCTTCGTTTTGCATAAACAGTGTCCATTCAGGCTGTTATAACAAAATACCATAGACGGGGTGGCTTATAAACAACAGACATTTATTTCCCACAGTTCTAGAGGCTGGGAAGTTCAAGATCCAGGCGCCAGCACTTGGTGTCTGGTGAGAGCCCATTTGTGGTTCATATACGGCTGTCTTTTTGCAATGTCCTCACATGGTGGAAGGGACAAAGGAGCTCTCTGGGGCCTCTTTTTTATGGGCACTAATCCTATTCATAAGGGCTCTACCTTCATGATCTAATCACCTCCAAAAGGCCCCACCTCCAAATACCATCACGTTGGGGATTAGGTTTTAACATATGAATTTGAAGGAACACAAATATTCAGTCTATAGCAAATAGTATAGGTTTTCAAAAAATAAATGCTATGCATTAGGCAAAAAAAAAAAAAAAAATCATCTACAAAACCATCACCCTGAGAATACCCCCTATGCCAGTCTCTAAAGGACCACAGGGAGGAAAAATGTAAGGGACCACTGCTTTTTAATAACCAGTTTCTTCACACACATGGATGCCTCACAGATCAGCTGAGCTGTGAGTTTAAATACCTTGTTCACCCCTGCAAGAAGCCTGCTACTCACATTTGCCATCCACAGAACTGTGCTAATACAGTCTATTTCTGGAGAATGGAGCAGAGATTAACTGCTTGTTCATGATAAATCAAGGGTACTTGATTTGCCTGTTACATGCCCAGTTTTCTTTGGAAGAAAGCCCTGGGAGCTATTTTTCTGATCAAATCCTAACTCTCATGTTAGTCCTTACAAAAGAGAAAAATAACATTTACTCATGATAAATACTGAGTTCTAACCATTATAAATCTTATCAGTTACCTTGTGAAGGTTAGCAAGAAAGTTTTTTTTAAATTCACATTGGGGCCAGGCCGGTGTGGCTCAGTGGACTGAGCGTCATTGCATGGACTGAGAGGTCCTGGTTCGATTCCTGGTCAGGGCACATGCCTGGGTTTCGGGCTCTATCCCCAGGAGGGGGCATGCAGGAGGCAGCTGATCGATATTTCTCACATTAATGTTTCTGTCTCTCCCTTCCTCTCTCTCTAAAAAGTCAATAAAAACATATTTTTAAATAAATAATAAATAAAAATTCACATTGTGTTCTCATTCAAACTTAGATTTGGACTAATGCTACTACTGTTGGGGACTGTTCTGGGCTTTCCATGATTGGCACAGTTGAAATATAAGGGGAGATAAAGTTGGGAGCCTAAGGAGATACTTGATTGATGAATATTGCACTATAAGAAAATGGCCAATAACAACTTAATAAAGGAAATGGTTGTATTTTACTAGTTAATATGAAATGTTAGAAAGACCTAACTTTTCTTTTTTTTTTTTTTTTTTTCTTGGAAGCCAGCAAGATCAATAATATTCACCGTGTTGATATTTAGAGTCACTCACTCACACAGATATAAAATGCACAATAATTTTTGGGGACAGGGCTTCACTGAAGGTGCTCAGAACCCCATATACCTTCCATATAATCTTTTGGTTAATGGCTTGAAAGGAGATATAATTTTTTTCTGAAAAAAATCATCAAGAAAAATGCAAAATATATTTAACTAAAATGTGAGCCAACTTATAAGCATTTTCCATAGGTTAAAATATACGCTTTTGAACACACAGTTCTTCAGCTTCAACAGACATTTCTTGGTGTCGGTTACGTGTTGGTGTTCACTCAAAGTACAACATAAACGAACAGTGTGGGTGAAAGCGAACTAGATGGCCCGCCGCCAACTCTGTCCGCTCTGCTTAGTTCACATGTGTTTTGACACCATTCATTAGCCTTGTGGAGAAGTGTTTTGAAAGAGGGGAGCAGAAACTCGGGGACAAGCATGCGTGCTTTCAAGTGTGTCTGTCTTTCTATTTCTTGCTGAAGTCATTTGGATGTCCTTATCTATCAGCATTTCATATAGCCTGAAATTTCCCTGAGATAATCCACTTTGGGAATAAGAATAAAGAAAGTTTCTTTCTTCTTTTCCTCCTTTATTTAATCATTTTTAAAGACATCTACTAACAAGTTAAGGAGTACCAAGCTGATAGAATGCCAGTCTATAGGAGGCATCAAAAAAAAAAAAATCACAGAAATAGCCCTGTCCTGGTGGCTCAGTTGGTTGGAGTGTCACCTCGTGCACCAGACGGTTGCCAGTTCGATTTCCAGTCAGGGCACATACCTAGGTTGTGGGATTGATCCCCCATCGGGGCACCGATCAGAGGCAACAATAGATGTTTCTCTCTCACAGCAATGTTTCTCTCTCTCTCTCTCTTCCTCTCTCTAAAAATCAATAAACACGTATCCTCGGTGAGTATTTAAAAAATGATATCACCGAAATAAATTAGTAGTGTGATGCCAGTTCATCATGTTTCCACTCATGATTCCCGAAAATGATCTTGTTCTAGATGTGGTGGAAAGACCACCTAGAACAGAAAATGTGGAACCACCCACCCACAAACAAAGAGAGAGCTATCTTTCTGGAGTCAGCCTTTCGCCGTCACACAGTTTTGAGACGTCTATGCAAGTTGCAAGGAGCAGCTGCAGCCACGCCACTGCCCTGAGCCTGCCAGCTGACAGTTGCCTGGAGTTGGCCACCACAGCCAGCTGAAATTTGGAGACTCCTACTGGGGTTGTGGTCTGTTTGATTACTGAAATTATAAATCTTTAATTAGGCCTTTCAAGAAGTTGTCTAGTTATAAAATTGCTCGCAATAAATTCACTCTTGATCATGAAGAGGTAAGTAATTTTCAGCAGCAGATTTTCTGGACCTCAGTGACCATTAAGTAAATATTAAACAAAAGTTTATTTAGTGATTTAAAGGAGTTCTTCATTATTAATCCTTGTCAGATCCTATTTGATGAAATGTAGTTTTTCTCATTTTATTCATTTTTTCTTTTTTCAGATGTGTGTATACAACACACACACACACACACACCACATTTTTTTCCCAGTCCTCACTAAATATTGCAAGACAGTTCTAGAAAAAAAGATTTGACAGGGAGGAAGACATGTTTGTACCCTCTCCTCCTGCTGTCTGCAATGTATAATATAGGATAATTGAAATCCGTTTCTACACAATGCCTCTAAACCAAGTTTTCTCTCACAGAAAAGCCACAGTTGCTCTCCAGAATATTGTCAAGCAGGCAGCGTGACTGTTTCTTCCTCTACTGGGTCCCAACTCATTTTCTAATAAGGAAATTCAACTTTTAACCAAAGATCTACCATTTCACTTGTTTTGTTTTCCTGCATCCCTAGCCATTTTGGGTAAAATTACATGTGAATATTCAAATTTAAATGCTGTGAGACAACAGAAATATTTGTAATGCCCCCAAATATTTGCTCCATTCTCCTCAAAGTTAAGAAAAAATCCAGGAAACTTACTTTGTATTATGTATACCTGGGACGTTTTTCAAGCTGAGTAACAGAACAGAACTTGAGCTGCCTTGCTTTCTGCTTCCAGGAATGCCAATCAGAGAACATTCTTTTTGAGACAGCCAAGTTTGGAAGTCAGTTGGTTTCTGGCAGTAAGTAGGGGGAGGGGATGGCAGGGGTGGGAAGCACAGGGAGTCCTCCGGCTAATCTTCAGTTTCCAAGTGTTTCCGTAATAGCCGTCAATGAAAGCATCTCCTTTTACCCAGGCAGAGACAGGTAGAAAGACAGCTGAGTAAATCAGCATTAGATGTAACAGCGGAAGCTCAGTCAGACGGAGGAGGGGCTGGAGGGAGGACGTTTGAAAGCCTGCCATTGGTGAGTTTACCAAAGTCATCTGCCAGTGGGACTTCAATGGAATGTGAAACCAAATCATTTTCAAGTTAAAGATAGACACAGTATACACCAGGCTCTAGAAGCTGGATTTTAAACTCACATCTCTCCCTAGAATTTTGGAGAGTTCTGTTATGATCTCTGTTGTAAGTAACAATTGGGTTGAAGTTTATTCTTCAAGTGAATGTGCTAAGAATTCATATATTTCTGGATATACTGGAATTAAAAGGATTTAGGAGATCCTGCTGTACATACCCTAGGGTAAGTGGAAAGATTGGTTTTAAGGAGCATCTCTTCTCTGGGAAGGTTAATGTTGAATTTTTCTCTTTATGTGTGTGAAAGAAAAAGTGGTAATGAATATTTTTCCAGTGTTGTAACTTTTTGCCTTTCCTGGGATATCTGGCATTTCACATTTTGCACGGCAGGGTTTGGGAATTTACCTTGCATGTCTGTAACTTCAGTTTTGCTGTACCCTTCCTTACTTTTCCCTCTATTAACTCCTCCTCCCACACCCTGCATTTATTGAATGATAACGTCAGTAGTCATATGTCACCACACCGACTGTGAGTGTCCATGGCGCCACTGGATGCATCTGTATCATTGTTGTGAGATGGACTTATTTCCCTTGCATGCCACTACGGCGCTTCCTCATTAAAAAAAAAAAAAAATTAAAGAAGGGGAAAAGAGGTGGTTGAAAGTGCATAGGGAGCCTTTAGAAAATATTTTGTTTTGAAAAAAATGAGAAAAAATAGGCAGTTTTCCAGTAAAAAGAACCATTTATTAATGGAAATTATTTTTTGGTGTCGCCTCATTAATTCCAAGCAGATCCTCTTCCTCCCCAAAAGCTGGTATTTGCTAAGTGAAGGGAGGCATCCTGATTATCCAGAGCTTGAGAGTGGAGGAGGGTAAGAGTTGTCTGATTTGCTGTTGCCACATTGTGTTTTAAGGATTTCAAAACTTTTTCCTTAAAAAAAAAAAAAGAATGACAGGCTTTAGTTCCCTTCATGTTTTGACCATGTATAGGTTTGGTTTCTTGTTTTGTCAAATGACCTCTCAGCTCTGCTCTAGAGACAGCTTTTCCAAACTTGCACAGCATTCCTTCAGAATAAATACTGTCCATAATAGTCATAGAGTACATGGTGTGAATTGGAAATTCTACTTTATATGGGGAAAATAAATCTGCTGGCGTTCTTATTACAGAGTGTGGGGCTGAACAGTTGTTAAATGCCACTGGCCGGTTTTTGTTCTGTCAAATAGACTGGATTCTAATGAACTAAGTTGGCTAAACTAGATACAAACAACGAATGACTTAATATGGATGTTTCACTAAACTTTGATAAGAATAAATAATATAGTTATGCTTCTAAAATGAAAAAATGAGCATTATATTGATAGTGTCACTTGATTTTACAACTACTGAATAATCTAGCAAGACCAAACAAAATGTAAAGGTGTCAGAGCTCAGTCTGGGTGCCCTCTCCCTGCTTACTTTGCCCACTTTCTCTCTCCCCCTTCATACCCCTTTCTCCCTCTCAACCCCTAATGAATGTCACTGCTAAATACCCTCCTTTTCTTGCAGTCAAGACCTATCTTTAATGAAGAATCTGACTATATAGAGTGTTTTAAAGTCAGTACACTAAGTCCATCAGGAATAT
Organism: Tadarida brasiliensis; assembly: GCA_030848825.1. Lineage (NCBI taxonomy): Eukaryota > Metazoa > Chordata > Mammalia > Chiroptera > Molossidae > Tadarida > Tadarida brasiliensis. Next base: position 81,982,927 of record CM061261.1, read on the forward strand.
TTGCATTTCATTATAAATACCTAACCTTCAAACAGTTGAAGCAATTATGTTAAATCATAGTTTACCTACCCTAATACTTAAAATAACCATTAGGTTGTAAAAACTTAAAGTTAATGTTCACTTCCCTGCAAGGGGATAGTATCTTAGAAATTTTCCCCTGGTGACATTGAACGTCTGTTCTCCTTGCTTTACCCAGCAGCATCCTGAACTGTTGACAATAGCAGTGAGCTGGAAGAAATCACAGGTGTTTCCCAGAAATTTGTGAGTGCATACACGTGTGTGCTCACTACACACACATGTACACACACACATACTTAAATGTAGACTTACCTTTTCCTTAACTAATATAGCTATACATTGATTGAATTATAGCTATACATTGAATTATATTAGAATTATCAATGTGGGGTTTTGTTTTTGTTTTCAGTGTGTCAAAAGTAAACAAAAGCAGATATAAAATTTTAAAATTCTAAAATGTAAGAATTTTAAACTAGGTGGCCAAATACTGTTGACAGGATAAATGAATATTTCTCTGCAACTATTATGTCACTCACAGTTTCTAGTTCCATGCTGAAATTGTCAAGCTTGGATTTTATTTGTTTGAATATAGTAAGTGTAGTTGTTTTATAATATATGTCTGTTAATTCTAATGTTTCAATGTTACTGGGTTATTGTTGTTCTTGCCAGTTCTCATTTATGGTGTCTTATTTTCTTGGTTGCTTGGATATTCTTGATCATCTGCTGGAAATACTTTTTTAAAAAGTATTTTTAAAAATAAGTTGAGACCTAGTGTGATGATATTTTTATCCAGAGAAGACTTTGATTTGCTTCTGCCAGGCACCTGAGGGCAATAGCAGACCGGAATCACTTTAGTCAAAGTGCAATACCTACGATTCCTCAGTGACTCCCATGCCAGGAGTTGGGTTGCAAATCTGTGTGAGGAATGGCTTATTTTGGGTTCCCTCCTACTCTGAAGGGAGATATGGCCCTTAAAGTTGGGTTAGTTTATTAAAGTGCTCACCTGAGGACCATGGCTTTGATATTCCCAGGAAACCGAGAAAGCTGCCCCAAATTTAGCTGGTTTCTTAGATCTTTTGTTCCTGATAGTCATATACCCAAAGGCAAAAACTTTCAAAAATGAGCTTCCCTCTCTGAGTTCTGGTCTTCTAAATTTCCCTTTGTGAAGTCTTCACTTTCTTATTAACTCTTTACTGTTTTAATATTCTAAATATTTTCAGGTACTTCAGTGGGAGTAGCAGTTCAAATGGTCTCATTACTGTTACCAGAAATGAAAATTTACTGCTGCTTTTATAATCTTATCTTTTTTTTTTTTAATACTCCTCATTCTAGAGAAAACATCAGACAGTCTGCTGATATCACTGATAATTCCAGGGAGTTTTTCTGATTTTTTGTTTTCAATTGTGACCTGATCTGTTCAGGCTTTTGGGAGAAATTTGCAAATGCATGCCGATTGGAAGATTCATGTTTTCCAACCCTATTTGAGCTGTCAACAATACTTAACAGTGCTTTTATTTGTCCCTCACTGGCCCCTTTCCTTAGTAATCTCTTTAGTCTCTCTAATCCACCCCCACTGCCATCACTCTCAGCTGTTGACCTTGACTCCTTCTGCTTTCTCTTGGCCTATATACAGTATCACCACATTTAAAGAATTATCTTAAATAAATTCCTTCCTTTTCATTCTCTTTAAAATTATTCTACTTCAGGTCTTTGTCATCTCATTTGGGTATTACTATGGTCGCCCAGTTGTAGTCCTGCCCCTAGCCTCTACCCCCCAACACATCCCCAACACTAGGACTATTTGTGGTAATCTCCACACTTGTTTAAAACGTCACACCTATCTTCTAAAAGTCATATTGATGAATGAATTGCTCCCCTACTTTAAAATCTCTAGTGGTTCACCATTCCCTTCAAAATAATCCCTAAATATATCTTAAAGACCTGCCACAAAGCCTTGACCTGTGTCTCTAACATCATCTGCACTACTTCATTGGTTATCACTAACACTTTAAAGGCACATGATTACTGCCTCCAGAATATTCTGTATACTATCATATCTCTGTGCTAGTCAAGCAACTACTTTTTCCCCAGAATGCCCACTGTTCATCTTCTTTGTGGGCAAATCCTACTTCTTCTTCAAGGTTGATCTTAAAAGTTACCTTCACTGTACTTTTTTAAATTGTGTATAGCTCACTCACCATTCTGGGAACCCCTGATGGCAGGAATTATGTCTTACACACTTTTGTATTCTCAGTAACTGACATAGAAACGTGCTTAAGGAATGAACTATTCTGAGGAAGTTTTCCTCAACAATTCCTTTTTTACGTTATTCTTTCTCTTTAGACTCTTTGCCTAGGATAGCAATCATTAATGGTCTTCTGTCAAGTAGAGTCCATTAAAAATATGTTTGGTTATTGCTATTTTGTGCAGGAGGAGGTTATTTATTTCCATTTTTGCCAAATGAGACTGTATAACTCAATTTTGATGACAAAAAGATGATAGCCGTAGGCTGTGTGGTTCAGTTGGTTGGGCACCATCCCATGCACCAAAAGGTTGCCAGTTTAATTCCCAGTCAGTGTACATGCTCGGGTTGTGGGCTTTGTCCCCAGTAGGGGGCATGCAGGAAACAGCCTATCTATGTTTTGCTCTCACATCAATGTTTTGCTCTCTCTCTCTCCCCCTCTCCCTTCCTCTCTCTCTAAAATTCAATAAAAAATTGCTTTGTTCATAAAAGAAATGATGGAAATTTAAATGGAATAAATTCGCTATTTATTTTCAGAGATTCATAATAAAAAAGTCATAGAGTTGGAAAACTGACATGTTTTAACAGATCTAGTCCATAATGCTAAATAGTACAAATGAAAAAAGTCAATACAACACAACTAAATTAAAATGATCTCACTGCACATAATCTAAATCTGAAATATCAGAAAAATGTTTTATTGGGTTGTTTTCATATCAAAGCAGGGTGCTTGAAGGAAAGCAGTTGATTGTTTATGTGATATGACATTATGACTTTAAGTTTAAAGTTGGCTGAAATGTTTTATCAAAATGTTTAAAGGCTTTGACGAGCAATGCTAATCTTGTTTTGCTATTTTAAGTTGAAAGAAACCCTGCAATTGCTCATTAAAAATTGAATATAGTTAGTGGGGACCAGGCAAAATATAGCTTATTAATTCTAAAGATATTTAACTAATTTTATATTCCTCAGATCACTTAGAAGTTTTTCACACATTTATTATATGCCTTTGATATGCCAACTCCTGAGATTTAGAAAAATAAGAAATTTTGCTTTGGCTTATATTTTTTCTCATACAAGGCTCTTATACCTCCACAAAGACAAAAGCCCCAATATGAATAAGGTAAACATTTATTTTTAATAAACTTGAGAAGGGTGGGAAGAGATTAACCAAGGGACTTATATGCATGTATGCATAACCAATGAACACAGACAATAGCTTGGTGAAGGCATGGGGGTGGGCAGAAGTGGAGGGAGGGGGTCAATGGAGGAAAAATAGGGGACGTCTGTACTACTTTCAACAATAGAGATGAATTTTAAAAAAAGAAAAGAAAAATTGAATGTAATCAAATGTTCAAAGTCAATATTTAGCCGAGAACCCAGAATACTCCACAAAATATGAAAATATAATATTGGCCTTTCCTATTTTTCTTCATTGTTAAAAGAAGTTAGTACTAGCTCTTGAAAACTGGCTGATTTTAGCCCTGGCCGGTTTGGCTCAGCGGTTAGAGCGTCGGCCTGCGGTCCAGAGAGACATGGGTTCGGTTCCCGCTAAGGGCATGTACTTCGGTTGCAGTTTGTCCCCGGCCCTGGTTGGTCGTGTGGGTGGCAGCCACTTGATATGTCCCTTTCACATCGATGTTTCTCTCTCTCTCTCTTCCTCTCTCTCCCTCCCACTCTATCTGGACAAAAAATGAAAAAATGTCCTCAGGTGAGGATAAAAAAAAAAGAAAAAAAAGAAAACTGGCTGATTTTAAATTTTAGTTTCCAAGTAGCTAAGCTTTAACCGCGCTAGACAATAAAATTATTTAGCCACCTTCACAGGACATTTACTCATCAAAAGATGTTGTTTCTAATACTTCAGATAAGTGTACATTCTCTTCTAAGATGCATCCAGTGTTTCCTACTATTTTGTAGGTAAGAGACATATGTTATTTTCTTTTATAAATGATAAAACTAGCATGCAGACATATGAAGTATTCCAGATATACTACATGTGGATTCCTGAGGTGACAAACAACCCCTAAATCTCAGTGGCTTATAAAAAAACAAGGTTTCCTTTTCACGCATGTAAATTATCCATTGTGGATTGGCTGAAGGCCTTCTCTGCATTGTTGCTTTCCCCTGGAAATGATCCATGTTCTGTATACTCTCATTTTCTTGGCCAAAGCTTGCCACCTGGCCACATCTAATTTTATTTGGATGAGGAATACAATCCTAACACATGCCTAGAAAGAGAAAGGGCTGAAATATTTATGAAGAATTCTAATGAATTCCACACTGATGGATGATAGGCACTCCAAACTCCCAGAAGAACATAGATGTAGACTTAACCTGTAAGCAGTAATCGGTCCATACTTGGTAACATGTAGGCACACTACCTCCAGTCTGATGCCAGCGTCCTTCATCTTTTTACATCCTTTGACTCTCATTCATGCTGGAGACATTTTAGCTCTCTAAATCTTTTCCATTTCTAGTGATTGTGACCTTTCTTGTCACAGCTTTTCCAGTCCTTTGGAATCCTAGCATTTTACCTGTCCTCACACTTGCCTCTCAGGGAGTCCTGCCCACAGTTTCCAGAAGGGAAAAGAGCCTTTGATAAGGCAATTCCTAAAGCCTGTAGAGAGCAAATGTAAAACATTAACACTTTCCCATCTCTAGGAACTGATCATGTGTAGCAAAGAAATGGAGAAAAAGGTTATTGACTGTAAATCTAATCCCCAGCCCCCACTTTTCCCAGGAGGCAAAGTAAAAGGACGAAGCTTTTTAAAAAATGCCACAGCCCTGGCCAGTTTGGCTCAGCAGTTAGAACATCAGCTCTCAGACTGAAGGGTCGCATAACGGGCACATACCTGGGTTGCAAGCTGGATCCCTGGCCGTGCGGGAGTCAATCGATGTGTCTTTCTCACATCGATGTTTCTCTCCCTCTTCCTCCCTCCCTTCCACTTCTTCTAAAAATTAATGGAAAAATATCCTGAGGTGAGGATTATCAAAAAATAATAAAATAAAATTATAAAATTAAATAAATAAAATAAAATGACACAGAGGAAGGGCAATCTATATTATAAGCTAGAAATGCATAATTTTGAGTATCATTTCCATCACTCTGATACTCTTGGCTTTGCATTTTGTTTTAAGTACTACCAAGGTATATTTTGGAATTCACATATTAATAAAACACTTAAAGTTGAAAAATTACTAAGCTCATATATTTTAAGGTCTTTTGGGTTTTAATTTAAATCAGCAAGTCCAATTTACATTCTTGGAAGCAATAATTCTAGGAAATGCTATGTGGAAGGAAAAAAAAGATGAGGATCCTGGATCAGATGAATTTGGGAATCACTGTATACTATATTCCTCTCTTGGGAATTCAGGTGACCATTAGCATTAAGGATTCTTAAAGTTTTACACTAAAGAGACCTGTGTGATTTTCTTTAACCCAGTGTCTCTCATTCTATTTTGAATATATATAATTTGAATATTTCAACATTATATATATATATTATTTTAACACACTTGCTAAATTCTGGTTTAAATCACCCCTTGTTTGTTGTATTAATAATTGAAAGTGTGATAATATGGTAGCTCATATAATATAATACTTGGAGAATATAAAGCTCAGAACTTTAAAGGACTTTTAAAAATATATTTACTATTGGGCACTTTGTATTTTCTTGATAGATAGCATTGATTTTAAATACCAACAGAAATCAAATTTTAAACTGATATGGCATTCAATAATATTTGTTCAGTTTTATTTAGTATATAATTTGTGATGCAGCCACAGGTAAGGAGACTGGCTGTGTTCATCAGAACCCAGAATTCAAAAGGAACTTGTACTTTTACTCATTTTATTCAAAGCTCTAAAACTGTTCTTCCATTTTATAATATAATTATACATTATTAATTTATTAGACTTAGTTATTCTTTCTTTATGAAGACCTTGTGAAGAGAAAAGTCATCTTCAACTTAACATCTGTTTCTTGACATTTTTTGTTCACTTCCTTTAAGTTAAAAAATTTTGAAGCTTAAAAAAGAAAGAGAAAATGTTGTATTTCAAAAGATACTCTACTAAAATTACCATCTATGGGAATTTTTCTGTGTAAGAAGGAGAATAGACTAAGAAGAACAAAATGTCCAGTTTTTTCTTTAGAATGTGTATTATATTTATTCAATTAAGTGCTGTGACCACTTAAAATGAGCCAGTTGTCCCATTAATTTTTATACCATTAGTGGCTCTGTTCAAAGAAAATCCTAGCTATTGGGTTCAGTTATAGGCCTCAGGGTGTTTAGGTATGACGGGGAACATCTGGACTTTCATCACCTTGTCCACTCTGGCAGTGTTATTCTGCTTCTTATTTATCAGTACATTTCATTTCTCCTCCCTCCATTTTAAAAGTAAGACATAAAGTAGTTGGGAAATATACCTTCTTTCTGCATCATAGAAAGAGAAATCATTCAATTAAAAGTGTGGAAAGCAAAAATTCTTAGCATAAATTTTTCCTCTGATTGATTTTTGTTCGTATTTTTCCCTGGGGTTATAATAAAATTCAGAAACCATAATATCAGCAACACCTCTAAAAATATTGCAGGAGGATCTGAAGATCTCTTCTCAGCACTGCAGGATTGCTCCTTTGAGATTCTTTGAATAGCCAGCAGAACTCCATCTCTACTTCCTGTTTGCCAGATTATATAGTCAATTATATCTACATTCCGAAACTGCCAAGTGCCTAAAACATTTGGAATGCTGAAAAATATCCTGTGTAACCATTTACCAGACACCAGAACATAAATTTAAGTTACTTAGATTTACGGTACTATAATCTCTTCTTTAAAATGACATGAGGGAAGTGTTTAACTTAATGAGGCAGAGGATCCTGGTGTGAAGTTACACTATATTTTTCATCACTCAAGGGTAAATTATTACTTCAGTCTCTCTATAGTACCCCAGTGGCCTCAAAGACACATGTAGCCTCCAGAGATGCCCACTTTTGTCTTAGGCAATAACTTACTCCATAAGAGTACACTTTCTGAGAATTACCGTAACATTTCTTGCAGAAGGCTGAATTTCTTGAAGGTCATTGGCAGATACTAACTGAACTTGACTTTTTTTTTAACTTAGGGACATTGACTAAGTTGGTAAGTCTGCATACATTACTATACGAAAGGGAAAACTGATAAACATTTTCTTTCTGTCTAAAAAATTTAGAAAACAAGCAAAAAAAAATCTCAGTAAGAAATTAAATTATAGGGCATAAAATTTTTTTCTTATCATTTCTTCTCTGATGTTGCTAACTTTTTAAAATAAGTAAGTATGGGTTGGGGGTAATCTGTGAAGATTTTGGAATGTAATAATTAAGTATATTGTTCTATGTTTACAAAAAAAGAATGTTAAGCCTATATTGAACACGATATGTATGAATCTCAATGTGTGTGGGAATTTTTAAAACAAGCTTTATTTTCTAATAAGGTAATATCAGAATTTAATTAAAACAAACAAACAAATACCCTCACCAATCAGTGTTGCAGCGTTTGGGTAAATGTTAGAGCTTGATAATTTTCAAAGCAGAGACATTACTCAGGGCTTTCTGCCAAAGCACTGCTGGTAATCTGATGAAAAGAGGTGAAGCAAATGTAAATGCTGCTGCCTGGCTTAGTTAGATATGCATTTGCTAAAAGAGAAGCCAACACATTTCTTATGCAAGCCATTAAAATTACAGTTTAGACACACATACACACACACACACACACACACACACACACACACACACACACTGTGTTTTTACAAGTCTAAGAATATGCACATTAAAATCCATCACTATGCTTAAGGGGAACACAGAAGTAGCAGACACAGCTAGGGTTGCCTGGATCCTTTCGTTATCTTGAGTGGTTTTAATATACAGCCACATTTCTCTCAATGACTGCAATGGAAGGAACTAAATTACTCATATCTGGACAAGATTTAGGATTGCCCTTATGTGGTTTAATTCTAGTGACTACTCAGAATCTCTCATTGATAAGTGGGTGGTTTGGGCTGCTATTTTCTGTGGTTTATTTAAATGATTTGGATAAACATCTGCTTCCCTGTAGCACTAAAAAACAATTTATGCAACATAATAGTGATATAAGAAAGTAATCAAAGCATGTATTTTTCTAAAAGGAAGAATGAAATATTTTAAGCTCTTTGGAGGGAGGAATATTGAGTAAATTACTGTGACTATTTGCATATATTATTTTGACCACTGGAGGGCTCTCAATTTTTTTTTAAATTTAATTCTTTAGAAATCTATTTGAATAGCTGAAACTTCAGTATAGCTCATTTAAATCTTGCATTATCAAGTCTAGATAGTCTTATAGCTCATACAAGAGTATCTATTTTCAAAATACAAAATGAAAGAAAATCAAGTTTAATTTACTGTTCTTTCACTATTTCACAACAAAAAATTTCACAACAAATATAAGAGAAATTAATCATGTGCTTATTTTTATAATCATTTCATAACCAAGACTCATGTCAAAATTATATGATTCACAATCTGTGTATTAGAGTAAGACATTCCTAAATCTCAAAGTTAGACCCTGTATTTGACATTTTAAATGGCCTACACTTAACAAAGTCCCTATCTTTGAGGAGTGCCCAGAAGACAGGTACATATGATAAATCATTCTTAATATATGAGGTAATAGAATATTAAAGTGCCCAGAGATGTCCTGAAGAAAATGACAACTATGTTGGGTTTTGATAAGTGAGTAGGAGTTACCTAGAAAAAGAAAGATGAAAGGACATTTAAGCTTGAAGGACTAGAATGAGCAAAAATAGGAAACTGTGTGATGTGTGTAGGGGTTATCAACTGTTTGATGTTACTAGTTTGAGGCTAGAACAAAAGGCGATGAGTTTGGAGAGATAAATAGTTATCCAGACATGGAAGGCTTTTTATGTTATTCCAAGTGGTTTGTCTTGTCTTCCTTAGAGTACTTAATGCTTCCAAACCCCTCACCCAAAGGAAACAAAGCAATAAAAGAATAAGTGTATACCCACAGAAGGATCTAGAGCCAGAGTTAAAAATCGTCTGCCATGTATATGAAGTTATAATGTATTTGCATTTTACTGAATAATAAATCTATTTCATTCACCATAAAAGTTTTTTTCTCCAAATTTCCAGAAAGATGCACTATGTTTATCCAATAGCTTTTCATTCTCTCAACACACTGATAGAATTTCCTTTGATTACAAACTTCCCTTCCTTAAGAAGCAGGCTATAGGTACTAAGAATTGCAAGAAATGTGTTTTATGCAGATTGATCATTCTGGATGATGATTTTAAAGAAGACAAGAGTAGAGGCAGAGAAGAGAGAGAATATGGCAATAGTCTGCTCATAAACCATTGGAAGATATAACTGATTCCATAATGTCCAATTAGATGGAAAATTATTTTGACCACTGGAAAGAGGAGCTTCCCATATTTGTTAAGTTTCATTCTCTAAAAATCTATTTAATGTAAGCCAATAATCTCTAGCCTAGTTCTAAATTGAACGTTCTAAGCAAAGCTTATGTAAAGAAGAGACTACATTCTATCATTTTCTCATAGTTTCAGCATTTCTGCTATACTGTGAATATTTACTAAGAGAAATGGGGAAAATGTTTGTCACTGCAGGCAGCACTATTAGCACAGAGTTGTTTGTCCAGAAGGGTCCCTCCTATTTCTTCTCAAGGCCTCTGGCATCTTGTGATAGTCTTTCATAAATGCTCAAAGTTCTGAGTTTTGCTGGACATTTCTCCACTGACAAACATAATCTACTTTATCCAGCATCAATAGGTCAGAAGATACAGAATTACATAGATCAACTGAGAAGCAGAAGAGGTACCATTCTGATACTCAATAAGGAAGATTATTTCCAGATAGCTCTGTACAATAAATAATGAAATGTGAGATGGAGGTCTAGAGCAGTGCTTAATCTAAAAGTGTCTATGATTCTAAATTCCTAGGATTTGAATATTAAGTGACTATGATGCCAATTAATGGGAACCCAGAAGGCGTCCCCAATTCTTGATGAAACTGTTCAAACATTATATTCTTTTGACAGATTCAATTTCAATTTTAAATCTTATTTTTAAAAATGTAGTGCCATAAATAACTGGATTGGTATTTAGGTGAATTGGTATTTAGGTGAATTGGAGACATGCTCATGTGCCCAAGCCTACAGAAATATTTGCAGCCTGAGTTATGATGATGACATACTTTGCTATCACAATCAAGAGTGCCCTTCATATGTAGCTATGTCTTTTACAAATTGCTACCAGGAAGAAAGACTTTACATTAACAATCCTAAAAATAAAATACACATCCTCTAGTATTCAAATGAACAATATTAAATAACCCTAGTAGGTCAGTTTTTTTTTTTCTACCTGAAGCATTTAATGCCCTAGAGACCCATCATTATGTCTTTCCACTCAAATATTAAGATATTTGACAGAAGTATTTTTTAGGTTCTTTTGGGGATTCGGGTAGTGTAATAGTGAAAACAGTCCATAAAAATTTCTAGACCAAAATTGTTTCCTCCATGCTTTAAGGAATTTATAAAATTGCAAGAAAGGATTCAGAATTTTTTTTGTCTTTTTGAGAAAAAGTATATCCACTTGTTTGTGTATTAGAGTGAGCATCTGTATGTGAGAATGTAAGCCAGACTTCTCAATTTTTTCATCACTATGTGAACTCTGCTGCCTTTTTACCTGTTGTTTAAGCATACAGATCTGTCTTCAATCACATAGAATATTGGCAATTCTAGCAGCTGTCAAAAGATTTGACCTTGAATTGACTGTGCTAAGAATATGCCAAGACATCTTCTGTACGTGCTATAGTAAACTGGATTGTATACCTAGAACTCATTGTCTTAACTCTTCCCTTCCCCCTTCATTCACATATAATATCTTTACTGAGTAACTGTTTAATTTTGTGCCCCATAAGTACTGTTGAAATTTACCATAATATATCACACTTTGGAAAAATAAAGAATGACTTTGAATAACTGCAGTAATATTGTGCTAAATGTTACTTGATATCTTCAGAATAAGGAGCTATGCCACACAATTCTCATAGGAATTTGTGCCAGGAAAACATTTATCTATCAAGATAAACTCATAAGCTTTCTTTACTTTACAAGGAAAACTATATGATCTATTAATTTCCTTTTTGTTTTGACTGCCTATATTCTTAGAGCTAAATTGAATACTCAGATGTATTTTTTTTATTAATTTATTTTTGTTACAGATGTTTCTCCTTTTTCCCCCCATTGACTCCCTCCTCCCTATCCCCTCCCACCCCATCCCCAGCTTTGTTGTCTATGTCCATCGGTTATGCATACATGCATATAAGTTCTGTGGCTTATCCCTTCCTCCCCCCCCCCCGATGTATTAATGAATAATTTTCGATACTTGATATAATTCTTTTCTTGAAAATATGTTTCTAATCATACCTTAGCAAAGCCCATTTATTTCCTTTTTCATAATAGCACTCATCTATATCATTAGGATAATTCATGCTTTTCCCACTTGTGATGTCTGACCTAGGTGATACTGCCTAGTCCTCCACAGTTTCTCATCATGGAGCAGACGATAGTATTTGTTGAATTAATAGTACTTTGCACTATCTTGTATGTTTTAAATATTGAAAATAGGAAGTAAATTTTAAACCATAAAGAATAGCTAACAAGAATGCTTAGAATGAGTAATAAAAATAGTAACATTTCTTAGATGCATTTGAAATCTGTTTTCCCCAAAGAGCTTGGTGATATTCTTTTATCCCCACTCCAGTTTTGCTCAGAGTCTATACTAATTGTTATCAGTCAGGTCACATTTATTTTATTGACTTTTCATTTTGAGCAAATTTTAACTTTCTTGGAGTTTACATCAGAGGACTCTTGACAGAACAGTTAAGCAGTAAAGTCACGCTTGATTACAATATGTTTATGACATCAGTTTGTCCTATTCTAGCAACCAAGGCGATTAGCCAAGTACGTGAGGAGATTTCTATAGACTAAAGATCTCACCTGTGAAGCTGTCATGAGAACTGGATGAGTCAGATTTACCATCACTACTAGGGGCAGATGTTTTCCTCATGGAAGTCTTTGACATCTAAGAGACTGAGGCTGCAGTGATTAAGTAATTGTCAAAAATAAAAAATCAGTCTAATTGGCAGTGTAAAACAGGTCTCCTGATTTTTATTTTTATAATTTTCTCTTTATTAATTACTTTTTTTTACAGATGTCCCTCATTTTTTCCCCATTGACACCCTTCACCCCACTCCTGCCCCACCCCCACCTTCATCATACTGTTGTCTTTGTCCATCAGTTATGCATATATGTATAATAGTTCTTTGGTAAATCTCTTCCCTCCCGCCCGCCCTCCATCCCTCTAAGTCTTTTCCCTGCCTCCATGTCTCTGGGTCTATTTTGTGCATTAGCTTATTTTGTTCATTATATTCCACAAATAAATGAGATCATGTGATATTTGTCTTTCACTGATTGGCTTATTTCATTTAGCATAATACTCTCCAGGTTCATGTGGTCTCAAACAGTAAGAGATCTTTCTTTCTTACAGCTGCATAGTATTCCATTGTGTATGTACCACAGCTTTTTTATCTATTAATCTCCTGATGGACACTTGAGCTGTTTCCAGATCTTAGCTATTTTAAATAGTGCTGCTATGAACATAGGGGTGCATATATTCTTTCTGATTGGTATTTCGGGCTTCTTAGGATATATTCCTAAAAGTGGAATCACTGGGTCAAAGAGCAATTTCATTTTTAATTTTTTGAGGAAACAACATATTGTTTTCCATACTGGCTGCACCAGTCTGCATTCCCACCAGCAGTGTACTAGAGTCCTCTTTTCTCTACACCCTTGCCAGCACTTGTTGTTTGATGATTTGTTGATGGCAGCCATTCTGGCAGGTGTGAGATGACACCTCATAGTCATTTTAATTTGCATCTCTCTGATAATTAGTGACGTTGAGCATTTTTTCATATGTCTCTGGGCCATTTGTATGTCCTCTTTGGAGAAGTGTCTATTCAGATTCTCTGCCCATTTTTTAGTTGGATTGTTTGTCTTCCTTTTGATGAGTTGTATGAGTACTCCATATATTTTGGAAATTAACCCGTTATCCAATGTATCATTGGCAAATATGTTCTCCCATACAGTGGGTTCCCTTTTTATTTTGATGCTCATTGCTTTTGCTGTGCAGAAGCTTTTTATTTTGATGTAGTCCCATTTATGAATTTTTTTCTTTGTTTCTCTTGCCCTAGGCAATGTATTGGTGAAAATTCTGCTACGTGTGATGTCTGAGATTTTTCTGCCTACATTTTCTTCTAGGATTTTTAAAGTTTCATGAATTACATTTAAGTCCTTTATCCATTTTGAGTTTATTCTTGTGTATGGTGTAAGTTTGTGGTCTAGCTTTACTTTTTTGTATGTACCTATCCAATTTTCCCAGCACCATTTATTGAAGAGACTCTCTTTACTCCATTGTATGCTCTTGCCACCACTGTCAAATATTAATTGAGCATAATGTCTTGGGTCAATTTTTGGGATTTCTGTTCTGTTCCATTGATCTGTATGCCTGTTCTTATGCCAGTACAAGGCTGTTTTGATTATAATGGCTTTGTAGTATAACCTGATACTATTCAGGGTCTTTTTTGGTTCCATATAAACTTTTGAAGTATTTGTTCTAGATCTGTGAAATATGCCATTGGTGTTTTAATGGGGATTGCATTGAAACTATAGATTGCTTTGGGTAGTGTGGACATTTTAATGATGTTAATTCTTCTAATGCATAAACATGGTATATACGTCAACTTTTTAATATCTTCCTCTATTTCTTTTTTCAATGTCCTGTAGTTTTCTGAGAACAGGTCTTTTACCTCTTTGGTTAAGTTTATTCCTAGGTATTTTAATTTTTTTGTTGTAATGGTAAATGGGATTTTGTTTTTAGTTTCTCCTTCTGTGTGTTCATTATTGGTGCATAAAAATGCCAATGATTTTTGGATGTTGATTTCGTATCCTGCTACTTTGCCAAATTCATTGATTAAATCTACTAGTTTTTTGGTGGAGTCTTTAGGATTTTCTGTGTACAATAGCTTGTTATCTGTGAATAATGACAGTTTTACTTCATCTTTTCCAATATGGATACCTTTTATTTTTTCTTCTTGTCTTATCACTGTGGCTAAGACTTCCAGTACTATGTTGAATAAGAGTGGCGGAAGTGGACATCTGTGTCTTTTTCTTATTCTTAAGGTAAATGCTTTTAGCTTTTGCCCATTGAATATGATATTGGCTATAGGTTTGTCATATATGGCCTTTATTATGTTGAGCTATGATCCTTCTATTCCCACTTTGCTGAGAGTTTTTATCAAAAATGGGTGCTGGATTTTGTCAAATGCTTTTCCAACATCTATTGAGATGATCATATGATTTTTATCTTTCATTTTGTTTATGTGGTATATAACATTTATTGTTTTGTAAATATTGTACCAGGCTTGCATCCCTGGGATAAATCCCACTTGGTCGTGGTATATAATATTTTTAATATATTGCTGGATCCAGTTTGCTATAAATCTTGATTCATAGGTGCCCATTTATTTCTCCTGAACCTGTGTCATTCTTTTAGCAAAGAAATAGCTTGTAAAATCATGTATTCTTGAAGGACATGGGGTGTAACTGTAATAATGTGATACTCCAGACTCCAGCACATTCTATAGTACTTCATTCCTGCAGAAATAAAAAGAACCAGGGAGAATCTTCTCTGCTCATGTTGTAATTAGCTATATGGAGGAACAATAAACAAAGAAAGGTTGTTGTCATTTATTTTACAGCGTTTACATTCATCAGTAAATATTATTACACTTTGACATTTTCAGTTGTGCTCAGCTTACCTGTTAGTGCAAACATTTTCCCACATTGCATCTTGCTCTTACCTTATAATTATGAAACACTAGATGTATTAATCTAAATGAAGATATTATACCTATGAAAATGAATTATGACTGGGAGAGTTCTCAGTGCATAAATCAATTATAATGAGTCAGCCTTCATGCTATAGTCTCATGGCTTTCAAACACTAGTCTGCACAATTTTATGAGAACTTATTCCTCTGCACCACCTTCCCCACCTCTTCAATAATATGATTTTTGAATGTTTTACTGGGTCCAGAGAAGCTCGTCTCTGGACATAATCACCACATTTTAGAGCTGGGATCAGGCTTAGACATCATCTAGTGATTAGTTCAATCTAGTTTAATGTTAGTTTTATGTAAGAAGACACCACAGCCTAGAGAGATTAACTTTGTCCAAGAATACAAGAGCCAAGAGTAGAAACAAATCCAGTTCTGTTCTTTTACATCTTGGGGCTTTAAAAAAATGTGTGGCAATCATTCTTTGGCCCTTATAATAATGATTTGCCAGCTTATGCTACTTTCTTTTATGGAATTCATCTTGCTTTGGATTATTGACCACAATATCATGAAATTGTTTTTGATGAGAAAAAACTAGGGACAGAAGAATTAAAAATTGGTCAGTAAAGCATTTTAAACCAGTGGTGATTCTAAATCATTATTTTATTTAAACACAGTATTATATCATTATACTAGTGCAGGCAAATGGAAAAGGCCCTTCAAAGGCTGAAGGAGACAAGTCATAATTCTGTGGCTAGCCATACGGTCCTCTCAGTTTTTCAATCATTTTTTTATTATTCCTTTCTGTTTGTGTCACTTTTGGAGGCTTAGACCAAAGTGTTCATTTTTAAGAAGTGATGTCTTTGGTGTTTATAAGGGCTTTGTGCTGTGGATAAAAAGAGAACTTTAAATTAATGCCATATTGAAACATTTAAAAAATTGCTTGCAATCATGATTTAGCACTTTTCACTTTCATAAAATCATTTCATTCATTTTGTAAAATGAATGACCCTTGATAATGAAGATAATCTGTATTTCTTAAAATTTCTTTTTTCATTCATTCACCATCCACTTTGGTCACCAGTCATGTACCAATTATAGTATGAGTTCTATAGATGTAATCTCTGTCTTCAGGGAGCTCAGAGTGTAGGGGAAAGTCATATACACAAGCAAATCTTCATGATTTCATGGACAGGTACCACAACATAAGCCCCAAAAGGCACAATGGGGCAGAGGATTAATGGAGGGAAAGATAAATGAGCTGAAATTTGAAAGATAACTCCAAGTTTGACAGGCAGATTTCGGGGGAGGGGTGCACAATATAAATGCAAAATATTCTGGAAGGAGTAAACATCATTTGAAAATTATTGGAAGGGTAAGTATAATATTTTTAGGTAACTGAAATGGTTTAGTATTACTAAAACATAAAATATATTGTAATAAGTGGTACACAATAAGACTAAACAGATAGGAAGAAGTATCATAAAAGGTCCTTAAGACTAAAAGAGGTTAAAATATATACTGAGGCAGTGAGAAACCATTCAAGAATCCTAATAAGGCAGTGGTATAATCAATCTTAATGTTAGAAAAATCACTAACATTTTTCTGGAGGACAAAGAACATCAAACCAAGAACAGCAAAGAAACAATACACTACCAATCATAAGCAAGAAACATTAAGGCCTAATCTTTTAACTAAGTCACAGTGATAATAGCAGTGAGAGAGAAAAAAATGAGGAGAAATCCAAGAGATATTTCATAAGTAGAATCAATATGATTTAGAGATTTGGCAGGGGCCAGGAGGAAAAGCAAGATGTCAAGGATGGTTCCAAGGTTCTGGCTCTGGCAATAGGATGGGTGGTAATGTCATTCATGATGCTAGGAAATATGGGAAAGGTTTACCTATGAGAAGGATGAACACAATGGCTTTGGATGTTTTGAGTTGGATATCTCAACTTTGGATGTTTTGAGTTATGGGATATCTATGTAAAGATGTCCATTAGGCAGTTGGATAAATGAGAGTGGGGGAATGTCTTGTACAGAGATGTTGATTTAAAAGTCATTTATAACAAAAGGAAAATATAGCTGAGAAAGAACCAAGTGAACACTAGTAACTTGGGTTGAAGAAGAGGAAGAGCGTCTTCAAGATACGTTGGGGAGAAATAGCCACAGTGACATCAATAAAATGGTAACCTGGATTCCCCCACAAAGATCAACAACTAATCAGGGATCCATGTACAAAAGCAGCTCCAGGAGAGCTTTCGAGTGCACTTTAAAAACTTCACAGTGGAACAAAAAACCTGGGAATAACCACGCAAAAATTAAAGGAAGACAGCTTCATATTGTCTGCATCATCCCATCCCAAACCAGCATTGCTCCCTGCCCAGAGGGAACTCTCAGCTGGAAAAAGATCCTCTTGATGGGAAAGAAAGAGCAGGTAAGTGACCAGCTTTCAGAGAGGGTGGCCAAATGAGAACTCAAACTGAAGGACATTTTTAAATTTATTTTTGAATTTTTTTAAAAAATATGTTTTTGTTGATTTTTAGAGAGAAAGGAATGAAGAGAGATATAGAAACATCGATGTGAGAGAGAAACATCTATTGGCTGCCTCCTGCACACCCCCTACTGGGGATTGAGCCCGCAACCTGGGCATGTGTCCTGACCAGAAATTGAACCAGGACCTCTCAGTCCATGGGACGATGTTCAATCCACTGAGCCACACTGGATGGGCGAAGAACATTTTTTTTAAATATCGCTTTTAAATAGGACAGACTTGAAAATATTTGAATTGATTATATGAAAAAAAAAGGTCATGGAAGTGGATAATTTGAAGACTCAGAAAAGAAAAGAGGAATTGCTCGATTAAAGTTCCAAAACAGATTTATAAAGGGAAATCCATAGAATAGGCATTTGTGTGCAATATAGCTTACTTATTACAAACCAACATGCATATTGCTGTTGTGTTTGGCCTATGCCTTTTTAAAAAGTTATGTTTAAAAAGAAAAACCTATTTGGAGTGACCGAATTTGTTTGGGGACTATTTCCTGAAAATACCACTAAAAGAACTTCAGCATTTTGTTGCAAATTTTATATGCTATTGCTCCTTGATCAAGGGAAGACGGATATAATGCTAACCATCGGTCCAGAAGAAATTCCTGTTCTCACTCCTGCAAATGATCACATAGTATCTGAAAGAAGATTTCTTAAAAGTCATTATGTATTATTATAGCATATATTCAGCAGAAAATATTTTTGGAAAGAATGAAATTAAGAGCTGGCACTGCATTCTTAATAAAGAAATCAGAACAGGCCTGCAAAAATGTTCTCAACAAGTGTGTTTTGCCATCAAAAAACAACTTGAACTGTTATCAGAAAGCCATACTGGTTTAATCCAAAAATGTCAGTTTGATATTATGAAAAGGGCAACATCAGACTCTTTTGAAAAGAGGAAGATTTTTCTTCTTAAAAATTACCATGGAAAAAGAAAGAATAAATGAAAGAAAAAAAATAGGAAGGAAGGAAGGAAGGAAGGAAGGAAGGAAGGAAGGAAGGAAGGAAGGAAGGAAGGAAGCCAACCAGGTGGTCAGGCCTGTGACAAGACCACCATGGACCAGAACTCTGAGGGGCACAATTTGCAAGGAGTACATTGTTGCTTCACAACATGATAACCCTGCCAGTGCAAGGTCAACAATGCGGGCTCCACCAAAACAGGGAGCAACAACCTAAACAGAATCTGAGCCTCAAGTAAAACCAGACAGACACACTTGGCAGGACATTCATTTTGGTTCTGCATGAGCTGAAATAAACAGAAACAAAGGGAACTCCATTCATATTGTATATTCCATAGAGTTGAATTTTTAGAGCATTTTCTTGCAGATGGAAATAACTTTTCTAAGAAAATTTATATTACAACAATTTTTTTTCTTATTTTCACAAAGGCCTTTATCTTTCTGGATCCTCTGCTTCTCTGTCTGGTTTTCACTAATTAGTCATAGGAGCTCAAGGGCATCATTACATTAGGAGAACACCCTAGTCTAGAACCAGTGACTACAGTTATTATAGGTACAAAAACACAAAGGGACTAAGGGAAGATTTTTATATCCTTCAATTAATGCATGCATTCATTTATTCCACACATACTTTTGAGCACGTGTTATGTGGCAAGCAGTATGCTATGCTCTGGCCATCGGCCAGGCAAAGAGGCTAAGAGTAGGCTAATGGTTCAAGGAATTAAGAACATGCTAAGAGAGAAGGCATTATGTATAGCAAGAAATGCAGTCACATGACTGAAGGAAGCATCAATGTTGTTTTCTGAAAGTTGCATTTTAAAGCCATAATTCTCCCAAATGTGTTGAAATTATCCTCAGAAGCTATTTTAACTTTACACAGACACAGCACTTTCATAACAGGAAAATGCTCATATATTCAACTCAAGTTCTTAAGTGGAGAAAACATGGCAGATGCTTTCGCTAAGCTTAAGAAATAGAGTTGAACTGAATTTTAATTAAAATTACTCAAAAGGCTGGTGAAAAGTTTTCTCATGACTGTCTGAGTCCATCAAAAGTTCTGTCCTTTTTAAATAAAGACATAGTACCATACTTAAATCAAAAGACCAAGAAAAAAAAATGAAGCCAATCAGTTATTGATTGGTTATGTCATAAGGTTTTATTGAATGTTACAATGGAAAGATAATTTTCATTTTACTTTTGCCAGTTACAGATGTGTTAATGTATAAAGATATTGAAGTCAAGTAATTAACAACGATATAAAATCTTATGCTGAGAACAGTATAACATATTGATATATGAACATTTCTAATAAAAAGTACTTACTATTTGATATCTATTTTTGCATTTTTGATATAGAAGATGCCTCTTATATAATGATGGTTTGACAACACAAGTGATTAATTTATATTTAAATTTAGACTTTAACATTATTTTTGTATAAATGAATTAGGAAAGCATCAAACGTTTCTTCTCACATACCAAATGTCAACATAGTCTCTTCAAGTACATTCATTTTTAACGGTGGAAATGTTTGTTCCTCAAAAAGAGGACTACAGGGAATACTGCCATGTTAAAGTTGAAACTTAATAGAAACTTCTTCAGCAACTATTGTTAAATTATTTTTATAAACAGTGCAGTTTTTGGTACTTCAAGAGCTAAAAAGATGAATTAGGGCTGCAACTCATCCAGATTTTACGATATACAGTGAAAAACAGTTGTAATACATGTTTTAATAGCTAAATAAACAACATCCACAGTGAAAAATCAGCAGGGAGAGGATAAATTAATTCCAGTTGGGGAAACCTCTTAAGTAATATATGCTGCTACAACATAGATGAAACAGGAAACAATAGTGTGACATGGCCTTTTCCTTCAAGGAACTTATCGTCTCCTTGGGGAGATAAAACTTACATACAAAATAGTTAGAGGATGCTATAAATAGAGAAAATAGTATAAAATGTACAATTACATATAAAAAAGGGAAAGGGGTTTCTAATCAGAAAGTCTCTGGGAGTTCAGTAGAAGGAGAAATTAGTATCAACTAGAGAGATTATAGATACCTTGGAGAAGCTGGATCATGAGATGTGCTGGGAGGTGCTAGAAGTTTTTGCAGAAGCAGAAGAGAAAACCTGAAATAATGAAAACAATGAGCAAAGACAGAACTGTCTACATGCAGCCTGTTTCATGACCTTCAGAGGCCAACCTGGTTGAAGCAGAAGGCCTTCTGTGGGGAGCATTGGAAGGACATTGCATAAGAAAGGGTAGGTTGGGGGTGTACCATGAACACCAAGATAAGCAACCCAGACTTGATCTGATAAGATCAGGAAATTCCTGTAGTTTGTCCAGCAGCCTAGTGACACACATGGACAGCAGCTAGAAAGACACAGTAAAATTATTAGTCTGGCAGTTATTGCTTTTCTGAAGAATTGTTTTATGTAAAGTTCATCTAAACAGTTTTGAATCTATAAAGCATTAGACAAATGTACAGTATTATTACCTTAGATGCATACAGAGGACTAATGAGCATGTATGCAACCCTAACTCTTGTAGAAAGTGTTCTGTAGAAACTTGTAACTGAGATGTAGAAGAAATCATTTAGTTGGCCTGCTCTACCATAAAGAAGTAGATGCAAAACAGATACAATGGATTAGCATTTGTTAAAACAATGTAAGAGAAACAGAAGTGGAAATGTTACCTGAAAAGAAAGATTTATGTACAAAAGGACCTAGTTCAGGTATCTTAGGAACCTTCAGAAGGTGTCCTTTAATTGAAAAAAAGAGTTTCCTTTTGCAAAATTTTTAAGAAGGGAGAAAATCTTTGGAAATTACAAACTGGTTGGCTTAACTTTAATACCTGAAAAGAGATAGATTCAACAGTTTGCCAGCAACCAGCAGAACATTTACTGTAGGTAGTAATCAACAAGACCTTGTGAGAAGAAAATCAGGGCAGATCAATTCAAGTTCCGCCCAAGACATAGAAATAGATTTTAGTGATAAGGAGGTTATAATGTGGCTGCATTTTTTAAAGACTTTGGTGTCTGCTCTACTTGGCATCCTTTTCATAAGCTAAGCAGATACAGTCTATGGGTCTCGCATGTGGACATAGCTGATGAAGATTTATATTGAGATGTCACTTACTGATTTAAGGATATCTCACCATTGATATGGAAACATTTTTCTGTAGCTGATAAACTCAGTGGTCAAAGTTTCATGCTAATGGTGTCAAAGTAAAGGACATACTTTGTCCTGTAGTCACAATCTTAGCTGGGCTCATTCCTTCCCACTAAATCACAATGTAAGTTGTTGTCACTAGAGGAACACGATAAGAATGATAGAACAAAGTAAACCCATCATTACTAGAATAAAAAAATCCCCTTAAATTCTGCTTAGCAAAAATCTATAAGCACAGATAGGTCTGACAGTCAAAAAAACCTATCAACTCATTCAAAATACCACATCAAGAAAGCTGATGGTTTAACTGACTTGAACTTTGTTTTCACTCAGTTAGTCAAAACTAACTAACTCACCCTTGAGACCAAGAATGTTTGTGTGAGAAGATATGGCAGCTGGGAAACCAAAAATCATACCAAGTGTTGCCTATGCAAATTGTGTTTACTTTCTCTTATCCCACTACTGAGATCTCCGCTGCCCTCTTCAGTTAATTCTTCCCAGCTCCCCATAGCGCCTCTCAACCCACTCCTTCCAGATCCCTGTTGGTTTTCATAGCATCTTTATGCCCTGTTGCCTGCTCCTAGGTGGTGAACATATATCTATTCAAGACATTAAGTTTATGTCCACAGATGCCAATATGTCATGCAGATCATAGAGGGACACGGTATCTGAAAAAGGCCTCTTCAATCTCTGCAAATGAAATGACTCTCGGGCTTTGCACAGTCATCTGTATAATGCCCTGTGCCATGTTCTCTGCCTTTGGCATCACTGGAACATGATGCCCCACCTCGACTTCCTGTGTCTGGGAAGGAAGGAAGCAGCACTTGATCCATTCCAGTGCAGCTGTGCTTACTGAGAATTCCACCCACAGCCCAGCCTCTCCTTTGAATGTGTGCTCAGCCTGGGAAAAAATATTAAAGATTTTCCTTACAATTCTTCATCTTGTTTCTTTATTATTAATGACTTCCCAATAATGCTAGCATTTCTTCTAACATTAGTTATTTGGGGAATTTCTGGTACATTTTCTATATGCCCATATCCTATTTCTAAAAATATAAATTCTAATCTTTAAGAATAATCAAGCTTTCTACTGTAGCTACTGAATACTCAGGAGTTTCTTTAGGTCATTTCTCTAGCTCTGATGAAGGACATATAAGATTCTTATGCATTCCTTCTCTTATTTTTAATAAAACAGAAAGTTAAGAGATATAAAACAACTCTGTGCCAAATGAATTCTATTGAAATGTTTTTAAGTGTTTGGGTGAAGGATTCACATATTCGTGTGATACAGTGATTTCTTTTGAACCTCTTTTGCCATCAGGATTTTTAGACATGACATTCGATTTTATAAAGAAAGCTTGCCATCAGGTTAGTGATCCATTTATAGAGAAAGACTCATTTCCCTTGGCCTCTACTGATACAATGTTCAAATTGCATTATGTTCTTTCATATTTCTTTTTTCATTGATCCAGATAAATCTTGCTTGATGCCTTTTCAAAGAACTGCTTATCAGAGAATTTCCAGTAACCTTCTGGCATTTCAAAATTGCGTATTCCCTGGATAACAATATTATTTGTTGTAAATATAAAGCTTCAAAGTTCCTAAAGATACAGCTAATGCAAAAAGACAGCAGTGTGAAGTATTATTGGCTGGCTTGAGTTCTTCTAAGCTCTTAACTTTTATTCATACTTAAACCTGTTTGTCACACTTTATAAGCTTATATTTTCAAACTGGTAGAGATACTTTATACCTTACTATATTCATAATCTACTCATTATTTAAAGTGTATAATATCCACAATATAGTGTTTCTTCAATTCAATATGTTAATAATTTTATCTAGTACTTTTATTTTTAGAAGCATCAAAAATTTCATGTTTTTATTACTAATCAAATGTCTTATTAAATTATGAAATGGCATATCATATAAAATATTTTAACAATAAAATAATTCTCCCCTATGTTTACACAAGCTTTTTTACTTTCTTAATTAATATAAACAATTCAGTTCTCATTATAGTTCCATTTCCGTTTCAATTAAAACACAAAAACCTTACACATTGTTTATATTTAAAAATAACATATTTTTCCTGGTGCTTGAATAATTTTCTTATTGTATGGCCTCAGAGGCTACTTCAACTAAACCAATATTTTCCAAAGTGTACTCTGTTCGTCTAACTTGATGGAGTTTCCACAATTACCTGAACTAAGAGTCAGTAGGTTTGTTAGTAGGTTTGGGACTTGGGAGTTCAGAACTGATTTTATCTTTCTCCATTTATCTTACCATTATGTTATCTTATTGCCATTGTACAGATTCCTGATGAGTGTGATACTTTCATTCCTAATGCAAAGGGTCTTTATTATTGGTCCTAGGAATTCACTCAACAAGCTACTTGTCTTCCTGGGCTAGGATTTCTTCAGAAAAGAAGTAAATCGAGGTCTTAGTGAAATCATTCTAGCCCTGGCCAGTTTGGTTCAGTGGTTGGAATGTTGGCCTGCAGACCAGAGAGTCCCAGGTTTGGTTCCCGCTAGGGGCATGTACAAAAAAAAAAAAAAAGTAGAAATCATTCCAGGGTAGCCTAGGATGCCCCATTCACCTGGGCTTCTGTGGTAAATGCTGTTGAAAACCTACAGCCTCCTCAGCCCTCCATGAGACTCATTTGTTACCTTTGGTCAACCACAATCCAACATATAAATCACTCTAGCCCATCTCCTCCCCTGACTTCTATCACCAGACGCAACGTCATGAGCTACTTCCTCCTGACCCTTTCTATTTTGGGCTAACTACTATGCAACACAACCCTCCACAGTGTCACTCTCTTCACTAAGCATCTCTTCATCTCCTGGCCGGGCAAAATTGGTTTTTGAAAGAGGTCTGCCTGACCAGGTACCCGATCTATTTAACCATCAAGAAATGATGCTTCAGAAAACAAAAAACAAAACAAAACGAAAAAAAGGAAAGAAAATTTTAAGAAGCAGAGAGTGACTATTTGTGTTAAATGCAACAAAGTTGTCATCAAAATAATCCATAGACACAGTTCTTCTGATTCATCAGATGATAAACAACAACAAAGATTTAGATGAGGCTAACATGATTTCAAAATTGAACACCAATATACTACCTGGAAGATGAGCTACCAGGAGCCGATTTACACTCCTAACCTGAGCTATGTGCCAAAGATTCCCATGTCCAAACTTGGTCATCACCCAAGAGTGACTGCCTGGAAGAGCTCACAGGCATGATTTCCTATTACGTCAATCCAGCGGGACAATTGCATTAGCCTCACATTGAGTCAGCTAGATTCCTACTGGGAGCTTCACAGTTGTGTTGTGCACATTTTATTTATTTTAACATCTGATTCATTTTAGTTTGAAATTGATCCTCTATGACCATTACATTATGTTGTTTTAATCACATTTACATGGATTTATTCATTCTCCAGTTTGCAGAATCGTAGTATTTTGCTTACTACTTTGCACCATCCTAACAAACTTTATTTAATCACCATCATCTTGTATGTCTCATAACATTTTCAATCTAATAAGCTTTTAATGAAAAAAAGTAGAATTTATGTAAACTTCACACTAAGGATTTATAAATCTCTTGGCATCAGAAGCAGATTACTTGGCATTGTGCTTTTCCTTTCTGCTCGTGGGGTGGCACCAACATAAATGGCTTGTCCATTTGGGGCATTTAGTGTCAACTTTCTTTACCAGTCCATGAAGCATACATTCCCTTTGTTAATGATCATTTAAGGGGAGGATCATTTAGAAAGCAAGCCAAGTGGCTCCTATTGGATCTCGGCTCTTTCTAGTGTGATAGCTGCATACGATGCTGCTGTGCTTTGTTGTAGATTCCTACATAACTCCGGGCATGGTGCCGTATTTAACAGTTCCCTAGTGTTATTTTGGAAAAGTCCTCTGCAGAAAATGCCAGAACTCAGCTTGAACTCTTGTCCCATGTCAGGGAGAATCTTTCTATCAGCGGGATTTCTCAGCTGTTTCAAAAATTATTCAGCCCTTTACTAGTAAATTTTGTTCCTGTGGAATATGCCAACTGTAGCTTACCCTAATTGTTCATCCTAAGAGCTTTTGAAGCAAAGTATTTGATCAGGGAACTTCGGCCTTTACCACAATTCTTTAATGTAGAAGTCTTCATTTTAATTCATGAAAGATTTTCTATTGTTTTGCAACTCACCATTTAGAGCACATGAAAGCTTACTTTCATTTTAATCAATGAAATTAGATTGTTTTTCTTTTAGAACAGTCCCACGTGCAATTAATAACAATAATTAAAAGTCAGCGTATCCTTTATGATATTATATACCAGGTACTCATTCATTTTTATTCCTTATGGTGCCATTTCTATCTCCATTTACAACTGACAAAACCAAGACATAGCGAGGATAGGAAATTTCCGTAAGTTAGTAATAAGTAATCAATATTGAAATATAGATAGTCTCACTCCAGAGACTAAACATGTAAGCTTTGTGCCATGTTTTATGAAAGAGGAAGACTCAGAATTTTAAGTCAACTTACCTCACTTGTGATAAAGCAATGGTAATTATTCTCATATCTGGATTCAGACAATCCTTTACTCAACTTCTTTACAAACATGTTGAGTTCTAAGAGTTCACTGCAAGTTAATTATTTGGAGTTCAGAAAACAATGTTATGTGTGCTCTGATCATAAATTCTTATTTAAACTCTAAATAGTTGAAATGCAATGTATTTATAGTAACCAATGTACAAGCTATGATGTTGTAATGCCAAAATCAAGGAAAATATAAAACAATACAAACTTAAAAAAAAAAAAAACTTGAATGGTATTGCTTGAATAAATGTCAAAATTAATTATAAAATGAGCCCTGGCCAGTTTGGCTCAGCAGTTGGAGCATCGGCCTGAAGACCAGAGAGTCCTGGGTTCGGTTCCCGCTAGGGGCATGTACCAAAAAAAAAAAAAATTGATTATAAAAAGAAAAGATGTATACAGCACTAATGTTAAAAGGAAGGAACTGAATGAGGCACATTACAAGGCACAAAGAATGATATTTAATGAAGTGAAAAAGTTGCAGGTTGAGAAGCAGTAAAGGAGGCAGGTGAGGATGGGAGAGGGAGAGCTGGTATGCAGAAAAAAGTTTGAATAAACATACTACTAATGGTCATATATTCAAAGGGCTCCCATAATTGCTAAATGTAATGTTTTGTGGACACACAAACACACACACACACACACACACACACACACACACACACCACATTTCTGCTTCCTTGTCTGACCACCCATCAATATATTGATTAAAGAGTTGGACTAGCCCCAAAGACATCCAACCTGAAGGACTGTAGAGTGGTGCACCGTTTCCAGCCTAGGGGAAAAAAGAGAACAATTGGGAAAAATAAAGCCTGCCTTTTTTTAAAAATCCAACCAAATGTTTGGGCATTATTAAAATCAGTTTTTGTGTGATTAAATAAGAGTGATATTAATTTCATTGAAATACATGTAAAATCCATAGTAGATTGTGCAGCACATAGTAGATATCCAATAAATGATAGTTAATAGTACTACTGGAGAAAATTGAGGTGCTTACCTAACCCCCAACCAAAGGATAAAAAAAAAAAAAGAAGAAGAACAGAGAGTTCCTATCTATTTAGTGTATTTTAAGCCACTTTTTGGATTTGAGGTTGAGATTTGGACAACATAACCTCCAGAGATTTTATCTTTCATTCTTTGTGGTTGCTTTTTGATCACCCTTTCTCTAAAGTATTTACTTCCTCTGCCCAACTCATTTCTGTACATTAACTATTCTAAACCTTTGAGTCTCTTTATGCTGTTAAAAATTACTGAAACCTCTAAAGAGCTTTTGTTTTTGTAAGTAACATCTACTAACATTGTTTCCATTAGAAATTAAAACTAAGAAATTTAAAATGTTTTATTTATAAATTCAATCCAAAAATAACAAACCATTTACATATCAACATAATAGCTTTTTATTGAAAATAACTAATTTATAAACAAAAAAATAGTAAGAAAAGTGACATGGTTTTTGCAAATCTCTTTCATGTCTACCTTAATAAAGGACTGTCGAATTCTTACATCAGCTTCTGCATTTAATCTATTAGAATATGTTATGTTGGTTGAAGTATTTAAAGAAAGTCAAGACTCACACGGATATGTAGTTGGAAACGACAGGAGTGTTTTCTTAGCTTTTTCAGACAATTGTGGATATTCTTTAATATGATACATAAACTCGTCAGTGGTTGTTTCTTAAAGGTGAGTTGCAGTGTGGAATCTGAGCCCTATCAGTGACCTTTGTGTAGTCTATTATGTTAAAATCCATTATCTGCCTCATTCTTTGTATAGATGTTTTACCTTTGTATGATTTTACAACAGCACACTCAGTTCACTTGGAAAATATTGGTTTATTGAGTTATGCAGATCTTCCAAGTATTAACACATTTTACTTTAAAATAGCACACACAAAAAATCACTTCTGTTAATATCACCATCATTCTCATTAGAAAAGTCTTTTAGGTACTGGGAAGCTGTCATGCTCGTGGCGGTACATGCAAGCTTTCCAAAATTCTAATTTTTGCTTGAAAGCTCCAATTTTATCACTGGCAACAAATACTGTCATTTGTTTTACTTGAAGTGACAGCTCACTTTGTTAATTTTTGAAAAAATATTTGTGAAATACCCAAGCCTGAATAACCATAGTTTGCCTGTCAGTCTTTCACTTAAAATGGTGTCACGTGAAAAAGCAGCTAATCCAGCTCACAATCTGTTGCACAACTACTTTACACACACACACACACACATTCTTTGGTGTGCAGCAGAAGTACTTTATGTGTATTTCCCATTTCATCACACAAAATTTTAAAAATATATCTATTTGATGATTGAGATTTAGTCAAATCAGTCACTAATCATTTTTACTGTTGTGTCAAGAACACTCTTAAGTGAAGCAAATGCCTTTATAAAAATACAACTAAAAACTACTAGTACAGTCTGACCTTACTTCCTCAATTCTTACTAAGATGCTGAAAGTTTTATTTACCATTGCTATTGCACCATTAGTGAAAATTATAACATGGTGAGTAAAGCATGAAATATGTTGGTATTATTATGAAAATAGTATTGATTTTGTGGATATCCTGAAAGAGTCACACGGACCCATGGACTACCCTTTGAGGAACACTACTGTACAAAATATCTCTTTCTATGTTTATCTTGTTTTGTCTTATTTTAAAGCATCTCCTTTCTCATGCACAGCTTTTAAGTCATCAAGTTACAGAATCCAATTCATGACTATGCATCTGTTAGGTTAAATGCAGATGATTTGTGTTAATTAAAATTAGTTTAGCCCTGGCCAGTTTGGCTCAGCGGTTAGAGCGTCAGCCCGCGGACCAGAGAGTCCTGGGTTCAGTTCCTGCTAAGGGCACCTACCTCGGTTGAGTTCATCCCCAGCCCCGGTTGGGGTCGTGTGGGTGGCAATCAGTCGGTGTGTCTCTCTCACCTCGATGTTTCTCTCTCTCTCTTTCTCCCTCCCTCCCTCCTTATCTGAAGATAAATGCAAAAATGTCCTCGAGTAAGGATTAAAAATAATAATAATAATAATAAATAAAATTAGTTTAGTAATTCTTTTGATGACAGTTTGAAATTTTGTAAGAGACATTGATGTTCAGTGGATACTTAGTAGGAGACTTTGTCATTGATCCCAACTTCCAGAATATTTCTTCTGAAATCAGCCCAGAAAACAGATGAAAATGGTTAGTTAGCACCTGCTGGCTATTTAGTAGCCTCCAAGAAGGCTGGAACTTCTAAACAAATAAATGCCACACTTACTTATACAATGTCCTGCTTACTTAATTGCTGATATTTTCCCCAAAAATTGTTCCAAGAGAAAGTAAATTGATGGAATTACATCCTAATATTGTGCCAAGAGCAAAGAAGCTAAGCATACCTTCAGCCCCAAGCATAATTTGTCTCACAGCCAGTCATTGTTGCTATCAGTGGCATATTCTATTTACTTTTAGCAACCAGGACTTAATTAAGTGCAGTCCGTGGCACCCCCTTCAGCAGCACTTATCAGATCCTTCCAATTGTAAAGCCGTTGTTGTTGCCTAGAAAATGTTGTCCATGAGGGAAGAAATTACAGGGGAAAAAAAATAACGTATTTCCACCCCAGAAATGGAAGGAAAAGAAAGTACCCAAAAGGAGAACACATACAAAGAGTGAACTTTTTACATGTGTAAGTATGATAAATTAGTTCATCAAAATGCCATTTAAGTTGATTCTCAGATACTATTAGGCCCCAAATTTGAGTAGAACTGAGTCCCCACCTCACAAAGTCCTCAGTCCGACAGTTGGTGGTGGTTCCTCTGAACACTGCTGTCGAGGGCCTGGACCTCCTATTGTTAGATGTAGACAGAGTTTTCTCTCAGACGCAGACTTCTGCATCCAAGCTCACAGAGATGGACTTACGAAACCACAAGGCAATTTATTAAATGTTATACTAATACATATAAGTGCTAAAAGAATTATCTCATGGGCTAAATGCTCATTGTTTACCTGTAGACAGATGTAGGAAGGGAAATAGAATCAGAGAGTTGTTAATTATTAAGATTAAATCAGTTTAAGGGAAATTAGCCTGAGTCATTAAAATATTTGAGAGCATTGAACTAAGTATGTATTTTCCACAGCAAAGGTAAATTTACCTTCAGAATCTTCTCCATGGGTATTGGTCATTGTCATTTTTGACTGGGCAGCTCTTCCTGTCATAGTAGAAAGAGCAAGGATTTCCCATTGTCAGACAGGTCCCAGGCTGCTCAATGCCACTTCTTACTGCCATCTGTCCTTTGATTAGTCACTTAGCCTTCTTTAGCTAAGGATTATCCTTGGGAATTAAATGAGGTAATGGATACAGAACACAATAAAATACCTGGCATATGATAAGAAAGCAATAAATATTAACTCCTCTTCTGACTCTAGAGTTTCTATGCTTTCATTGCTGACTTCCCCACCACACACACACACACACACACACACACACACACATAGTTCTCATTGACACTATTTCTTTAGATCTGCTAATACCCTAAGTGAAGTAGTTATAGTTCAGTCTTGTAAATAACAGCTAATATTTACTAAAGGATCAGTATGTACTAGGCATTGCATTTACTAAACTATTTTAATAATCATCTCATTCACTCCTCATAGCAACTCTGTGACAAGTGCTATAATTATTTCTATGTTGTAGATAAAGAAACTGACTCAATGTTCAGCTAATTTACCTTCCTGGAAAATGGTGAAGATTGGAATCTAGGCAGTCACACTCTAGAAATCACGTTCATAGACGGTACTCTCCATTGACACTTGGGTAAGACTTGCCTAGGCTCCATTCTTTATCTTCAAGGGGACCTCACATACCCTGGCTTAGTTCATTATGTGTTGATTTATAGTTTAATTCTCAGAAGACACCTTAGTTCCTACATTTCTACAGTCTTGGTTGGGGCACCTCACTATCACCTTAATTCATATGCATTTATGTTTACTTAATTTGTAAGTATACAAAAATATGATACTGTACCCACAATGTAAAAGAAAGTTTATTTCCCTATGTGGAAAATGTGTTTGAAGAATTTCTCTGACATTTATTCGTGTTTTTAATAAATGTTTATTGATCTCCCACCAGTTTCTAGGCATTATTCTAGAAACTGGAGATACTAGATCAGAGATTCTCAACCTGGGCACATTGATATTTTGACAAATACTTCTTTGTTGTGGGGGATGTCCTATATTGTAGGATGTTTAGCAGCATCCCTGTCATCTACCCACAAGATGCCAATAGCATCCCTCTCCCCAGTTGTGACAACCAAAAATGTCTCTAGACGTTGCCAAATGTCCCCTGGAGAGGGACCGCGTAATCATCCTGGGTGAGATTCACCGGCCTCATCCTTCCTTTCAAGGAGCTTACATATAATTGGGCTTTAAAAAAAATAGGAGAAAAACAGATAATATAATTTCAGGTAATATCAAAATAAAGTGATAGAGCATAGTAGAAGAAGCACCTATTTAAGTGAGGGACCTCACCTTCAAGCTTTCTCACACCCCAAAACACTGCTAAAACAATATTCCCTCTGATTTATGGATAAACTGCAAGGACTCATTCTAGCCAAGACCTTTATGGGACTTCTTGGATTGAAATGATTCATGCTCAAGCTATAAACATGGCTCTGTTTGACCTACTCCAGCTCTCAGGAAGAAAGAAGTACAAGTTAAGTTGAAGTCAGAGTTGATGGAGGTGTTCGAGAACTTTTTTTCACTCTGCTCCCTCGTAGTCTCAGCATTTCTCTCTGCTTGGAGATGAGGAGCAGCCTGTAAAGTCTGCTGATGGGCTGGCAGATAGCGTGACAGCAACAGGATAGCGTGAGAGCACCAGCTCCACTCTTCCAGCTTTCTAAACCATGCTAGCTTTTTGGGGGCCCAACAACTACAAATATGGGATATGTTAGGTTTTTATTTGAACACATATCCCTGGGATTTACTGAGATGAAATTAGGATAATAGTTCAAAGATTGTTCTCTGCAAAGCCCAGTAAAAAATAAATATGTTTTAAGGTATAAATCATGATATTTTAAAGGTCCCTATAAAAGCCTTTGATGCAAATTTCTGCTGGTTCAAGTTTCCAACTCTATCAGAAATGGTTGTTAACTGCAGTTAGGGGATAATCAGAGATACTAGTCCTTTCTATATTTTTATATTATCTACACCATTTTGTATTGCAGACAGTTTCATTACCTCTCCCAGTAGTGACAGCTTCCTGCCCAAGTGTCTTCAAATTTACAGTTTTATCTTCTTGGTAATTAGGTAATGGTCCTGGTTTTATTCTGTGTTGGTGTCCCAGGTCCAGTAACAGGCCCCTATCATACTTCCCACCTCTGTTCTCATGGGGACTGCTACCTTAAGAAGACCCAATACCCATGACAAGGACCCCTACTGCCAAGTTGCGGACATGTGTTCATTTATTTGTTTGCTCATTCATCCTATAAACATTATCAAATGCTACTATAATTCAGGCCATATGCTAGGCATGTGTGTGTGTGTGTGTGTGTGTGTGTGTGTGTGTGTGCGTGTGTGTGTGTGTTATGTGCCGTTGAGTTGGCTTTGATTCCTGGCAACCCTAAGAATGATTGATGTCCACAATGTCCTGTCTTCAACAGCCCTGCTCAGTTCCTGTAGACTCATGCTTGTGGTTTCTTTTATGGAGTTAATCTACTTTGTATTTGGTCTTCCTCTTTTCCTGCTGCCTTCTATTTTTCCCGGCTTTATTGTCTTTTCCAAAAACCCTGCCTTCTCATGATGTATTCAAACTAGGATAGCATCAGTTTTATCATTTTTGCCTCCAGCTATATTTCA
Organism: Tadarida brasiliensis; assembly: GCA_030848825.1. Lineage (NCBI taxonomy): Eukaryota > Metazoa > Chordata > Mammalia > Chiroptera > Molossidae > Tadarida > Tadarida brasiliensis. The sequence continues at coordinate 82,016,218 of CM061261.1, forward strand.
CATTTAATTTGCTCTAGGACTTACTTGTTCATCTTTTGGGTGGTCCAGGATATCCATAGAGCTCTCCTCCAGCACCATATTTCAAATGAATAAATTTTTTTCCTATCAGCCTTCTTCACTGTTCAACTTTTGCATCTGTACATAGTCATTGAGAATACGAGGGTGTGGATGATCTTAGCCTTACTCTGTAATGACATATCCTTGCTCTTTGATGATCTTTCCTAATTCTACTGCTGCCCTTCTGAGTTTCAGCCTTCTCTTGATTTCTTGGCTGCAGTTTCCATTTGAATGTTTGACTGAACCAAAGTAAACAAGATAAACCTTGATACTCCTACCAATCTTTCTAGACCTCTTGCTTATTGCCAGATTCTCTAGCACCATGTTTTGTCCACCTGCCTCAATATCTCCCATTATTTGCACCAAAGCCTAGCCTGATTGTTGGCTTCATCTATATAAATCAAGCCAGACCATAGATTCCTTCTAGTCTTTCCCTAGTCTATCCTACAACTGACTATTGTCTATTTTCATTTAAAAATTTCAAGAATTATTCTTCAAGCAAAAGTTTGGGGTTTTTTCCCCTATGGACTTCTAGCTGTTTTTCATTGCATATGAAGGATCATTTTGGTATTTTGTGTGTATGTTTTGTTTTGTTTTAGGAAGGAATTTGAAACTTTATTAGACATTGTCAATTTTTATATCTCTAGGCTAGGGATAAAAACTTCATTAATAATCAAATAATTGATGTGATAATATATAATAAATGTTACTACTAGCATAAATGAATGTTAAAATTAAAACCTCCTAGAAGATTTCTAGAACCCAAAGTAGATAATATGTGAACCTAAGCCAATGATTCTAAGTCTTTATCAAACCACAGAATCTCAGAGATCTACATGAAATTATTAGTCATTTTTTAAACACTATGTCTAAAAGCAAGTATAATTGTTAAAGTGAAAATTGACATTTATTGAATAATTTGTATACCTTGTTATGAGCGAGGTATATGATTACTATAATTAAATTCTGAAAAATTATTTTTTTCCAGTGCTGGGAACTCACCACTGACCAGGGCATCCCAGGATGTTTCAGAGCAACTCTAAACGAGTTCCTCAGTTTATTATGTCCAGACCTTCCACCCTCTGCCTTGTTGTTCCCCCTGGAACCTGGTTAAACAGGCCCAGTCTCCTTTCTACATAAATCCCTTTAAGTATTTGACAACAGTAATAATATTTCTCTTTAGTCTTGTCTTCTCCAGGTGGAACATTATTAATAATTCATTTAATCAAAATGTTATCTAATAGCATGAGATTCTTTTCTGGAGGAATTCCCCCAATTCATTGACTCAGCCCTCCTGTCTCTCCTTCCTATATGATATGCTTTGAAAAGTGTCGCACAGATAACCAAATATTGTGTTTCAGGTAGAAACAGAGCTGAGGAGTTTTCTCTTTATTCTGGATTTTATTTGAATGTAAATAAGTTGATATAAGAGACTGCAGCTTAGACTCAAAAAGTGGAGAGGAGAGGCAGAAAACAAAGACAAAAAGCATTGTGTGCCAGAAAATTAAGTTGAGTAGATTACATTACATAGTTTTAGGTATGCTGAGTTTTAAATGGTTATCCCTAAAAAACAGTCACATAGAGCAAAGTCCTGGCAAACTGTAACCCACCAAATAGGCATAGATATTGTTCCTAGCACCATTATTATAAAGGGCTTACATTATATTCAGAACTCTCATTTTATCACTCTATTACTTATAGCTGCCTTTCAGTTAAGATGTATTGATTACCCACTGGACATGAGGTAATACTGCAATAGGCAGAAACTTTCCCATAAAGGTCTTACCACATCCTTTCCACAGCAAGAAAGAGTCGGGGAAGGGGAGCACTAAGGCATTCTGGGAATCCTCTGGGGCATCCTAGGGAAAAATCAAAAGTGGCCCCAGGACCAGAATAGCACTTGGAACAGCACTGGAGTCCCCCTCAGTGCTGCCCAAATAGAAGCTGGTGTCTCTAGGCAGTTCCCACCTTCTATTGGTATTCCCTGGGGCTCTGAGAGTATCTACTGACTTGAGAATGAGCACCTTTTTTCACTATTTAAAACTCTTGAATGCCATTCAAGTACACACTCTTACCACCTTAGCAGAGGGAACTCAGTCTCCTGACAGGAAAACAGCTTGCACATTCCACTGTACTTCAGGCTGGCTTTCCTGGGGAATCACGTTGCCTTGGCTCCAATGCTAAGTCTCTTTGCTTTAAACCCTCCTAGAAATGTCATAGCTGTGTTGCCCTGTCCCAAGTGTATTGAACACTAACCTGGAATCCTTGCCAGTAACTAGCACGCCATAAATTCAGCAACAGGCTGTTATAAAACATCTCTGGATATTAACTTGGGCTGGAGCCTGTAACTAGAAAAAGAAAAAAAGGGGGGGAGGGAGATTTGGTGACTATTTCTGGTAACATTCTTTTAACTTGGGGACATGGCCTACCTTTAGTGGGTAGAATGAATATGTAACTTAAAAGCAGAGTGGCGAGATGTGTCATGGTGTTTAGCCCCTCTCGGCCTCTCCAGTGTTTACCACTGGTGCTTTTAACCACAAGTAGAACCCATGGTTTCTTATCATGTTTGTTAAGACATGTGCCTCAATATTTTGAAATAGCAATATTAGAAGAATGCGTGATTTTCAAAATTAACACTCATTAAAAAGTATGTGATTTGCATTAGTATGTTCTTATTTTATGACAAAAATCTACAAGAATTACTCTTGAATGCAGTTGCTTATCCCCAGCTCCTGAGTTTAAATACAGTATGACAAAAAATCTATCATCAATGTAGTAATTAGCTCAGTTCTGATTTACCTTCATTTCCACACATTTCATTGCTTTAATTACATCTGCTTATTCTTCATTATTCTCTGAAGAAGTTTTGAGGATATATTCACTGGGTAAACCAGAAATGTTGGCATCAATCTCACCAAGATCCAGGCTTCATTGTCTAGGCTCTTGACAAGAAGTATTTGACCATTACCCCGATTTTGTCCTTAAACATATTTTAGATTAAATGACGCAAGCTGTCAGTTTTTTAAAACTAGAATTATGTTTCTTGCTCTACATTTTAGAATCAGTTGCCAATATGAAATCTGAATAAAATTATTATTATTATACAGTTCACAGCAATCAGATTGTATATTCCTTAATTACATGATTTGTAAAACCCCATTAAGTATTATCTTTACGCATCTATAAAAATTGTAAATTTCTGTAACCCAAACCTAAATTGCTTGAGCAAAACTCTATAACTCATTAAATAATCCATCTTTCTCCAACTGTATATTAGATTTTCTCTAAATTATCTATCACTCTTGTCATGGCCAATGTGATTATGGGGAATAACAAAAAAATAGGAATAACACAAATGTTTGAAATCCCCAAAAAATCCAAACCTCATTTGGGTGAGTAGTTTCAGACTTCCCTCAACAGATCCTAGTCCATTTATATCCATTCATTGTCCTATTCACCCTCTAGTAGAATTCTTAATAAGCAATGGAAATACATATATAGTGAACTATAAGGAAAGAAAAGCGGTAGAGGGTCCAAATAGTCACAAAGCTGAATGACTTGTGGGACATGTAGGAGTTGACTGTAGTATAATCAAGAGGTTGTTTTTGTGAATGTTCATTATTTATGAGTATTCATAATCTTTGTATTTATTAGTTGAGTTACATAGAGAATACAGTTACATGGCAGCTAATAAAATAACTTTTTAAAGATTCCAGAATAAATATGGTTATCATTTCAAAAGACTTTCTGGAATGACAGACTTTAAAATGTATCCTAAATCTTAGTGGGAAACTAAAAGGCTCTCCCAGGATTTGTAGTCACTTAAACATCTCTAAGCTTATTTTCTAGTTAGATGGTATAGTGATTGTTGATTTGTGTACTTGTAATCATCCAGAATATTTCAGAAATACTCAATTTGGCACCTTACATTATAATCTGAAGAGAACATCACTGATGTTTAATAAAAATTTTGAGTAAAAGAAAACCATAATTTGCAGTTCATTTCAACCAGTCTTTTTTCTTCAGCCTAATATGGATATAAAATGTGTCTGGCGTTAGCATTTTCCTAGTATTGCTGTAGCTTGCCAGAATCTGTAGACCTTTGCACAATGAATCCTTTATTACAGTAAATATAAAAAGACATAAGATTCTAAACAACTCATCACATTCCTTCTAATGTTCCTTGTACTCGAGAACATATTTTAATATATACTAAGTATTTGCATTTACTTTCGAATGGTAAATTCATTCTTTTAATTGTTGCCTTTTAGGAGTTCTTAGTGCACATTTGTGAGGTTGTAAGCTGGAGACATTAATTATGGTCACCTTCACACTGGAAGAAAATGCAATCTTTTTGTAAGTTTGTCAGGCTTATTTATTACATAGCTTTTTGACATAATGGAGGAGTTGTCTTCTTACGATCATCATAAAGCCAGGCTCCAGCCTGTAGATTCTAATTTTGGAAGACCTTTGAAGATTTTTACATTATGTGGAGGACTTAGATGAAGGGTGTGATTTTAGAGATGTTTATTATCCTCAATATTATGCACTTACAGTAAACCCTGGATACACCCCCTAGGGTAGTGTTCTTTACTGTATAAGATTTGCATATGGGTTTATTTTAGCCCATTCATGAAAAACTGAGAGTGTTATTAATCCACCCTGTAGTGTAGGCAGGTAATTGAGAATTACTGTTAACTGAAGGAAGAGGAAAATTACTTTAGGCTTTTTTAAAGGGGTGTTAACTTTAGAATACAGCAGACCCCTCCATTCTAGATATTTCTGTTCATGGAATAATCTACAATATGTGTATCTATATGTGGGGTAAAGAATAGACTTCAAAAAGGGATGAAGGGATCAAATTATAGTGTGTTCATACACTAGACTCGGTGCATTGGGGGAGTTGCATCAACACCAGCAATGGAGAAGGATTCCTAGATGGGGCCTTTGAGCAAAACACCCTCAAGAAGTGTCATTGGAACAAGTGGAGAGTCACTTGAGTTTTCCATATCTTTTCTGTAAGGCTGGAAGAGGGAGAAAAAAAAATAATTTGGATGTTTCCTTGGCTATATTGATTCTAGAAGGTAGATAATATCATTTTCTACTCTTTAATTCATTTCTTAGTCTTGTCACTATTTTGTAAAATATTGGGTCTCATTTATTAATATTTCCTCTAGGAACATTTTCATCACCTATTCTCTTCATCTAATCCATATTTCAAGAAACAGAGGTGGAGACATCCCACCCCTTCCTATTTATGCTTTTAACTGCATAGGATATGATCATTTTAAATGCATTGACTGAATATGTATTTGCATAGTTGGCTTTTTTTTTTTTATTTTGAGGACTGTCTGATTGTGCTTTCTGATTTTTCAACAACACTTACCCTTTTAATTCAATATCTTAAAAAGTCATTGTATCAGTTATATAAGAATTGTCCAAATAACAGTAAAACATTTCTCATTAGATAATGAAAAATCACAGTGAAATACTGGGGACATTACTTAAATTCCTATCTTTGATTTGTCTATACTGAACTCAACATTTATTTATGCTTAGGATTACCAATAAACTTTTCTGTTAGATCCAAGCATTTTCAACTTGAGAGTTTTAAAATTAGAAGGATGAAGCTTATATAAAAAATAAGAAAACATATATGTCATATTTTTTACTTTATTGTGAAAAAAGTGCATTTTATGTCCATGGTTGATTATATTTATATAATGTCCAAAAGTCAGTTTGAGCGATTAAGCACATTACAGTTGACCCTTGAACAATATGGGGGTTAGGGTTGCTGACCCCTGTACAGTAAAACATCTGCATATAACTTGAATTCCCACAAACTTCAGTTCTCCTTTGGTATCTGAGGGATTGGTTCCAGGACCCCTGTGGATACCGAAATCCATGGATGCTCAAGTCCCTTATGTAAAATAGTGTAGAACAATGCTTACATTCCACCCTCCGCATCACAGATTCTCAACTGCGGATCAAAAATACTATTTTGATCACAGGTTAGTTGAGTCTGTGGATGTAAAACCAGGGATACAAAGGGCCAGCTGTATATTTATTGGAGGGAAAAATCCATGTAATCCAAGTGGACTCACGCAGTTCAAACCCATGCTGTTCAAAGGTCAACTGCACATTAATTTAGTGAGTAATAATCACCATTTTTAACTTTTAACCACTTGATTCACCACAAGTCAATGGCCATTTTAGATTACTTTCATTTTATAAGCAATAAGACATCAGAAGTACCAAAGTTCATGCTAAAATTTCTTCTGAAGCATAGACCACATATTTAAATTATTTATTGTTCTTTACAGATCTCCATTTGACTTGGATAATTTGTATGCACAAGAGATTCACAGAGTTCTTAGAGGAATTAAGGTGGATCTCTGATCTTCATTTGACTGAATGTGACTACAAGGGGAATTGTCCAATGGCCTCCTTTAGGAAACAGCCCAGGATTCAAAATTGGGATAATGCACAGTGGCCATTTTGGCTAATATCCCTAAATTCCCTATGTTTGTAGAAAAGCTACATAAATAACAAATGAGTTAGGTAGCAATACTTTCTGTTATTATGAATAAATCTAAATTTTCCTTTCATGTACCAGTATCAGGTAGGCATTCTTGGCAAACAGGTAGCTTTCTTCCATGTGGTGATTCAGAGAACCAGGCCCAACTTCATCTTATGACACTGCCTTCCTCCTAGACTACTGAGTCCTCTGTTTCTAGCCAACAGTAAGGGGGGAAAACAATACATGAGCAAACAAGGAAGCTTTATAGTGGCAGGCCTGAAAGTAGCTCATATCACTTTTGTCCATATCCCATTGACTACAACTTAATCACATGACTTAACTAGATGGAAATCTGGGAGGTGTAGTATAGCCATGTTCCCAGGAAGAAGGAGAAAGTTAGTGGTCTTTCCCACCTGCTATTTCATATATTCCTAAAAATGAGAAAAAGCACTGACCTACTAGGGATTGGCTTCTGAGGCTAGCCACTAAGTAACCGTGGAAAATTTTACAGGTTTTAACCTCTAACTTTTGTACTACTTGGTCTCATAGAGCTCACAGTCTAAGATAAAAGACACCAACTAAACACACAATAATAAATGTATAATTACAAATTAATGTAGGCCCCATGAGAGTATGGACCATGCTTCTCTCACACCTAAAACAGTGCTTAGAATAGTAGGGGCATAACAGTAATTGTTGAAGAAATGCAAACCGGAAGGAAGGAAGGAAGGAAGGAAGGAAGGAAGGAAGGAAGGAAGGAAGGAAGGAAGGAAGGAAGGAAGGAATCGATATAATGGAAAAGAATAGGTGTGATGAAAGAAAGCAATAGGGGAATCTAAATTTATTTGGGTGATTCATTCTGAGGAAATAATATTGACATTGAAACCTGAAGGATGAGTGAGAGTTAGCAAAGAGAAGAGTTGGGTTGTGGACAGATTTTGCAGGCAGAGAAAATATGAGGTTCAAAAGATCTGAGGTGGGAAGAGACTGATACATTTTAGGATCTGAAAGGACAGTGTGACAGGAACCCAGAGGGGCTGGGTGGAAATGGTGAAAGTAGGCAAAGCTGTACCAGGCAAGGATTCTATGATATGGTCAGCCTTTAGGTTTTTCCTGCAGACAGGATGGAAAGCCAGTGAAAACTATAAAGAAGAAAAGGGGGTAATGTGATCATATTTTTATTGTAAAAGACCATTCCAGCTTTCTATGAAGAATGGGTTGAAGTGGGGTAAGAATAGAAGCAGAAGGACTAGTTAGGAATCTATTGCAAATCATCCAACTAAGATAACCAAACTAGCGCAGTGGTGTAGAACAAGATGAAGGCAGAACAGATGGAGGGATGTGAAGTACATGTTGTAGATAAACAGAAATTGGACTAGATGGACATATTATGTAGCAATAAAGTCCTCCAGTTCTGTACGGCTTTATTATTCTTTTTGAAATATCACTACAATGACTATGCTACCACTAAAAGGAGACTTTTTGAGACATTTAGTGTATTTCCTTCAGATTCTTTTAGAAGCTTTGTCCCAACTCTGAAGATTTTCTCAAAAGTCAGTCAAATAATAGGCATTTAAATTTGGGCTAGATTCTTGGAGTACTTCAAAACTCACACCATATTATGCTATATTTCTGTTTGTATTTCTCTTCAAAAATAAATTAGGAAAACTGTGTAATTATAGTGTAGTGTTTGTGGGGTGTGTGTGTGTGTGTGTGTGTGTGTGTGTGTAAATATATCTTTATCTTTAGCATCCAAATATTTTACCCAGGATTTTTTAAAGTAAATTTTGGACCATCTTTAATATCTTCTTAATGTGGTACTACCATTGGTTCTCTTTTAATTTTACAATTTAATGTTTTAGGAAGTAATCCAGATAGTGTAATAATGCTAGAACTTTATCCCTGAAGTCCCTGTTCTACTATTTCAGAGTTAGTTATAATAGTTCAAGCCTTTATTAGAATTCCTTTGGAGATAAGAACACTCTGTACAGAAGACTGGAAATTTGATGCTCCTGAATTCCATTCTGCTCTTCTGAGCCATTTTCCCATTTGTACTTGGCTTGCAAATTGATCTCTGTCTGTATTTATGATCTTGAAAAGGGACATCAGCCCTGGCTGGTGTGGCTCAGTTGGTTGAGCGTTGTACACAGAATGGTTGCTGGTTCAATTCCCCGTCAGGGCACATGCCTGGGCTGTGGTTCCATCCCCAGTCGGGGTGTGTGTGGGAGGCAGCTGATCAATGTTTCTCTCTCACATCAATGTTTATCTCTCTCTCTCAAAATTAATAAAAAACAATTTTTTTAAAGAAAAGGGACATCATAGTGCTTTCCCAGAGGCATAAAGAGGGCTGTTTTAGTGTTTATCAGCCAGCTTTAAGATAATATGGGCAAAGGAATATTATGGTCTCAGGAATTGATATGGCTGTACACTCTGCTGTGAAGTCTGGCAGGTTTCCTGCAAGGACATTAGACCCATAATCAGTGAAATACATTGGTAGATTCCCTTTCTCATTCTAAAGATAGAACCTCATTTCTGGAACCCTTCTGGCAATGACATTACTGTGTTAAATGTTGCAATTTTAAATAGTTTATTTGAATAATTTTCACCCAAAATGCACTATTTTGAGCTTACAAGTTAGTGGATTCTTTGATGGTCCATTGATCTATGGAGAAAAAAATCTAGAGGGACCATAAGTTTTACAAAGACATATTTGATTGTTTCTGCCAAGCACGTTGATGTTTATAACCTTGTTCTTACATTTCATGTGTACTGGGATTTTCCTCACTTTCTCTTTGATATATGCCCCATTCTGTTGAAAACATTTTTTCCAAAAGTCTTTTGTTACTTCTTTGTTTCCTCCTGCTCATCATGTCATGTAGTCACCTCCCTTCAAGACAGTGCTATATGTGACCCAAAGGAGCCATAGGAAACTGAGAGGCCTTGTAAATTCACTTTGTTGTTCTGATGTTAATTTGTATCTGGAAGTAAGATGGAATATAAAAATGGCATAAAGTTTGCTTTCAAATCCCAAGTGTTACTTATAATTCCAGGCATGCATTTGCATACTTCACTTATCTTATAACTGATACTTCTCACCCTACCCCAAAAAAATCTCAGAACTCAAAGTTTTAGGTAAAGTCAAATACACAGGAGAATTTGAGAGTGAAAGGAATCTTACTCTTTTTTTAAGATTCCCCATTGCCCAGGTCAGCCAAGCAGATCTCTGATCACACTGCTTTCTGGTACTTGGCACAGAAAATGAAAATCCTCAGGTCCTAAAAGCAAAGTGTGTAAAAAGAAAAGGTTGACCTTCCAAGTGTCTATATTTACTGCCAAAACACTAAAAATGAACTCTAAGCAGAAAAACTATGTGTCAGGTGAACTATTCATTCTACTTCAAGGGTGAAATTCCAGTTATATGAATCAACTGAAAACAGTGAAAGAGGGGTGTGTGTGTGTGTGTGTGTGTGTGTGTGTGTGTGTACACATGTGCGTGTGCACAAATACGAGCATTGTTTTCCCTACTTGTACACACCTGCTTTGCTCTTATTCTCCCTTTGGGACACAATCTTTTTATAGTAATGGTAATTAGATCCCTTCCTTTTTAGATGCTCTTAACCATCCTTTGGGTTTGGAGCCAATGTCATTGCCTCAAAATAGGATGAAAATTCAGGTTCTCAGCCTGTGGCACCCCAGTCACTCTCTTAGTATTCAAGAAATGTTTATTGAGCTTAGAGACAGACACTATTCTAGGTCTATATGAAGAAGTGGCTGTGTTTGAATATTTATGAATATCTGTTCTAATGTCACTAAAGAACATAAAAATAGTGCATTGAATCAGACTCTGGGTCCCATTAAAATATGTTTTTAATTACACTGACACCAGGAGATACGTTATGAAATAATGTAGTTATTCTTACTTAGATTAAGAAGTTGCTTCTAAATCCTAATGTCCATTGGTAATTTATTGCAACATTATGACTCATAAGTCACTTGAATGTTTAAAAATTATTTTCTCTTTTCAACCTACTCTCAGTAATATTTAATAGTACAACCTTTTATGGATCTTAAACTTACCTCTTGGAAGTTTCAGTGGATAAGTCTGTTGTCAGCTTTTCCAGATCATTCAAAATATGAATACCCATATTTTTTAAGTCTGTCATTATATGGCTACTTCCCTATCCCCTTTGGATACATCATATATATCTTGTGAGCTGTGGTAGCCATTTAAGGTATAGACACAATTTTCTTGTATAATAGTCAGCTTTTACTTATGTATAGTTGAATTTGTGGTTTTACTTATTAGCAAGCAATACCTTCCTCCTAAGGTAGCTATGAGGATTAAATGAGATAATGCTTGGAAAGTAATTAGCACAGTGTTTAGCATAATGGACACTCAATAAGTGTTAACAGTTGGTACTATTTAATATTTTATAACATGTTAATGAATATACACCATTGCCAGTCACTTTCATTTTTTAAGCCTAGGTTCCTTTCATTCAATAATATGGGATATGTTCCAGTCAGATCAACATTCCTAATACCCATCTTGTCTGTTTCATTCATTCAACAAATTCATAACAAGTATTTAAGGAATGGGGCTAGGTACCGGGGATACAGCTACCAGAGAGGCCAGGTCTCTGCATTCAAAGAGCCTACCATAACCGGGGAAGACTAATAACAGATAGGTCATTACAATAAGGAGCCGTGAGAAGTGCCGTATCAATGGAAGAACATAGAAGGGGGAGCTAACCTAGTACAGGAGGCAGACAGGCTTCCTGGAAGAAGTGATGTTAAAGCTGAGACCCGGAGGTAAGTAGGAGTTAGCTAGACGGAGGTGGCCAGAGAAGGACAAAATGGAAAGATTACCAGAAGGAAAAGTGTATGTAATAATTGGAGGTGAGAGAAAATGCTGTTTTTTGAGAAACTGGATGAAATCCAGCATGAATGGAGAGGTGGAATAGCAGACAGAGAAGGCTGGAGAAGTGGGTAGGCACCAGATCTCAGAAAGCCTTGGGATCTGTGTCAAGAGTTAGAACTTTATCCTGCAGGAGCCGTGAAACAGTCAGTGGCTTCTCTTCATTCATCTGGTCCCATTCAGCCTCCTTAGCCAGATCCTACATGATTTGGCCCATCCACCATTTTGAGCTCTTTCCTATTATTTCCCCACATAATTGCTTATTTCCTTGATTGGATAGTCCTTCCTCAAATTCTGCAGTTCAATTTAGGAAGCATTTGTTAAGTAACTGGTGTGTGCCAGGCATTGTGAGCCTTCATTGCTCTGATGTCTTTTCACGCATTCATTCATTCAGTAGATATTTATGAAGCACTAACATGTAGAGGGAGCCATGCTACTTTTAAATGACATTTCTTCTATGAGGCCTTCAGATGCCTCAACTGGAATAATCGCCTCCACTTTTCTTCCTCTGCTGAAATCCTAATATCCTAAATGTGTCTCTCCCCTGGTTCTCACCACTTTATTTATTAGTTATTTTTTTTAATTTATCTTAATTGAAAGTATTACAGATGCCTCCCCTTTTTCTCCCATGGACCCCTTCCTCCCCACTCTCACCACCTTCCTGCCTTCCCCACACTAGTGTCCATTGGTTATGGATATAAGTTCTTTGGTTTATCTCTTCCTGCACCCCCCTTCCCTCTGAGGTTTGTCAGTCTAACAACCAATTTGTACTTATTCCCTTCAACTTTTTCGCCCATTCCCCCCCGCCCCAATCTGGTAGACATCAAAAAGTTCATTGTATCTATGAGTCCATTTCTATTCTGCTTGTTCATTTGGTTTGTAGATTCAATTGTTGATAGATACGTATTTATTGCCATTTTATTACTCTTTTTTCCTCTTCTTCTTCTTCTTTTTCTTCTTCTTCTTCTTCTTCTTCTTCTTCTTCTTCTTCTTCTTCTTCTTCTTCTTCTTCTTCTTCTATAAAACCTTTCAACATTTCATATTGTACTGGTTTGGTGATGATGAACTCCTTTAGCTTTTTCTTGTCTGAGAAACTCTTTATATGTCCACTGATTCATTCCAGCCAGTGTGGCTCAGTGGTTGAGCATCGACCCATGCACCAAGACGTCACTGGTTCAATTCCTGGTCAGGGCACATGCCCAGGTTGTGGGCCCAGTCCCCAGTGGGGGGTGTGCAGGAGGAAGCCAATCAATGTTCTCTCTCATCTATGTTTCTATCTCTCTCTCCTTCTCTCTTCCTTTCTCTCTAAAATCAATAAAGAAAAAATATTTTATATGTCCATCGATTCTAAATGATAACTTTGCAGGAGAGAGTAATCTTAGTTGTAGGTCCTTGCTTTTCATCACTTTGAATATTTCTTGCCACTCCCTTTTGGCTTGCAAAGTTTCTTTTGAGAAATCAGCTGACAGTCTTATGGCAGCTCCCTTGTAGGTAACTAACTGCTTTTCTCTTGCTGCTTTTAAGATTCTCTCTGTCTTTAACTTTTGGCTTTTTAATTATGATGTGTCTTGGTGTGGGCCTCTTTGGGTTCATCTTGTTTGGGACTCTCTGTGCTTCTTGGACATGTATGTCTGTTTCCTTCACCAAGTTAGGGAAGTTTTCTGTCATTGTTTTTTCAAATAGGTTTTCAGTTTCTTGCTCTCTCTCTTCTCCATCTAGCACCCCCATGATGCGAATGTTGGCACAGTTGAAGTTGTCCCAGCGGCTCCTTACGCTATCTTCATTTTTTTGGATTCCTTTTCCTTTTTGCTGTTCTGATTGGGTGTTTTTTGCTTCCTTATATTCCAAACCCATGGTTTGATTCTTGGCTTCACCTATTCTACTAATGATACCCTGTACATGATTCTTTATTTCAGTTTGTGCATACTTCATTTCTGGCTGGACCTTTTTTATGCTCTTGAGGTCCTCACTAAGTTCCTTGAGTATCCTTATAACCAGCGTTTTGAACTCTGCATCTGTCAGATTGATCTCCATTTCATTTAGTTCTTTTCCTGGAGTTTTGTTCTGTTCTTTCATTTGGGACATGTTTCTTTGTCTCCTCATTTTGGCTGCCTGCCTGTGTTTGTTTCTATATATTAGGTAGAGTTGCTATGTTTCTTAGGCTTGCTAGGGTGGTCTATTATTATAGGTGCCCTGTAGGGTCCAGTGGTACAGCCTCCCTGATTACCCCAGCTGGGCATTCAAGGTGCCCTTTGGTTGTAACTGAGTCTTGATTGCTGTTGGCACCTTGTGGACTGTACACCCTTTGGTTGTAACTGAGTCTTGATTGCTGTTGGCACTTCAATGAGAGGGATTTACTTAGGCTGATCAGCTGCAAGGACTGGCTGTGCCCACTGACCACTTTGGAGGATCAGCTGTGCAGGGGCCTACTATACAGAGCAAGACTAAATTCAGCAGGACTCTGGTACCAACTGAGTCCACCCCTTGACTGTGTTGCTTGTGGAGGTGGTTGGGTGGTGGTGCTCTGATGTGGTCTGAAGCTGTCCAGTGGGTGTGCTGGCTCTGGGGCAAGGTCAGTCATTGCCTGTGTTCTACCCGAGGTCACCAGGCATAAGCTACAAAGCGATCTGCATACGGCTGCTTCTTCTGCTGAGCTTGAAGGTGCCCAGGCAAGGCCAGGCTGTGAACCACGACCAGCTGCTGCTAGAGTTGGGCCTGGGGCCACTTAGCGAGAGGTATGGAGCTCACTGAGGTCAGATGCTGCTGGTTTGAGAGATTTTAGGAAAATCCGAAGCTGGAGCCAAAACAGGCCAATCCTATGGTAAAGCCACTGAAAACAGCTTGGGTGGGCCAGAAGGTTGAGTGGGGCAGAGCCTCAGGGAATCACCAGGGCAGGGAAAACTATGTGAGCCAGGTTGCTGGAGTCCCATATATGGTGCCTATCTGCCTGCCCTGTGGGGGAAGGGCTCACCAAAGGAGTAATAGCCTCCACCAGCATCTCTGTCCGAGAGAAAGCTGCCCCTCCAGCTCTCACCCAACTCCAAACAACTCAGTTCTTCCCCCATATGTCTCTGGTGCCTTTCAAGCTGCCTCCCCGACACTGGAGCCCAGAGGGAGCGAGTCTGAGTAAGTCTGTGCGAGGGCCCTTTAAAGTGGAACTGCCTGGGACTCTAGAAGCCTCAGCCTCCCTCAGCCCCAGTTCCTGCTGGTTTTTAAGCCAGAAGTTATGGGGATTCTCTTCCTGGCACTGGAACCATGAGCTGGGGGGCCTAGTGTAGGATGGGGACCCCTCACTCCTCAGGGAGGACCTTCACAGCTGAGGTAGCCCTCCTGATTTTTATCCGCCACACATGGGTGTGGGACCAGCCCGTCCGCGCCTCCACCCCTCCTACCAGCCTCGGTGTGGCTTCTTCTTTAATTCTGTAGTTGTAGGACTTCCATTCAGCTCGATTTCAGGTGGTTCTGAATGATGGTTGTTCTGTGGTTTAGTTGTAATTTTGATGTGCTTGTGGAGGTGAGACCGTGTTTACCTACGCCGCTATCTTGACTGAAGTCCTGGTTCTCGCCACTTAGGTAAGGCATTATAGCTACTTACTTCATGCGCCTGACACCCCTACAAGACCTGTGTGTTATAAGGGACAGAGTCCAGATCCAGTTTGTCAGTGTCTTTTCCAGAGCTCATAACCCTGCATTAATCTAGGAGCTGCAATGTTCATTATAAATACATGAATGAATGAATACATTTTCTGAAAATGGATAATAATAACCTTATTTTGGAACTCCCTGATGACCCACATTGCCAAGCAGAGCAATTAAATTATTTGTTTTAAAGTGATTAAACCTGAATCCAGTACAATTTCTCTAAAAAAAAAAAAAATCACTGTTTCCTACAGGATTCCAAGATTTACATAAAAACCGCATAGGTGACTAATGTTATTGAGGGTTATACATCTAAAGTACTTAAAACTGGATCACCTCAACTCTCATCGTTATACTATGCATTTACCCAGGGTTTTTTTTTATATGTTCTTAAAAACAGGGTAAATCAGAAAAGAAGAGAAATAGAGTAAACTTCTACCTGTTGATTGCTAAAAATAAAATTCTGCGTTGCCTTTAGCTTTTCAGTTTTACAACTCTGTGCACGGGTTTACAGCTGGCATTCTGAGTGATTGCGCCTGCATTTCCTAGGCCCAGCAGTTGTACTTCTGGCAGGTTCTGTGATTCTCAGTGAATGCTGGAGTCCTGGTTGTCTCCACAGTGAATGCTGTGGTCCAGGCTTGATTCTCTCCAGTGTATTAATGCTCTGTTCAAAGAAAAGGACAAGGAATAGAACCACTTCACCCGAAGGAATTTTTAAACACCACTTTAGAATCCGTAATGAAACATCAGACTATACTGAACTGAAGACGCACAATACATGTCTTCAGACGGCACAGGGGCCACATCAGCCTGCTTGTACCTGCCCGTGCTTACTAAAGCTGTTTGAGCTTTATGGGATGAAACTGTAAAAACAGACTGAGGACTTTCCTTATCAACTATCAGAAGACCATTTCAGATAATCCACTGAAGTCAACATTCAGAGAGTTCTTCTGAGAGGAAGTCTTGGATAAGGTGGTAGCTTATCAAGTTTGGGTGGCCTCTGTCATTCACCTCGGTCACTGTACTCAGTGTTCTCTTCTGAGATTGGACAACAGTGTTCCAGCTGGATTAGTGATATTCTCTAATAGCTGGCAGAATAGAGCTGTTGCAAATTGACAGGGAGGAGATTTTCACTTAAGAAATGACTCTTTGGAAATGTTCTCTGCCCCATTTCTATTTAGCTCGTTCCCACTCCTTACCCTGGTTAATAATCCTAGGGCAGTTACCAATTACTGAGTGATAGCTATGTGCTGGATACAGCGCATTCATTGTCTAAATCAATCCTCAAGATTACTCTAGGTAAGCACTAGTATATCCTTACATTAAAGATGAAGAAATACCTATAGAGAAAAAGTACCGACTGTAATTCCAAGCTCTGGTCACTATACTGTATCCCAAGTCTTGCAGGGCTGTATACTCAGAGTACATGAGGTAACCTTAATACGAGCCGGAACAAAACTTAGTTGTAAAAGTTAACTTCAAGCACATTCAGAAAACTAACTTCATATTCCAAACCCAAAATTTAGAAGATTTTGGAATTTGGCTTCCATGTGGGATAATTATCTACTATGTATGCTTTTAGAAAACTGACTGTAAACTCCAAAAAAAGCATAGATATATATGTGTGTGTGTATATATATATAATATTAAAGAATTATTTTACTAATATATGTAATTGTTTTCAGAACTGTGTAGCATGCTGGCAACATGTGATATTCTATTACTCAGCCAGGCGAAGAAGGAAACCCCGATTTAGGTAGGCAGACAAGTGAAGTGCTGGGTTCAAGAGAGTCTTCCCACTTTACAGCCACCCACCCATGGCTTTCTCTGGGCCAGTTACTGGAAAGCATTGCCTCTCCCTTTCTTACACAATTGGTGGTACTTTGTAGTAAGAGGAAAATGAACATCACCCTAGCATAGCTCAAATAATCACCACTTCCCCATTCCTCTCCCCTCACCCACGTCATGTCCTTGCTTAAAGATGCTCTGAATCCTACTTGCTTAACTTTATCTGGTAAAGGCAACAGTGGTTAAAGGCATAGCTATGCAGGTAAATGTTTTTAAGTACGATGTTCATCTTTATTAACAATTATAAATTGAGAAGGAAAAGCTCCTATATATAAGCAGACTAGTGAATTTTGCACATTCAACTGTACATTTTTTGTGTGTTTTCACTTTTTATCTCAGAAATTTTATAGGTATTGATTTCTAAAAATATCCAAAGGGTCACTACTCCAGTTAAATTGTGTTCTCTTTTCCATAAGTACTTAGGTTTACTATTAATAAGTAACGACATATAAATTTTTCTGTTAGATTGCCCAAGTATTTTTCTAATCAAAGAACTTGATGTGATTGAGTATAATAAAACTCTCCTTAGTTTCAGTGTGAATGGGCCAGTCTTTCCAGGAGTTTTATAGTCTTATCATGGAGTAAACAGACTCTGAGAAAAAAGTCAATATTCATATATACAAAGACATTAAGTCATCATTTTACCTAAATCTCAAACCTATCAACTTTCGCGTTCTACCCTTAAATGAGCAAACAAGGAAGGCTTTACACACACACACACACACACACACACACACACACACACACACATGTTTATACACATAACACACACACAGTAATATTTAATTGTCAACTGTTTCTCTTGTTGCAAATGAAAGAATCAAATGATATGAATGGACTTTATGTTCTTGACAGTAATTCTGTGGGTTGAGGAATTCTATTATGGAACAGTTTATATTATTATATTTTGACACAGTTTTGTTACTTTTATAAACATAGTTATACGTTCCTTTTATTTCTTTAATTAGACATAGTCATGATTTTATTTCCAGTTTTAGTGTTGCTAAAGACTGAGAACTAAGCACAGACTGTGAATGCTAGAAAAGGTGAAGGAGGCCATTCATTAAAGTGATTCATCTTGGTTAAGCCAGTGAAGGCTATATAGCTTGGGTTTTATCTTCAGCACATTGTCCTGCAAGGAATCACATTCAGAGAATAGAGGGGCTCTTCTTACCTTCAATGTCTGAGAATTATGTCATTTTGCTTCTTCTGTTAGTGGTGATGGGGTGCTAAAAGGACTTGAAATGAGCTGCCAATCACCATTAACCCCTTTCTTCCTCAACTTCCAGGTCAGGGAGCAATTTGAAGTTGCTTCTTAAAAACTCTCCCATTGAAGTCTTCCAAACCCTGTCAAGTATCCCAAACCACATTTTACAGATGTCACAGCCTTCAATGGTGTGGCCATTCTTTGTGTGGTGACTCTGAAGGGGTTTCATTAGCAACCTATAAAATCTTAGAATAAATAGGATTCCTTATTTTTATTATATTTCTTGGTAATAAAATCTAGACTAAAGAGAAGGTAAATTTCTAATTGTTAGATGTTGGAATGCTTTGTTTAATACCATAGTGCCATTATCTAAATATTTAGTGAAATTAAGTCAATAGTCTATTTTACATAATCTTTCCATATTTGCAAAGTGTTACTCAGCATCTTTTTAATCCCAATCATTGGAATTATTTGTTAATATAAGTTTGCTATTCTGCCAGTTGTGGAAGCTTGTTCTAACTTCCTTAAACTTTTCTTTCTTTTGTATATTCTCCAAATATAGATGCTTTTTAATTATTACTCAGAAATGCCTGTCAAGAATATAGACTGAAAAACAAAAACTTGTCGAAGAGTGAAATGTAGTATAAAACAATTTCCTTTCATTGTCCAAACTGAAAGGATTAAAAAACAATTAACCCAAAGAGTGATAAAAAATGTTTTCCTATTTTTATCCCTTATGAAAATGTTTATATTGTAACACTCAATGTAACACTCCATTTTTTTTTTAGTGAGAAAGCATGCGTGTGAAAAATATATGAAATATCATTAAACTACAAACCTGTTTATTTTTCCTTAAAATATTTCCATAGCTTTAAATTAACACACTACATTTCACATGCATCACTTTCCATTTAGAGAAGGAAGAATGCTAGGCAGAGGCTTTGGGGGAGCATGATGAGACAGTCTTCAAAAGAAGTCCCTCGAGAGACCTGTCTGAATTTCTGAATTTGAAGGAAAAATTTGGTTATTTATTCTGAGGAAGGGGAGACATTGCATGGCTCTAAATGAAGAAAGATTTGAGGAATTCCACCCTTTCTTCCACCTAGCTCAGGAGTCAGGAACACTGCGATGTTTTTATTCAGAGTGCACCATTGACAATCATTCAGAATGGCCCAGCCACCATGAACACAAACTCAGCTCAGATGTTTGTCTTCAACCTGTGCTCATAAAAATGAAAGTCAGTAGTTAAAGTTAAAATGGATGAAAGAGTAACTTAAGGATAAGAGCTGGGTGACTTTGGAACCCCTCCTTGGCATCTGTTTGCCTCCAAGACTCCAAAGTCCTTAGAGTGTGTGTTGGCTAAGAAGAAGATGAAAAATGTTGGGCAATGCAGCTGATTCAGGGACTGAAACTCAAAGGAATGGAGCATCTAGCAAGGTTCTGGAGAAAGGCTACTAGGAACTTCTCAACACTAGTCAGAGTTCAGGGGGATGATTTAGTAGCAGTGCCAAACCCTACTCAACACCCCCCCCCAAAAAAAAACACACACACACACATTCAGACATATCTAGAAATTAAAATTTTTCATTGGTTGATTTAAAGAGCCAAATTAGTATCCAGATTTTGCTTTTATCAAAATCTTTATTAAGTCAAAGTTTTAGTCCCATGTGCATAATATAGTCTTAACAATCACAGTCAAATTATTCTTGAGAGCATCCAACTTTAAAACAGAAGTGAAAAGCTCAGGAAGCTACACCATTAACTTGTCCAGAGCTCATTTTGCTCTTTAAGAATGGTAGGGAGAAAACCATTTCTGAGCATCGTTGGCAGTGCCCTTTCATTCTCAGTAAAGTGGACAGAATTAAATGAACTATGACAAATGCCCTTTCACTCCTGGACCCAATGCCGAGGCCTATTGATATTCAGCACAGGGTGTTGTTCAATGCTATGATCTATGCTGGACCCATTCTTTGGCACAGAGAACTGGTGTCTGCAAATCAGCACCTCTCTCTCTCTCTCTCTCTCTCTCTCTCTCTCTCTCTCATCTGCCTCACAGATTGGCCACAGATGCATTTTTTTAAGCCTGTATTTTTTAAATGCCCCACTACCATGGCCCCTTTTGATCCCTTCCATGTGTGTGTATGTATGTGTGGTCTCCTGGCTGGTGTGGATCAGTGGTTGAGCATTGACCGATGCACCAAGAGGTCACCAATTAGATTCCCAGTCAGGACACATGCCCAGGTTGTGGGCCTGATCCCCAGTGGGTGGCATGCAGGAGGCAGCCAATTGATGTTCTCTCTCATCCATGTTTCTATCTCTCTTTCCCTCTCTTCCTCTCTCTCTAAAATCAATAAAGAAGAAAAAACAATTTTTTAATTTTCTAGTGGTCACATTAAATAATTAAAAGAAATAGGTCAAATTAATTTAATTATAGTCTGTTTACCCCAAAATATCACAAATATCATTTCAACATGTAACCAATATATAAAGTTCTTAATGGCATATTATTCATTCATTTTTGTACTGCATCTGTGAAATTCAGAATGTATTTTACACTTACAGCATATCTCCACTTGGATTAAACAGATTTCAACTGCTCAGTAGCCACATGTGGCCAGCAGCTATTGAATTGGACAGCCCAGGTAAAAATATGGCTTTTGCCCTGGCCAGTTTCGCTCAGTGGTTAGAGCATCAGCCTTCAGATCAAAAGGTTTCAGGTTCGATCCCCAGCCCTAGTCAGGGTCCTGCAGGAAGCAACCAATCAATGTGTCTCTTTCATATCAATGTTTCTCTCTTTCTCTCTCTCTCTCCCCTCTCTATCTAACTATCAATGGAAAAAATATCCTTGGGTGAGGATTAAAAAGTAAACATGGCTTCTCAACACAACGATATCCCATTTAAAATGCCTAGCTTCTGATATTTCAGCTCCCAACCTCAATATGTTTTTCTTTACAAAAGAAATCTATATGTATAAATATTTTAATCTAGGTTCTAACATAGACACACACATGAACATGTAAACAAATTAACATCTGGGCTTTAATGACCTGTCTGGATTTCCTTCTAAATTAGCCTGAAAAATAAAATAATTCCTCTCTCCAGTGCTTTCTGAAGGAGCATGTGTGCCTATTATCTTGCACATTAATGGGTTACCGTGTTGTCAGAGCTGCTGACTCACTACCCGTGAATGGCCCTGCTGCCCATGGCGACTGTTTGACAGAATGCCAATAACGCTGCCTACAGCTTCTGAAAAGCTGACCTTGTAGCAACATCCACATTCTTTTGGTTGATTTTGCTGACGTTCTCTCAACTCAAAAACTGTTTTTAAAACAAAAGCATAATGAAGTGTTAAGCTTCTAAAAGCAATTATATTTCAGTTCATTAAATTATCTGAGTGTGTCAAGGAGGGCAAAACATCAAGGAAATGAGTATAAAGAGGGAACCATCCTTGAAAGTTGACATTTGAGCTACAAGCATATAATGCTTGGGGACAGTGTTCTAAGACAACGTGGGCATCCAAAGGAAATAAGGCTGTAATGGGATCCATTCTGTAACTTTCTCAAGAAACTTTATTAGCTCTATATTACTGACTGATTCAAAATTCTATTTCATTTTTTCAAAATTGCAGAATGTATCCAATTTCCCACACTAAAGTGTTTTTAAGTTAAGTTTCTAAACAAAAGGATGTAAGATGCTCTCCACTAATTAATAAGTGCTGAGCTACTATTAAATACTTAAAGCAGGGATCAAATTAGCTAGAACTACTAGTTACCCTTCACACTGTTCTCATATATATACATAAAATTCTATATATACCTTCCAGCCAACAGTGTACTGCTGACCCTGGCTTCTGTGAGAACACAACTTTTTTAGATTCTTCTCTTTTCCTGGTGAGTAGGGCTAGAACTCGTGTCTTCAAAATCTCAAGCCCTTACTTGAGCAGATGTCCCTGCTCCTTATTTTTGTTGCCTATTATCCCAGAGTCTAATACGAACTAACAATAAAATTACCATGTGGTTCACATTTCACACGCAATAGCCAGAGCCGGCCTTCCTGATTTTAGTGAGTTTCACATAGATGAAAGTTTTCAATAAATAAACAGAATGAATGTGTTCAGCTAGTTGTTTTGGCACTTTCTGACCACTAGAGGGAAGTGAAGGCTCCTCTCTATACTCTTCCCATCCTGGTGTCCCCATTGAGTGGTGATAGAGATGATTTATGAGCAAAGTTGATTGGTCCATGAGTGGGAAGGAAAATGAAATTATATCTTTGGTGAAATCCGAAGTTTGGCAGCCTGCAAACCCTGTCAAACATGTTTGTCCTAGCCAGGTTGAGGCAACATTTATAAAATGAAGATTTCATGTAAAAATCTGGACTTCCACCCTGAACGGGAACATAGAAAGATGTGGCCATCCTGGATCTATGCCTCTACAAGGCACAGCTAAAGCGAGGTACTTTCTTTTAACAGGGCGCACACTCTTCATTTCAACTCCATCACTGCCACTCCCTGTTATTTTTCCAACACCGAGGCCAAATATCATGTGTCACTTATAAACAAGCTGGCGTAGTTATTTTCTTATGGTTAAGAGCTGTTTTGGTCTTTTTGTTTGTTTGTTTTGTACTCAAGTCAATAGCAAAAGTGGTAAAAGGAGAAATAGAACAAGTGAACCTCTTATAATTTCAAGGAAAATAAGAAAGAACATATTTCTTAGAGGCAGTAAAAAAAATATTTATAGCCCTGGCCCGTTTGGCTCAGCGGTTAGAGCGTTGGCCCACGGACCAATGAGTCGCAGTTTCAATTCTGGTCAAGGGCATATACCTCGGTTGCCATTCGTCCCCGGCCCTGATTGAGGTCATGAGGGAGGCAACCACTCAGTGTGTCCCTCTCATGTCAATGT
This sequence comes from Tadarida brasiliensis, assembly GCA_030848825.1. NCBI lineage: Eukaryota > Metazoa > Chordata > Mammalia > Chiroptera > Molossidae > Tadarida > Tadarida brasiliensis. The sequence continues at coordinate 82,039,305 of CM061261.1, forward strand.
TTCTCTCTCTCTCTCTCCCTCTCTCTTCCTCCCACTCTATCTGAACAAAAATGGAGAAATATCCCTGGGAAAAAAATATATATATATTTATAGCATCATCAACAACAACAAAAATCTTATTAAGTCTTGAAACTCTAATACGCATCTTTTTAATATTCTGTGTGAGGACACAGGAAGTGCACAAAGCGCTCCTGCAATATATTGAGGGACAAAGTTATCTGGAAGTAAGGACGGTGTGCAAACTGAACTGGCCACTTCTTTCACAGAACAACAGGTTTACTTGAAAGAACAACTGGCAGACAAACTGTGATTTTTTAGACATGATATTTGGGAATGATTTCCTTGGAAATAAATGAAGGGAACTTATCGCTTCAGAGAAAACTAACAGTATTTTCTGACAATGATAAAATTCAAACTTCGAAGTAAAAAATTAGAATTTTGGAAAGCTTGCATCTGCCACTGTGAGCTCGACAGCTTCCTAACACCGAAAAAATTTTTCTGATGAGACTGATGGTGATATTGACAAATATAACTTACTGTTATTGGAAATGAAATGAATCAACATTTGGAAGATCTGCATAACTCAGTGAACCGATACTTTCCAAATGACTGATTCATGATGTTATAAAATCATACATAAATTTCAAAAAATCTATACAAAGTATGAGGCAGATAATGGATTTTAGTGTAATGGATTATGCAAAGTTCATTGATATGGTTCAGATGCCACATTGCAATGCACCTTCAAGAAATAGCTACTTGTTTCACAATTATCTGAAAGGCTATGAAAATACTCTACCTTTTCAGCTGCGTATCTTGGAAATTGGAGTTTCTTTGCATATTGCAATAGGTTAAATGCCGAAGCAGATATGAAAATCTAGCTATCTTCTTTCTAGTATTCCTGACACTAAAGAGATTTCAAAAAATGCAAACCCGTGCTGTAATTCTCATTACATTTTTTTGTTTTGGAAAATATTTCTATTTTATTAAAAATATATATTATTTATATTGCATTTAATAGGTTTACCATTGTTATGTAAATAAAATTATAAATAAATATTTTTAAAATTTCTAAATCAGTTTCTAAATAGACATAACACACAAAAACAAAAGTTCTTAGAGGGTCTTCGGAACAAAAAGTTGAGAACCTAGGATATAGGGTATAGTATCATTTTTATTTTTTATTCCAAAATGGCATAGCAATTTACTGATACCAAATTAAATGTTGTATCATTTATCTCCTTTTTTTTTTTTTTTAAATACTCATCCTCTGAGTCAGGTGAAAATGATAAGTCAGGCTTTCAATAACTCTCAGGTGGCTGCTAAGGCCTATGGCAGTGTTGAGGCCATCAGTCAAGGTAGAAATGCATCACTGAATGGCAGGGCCTGAATGTTCATGACCAGAATTAGATCCTTCTGTCTCTTTCTGAGTTCCAGAAAAAGCATTTCATTGTCTAAGAAAACACTCATCCATATTTTGTACATAAATGTTTTTTTTTTCCCCTGGGAAAACAAGATATGCAAGATACGTCGCAAGCAAAAAATAATAATTAAGAATCTGATTTTCATGTTAAAGAGTTTATCACTGGAATTATGTCCAAATAATTGCTACATGTACATAGATGTCATTTTATGAGAATGAGCTTTCTAGTACAAAAATTTGATTCAGGATATTTGTAGGATGCAAACATTTACTCCCCTCCCCTAACCATCCATCCCCTTTTTTTAATGTAACTAATAATGTAACTGGTAAAGTTCCTAGAAAATCTCTTTTTTTTTTTTGCTTTTTTCCCCCCTATATCCAGTTTCATGACTCCTTTCTTTCTTTTGTCCTTCCTGCCCTTCTTTCTTTCTGCCTTCCTTTCTTCTTTTCTATTTGTTTTGATCTTTGCATCATGGTAAAAATCAATCAGACGCACATATCAAATCACATTGTATCATTAATCTCTTAGAAGTGTGCAGGATTTTAACAAATGAATGCACATAAAGTATGAACAAGACATTGATAGTCATATATTACCAGGGAGATTTCACTAGAATCTATGCTAGATATGCCTGTATGTCGCTAATATAAATTTTTGTCATTTTATAAATTAATTGGAGAAATGTTTGACACATTTTGACTTAACCATTAAAGTTCAATGCATTTATTTTAACCAATAGGCTGGTGTACTGAGCTGCAAGTGACAAAAGGTTGAGCTTGAATAAACATTTTTTTTTCTTGGTCAACAAAACTACGTTCATCTTTCTGCCTTAGAATTAATTTCAACACAAAGGGTTTAAAGGTTTAATGAGGTCACCCCTCTAGGGTAGTTTTGGCCTATATTCTGTGTCACATATTGTTTTACTTAATTCATAAAAAGAGATTTTCATCAAAGAAAATTTGAGATACATCAGTTTAGTAATTGTGTCAGTGAATGAGACACTGGTTTTGCAATTGTATTTTTTTAAAAGATACAAAAACGAGATAATCATTCTCTTTAAAGGTGTATTCTGAGAAAATGACTATTTTTCTGATATTTTATGATACATGGGTTTTGTACAGTAGAGATTTCTACAACTAAATAAGCACTGCTATAAAATAAAATAATGACCTGCTGTCTTACCCTGAAATGTAGCAGAAGTGTGTTCTTCGTCAATGTGAGTGCATACTAAGTACATGAATAAGCTAAAGAAGCATTCAGTGACTGTGGCTGTCACATCTTTATATGTGTCATATTTTTAATTAGCAAGTTTGATAAAATATTCTCATAGCTATACAAGAGGAATCATTGATGCTGAATACATTTGGATCACTAATAATAGGATACAAAAAGTTTTTAAAAATGTGAAACAAAATTCTATAGTTTATAAATCCTCAACTTCATTAAAATTATGTGTGTGTATGTGTGTGTGCATATACACATATGTGACTATACTTTTGGAAATACATGTATAAAGCCTTCTAGTGATTGTATCTGGGTAGGGAATTTTGAATGCTATTATTTTTTTAATAATACATTGAATTTGCCACACTTCCTAAGAAAGTTACTTTGATTTAAAAGGAAAAAAAAACTCTATAAGGTTTCAACCATTTCTTGATTCATTTTTTATTAAACTCACTTATTTATAAATACTAACATGTAGCTAATTATTTTTACATTTCTTATTTTGAAAAAATAAATTGTGAGTGCTCAGTTCTTAGTAATTGCACTCCTCTGTGAGCTCAAGTCATTAAATATGGAAGAAAATGCTCTTTTAAAATGCAAATATCTGCATTAAAGCACTGCCTTAAGCTTACAGTAAGACACAAAGAGAGAAACACAAGTGCAGTCCCTCCAAAAACAAAAACAAAAACAAAAAAATGCTGTGTGAGAAACAGAGCTGAGAAATCCTTTATAAACCACCTACTTGCTTCTCAGCTCCTATAAAACAGTTGACTGAATACCCAACTGAACTGATGTTGACAGGCAAGTCACCATAATTTTTTCTTAAGTGTCCCTGTAAGTCAGCAGGCTTCTAGCTCTTTGGTGTAAAAAAAAAAAAAAAAAAATTCTACATTCAGCACTGAAGATATATATCCGTTCCTTGTTACAGCTATTTTGTCTAAATGTTGGTGTTCTGTCTGCTTTATCCTGTTTTAAGCTAAGTGATGAAGTATGACTTTTTATCCCTGTCTATTAGAACTGTCAAGAGTGAAACCCAATACTTTGCTACTATCTTTCACTTGCTCAAATAACCTCTTTCAGTCCTGTTATATATGACGGAGATATTAAAGTAGGTGACCAAGAAGTGAGGCAGGCAGTGACTCTACTTTCCCTGTATAGGTGCCTAAATTTGTAGAATTGTGAAGTATAGTTCATGTTTCTGCAACCCTTGGGCTGTAGTTTGATGGAAAGAAATTACAGATGTACTTAACTCCTTCTGATATTAATTTGCCTAATTATTTGGCCAAACACTTAAAAATTTCACAGAAACGAGGTGGCTAACTAGAATAGAGCAGATGCAGCCAGGCCCAACAACACTTCCCTTGGTGCCCAAAGTCCCTGGTGGGAGGGGTCCACCAGATTTTGTGATTCTGTCCTTCTCTGATGGGGCCACACTGGATCTGAACAGCTAAACTGTCCCAATGCCACAGCCTCTTTATGCTAGGAGCTAGAAGTAACAATCTATGACCTTAATAGGAAATATGTGCAGACATCCAAGACCTTACTGGTTCTCAGGCAGAATTCTTTGTCAACAAGAACAAATCCTTGAAACAAAGAGAGTGCCCAAGTTTCCCTGATCCTTCTGTCCCCAGCTTTAAAGCAGCCAGAAAGTCCCATCTCTCAGCTGTCCTCTCCCTGACTCTAACCTAATATCCTTGTGTCTAGGGTGATTCTGAATTTAGTCCAGAGTCCATAATCCCCAGTCCACTTTGCTGTAGCTTCCTAAGCCACTTTGACATCCTTAGGCCAATAACTAACAATCTGGTGAAATGCTCTGAATAAGTTTATGCCACAACTCTATGTAGGAAGCAAGTGAGAAAACACTGAGCTTCATGCTTGCTAATTGTCCCACCATCAATCAAATAAACATTTAGTGAGGATTATTATTTATTATTAAAGATGACGTATTAAAGATGATGAAGAAATAAATAAGATAGTCCCTGCCCTCCAGTTGCACATAAAGAGAAAGAGAAGAAAATCCATGGCAATTTTACATGGTAACATGTGCTACAATGAAGGAACTCAAAGGGTGGAATGGAAACACCAAGGTGTAGGTGTGGGGAGTAGCCCTAAGAGTAGAGCTGGGGAGTGCAGGAAGGAGTTTGATGTGGTATATAGAACTGGAGGATGCCCAGCCCATGTGGCTCAGTGGTTGAGCGTCAACCCATGCACCAAGAGGTCACTGGTTCGAGTCCCGGTCAGGGCACATGCCCAGGTTGTGGGCATATCCCCAGTGGAGGGCATGCAGGAGGCAGCCAGTCGATGTTCTCTCTCATCCATGTTTCTATCTCTCTCTCCCTCTCCCTTCCTCTCTCTCTAAAATCAATAAAAAAAGAAAAAAGAAAGAACCAGAGGAGGCTTCAGAAGAGGAATTAGCTCAGAGGTCTGGATAGGACCTGTGAACTTTCTAGACCAGGATTTCTAGCCTAGGCACTACTGTCATTTTGGACTGGATAATTATTCTTTGTGAGGAGCTGTCCTGTGCCTTGTAGAATGTTCAGCAGCATCCCTCTAGTAGGTAGTGACCTCTACGTACCTACTAGATACCAGTCGCAGCTACCCTCCCTCCAAAACAGAAAATGTCTCTAGACATTACCCAATGTCCTGGAGGATAGGGGGACACATCACCCCTGGTTGAAAACCATTGGTCTAGACCAAATACCCTCATTTTACTAATGAGAAACACAATGAAGAGTAAATGACTTGCACAGCTAGTTAGAGAGAAAAATAAAACCCAGGCTTCTGATCCTAGTTCAGCCTTCTTTCTATAACACCAGAAGATGCTTCAGGGACCTTTCAGGGACCTAAGAAGATGCTTAGAGACCTAAGTAGTTTTTCTTCATCTTTCAGCCTCTTTGTTGTTGAGGATCTGGTTGATACTGTGTGTGCAGAGAGAGGCAGCCAGAATCCTGAGCTCAACTTCAGCACTGCTGTGAAAACCTTGTATGCCATTTGTGAATATGGCAACAAAGAGTCACTCGTAAAGAGCAGAACCTATATGAGTTATTGGGAAATTATTTGGACAAGCAGTTGTTGTGTTTCAAGCGTCTTTAATCATTCTTAGCCAAACTCCCTTAATAGCTGCTACAAATTATGCGAAAGATAGCGTCAAGGACCAGAAAAGACCAAGTTTCATATGTGCATGAACGCAGCGTGGCTCTTAATCTTTGCATTGTTCTGGAGCACCCTTTGCATACCTACAGTCGTCATCATCTGTAGCTGGTTTGCAAAAGCTGTCTCCACCCTAACCTCTGAAATCTAGTAAGCTAGACTCCTCACACCATAACCTCCCAAGTGTAACTAAAGGAGAAGAAGCGATTACAGAAGTACTGTAGAGCTTCATCTTCATTCTTCTTAACATTGAGGCTATCCTATTCTTACCTAACGATGTAAGTACATAAAATGCCTACTTGGGTTCTTCATTATTTTCAGTATGATGAAATTATTTTCTGTATGGTGTAAACTCATAAAGGTAAGAAAGAGGAAATTAGATAAAATGTTTTTAAGAAAAGAGAATATATCTATACATGTAATAAATATTACTGCAGGCCTACTATTTGTCAGGTACTGTTCTAAGCATCAGGTGTATAATAGTGGATGATATTCCTGCCTTCCTGGAGCTTATATTCTAGTGTACAGTGACAATGAATGAATAATAAATAGTGAAAGTGCTGTGCAGAAAAATATATCAGGGTAAGCAGTAGAGAGTGAGGGAGAAGTGCTATTTTTAGATGGATAGATCAGTATAGGCATAAATATAAATAAAAATGTGAATATTTACTCTACTCCAATCTAATATTTGACAAACTCCCACAGAATCTCAGTTGGGAGTGACTCCTTGCACCATTCTTGGGCTTGAACAAATCCCACCACCACAGATGATTATCCAGCCTTTATTTAAATTGACTCCACTAGTGTGAAGATTACTGTCTTTCTCAGATGGACCATTCTACTTTTGTGTGCTCTAAGTTGAGAGGATTCTCTAATTGAGCAAAAATCTGCCTCCTGCAACTTCCATCCAACCCATATGCTTAAATACGGCATTCCAAATTAACAAGGTTCTTCTTTCTCTTGTGGTACTCCATGGTAAGATATTGACGCCTAACTCCAGTTGGGACACTGATGGCATACTCTTTAGGAAGCTAGATAAAGGCGAAAGTATTTTATTTTATCCCATGACACTAAATTTCAGTATCTAGCCACACACTAGTCAAACTAGAATGTGATAGCTGATGGGGAATTCAAATGAGAATTTAAAGAGAGAGTGGTGTTTCTGCTTCTACCCAGTGTTCACACGAGAATTTTGCTTTGCAAGTGTCCCGTGTGCTGCAGCAAGGGGAGACAGTAGGACTGATGCTTTTAATTCAGTGGGAGTTTTGGAGGCGGGAGAGTGGAAAGAGTTTTGGATATGATTCAGTTCTGCCCGCTCCAGGGGACAGAAGCCAAGAGGGGTAGGGATGGAGCTGCCTATAGATCAGACAACTGCTTTTGATCACTGGCTGTGAGAAACACTTCTCGGGGCCACTTCTTGGTGGAGGAAGAACAGCGAAAACTAAAGCCAGCTTGCAATGAAGATATCGTCCAAGTTGTAACTTTTATTGGAGTCATAGATCCTAGTTAGGGTGCACAACTGAGCCACTCTGAGGGGGACTCTAACACAGTGTCTCTATCTGAGCCTTGTCTCAGATCCCTCCTACTCTACTGCAGTCTGGGATGACCCCCGGAAAAAACTGAATGCAAAACATCCTTCCCAAAATTACCAAGTAGAGGAGCAACAACCAGTGACATCATCCTAAGAGGTCCCCAGGCCATTACCAAAGGATTTCTTGAGTGACTCTATTGCCAGATACAGTTAGGTGTAAGTTTATCTATATGTGTATGGTTTATCTATATATATATATATATATGGTCTTAAATAAAAGTACATATAATATTGTTTAAGATTTCCATTTATTTTCTGATGCTACGGCTTGGAGAGCTGCATTCTTGAGAGGGGGATTAATATTTTTAATATATAACATATTCCTAGATGCATAAGTCTAATTTACCTGAACCTTAATTTTTTTAAAAAATAGTAGTATGCATTTTAAGAAAACAAAAAATATCTGAAAGTACCACTGTTCTATTAATACATTTAATTCAAAGAATGACCAATCCATGTATGTATCTAGAATCTAAGTACAGGGAAAGATGGTTGGATTCTAATGTGACAGAACAAAGGTGAATAGTGTTATGCAAATTTCTTTATTTGCTGTTTAAATAAATCTCATGCAATAATGAATATATCTGAGAACTTGTATTAGAGGCAGGGGGAATTATTAAAGATAATTTTCTCTTTGAATCTAAAATCATAGGATGCCTGAAAACCATGAAAGCTAAATAATTTTTGTAATCATTTTAGACTACCCAGGGTTAAAGACAACAAATCAGGGAGAAAAGCGCAGGGGTGGAACTGGAATCAGAGGGCACCTATACCCTTCATCCAGGGTGCAGAGCTAGGCTCCCTCTCTCCCTTCCTTTTCCACTCCCACTGCCATCAAATGCCTTCTCCCCCTTTTTCTGTGATCCCCCCACTTCCCAGTTTTTCCGTCATCGTAGCATAGGAGTTCCTGCACTTCATAGTTCTGCTGCTTCCAGCCATCTAGCACCTGGAATAGTAAATAGCCATCCTGTGAGTTGGTAAGAGGGAAAGGGAAGGGAAGGAGGAAGAGAGGATGATGAGAAAGACTAGCTGATGGGCGATGGGGAGTAGGGTAGCTGGGTCAGACAGAGGGACAGGAAGTCTTTAGCATTGGGAAGGGCAGTCTAGAGCCAATCTCTAAGTTCTCACACGTGAGTCTTTTCAGAAGGCAAAAGCTTGTAAAATTGTTCCGCTTCATTAAGAAACATGAAGAGGCAATTTTCTGAACTATTTACTACTTATGCTATTGCTGCACAACATAATACATCATAGGGATCATCAAATAATTTCAGGTTGTGTATCTGCCTACAACTGCTCCAGCTTAAGCCAGTAGAGGAAATGCTGGTCTGGGACACTGGCTCAACTGTAATTTCCTTGGCTGTAGTGGAAATTATAGTGACACAATATTCCAGAAGATTACCTACTTGGAAAACACAGAAGGTTCCATCTTTTTTTGTTTCTGGACTTTTAATCAAGCTGGGTTTAGAGCCCAGGATTCAAGGTTGTTTCTAACCAGCTGCTTGATCTTACATATTACATCCCCCCACCCCCACCCCCAGCTGGGCTTCACCATCTTCATCCATAAAATGACTTCTTGCACAAATATCTCTTTTTCTAAATATTTTTTACAGTGAATGAAAACCAAGGCTCTAAGTTGAGTATTACAAATCATTATTAGTGTGTAAGAGAATTTGTAAAATACCATATGCTCTAGATAGGCCTGTTCTGGCTTCCTGTTTCTGTAATAAACATGTAAATGTGAGTTGCTTAAGTAAATAAAAGTCTGTTTTCTCGTTGCAGATAAATAGGATTTACCATTCCCTGGATGAAGTGCTTGGGAAGTCTTTAAATGCCATAGTCAACTGACATTTCAAAGAAAAAATAGATGGTTTTGGAAAGTTCATGCTGTTTCTTCACTGAATTTTAGGTGAGTGTGTCTGAGACAAAGAATTTAAGATGGACATTGAACTATTTCTCCTTAAAGTTCTTCTCTCCTTGCATGAAAAAAAATGGGGTTAAATAGTATTGTTTTGTACTTTTAATGAGGTGCCAGTGAAAGATGTAATTTTGTGCCTTTCATTTATTTTTTTATTATCATCAGAAACCATGTGAACTATGAGGCATGAGATAGAGAGATGGCCCTGACATCCCTTTCTGGTTTCTATGAAGCAAATGCCATAATGCTTCATTCTATGCTAAAGGTCATCTAATTTTTTTTGTTTTAATCCTCACCAGAGGATATTTTTCCACTTATCTTCAGATAGAGTGGGAAGAAGGGGAAGAGAGAGAGAGAGGGAGAGAGAGACATCGACGTGAGAGAGACACATCGACTGGTTGCCTCCCACACAACCCTGAACAGGGCCAGGGACCGAACTGCAACCAATGTATGTGCCCTTGACTGGAATCGAACCCAAGACTCTTTGGTCCGAGGGCCGACACTCTAACCGCTGAATCAAACTGGCCAGGGCAAAGGTCATCTAATTTTTAAAATATATTAACATATTTAATATCAGAGTAATAAGCCAAAATGAGACAAAACCACGTTTTAAGGGCATAAACCAGAGGAAAATTTGATGGTGGTAATGCAGTTTAATCATTAACGAGCCTGTGTGTGAGAAAAGGCTGGCATTTCAGAGGCTGCCCATGGGGAGATTTTATAATTCTTAAATGAAACTAGGACATGGTTTAGGTTAGTGCTGTTTCTAAACTGCCGTGTACCATTAAGCACACACCCAGGCTCACGTGTGCACATTAAGCTTTGTTTTGCCTGGCCATAAAATGGATGGATAAGTATTTTTTACCTCATCATACATAATTACCCTTCCATGCTTCGAGAGAGATTCATGAGCCTGCAAATTGGCACCTTACAATCAGCCTGTTCCATGCCATCGTCATTTCACAGCAGAACGGAGAGGGCTGGGGGCATCGAGTGGTGGTCTCATTGAGAACATCGTGTCTCTCTCTCCACCTCCTTCTGAGTCCGGTTTTCGAAGTGGGGCTTTATCATCTACTTTGAAGAATGGTGATACCCAGATCATCAGAATATACTTCTGTTCACAATTCTGAATAAAACAGTGCAACTGCCAGAGCGTAGGCCACTGTCTAAATCTAATCCCAAAGACAGCGATGTTTCCTTTGTACCTGATTGACTTCAAAATGACGGTGGATAATGCGCTCATAATCTTAAGGGTGTGTAAATTTGGTTTACTGGGGTTGCATGTGGAACTAAATTGGTGATTTCATTTATTTGCAAGATGTTGGTTGAATGCAGTTCCCAGGCACTAAAGTTAGTACCCTTTAAAAATATCAGTAAATCAATTTGCCTAGTGTAACATTACTCTGGAGGAGAAAATTAAACTGGAAAGCTTATTTACTTAACTCTCTATTTTCCAATTGTGCCAGTCTGTACCTGTTTTTACCTTCATGTCCATTCCTTGTCCTGTTCCTACTCTGCTCGTTCCATGGGGTCTGACCGCTATGGTCTGGGTTTTCCAGTCCCCAGACCCAGCCTCTGTTGCCTCAGGCTTCCCCCAGTGTCCTTGAACTCTGAGCTACAGTAATATCACCTCTTGCCTTTGTTCCTTGAGACTTGTAGGTGGGTAGTGCCTCTGTCTTCCTGCTGCTGCTAATCTCCATCCAGGTCGATTCACTATTCCCAGTTTAGCTTCTCAGTTCTTTCATCATCTGTGTAACCATTTCCCTGGATTAAATTCTGTTTTAAATATTTACAGTGTTTTCTCTTTTCTTGGTTAGATCCTAACCAACCAATCAGTACTTCATTTATTTCTCTTAAAATCATTGGAAGGAAAAGCGAACAGGGGCCCTGGCCAGTTTGGCTCAGCGGTTGGAGCGTTGGCCTGTGGACCAGAGAGTCCCTGGTTCGGTTCCCGCTAGGGGCACGTACCAAAAAAAAAAAAAAGTGAACAGGGATCACTTGTTTTTCCCAAGGAAAATAAATGATTCTCAGGAAATAAATTTAAAGTTAAATGTAAAGTTGGGTTTTTTACACTGAAAAAAAAATTAACTCCGTGCATTTAAAGCTATATTCTAAGCTATGCAATGTGGTAGTGTTAATTTGTTGCTGTTAATAAAAATCATTATTGATATTCCCATCTTGCTTATAAAATTAATGAGATTTTTAAAATTCTCAAATATGTACCAAATATGATTTTTACTCTTATATATTTTTTTATTTTTACTCTCTTAATATTCACATTTTAAACTCCTGCATGTATGATATAAGAACCTCTCCTTAGGGCATCACTCTCCTTCCTACCTTCACACTGAAATCTAGAGTTTTAGACCTCTTTTATTATGGATCCAGCCTCTCTCTTTCAGTAATGGTTGTTTGCTACTTGATGCCTGATGATCTGAACGTTTCACATTCCCTATAACAAATAATGACTATATTGGAAAGCAAAGTGATCAGGATGCCAGCGTCTGTCTTTTTTTGACAGGTAAACAATTCACCGCTGTCTCAACAGTGCCACTCACGCTAAAGGGCTTCCTTGGTATTAAAGTGGCTTTTCACTTAATTATTTTGGCACTTCACTTGGTTATTTTAAATGCAAGTGCCTTGCTATTTTCATTTCCTTCTCATTTATTTATGTAGACGTTTCCCTTTTCAATCTTTTCTCAGAGGTCATTGTGACTGCTCATCTGTCCATTTTAATGTATTGTGAGTACACTCAAAAGGTCATGGTGTTCCTCCTACCAACAAGTTTCATCTGTTCACCAATGTTAATATTAAACCTGCAATGCCTAATTGAGAACCCTTTAGACAATGTGAAAATGCCATTGTGAGAATTACTTGGACTCCTTCATAACCTAAAATAGGAGATACAGGGTGTGGTTTAAGATGCAGTGAATAACTGATATTCTCAAAACACATCTTCCGTAGCTTGGTACAGCACTGAAAATTCTAATCATTAACACTTCTCTCCAGCTCAAAGAAATAAGGCTTTATAAAGTCATGTGTTTAAAAAAATACTGTTGGGAAGAGAAATGCATTTGCTAATAATAGATACTACATCACACATAAGTCTAATGAATTAGCAAGGAAGAGACTCCTGAGACATTGGTGCAAACACTGTCTGGGTTTGGTACACATAACTAGGAGGAGACTAGTTCGTAATGTTTCCTGGTGGGTCAAGGGAGGCACCTTGCATAAAAGATAACTCAGGCTGAACATATCTAAAGGATATTAAAGGAGGGAGGAGGAGGAGTGGAGGTGTTAGTTTCACAGTTGAGCAACATTATGAATAGAGATTTTAAATCACTGCTGCCCAAACAGTCCTGGAAAGTCAGTAGTACTTCTGCTGGATCATATAGTATAATGTGGGAAAAATCAAATGTGTTTAAAGGCAGAAATAATCTGTTATCCATCTTTGTATCCCTGGATACTAGCCCAGTGCTTGACATACTATAGATAATTCCTAAATAAATGATTAGTGAATAAAGACAAAGGCACACAACAACACTGGCTGATGCTTACTGAGCTCCTTCTTTATGCCAAAACACTGTTTTGTATACACATATACTTCATTTCATGCTTAAACAACCCAATGACACAGGTAATAGTATTATCTTCTTTTTAAAAGATGAGTAAACTAGGGCCCAAAAAGGATAAAGAACCTGCCCAAGGTTAAGTAAGGTGGGGTGAAAATTCAAATCCAGACAGTCTGGTTTCAGAGCCTGAGCACTTAATTAGTATGCTCTACTATCTCTCATGTAATATAGTCATCAAATAGCTTTAAAACACAGAGGCAACATTGTTTATTATTAACAAAGTTAAGTCATTCTAGAATATACCTGTATTAAGAGATCTTGCCAAAATCTTGAATGACCTTGCTTTGAACACAAATTCCCTCTTTTCAGTGTTCGTACTCTCTTTGCCTATTAAAACATTACTGCCTATATCAGTTTCCTAATTTACATTCAGATCTCACTATTTCCATTCTTTAATGGTTTGTTCTGAAATTAATATTGTAAATATCCTATTCTTCCTTTCATGCCATTTGCTTAATTTAAGAATGTGCAGTCTCGCTCTGGCCTGTTTGACTCAGTGGTTAGAGCGTCAGCCCGTGAACCGAAGGGTTGAGGGTTTGATTCCCAGTCACCTGGATTGCAGGTGCAATCTCCGGCCCCAGTCAGAGTCAGGTGGGAGGCAACCAATAGATGTGTCTCTCTCACATTGATGTTTCTCTCTCTCTCTCTCTCCCGTCCCCCCACCTTCCACTCTATCTAAAAAATCAATGGAGAAAAACATCCTTGGGTGAGAATTCACAACAACAAAAAAAGAATGTGTAATCTTGAGCAGCAAGTTACTTAAACTCTCTGAGCCTCAGATTCACCATATCTGAAAAGATATGTCTAATTTGTTGTGGGGACTGAAAAATAATATCCATAAAACAACAAAGTAAATGTCCTGGTACATAGGAGGTGCCTGATCAACAGTAGCCAATGTGACCTACTTACCACTGCCCACTTCTCTCTCAAAGTCAGTGTTGGCTTCCCCATCAACTGCAAACAGAATCTATGCCCTGTGTTCCTTAGCATGTCATAATACAGGCACACCAGACTTCTTGAGTCCCACTGCCTTCCTTTCTGCTCATCATTTGACTTTTGCTAACATAGGCATGATCTGCCTTATCTAAGCTGTGCTCTTTGTGCCTTTATTTTTGCTCAGGCTCGTTCTTCTGCCTAGACTCTCCTCACTTACACACCCCTCTCCAAGTCCTCCTCACTCACAAACACACATGCACTCTTCAGTGACTTGCAATATCCTAGTCATTGTTACTGGTTCAGTGAAGTCATTGTTAAACCCCTCCTGAGTCAACAGTTATCAGTCCTGTCTCTGAATTCACATAACCCTTTGGGTCATTTCTAGAAGATCAGCTCTTTCTGCAGACAACAGAAAGAAAAGCAGTCTCATTCAATCACTCGCAGGTTCATGGTGGAATTTCTCATGTTATCTGTCTGTCCTCCCTCTGAAATTTTTATCAAGGACAAGTTTAATCTTTGACTCTCCTGTACCAACTTCAAAGTAGTCTCCTTTTTAGTGTTGGATGAGTAGAGAGGGTCATATTTTGAGATATGCTTAAGTGGTCCAGTGTGGTGACGATTATAGTAAAAAGAGAATGTGTTAGGGGAAAGGGACCTTACAGAGAGGATCTGTGCCACCCTGTGCCAACCACCAAGGCAGATGCTCCACACAAACATTATCTTGTTTAATTTTCATAATAATCCCTCAAATTAGCTATTATTTTCCTCCTTATTTTGATAAGAAAACTAGGGTTCCAAGACTTTAGGAAACTTGCCAGTGTCATATTTCTGGTAACTGGCAGAACGAGAGTGTTAAGCCATATCTCTTCACTGCAGCAAACTGCCACTCTGAAGGAGCTTCCAATTTAATCCTGTAAAAATATGCATGTAAGATAATGCTAGAGCTTTCTATTTAAAATATTTGCTGAGGAGCAAGCTATTAATAGGTCTACAGATCTTTTTCTCACTGGCAAATAAGTTTATATTTAGGTTGATGCTAAAATTAGCACTATTCTGTGCAACACGAGATTAAAAGATGTAGCACCTTGTGGCTGCGAAACCTATTTATGCAAAAACTTCATTTACTGATGTGAGCGTATGCCTGAAGATGATGATGTCTAAAACTGTAGACTGATAGAACTTTAGGACTGAATGTTATCTAGAATCACCACTAGAGATGGGAGCTTTAAAGGCAGGGATTCTATCTCTCTTCCCTTTTTTTTCTTTAAGAATATTTATGAGATAAATATTTATGATTACTTATGAAAGGGTTTGTTTAGGATGCAAAATAAAAATTTCCCTAGACATGTGATACTATTAGCATTTAAGAGAATGCATAAATGTATTCTAAAATGTTTTAAGCACACTCTTCAAGTACCATGTATAAAAATAATAATTGATGTGAATAAAACTCAAAATTTTCAAACAGCTATCTTCTGACTTTATTTTAATTGCCAAAAAAAAAAAGATTCCTTACTTTTCTAATGATGCTTAAGACACCTTTATACCTGTAATAATTATTCATTCATTTGTTAAATATATATTACACATCTCTTAGGTTCACTGGCTCTGTGCTAGACACCAGGGAGACTGATATAAGTAAGGTATAAATATTCCAAGTAATATCCTAGTTAAATTTGCCACAGATTAGAATTATTGAATTTAGGCTTTAGAAGGGATATTTCAGAAAGTCTATCTTAGGACCCTTGTCTTAGTCCATTCTGGCTGCCATAACAAAATACCAGAGACTGGGTAGCTTATAAAATAAAGAAATGTATTTCTTACCATTCTGGAGGCTGGAAGTGCAAGGTCAAGGTTCCAACATGGGTGTTCTGGTGAGAGCCTTCTTCCTGGTTCATAGCTGGATACCACCTCACATGTGAAAGGGGCTAGGGAGCTCTGTGGGTCTCTTTTGTAAGAGCATTAATCCCATTCATAAAGGCTCCATGCTCATGACCTAAGCACTTCCCAAAGGCTTCACTTCCTAATACTGTCACATTGAGCATTAGGATTTCAACATATGGATTTGAGGGGGACACAAACATTCAGACCATAGTAACCCCCTAATTTTACATTTAAGGAAGTTCAGGCCCAGAGAGGTTAAGTAGTACCCCAGTGATTAGCAACAAAGCCACAACTAAGACTCATCTGAGTCTCCTACCACCTAGCTACCCTCCACCAAAAAAAAAAAAGCCAATATTCCTTTATTCTTGATCTTATTCCCAAGAGAAGTTTTGAGTCTAAGGAGAAAAAAAACTGAGAAAATAAGATTGATTTGGGTTTTATTTATAATAAATAGAAGTAGATTTACTATTCATCAAGTACTTATTGAGAATTAAGTGAATATCAGGAGCTTCCCTAAGTTGTGGACATGCTGCTGAACAAAATCAGAATCATCTTCCTGGCCTGCATCCTCTTACTGTCTTGTGTGCATGACTGTGAATATTTAATTGTGTGGAAACCCAAACTGCACTTTAATGGGAATACCAAAATAATCCAATGACAAGCATAATGTGATGCTAAAAATGGCATCTGAAGTGATTGTAACATACTCACTTCTTTAAAAAATGTAAAAGTGTGTTCCATAAATACTTGATATATTAAAACAAAAAGATACATAGTGATCGATGTCTTTGGTCTACTACTGTTATGTGGATAACTTGTTAAAAAATACAGAAGTGGAAAAGAATTTTCAAAAGTATGAGTGTATAAGCATATGTACACTGCTGTGTCTATCTTTGAGTAAGATTAGATATACAGTATCTTATAAAAAATAAGAATTCCATTCACTTTCCCAAGTTATGTCCCTTCCTTGTTGAGTTGTCTTTTGTTGATTGATTACCCCTTTATTTCCCCAGAAGAGTTTGCATAATGCTTTTTATCTTTATGTAAGTATAATTTTTAAAACTGCGAACAAAATAAGAATGGATGGAACAATGTCTTCTTTTCAAAAGCTAAGGATTCTTAGGATATATTCCTAGATGTGATATGCACCCCTATGTTCATAGCAGCACTATTTACAATAGCTAAGATCTGGAAACAGCCCAAGTGCTCATCAGTACACGAGTGGATAAAAAAGTTGTGGTACATATACACAATGGAATACTATGCAGCTATAAAAAAGAAGGATCCCTTACCCTTTGAGACAGCATGGAGGGACCTGGAGAGTATTATGCTAAACTAAAAAAGCCATTCAAAGAAGGACAAGAATCCCATGATCTCACTTATATGTAGAATCTAAATTAACAAAGTAAACTGATGAACAAAATAGATCCAGAGACATGGAAGCATGGAACAGACTGATAAATCTCAGAGGGAGGTGAGGGCTGGGTGGGAAGAGATAAACCAAAGAACTTATATGCATATACACATAACCTATGGACTGGGACAATAGTGTGGTGAAGGCCTGGTGAGGGGCAAAAGTGGGGTGGAGGGGTCAATGGGAAAAACAGGGGAACATCTGTAATACTTTCAATAATAAAGATAAATTAAAAATAAAATTAAAAAATAAACCTAAGGATATGGTGAGTTTACAAAAGTTAATAATAATGTGCTCTAATGTTAGTGTGTTCATGAGTGCCAGTTTAATTCTTTTAGCTTGTATTTTAACCATCGATTGATTTTTGTAACTTTTAAAACCAGACTCTAGAATCTGTATAGTTCATTCCAGCAAAATCTTAAACTTTGAAACTAATGGTTTCAAATCATCAAAGCAGAGGAATAATGTACCTCTCTATTCTGTTAATTCCTAACAATCCTATAACAGTGGGCTAGAAATTTTAGTGATTGTGTGTGTTTATAATATGCTTTCAGACTCAGATAAATACATGTATTTTTTCTATCAATTCTAGTTGCATAGAAAAGTAAGGTGGCTGTCTTTTTCTAATAACAGGTTTTTATTATTATACCATTCCTTCCTAATATATATAAACTCCTGTATCACATGGTTTCCCTTCTGAAGTTGAATTTCTTCCTAGGGTAGTAGCATCTACAAAAGGCACATTTGTAGAGAAAAAAAAAGCCTTACTACCTTCCAGCTAGAACTACATTCTTCCCATTCAGACACAGCAAATGACTCTCATGACTTCTGTTCAATAGGCCCCCGTTATATACTGCCACAGATTAGCTCTTCTGTCCACATGTCTCCTGCATGGTCAGGGGTACCTCTACAAGTAAGACAAAGCATGCCACTACCTGAAGCCCTGGCACATCTCCACAGCACCTTGAATTCTCCTTTGGCAAGAAACATTTTCAGACATTAAGCACAATGGTAAAATTACCCTAATATAAAAGTCTTCCCAATCCTCTGGGATTCTCCCTTCCTACAATGCAAGGAGTGAAAGGGCCTAAGAAGCAGGGCTTGTAAATCTCTGTCATAACTCAGTTCTTAACAGGAATTTCTCTCTCTGATAAAAATGACTCTGACATTTTCCATATTGTTCAGCACTGAGGCTGTTGTGTGTAGGGTTGTCAATTGTAAGCACGAAAGCTTTTCAGTAAAATATTATGAATCCACTTTCTGAAAGATGCTTAAGGCCCTCATATTTTGTCTTACCTAATAGCAAAGATAATAGTCTAGTTCAGCTCATAATTGCCTTCTCATTAAAATACTCAGATCCCTTTCATACTCACACATAAAGTTCATGCTTAATGTATACTAACTGCAATAAGCTGTGGTTGCCTAGTAACCAGTGGAGGTGTGTCCGAGAGTCTAAAGAACATCAATGAATAACTGAATCATTGACATTAGTTTCAGTTGGGTGACCCAAGCCTTAATTCTGCCCTGGCAATCCCAGACGTTTCTAATGGGCTGGTGAAACACTAGCTTTCTCAGAAGTAGCTCATTAAATCACAAAAATAGTGTCCTGCCCTGGGGTCTGAGAGGGGTCCAGAGAATGATCAGAGAAGCAAAGGGACTGGACCCTAACGTCTTAGATATAATTTTTACAGAATGCAAAATGAAGAGTCTGCTAGCAGTCACACTCCCAAATAGCTTTCCTGAAATGCTTATGATTCTGATTGTTCAGCATTTTTAGGAAAATAGTATAGCATTTACTTCATTTTTCGATAGTATAATCTTTTTCAAGTTGAGTTTCTATGGATTCTGAAACATTTTCCTCCCTTTTAAAACAAAATCATTGTTTTAAAAGCAATGTGGAAGCAAAGTAAAAATGGGTAGAGTAAGCGAACTTTTAGCTGGATGATGAAATTAACCCATAAAATAAAATAAAAAGTACCTGATACTTTCTCAAGAAAACACCAACAACGACTCGACACGTATCTGTATAATGCCATTCTGTTCTAACCAGGTGACTTGGTTGCATGCCTAGGCTTGCAGAGTCCCAAGAGGAAGTATTGCCCCTTGTTAAAATGTTTTACTCAAGTAAAGGGAAAGGGAGACTTTTCATAAAAACAGTAATGAATATACTATTGAGCTGAAAGCAAAATTAGCATAAATTCTTAAGGTGAAAAACAAGACATCAAAGAAATGTCGGCAATGAAAGTGATTCAGCTGTCAGACCCCATCCTCATGTCCTGCCCTTACTTCACCTTCTTGGTGCCCATCAAGAGGGAAATTTAAAGAAGTATCCCAGACAAGATACACACTTCAGTGCTTGGAGAAAAGGATGGGTTCTTATTTAAATAAGAAAAATGTCACTACCCATAAGGAAAATCACTTGTGTGGATTCTGCCCTACATCTAGGCAGGAGAGAAATTCATCTAAGACCATTTCCACTTGACTCCAAAGCATTGGTTCTCAACCAGGGGGAACTTCGTCCCTCAGAGCACATTTGACAATATCTGTAGAAATTTGTTATTGTCATGCCTCAGGGATGGGGGGTTTGGAATGCTCTTAGCATCTAATGAACAGAAGTCACACTGCTGCTAAACATCCTACAACTCTCAGAACAGTCTCCTAAAGGAAAGAATTCATCTGGCCCAAAGTGTCCATAATACTGAGGTTAGGAAACTTCTCTAAAACAGTAAGGGCCACAGTTTCCCTGTGCCAGACTCCACATGAGTTATTTTTCATGTGTTACCTATTTAATACTTACCACCCTTCCATTAATTAGGTACTAGTATTATTCTCATTTTTAGATGATGAAATTAAGGTTCAGAAGGGTAAATAACTTGCTCAAGGCCATGCAGTCAGCAAATAGTGGACCCTGAATCCAAAGTAGATGAGATGTCAAAGATCATCTCCTCTTAGGTTACTATGCTCCTCTGTCCAAAAATACCTGCACCAGCCGCCCTCTGCAGCTCCAGAGGGTCCCTATTAAAATGCAGATGTGTCACCTGAGCATGATAACAAGATAGATAATCATGGCTATTCATCCCTCCCAGAGTCCAGTGAACGGCCTGGGTTCTAAGGATGTGGATTAGACAAGAGGAGATGACATTGTTAGAAGGGAGACAAAGCATTCCTGAAAAAGGAAATTTAACTTTTAAAAGTCCCTCTTTGGAAGATAACTTTGGTGGGAAAGATGGGATTTCAGGAAAGAACTTAGAGTGTAGGAAAGGTTAAATTGTGCCCCAAAGTTTTGATTGTATGAAATAAAGAGTGCCTGGGGTAGCAAGTATCACAGGAGGATGCAACATTCTCCTCACCTAAAGGGGATGACAGGCTGATTTCTTCTGTTGGAAAAACTATTTTTAAATATATATATTTATTATTGACAGTATTACAGATGTTCCTCATTTCCCCTCCTTTACCTCCCTCTGCCCAGCCCTCACTCCCCACCCTAGTCTTCAACACACTACTGTCTGTGTCCATGGGCTATGCATCTAAGTATATAAGTTCTTTGGTTTATCTCTTCTTGTATGCCCCCTCCCCAAGATATGTCAGTCTGTTCCATGCTTCGGGACTTATTTTATTGGTCAATTTATTTTGTTCATTAGATTTCGTCTGCTTGTTGCTGCCCCTCAGTGGAAGCACAAGGGCAGCAGATAGGCATGGGCGGTGCAGTACCCCTGGGGAATGCTGATAATCACAAAACAGGAAGCAGACAATTCAGTTTAGCCAACACTTGCACAAAAAGGACCCCGTCGTCTACAGCATGTAGAAAGAAAGCAAAAACTTCTTTTCAGGGAATGATTTTGCTTCTTGATTTATAAGTCCCTTGACCTAGTTCTTCCCATAATCTATCATTGCTGCTTTTCAACATGTCCGGTGGTGGTGAGCTGGCTCTTCTTGGGCCTTGTCTCACCATTCAGCCTGTGCCCCAACCATACAGAACCATTCTCCATTTTCTCTCCACTGATTTTTTGGTTTCTCTCTGTAAGCTTTTTTTTTTTTTAGTGAAGAGACCTTTCCCAGAAACTCCATAGATTAGTTTCTCAGGGCTACTTAACAATTTACCACAAGCTTGGTGACTTACAACAGAAACTTATTCTCTGAAAGTGTTAGCAAGGCTGTGCTCCTTCTGAAGGCTCTAGGGAAGAATCCTTCCTTGCCTCTTCCTAACTTCTGGTGGCTCCAGCAATCAGTGGCTTCCTTGGCTTGTAGCTACATCACTCCATCCTTTACCTTTGTCTTCACATGGCCTTCTCCTTGTGTGTGTGCCTCTCTATGCTCTCTCCTCTTCTTACAAGGATACCAGTCATTGGATTTAGGGCCCACCCTAATCCAGTATGATCTCATCTTAGTCCTTAACTAATTACATCCACAAAGACTCTATTTCCAAATAAGGTCACATTCTGAGTTTCTTGGTGAACATAAATTTTTGAGGGGCACTACTTGTATTAGTCAGGGTTCTCCAGAGAAACAGAACCAATAAGATATACATAGAAAGAGATGTATTATGAAGAATTGGCTTACAGAGTCATGGAGGCTGAGAAGTCCCTAGATCTGTAGTCTGAAGGCCTGAGAACCAAGAGCGCCAATGAAGTAAATTTCAGTCTGAGTCTGGAGGCAAGAGAAGACCCATGTCCCAGCTTGAAACCATCAGGCGAAAAGCAAATTTCTCTCTTGCTCAGAGTTTAGTTCTATTCAGATATTTAACAGATTGGATGAGACTCACTCACATGGGGTGAACAATCTGCTTTACTAAATCTATAAATTCAAATGTTAATCTGATCCACAAACACCCCCAGAGACAAACCCGGAATAATATTTAATGAAATATCTGGGTACCTCATGGCCAAGTCACAATGACACACAAAATTAACCATCACACTACTCAATCCATTACATTCCACCTGACAGATTTTCCTTCACACTTTACTGGCATCCCTGGCAAGGGGATGGCAATAGCAGTGATTGTCTTAGATCAGCAATTTTCAACCTTTTTCATCTCATGGCACACACAAACTAATTACTAAAATTCTACATCACATCAAAAATATATATATTTTTTGTCAATCTGACAAAAATAATAGGTATAATTCTGATTCATTCACACCAGACAGCTATTGTTGTGTTGGTTGTTGTCCTTTTTTTTTTTTTTTTTTTTTTTTTTTTTTGACATACTAAGGGAAAGAAAAGAGGTCCGTGCCCTTGACTAAGTAGTTAGGTATTGCATGTTTTTAAAATTCTTGCAGCACACCATTTGAAAATCACTGTCTTAGACTATAGTCATATCCTTCAGAAGGGATCCCATAATGGCTGTTTCCTCCTGGGCCACCATGTTTTAAAAACTGCTTCCCCTAAAAGTAGCAATTCTCTTTTACTTGGACCTTGATGCCCATGTTCAGAACTTCAACACTCATTCTCCCTGGATCTAATCCCTATACCCTTCCCCATTCCAGTTAATAACTCCTAATTTTCCAGCTATACTACCCATAGCCAACACAGAATTTTTGAGTAGCTTAGTTTCTCTTCTTTCTGCTTCTGTCTTCCAGGCTAGGCTATATATAACCAATAGGCCCAATATTGGTTATATATAGTTTTATTCACACACAAGAAGATGAGCAGTCTCAAAGATAGTCATGAAGCCTGTAGCCTCCCTTAAAATATGGGAAAAGGCTGCAATATAAAAAGTAACAATTCATTTTAAAATCAAGCTACCTGTTTACATGGAGACAGATATACATAGGTAAATACAAAAATGTTAACTGTGGTTGGTAGGGTTACAAATGAACAGAAAATATTTTTGCTTATTTTTAATTGATCTATAATGTTTACTAAAGATATCATAAAGCCTAAAATAGATAAAATAAATAGTGTTTGTGTTTAACACTTTGGATATTATTACTACAAGTATGACAATATGGGTGGGCAATTCAAACCACAGAATCTAATGTGTAACTTAGAGCTTCTCTCTGCTCAGTGTGTGTATATAAGAGCATATGAACATAAGTTTCTCTATTTCACACATCACTGTGAGGCTGTAAACAGAATGCAATGGGATGTAAAGTGTCTTCACATATAATGTGTATGAGTGGCTAATGTCCTCCAAAAACACTTTTCTAATACACAACATATAATGGTAATGCCTTTCTGCCTCGTATTACTTATAAACCATAATTCTGATATTATATCAGGAGATCCTTCCTAACATTTCACCTGGCAAAAGCATACTGTGGTGCCTTCAGTAAAAAAAGAACACCTGCTCACTATTATTTATGTGTCGCTACCCTTTCAGATGCTTTAGAGCCTCCTTCACAGGCTTCTGTCTCACTTCCCTTCCTGTGCATTATTCACGTTGTAGAATGGCTTCTCCAGTTTCTCCATTTCACATGTCACTGTGAGGCTATAAACAGAATGCAATGGCCTGATGAAGAATTCACCAGTGTGAAGGGTGGAGCTCAGATAATACCTCCCAGGTTGACTCCAGTGAACTCCTTAGTATCATAAATAAATGGGAACCTCTGAAATGCAGATGAATGGTCTTTGCCAATGGAGTATTTGCCAGAAGCATCCAAAGTGCCCAATATCTTTATATTATGGGTCAATTTACATAAAGGGTGTTTGCCACATGAATGTTTTTTATTCATTCTAATAATGGAATTCAGTTAAGTGTATAGAATGAAATTTCATTTATTAGTTTGTTATTTGTCTCAGTTTGTTCAGTTTCCTCAACGGGGTGTATTTCTTCAGTGTACTTTTTCTGTTATTCCTTCTGGGTAATTTTGCTGTGTGTTCTCTTGAACTGCATGTGCTTCTCTTTTTTGTCTTTCCCTCTAAATCACCTTATATCTTTTTCCAACTGTCTCTTAATCTGTGTTTTTCCATAATAATTTATTCTCCTACAGCCCTGCCTTAATTTTTCAAAGTTGCCTCATTTTCTAATATGCTTTATTTTTTATCATAATTGGCATGAATAATTGACTTTTACTGAGGGACTACAGGGTGCATTACATTGCATTTGCTTTCTGGTCTCTCCATCTAATTACTTGTAATATATATGCACATTTTACTTGTTGGGCAGTTACTGTCCACCCTCTCCCCCCCACCTTGTCAGACTACTTAACCACTTGTCCTTTCTCGGGGGCGTTACAAAGGAAGGGAGAAACCCAGTAGCTTCTATCACTCCTATATCTAATCTTCACTGAATATGCTCTTAGTGTACATAAGCATCCCTCCATAGACCTTTAGAATGTTTGCTGATGTATTCCAAGCCTGTCAAGACAAAGTTAAAGAATCTGGGAAACTACACCTAATATCCCAACAGCAAATGCTTTCCAAGCTTAGGGCACCCTAAATGGGTGGTTTTTCCCTCTAAATGTTCTGCCTAAACTAACCTAATTAAATTATCTGTCTACTGTCAAGTCAGTTAATTATATTTTTTCTCATGTATTATATCTACAGCTATATTTTCTTTATTCACAGTGTTATCTCCCCTTCTGGGTTAAAGAACATTTATAATTTTTGCCTATAGCTTGTACAATATGTACTTTCAGAAGGCACTTAATTAAAACATATTGAATTAGAATAAGTCATCTCAATTTAGAATGAGCCACATGCAAGAGACAAAACACACACACAATAATCTCTGAGTACTGTGTATTCAGACTAAGAAAATGAATTCTTTTAAGAGCCAGGTCTCAGGAGTCCCCTTGTTTCCTTGACTTCACAGGTAGACTTGATTTTCTGACATGTCCTTCCCTTTTCCCTCTAGCCAAAAAAGAATATATCCATTCAAATGGAGACTTCATTCTGGCTATGCAAACATGCCTGGGTTTACCGGATATGGGCTTGTCACGGCGGAAGAGCCGACACTACTTATTCCCCTTCCCCTGTGAAAAACCTGGCAGTCTGCCACGCAAATCACACAGATCCTCTGCTCTCCTGACAGAGTACAAGGCCATAGAAGAACTCAGAGCCCATCAAAGAGCTCTGCCTAATTTTATATCAATGTGAACTCGCTAACTTTATGAGCACCCTGACCTCCCAACTCTCTTGGAACCTTTTTCCATTTTGTCCTCCTCAGGACAAATTTTGGCCTGGGAGTATATCTGCTTCTTCTCATTAGCCACTCGGTTCTGCCACCAGTGGAAGGTGGCTTTAGAGATACTGCCATGTGGATTGTCCCTGACAGAAAAGCCGGTGTCACCCACCTCCAAGTAACTCCCATTCCTGCCTTGGACTCCAGAGCACATTCGTGGAGTTCCACAGATGATTCCAAATTGATCAGGGAGAGAGCCCCTCCGAGATGAACGGCCAGGTAGAGTCAGCACGGTGAACTACACAAAGCTGGGTGAGCTCACAAAGGACTCCGGTTCCTGTTCCAGCACTAGAACAAGTCATGGCAGGACTCTGAGCCAGTTATTTCACCTCCTTGAGCCTCAGTTTGCTCATCAATGAAATAAAGTATTATGTAAGTTATAGGCATATATCCTGCCAATTCTGAAATTGTCTGCTTAGATTTTCTAACTTCATCTCAATAACCCCCACCCCCACAGGACTCTATTCAAAAGAAAGTACCTAAGATATAACCAAAAATTTACATATAAAGGTATATTGTATATAAAAAGAAACCTGGAAAGAGCTAAATATATATTTAACAATAAGGATGGCTAAATATATTCTGATATATCCAAATAATAGGATCTTATGTAAATATTTAAAAATATTTTAAAAGAATATGTAATACCATACTATGTTTAGTTTACATGTCATTCATTAAACAAAAGAAAGCAATATTCAAAATCATCTGAGTTTTAATATATAAATTGAAGAAATACATCACAATGTAGATGGTTACTGTAGATAGTTGACTCATGTGTGCTTCAGTGTTACTTCATAAATCTTTCTGTGTTTTTCAACTTTTCTACACTGGACATGTGACATTACCTTTTAGTGAGAAAAGAGACAAGTTTAACTTTTTATTACTAAGATTAAAAACCAAGTTTTTTTTCACTAAGAAAAAAATCTAGAATTTAACTCTATAATTATGAATTTTAAAGATATGAAAAATATAAAAACAGAAATTTGTGTCCATAAATGAGTTGGACAAAATGATTCCAGGTTCACAGTAAGTTATTTGTAGGGTATGTAGCCATCAGTTTCACAGTGCCATTTAAAAACATATTTAGCCCGGCTGGTGAGGCTCAGTGGTTGAGCGTTGTCCTATGCACCAAGAGGTCGCTGGTTCGATTTTCAGTCAGGGCACATGCCCAGGTTGTGGACCTGATCTCCAATGGGGGGCATGCAGGAGGCAGCTAGTCGATGTTCTCTCTCATCGATGTTTCTATCTCTCTCTCTTTTTCCCTTCCTCTCTCTCTAAAATCAATAAAGATAAATAAATAAAACATATTTTCTGTGATGTGTTGACAGCAGGAAATTGCAAAGAATTATTATTTATAGCACCATTATTACAATTTAAAAGAGGGGTATATGTTTTGATAACATCTTGAGGGTAAAATAGAATATCTTGATATTGATTTATATAAATTGAGATAGCTTGCAACAGCCTTGTTGTTTCACACGAAATTTCTATGACTAGAATAGACACTAATCCAATGAATATTTTTTAGGTCAGCTGCTCAAAGTGGCCCAAGAAATTATGTGCTTGCAAAAATTGTTCAGATCACAACCTCTTTTTTTGTTGCTGTTGCTATTATCAAGTTTTCTTATTTGCCCTAAAAATAAAACATTTGTGATATCATAAATGAAAGAACAATTTTAAAATGGGACCCCCCAAAAAATTGCATTTGCAGAGGTTCAAATTTTTTTGTCTTGTTTTAATTCTATTAACATGAGCAGCCAGGATTTTTTGTAGCCATGCTACTTAATTCAAGCTTGTGACCTCGGAGCCCATTTTGTTACCTTGAGTTTGTGGGAAATTAGGTGCTCTGAAGAGAGAGCAGTGAAGCAAATAACCTCCCAAGCTCCCTCCCTTCTCTGTGGGTCCAGGGCTTGGCAAATCGACTTCCTGGGGTACATTCTGAAGCATTATGTAGCAAAAACTGTTTCTCCCTAGGTGGTTGGATTCTTCATACGAAATTAAGTGGGTCATACCAGCACAGATTATGTTACAAAGTTTGTTCACAGTGAGCTAGAAGTTAATCTTAACATTTGCAAAAGGGGATTTAAAACTTTGTGAAACCAAATATACTGACATCATATTCTCTAATGCTTAGGAAAATTCAAACAAGTCACTTTAACTTCTGACAAAGAATGTTTGCTAACCATATTTAATGCTCTTGTTGTCTACACTCACTACATAAATTATAGGCTCCTAAATTTACAAAATGAAGAACAATTAGATGCATAACCAATCTGTAGGAGAAAAAGGCACAAGGTAAAGAAATGAAAGCCAACAGTGAAAGAGTCTCTATTCAGCCAGCCAAACATGAGAACAGTTATGAATTATTCAAATTGTGGTTCTGTGAGTCTTTCCTTCATCAACTGTTCTGAAGAGGATTAGGGGTGCTGATTTTCCAGTACATGTGTTTCTTGCCTTTTTGCTGGTTCTGCCTTCCTTATACCTTTAATAGGGCTGTGTCTTCATGAGTCACAACACTAATTTAATAATCTCTACTGATTTATTGTAGGGCTTTTTTTTTTTTTAATGCTAAAGAAATCTTGCAATGCACAGCGTTCATTGCATTCTTTCTGGCAACTTCCAGTAATGAAAGTTTTTCTCTGCCATGGTTTTTGTTTTGGTTTTTTTTTTTTTTTTTTTTTTAATCCCTGGCTGCTTCTTTGCATTTTAAGTCTTCAAAGAGATCTTAATGCTAATTTTCCTATGCAATGGCTTTGGTGTCAGGTAACCTCCTGAGTTGGATGACTGTGGAGGAAGCAGCTAAAAGTCTGTATTGGTGAGCAGTTTATAGCCCTGTGACAGATCAAGGTGACCTTTTAAAGGCTGCTGTTAACCCAACA
The DNA here is from genome assembly GCA_030848825.1 of Tadarida brasiliensis. Classification (NCBI taxonomy): domain Eukaryota; kingdom Metazoa; phylum Chordata; class Mammalia; order Chiroptera; family Molossidae; genus Tadarida; species Tadarida brasiliensis. The sequence goes on from CM061261.1 coordinate 82,067,485, forward strand.
TCAGTAAATTGTTAAAAAGGCTATCTGAGTATATAATTTTTATTCCGAAGCTTTTTATGATGAAAACTCCTTATACTCCATTTTAATTTGAAAAATAAACTATTTCTTGAGAATCCAATATAAATATGAAAATGAACTTCTTTACATAATGTATTTTTCTTTTGTATTTAAAAACTTCTTTTAATCAACTTCCAAGTTTAATACTGTTCCCACAATTCATTTCGCACTGAGAATATGGATAACCTTTTGACTGGTCAGAACCCCCTAAATGGTTTGTAGGTGGAAGCAAACAAACCTAGTCTGAAATGGTCATTGTATTTATATTGTATCATTATCCAAACTCATATTATGAAGGGTATGAATGATAATGTGTATCTATCTGGTTGAAAATGACAGTTTTATCAGCAAGGGAAAGTCAGGTGTCAGTGAACTTCCTCCCTGTCCCTCTTGTTCAAAACTCATAAACATTTTTACTAAATAATACTAGCCATAGTTTATGAGTACTTGGTGTGTTTCAAGCTCATTTCTTACTGTTTTCCTTGTACTATATCATTTAATCCTTTTTCATGACTCCTTAAAGTAGGAATTTTACAGAAGAGCAACTAAGGTTTAGAGACGTTAATCTTGCCAAGATCACAAACCGAGTATGGGTGAGGGTCTGGTTTCAAACCCACATCTGTGTAAACCCCACAGTTGCTCTTCTGACCAGCTCCTCTCCTCTGCCTCTCTCTGCATGTGGAATACTAAGGAAAAGCCTGTGAGATTCCTTATGAATGTAACCCAGCAGATAATGCTGTGAACACAATGGAGGTTTCTCCCACTAGACTAAGGCAAAACATTCATTCCCTGCTTTATCTATTCAAGAAATGACCACTGTGCCCTATGTTATGCCTCAGTCACCAAGACTCTCATCAGCCTTCCTTGAAGTACTGGGAATAAACTGTAGGTGATTCCTTAAATCTTAATTATGCAGCCTTTGTTTTCGGGGTGGGGAGGGGATCCCAGCATTGTTCAAAGTTGATTGTGTCCACACTCCAAGACCTCTGCTCTTAATGTAAAAGCCCAAATGTAGTTTGGTTGATTCTAGTAGTCTGTGTCACCACAAATCCAAATCTGGGATCATTTTAAATAGTACAGAAACCTAATCAGTTTAAATAATGGTTAAACACAGGGTCTTGATGGGAAAAAGAATGAAAAATTTTACCTCCCACCTCTGAGCTGTGATTAGAACTTTGCTCTAGAAAACCACTTTGAGACTAGCCCTTTCTATACTAAGGTAGTGTTTTCAGCATCTGTGTTTACTGAATCATTTAACATATTTTTTTAGATTTTTAAAGGAGCTGTGCGATTACTGCTACATTTCCTATTGAGTTAGTAACTGGCCTTTAAAAATATTTGGTTAACAGAAGTAGTAGATAATGATCAGTATTTCAAGGGATTAGAGGCAACTGAAAACTGCATATAGTTATTTCATTGGTTTCAGTGCTTTGGAGACCTATTCTTATACCTCTATTATTCTTTTCTCTTCTTTTTTGTTTTTCTTGTTCACGAAGTTGAGTCAGCAACAAAAATATATTCAAATTAGACTTGTCATACAGACAAAAAAATCTGACTTTGTCAGGGTGGGTGGAGGGGGAAAAAAGCAACTTTTTGTCAGTCTTTTGTATTTCAGCAGCTGGATTCATTGCTACCATGGTAACGGACCACATGATGAGGTGTATTAGATTGCTGTGTGTTGAGTACAAGGGGAAGAATGAACACAGCGTTTTATTGAAGTTAAAGGTTACTTTGGAGTTTCTTCTGTGGAAATGTGTAAGGTCAAATACTATAGCTTTCAGCATATGTAGTACTTCAGAGGAAGAATCAGGGGCATGTTGGTGCATTTAACTACAAAACCAGGTAAGGTACAATTGAATCTATGAAATTGAACTCTTACTTCTTCTGTTGCAGTAGCATAACTTGCCGGGTGGCATTTCACTGCCGCCCCCTCCCCACCCCCACATGGGCACAGGACAAATTTCTCCTGCCCCCCAACTCTCCCACCTTCAAATTCATGTTTTTAATTTGAAGATCTAAAACGTTGTGAATTTTTGTAGTTCTATGGTAATGTGTGTGACGATGTGTGTGCAAGTAAAAGAAAAAAGAACTGGAAAGGAAGTAATAAGAATGCGATAATTAGTGTCGTCAGACCAGTGTTTGCTTGTTTTATCCTTTGAAAGGGGTCCACTTTTCTGAGAGGACACTTTATTGAGGCATTGGTCCAACGCTGCTTGGCTGTTATACTAAATTAAGCAGTAGGACAAAGTTCTCCAGCATATTATTTAGTGTATTTCTTGTATCTGGGCTTTTCCCCCCTATTTCATCATATTACTGCCAGCCCCATCCAACATGAGTAGTTCAGTTTTATCTATAATTTTACAACATATTTTATTTCCATTAGTATTCTGTTCTTTCAGGCACTGTGGTCATATGTTTCTTAGAGGATTTAAAAATAGAAGTAAATACAATACGGGTTAGCATAAAATGAACTCTTTTGCTTAGAGGCTGGTCAGAGCAGAATGTAAACAATTCAGTGTGGCTTCGCGAAGCATCAATTCCCAGAGTGCAGAAGCTTCCTCCTGCCCTGTTTACAGATCACCCTAGCAGCTTGCTTCCAAAAGGAGGCTTTGATAGGCTCAAGTTAAAGAAGAAGAACATTTCTTCATTAATAACTTATTTTAGTTTCTTGCCCATGATCTCTCCTGATGTTTGAAGTTTGGTTTTCTTGTAAGACATGATGATTTACTTTAATTTTTTAGCTGACGGCTAACCTATACTGCTTCTCTCCTCTTAGAACAAAGTTGAGGTGGCAGCTTTAGGGACAAAACCTATCTAAACAGTAGCAGAGCCTCACTGTTATTCAAGTATATTCATTGTTCAGTATTCACTGGAGTGTTTTCCTATAGGAAAGCTTTTGAAAAATGCTTTCTTAGCTAAATTCAATTATTTGCCACTAATTGGCACCGATTATGATAAAAGCCAATAAATTATCCCAAGTTTGGTCATAAACCACTCTTTCTTCAAAAAGGGAAACTTAGATTTTATGAAGTCCTTTTCATTTATACTCTGTGATTTTCATTACTATTTCTTTAGTCTGTCTAGTTTTCGTGCATTCAGCCCATCCTAAATTTGAGGAAGGAGTTATAACCACTATTCAAAACACTTTTTGCCATAACTGCAAAAAAGGGAAACTCTTTCTATCATAACAAATATCAAAAGCATTATAATAACACCAAACATGTATATACTGCTCATGCTTGTATTTGAATTAATTCTTTCCTTTTTCCCTTTGTTGTTTGAATAGCAAATCAGCTATAAGCATGTGCTCCAAAACAAAGTATTTTCACAAGCATGGTTGTTATTACTTAAGAATAAGAAGTTCTCAAGAATTGGCAAAAGATGATACCCTGTAAAATATTTTAAAGGGTGAAATTCTCAATACTGACAACATCTGGGGTAGAAAGTGGTCATTTTATATTAAAGGAAAAATAAAGGAGGGAGGGAAGGAGAGAGAGAGACGAACAGAGAAAACACAAGAAAAGAAAGATAGACAAAAGGTAGAGATAAGGTGTAAAAGATCTCTTAACCAAGCTCTTTTCTTTCCCATCAGTACTGAAATGGGTTAAAGTGAGAAATAGAGTTGTGTGGATGAGACAAAACAAAATTAGTAAAAGGTACTATTATTCCACTATTTCATGTTTCAAGTACATGATTCAGCGTAGATCATTCCTTTCTATTAAGTAAAATGAAAACAAATTTCTATAGGTGATGTTGTTTCCATCCTTTTTATTGTGGGCTATCAGCAAGCTTTGACATTAGAGCTAAAAGTGTGTAAAACTCAACATACACCCAAGTTTCTGTGGTCTTTATTCACCTGACACTATGTCATATGTACACGTCATTCCTGAGGTCATCATAACTGAGAGGAATTTTATAAGATGGAATTTTAGTTTTTAAATTTTATTTTGTAGTAAGAATTATATACTTTAGAGAGTATAACAATGAATTAATACATATAGTGAAATGATTCATATAGTCAAGCTAATTAACATATCTTCTCCTGAAATAGTTACCATTTGTGTATGTGTGATTAGAGCACCTGAAATGTACTCTCTTAGCAAATTTCCCGTATACAGTATTAACAATAGTCACCAGGCTGTACAGTAGATCCTTAGACTTGCTCATCATACTTTACTGCAACTTTGTCCCCTTTGACCAACATCTCCCTGTTTCTCTCATCGCCCAACCCTGGCAACCACCATTCTACTCTCCACTTCTACGTATTTGACTTTTTAAAATTCCATATGTAACTGAGTTCATACAGTATTTTTCTTTCTGTGTCTGGCTTATTTCACTTAGTAGAATATCCTCCTGTGTTCATCCATCTTGTTGCAAATGGCAAGGTCTCCTTTTTTAAGGCTGAATAATATTCCATTGTGTGTATATACCACAATGTCTTTACCCATTAATTTGTTCACAGACACTTAAGGCTGTTTACGTATCTTGGTTATTGTGAATAATGCTGAAATAAACACAGGAGTGCAGATATCTCCTCCGGGTACTGATTTAATTTCCTTTGAGTATATACTCGGAAGAGGGATTACTGGATCATATGGTAGTTCTATTTTTAGTTTTTTATGTGTGTGTGTGTTTTTTGTGTTTTATTTTAGAAAACTCCACACTATTTTCCACATGGCTGTATGGAAGAGCCACTTATACTTGTTTTGATACTTACATTGTTAAGAGGCACAATTAACTTTTGATGCAATTGCTTTAAATTAGGAATTTGTGAATATTGTTTAATTGAATTATGTTTTTCTCAACCCTTCTTTAAACATGCTTTATCATTAATTTTGGATAATTGGTAGTGTATTAATAATTCTTAACATTTTAGCTTTAATTTCTAGAGCTCCCTAGCCTATCTGATAAATGGCTAATTATCTGTAAACATTTAACTTTATTAAGGAGATAGATGTTCAACACAGTCATGATAAAGAAAAATCACATTGACTATTGTAGCCCCATCTATAAAATTAATGATAATCTTTGAGCCCTGAGACAAATAAATGAAGAACAAGCTAATAACTTATTATCAGCTAGATATTCCATTTTGGAAGTTGCTACTTTTAAACCTATGACTTCATTGAAGTAGATTTTATTATTAACTACCATGTAATTTTTTGTTTGAAAAACATTAGACTCTTTTGTGTGTGTGTGTGTGTTTTTAAATGTTTCAAATGAAAAAAAGTAATGGTACCATGATCATGGTCATGTTGATGACAATGACAATAATCACTAATTCATTATTATAATAATGATATGTAGACTTCATTAGAAAGCTGTAGGTTCTGTATACAATAAAAGGCCAATGTTTTTAGAAAGCAGAATTTTCTAATGGGTGGTATGACTTTCAGATATTTACTCCCAAATTTAACTAATTCCATTAATAGCATTTATAAATCATTATAAACACTATTAAAGGAATTTGATGTGCTTGTTATGTTCTAATCAGAGCTTAATATAAAGTATGTTGACTTAGTTCAGTGAGAACAGAGGTGTTTATCAATAATGATTAAAATTACCAAGAATTGTACAATGTGTGGGCGAGTATCTGACAGGGAAAGAAAAACTTATTGCTAGGAATGAACCATTTGTAAAATTTTTAATATATAAAAAGGGGCAATAGATTGGTTTTACTTCCATGATAATATTAGCTTGATACATTTCAGAGTTAATATTATTATAATAATTTCCCACTACCTGGCATGTATATTTTATATGTTCACTACTGATTGCATTTTAATATTTTAATTATCTTTTTAAATTTTAAATAATTTGTTTTAAATAAACAACAATATTTTATGTCTGACATTTATTAATTTGGGTTTGTTTGGGGAATAATTATACTAAGAAAAATCACTTTCTTCTACCTATTTCTCACATAAAAGAAAGTACTATATACATATTGGCAATTCCAATATAAAATTTGGATTCATCAAAGTAGTAGAAGAAAATATAGAACTTGATATAGAAAAATAAACCTTTAAAGGCAGAAACCATAAAGAAATGGTTAGATGAAAAGTTATTAATTCTGGAAAATGCTATAAGCAAAATTAAAAAACAAACAGGAAGCTAAAAATCAGTATTTGCAACATATATAAAAGAGAAAAAGTTGAGTATCCATAATGTATAATAAGTTCTTAAAAATAATCAGGGCTGTTCTTTTTCTTATTAATGCATAATATTTTATTTTTTTAGAGCAATTTTAGGCTTGCAACAAAATTGAGGAGGAGGTACAAAGATTTCCCATGTATTCCCTGCTCCCACACCTGCATAGTCTTCCGCATTATCAGCAGAATGGGACATTTTTTACCAAGGATGAACCTATATTAACACATTATAATCATCCATAATTCATGGTTAGCCTTCATATTCACTCTTGGTATTGTACATTCTATGGGTTTAGACAAATATATAGTGATATGTATCCATCATTATAATATACTACGGTGTTTTCACAGCCCTGAAAATCCTCTTATCCTCTGTTTATCTCTCCCTCCCTCCTCCCCTTCCTGGAAACCATTGATCTTTTTAATGTCTCCATAGTTTTTCCTTTCCAGAACGTCATATAGTTGGAATCAAACAGTATATAACGTTTTCAGATTGGCTCCTTTACTTAATAATATACATTTAAGGTCCCCCATGTCTTTTTCATGACTGGTAGTTCTATTTTTTTTTTTTTTTTTTTTTAGCACTGAATAATGCTCAGTTGTCTAGATGTACCACAGTTTATTTATCCATTCACCTACTAAAGGACTTCTTGGTTGCTTCCCAGTTTTGGCAATTATGAATAAAGCTACTATATAAACATCCATGTGCTGGTTTTTGTGCAGACATAATTTTTCAGCTCCTTTCGGCATATATCAAGGAGTGCAATTGTTGGATCATATGGTAAAAGTATGTTTAGATTTGTAAGAAACCATTGAACTGTCTTCCAAAGTGTCTGTACTATTTTGCATTCCCACCATCAATGAATAAGTGTTCCTGTTGATCAACATTCTCACCAGCATTTGACATTGTCAGTGTTCTGAATTGTAGTCATTCTAATAGGTGTGTAGTGGTAGCTCATTGTTGATTTAATTTGCATTCCACTGATGACATATGATGTCATATTTTCTTATGTTATTTGCCATCTGTATATCATCTTTGGTTAGGTGTCTGTTTAGGTAATTGCTCGTATTTTAATCAGGTTGTTTGTTTCATTATTATTGAGTTTTAGGAGTTCTTTGCATGTTTTGGACAACAGTTTCTAATGAAAGGACTCAACAATAAGGAAACAAAGAACCTGATTAAAATACAGGCCTTTTGAAAATAGTTTCTCCCACTCTGTGGCTTTTCTTTTCATTATCTTGATACTGTCTTTCACAGAGCAGAAGTTTTAAATTTTAATGAAGTCCATCTTATTTCTTTCATGGATCATGTCTTTGGTATTGTATTTACTAATTATCTTTAAAATGTATACAAATTAAACAAACAAATGCTATTTTAATTTCTGGCAAATGTTTTTAAAAAAGAGAAATAAAAGGAGGAGCGGGAGTTAATACCCAATGTTAGGGAGCGTGTAGAAAACCTGAACTGTCATATACTGCTGTTCAGGATATAAATTAATACTTTGAGGGAAAGTGGTTCAGCCTGGAAATGTGTAGCAAAGGCTTTTAAAATTACATACCCTTGGACCCAACAATTCTACGAGGAAAATATTCTAACAAAATGAAGTCAAACATATATACAGGGCTTCTCATTGTTGTGGTGTTTGTAAGTATCAATAAGGGAAGTCATTCAGAAAAAAAAAATCTTCTGAGAGCTGTAACAAATGCACCAGCTTATATTTCTGATCTGATAGCTGTAAAGCTGTAAGACATCATAGACATAGCTCTATGGTTACCTAACTGTTCCACGTCTTTGCTCTTCAGATAGAATATGTATAGGCAGCATGGTATAGATAAAAGGGTGTTAGCTTAAGTGTCAGTATGCTTGGGTCCTGCTACAGACTAGCTGAGTTCATGTAAGTATATAAACATAAGGCATTGTTAAAATCCTAATGTTAGAGAGTAGAAAACAAAAGTCTATGAATCCCTTTATCCATCTATATACATTTCTCTTCACAATTGATGTTGCAAATAAAATGTCCCCATCAAATGTGGGAGGGAGGATACATTTTTTAAATTTCACAAAAAGGAAGTGCTTAAAGGTAAAATCTGGAATGTCTTGACTTTGATAGAAAATGGTAAAATATTTTGAATAAGATATACTTCTCAATTATTATTGTTTGAAATTTATTCAAAATGAATTTTTGCTCATATTCGGATGGGCCGAAGATCATTGGTCTTGAAAGCAATCTGGCATTTAGGCCTAGTGGAGAGGGCAGCAATCTAGAGCAATGCTGTTCAGTAGAAACTTCAGTGGTCCTAGAAATGTTCTGTGTCTGCGCTGTCCAGTATAGTAACAACTAACCACATACAAGTGTTGAGCACTTGAAATATGACTAGTGTGACTGAGGAACCAAATTTCTAATTTTATTCAATGCTAAGTAATGTACCTAGTCCCATGTGACTAGTGCCGTCTTATTGGACAGTGCATCTCTAGAATTAAGCACAATAAATAGGATCTTTTTTTTAATGTAGGGATTCATTTCAAGCATCTCTGATGAATTAGGGTGACATAGGACGAGAAGGTGAATATACTTCGTGAAGTTTCTTTTCCATTCAAAGAAATAATGATCAGGTGAGCCTTTGATTTAGTGACTATAACTCCAAGATTTTCCAGAAAACTCTTGATCTTAAAATATTCTATACCTTGCTCACTTAAGAATTCCAGTGTTCATTCATTTTCTCATTTACTAAATATAAACCACTTAATTTGAATTTATATGTGTCAGTGTGTAAGAAAAATGCAGTTTTCCTTTATTATCACATTACTAACACACAACATTTCTGACACCAGATCAGCCTCCCAAGACTGCTCCACCCTCCCTTTGCATGCCAACTGTAAGTCCAGGTGTGCTTCTGACCTGACCGATTGGCTGTAAATCAGAGGTTCCCTCAACCCCCTCCTCAGGTTTGATCATTTGCTAGAACAGCTCACAGAACTCAGAGAAACGTTTATCTTTACCACTTTATTATATAATAAATAATATGATAAAACACAGATGAACAGCCAGATGAAGAGTTACATAGGGCGAGCTCTGGAAGGGTCCCGAGCACAGGCGCTTCTGTCCCTGCAGATTTGGCATGCACCACCCTCCCAGCACATGGATATGTTTACCAGCCCAGAAAGTTTCCAAACCCCGTTATTTTTTAAATTTTTATGACAGCTTTATCATGTAGGCACAATCGATCATTAACCAAGTCTCCAGTTCCTCTCCCCTCCTCGGAGTATGGGAGTGGACCTGAAAATTCCAAGCTTGCAACCAAGGCTTGGTTTTACTGGTGACTGCCCCCTATCCTGGAACTATCCAGAAGCTAACCGAGAGCCTCCTCATTAGAACAAAAGACACTCCTTTTACCTAGAAAATTCCAAAAGACTTAGGAGCTTTGTATCAGGAATCAGGGACAAAAACTGAATATCAAAATAGAAGATGTCATTAGTGTTCTTATCACTTATGAAATTATAAGGATTTTAGTAGCTCTGTAGAGGGACCAGGGGCAGAGATCAGTACAAAAATTTTTCTATTGTTTCACAGCCAGACACTATACTTGACATTTGAACAGATAATGATGGTCCAGAGTCCCTAGATTCAGAGTTTCCTTGGAATATGCATAAGAGTCTCATGACACAGAACAGATATTGTAGAGAGAGGGTGAGAAAAAGGCTCTATGGAAGGAAGCACTGGTATAAACTTTTTAAATAATGAACTAGAAGGCTAAGGACAAGAGGATCTGTGCAGAGGGAACAGTATGAAAATATCAGGGATGGACGAGAATCAGAAATCTCTGGAAATGTAAACTAGTCATGTAAGTTAGGACTCCAAACGTGTTCAGGAACTAGATCTACATCACCATCATCATCACCATCACCATCACCACCATCCCCATCACATCATCATAGCAATCACAGTAACCATGCATTGGTCATTTGTCATTAAGCTAAACACTTTTCATGCAGTATCTTATTGAATTCTTGCTACAAGCAGCAAAACAAATATTGTCCTCATTTATTGATGAGGAAACTGCACCGCCAGTAATTGCCAAGTTGGGTGTCAGGCCACGCTGAGTCCACTTCTGCTGAGTGTTCTTGTCTGTCTTCTGTAGAATTTAAGCTGCTTTATCCTGAATACTCTGGGAAACCACATGGGGAAATTCATGACAGAATCATTGAAAATAGACCATACTCAATGGACAGACATGAGTGAAGAAGTTAATGCTATATTTCAGAGCAAGGTTGAGGGAGGTTCTGAGCTAAAGGAGTGAAAGAAGAATTGGAAAAGGAGTCAATTTGAGAGGCATTTTGTTAGTTGTCCATCTTTACAGTAAGTGAGGTAGAAAACATCTGACTTATTTTTTGAAGCCTCTCTGAAAATTGTCCATTCCTTCATGGAGCTCTAGAGCATGACTGTTGTGGCCACAGAAAGAGCAGATCTCATAATATATAAGTTTTTCTAATAAGACCAACCTGCATAAGTCATCCTGTAGGAAGCAAGTGCCACTGCACCATCTACAGTCTTGAAATGTGTGTGACATCACCATATTGTTTGGGGATGTGATAGAACTGAGGTGGGAACTTTATATTTTTGAAAATTTTCCTTTCATTACAATCTGAATATTCTTTGATATTGACAAATAGTGATTATTTTTTCTTTCCAACATGCAAGAATTTTTAAAATATATAATTAGAGCTCATTTAGAAATGTCAAAATCATGGACGAAGTCTCCTAATTGAATTACTAAGTTTAGTATATTATTATTCTCCTGCCTTTGCCCCATTTAGGTGGATTATTTTCTCTTGGCATTCTATCCAGGTTGATTTATGGGGTTGGAAGATAATAGAAGCTGTTACTTTCAGTATCAGGGCCTCTACTGTTGACTAAGAAATGACTTTTGATTCTTCTAAAGTCCAGTGATCACTGTGGTTGAAAAAGAGTATTGGGGAAAATGCAGAGAAAAGGGTGGAGAAGGTAGGTTGTTGTCTTGACAATATAAAGCTGAAAGGAGGGGAGGAGTATTGGGGAAGGGGACGTGCAGTAGCTTGTCTGTAAGAAGGATTTTGGTAATACCTGCCAGCCAAAGGGAGTGAGGAAAGAATAGTAGCCTTTTGGAAACTTGCTGACTATGTTATTCTTTCCAGTATGTTGGATGACACTGGGAAACCTAAACATACAGGAGAACATGCAAGAGCACATTATGTGGAAGTTCTAAGAATTCTCTGATGTTATACAAGAGAACACTTCCTAAGTGCCAGATACTGTGCTAAGGGCTTTTTGTTTAACTCATTTAATGTTAAGTGAATGAATCCTCATTTAGAGAACACCACCTAGCACATAGGAATCACTGTATGTATATATATATATATATATATATATATGTAATATAACTATATATTATAACTATATATATATAATAACTATATATATATAGTTATTATCTCTCTGTTGATCCTCACAGAAACTTTATGAGCCAGATACTTTCATTATTTATCATCTTTATTTTACAGATGAAGATATCAAGACCAGAGAGGTTAAGTAATCTCCCCAAGATCATACAGTTAAAAAGAGAGAGAGAAAGCCATAGTTACTGGGGCTCAACCACGAAGCCAGCCTACTCTCACTCTACGTAAAGTCTATTATGTGTCAAGAGATAATGCTTGTAAAATGTTTACAAAGTACTTGACATTTAGTAAATTCTTAAAGATGTTAGCAATTATTATTGTGTAATAAGATTTAGATGGTTTTCTGGTACTTATGTCCTTCTACACAACATTGTTCAGAAATAGTAGGATTTTTAGGGCAGCTTTGGATTTTTCTTATGTAAGTTTGAATAAAGCATTTTTTATGAGCATGCCCATTGTAAATTGGGGGAACCCCCTTTTTACCCAATACTGTCAACCAGTTTGGCACCTTTGAAATTTTCATCTCTAAGAATGTGCTTCGTAGAAATGTTCCGTATACACCTACGTAGCTCTGACCTTTAGACAAAGAATGCTGCTAATGGTACTATTATGAGAGCAAATGTATGCCCTTTCCACGCTGGGTATTTGAATAGTATATCAACTGGTTCATTGTGGTCTTGCTAGGAATTAAATGCTCTGACATTTGCATAACCTAAGAGAGCTTAGTGAGAGGTTGTCAGCCAGGAAGGGAAATCAGGCCAGAGGCTGGAAAAACATAAATTTAAGGGGCTGGATTGGTAACAGAATCCTCAAGGTCATGTGGGAGGTTCCAGGCAGAACCCAACCAGACCCTAGAACAAAGTCAGGTACAAATTTGGGTTCTGCTCTTTTCCCTATTATATGGGTTAGTTATGGGTATGTGGACTATCATCTTCTGTACAGAGAATTTTATGAAAAGTTAGGTGACTTGTAATCTAACTGAAGTAAGAATGTCAGCAAATGCAGAATTAAAGATACCTAAACATTATCGATACAAACAGTGCAAGAACAACAGCTCTGTTGTGCTGGAATTCCTGGAGAGAATGATACTACAGTGAGTTGTGCTTGAGAACTGAGCAACAGACCAAGTAGAGGAGGTTTGAGGACACCATGGCTCAGGACAGCAGAAATGTGAGGACTCTAGAGGGGTTCAGGAGTCTGCAGAAGAGAGAGGGCAAGGTGAAACTTCAAGGCTGGGTGACCAGCAGATGCCTTTTCATCTACATCTGTCACTGTTGTAGTTCCTTGTGTCTTCATTTGTGACTTCAGAGTGTTTGAGCTAATTATATCATTGGGTAAGTGGGCCATGTGACTACCCCTATCAGGGGACAAGGAAGTGGATCAGCAGACTTCCTACTACTCTGCTCCTGGGAGGATTGGGATGGGAAAATCTCTCTCTAGACATTTGTCCCCTGCTATGTCACCTCCATCTCAGATGGCTACTTCTCCATGAGTTTAGGAGATCATTTCTTTCAACTATTAGGCAGTGTGTTGATAATGTTAGTAACTCACAAGGTCTCCAAAGTCATCCCTGCAAATATTACATGTTATTATCTAGAGAAGCTTTTTATTAACCATAACTAACATTTGTATTGTGATGTACTGTTTGCAAAGTATTTAGATTGCATTATATTTAAGTCTCCTAACAATCCTGCAAGAAAGATGACATTATCATTCCCTTTTAAACGAAGAGGAAAATCAAGCTCAATGAATTTCTTGGAGGAACTGAGTTAGCAAGCAAAGCATAGATTTTAATTTATTGATTTACTAATACATGCTGCTTTGGTCAAAGTCCCTCTCATCTTTAAAGTCAAATTCTCCTCAGTGATAGCTATTTGGCTTTAGAAAAGTGCTATTATAAATAAAGAACACTTGCATTTATTTAGATTATTCAGATTAAATGCTCTTTCTGTTAATACTTTCAAGGTAGTTTACATACACAGTAGATATTTAATAAGTGTTAACTGTCTGATTATTATCTCTTTATATTCCTCAAAAGTAATCATTCTGATTCTCACACATCTGATGAAAAGATTATTTTGGAATAGAAGAGAATAATCAGCAATTACAGTTCCCAATGTGGGAAACTAATGTGCAAAAAAAAATATGAAGCAGTTTTAAGAAAATTATCTAACCTCTAACATCTAAATGAGCAGATTTAAAATAACTCAAATGGCCAAAACAAAAAGGCAAAAAAGCATACACTTTATGTCTATATGAAACCAATAAAAGGGAATTATTATGAGCCCCTAAACTACTCTCTCCCACATTCACACAACCACCAAATAGTATATACAACTTTATCTTGCTGATGCAATGCCCTGTTATATTCCTAGGTTTGTATTTTGCCTTCGTATTACAAACTGTCTTCTTTACAACCCTCCTTTACCCAACATTGTTCTTGAGTTTAGCTATCTTTCTTGTCTGCCAGAGATATAAAACTCTCTGTGAGCACCAATGATTAAAGTGTGGGCAGGAGAAAGGAAGCCAGAGTACATGATTGTCAGCAACAGGTTTTTCCAATTTAGCTAAACTGAAGTTCTTTGGCCTTCCTTTTGCAAATAGTTTTTTTTTATTATTTTTTTATGTAAAAAAGCCATTCTGAATTGCAACATTTATTACCTTTGATATTTAAAATTGTGTTAAAATAATCATTTGGGTTTAAATATTCTCTTCTGACAGTAATGCTAAGATCAGAGATTCTTGTTTAGGATTAGGGTTAGGCAAGAAAATAATATTGAAGTGAAGGAGAGCTTTTCTTATCAGCTATTAAATAAATTATCAAACTATAATTATAATTAAGTTAAACTATAAAGAGGATGTTGATACAGACACAACCATGGAATTATGTACAAATACTAGCATATATAATATATGCTAGAGAAGACAGTGCATAGCATAAGGGAGATTATTATTATTATGCAAATCGTATTGGGAAGGAAAAGGTCTTCATACTACAAAGTAATTCCAGCTAGATTAGACTTATAATAATACTTAATACTTATAATACTTTAATACCTATAATAAATCAAGCTATAAAAATTAGAAGAAAATATTGAGGAATTTTTAAAACAGCTTTAGGAGATATAATTGACAATAAATTAAATTGTTTAAAATGTACAAATTAATAAGCTTTGACATAATGTGCATACCCTTTAAACCATCTCTAGAATCAAAATAGTGAACATTTCCATCATCCCAAATGTTTTTTCATGCCCCTTGGTAATGTAATCCACCCACTCCTCCCCCATTCCCAAGCAACCCCAGATCTGCTTTTGGACACTATAGATTAGTTTTCATTATGTAGAGTTTTTTATAAATAGAATCATTCATACGTACTTTTTGTTTTCTCTACTTTTTTCACTCAATATAATTATTTTTAGATTCATTTATTTTGTTGCATGTATCAATGTGTTCATTTTATTGCCTTATTTATTATTTATTTATTGTTTCCAGTTTTTGACCATTACAAACAAAGCCACTATGATCATTCATGTGAAAATCTTTACATGGGTATATATTTTCCTTCCTTTTGAGTAAGTACTTAGAGGAATTTTATTTTATTTTATTTTATTTATTTTATATTAATTTGTTTTTGTTACAGATGTTTCTCCTTTTTCCCCCATTGACACCCTCCTCCCCATCCCCCCGCCCCATCCCCAGCATTGTTGTCATGTCCATCAGTTATGTGTACATGCATATAAGTTCTGTGGTTTATCTCTTCCCTCCTCCCCACCCCCTCTTCTGAGGGTTGTCAGTCTGTATCCAACTTCCACATCTCTGGGTCTACCCTGTTCCTCAGTCTGTTATGTTCATTATATTCCACAAATAAGTGAGATCATGTGATATGTGTCTTACTTAGAGGAATTTTAAACTAACATGCAAAAGAAAAGGGTTTATAAGTATAAAATGAAGCTTCAGAGAGGAAAAAGTTATATTGACATCAATGTTTTAAATTTCTGCATATCAAAAAGATCTCATTAACAAAATTACAGGTTAAATGAGAGTCAAAGAAAATATTTAAGTAGTAGCCAGCCATGGCAAGAACTTGATATAGGCAAGGCATCACAAACCGTATGTATGTTATATCAGTTAATGCTCACGGCAGTCCTAAAGGGGAGACACTGTTATCCCTATTTAAGACAGCCCAGAACTTAAGCCTGCTCTGTGCTGCTTCCCCATGTAGAGAGAGAGTGTATTATGTGCAGATGGTATACTTGTCAGAGAAAGTTTAATGTCCTAATGTTGAAAAGTATATGCGAAATAAAAATAATTCATAAAATGTATATATCTGAGACACGTATGTGAGATAATCAATAACCTTCATATATAAAGAACTTATGCAAAATGTGTAGGAAAATACTAAGACAATGGTAAAATTGGGAGCAAGACATAAATAAATAGTTCACAACCAAGGAAAGTAAAAATATATGAAAAATCTTAATCTTCATTTTTAATCAAAGAAATTGAAAATAAAACAGCTCTATAACACCTTTCACATTAACAAATATTTTTAAATATTCTGCTGTTGGGTTGTTTTTCTTTGTTTTAATAATATAATATGTAATGTTAGTAAGATTGGAAGCTATTCTCATACTTTATTGGCGGAAGTATAAATTAATAAGATATTCTGAAAGCAATTTGACAGTATCAGTAACTTTCAATGATGTTGAAAATGTTTGCACCCTTTGATAAAAATTTCCATTTTGATTCACCTAGAGAAATAATATGAAATGGATCCAAAGATGTATGTCCAGAGATTTTTTTTCAGCATTATTTATAGCACCTAACAATTGGAAACAACCAAATGTCTTATAACAGGAAAATGAATAGCTAGTCATTCCATAAATAAGAAATCTTATGCAGCTACCCAAGGGGTGTTTATCAAACTATATCATAAACTATTGGTAGGAGTGGAAATTGCTAAAAATTTTCTGGAGAGCAGTTTGATAATATTTTAATTTACTTACAATGCTTCTGAGCATTAACTTACTAATTCTGCTATTAGGGATATCTAAAATGTAAATACTTTTACACAAAAATTTATAAACAAGAATATTCATCACAATATTATTTAAAATAATGAAAATTTTAAAATAGACAAATGCCCAACAACGGATACATTAAATAGTTTAATAAATTCAATAAATGATTTAATAAATTAAAGTTTGGAGCATTTATATGATGGAAATCATTCAAAAGGTCCTATAAAAATGTTTAGTGAGCCCTGGCCGGTTTGGCTCAGCGGTTGGAGCATCGGCCTGTGGACCAGAGAGACCCAGGTTCAGTTCCCGCTAGGGGCACGTACCAAAAAAAAAAAAAAAATGTTTAGTGAGAGAGAATATGCTATCATCAATTCCTGATATTGAAATTTAAAAGGAGAGAAAGAGAGAAGGAAAGGGAGTAACATGTTAGTAATGATTACTCTAGGGATACTAGATTAATTTTTCTCTTTACTTTCCTGTGTTTTCTAAATTTTCTTCTGTGGATATGTAGTACTTTTGCAGTGCTGTGATGTAAATTAGGTTATAGAGGCAGAGTTTGAAATAGCATAGTCAATGTGAATGCAGCTATGTATAGAAAAGAAGCAAGAAGGATATCAACCAAAATATTAATAGTATGATTTTATTCTCTTTTGTATTGTGAAACAAAATGTTAACTTCCATGGCTGAAAGCTTTCTTAAAAGAAAGGGTTTATTGAGCCATCTGCTAGCTAGAAAAGGACCAGGTCCTGGGCATGCAATCTAAACCAGATGTAAGTTGTTTTGAAAGAATTCACGTTGGCTACTGATAAAGGGGGCAGGAACGGGTGAAGCAAGGGCAGTTCTATAATAGGTACATAGTCTGTAAGGGCAAAATATTTGCTACTTGTGATTGGTTACAGGCCATAGTCCTGAAAGTTCATGCATACTCAGGATGCAGTGGCGTCTATTGGTTGGCTTATCGGTAAATGCTGGAGTTGAATCAACGCTCCAACATACACTCAGGAATGTGAGCATTCTTTTGTTAATTGGCCCACAGTTATTAATTGGTCAACCATTCCTGTCTCTTTCTCTCACTCTTCAGTCACTATAATTTAATTTAGAACATCTCAGAATTTTTCTCATCAGTGTAATTTTTGGAATTTTTCTAAATATTAAGGAATCAGGGCAAAAATTATTTTGAGAAAGCGAGGGATAAAACAAGGCTCTCTCTTTAATTTGTGAAAAGTAATGCATGAGAACAGAAGGAATTATATTAAGCTCTTCCTGCCACAGAAGCATGAAATACCACTGCAGCCAGTTTAAAAGCAGGCATCGCCTCTCTCTCTCACATCGATGTTTCTCTCTCTCTCTCTCTTCCTCTCTCTCTCCCTCCCGCTCTATCTGAAGATAAATGCAAAAATGTCCTTGGGTGAGGATAAGATAAGATAAGATACGATAAATAAAATAAAATAAAATAAAATAAGAGCAGGCATCGCCTTACGTAAATAAAAAGAACCTGTGTACCCTTCGCTTCAGACTTGTTTAGATCTGGAGACCCAGAGGACATCCCCAAAGCTCTGCCTTTCCCTGTTTCTAGGCTCTGCTTGTTTCTGCTTTATACCCAGTGTGTCCTACTCATCTGGCATAACCAGATCTTGTGGCTCTCACGAGCTCTGGGGCAGGGGTCTTTGTAGCGGCAGGTAGGGAGCTGCCAGCTGCCCCCAAATCACATACCATCCCCTTCGCATCCCCAGCAGAAAAATTTTCTTAGTAACTCAGACAAGATCCCAGCAAGTAAGTGACAAAGGCTGGCTTGGGTTGTGTGCATAGATCTAAATGGTCACCATGCTGAGGAGATAGGACATTCCAATCCCCCAGGCCTGGTTCAGTTGTCTACCTCTGTATCTGCAGACAAACCAAGCCCTACAGAAGTAACGTAGAATAGATTACAAGAAAGGTTACAGGAGAAAAGGAAGAAAAGGAACATTGGAAGGACAGTATGACAGATGTCAGTAACAGCAACTAATAGGTACGATGCCAGACATTTGACAAAATTACCTCACCAGTCCTCACGGAATTACATAAAGTAAATGTCTTTGTTGACATTTCAAAGAAGGAGATTGAGGGGAAGAAAAACTTACTTGCCCAAGAACATACAGACAGAACATGACAGTGAAGGGATTTGGACTAACGTACTTCTAACAGCATAGCCAAACCTCCCCTCCAATGTGTTTGTCTTTCTTAGGCTCCTATTGCTGCTTCATCTGCAGGGACAGAGAGAGAGCTTCTGTGTTTCTGCGTGTGAGAAATGATAAGGGGGCAAACAGAAGCTTTAATAACTTCCAAATTCTACATCTAGCTGACCAGTTGCATCTATCTCCCCTGAGAGCACTGCTTGAGAAAAGCTAACAAAGAGGATAATATGGCAGAGAGTGTGCCTTAGGTAAAATGTTGGATATTCTCCATACATTAAAATCTGGTGTAGGATTCAAATATATTAAAATATTTCACACTGAGAGTTAACATTTTTGAAGAAGTTGAAGCATATTCCGTATTAGTATTCAAAGAGCATTTTCAACAGCATACTAGGTGCTCTCAAAGATATAAAAGTAAGCATAATCTAAATTAGGACACAATGTAAAGACAGGGGATGTGAAATTCAAGGTGGAGAGACATAAATGGCACTCTGGAAGAATGGTCTTTGTCCATCTGACAGTTTCCCAACCAAAGCAAACCTAAAAGGAACTTACTCTACCTAGTGACAGACCAGAAAAGTTTAGTAGAGCTTTCAGACCTCAAGGTTGGTGTTCCCTTAAACTTCTTGTTTCCTGTCCTCCGTTCTGTATGAAAAAACCCTGTTCCCCACATCCAAGAAATAATTCCAAAAATAAATGTAGGCATTTGCTTGAACCAGGACATTATGTCCCCAGTTTTCTTTCCAAAGCCTACAGGATGCATGAGTTGCTCTTGAAGTCTGTCCACAAGTAGCACAACAAATATAAGTTTCACATTTGCTCCCCAGCTGAGTGTCTGCGTTTGGCAAAGCTGCGCATACTAGATAATGACTATGAAGGAACTGCTGGATGAGTAATTTGTAGTGGAAAAAAAAAAAGTACTAACAAACTCTTGAGATTTATTTAGCACAAATTGTTTAGCTCTTGATTCAGAAGATGTTAAATCCCATGCATTAAGTAATACGTAAAAGCGCTTTGAAGTTTAAGCATTAAAGCAGTACACAATTGCTGGGGACTCTGACATGAGAATGGCCAGCCTGTACCCTGGTCAGTCTGGAGCTAATTTTTTCCAGAGCCATAGAGGGTGAGAAGTATTGCCTTGTGGCCCCTGGTGTCCTTCTTGACAAAACTGAGAAAACATGGCAAACTGGGAAGCATACAAATCTGAGAGTCAGATTTAGGTTCAAATATATTATTGTGCACTAACTAGGTCTAGGACCTCTCTGAGTCCACACGTTCTCATTTGGATAATCCACTTGTCAGCTGGGACTTCCTAACCCCTTGGAGATTCAGATAAAGTTAGTGTGAACCAATGTAAAAGTCTCAGCCCTTCCTACAACCTTTGGGAATTCTTGGGGATTACTGTCCCTTAACCTATTATTCCTCTAGCTCCAATATTATGCAAGCTGTGTTCCCATTTCCCCCTTTATGTGGCTGCAAGTGACTCTGTCCCCTCACCAGTGTCCACCAAACAGTCCACTCCCACTGGCATGTCTAGTAACTTCACTGAAGGTTTGGGATTGGCAAGGACTGGTAGGACTGGGAGAGGGATGGAGTGAGGGGCACATAGCCTTTTTCATCTCTCCAAAAACCTCTAACTTACTTCTTTTTTTCACTCCTCACACTTGTTTCCAGATTGTTTCTTGGGAACGACAAATATTTTCCCTCTTGCTTTGTGGAGAAATTGAGCTCTTCTGTTCTTGTTCCAAACCTTCCTACTCAAATATATCAAGATGCTAGCAGAACATTCCAGTGGTCTCCTCAGAAGATAGTCCAAGTTATAAATAGAAAAGAGGAAGTTTTCCATTATCCTTTTTAAATCCTACTAATAATCCCAACCTTGCTCCTTTCTAAGATTTGTTCGAATTTTACCTATAAGGGATATAAAATACTTTGCCCATAGTATATGCATAATAAATTATTATGATAATGATGATTCTGTACCAGGTAGCCAGTGTTTGGGTATCACGTCTCATAATTATCATTAATTATTTTTGCTATCATATTTTAATGTCTGTCTCCCCCATAAGACCATAAGTTCCCTGAGGGCAGAGACTATTTCTGTCTTGTTTATCACTGTCACCAGTGCCTGACCCACATATCTAACTCTTTATCACTTTAATGAATAGATGATTGAATAAATAGATATAGGTGTTGAGGATTTGTCTCTTTCTATAGAATTAATGACTTTTATAGGAAGGAGTGATGAGGCAGATGAGGGAGAGGGAAAGCACCTAAGATATTCTCGGAATGTCCTGAGCTGTCTAAGAGTTTAGGAAAGATTAGCAGACCCTCAATTTCTTCATTGACTCTTTGTTTCTGTGCATTTTCTGCTCTCCCCACCATATTACTCTTCTATGTATTCCTATTGGGTTTATCATTCTCCCTGAAGATGAAAAAAGATAACAAAATATTAATTTGCCTACCTCCATGTTGTCTCACTAACAAACCCATGATCAATAGGTTTACAGACTAGTCCAGAAAAACTTATTTTACCCATAATTTCTTTGAAATAGTTGGGGTTTTTTTCCCCTAATAGTTTTCCATGGGAGATATTTTGCTTTCTAGCTACCTGTCAGCTCACCGAATAATCTAACTTCAATGTTACAGCAGTTTCATAACAGGAAAGTGTGCACTGCAATGAAGCTTATAAATTAACCTTAGGACTATAACTCATTCCTGTACTGTGTAGTCAACTATGTATGCAGTGACAGCATATTTCCAGGCAAAGACACTGGATATACCTCTGTGAGCCTGAGACAAAGAAATGGATTTCAGACAATAGCAAAGATGGGAGCCTGTGTGTGCTGGGTTCGGCCCTCCTGCCCCTGCCAGAGCAACCTCCTGAGTATCTGTTTTAGCTTCTTGGCTCCAGTTGAGGAATTAATTTGAAGAAAAGGTTCCATGGCAAAAATAAAAATCAGCAAGATGATTTTTGCAAAGTAAAGAATATTAAATCACCCAACAATATTTTCTGAGTCTAAAGTGCCGTTAGTAGGATTTCAATAAAATGTAAGATGTAAAGTTAAATTTAAATTTCAGATAAATAATGAATAAATCTTTAGTATAAGTATGACCTTTGCAGTATTTGAGACATACTTCGAGTAAAAAACTATTTTTATTGGCTAAATCTAGCAATCTTACATGCTAGGCACTTTGAGAATGCCTAGGTGGTGTGGGTGAGCGTCATATACAAAGAAGAGAATAAAGACATAAATTAAGTTGAATTTTTTGCAGTTGATTATATTATATTATTATTATTAATTAGTACAGCTCTTAAAACTTCATTGCATTATTTCATTGCTTTGTCTCATGTTTCTATACACTGTCTGTCATTCTACTTGCCAACCATATGCGGCAGCTCTACCTGGACCTAACTTTTAAGGTGTACTGTTCACATAAGGGCACTAAAACTGTGCATGAGAAACTAGCCACTTCCTCACCTTCATCTCTGCCTTCTTTTATTATATCATACAGGGTTTTACCCCACCCCCAAAGATTACTTCTGATGACCTTACTACTTCTGGAATTTATTTCTCAATTAAAAATGGAAATCAATGGGAAAGTAGTGTTCAATATACAGAATTTAGCAAATATACTCAGCAAATACCTATACCATGGAGTTGGAAATTCTGACCCAATGCCCTACATTAGTGTTTATGGAGAATGCTCATAAACACTAATGAGGTAGTACTGTAGTTGTACCTTCAGGTTGGTCGTTAGCACTGATAAAAGTTATAATTACAGGAGGGCAAAACCACATTCAATTCTAAAAAGTTACTTTCCCTACTTAGTATTTGTATATTGCACATATGTGTGCATGTACTAGTTCTCATTTATCTCCACGTATTAGAGATTTCAGTTCTAAAATTTATAGGAGACAGATATTTTTCAAATAAATTATATGAGTCATAATAAATATGAATACATTCACCCAGGCAAAACATTTTAAAATGTGCATCATTGTCCTGGCCTGTGTGGCTCAGTTGGTTGGGTGTCTTCCCATGCACCAAAAGGTCACTGGTTCAATTCCTGGTCAGGGTGCATGCCCAGGTTCAGGTGAGATCCTCAGTAGGGGGCATGCAGGAGACAGCTGATCCATGTTTCTCTCTCATATCAATGTTTCTCTCTCTCTCTCTCTCTCTCTCTCTCTCTCTCTCTCTCTCTCCCTTCATTTCTCTCTAAAATTAATAAAAACATATTTTTTAAATAATAAAATAAAATGTACATCATATCCCACTGGTTTTATAGCACATCATTGTCACCAAATGGAGAATTAAATTGCTTTCCATAGCCATTGTGTCATGGATCTTAAGAGTCACAGATTAGGGGAGAATAATGAAAGGTCATACACACAGAATTAAATTCCAGGTTCTAAAACCACTAGGCTGGACTGAGAGAAGATGGAATCAGCTTTGTAAAGATGGAGTCAGCTTTGTAAAGGAGTCAGTATTCTGTTATTTTTGGCTTCATTTAAATTTTTTTAAATTCTTGGGATTAAAAGACATTTGCCCACGTGTTCTCGGGCTACTCAAAATTGTGCATTTAAAATAAGAGCGACATTATGAGCTTTTGAAAATTTTTCATAGTACATTTTAGCCAAAAACATAATGAATCAACCAAGTTGAGTATAGGTCCTGTTTAAAAATAGTGATGAAAAATTTAGTAGTGAATTTTGAAAAATTAAAAATTACCTGATTCTAGAAATGACAAGATCTAGGGAATAAATGTCTACTTCTTTCTTGTATAATTTAATCTTCCAACTTCATAATACATCCTCAGTTTTTTCTAAAGTGCATAAAGTACCACAAGGCAATACATCTCATCTTCTTTGGCTCAGGAAGAAATTAGCTCCATCCCAAACTAGAGAGAAGTAAAAATTAATTTGTATTCATTTTTAAACAGCTGTATTGTGAAAGTATTAGTATTCAAAGGATATTTGAATATTCTTTGTTATTCATTGTTATCCAAAGTTGGCCATTTGAGGCTTAACTGTAAGGACTGTATATTTTTTATGTATCTTAAAGGTTAAATTAATCATCAAAGAAAGAGGTAGGTAACATTTATTAGAAAGACTGAGTCAAATTGTACCTATGGAAGTGGTTATCTAAGTTCACATTCACAAGCAGCATACAGTTTAAAATTTAAAACAACTTATAGGTGTGCAAAATTATTTTGTGAAATGATCATGAAAGTTCACCTAAAGTCAAATTTAATTACTTCTTTTAAGATGGTATATTTTTTAAACACATCTCCCCAACTCTTAAATATGTATTTGAAGTTATAAGAGTACAAGTGAATGATTTCTCTCATTTTAAGTAGTTTCTTTTAGCAACAACTGAGCCATCTCCATCATGATCCTCCCTCTTATAGGATATACAAATGTATAATCAAAGGTGAGTTGCTTAGAGGAATAGCTCTCTGTCTGTGAGGTCCACTGCTGGCCCTTCCAGATCAAATCTTCCATAGCTTTTTAGTCTCTCCCCAATTCTAGGTTATCCTGTGTATTTACTGTCATATGAATAGTCTGTAATTACTGCTTGCATTATTTAACTCCTGTGCACAGAAATCTTCTAATGAATATTGCTGAGATGGTATATGCATTCAATGAAACTAACAATTTTATGAGTGATACAGACACACACACACACACACACACACACATACATTTAATGAAGTATTTTATGACTATAATTGTGATAACTGTTATAAAAGTAAATTATGAGGGCATTATGAAAGCAGATAAGTAGAATGGATTAGAGAAATTAGGAAAGGCTGCCCTGGTGGAGTGATGCTAATGAGAGCTGGCCAGGATTGGGGCTGAGAGGGTCAGGGTATACATGGGGAACAGAAAAGAGGATATTCCAGGCAAAATCAGCAAACAGGAGACCTTTAGACATGTGTAACTAGAGTACAGTAAGTGAGTAGAGAGATGATGAACCTAGGAGCCAGATTGCTCAGGACCTACAAAGCCAATTTAAAGACTTTGAATGTTAAATTAAAGGCAGTGGGAAGTCCCTCCTGCATTTATTTGCCATTCTACAAAATGCAACACAGATTATTACAGGGGCCATAGACATAGCAGGCATGGCTACTAAATTAGCTCATGTTGTTAGCATATGTAGCTAGGTATCAATAAGGAAGAGAACAAAGGGAATCAGATGTTTTTATTTTTCCACTGGGAAATTACAGCCTCACACACTCCAGGGGATCACAGCATTGCCCCACCAAGGATTAACACCCTTCCCTTCCCACTCCAGTACTGGATTAGGGGGATTGGAAGCAGGGGGAGGTAAGTACATGTGCAATACAAGTCAAAATGGTACAGGGGGAGGTGCTTGGCCATAGAGGCTTGTCAATGTAGCCTGGGGAAAGAAGAGATTGGTTGGGAGGTGGACCCATCAGAAGTCCACAAAAGCTTGGGAAGTTGATTGGTTATTTTGAAAAAGCTCCTGGTCCTTCCCAAACCCCAGATAATATAGTCCCCAGGAACAATGGAGAGCTCTCTCTCACCCAGGAACAAATGCAGCCATCAGGTCTAGCAGCCACCAGGGCCTATGGCAGACTCTGCAGGCTCCAAAGAACTAAGCTTTAATATGCAACAGAAACTCTGGACACTGGCCTTTGTTTTGGCCTTGAAGACAAGTTTGGATATTTTTCCATGGCGGAATGGATGGAGATGGGGAATTGGAAACCCAGGGCAGCCTCCTATTTCCACCCAAATAAATCTTGCCACACCACAATCTCCCATGTGTGGGTCTGTGGAATGCTTTCCTCAGGATCCGTGAAAGAACGTGATTTCCAGTGCAGCATTGTAATTATAAGCTGTAGTAATAAAACACACCATCTAAACCAAGGAAAGCACACACAGTACAGGCTCAGCTAGTGAGGAGGTATCCTGGGACCTCAGAAATTAAACAATGTAGTGTGTTGATTTCTTTGAAAAGAAAGGTGTTCATATTGGTTGTTTGCCATTCAAACCACATGGTTTACTAAAAACCTAGGTTACCAAGTCAACCAGGCTAAGCCTGGACACGTTTTTGATTTGAGTCATCACCTTTCTAATAGCTCCTCTCTCTCCTGATCTCTCTTCCTATACCTTGGCCTCTTTATTCTGTCCTTCTATTTGCTGTCTTGATCTGATGAATCCCTTCCCTCTACAGTTAGGAGTCTCCTGTGTCTGTAAGAGGAGAGCATTGACAGTAAGAAATGCTGATCTAATAGTAATGTCCCTTCTCTTCCCCTTATATCTAGAGTTTTGTGAGGGTTAACAGTCCCAGAAGGGTTCTGGTTCTGAGTCCCCAGAGCCCTGAGCAGCACATTAACGGAGGTTTAGTACAGAAAGCTATGCTAGAGAAAGTTTTTGAAATCAATGTTATAAATAAATAACTCTTGGCAATTTTTGCAGAGAAAATCTTGAACTTTTTAAACTAAAACACACCTGATTCTGATGCTATGTGATTAGAATATAAGCAGGCTCTATATGAAAAATAAACACATTTGTCATGTATGCATAACATATTTTAAAACTACAAAATGATTATTTTTTTCTTTTTGCTTGGAAGTGAGAGGTCCAGTTCTCTTTCTATTCTTCACTATCAACAATAGTCTTCCCCCTACACACCTCCATAAAACATTGGCATAATCCTAAAGTTTGGATGAACAAAGGCACGCCAAACTTTAAAAGACTCTGTCATTTCAAGGTCTCATTAGCTTGGCTGCTCTGCAGACAATTAATGGACCTTGGAGAACAATAACTCAAGTTTAAAACATTTCCAGGCATATGGTGCCACTGGGCAATGACTTGCTTGCTTGAAAGGACTTCTGTGGACCCTTGTGACTATGACAATCACTTGTGATCTCCAAGGTTCTCCTTCTTCATCCTCCCTCCCATCCCTAACACCCCATATTCATTTATTGAAAGGAGTTCTTTAGAGACTTTTTACACTAGAGAGACTGGTTCAAAGAAATAGGCCTATAAATCAAAATAGACAAAAAGCAGCAAGGATCTGTAAAGGCAACATGACAGACTGAAAAACATCCCTTAGCTAAGACGCAGGACATTTATATTCTGGCCTTGGCTTTGCTACTTCACTGTGCGGCCTTGGACCTATCACTTGACTTCTGAGCTTTATTGTTCTCGCCCAGTGACACCACAAAGTTGGGAAATGGTAGCACAGACACATATTACAAATGGGAAAGTAATGACGAGGACCTTCTTGGTCTGCCTCCTTTATTTACCCGCCATTGTTGTTTGCCCCTGAAATGTTATGCAGGCTCTGGTTTTTATTTGAAGTGGCCTGACTTTATGTAACCATAAAGAGACAGGACTGATTCATGTGTCAAGCCTAATAATGTAACAGCTCATAGCTGAAAGGGACTGTCCATGAGATGGATTTCTATTCTATATGAGCTCAAAGGGTAACTGTTGGTCACATATTGTAAACTTACTAAGTCCCAGAATCCCTTTCAACAGCTTTGTGGAGCTTTTAAAAGACAGTTTTTTAGCAGTTATTTCTCTCAGTGCCTAATCATTTCCAGGTAGTAGTTTAGGCTCATTAAGTCTTTGAAGTCACTAAGATGCTATTAAATGCATCATTGCTCTGGTACACTGAATATGACAGTGAAATGGTGAGTGTGTCTGTGTGCCCAGCGCCATCAGGAAATGGCTTGAGTACCCCTCGGCAAAAGCCTTTGTTAAAAAAGAACTGATTGTTCAGACGGGGACACTGAGCCTGCTGCTATCACCCTTTGCTGTGTTCTCATGAGGTCCAGGGACACTTGTTTCCATAAATGCAGACACTGGAGCATAACTCTGAAACGCTGGCTTTCAGTATCCTCAGGTTCACAGAGTGGACACATATGATGTTTCACAAGAGTGACTCTTACACTCTCAAAGTATTTCACCATGCTGTTAATGCTGTTTGGCTAAAAATGTTTTGTTTAAGTGCTGCAGTTCTTACTTTGCATAACTGTGACTACTTCTAGTGGTGTGTCTGTGAAGTTGGGGTAGTTTGAAGTATGGGTATCATGAGTTAGAGAAGCATTGTGTGTGTGTGTGTGTGTGTGTGTGTGTGTGTGTGTGTGTGTATGTTATTTGTTCCATTTACAAGCTCTAACTTAGGGGATTGTGATTCAAAAATTAGCTTTGTTTTCTGGTTCTCTGGGCAGGTCCATTTTCTACATAATTGTGTTGTATATCACTTTGTCCTTTATATTATTGTAAGAATAACATAACATAATAAAAGCATGTGATCTTTTAATTGGGTTAATGTAATTCATTGTGGTACTGGCTTTTGGGGTCATAAAGTTTCCAGTAACAGGCACCTCATTTCCATACCCTTTGATTAGCTATCTACTCTTATTTCAGAATAGTATATCTATTATAAGCAGGGCATTGTCTCATCCAGGTGATTTTTTATATGTGGTATATTGGGGTTCCAATGATTCTTCTATTGTGATAGTGAGATGTGTGATCTCATATTTTAATAAACTGAAAATATTCTTTTTAAAATATTTTTATTTTTAAATTATAGTTGACATACAATATTATTAGTTTCAGGTATAAAACCCCATGATTAGAATTTATGTAACTTACGAAGTGATCACCCTAATAAATCTAATACTCATCTGACACCATACATAACTATTACAATATTATTGTCTATGCTCCCTATGCTGAAATTTACATCCCCATGATTATTCTGTAACTACTAATTTGTACTGCGAAATCCCTTCACCTTTTTCACCCAGCCTCACAACCCCCTTTTCATCTGGCAACCATCAAAATATTCCTATATCTATGAGTCTGTTTCTGTTCTGCTTGTTCATTTATTTTGTTTTCACATTCTACATATACATGAAATCATCTGACATCTGTCTTTCTCTGTCTGACTTATCTCACTCAGCACAATACCCTCTAGGTCCATCCATGTTGTTTGTTGTAGGTAGCAAAATTTCATTTTTTTAATGGCTGAGTCATATTCCACTGTATATATGCACCACTTCTTTATTCATTCATCTATTAATGGAAACTTAGGTTGCTTCCATATGTGGCTATTGTAAATAATGCTGCAATAAATATAAGGATATATATGTCTTTTTAATTTAATGTTTTGGGTTTCTTCAAATAAATACCCAGAAGTGGAATTGTGGGATCCCTCTTTGCTCTAGTTATAGTCGTTGTTTTAAAGTCTATTTTGTCTGGTATAAGTATTGCTACCCTAGCTTTTTTTTAAATTTCCATTTTCATAAAATATCTTTTCCTGTCCTTTTCAGTCTCTTTGTGTCCTTCGATCTGAAGTGAGTCTCTTATAGACAGCATATGTAAGGGTTTCAGGAAACTCCACAGCATGAGCCAAGACATGCCATTCTGTATGGAAAAACCACTGGAAAGAGCTTGAGTGGGCCACCAAGCTGGGTGGGGCCAGGCCTCAGGGAATCTTCAGGGCAGACAAACAGTGTTAGCAGGTTGATGGAGACTCAGATGTTGTGCTGCCTGCCAACTCTATGGGAGAGGGCTCAGCAATGGAATAATGGCCTCTGCCAGCAGTTCTGTCTGGGACAGTTTCCCCTCAAGCCCCCATCCTGAAGCCAGACAATTTAGTTCCTCATGTGTCCCTAGCACCTTTTGAGCTGCTGCTCAAGCACTGGAGCTCAGAGCCAGAGAGTTTAGTAAGTCCATCTGTGGGCCCTTTAAAAGGAACAACTGGGGCTTCAGCAGCCCGTCTCACTCAGCCACAATCTCCACTGGTTTTTATAGCCAGAAGTTATCGGGACTTCTCTTCTTGGTACTGGAACTCTGGGCTGAGGGCTCTGGTGTGGGGCTGGAACCCTTGGC
This sequence comes from Tadarida brasiliensis, assembly GCA_030848825.1. Taxonomy (NCBI): domain Eukaryota; kingdom Metazoa; phylum Chordata; class Mammalia; order Chiroptera; family Molossidae; genus Tadarida; species Tadarida brasiliensis. The sequence goes on from CM061261.1 coordinate 82,097,205, forward strand.
TTCTTAGGGGGACTTCTGCAGCCAACATATCCTTCCTGATATTTAAACACCACACATGGGTGTGGAACCAGGTTGTTCACATCTCTGCTCCTCCTACCAGTCTCAAATGGTTTCTTCTTTATATCCTTTAGTTGTAGGACTTCTATTCAGCTAGAGTTAAGGTGGTTCTGAATAGTGGTTGTTCTGTAGGTTAATTGTAATTTTAATGTGGCTGTGAGAGGTTCTGAGTACTGTGTTTACCCATACTGCTATCTTGACCAGAATTTCGAAAATATTCTTTACTATATTTACCTCTGTTAAATTTGACCATATCAATTAAGCAATGATAGCTAATTAAGTGCATTGATTCAGATGGGATCAGAGTATAGCCTGATTAACTCTAATCAGGGAGCCCCTGAGATTGAACGGATTTGTGTCAATGGTAACTTTTTGTCCAAGAATTCCAGCACTAACTTCTGGAATGTAGTTGATATAGTGATTCCTCTATGAGCCATCCAGATGTGTTCAAGAATTATTGAGGGCGAAAGTACTCAAATTTGAGTTTGTTTTATGATGCCATTTAGCAGATGCTCCATAAATGTTGGTCAAATGTATATGGCAATAGGATGAAGAGGCTAAAAGCTTGGAGTGAAAGTCTGTCAGGCTGAGCTAGGTTTAAAAGCTCTAAGTCTCACTTTCTTCATCTCTAAAAATGAGGATAATAACACCACCAGATCTGAGGATTAAATAAGATCATGAAAATTGGGAATTAACATAGTAGGTCTCAATAAATGTATAAATTATATTTAAGAGCTAATGGAGTCTAAGGAGAAATAGGTTGGTAGTGCATGATGGATATGAATATAGCCTCTAGAGAGACTTCTGAACTGCAACTCCTGGTTTTGTGGCTACCAGCGATGTGATCTTGTGAATGCTTCTTAACCTTTCTCAGCGATATTAGTTTCCTGTTGCTGCAACAACAAATGTGGTGCCTTAAAACAACACAAATGTTTATCTTACAGTTCTGGAGGTCCAGAAGTCCAAGATGGGTCTGACTGTGCTAAAATCAGGGTGTTGGCAGGGTTGCTTTCCTTCTGCAAGATCTAGAGAGCAAAATCCATTTCCTTGCCTTTTCCAGCTTCTAGAGGCCACCTGAGTTCCTTGTTTTGTGGGCCTTTCCTCCTTCTTCAAAGTCTCTCTCTTTTCCTTATAAGTACTGCTATAATTACATTGAACCCACCCAGATAATACAGGATTATTTCCCCATCTCAAGATCCTTAACTTAATCACACCAGCAAAATCCCTTTTGTCATGTAAATTACCAGATTCACAAATTCTCAGGATTAGGATGGGGCGTCCTTGGGGAGCCATTATTCTCTCTACCTCATCAGCCTTGGTTTCCTCATCTGTAAAACAGAATAGTATAATATGACCTATCTCAGAGTTAGGATAAGAAATAAATAGGATATTTTATGTAAAATGCTTAGTTCAGAGCGTACCCACACATGGCAAGCACTTGGTTAATGTTCACTATTATTATTATTGCTATTATCAGTGAATGAATCTCTTAGTCCCTTCCTGCTACATTACCCAAGCATTCATGCCTCTGCCTCAGAAGGGTGATTCAGAGGGCCTGCATGATCCAAGACTGAAAAAGAAGGCACATTCCCACCAGCTATTCTTCCCCACTCAAATTCTTGGCAGCCACCATCTGAGAGCCATGGCTCTCTCAAGGAACAGAGACTTCTTCTGGCCATCCCTTAATTTCAGACAAAATTCTCTTCAGTCAAAGGGACATAATTAAGAGCCTTATAATTCATAGAAAACAGATCCAGAGGCAAGAAATAAGGGCTGCCTCTGTTTCTTCTTTTTCCACTCTGTACTCCTATCATGCCAGTCAACCCTTGTCTCAGGGAAAAGACCATGGTGTGCAAAATGCTACTGTTTACTGCTGGGGATCTTGAAGCCATAACTTTTGGCTGCTCATACACTCTGCCTGTTTCTTTTCCAGGTGGCCTATTTAATTTTGGCATGTGCATTCATTAACTCCATACACTTGGCTGTGCTTGTATTGGATAGCAATTATCAGAATCCCTACAATGTCATTGCTGTTTTCTAAGTTGTTTTATATTATATTAGCCTGAGATATTCTCCAAAGAGAGAGTATGAGTGGGAATAAGAAAAAAATAGCATGACATTAATTAATATTTAACTGTGGGTTGATCTCTATTCCACTTTTTACTGACACATTAAACTAGATTGAAAAGTGGTTCAATTTAGATTTCCTTAAGTCCTCATTTTTTAAAAATATGTTTTTATTGATTTTTTTTTTTCAAGAGAGAGGAAGGGCGTGGGGGAGGACATTGATGAGAGAAAGAAACATTGATCAGCTGCCTCCTACATGCCCCTTACTGTGAATGGAGCTCAAAACCTGGTCATGTGCCCTGACCAGTAAGAATTGAACCCGTGACCTCTCAGTACACGGGACAACACTCGACCAACTGAGCCACACTGGCCAGAGCTTAAGTCCTTATTTTAAATGAGAACAAAATTGCTCCTTCAGCAATCTAGAATTCTTGAGTTTTACCCTTTAATAGTATTTGTTCTGGCACAAATAAATTTTCAGAGACATGTAGAAGAATTAGTAGGGAAAGAAGGGATTTTTATTTTCTTTTAGTAAACATTCCCTATGACCTTTTTATACACTTCATGGACTGCATTTGGACCCCTGTGTTCATCTTACACTGTTATTGGTTCTGAATCCATAAATACATAATAACAGTCATATTGATATCTTTCCACCTACCTACCTTAGCCCTCTTCCACCATTTACCCTCCCATCTCCCTTATCTTAAAGGACAGTTTCCTCATGTGGTCTCTGGAGCATGCCAAACCTGACCTCCTCAGGAAGCATTCAAGAGCCACGATTATTTTCTTTTCCCAGTCAATCAAAATGACCATGTCCTCACTGTGTTTATCTCAACCAGGTATTAAAAAGAAAGTAACTAAATTAATTACAGTAAGGTGAAGTTTCTGATTCAGGAAAATTTGCAATTTTAATGGCATAAAATTAATTGTTTTATATTTATTGAGGTATAATTGGCAAATAAAATTGTAATATATTTAAAGTGTACAACATAGTGTTTTGGTATACCTATACATTGTGAAATGATTCCCATAATCATGTTAATTGACACATCCATCATCTCACAGTTAACTTCTTAATTTTTTAATTTTTAAAAATTGATTTGAGAGAGAAACATTGATTTGTTGTTCCACTTATTTGTGCATTCATTGGTTGCTTCTTGTATGTGCCCTGACCGGGATCAAACTCACAACCTTGGCATATCGGGATGATGCTCTAACCAACTGAGCTACCTGGCCAGGACTTAATTATTTAATTTAAAAATTTTTATTTTTGGTGAAAACACTTAAGATTTATTTTCTTAGCAAATTTCCAGTTTACAGTACAAATTTCCAGTTAACTGCAGTCACTATGCTATACATTAATTAGATCCTCAGAACTTTTTCATCATTAAACTGTTTTTTCTTTTTCCATTATACTTGCCTGGTTTTTATTTCTCAAGCTAAGAACTGTCTGTTTTGATGGTTTGTGTCAAATTCCCCAATATACATAGAAATGAAGACAATGAATAAAGGCGCTGAGTTTAGGCAAAGAAAATGAAGGGCAAGAAGGGAAGGCTGGATCAGAGAAAAAGGGAATAAAATCAAAAGAGGAGAGTTGGAAGAAAATGAAGGGAGGAAATGCAGAGGATACAGGCACTTGATGGCTTGCAGGTCTCTTTCCTTAGCAAAATCGTGGCATTGCATAACTCATTAACTCCATCCTGCCTGGCTCCCCTTGGCATCTTCTAATGCTCATCTTAACTATCTTTAGCCCAATTCACTGTGTACATGTGTTGGCATTGTGCTATCATCATTATCCTTAGGGGAATAAAGAGCAGTTCCCATGAGCCTTACTTCACAATGTCACTTTGGTCTTTCTTAAGAGGCCCTTGAGCAATAACTTAATTTCTCTGAAACTTGGTTTCCACATCGGTAAAATGGAAATAATGCCAGCATTATGGCATTTTTATAAGAACATAATGAAAAAAAATTTCTACATAATACTTGAAATATAATAAGCTCTTTAAAAAAAAAAGGTAATTGTTTTAAATTGTGGTAATTATTCTTATCCTTATTATTATTATTTCTTCTCCAGGAAAAAGTCAGATTTTCTTGTCCTATTGCAGAAAACAATATACTTACCTGCCTTTCCCTTTTCTACCTCTCCAAACTCAGCGCTCCCTAACCCTAAAAACTAAAAAATATGGAAATATTAAAGCATGCAAGCCTCCCTGGCCTACATCTTGATTCTCAATGCTCTGCCCTACACTTTTATTCTCACTCTCCTTTTCCCAGTTCTCCTCAGGGACATTATACTCCTAGAAGTTGAGATAACAATGAGCCCATGGAAGAATCCTTTCAAGTGCCAGGAGTCATGCCAGTAATGTTTTAAGGCACTTTGGATTTCCCAGATGAGAGTTGCTGCCTGCCACATGAATACTGAGTTTGTAAATCCAGGTGCTCAGGTTTCTGCCACCTGAGGAGCCATCACTGCCTTCTCCCACCGTCATTGCTCCACCTCGACATCTTGCCTGTTTTCCTGCCTTTATGAGGCCACCACCAGCCTTCTTAACCTCTCCCCTGGGCAGTTGCTCTATAGATGCATCCATTGGAACTTGGCTGCTCCCTGTCACTAAGAGTTGGTGGTGCCTATAAAATAAAGCAACCTTTGATTCTCATTAGATCCTGGTTTTCTTCCCCTAAACCAGCCCATGCAAAGAACTATAATTCCTTTACTTGTGTATCTGTGGACATGAACATTTTGGTGGGTTGAAGGTCTATATCTTTTATCAAATCAAAAAGGGTCTGAACCTTAAAAGAAATTACAGACTAGACAGCACTGCACTGCTTAATCAGCTAATACATTCTGTCTTGTCACAGCCTTTCACTGAGAAGCTAAATTTAACTCAGTCACTTGAAAAAAAAATAGAATTACTGTCCTTAAAGTTTCTAAGATATTTTACTTTTATAAATGTTTATCTGTATATAGTGTAATCTCACTATAATGAGATAAGTGAGGCTCAAAAATCCAATTACCAAATCTGGAGTTGTCTTATTGCAAGATTAGTGAAAAATAGTCTTCTAATTACAAAGGGGAAGGGACTGTTCGTATGTTTGCTTTCATTTATTAGATATGTAGGACAAAGAAACAGACCTATGTGTATGAACAGTGACATGTTATACTAAATCAAGAAAGTTTCAAACAATTGAAAGGCAGTCATTTCCTAACATCCTCCCCGCAAAAGTTAAGAACTGGGCAATCCCAGCAGAAGAGAAGACTTTCATCCAGTGTTCTACCGTAACCAAGGGGGCATATATCCATAACATTATTGCTCTTGAGAAATACAGATGCAAGTGCATATATATTATATATATTCCAAAAGGCACATTGTATTGGATAAAACATGATTATCTAAAATCTTAGGTCCCAATGCAGTGCTGGGGGCAGCCATACAGACCAACCCCTCTTTATAGTAACCTCCCCTAGGGACCATTGAGGTCCTTTTAATCAAGCTCTTAGTCAGGGTTCCCCAGTCCTTCAGAGACATTCTTATAACTTTGAACTCACATGAATTCGAATTCGAATTTTGATCATCTTTCTTCCAAAAGGTTCCTTTTTACCCATGCCAAGTTGCTCCCAGCCTCACTCTGCAATCTTTAATCCTTTACCAATAGTTAGGGGGAGGTGAGGGTGATGCCAGCTGCTCTTTCGAGCAGGAGTCCTAGCCTCATACCAAGCCAAATGAAATCAAACAAAACCAAATGTCCTTAAACATCGTGTACACTTAGAACAGCAAGTTCCTTCCTGACTTAAAGTACCACTGAGAGTAGTTCTTTCCAGAATAAAAATGGTTTTCTCATTTTCGATGGCATTTTCTATTTTTTTAAAGTTTGCCTCATTAGGTGCCCATATTAATGTATGTATATGTTTATGTATATTTACGTTTCCCAAAGAATTAATTATCTTCTCCCTTGGCTCAAAGTAGATTTGACAGTGTGTCTTACAAGCTGGAGAAATATAAAGCAACATAAGAATTCCAACCTAAGGTTGTGCAATTACGTTCATGGTCAAACTCAACTAGTATCATTTCTAGCTCAAATCTGGCTGTATTTCAGGAACACCTATGGCACTTTTTAAAAGCAGAAATGCTCCACTCCAACCCCAGATTCAGTGCATGTACCTATTTTCATTTTTGATACTTTCTCCAGGCTGGTGTGATGGGCAGCCACAGCTGACAGCTACTATGGCGGATACGTTCCAGGGGAGACCAAGTCCCTGATACATCCAGCTAGTCATTACACTAAAACAGTGTGCTCATGCCCCTTGTCCCCACAAAACAAGACCCAAGTTCCAAGAGCAGAAGATGATGTTCAAAGTAAAAGGCAAAGTCAGAAACCCATTATAGCCATTTATTTTAGAAGCAGCATTTTCCTACTTTCAGGGGCTCGTCTCAATAAAGGACTAGGAAGTAAAAGCAAATGCAATTATACTTTGCCTCAGGAAAGAGCTCTGAATACTTTTTTATTATATTGCCAAAGATTAGGACTTGAATGTAAATCTGAGAAAGTCATATAAGAGGCTTCTTTCATTAACAGAAATGGAAACAGGCATTTATATGCCACCAATAAATCAATTAAAGGAGGAAAGGAGCTTGAAACAGCCTTCATTGCAGTTATTAACTTCGGGAAGTGTGCAGCATTGTGATTGCTGAACCCAGCATCTTCTTGTCACCCACCTGGAGCAAGACAGAGGAGAATAAAGCATGGGAACAGTCTCACCATACTAAACACAGGCTCTGCAAGTCTTAAGTTGTTTGCTAAAGTGCAGCAGAAGCAAAGCAGAGCCAGACGTTTCTAAAAACAGTGTTGGCTTCTGTGGATTGCAACTGTGAGAGTGTGAATCAGTGTGTGAGTTTGGCGTGTTTATATGTGTCTGGGTTTACATAAATCTGTATGCTGGGGATTATTTTAATCACCATGATTATTTCCAGTATAACAATGTTTTCAAATAGATAGGGGAATTCCATTAAGAAGTAACACAGAGGGATTTTCAGTGAAATTTGAGAGAGCTACGGTCCCTTCCTCTCCATTCTCCTTTTGGCCTGTTCATCTATCCACTTCTTTATAGTTTACCAGCTTCAGAAAATCTTAATTTGTATTGCGCAGTGGCATCTGAAATTAGATAACTGGTAATTAGAATCCATACTAGCCTAAGAATTTAAAAATTAAAAACAAAAAATAAAAAGGATTCCATTTCCTGCCCTGCCAGAAAATACTGTATGTTTCTGGGCAGTCACTTTACCTGCTTGAGTCTCAGGTTCTTCAGCTACAACTTGGGAATAATATCTCCCCTACCTCCTTATAAGGTTATAGGGAAAAGCATTTTATAATCTTGGGAACTGTACACAAATGTAAGACACCATTAGGTTAAGCTTCTACCTTTAAAGTGTCTGCTGTGTCCTGTGTAATAGAAATGTATATTATGGATGATGGTGGATTAAGGAGGTGAAGGAAGTAACTCAAGGATGTGATATTTCAATGTGAACTTATTCCAACTGTTTCAAAATACAATTCACGTTTCTGTGCCCTACATTTAGATTTATTCTTTATATCTTGCTGGTTCCCACACTGTTCTACTCTGTTATTTTATTCCTCCCCCATGTATAAGGGCAAAGAGTTGGAACTCTCCCTGTCCAGTTTGCAGCCCTGTTTTAATGAGTAGGCTGGAACAAGGGTAACTTAGTGAACTCACCTCCTACTAACTCATTATTGCCATGAGGGCCTCAGATTGTTTCCCATTACATGTGAAATGCTGTGGGAAAGCAAAAGCTCAGGTCTTTCTACTCTTCTCCATGTGACCTGCTGAGCGAGTCCTATTGAATGTGTCTTAAATCTCTTTCAAATTAGTCCTGTAGTACAAAACAGAATATTTTTGCTCCTCAATCACAGAAGTATCCAGCTAACTGGACTCTTCTCATAATCATGTGCTCCCACCTCCTACCATCCTGCCTACCCACTCTCTCGACTTCACTCACTCATGCTGGAGTCATCTTGACAAAATCTAAATCTGTACACATCAATTCCCTACTTAAACCTTGGGTGGCACCCGGTCCCCCAGAGAATATCCCTGTACTGTCTAGAGATGACAAATGAGGTTCTCTCGATGTGATGCCTGTTCACCTCTCCATCTCCACGCACACTTGTGCTCAGCAATGCTGAACTATCATCCCCAGTCCCCAAATACACCTTACATACTTTTTAAAGTTCCATGCTCTTTTATGATTCCTTCCAACTATAATTGCCCTCCCTTTACTCTTTTCTATCTGGAAAATTCCTATTTGTCCTTTAAAACTGTTCCAGAGTCACCCTGTCTTTGATGCCCCTTTCAGAGAAACTAGCAGAGTGTCTGACAAATTATAGCTACATTGTAAATATTTCTTAAGAAAATGAATGGATAGATCCTCTTAAGTAAAAACAACGCACATCCTGTATAATTCGTGGGACTGCGCTCTAGTAGAAAAAGAACATCTGATGGGGCTCATCACTTATTTATCACTGTTAGTTTTTTCAGTCTTGACATTTATGTAATCTTATGGTAAATGCCAAGATTGTAAGCATCCTGTCTACATGAAGGAGCAACAGAAAGTGACCAAATTAGGCCTGTTGGTGAGCCACACACCTTGTGACACTGTATCATCAGAGATGGGTTATTTTCCCCTTCATCTCCTCCTATGACTTTGGGCAGCTCTAGGTGTACTGAAATTCATAAAAAGCCGCGTTTGACAATTTCAGAAGCAAAACTGTTCTGTAAAAACCCTTTCTCTTTCCTCTACTGAAAGTGTTGCTCTTCTCTTTTTCTAAAGCCATGAGACTGTGGTCAGGCATTATGTGTCTCAAGTCCTGCTGATCAGAGTTAAATTGGAAACCAAGGTGCCCACAGTGGTGCTTCTCGCCTATTGGGATTCATGAGCTTACTTTGTCCACGAGTCCCAATACTGAATCAGTGTCAGCTGTAAACTACATGCCCCCCCTTTCTCACTAGTATGGCTGTGATCAATGGGTAATAAATGAGTATTCTCCATTTTACCTAACAGTGCTGCTTCCCAAGAAACTCTGGGGTAAAATGAGAAGTGTATAATTTTTCCTTTTATATTTATAATTATATTCCATGCTTTCTATTATTTCATACCACTGAGTTTTTTCCTTCTTTTCCTTATAAGGTACACATTTTACTTAGAAGTGAAAATTAATACCTATTGCATAACTAATGATGGTTCTTTTAAGAGTTAATTAACCAAAACACGTGATGAATAGGCTAAAAGGTAACATCAATGTAGTTTGCATTTTTTTCAACTTCTGTTTCATAAGACAAGATTTTGCTTTAAAATGCATGGTCCTAGATTATAATAGATATAAATTAGCTTTTCTCATTTCAAATAATTAATTTCCGAAACTAGTACAAATTGAATTTCACCCTTCGATGAGTCAGTTTTCGGAAATATAATTGAAAGTCCATTTCATGGAAAGCAAACTTAGCTCTTATTTTTCTTTCCTCTTTTTTTTTTTTTTTTATTGTTGTTGCACCAATTTTCTTCTTTCCTCTTTTTTTTCTGCTTTATTTATTATTTCAATAAATACACATAGCATTTGTTGATTGGATTTTGCTAGGCACTGTGAAGAATTTAAAATTGAGATTGCTGCCCTCAAAGCCTTAAAGGGAGACACTCAAAAAGTTAACTAGAGAAAGAGATGCTACGAACAGTACCAAACGAGTAGTACAGGCAGCAGGAGCTGGGAGTTCAGAAGCCAGGCTTTACCTCCCTGACATCTTCAGTCAGAGCCTTCCAGCCTGCCACCCTTCGTGATTTATTTTTAATGCTTTTTAAAAATCGTGTTCCAACATATAGACAGATGCAGGAATATATCATTGGTCCTATTCCCATCTCCTTTGACTCTACTTCTGATCCTCTTGAAATAAAAATGGGAGCTATATCCGGACTATTTTGTGAATGTCAGATTCTTATCTACCCTCTTCTTCTGGAATAAAGGTGATGGGATTATGTAAATCAGGAAGGGCATGTTTTTCTCCAGATCTCTATATATCAACCATACCTGCATAATTAAAATCTTATAAAAAGAAAGTGTTTGATTGTGTTCCACAGTGAATTGTTACCAAAGCTTCATTAATAACTCTCTTTTTTTCCTGATTATTATTTAACCTGACTCTGGTTATATTACCACCCATTGTGAATGGGTATACATTTTTCTTAACTCTGTAAACCAAGGTTGATCCATGCTCTTCTTTCCTTTTCCTGGCAATAGGCAAATAATCTTTGACTCATAAAAGGAACTAGGAAGGCTGTTTGACCAGTCTGACTGACATCAAGTGGTTTTCACCACCAGTTTCTTCTTTTACCCTCGAATGAGTCATTTTGTACACAACACTGTTACTTTTTGAGCAGTCTTCTGCATGTAGTTCTATTAAATGTATCCCCAGATAATCAACCTCTCTCACATTCACATACCCTTCTTTCCACGTCTACAGCTATAATGACCTCATGGCGCTTTTATTGCTTTTATGCTTTTGTATCTTCTCCACTAGAGTGTAAGCACTTTGGAGGCAGGAGCTGTAACTTGATCACTGTTTTATACTCAGGGCTTCATTTGGTGTCTGGAGAACAGAAGGTATCAATAAAGATTTGTTAAGCTCAGTGTTTCTAGAAAGGCATAGCAAGATAAGAAGGCTCAGAGGAAATGAACTAAACCCAGCCAATCAGAGAGAATTAGGAGGGATTTCAGAGGAAGATACACCTAAATTGAGACCTGAAGGGTAATTACAAGTTAACTAAGCATAGGGAGAGGACAGTCCAGACCAAAGGAAAAATATAGTGTGAACAAAGGCCTATATTTGAGAAAGAGCAGGGTCCGTGGAAAGGCAGGCGAAAAGATCAGCTGTACTTTATATTTACCATGCCCAAGAATCAAACCACAATGGGATAAATATAAATATATACATATATGTGTATATGAGAGATGAAACTTTAGTATTTAAAAGTTTAATTAGATATAATAAAAAATCAACTCCATCAACCTATAAAACCCTTAATATTTCGCCCAAGTCCTCTATCAGACTAAACAATATTTCCATTAACTTTCTCATTATTTTTCTTCTCAAGTCAACTTTTAATTTTTTTTTTTTTAGCTTTTTACATTCTCTGTTTTAACTATTGGTATTTTTTAAGATAGTTCCACTGCAGATAGTATGTTTATTTAAGCAGAGAGATGTGAACCTAACCACCTTGCATAAAATTGTATATAGAAAACCGTTGCAGGTTCCACTCAACTTAGAAGTGAACATGTAGAAAACACCTGCTTCTAAATTGAGGTTTTGAGTGCACAAGGGACTATTTGCAGCAGAACGTGGTGAAAGCATACCAGTCTTGGAGTCCAAACATTTATGCTACTTACTTCACTAAGTTCATGAGACTCTCATTTGTTGAATGGGATGCATTATATCTGCTTTATAGTCTTCGTAAGAATTCCCAAAGTTAAAACATGAGCTCTATCTATTAATATGTAAAAATGAATCACCTAACAGACTGGAGAGGGCTGTACTTAGTTAAAACACAAGAACATCTGCTACTGTAGATATGTTTGTGTTAGAAAATAAAAAATTTGCCTGCCCAGTGTGGCTCAGTGGTTGAGCATCGACCCATGCACCAAGAGGTCACTGGTTCAATTCCTGGTCAGGGCACATGCCCAGGTTGTGGGCCTGATCCCCAGTGGGGGGCATGCAGGTGGCAGCCAATCGATGTTCTCTCTCATTGATGTTTCTATCTCTCTCTCCTTTCCTCTCTCTCTAAAATCAATAAAGAAAAAATAAATAAATAAGAAAATAAAATATTTATACCCCCTGAAACAAATACAAACAGCTTTATATATGGGAAAATATGTATAGCAATTGAAGTTAGTAAAAGGACAACTATACTTTTGAAATACACAGTATTAGTTGTCTCTGCGTTTATGGCATAACTACAGCAAGTGTGTTTACATGGAAATGGCTTTTTGCCTCATTAGCAGGAGGATAATACACATTATCCCCATTTTGTCTCATAGAATGATTGAAGATAGTGGGAAAAGAGGAAATACCATGGCAGAAAGAAGACAGCTGTTTGCAGAGATGAGTAAGTATGGAACTTTTAAGACCCTACAGTGTCCATTGAATACACATGAAATCCTATGACTTGTGTACTTTTATTTAAAATTCTAAATTGCTTGCATAATATGTAAATTTGGACATTTTTCCTTCCTATAAAGTAAAAGTTAAATTAGTGAAGCATCATAATGTGTTACTGCACTGTATATTTTACAGGAAGGAAAAGTGTCATGGATCTAAATGTATGTATACACACACACACACTTTATAAACACTATTTAGTGTTGACATTAAGACAGTCCACTAAACTTTAAAGTCTGTGTCCATCTCTCTACACTATATCAGTGTCCAGCATATTGTAGGCACTAATAACAATGAAATGAATCATTGGCTATCTTACCTACAAAATGACATCATATGTTTATATGGGAAAGAGGAGTCAGACATGATTACCAGATCAAACTATAAGCTGTCTTTTAGACTCCTGCAGAGGGTAAGAATCTGCCATACAAACCAGTTTCTAAAAAATGAAAAGTTAAACAAAAGTTTTTAAAAAATCTCAGAGGTCACCCTGCTGTAGAATAGAAACCAAACCAAGATTCACTCTAGTGGAGAACCCATAAAATAGAGGCCATTGGTTTATGTAAATACATGGTTGCTGTGTAAATAATTGGTTGTTAGTGTATCCCTTATAGGCCATGTTTCTTATTCATAAGAAAGAACTTGACATTGGTAGAAAAACACACACCTCAAATTAAATATTATAAAGAAAAGAGTACAATTCTCTTATTGTCTTTTTATCTCTTCTTCCCTGCATAAGGAATGAGGATGAACAGAAGAGAGTTGTAATCCTTGTTCTCTGAGAAGGCAGTAGACAAAATTAAGTTTCTACTGAAGATTGGAACTGATTGGCAAGAATGAGGGTCAGAGCAGATAAAAGAAAGTCCCAGATAATAAGATTCATATTTTCCTTTATCTTTTCCCAATAATCTGGTGGCACCAAGACAGTGTTAGAACTAACAAAAAGGAAAGAAAATTAAAATTGATGTGGAGAATCTCAATCATGCTCCTAGATTTTTCACTTTTAGAAACATGTCTAAAGTGCCTGTGAGTGTTTCAGCCATGACCTTCCAATTTCCTAGGCCATGTTTGGTACTGTATCTTCATTTCTAGCATGGCTGGTCACTTGGAATTATGACCTTGTTGATATAAATCTAACAGAGCAAGAAACCTCATTACTACCTGCCCATCTAAACAAAACATAAAGCAGTACAGATATCCTCCCATTTCATAGGTTCTTAGACTGAAAAGGCAAGAGTCAAGGACATCATGAACAAGTGTTTTGGCAAAAAAAAAAAAAAAATTAAAATTTAACATAAAAAGCAGTAAAGTCTTAGGGGAAATGTTTGAATTGACCATTGTTACATTAAAGATCATATCAGCTAACACACTGTAAGAATTATAAAAGTGTGATTATTTAATGATTTTTAAAATACCGGAGTTTAAGTACATTATCCCTTGTGCATTGCCTAGAACAGATGTATCACACATGTCTTTTGAATTAAAGTTATCCAACTCAAATAAAGATCAACATAAGTTTTATAGCCATAGAAAGAGAGAACTTAAAATTTTTCAAGTTAGACAGACTTGGGAAAATCATGCATTTATTTTCCAAATTGTAACTTTTCTTTTATAGAAACTTCTCAGGGTTGTCGTGTGCTTTATTAAATTATATTATGAGTTCTCCTGGTTAGTGAATAGTTTTAAAAGACATACAAATATGTGTCTTTCTTCCTTGAATATGCTAAATAATAGACTCAGATGTTGGCCAAAAACAGATAAACACATCTGATCTTAACAATCCATTAGTGAGCATCATGTTTATATCAACACTAAGTAGGACATGTCCACAGTAATAAGTAGGATTCTGCCAGATAAAACAATTGGCTGATTTCAAAGGGAGGAATTGACTTTGATAGGTAGACTGTCACACAAATGAGAAAAGTAGTCTCATTGAGAATGTGTTAAATAGTTGAAAAATATTTGGGTTACCTCAGCTTTGTCAGCAGGACACCAAGAAAAAAAGACAAACTATTATCAGAGAAGACTAACATGAAGACTTGGAAAGTAACTTCTTCCAAGAATTCTGATGTCTAGAGAAGGAACTAAAAAAGAAGGAGGAACTTGTAAGTCTGGTCAGCTAAGTATTATCTAGAAGTAATTTTTTAAACAGCAGAAGAAAGTACCAAAAAGATTCTTTGTTTTGGAAATTACAGATGTCAGAGAACAATTGCATGTGAAGGATTTAAGAAGGCAAAGGAAGAATTTATTCAAGACTCTTACAACAAGGGAGAGAGACCACTAGAACAAAGGCAGGAGAGTTTTTGAGGACTGGAATGAGCTACTGTAAAAGTACAGAAGTATATTAGTGGGGAAGTTGGTCAATTGTGTTTGTTAATTGTCACAATTAGGTAGTTAGGCTTCTACCCTCCCACAGAGATTGGGAGAGCTCCTTCAATGATTACCTCCCAAAGGGATGGCTCCCAGGTTGTTGAGAAGGCTATTCCTGGGCTATAAAACTAGCCAGAGCTGGGAGATTTATATCCCCATGAGCAGATAAAGAATTTACAATGCAAAGTTTTCTAAAGTAAATGCTCTAAGAAAAGGGAAGTCAGAGGCCTATAGTGAGGAAGAATACTGACTAAAGTTTAGTCAAACTGGGGGTAACATTAAGGCATATTGACTTTACAAAGGCCAAGAACAGAAATTAACAATAGGAAGAACAACTGATAAGAAATTTTGGCAGAGTCAGGTGATTGCGGCACCTGTACATGAAACATCTACTCTGAGCTCATAACCACAAGTAGAGAGAAAGTAGAAAGAAACAGCAAAGAGATGAAAGTAAGAGTAACATGCACGGCCGCTGTGGCTCAGTGGTTGAGCATCAACCCATGCACCAAGAGGTCGCCGGTTTGATTCCTGGTCAGAGCACATACCCAGGTTGTGGGCCTGATGCCCTGTGGGGGGCATGCAAGAGGAGGCCAATCGATGTTCTTGTTCATCAATATTTCTATCTCTCCTTCTCCCTTCCTCTCTCTCTAATCCATAAAGGAAAAAAAAATTTTTAAGAGTAACTTGAACTCACAAATAAGCAAAAAAGAATAACCTTATATATAAAACAACAACCACAGCAACTCCATGGCCACCTCCTTTGATTAAAGAAATTCTGGGCAATTTGCCCTTAAACTAAAAAGTGCCTTCAGTATAATGCCTAATGATCAGTTTATCTAGTACCTTAGATTAAAGCTGAAAAGACTGGTTCAATGGAAATGTCATCCTCACCTTGGTCTTTTCAGTCATTGAACAAGTGTATCAGCTCAAACAAGTTTATCACACTGGATTTTAGCAGAATAGTTTGTTCTTGGAATTAAACTCACCTTCTCTGTTTTCCTGCTCTCAGAGCACATTTACTCTGCCTCGTATGACATGTGCTTATGACCATACCCATGTCACCCACTATCATGAACTCCTCAGTAGGGACAGACCCTAGATGTTTACCTTCAAATCCATTCACTTAGATGCCGAATCAATGTTGGTTTAAAAGCTCTGGAGCACAGGTTAGGTAGGTTTTAATGAGAACAAACTGATTGGAAAACATTTTTTCAGAGCTTGGAAGGGTGTCTAACAGGAGGAGAAAGGTCTTGGGGAGAAAGCAGAGTGGCCTCTAAGTGAAGGAGGGACCAGAAATCAAAGGGAGGTAAATGTAGGCACTCAACAAACACTGTTGAATTGTTTGAAGGCAGTCTTTCTTCAGAATGTTCACTACAGTCAGCAGGTAAACAGTTGGATGGAACCCAGAACATGATTTTGCAATGCACACGATGAGTTTGAGGAAAACTGATTTCAAAAATTCAGAATAATGACACAAATGGTCCCACAACTCTAGGTCACAGTGGATACAGGGACTATATTTACTTACTTCATCTCATGCTTTTCAGCCTCTTTAAGATGTTAACACCATGGTTCACTATCCTGCAAATTCTCTTAAATCACCACCACCCTAGTCTGGTCCCCTGCTTTTTCTTACCACTCTACTTCTCTTTTTCTGTCTCTTAGTACCCCTGAAGTCAGATTTTACCAAAGTTTTGTCCTTGACCAATTCTTTTCATATACAATTTGACTTTCTCTCAAGGCTTCACCATTATTGTTATGGCTTTAAGTGTCCAGGAATTCCTTCAAAAATACCTCCCATATTCTCATGAACCAGTTTATCCAGAATAGTCATCGTATAAACACAATGTCCCCTCCAGCCTTGCCTCCTCACAGTCAAAGCTTATACTGATGAAGCTGCTTAAGGTGGGCTCACCATTAACTCCATTAATAATGCCCAGCACAAAAAAGCCAATATTCCTGCCAAGAGTTTGGCTATCCAGTATTTTCAAAGTCATGAAGTCCTTGAACAACTACCAAACAGTGAGGCACTGTTAAGAAGTGGGGAGGAAGTTGCTATTCCCAGCTGTGTGCCCCATTCTGTCACTTAGAATGTGGAATAGACTTACTTGTGCAGACAGTCTCCTCTTGGAAAAATATTTCTACTCTTTGCCCAGTCAAGACACGTGGTAACATTTTATATGTTTGTTAATAATTCCTGGAATGTATTCCATCATCAGGACTTCCATATCCAATATCCAACGGCCACTGGATAGCTCCAGTTGGACATCCCACAAGCAACTCAAACTCTTTAAGCCCAAAATTGAACTCTTCATTTTCACTCACCCTCAAACTTGTTTCTCCCTTTTGTACCTTAGCTCAGTGAATGCCACCCACTCCACTATCCCATTGAGTTGTCTAAGGTAGAAATTTAAGCATTATCTTTGACTCCAAACTTCTTTAAATCTCTCTCTCTCTCTCTCTCTCTCTGTGTGTGTGTGTATGTGTGTGTGTGTGTGTGTGTGTGAGAGAGAGAGAGAGAGAGAGAGAGAGAGAGAGAGAGAGAGAGAGAGAGAGACACGCACATCCAGTCAATCATCAAGCATGGAAAAGAGTTCAGATACAGGGTTCAGAGGATTCATCTTTATTCTGTAAATATTTGTTGAGTGAATTTTTTAAATGAATGAGATATTTAGTAATCTGAATGACTATGTAAAAGGGTTTATAATGAGCTAACAAACATAGAAGGCAAAACATACATGATTTGTGTTAAACTGTTCAGAGTATAATGAAGCTAAAGCCAAAAATTAGGTAAGACTGAATGGTGGGATGGATGGACAGATGGATGAATGGAAGGAAAGAAAGAAGGTAGGAGGATGGGAGAAAGGGAGGAAAAGAGTGAGGAAAGAATGGACATAGGTGGAAAGGGAAGAGAAAAGAAATCTTGAAAAGAAGAACTAAAGAAAAAAGGAGAAAGAGGACTTTCAGGAGATAACAGTGTAATTGGAATAACTTAACTCAGCAATTTTCAAGCCGTGTGCAGTGGCAGGCACATTGATGTGCAGCAAGAATTTATAGAACATGCAGTACCTGACTATTTAGTCAGGGACACTGACCTCTTTTCACTTAGATTGTCAAATTAAAAATGACGACAGCCAGCACAACAAGAGCCATTCGATGTAAATGAATAAAAATTACACCTATTTTTTTCAGATCAACAAAAAATATAAATTTTTTTGTGCACCACAGAATTTTAGTAATTAGTTTAGTTTATGTGTGCCATGAGATGAAAAAGGTTGAAAGTCGCTGTCTTAACTGTATCTTTGCCTTCATCTTTATCACTTTCTTCCAACTATAACATGGATATGAGAGGTTTGAGTAGATGGTGCAAGAGCGTCAAATTGCCTTAAATGATTAGCTTTAAATTTTTATTATGAAAAGTTTCAAATGTATATCAAAGTAGAGAAAAAAGTATTCCTCTCTACCCTTAATTATTAACCCTCAACCCTCACTGTATTACTATGAAGCAAATCTCAGATGTTATTTAAATGAGTTGAACCTTCACATCTTAAAGAATTATATACCAGTGATATAATAATAATGGGGGAAAAAACACTATCCATGATTTTGAGAAATAATGAAGAGGACATTGCAAAAAATAAAAGATAAGGAAAGGCTGTCCTCATTTTTCATTAAAGAGGGAGAATATAGATTCTTGAGAGTCTAGGGGATGAATTTGATGTAGGTTTCATGATAAAATGGATTTTTTCCAGATCATGAACAAAAGATAGTGGTAACACTAGACATTTCAGTATGCTAAGAACAAGGATTGCTCTATTGACTTCACTTCATTATTCATTTATTCAAATTTCATCTTTTTTTATAGAGGAATTAAGTGAGCTAATTTCCCTTTTCAATAAGGCTACTAGACTGTTAGCTCAGGGAAAGTATCTAACAAAGATACTAACAAAGTATCTTAGATTATGCATGTCTTAGAGAAACATGAGCTGGATCACCATGCAGTTAGATAGATTTACAGGTAGTGTTATGACCATGTCTAAGGGTTAGTAATGAGCCAATCAGCTTGGAGGATGGCCTGTAGCAGTATTCTGGAAGACTCTTCTGTGGCCCTGTTCAGGTCCTTGATTTTAAGCAATAACTGGGACACAGAAGACATGCAACTACTCCCAAGTAGGCTATGAATTTATAGACTTTCGAGAAGAGACCACACATGTAGAACTGAATCATGTTTATGGCTTATTGGGGCAGAGACAAAGAAATTTATTTTGAGCAAGAGCCTGCACACCCTATTTCAGGTCAGAGTTTTGTATGTGTTTTTGGGTCCCAGAATCCATTATGGATCTTGTGGTTGCCACTTACATTGTCTGTGCAAGGTAGTGTGCTGCTATATCTGAAAAGCTAATATTCATTGCTTACCACATCCCTTTTAATATTGAGGCCTTGCATCCTCAGCCAGGAAGAACTTACACAAATAGGAAACATTGACAGACCTCCAGACCTCTTCCTGATACTTAAGTAAAACAGAGGGTCCATTAAGTCCACATCATGATAGGGCAGGGGGGCAGTCAGGGCACTCCCGTCCCTAAGTAGCATCTCTGCTTCCCTCCTTACTGCTCCTGGAGAGGTGCACCTTTGCCAGATTGCCCCGAGGACTTCTATGAGAGGAAGGTGCAGAGGAACCAGAGTTTCTGTTCTCAGAGGCTACGATCTTGCTGGAACTAAGAAATTTAACTGTGTGCTGCATCGTAGTCCTCTTATACCTGGGGCTTAAATCATTATTTTTGAAAAACTTACACAAATAATCTATGTCCCTAATATCTTCGTCTAAAGGATTATTTACAGATATTGAGACTCTGCTGATTGTTGAGCCACATGCTACAATAAAATGACATCCTCATCCAGGAGAAAAGGCAGATTTAACATTCAGGTATTTCTGATAGTTGCTCTATCTGGTTGTCCAGCAACCTGGAGTGTTCATTTCCCACATGAGCCTCTCAGATTTACGGAGGACCTGAAACTGGGAAGCCCCTTAGAAATGCCAGTGAGAAAATCAAAATTTTTTTTAAATCAGAAAAGTTAGAAGCATGAGCAAAAACTTCAAACTAACCAGATAAGTATGAAATCCTACCTGTAGCCCCCACCCCAAATAAGCATTTAAATAGAAAAAAAAACAAAACTGATTTAATATAAATATATGTGATTTTTTTAAACTAGCTTCTTAATGAACTACAAGCTTAATTAGAGCCCAAAGAATGAATTGCATTAGTAAGTGTCCTCATCAAAGGTGATAGTAATTGCTTTCTATATATTCTATACAGGTGAAGCAGTGGCTGTGGCTGTTGGGTTAATTTGCATATCTCATTTCAAGGAGATACTAGCCAGTCATGGAACAGGATGACTAGAATGGTTAGGGCCTCAAATCCTTGCCTGATGACAATGAGAACAATAATATCTGTGTCCATGTATTGAAACCTTATTGTATGCCATGTTCAGCGGTAGACATTATACTTGAAATGGCTGTGCAGTTGAACTTCTTCGACCTAAAAAGTCAAGGAGGAGATACCTCTCTAGCTAAACTTTAAACTCGCAATAACAGAGACTTTTGTGCATGATTTTCAGGTGATAATGGAGATGCTAATAATGATAATGATAGCAGCTTTCCCATGTTTGAAAAATAAGTTATGAAGTGTCAGGGATACAAGATTTTGTGGCTCCAGAAGGGAAGCTAGGTCAAATGGATTGAAGTTACAGAGAGGCAAGTTAGAGCTCAAATATAAAAATGAAACTTCTGTCATTTGTTACTCAGAAATGGCACAGAAAGCCTTTTAAGGAGGCTCATCTGCTTGCTGTTAAATTCTCACTAGGTACCAGCTACCGAGGTTACCAGCCGATAAAGTTGATATTACCCCCATTTTACACATGGGGAAATTGGACGCCGGATAAAAACTTGTCAAAGTTCACACAACAAGTCCATTTATTTTCACTATGTTATAATCATCCCTATCATTGCAAAGGACCCTACATGGCCATTGGCTAAAATATCTACCTCTTGAGAACATGTTTAAGGGAATTTCTCACTTGGGTAAGGGTAAGTCCTTACCTCCTTGATCCTTCAATTGCTCAGTATCAATGAACCTGTTTATCAAGTAATAAACTTCTATAAGAATTATTGTTTAATTATCTGCCTTATTAAGCCATGAAGTAATAGGAGAATTGATAGTATTTTTGAATGACTAAAGAGATCAGTTTGAGTTGAGGGAATGCTGAATGTTCTCAGTGAGGGACACTTGCTCATTCATCCTGAGTTTCATTAGAAAAGCACTTAAATGGTCTCCTAATACAATTACTTTCAGACCAGTTCATTTACTTGCTACCCTAACTATTAGATTCTGAAGCATTTATGTAGCATTTTTACTGGTGAAGAGAAAGTTCAATACCTGTCAAAATACAGCCATATGCCTTTATATCTGTCATGAACCATAAATATGGGCTTCAAGAAAGCCAAATATTTAGAAGCAGAGAAGAACTGACATTTGTTGAAAGTCTGCTGTGTCTAGAAATTAACCCATTCAGAGGAAACTCGAGTTATGTAACAAGCAGCCTATCTGCAGGGGAGAGGTTCTGGGATAGAGTAGTGGGAACTATTGGGCAGATAGAATGGAATTTGCAGAGGAACTTGGATTCTGAGCAGAAGAGCATTCAGACTTGGTGCTGTGGGCATCATAAGCCATGATGAGTTCCTGAGTGGAATAAATAGGGAAAGCAGCTCAAAAATATAGGGAACATGTTCGTCTTTGTTAGGAAGAAACTGGAAGCCACAGTGTAAGAGTAGTGGTTGTTTTTAGAAGGGAGTCTCCTCTGAGGTTAATAGGAAAAATTACAGGTGAGATACTAGTAATAATAGTGAATACTTACATAGCACTTACTGTGTGCCAGGCAGTGTTCTCAGTGCTTTGGGTATAGTCACTCATTTATCCTTACGGCAACCTATGAAGTAAATAGAAGTAGTATCATCATCCCTATCTTCCAGACGAGATAACTAGGACTTCCACAAGCATTTGGCCTCAGGTCAAGCAGAAAAAAATGCCCAGCCTTCAGCATGTGCTCACCTCACAGCCTTGTTCTAAAGACCAATGACAGTGTATTTAAAATGATATTTGATTATCTTATTATCTGATATCATCTGGCTGTTTAAGTCACAGCTTGAGCGGATTGTTCTCCGAAGTGGCAGACTCCACAGGGCTGAGGTTGTTTCTGGGCCCGTGGGCATGGTTGACAACCTGATCTTCAGCGTTGATTACATGTGTTCTCTTCCCCTAGAACCTGAGGGACACAGGACAGACCTTTTCAAGTCTTAAAGTTATATTTATATTCTTATCAAAACAAAAGTAATTGTACGGGTTATATTTATAGTTGTTTTATTTATAAATGTTATACATTCCTTTCCACACACATGGCATACCATATGTGTACGTTTCCCCCCCCAGGGGCTCAAGATCTGGATCGCATCCGACTCTCCACCTACAGAACAGCATGCAAGCTTAGGTTTGTTCAGAAGAAATGCAATTGTAAGTATGCCAGTTGTTTGGACTAATTACCTTCATGAATCCTATAATTTACATTCATTACTTAGTTTATTAAAACTAGGTCTTCTTGCAAGAATTGACAAAAATATGTTTACACAACAATGAAAAGAATATTATGATATACAAATGGTTGCAAGACTTTTCCTAAGTAATTCTGAAAGCTTAATTACTCTGAACAGCTAAGGTATTCCATCCTGCCATTGAAATTGTTTAAATCTGGATGGATGGTTTCCTTCTTTACTCTAGCTTTGGTATTGTAAATGCAGTACTATCAAAATGGTCTCCAAGAATTTTATAAAATGTCAAACATCAAGAGGGAGGAAGAGAGAGAGAGAAACATCGATGTGAGAGAGACACACCGAGTGGCTGCCACCCACACGACCCCAACCAGGGCCAGGGACAAACTGCAACCGAGGCACGTGCCCTTAACGGGAACCGAACCCGGGACTCTCCGGTCCGCGGGCCGACCCTCTAGCGGCTGAGCCAGAGCGGCCAGGGCGCGATGCCAGGACACGTCTAAGGAGCTGTTAGTAAGGGAAGCTGCGTGGAGAGGACAGGAGAGGGCCCAGCACCAAGCCTTGAGGAAGTCTAACCTCTCGGGGCAAAGGAGGAGACGCCAGCAGAAGACAGGCAGGGCAGCTGGGACAGGGCCCTGCACCACGGGGCAAGAAGACAATCACCTTTCCCAGTGAACCACTCTCAACCCTCGCTCAGACACTCCCAAACAGCAGACGCTGCTCCAGCTGTGTCCCCACCGCCCTCGTAGTTGTACGGGTGAGGGTGGGCGTGAGAAGGACTCGCCTGCTCTGGGCCCCTGTGGTGGACATCTGCTCCTCCTGCTAACAAGCCCCAACCCTCCCTCCACCGTCACCTTGCCTAGCTCAAGTTCCCATCACTTGTTACAACCAAGAGCCCCTGACTCATAGACCTTTTCTTCGTAAAGGGTCCAAGGCTAGCTTTCCTTGGCTTTCTCCCTTAGCCAACGATGAGGTAGGACATGGAAACGGGTAGAAAGTTAAGGGGAACATTTAAGGATGCAAATTTCCCCCAATATTTTGATTTTTCAAATTTTGTTGTGTTAAACTAACCACATTCTGGAAAATGGCTAATAGAGGAATGTGTCAGAGCAGAGTTTTAGGAAGAGATTACATGGCTTTATTGAAATCGCAAAAAAAAAAATAAATAAATAAATAAATAAAATGTCAAACATCGAGTCCTCCTTATATTTGTGTTTCCTTTAGGAAAATATTTATAATCTCCTGGAAAGCAATCAAGTTTCTTTCTGAAACTAGAAAATTCACCCTTTGTATCAGGTATTAACTATATTTGCCTGCATCAGACAATAGCAAGAGAAGAGACAAAAATACTTAAAGAAACCAAGGAACTTGCTTCAGCTTTTCCCCATATTTTAAAATGCAAGCAGCAAGTTAGATCACTAATCACAGTGAGCAGATGTACATTCCCTGCGGGGACAGTGCTTCCATCATTTTACCACATTCCTTGTCTCTTGGAAAAATTCAGTACTTTGTTCTAAAAACTGACTGCTACAACACTTCTCATTTTCTAATTAGTATTGGATGCATTAGAAAATGAAAACCATGTTATCCTGAGTACATACACATAGTTCTTGAATAACTTCCATGAGGTTTAGATACTTGGTGCACACAGAAACCAGCCGTGTCCACAGCTCTACCCTCCCAGAGTCTCCAGCAGGCATTTCTTGGGTCAGCGGACAGGCCACCCCCAGCTTCACACTTCTAGACCTATAGCTAATCATGACTCTGGGGATGGGCAGTGTGTGTGTATTCCCCATGTTGCTCATCTGCAGATATTCTCCAGTCCCAGAACAATGGGGCTGAAATTTGGGGCAGGAGGAGAATGGAGAAAAAACATTAGTTTGTCAAACATCAAAGACATGTTTTTACTCCTCACAGAAAGCTAACCCAATGCTCCCCTCCACCCAAAGGCAGTGAGAAAAGCACTCTGGGTGGAAGGAATCTGTGGTTGTACTTACAGTCCTGGTGTTTCCAGGCCTGGTGTTACAGGGCAAGGAAATGCACCTACGGAAGCAAAGCTTTCCCTCCCCCTCAACCCAAACAAAAAGAAGACTCTCCATGTTTTCAGCTATAAAAATGTGATGAGATCCTCCCTTTCTTTTTTTCTTTTTTTCCTCTCATTACCAATGGCCCTCAAAGTAAAAGGGAGGGGATAAGGAGTAGGGATGGGAGTTCTGTCTCCTCAAAGTATTGCCAAGCACAGCCTTCCTTAGGCTGCTTTCAGTAGAAGCAGGTAGTTTCAAAATGACATTACAAAATGATAAGGATGAAAGAGAGAGAGGGGGCGGGGAGAGAGAGGGAGAGGGAGAAAGAGGGAGAGAGAAGGAAGGAAGGAAGGAAGGAAGGAAGGAAGGAAGGAAGGAAGGAAGGAAGGAAGGAAGGAAGGAAAGAAGGAAGGAAGGAAGGAAGGAAAAAAAAAAAAAGAGAGAGAGAGAGAGACTCATAGTGGTTTGTGAACCCTGTGCCAACATTACAAAGGGTATACATGTTGACCCTAACTGGGACCAGCAACCCACGGGCCATACTCCATTCTTCCTGCTCTTTGATGAAGGTCCTTTCTCCTTCTTGGGCATCTCTTTTTCCTCTTCCTATTCTTTTCTGGTGCTCATACTTACCCTACATCCAGAAACACAGCATAGTCATACTGGCCTTCTTGGAAAACAGTAAGGAAAAGTTACTATCTTGGAAAACAGTGATAGCCCATCCCTGGTGAAAGAGAACCTTCACACCTGTCCAGTTGCCCTCAGTGTATCTATTCATTTACCTCTTAATTTAATAAACGTATAATGATCTCCTACTCTATGTTTGGCACTGTGCTAGGTACCAGGGACAGAGCTCTAATGGTGAATAAGATGCAGTCCCTACCTTGAGGTTGTCCAAAGTCTAAATGGATAGATGGACTTTTAAACAGACTTATAAAACAGTGTGGAAGTGCAATGACAAGCATGTGTACATGGTGTTGTGGGAGCACCGAGGAGGCAGTGCCCTGACCTGGGTGTGGGGCTGCTGAGAGGAGTTTCCTATACAGGGAGATAACTGGGCTGAGTCTTAAAAGAATTGGTAGACAGTAAGCAGAAAAGTGTTATTTGCTTTACGATGTGCCTTACAAATTTTATACATTTTAGTATGAGAAAATATATTACATTCTATACAAACTAGACAAAACTAAGGCTCAAGGAAGAAATACAAGCATATGTTGAATGCTATGCTAAAATGAAACTTCTTTTTCAAATTGCTTCTACGTTGATGCAAATACTGTATGTGTTTGCTGAGTTTTCCTTCCTGACCATAAATATAACAGTGGTGATACTGAGGTACTTCCAGAATGCCCACACAATTGAGCCTGGCTTATTTTAATTGGAGTTAGAGCCTTTCTTTTGGGAAGATAACCAGAAGCACTGTTTATGTGACATATGTACGTCAATATTAAATACCCCCGTGTTAGAGGAAGATCACTATTGGCTACAGTAAAACCTAGCTCAAAATAAATGATGGAGTTTTACTCTACAATAAAAGAAATAAGAAAAGATCTTCATAGTGTATTCCTAACTACGTTGCTTTATTGGAAATTCTTATGTTTACTTCATAGAAATTGATAGACTTTAACTGAAAATGGGTTGTTTATTTTTAGGTCCAGCCATTGTTTACAGGAAAATTTATTTTGTGTGTTACCAGAACTAAACTTAAAAACGATGTAATGGAGGAAAAAAACATAAAAATTGACACTTGTAAAGTAATCCCCCCCCCCAAAAAATAAATGTTGTCTGGATATAGCATGGAATGTATACATTTTTATGAGATTTCTTTCTTATCTAAATTTAAAGATCAGAAGTGTTAGCTAATTCCCCATATTTTCTTACCCACAGCCCTTGCCTGGTCTGTTTATGGGGTCCCACCTAAAGCGTTGATCCCTGTCACTGACATCCTTGTTCATTTCCTCTAATGTAATTCCTGATGGATGCTGAGAATAACTGATCCCCAGTGTTCTGAAAAGACTTCCTATAAGAGGCCAGAAAGCTGTGGCCCATAGACTAAGTGGACCCAGCACCTATTTTTGTATAGACTGTGAACTAAGAATAGTTTTTACAGATGAAGATTTGTAACCGATTTGAAAAGAGAGAAAGGAACACTAATTTGTAGCCGCAATTAAGCAAAATGTTTTTCTCACAAAAAGAATTTTAGTCAGTTTATTGATAGACCAGCATTAATCATTTATTATATTTTTAATTTTATCATCAAAATGTTGTAGAAATGTATTTCCTCTGTTGTTATACACAGGATGGGGCGAAAGTAAGTTTACAGTTGTGAGTACATAAAACAGTTTATTCTTGTATTATTATTTATTGATTGTATTATTTTCCATACGAACAACTGTAAACCTACTTTTGTTCCACCCTGTATATGCGAACATAATATCTACATAATATTGATCCATTATATGGTGGTGCCCTATGTTCACAATAAACATTTCCTGACCTCTGCTATAAAAGAAGAGTTGTAAGATCTTTTTTTTTTTTTTTAAGGCAAAAATATTCCTTCAACTTTTCTCCATAGGATTTGTTTTCCAGATCAGCTTCTTTCCCTCACTATTCATCTTTGTACATGTCATACTCTCCCTCCCCATGCCATGACTAGCACATTCTCTCTAAAAATTAAGGAACAGATTGGCTATTTTATTTTCTAGGAGAAATGATACAGAATGGAGAATACCGATATATTCCTAATACTCCTCTCTAATCGACAGCCTTCTCTTTAACGTCCAGATTTCCTGGTAACTTTCCACAAAAATAAATATCCTATATACCATTTCTAAGCATGTGTGCAAATGGTAACAGTTCAGCCTTGATCTTAAACAAATAACTTTTCTGCTGTAACATTATTTCCTTGGTCAGCATTGACATGGTTAATGATCCAGATACCCTGTAATGTCAGCAGATCTTTTTTCAGAAATTACTTTGAAGTCAATGGAATGTAGCCTTAAGTTCATGAACAACAAAAAGCAATAGGAGAAATAAATCAGAAACCTACTCTCTCCTGTCTTACAGTGGAACAAAAGTAAGGAGGCAAGGGGGATACTGTCCTCCACACCCACAACTGACATTACACCATCATTTAGTTCTTCTGGCCACAAGCTGAATTTTCTTTCTATCACTTATATCAATTAAAATTTTGTTTAAAAGGGAAGATAAAAAAGTATATATTTGTATCTGAACTTTCAGTTTCTCAAAATATCTTTCCTCTAGTAAATGAAGTATTTGAAAAGTATCCCTCATCCAGATATCATTTAAGGTCAGAATACATGATTTTGTCTTTAACAGCTCTAAACTTTCAGCATCTTTTATGATCCAAAAATAAAATGCACATACCTGTTTACCTAAAGGTTTCTCTGTCACTGCAAAATGAACCCAAGTGAGTGCTATATATGTAGTAAGACCTGAAAAAGTATTCTTCTATGAATGAATGAATGAATGAATGAATGAATGGGCTCCACTAGATTCATTTTTTACCATCCAGGTGACTAGTCTTATGTACAGGAGTAGTCTTTTGGTATTCTTAGTAATAAATACTACTATCCCATCCTTTTTTTTTTTTAAACTAGTGTTCAAGCATATTCCTTCTCTCTGCCTCATTTTTAAGTATGTGGATTTTGGGCTGCCTGTATCAGTTTTCTACCATTGCATAACGAATTACCACACACTTAGCAGCTTAAAACAACACACATTTATTATCTCAGTTTCTAGAGGCCAGAAATCCAACACAGCATGACTGGATTCTCAGCTCAGGGTTTCAGGGGGCTGAAATCAGCATGCTGGCTGGGTCTGTGGTTCTCATCTGGGGCTCAGGGTCCTCTTCCAACAGGACGACTGTTGGCAGAATTCATTACCTTGTGGTTGAAGGATTGAGGTTCCTGTCCCTTGCTGACAGGATACTACTCTCAGTTCCTAGAGGCCACCCACATTTCTTGCCACGTGGTCCCACAGGCCATTCAGAGCATGGGTGTCCCCTGCTTCTTCCAGGTCAGCCAGAGTGTGTTTCTCTGCCTTCCTTCTCTGTGACCAGCCAGAGAAAACTCTACTTTTACAGGATTCATGTGATTAGGTCAGGCCCACCCAGATAATCCCCTGTCTTAAGGTCTACTGATTGCAAGACCTTAATTACATCTGCAAAATCCCTTCACAGCATAACCTGGATCAGGGTTTGATTGAATACCTGAGAGAAGGTAAACACCTTGGGCCAGGAATCTGGGTGGGGAGTGGGAGGCGCGTCTTAGGATTCTGCCTATTACCCTATCCAAAATCTTAGACTTTTCTATTTTCTAGATAATGACATATAGAACATTAGATGAAAATAAAATTTAAAGTAAAAATATCAGGCAGAGAAATAGATCCCCAAAAAGAGAAGTATTTAAAAGAGAAATATAGAAGGTCTCTCCCCAAGGAAGAGTCAGACTTTCCAGAGAAGGAGTCGGACGGAAGAGCAGGAATGTTAGGGAAATAAAGTGGCAGATGACAAACCCTTGGAGCATAATTATCTTTGTTTGTATTGCTCCGAATGTTTTTGATACTCATCTTCATTCCTGATGCTGAATCATTCTAGACACTTATTTAGAATAAAGAAAAGTTCATTGCTACAATACAACGTTCCCCAAATGTCCTGTTGGGGAGTTGGCGGCAGCAGAACGAGCCCATTCAAGTTTTCTGCTGGGTGATATGGCAGCAAAAACACACTCCTCTCTGGGCACCCTGGACCTGTGGCAGATTGTCTCCCTTTAATCAGAGCAAACTTCTGCCCTGCCTTTTAATTGCTTTTATTTTTAAGATCTTAAAGATTCAGGGATTCGTTTTCTTCTTAGTATTTTTATTTTTAGAGAATGCCATAAGCTTTACCTGATCAAACTGCTGCCACTGCCCAACCTGTGAACTAAGTGCCACCTCTGGTCTTGTTTCTAGACATCTGGATGTCACATCTATCAGCTTCCTTCCCTTTCTCCTGCTCTGCATTATACCGGGAAGCTATGCCAACTAAGCACTTTTACTCTCACAATTTAGGAAAGTGCCTCATCTTTAAATGCCCCAGTCACTTGGGAAAGAGTGATACATACAGAGGAAAGCCTTTCAAGCTTCCTCAACCTCATCTGACAGGTGCCAAAGCAAGATTCAACGACCTTCCCTGAGTGGCCTGCCAAGATATGTTCTTGGGAGCCTGCCGATCGGCCCAGAGCCAGTCATCAGAGCAGTGAAGGGATACCCAGAGGTGCTGTTCCACAGCTTGGCTCCCAGGATCTCTGGGCTGTGAGGAGCACCAAGAGAAAACAGAAGACAGTCTGGAGGACAAGGTTGGGAGAACAGCCTCTTTCACATAACCATACCTGTGACACTGTAGGAAAGTCATTCCTGATGCCACCTTGATTTATTCCTCGGGCTTTGTTGGCATTTGTTGTTGTTATTATAAGTCACTCATTTATTTATCATTCAGCAAATATGGACTGAGATTTACTGCGTGTCAAGCATTATGCTAGACCATGGGGAGAAAAACTGTGGTAATATTCCTTAGTGTGCAAATCTGGTATTAGAATAACCCCAAGTTTAGAATCTAATGAATGTGTTCTATTTATTATAAAGCTCCTGATTTCTTAATAGCAAATGGTAGATATACCCTAAAACTTTGCTATATAAACTTATATCTAATCTTTTAGTCCCTTCAGCAAACTTTCATTTTCTAAAGAAAAAAATTACTTATAAGTTTCATGTTTAAAAGAAATCAAATATATATATATAACTATTGAAATAAATTAAGTTTGTAGCTATCTTGACTCATTCATGGTTTTGGGCTAGGACTTCTGCTTTTCCTGCTTTTCAATCAGGGATTGAAAAGTTTCACTCCTTCCAGGTGAAGAGAACATTATTAAGTGGCTCCCCTTGGACAGACACCAAATGAAATAATATATAACTGAGAACTTAAATGCTAACTTTCATATATTAGCCAAGTGCCATGGTAAACAGAGTCACTGTCCCATGATGTCTGTCAAGCCTTTTCCTCAGGTGGCAAGCATGTGGACCACCCAGCCTGATGCTACAAAGCTAATAATGGCACCAGTCCTAAGTAGCTTAGTTTCTCAGAAAAATAATGGACTTCCATGTAAGATCAAGTATGATGTACTTTGTCAAATTCGACGCTGCAGAATGAGACACTGATACCATATTGTGGAGAAGGATAAGCTGAGGAAAAACTATATGAGCAAACAGAACCAGAATCTACTCTGAACATGGTCATAATCATTGTCTTGTCATTTATTTTTCTGGGAGTTTTCAATCAGTGATAGATGAGGACTTGATTCGAATCAGGGCTTCAGCCTGTGTTTCCCCAGAAAACAGACTCCACAGCAAGGCTTGTCTGGATGCTATTCATTTGGATACTGAACCCAATGCAGAAATGGTACAAGAAAGGAAAAGCAACAAATAATGCAGTAACTGCTAAGGAAGCTTGCAAAATGCACCCCAGAACTATCCACCCAAAACACAAATGGAGGAAGTACTGATCCAGTTACTCTGCCCTGCATTGGTCAATGGTGGCCTACTCTTGCACTTATGGGTTGCACATGTAAGAATGTTAGATTTCAGGTATTCATGCTGCGGCATCAGAGGTATGCAGCAAGAGCCTGAGGCCAATGGCTGACTGGGTGCAGATGGAGCTGGTCAAAGTCTATGTCATGGTCACTTCTACAGGGGCTGGAGAAAGAGGTGGAGTCAAGATTTTGAAATGGTACCAAGAGGGGTCTGAAACATTACCTACTGTGTGTCTTGGCTTTCTGCATTGGAAATTTCCTCATCAGTATTTTCTAACTTTTAAAAATATTTTTTTCCTATAGCAGAAAGATACACTTCCCATATTCTTGACCTCACTCAAGATATCTGTAGATAATCTGTACTGCAGATTATCCAGTGATCTGTTCATCCCAAATCCCATCTCCCAAACAGTTTTCCATGCACTAGGAAACTGGGCCATGGTTATGTTCTGAGTGGATGAGTAAAATACATTTTCTATTTTGTATCATATTATTTACTCTCATTGCACAAAGACAATGAATTATGTATTTAAACAGAACAAGGTGAACGCAGAAAAAGGTAACACGTCCAAGCTGATTGCTGGTTACCCACTCTTCAATGTCTCTGCACACTTTGTCTCTTAGTGTTCATGTTAGCCAGGTGGACACATGATGCAGGGTCATGAGATCAACGGCTACAAAGGAAAAGTGAAAGACAGTCTTCATGGTTGCTAGCCCTATGGATGCTCTTTCTCTTGAAATGTGGCCTCTGGAATTTAGGATTCTGGCCGTCTGCTCAAGTCAGGGTATGCAAAGAATAATAAAGGTATTGTGGGAAACTATGCTCAATATGCCTCATTGAGCTGTCTTAGAATATGAGGCAAAGGGAAAGATTCCAGTGATTATAAGTAATGTCTGGTAAACAGTAGACACTCTGTGCCATTCCCCAAGCATTATTAAGCACCCAGTTTGAACAATGCATTTTGCAAGTAGCCATGAGGAATAGAAAGAGGAACAAGACACAGTCCATGTCTTCAGGTTGCTCATAATTTAGTGTTGAGGTTCTTAAGCTTCTCTCCCCATGTATCTTTGGGAGAATCTGATGAAAGCCACTGGCCCTTTCCCCTGAAAACACTCATGACCCTCCTCGTCCGGCCAGTGTGGCTCAGTGGTTGAGCATCCACCAATGCACTAAGAGGTCGCCAGTTCGATTCCCGGTCAGGACACATGCCCAGGTTGTGGGCCTGATCCCTAGATGGGGGCATGCCGGAGGCGTCCAATCAATGTTCCCTCTCATCGATGTTTCTATCTCTCTCTCCCTCTCACTTCCTCTCTCTGTAAAATCAATAAAGGAAAAAAATTAAAAATAAATAAAAAAGATCCTCCTCATTTCAAAGACCCTCCTCTGCCCTGAAGTCCAATCAAGGGTTTATCTAAAACAAATGAAGGGCACAACTTATTGACTAATAACTATGGGGAGTGCAGAGTGTCTTAAATGATCTGATAGACATGTGAAGGTATCTGAGAGCAACAAAGGGGGGGTGGGAATTCCACATGAGGGCATCAGAATAGGCTTCCTTTTGGGCATGTGTGTGTGCAATACCTTGAAAGATAGTATACTGAAGGGTGTAGCTGATGAAGGGAGCAGACTGAGTAAAGGAACATACAAGACAGTCAAGGGAATATTCTGGAATTATAGGAAGTCCAGTGTGACTGAAGCATAAGACTTGAGAGAAGCTGGAGATTAGGAGATAAGTCTAAAGATTAGAAGACTTGCGTCCAAACGTTGGTTTTTATGCTTAAAAGCTTGGGTGTTACTCAATAGGCAATAGAGAATGGTATGACCAGAGCTAAGACTTAAAATATTGTTTAGGATAGATTGAAAAATGCAGACACTGGAGATAAGTGATGAGGCTTACTATAAAAAACATCTAAGTGGAAGTCAGTAAATGGTAGGAAATGGTAAGAGCACACTGAAGGAACCTATACAGAGTTATCCAGTGAAGCCTAAAATTACTACCCAGAGGGGAGATAAAATATTAGATTCCCTTGCTTCTAAAGTTATGAAATTTATTCTGAACAAAGTTAAACACCTGCAGTGAGAAATTAGTTATTGTTCAGATCATTCTTTTCATTTACCCTCTTGTATGACTTTTACAATCCTTAGTACAATACCTTGAAAAATAATAGGCTTACTAAATGCCTGTTCAATTGAATTTTTTTAATTTAATTTACAGTATGACAACTATTGAGCCAATAATTATTATACCTCATTGTAATAATTACTACAAACACAGTATTAGCAACACTGCTTTTTCCTAGTAAACAATGGATGTACTACCATTGTGTTTAATGACTAACATGTTATTCGATTTTATTTTATACCAAAAATATGTTTTAGACCTTTTCCTGAAGCTCTATCATTATATAATCCATATTAAGCAGGAAATTAAGTGAAACTAAAATGCTGTATTTGTAAGATATGATGCATCTGTCCTACGATCCGTAGCAAAGAGAACCATCTTGGTGATAAAGGCATATTTTGGGAGCAAGGAAGATGTTGAGTTTGTAAGCATAAGATAATTTGGTGAGCTATTCAGATATTTAGATATATAGTTTAGAAAGGTATGGCTCACTTGTGGAAATCAAATCTGACCATTGTGCTTTTATTAACATTTTCTTTATAAACTCAGTGTTAATGTGGGTGACGACTAATATCGTCAACATATTCACATCAAAATACATTTGTTGACTGTGGCAAAGCACACCTGTAACTGAGTTCTTCCCCTCCCAAAAGCTTTTAAACACTATCTTGTCATGATTAAAGGCCTAATTAAGTGCAAAAACACACTTCACTTAAGAATATCTTAACAACTTCCTAATTTAGACATGGATTTCTTGATCACAATGTTCCTGAGGTTCTCTTGATACCTTTTAAATAAATTCCTCTGTCTCAAATAAGCATCTATTTCCTGTTCTTCCTGTCCCTTGTCTAACTCATTGCTTGAAGTCATACTCCATAGCAGTGGTTCTCCAACTTCATTGTCTTTGCAAAATTACTTAAGGAGGTACTTAACCTAGGGATGCCCTGGCCACACCCTAGACCTGTGGAATCAGATCCACTCACTGCTCTAAAGATCACCTCTAGCCCATCCGGTGTGGCTCAGTGGTTGAGCGTTGACCCATGCACCAAGAGGTCACTGGTTCGATTCCCAGTCAGGGCACATGCCCAGGTTGTGAGCCAAATCCTCAGTGGGGGGCATGTAGGAGGCAGCCATTCAATGTTCTCTCTCATTGATGTTTCTATCTCTCTCTCCCTCTCCCTTCCTCTCTCTCTAAAATCAAAGGAAAGAAAATTTTTTTTAAAAAAAGATCACCTCTCGCTTTCACACTGGACTGGTTGGCTGTAGATGGGGGTTGGAATTAGCTGACATGGTGGTTTGAAAAACGAAACTAAGCATTAAATTTTACGGGTTGCAAATTCTCAATCTATTTGCTTACTAAAAATTAGAGAAGTGTGAAATAATGGGCAGCAGGAAAGTTTATTTAGTTATAGACCCTACTTTCCAATAAGCCCCCACACAAACTCTTCTGGCCCAGTCAATTCAAGACCTGATTGTACCATCTTCTTTCATTATTCTGTACCACTGGTTGCTTGATTTTCTTCTTCTTAGAGTATTCTCCCCTCCTCCTCAATATGTATTCATATCTTGCTTTGATTCAGGAACCAACTTGAGCCCTACCTCCTCCTCCTCTAAATCTTTCCAAAGTTTCCAGCACACAATAGCATCCCTGTAATTGAGCTCCAATAGTTTTTTTATTTAAATCTGCACTATGGTCCTGGCCAGTTTGACTTGGTGGTTAGAGCGTCAGCCCTCGGACCAATGAGTCGCAGGTTCGATTCCGGCCAAGGGCACGTACCTCAGTTGCGGTTCATCCCCAGCCCTGGTTGGGGTTGTGCAGGAGGCAACCCTTTGATATGTCCCTCTCATATCGATGTCCTCTCTCTCTCTCTCTCTCTCTCCCTCCCTCCCTCTCACTCTATCTGATAATAAATAGAAAAATATCCTCAGGTGAGGATTAAAAAACTAAATAAATAAATAAATCTGCACTGTGAAGGTGGGGTTTTTGTAATGTAGTGTCTTATCTTGATCTTCAGTTAGGCCTTCTGAGTGTCTTTCCCCAGGAAAATTACAACCTCTTTTATGGCCAGACTCTCATGTTCTGTTAAGTTACCTATAACATCAAGAATAATGTATTATATAGAATCATTCAAGTTACTGATGGGATTTGATTTCTTTTGAAAATGTTTTAGGATGTCATTTCTTGCTTCCTTTCCCAACTCTGTATGTAGAAGCATATGGCAGTCTTTCTCCATATGTTAGTGCCTGTATGTGTAATAGAAGTATGGTGAGTAATGATACATTGACATAACCTTGTTTTCTCACAAGCTGAGGCTCTCTGAATTTCAAGATAAGTATTTGATCTGAAATTGAACTAAAATAGTCATCACGGTGATATAATCTCTCATCGATTTATACTATATTACATTCATTAAGAGGAAAACAAACCTGAACTTATAGAAGACAGATTGCATCTTTATAACTGACAGAGCAAAGAATCGAAAGAACTTGAGGGGAGAAAGTTTTATAATTTTATCTGAATGTGACGGTACATTTTAATTTCTGTTTTCTCTCAAAAATAAGAATACCTAAAATGTATGTCATGTTTTACATTTTAATGTTTGCCATGTAAAGTTTTATTGTTCTTCAGAACACCTATAAGATTTTTTAAAAGGTGAATATTATTTCCATTATACAAATGAAGAGACACTTGAGTCTGTTATCACTAAGCCCGTGTTTTTCTCTGTAAGAGAAAATAGATTATTATTCTGGCACACTCGATGCACTTGTTTGCTCAATGTTTGTATTGCCACCACCTGTGAGTTCTGTGTGGTCAGAGACCGCCTGTCTTGTCCGTGATAATTTAAGAACCCAGAACAGTGCTGCCACATAATGAGGGCTAAATAAATGTTGTTTTGTGAATGAAGTTTCTAGTCTCTGGAGTGGAAGGCAGACAAAGAAAGCTAGTTAGCGGCTTAGAGTAATGAGTTCGAAGAGAAACCTGGAGTCATTCTGACACTCACAAGGGGATCAGTTCCTCTCCCCACCTCTGTGGCTGCCTGGCCCATTTATGGAGCTCCTTAAAAGCATTTTTACTTAAAGCCTACTTGGCATTCAGAATACTGAATGAAATTTCTATTTGAGAGTTATCATAGGAAAAAGACAATTCTTATATGTGTGTTCATCTTTTAGTTCCAAGGACATCAGAACTTTATTGGATAACTGAAAGAATGAATCACCATAATTAACTTTCCACAAGCCAACAAACATATTTTAAGAATATGCTATGAAACAAACACCATTTGGCACTTCAAACCCGCAGCATAAACTAACCAGAAATACCACCTGAACTTGGTTCTCATACTCAAAGTGTATGGTTACAATGGATATTAAAAAGCAGGTCATAATGCAACAAGTGACCTTCATACAGATGTAAATCTCAAACCCCTCTAAAACAGTATGTATATACATAATCACATAAATCATTCTGAAACTGCAGAAGTTAATTGATAATTACCAGCTTCTTGCAACACATCTCACAACCTAATAGGACATAGCAGGCTGTCTTCGCCCTTTTCAACCTGAAATTTCTGGGATTTAAGACCAACTTTTGAAGTTTTGTCTGTTTCCATTTATTGATAAAGACAAACTGCTGTGCGGTATTAATAATTAATGTCTACAATTAACACTAATATTATTTTTAAGATTCTGTGAATTACTAAATTCTGCTTTTAAGAACACCTTTTGTTTATTCTTGATATGGTTAATGTTAACTAAATAATTTCACTGTGCATACTGTTGCCTTTCTAGTATATTAGTGTAAAATGCATAGTTATATATGGATGAGGAAACTCCACTTCCTATCACCTGTACCTAATAGCAGGTGCTTTATGATGGACAGTTACAGCTTGAGAACTATTTAGTAAAATGTGTGCAGTGCCATCTAGTGGTCTATCATCATTGTTGCATACCTAGATGTCCTCATTTTCTAAAATGACTTGATAGTCAACAGTAAGCAACGTATTTATACAACCGTCAGACTTTAAAACAGACCTCTTAATAACTCCCTAATGACTCTCAACTTAGCACATTTCTTAGTGTTCCTATTTAACTCAGCAAGAGAATTGTGATACTTATCTTTCTCGATAATAATTAGTAGATATTGAATTATGCTTATTATGCACTAAACACTGTGTGAAGTGCTTTACATTGATTGCCTTATTTCATCCCCAGAATTACCCTGTAAAAGAGGAACTATTATTGTCACCATGTTTCAGATGAGGAAACTGAAATTTACAGAAGGAAGTTAAGTGACTTGCCCAAGGTTACTGCTAGTGGGGGAAGCCAGTAGAAACCCAGCTGACTGCCTGGGAGTCTGCACTGTTCTGCACTGTGATCTGCTCCTCCCAGAGTAGTTACCAAAGAAACAAAGTTTCCAAGAAACCTTTATGAAAGAGGGCCTTCGTCACCAGGTCTCTAATTATCAAATGCAATAAAACCAATTCAAACTCCACTAACTCAGAATTTATGACAACTAACCTGAATAAGTATCTGCTTTTGTTTGTGAGATGTGGCTTGTGCTTCTTTTCTATAACTCATATAATATATGCTCAAAATTATATGTTCATTAGTTTATTGAATTTGGAATACTGGGCTAAAATTTAGGTTTGGATTCATGAATCGTATCAATTATTAGCATAGGATGGCTGTAGACCAAGGGTGTTTGATCATTTTGACACTAATAGCTATCATTCGTTGAGCACCTGTTATGTGCCAAGCCCTGTGGTCAGCACTTGTATAACTTCCTCTGGATGGTATTAGTTTTCTCATGTCTAAAAGGGAATAATAAATAAAATTTATAAGGTGAAATAACTTGCTCATGGTTTTACAGGTATATGTGAAGCCAAGAGTGAAACCTCACTCTTTGTGATTACAAAATCTGTATCCTTTCTACTTTGCCACTCCTAGAAAATAAGTGCATGTAATGTGCATGATCACAGTTTCTCTGTGTACTGCCACTCCCGATGTGAAACCACCACCGTCTCTTCCTTGGACTGGAGCAATGAGCTGCAGCCATTTCCACAGGCATGCCAGTCCAGCTCCATCCCTTTCTTCCCTCACAGTCAGAAATGATATTTTTAAGCTGCATTTCAGATCTTGTTACTCTCAAAAACCTGTGTCTTTACACTCTTAGCACAAAGACCCTAATCCTTACCCTGGTTACAATGTTCCTGCAGCCTTATCTTGTACTTCTGGCCCCTTCGGGACCATAACATAATCCAGGTTTTTACCTAACACTCTGTATATCACTGAAGTCATCATTTCTGGTTATCTGCTTGTGTGACTGTGAGTCATGTCTGTGTCCCCTTCAGACCATTTGCTTCTGAGGCAGGAGCCTCATCTGCATTGCTTGCCATTGAGTCCCCAGGCCCTACCAGTGCCTTGTGCATAATTATGAAACCTAGTTTTACTTGTCATTTACAATTATTTGGTCTCACAGCCATAATTCGTATTTCATTTTTCCTTATTTTGAGACCTTAAATGTATGGAAACACACTATAGCACGTATCTATTTCTAGTAACTTTCTTATGATTTCTAGATATTTTATTTGTCCATATTAGTATTTGCTATGTTACATGCCTATCCAAGCATTGTACAGGCATCACCCCATTTAACCTTCCTGGTAATCATCTGAGGGTAGATGCTATCACAGCTCCACTTTTCTAAGATGAAGACTCAAAGAAGCCAAGTAACATGACGGATGATACGCCTAGGATTCAAAGCAAGGCTTTTGTGATTCTTCATGACTATACCTTATTGCCTCTTTAGCAATCAAATACATTTTCACTGTTGAGTCATTTTCTTGTCATGTGCTTACTTCACCAACAGATATTTATTAAGCTCCTATGACATGAGGTTATGAACAGTTGTCACAATAAGCAGAGTCTCTTCCTGTGGCACATACAATGCAGAGGGGAAACCGTCAACCAGCTGGTCTGCCCAGAGAGCCCGCTAAAGAATGGGGAAGAACAGGGTCCTGAGGTGGCTTGTAGGAGGGGTACAAAATGTAGAGGTGGAAAATCCAGAAAGACATCCTTGAAGAAGTGGTGTTAGCACTAAGGCATGATGGA
The DNA here is from genome assembly GCA_030848825.1 of Tadarida brasiliensis. Lineage (NCBI taxonomy): Eukaryota > Metazoa > Chordata > Mammalia > Chiroptera > Molossidae > Tadarida > Tadarida brasiliensis. Next base: position 82,136,360 of record CM061261.1, read on the forward strand.
TGAGACACAGATGAGAAGTAAGTTGGGCCAGATCAGAAAGAACTTTGCAAGCCATGTTGAAGAATTGAATTTCAACTTAATGGGACGTTTTTAAAGGACTTTAGCCAGCATATAAGTGGTGGGTCAGATGTGCAGTTCAGAAATGCCACCCTGGCTACAGTGTTTAGAAAGAATTGGAGTGGAGAAAGAATGAAGATGAAAGAACTGACTTCGTCAACCAGTGTGAGATAATGGTGATATCACTGGGTGATGGAATTGGGTGATGGTAATAAGAGGGCATGGAAATGGAGGAATGTAAGTGATATTTTGGAGATAGAGTCTACAGGACTCAGTCATTGATATGAGGATCCAGGGATGAAATCTAGATGCTAGCTGGGTCAGGGGAAGAACAAAGAGGCTGAGGCCATTCATCAGGGAAGGGAACCCCAGAGAAAGTGGTTTTGGCAGAGAGGAGATGAGTGTAGGCTGGGCACGCAGAGGTTGAAGTGCCTAAGGGACCCTCCCATACACCTGTGGACATGTTGGCCACTTCTGTGGACCTATATGATTCCACCCCTGGGAACAGAGACCTCGTTATGCCCTACAAAGACTCAGCAGGAGAAACCTAGGCGTCCAGATTCCCTCCCTCTCCCAGCAGCCATTTCTCTTTCCTGGCTTGTAGCCATCTCCCTCCTGTGCTCAAGTTCACAGTTCATATGCCTCTTCTCCAATGTCTGTTTCACATGACCCATAGCCAGGAACCAGATGACTAACCTACTTCCCATGGTGACCTGAGCACAGATAACAATCAGGACGACAGGCCAGATCTCTTTATCACTGCTATTTTTGTGTCCTACACCCAGACATATCCCCAAGGACTAGATCCAGAGGATCTATAGATCAAATATGTAAGGAATAATAATGATAGGAATCCCAGCTTGTTTCCTCAAAAAAATAAATAAATTCAACTTATAGATGCTAATTTTGGAGGAATGCCTTGGTTGCTACATTGAAAAATGGAATAAATAACATTAAAAAAGATAAATAATTTCTTTGTTGTGTGATATACAGAGAAGGTTGCAAGTTTAAAATCCCATAAATCTGAATTGACCTAAACTTAACATTTAAGTAATTCATTTGAAAAGTGATTTGTATTCCTCTGCCAGGAACCAGAGATATGCCCCCCCCAAAATATTTTTATGTGACACACTGTTCATTTGTTCATGTATAATGTATTGTGTCTGTGTACCAAGCACTACTGCTTTTGAGTGTACACATTTCCCATTTAAGAAACATCACACCCACTTCACAAATTAGGAACATGAGCTTCTAAATCTTCAAGGCTAAGAGGGCACACACTTGTAGAAGAGTCAGATTTGAACCTAGGTCTTTGGACTCCAAGTCCACTGCTTTGGACTCCCAAGTTGAGTAGTTCAATTAATGTTGGTTTTGTTTTTTTGAAACACAGTGTCAGATATTAGCAAAGATTTAGGAGACTAAAACTTGGGAGTTGGTGGTGGAAAAGTATATGTGGAGTGCCCATTTCTCAGGAACTGGAACCTGTACTTCATTGAGAAGACAACATATTTATTTTCAAATGCAAAAGTATAATGAAAAGTGAACTCTGAACTTGGTGAAGTTGTGGAGAAACTGGAACTCTCATACACTGTTAATGGGAATGTAAAATAATACAACTACTTAGAAAACACTTTGGAAGTTTTGCAAAAATTAAATCTACACCTACCATATAACATAACCACCTCCTTTCTAAGTACTTACCAAGAGAAATGGAAGATTTGTGTGTGATTGTGGATAGCAATTTTATTCTTTATCACCAAAAACCAGAACAACCCAAATGTCCATCAACAGGTGAGTTGACAACCAAATTATGATATCTCCATATAATAGAATATTATTCAGCAACAAAAAGGACCAAACTATTAATACATCCAACAACATGGATGACTCTCAAAATAGTTACACTAAGTAAAAGTATCCAGACCAAGAAAAAAAAAAAGAGTACACACTGGATGATTTTAGCTATATAGAATTACAGAAAATCATGACAGAAAGCAGATCTGTGGTTTGGGACGGATTACAAAGGACCATGAGGAAACTTTTTGGGGTGATGGATGTATTCATTATCTTGATTGTGGTAATGGTTTCTGGGATGTCATAACAAGGCCTCAGGGCGAACAGAAATAGAAATGGATTTCTTGACTATCCTAGTGAAAGTAACCATGACGTAAGCTAATTGAGCTAGTCAATAATGTAGCCAAGGAACTGTTTGTTCTTGAGCAGTGTAGTTAAGCGACCTATGACTTAATTCTGCTGCTGCATTGTAAATGATAACTTTTCCTTTTCTCTTGTCTTCCTGCCCACTTTTTTCTTATTCCAAACCTTATACTACTACAAATATATAAATGAAAATATTTTAAATTCACAAATGCAGTTATGACATCTTCCAAATAATAGAATTTAAGAATTTGTGTTGTGCTGAGTTCCCCCCCCCTCTCTCTCTCTTTTTTAGGGGTTAGCATGTAAAATGGGAAAATGCTTTTAAGCCAGATAGATTTGTTAACTATAATCACAAGTAGTATCTACTTCAAAGTTGCTGAGAAACTAGATCTTAAATGTTCTCACCACAAAAAGGAAATGATAACTATGGAACATGATGGAGGTGTTAGCTAACACTATGTTGGCAATCAGATTGCAATATATAAATTTATCAAGTCAACACAGTATACACCTTCAAGTTACACAATGTGAAATGTCAATTTTATGACAGTTTTCTTAAAGAAGCCAGATAGACTTGGATTTAAATGCCAGTTTTGCCATTGACCAGACTTGGACCTTTATGTTTTGTCAGTTAACTTCGCTGATCCTGTTTCCTCACCTGTAACAGGGGGATAATAGTTGTATTTCAAGGGTCATTATGAAGACTAGAAGTAACTATCTACTATGGTATTCATTTGCTTGCTATTATACATTGTACATCCAGTCTTTGAAATTATGCACTATGTACATGTACTATGTCAACCCCTGCAACAGTCGAACACATAGCAAAGCCGGTGAGGTGCCTTGACAGTGGTACATGTAAATAATGAATTTACCTTACCTCACACTTGGAGCTGATGTGTTCACTCTGCTTTAATTGTATGTAGTGCACTTGGTGGACATTTGGAACGTCATAGAAGCTTTGCGGGAAAATGCTCTCAACAACCTGGACCCAAACATAGAACTCAATGTGGCTCGCTTGGAGGCTGTGCTCTCCACCATTTTCTACCAGCTCAACAAACGAATGCCAACCACTCACCAAATCCACGTGGAGCAGTCCATCAGCCTCCTGCTTAATTTCCTGCTGGCAGCCTTTGATCCGTAAGTGCTTTCTGAATGTCTGTTACTTTTTACATGTTCCTCTTGTACCTTCTTGGTCTTCGTTGCAAATTATTTTCTTGAGTAACCTACTGCCTCTTTTTTCTTGGTCAGATACGTATTTCAGTAAAGTTTCTCTGTTCTTAACATAAATTTTAAATGCTGTGGAAAAGCCTAGAGAGTAAAATAGTGCCATAGGAAATTGAGTACAAGTGTATTTTATGTCCTGACCCTTATTTAACCCATCCCATGCTTTCTAGAAGCTACGGACACTTGGAAGTGTTGTGTGATGGCATGCCTGTGAAGCGATTTAACGAAGTATGAAGAGGGAGGGTGTTTCAAACTCTCTTCTTTGCAAGTTGCCTAAAACGGTGTTTCTAAGGTGCAGTGACAAGACCCTAGAGCGAACAATGAGAGATTGAAAAGAGTTTCTTGACCAGCCCAGGGAAAGTAACTATGACTTGGATTAAATGGACTGGTTGATAACATGCCACATGAAACAGAGTGATGCTATCCACACACCACACTTGAAACTCAGCCTCATTATCTTATAATTTCCCCTCATGGAATCAAAGAATTTCAGAGCTGGCTGAGATCTTAAAGACTGTTCTTCCAAATCTCTCATTTTACGGATGAAGGAACTAAAGCACAAAGAGAGTGTCACTTGTGCAGTGCCTCTCAGCATGGTAGTAGCAGAGTGGGTACTTGGGTATTCAGCTAAGGTTTTTTTCCAAGGCATATGTGGCAGCCTTGTGAAATATAAAAACTCCCCTGAATTACATTATCAGCCTAGAATTTCAGAGGGGCTCTTGTTAATAGCCCCTGGTCTAGATATTGTATCAACACCTCCACTTTCACTACTGGTTTTGAATATTAAAAAGGAAAATTACTAACCTGACCTTTCAGCAATCACATTTTAAGACTCTCGGAAGAGTTTTCTCAATCTCACTGTCTGGCCAATGCTTGAGAATATTTAAGCCTGGCACTGGAGATGGTCCAGCCAGGCTAATGTTTTTATGCCACTGACTTACAAAAGTCACCAGCTGTCACTTTGCAACGTAGAGTGGTAACAGAATTGTTTGTGCTCAGTTTGACCAGTATACATTACTGTTTCTGTGATACTTATATTTTGAGAAATTCTCAAGTTGAAGTAAACAATTTTAAAACAAGCATTCCAGCATGATGGACTTTATGCTTAGTCTGTACAGACTTCAGAGCTGATATACTGCTTTGGGCTAATCACTATGGTAACCGAGTAGGGCAGGTAGAGAAGCTGTGGTTCCACATGACAGGTAGCAGAAAGGAACCAGGACATGGAATTTCTATAACAGCATTTCCATCCTGTCCCCTTAGCAAGAACATGGCAGCTTTCAAACTTGCCATTCAAGTCTTTAGGGGATTTAATTGTTTTAAGTGTAACAATGGAAAATGTAAAAAGAGAAATATAATTTCCTGCTAACTCTTGGAATTACTAGAGGATTCATAAGGAATCAAAGCTAAAAAATAGTTTAGACCCACTCTATAAATATAGAAAGAGGGGCAGATTGATAATAAGGAAGGGGGATTTGGTGAAATATATGGGCCTTAAACTAACAGGGTGAGATTTTTCACTTTTGTTTAGAAATAGTGGGAAGATGTTTTCAAACAATAGAGCTGTAAATATGTGTGTGTGTATTTTTAAATAACTATGATGATATTTATGAATTATCTCAAGATTGATGAATACTACACTTAAGGACTATTCCAAGGTCAGGAGAAGCTCACACAAATGTTCAAAAGAAATGTGTGTTTGGTTCCTACTCTTCGTACAGATAGGAAGACCCCTGATCTCATTTAGTAGATTTATAAATACATCTACATAAATAGATCTCATTGTAGAGATGTAGAGACACATTCACATAGAGACCCCCATCGGAAGATACTTCCGCCTTCTGTCCTTTGACATAGCAAATGAGTATATGCAGTTCTACTGATACTCAGATTTTCCCTCTGGTGATTTATGCATTTTAGACAATGTGAGATAAAAGCTATCAGGGAGTACTGATTCCTGGAAATACAACTTAGAAGTGAATATAAGAGGAAAATCAAGCATAAAATGAATGTTTGATTCTATTTCTTATTATTGGAAACTCCCGTTTATCCAAATGAGATCCACCATGGAAATCTGATGTCACTTCCTACTTCCTATCCCATGACAGAACTCAAGTGTTTAAACGAGCCTCTGTGTTTTGGTAGATATGAATGAGCCTGATACTAGCACATCAAGGATGTGCTGTTGCTATTATAGAATCACTGAAACATTTTAGAGATTTTCCTTTATGTGCTGTATTTTAAATGAACAGATTAAAAAAAAAACATAAATCCAAAATAAAAGTTAGAGATACCTTAAGAACCTGGACTCTAAAGAGACGATGGAAAAAATAAAAAAGGAAAGGCATTACTGCAACTTAAATTCATGAAAAGTAAGAACTTGGATTCAAAGAAATGTGGTCATTATTTTGGTGGTGCCTTAAAATTCACCAGACCCAACCAGTTCGACTCTGCCAAGAAAATAGTCTGAAATGAGGATCAAAACCCACTTCACTTGGGTGTATCCCTGGGGAATAGACTCGCCTTCCCATTATCACAGCTCCCCAAGAATAGTATTTTCCCCTTTTCTCCCCAAGAAGACACCTGAGCCCTGGCCAGTTTGGCTCAGCAGTTAGAGCCCACAGACCAAAGAGTTGCGGGTTTGATTCTGGTCAAGGGCACGCACCTCAGTTGCTATTTGGTGTCAGGCCCTGGTCAGGATCGTGCTGGAGCAACCAGTCAATGTGTCTCTCTCACGTCGATATTTCTCTCTCTCTCTCTCTTTCTCTCTCTCCCTCTCTTCCCCCTTCCTCCCACTCTATCTGAAGATAAATGGAAAAATATCCTCGGGTGAGGATTTAAAAAAAAAAAAAGACACCTGGACCTCAGGCTTTATGTAGGCATGCTTACCACAGACCATACACATTCTCCAGGTTCCAAGGTTTCCCTGTCCTTTGGCCAAGTCAGCCTCTTAGGAGATGTAGTGCATAGCTGTGTACATAGGATGATTGGTAGTATGTTAGGACCTAATGTTTGACACCAGTGGCCTATGTCCATGCTTGCCATTCTGCCAGTGAATAGGCAGTCTTTCAAGTCTAGGAGAGTTTTGTTGTTCCTGACTTTCCTTCTAAAAATAGCTGTATATCTGGGAGAGGGTTACCCAGTAACATTACCAACCAACTTCAAAGCAGACACCTTCCATACCCAGAAGCTAACTTCTCCAGGGTCTCTAGGAAAATGGAGGGGTGTGCTTGGAAGGATGGGAAAAGGGGTGTTGGAAGAGGGGAGCGGGGGCTGAGAGGGAAGGAGAATATTAGGAAATAGCCAGAGACTTGAGCTGGTCACCTCCTCTTGTCTCGTTCCTTCTGTGAACTTTAGAAACTGGCCTGCCTCCTTCCCTGTCTGCTGCAGGAACCTTCCACCTGGGGCTCTCTCCTTCAGAGTCCACTAACAAATTGTCAGCAGCTGTTCCTCTCACCGCTTGTCCATATCCTGGGGTGGGGGGGGCATCTCTTTGAAGTATTCTAAGAATTTTTTTACTGTTATTGTTTTTTAGGAAATTGAAAGTACAAGAGAAAAATAACATGGCAGAAAGTTACAAGATGAAAATAATTATTTTTAAACAGTTTTACCGGGGTATAATTGTTACCTTGAAAATAATTCTTTTTTTTTTTATTATTAATTTATTTTTGTTACAGATGTTTCTCCTTTTTTCCCCATTGACACCCTCCTCCCCATCCCTCTACCCCTTCCCCAGCTTTGCTGTCCATGTCCATCAGTTATGCATACATGCGTATAAGTTCTGTGGTTTATCTCTTCCCTCCCCCCCACCCCCTCTTCTGAGGGTTGTCAGTCTGTACCCTACTTTCACATCTCTGGGTCTACCCTGTTCCCCAAACTGTTATGTTTATTATATTCCACAAATGAGTGAGATCATGTGATATTTGTCTTTCTCTGCTTGGTTTGTTTCGCTTAGGATAATACTCTCGAGGTCCCTCCATGTCGTCTCAAAGGATAAGAGATCTTTCTTTCTTACAGCTGCAGAGTACTCCATTGAAAATAATTCTTGAAAGTGTGGTCTTTCTGAGGGGCGAGGTCACAAAACCTGATAAACAGTGGGGCCCTTCACCTCTCAAGGCTGAGTCAATCACCCTTCCCAGTCGCACTTGATTCTGCTGTGCTCTTACAGTGCGTGCCTTACTGCTTAGCTGACTGCCCCCCACAAGCTACCTTAGAATGGAACCATGTCTTACTTTTTGTATGCACAAAACTTGATACAATACCCAGCTTGTAATGAATCACCAAGTGAATGAATGAGAATGAATGAATGAATGAATGAATGAATATCAAAAATTGGCTTTTGTCACACTGATTTCATTCTTTTTCTGAGATGAAGTCCTCCGTACTCTCCAGTATATTACCAAGACTAGTGAGTCCAAGTTTGCTCTGTCACCTAGACTCATACTCTCTATTTTTACTTCTGCTCCACAGAGAAGGAAATCAGGTGTTCATGGTCGCTAGTGTACATGATCCTATTTTCATAAAAGACTTCAATATATTTGTCTTACTCTCTTCTTTTTTCTCTAGGAAAGACTGACATCAATGTAGCCTATTAACTTAATTTCATTTCAATTCAGGAGAATCTTTCTTCTTGGGATAGTTCCTCATAAGTAGATTGTGTGACAATGGCCTTGTTTTCAACAAATATTGTTTTCACATATATTCAGCCACTCAAAACTCATAGCAGGACATAGATAAATATTTTTTTTAAAAAAAAAACAGTGATTTTTCTATTTTCAGGGGTCCAGCTGTATTCTTAAGGCCAATTCTCTAATGATGATAATATAATAATTGTAATAATAGCTAAGACGGACTCCTCATGTACTGTGTGCCAACAATCTTACTGATTTGGCACTATATGATTATAATTCTCCAGGCTGAGTAGGTGACGAGGCTGAGAAAAGAGGTTCAATAATTTTCAGGTCATACAGCTTCCATCATACTAGATAGGTGAATGAAGAAGAAAATCAAAATCATCTTGTTTCAGGAAGCAGTTTAAGTTCAGTTCTAGTCATGCTTTCTGTTTCATTTTTCAAATGAGAATTAATGTACTTGTCCCCAGGCTTACCCTGCTCATTACAGGATATTATTATTAGAGTCACATTTCTAACCTTTTCTGTGTGTGGTGTCTGTGAAAAATATATTTGGACTTAACAAGTTCACATGGTAGATACACAGTCAGGGTTATGACAGCCATCCAGAACTCCCAATCCATTGTATAATAGTCTTTCATAGAGAATACAGAATACAAAATCCTGGTCTTTTCCTCTGTTTGATGGCGTGTATGGCACCACGCTCAGCCGTTTGAATATCCATTCCTACTGCTGAGCTCCCCCAACCCCAGTCCTATGAAAGGAACCACAACACTATTAAGATGGGTGGATGTGAACTAATCCTGGAACTGCCAAAATCCTTCTGCCTTTTGAGTTTTAAAAATCATTCTGATGTTTTATGCAAGAAGTACTGCAACGTACACAGCCATTTCTCTGTGTGGTATTGTCCGTTTTTGAGGCAAAGGAAAAAAGAGAAGGGTCATATGAAACCAAATGTTTTCTGGTTGGTTTTTGTTGTTGTTCTGTTTGTTTTTGTTTTTATTATCTATATGGCTAGAACTAGATATTTAAAATAGTACTACTTGACTTGGTGACTTTTTTTCTAAGCACATCTTAAATGCAAGATATCCATCGAACATTCTCATCTAGTCACTAAAATTTTGTTCTGGTAGAAAATATTTTATGCCAAGATTCCTGTAGGTTGCTAAAAATGGAATTACTTTCTGAAGAATTTTCACAATTGTAAATAAATTGAACATCCTTAATGCCACTCATCTGTCTGTCAGACTTATGCTTTAGATGAGTGGCAGATGGGATTTCATGGGGGTAAGGGAGACAACGTCAACAGCATTGGCTCTTTCCATTTTGGAGAAACTCTTGACAAACTCCCCTGGCCCCGTGCTATGAGAAATTCTTCTCCCAGACAGTTTGCTAACATCAAGGATGCCAGGGCCAAATGAGGGGTTTCTATCTATTTACATGCTAACTTCACTATCCCAAAAGCGAGAGTTACGTATGTGATCTATGCCACATTATCTATGTGATCACTTCTAAACTCAAGGTATTGCATGGCTGTACAATCTAATATTAAGGTCCACTAAAGTCAACATTTGCAATTTTACTCACATACTTAGAATTTCTCAATATAAAACTTAAGTAGTAAGTCAGAAATTTCCTTCTACCTGTGCATATAATTAATAAATGCACAAGAAGAAAGAAACTCTCTGGCTTGCTACGTAAGTTTTATATTGAGCAATTCTAAATATATATATGTGCTTGCTGTGTGCCAGGTGCTATGATAGGCTGGAGATGAAAGATGAGTGAGGTCTCTGCCCTTTGTGAAAGTATGTTGTATTAAAATTAACTGGTTTTCACTTTTCTCCCCAGTAGACTATGAGTAAACATCCCCAACCTCTTAAGCATTGTCAATAAATATCTATTGAGTTACTAAATGAATGATCCATGTGAACAAATCATTCCCAGGTCAAGAAGCCAGAGGAGGAAGTGATAGAGCAATCTGAGTGTTGTGCCCTTGCTTATCAAAAATGCTTACCGAATGTTTTTGTAAAACATGTTGGTAGAAGAAGAGCTTTTGAGTTTAGTACTCTTAAATAGAGAAATAATTCCTCCAGCCTGTTCAAAAAAGAATCAGTCAGAATTCAGATCTCACTTTCGAGGACTTGAAATGTATCATGGAATTCTTGAACTTCAACCTGGAGGAACTCTCAGCGGTTTGGAGAAAATGTACAATCTGTTTTGAATTCAGCCTGGCATCCCAGACCTATCCATATCTATCTGTTGTTTTCCTTCTTGTCAAAGCAGATTTTTCTGCCCAGACAACTTTTGCCTAAAGGTAATATGTTCTTAATTAAAATAAATCAGTTTGTCTCTGTAAACTTGTGGAAAACTGAGCATACTGCAGTTACTCACTTTTTATTATGATGAGTGAAACTTTGAAGTAGTCCATGTTTTTAAGACAGACACTCTACAAATCTCTCTATATTAACCCAAGGGTAAGTGCTTTGTTTGTTTCCATTTTCAATCAGTTGCCCCTCAGAAAAAAATTGAAAATATTTGGAGTGAGAAAACAAAGTATAAAAGATTTAAAGAAACATTGATTTATGAAGAAATGTCATGTTGTACCTTTGATAATTTGCTGGTTCTCTTAAATACCCTTTTGGGTTTTTCTTCAATACCAATATAACAATACAATTGGGTACTTTTTGACATCAAGCTAGAACAGGAAAGTAAAGTTTGCATAAGCAAAACCTTCAGAATAATTGGCTTACAAATGGAATATATCCCATTATGCCAAAAAATAGTGAAGGGGAAAAGAGTAAAATATGCTTTATACATTGTGTTCTCACTCTGCATTTAAAAAGAAAATATTAAAATAAGTAGAAATTTTACATTAAAAATAAAATCATTCTTTTAATTAGAAAAATTATAGACTGATAGTAAATATCTTTTTAAAGCTTCACTGTATCTTTTACACTATTAAAAAATCAGCTGCATTAGCAGGTTTTATTTACAAAGAAAAGCTTATGTGGTCATGTCATTGATCACTGATGCTCAGTGACATACAGAACTTCAAACACATCTGGCTGTATTACATCTTTCTTGGGGTGGCCATCAGAACTACATGTAAAATTGAAGGTATGTTGCTATCACATTTCATAAAAGCAAGAAAAGAGCGTAGACTTTTTCTAGTGCTCTTCCTGGTTTTGCCCATTCAGAGGCTCTTTGGCCTGCGACATTAGGCACAATCTATGCTTTTTCTCCTCAGTACACTCTGGCAGACCTGCTTCCTGAGTGGTGGCCGACAGCCAACATTCCTTACGTTTGGTTCGATGGCGTGACTCCTAGAGGCATTGCATGTACAGACTCACTTTGGAACAATATACCGCTTTCATGTCCATTGGCACAAGACTCCTAAAGGCTTCCTGTTATCCATCCTCATGAGCCTGACTTCCCACTTCCTAGACATTTATGGGATTTCACTGACTGTCTGTGAATCAAACTGCCCAATTAAGGACCATTTCTAATGAGAGCAGTTCTTACGTTGCTCCATTTGGGATGTAACCTGCTTCTCTTTGCTCCTTGCTTCTTTTGTGAATGCCAATTCTTTTTTCACCAAAAAAAATAGAGACCCTGATCCCAAGGGAACTTTAAGTAATAATAGCCTTTGTTATGGAATCTTGTCAAAGGCCTTTAGAAAATATTTCTTCTCTCCTTTCCTCCACACCCTTTTCTTCACCCTCTTATATCTACTGAAAATGTTTAAAAAAAAAAAAAAAAGATCCATTTGTATTTAAGTCTTTGGTGCCCCATTCTCCATTGTGGAGTCAGTCATCTCCACTCACTCCTCGAACCCCTTAGAGGTTTATCGGTGCCAGGACTGAGCAAGGTCTGAACTCAGCCACCCCCTGAATCCTTCTTCCTGACAGGGGTCACATTTGCAGTCTGGCACAGTGGCTTGCATAACAATACATTCCAGTGGGCTAATTTCACCCTTGAGTTCCTGCAAAACTCTCATTGAGGTGCCCTCCACTTGGTGATTTATCTAGATTTATTATGTCAATTTGGCAGAATAGCTCTGATACACATTTAATAGCATTAGTCTTGCATTTCCAGGAACAATGCAAGACTGGCAATCTCCCTACGATCCTCTTCATTAAAAGCTAAGGTTTAAGAATTCACCCATGAGCTATCATCATTTCATCCTTTGGAGAATGTTCTGTTCCAACATCATCTGTGTCCTATTCTCTTTCTTAAATTAAATTGTTCTCTCTGATTCACTGATATTGCTCTTCGAATCTCGTAAATAATGCTCGTCAATTTCTTTGCATTTTGAAGACAACTTTATATTACTCCTATTCTTCCACACTGTAGCCTTTCCTATTCTCATTATTTGAACCATATTTCGGTTTAGGAAAATAAACTAATGATTTCCTAAAATAAAATTTTTGATACTTTCAGTTGTCTGTGCAGTTGGGAATGCAGGAAATATGGAATAATTTTGAATGGGGTGGATTTTACAAAATCACCACATTTTTATTATAGCTGCCTGCTCCAAAGTTAGTAAACAACATAATGAGTGGTCATTCAAAATTCTAGAGGCACCAATTATAGTGATTAATAATTAATTAATATAAGAAATGTATTGTTCAGTAACCCTGTGTGAGACAAAGTGCGAGGCGACAAAATTCACCTAACTCAGAAGGCCGTCTCTGCCCCCAAGGACCTATCAGTGTTTATTTATATGTATCTGTAAATAAACAAATCAAGATTCCATGGTGTAGGTGCCACGTAATAGGTCAATGTGCAGGGAATAGTGGTTGTTTCCACATCTGGGGGAAAAAACTGTTTTCAGAGCAGAGTGAATGATGTTATTGAGCTGGGACTTAATGAATGGGTGGGTGAGTCCTGGGCAGACCATGCTGAGAAGAGCAGGGGCATTAAACCGTGGCTCTGTGGTGTGGAGCGCAACAGAAGTGGTAGCCAATAAGACTGGAGAAGACAGAAAAAGCTAAAACCAAATCCTTAGGCAAACAGAGGCAATGAGGGTTTTAAATAATAATTTAATATGGTCGAATTTGTGATATGAGCATTCAAACAGATTGTTTACGAGGTTATTACAGTGTTCAAGCAAGAGCCGATGGAAGAAATGGCAGTGGGAATGAAGAGAGTGAGTTCAATATCCAGTTAAGAGGTATATTTGAGTCCCTGCAACATGTGTTCAGGGTGGTAGTGAATTGAGGAAGAGCAAGAAGTCAAGGGTGACACCCACCCCAGGATTCAGTTTTGGGTAACTAGGCACATGGTGACTCCAACTAGGCACATGGTGACTCCAACAACCAGAAGAAGGACTATAGGAAGAAGAGGAGGTTAGTAATAGTATTGGCTTGACTATTATGGGAAAGCTCTGTAAAGACAATGAGTTCTATTTTGAACACACTTGGTTTGACATGGGGTATCAAGTGAAGATTTCCAATAAATATTAAATAGTCTTGTGGTCAGGCTTAGACATATAAATGGGGGAGCCACTAGCATAGGGTTCAGTCACTTTTGTATTCTGGCTAGATATTTTTCAGGTACTCCACTAAAAAGGACAGCAACGAAGATGAGTAACAAATTATCTCTCTCTGAAGACTAGAAGGAACAAAGAGACAGCTATTTATTACATCTTATTCTTCTCATATGTCAGCTATATGGATCTTATTCATATAAATGATTTGTTCTATATACAAATCCTTTGTCAATACAGATTTACCCTTCAGTCACATTATTGTTTTAAATGATTCTTGATCATTCTTAAAAGTAGCAACTATCAAAGCAATGAATTACTAATATGATACACTTTCTGGTCCCAATGATATAAGAATAAACAGTTTATTCCAGCTGGAAATCATTTAGCTGGAAGATTATACTTCTTACAGTATACCCTTTGTATCACATTTTGTGAAGGACAAGTTAGTTATACTTTGTAAATCAATTAAAATTTGGCAGCTCTGGTGTCATTTAGGTAGAAGGAAAGCTATTCCAACAGAGCTCTTACTTTTACCCCTTTATTTTTTATTTTATTTTTTGTTGTTGTTGTTAATCCTCACCCAAGGATATTTTTCCATTGATTTTTTTTTTAGATAGAGTGGAAGGGAGGGAGGGAGAGAGAGAGACGCATCAATTGGTTGCCTCCCATACAACCCCGACTGGGGCTAGGAATCGAACCCACAACCCAGGTACACTCCCTTGACTAGGAATCGAACCCGAGACCTTTCAGTCCATGGGCCAACGTTCCAACCACTGAGCCAGACTGGTCAGGGTACTTTAGCCCCTTTAAAATACAAACTCCCTTTAAAAAGTAAATGTATCAACGTAAGTACAGTTGGCTTTTGGGAATGAAATGATAGTTGAAAAAAAATGTGTGATTAAAAAATCCCTAGAGTTACCCTAACAAAAGTCAGGAATTCTATGACACAAAAAAGAAAAACAATTATTTTTCTGAAACAGTGTTTAAATAAATTGTAGAAATGGTAGCATCATCATGCATAAATGTATTTTATGAAACCCAAAGTGAAAATCATGTTCTGTCATTTTAATCCATAGTTAAATGGCACATATTCCCCTGGCTACCGGTTCATGCTTTGAGCAAGATGACATGTACAAAGAATAACTTGAAGCATCTGCAAGCTCTTGGAAAAAAAGGAAACATTGATTAGACAGTTTTTTGGAAATGTGTGTTGACTTGTATTCACAACCTTTGCTAAAATGGATTGTTCACATAATGCAGCGAGTGTCCTGTGAGTTCTACAGAACAGAAAATGTCAAATCCTGTGACTGGAAGTTTTCCAAATGACATCTCTTTTTTTTCTGTTATCATTAAACAGGGAGGGCCATGGCAAAATTTCAGTATTTGCTGTCAAAATGGCATTAGCCACGTTGTGTGGAGGGAAGATCATGGACAAATTAAGATGTAAGTTACTTTTTGTGTCTCTCTTTGCTTCTCTCTCCTGCATACCCCATTCCCTCTTCCTCATTCCTGCCATGGCCCCCTGCTCATCTGTGACTTTCCTCATGCTGTGACAGTTGTTTGAAATAGGATCTTTATTGATCTTCATTGATCTTTGGATTTTGTCATAGAAATATTTTCATATTACATAAGTGTTAATGAAATGAATGCTTTCCTTCTACTTACAGGTTATTATTATGTATAACCCATTGAGTAGTATGAACTAGACTTTGTGATATTAAAGTAAGATATATATTATTTCAAGTTCATTGTACTGTACTGCCTATAGACAAGTTCGTCATTATAGGGACTTGAAGGCCTTGTTGGGTCGCCATCCTTTCTTAGGTAATCCAAAGCCAAAGCTCCCAGCATATTTCATCCTTCTTCTCAGTCAGTGCTGTTCAAAGTAAACATTGCCAGGGTAGGGGCATAGTTACTGCAGAGACACTACAGACTGAGAATTAACTGGATGCCAATGAAAACATGATAGCCACTGCACTCTGAGTGATTATGGGGCTTTTGTGTACCTTTTGTCATGAAATATGATAGAGTTTTAAACCAACAAAACAGTGGGAGTTTTTTGGTTGACTGTAGGTAAAGAAGCTGAGACTCAGAGTTGAAGTGAGTCCCATGGCTAAAATGGTACCAGGATTTGAAGCCTGACTGTCTTCCCTGTACCCATGGTTCTCAAGTCTTAGTATCTGTAGAATCACATGGAGTGCTTTTTTGGTTTTTGTTTTTAATCCTCACCTGAGGATATTTTTCTATTTATCTTCAGATAGAGTGGGAGGGAGGGAGAGAGACATCAATGTGAGAGAGACACACCGACTGGTTGCCTCCCGCAGGACCCCGACCAGGGCCAGGCACCGAATCACAACCGAGGTACGTGCCCATGGTCGGAATCAAACCCATGACTCATTGGTCCGCAGACCGATGCTCCAACCGCTGAGCCAAACCGACCAGGGCACCTGGAGTGCTTTTTAAAACATAGATTTCTGGGCCCCACTCCCAGAATTTCTGATTCAGTGGGCCTCGGGCAGGGGTAGGCGGCAAGAACCTTTGTATCTAATTAGTTTAAAATGATGTACGTGCTGCTGTTTAAAAGAAACATTTTCATTCACCCCTCTTCCCTATCCTAAGTATTATGAGTTTGTGTTATAATGTAGAGAGAGAGAGAACACTGTGATGGGAACGAGAAGTCCCAGGTTGAGAGCCCAGCTTGGGACTAATTTGCTGAGTTATCCTGTGGAAGTTACTTCCCTTCTTTAGTCCTCAGCTTCCTTGTCCACCCTAAATGTGGGGATTTTGTTAGCTACCTGTGTGGACCCTCTTGGCTGCATCACCTGTGAGTCACAGCCTCTTCTGAATGTGGTCTCTTTTGTTTCCGGAGGCACCAAGAGGGGAGAATGAAGGAAGATACAGAAAAAAAAAAAAAACAAAAAAAAACACCTTTGTTCCTTTGGAATTTCCCCACACTTGCTCCAAGGCAGAGTTGTAATGTCCAGGAGGCATTTCCTTTAGGGTCAGGCTGGAAAGAGAAAGTTTAGCAAATGAGCCAGGGCTAACGAAGCATATTTCATCCTCCTGAGGGTCTTGCCTGTTGACCTCATGTCACAATTGGCCACTTATGCTGAGAACATTAGATAAATGTGTGTTTTTTTAAGTTTCAAGAAACATTTCCAAATACTTATTCAATGTTATACTAATAGGTGCCTGGATGAAAGGGTCCCATATTAAAATAAGTTTGAGGAAAACTGGAGAACAGTTTTCTGCACTTTAGAACTCCTCAGAGCCTTTCATACACCAGCTTAATTCTGTGCCATCAAGGACCCTGGTGTTTCCCATCTTTCTACCCAGCTTTCCTCAGTGTCCAATTTTATCCTCTCCTGGGGGAAAAGTGGGTATAGCAGTTGCAGGAATCATATCTCACTCCAGAGGTTTCTAGCCCTAAAATCCCATTGCACAGGCACCAGAAGCCAGTTACTGACCAGTTACTGTAACAGGAATGACCATGGTGATCTTGGAGTAATCCACTCTGACCTCCTAGCCTGGGAAGGCCCACTGCTTTCCCTTAGCCTGGAAAGAAATTTGGGGCCAATAAAGATGAAGGGAATGATTGTTAGGTAAGCAGTAACAATGTCTACACAGTTACAAAGCTCAAGGTATAATAACTAAGTTTTTGAGATCTTTACCAACTGTGAAGACCCTTACAGTCCTCTTACAAGTCCAGGAATTCAAAGCAAGCGATGTAACTGCTGCAGGACTTTTTCCTCACCGCATCCCACCCCGCACCCAAAACTCCCACAATCAGTGGGCAAGTATGCATGCTGTCTAGTGGCCCAAGTAAATCCTCTTCAGTAACAAACGCATGAGTCCCATCGGAAGTAAACTGTGTTCTCCAGAAATAAGCTTCAGAGTGTCGCAAATTTTGCCAAAAAACAGATAGCGAGGTCCCGATGTATTATCACGTCGCCCTCTCCCAGAGCTGTGGACCTGACGTGTCCCCAGTTCTCTGACTGAGCAGTCACTCTTGGAAGAGTTAATCCCAGGAAGATGGTTTAACTGATTTCCAGGTAAGTCAGTTGAAAGCAATTTGACCAAAAAAAATGTAGCTGAAAGCAATTTTTCTGGAAGAACCTCTCCAAAATGTTAACTGGTCAGAAATCAATATCCTTAGTCACCAGTGATAATTATTGACTGAATGAGCAAGTAGGAGCAAATCTGCCCACAGACAGCAGTAGGTGACTTGGTTAGCAGGGTTATGGGTGTTTACACTAGTCTTCTTTTGCTGGCTTACATTTAATAATAGGACAGGTAAAGGAGTGATTTTCTGCATTGTTTTTTTTTTTTAAATAAGAAAAAAGTAAAATGAAAGGATATGGAATTTTTCAGGATTTGAGGTTTTTGTTTTCCCTTCTTTAAATTCTAATTCCCTTTAAGCCAATGTACTAGCTGTGTGTATCTGGCGATTTTTCTATTTTTGTGCATAGGGATGAAAGATATTTTGTTTGTCCCAACTAGCCCCTTAATGTTGGAGAGCACAGGACAAGAGGAAATGGCTGAAAATAAATTAGAAATCTTAAAATTCAAAGAAGTAGAAAACCACAGAAAATTTAAAACTGAGTTTTTAAAACCTAAATGCCTTAAAAGGGATGACAAACCCAGGTGGCACCACAATTGCCAATACAGGGCCACCAGGAGCCAATCAATATGCAGGTGTTCATTGTCCACCTCCAGGCAGCCTAGACTATGAGGGCACCCCCTGCAGTCGTAGGACTCAGCAACCTGAACATAAACTGACCTAATATGCTCCTTCTGTCTAATTGTTCTTGGTCTGATCATAGCCTGTTGTTTCAATGAGATGGAACACTTGTTTGTACTTCTGCTCAAGGTTCATGGGTAGTGTCCTAAGGATCCTAAAGAATTCTCAATCCAGTGCTGTAAGCCTGGAATGCCAGGTGCTGTCCTAAAGTTTCTGGGGATGGAGGGATTGTTTTGCTTTCTTTAAAAGACTAGCATTATGTCAAGCACCTGTTGAGCTTCTATTACTGAACTGGTGGTTCTGCCTCCATGCCTATCCCCAGGGTAATATTTCGAACTCACCAGCGTGCTTTAAATTCTTCAGTATCTCCCCGAACATCTCTGTACACAATCTAAACTCCTTCATAGAGCTTTTGAAGCTCGTCCTATTCCTCTCTCCACCTCATCTCCCACCATACACTGTGTGTACTCCCAGGTTCCTGACATAGTGAACTATGTGAATATCATTGAGTGTGTCGAGCTTGGGCATGCCTCTGCACATCCTGACCTAGTTTCCTGAGCCTGACTAACCCCTAATTGTCCTTTACACTTGGCCTAGAACTCACCTCTGTAAGGAACTCCTCCCTGACCCACTCCTCTCCCTGGAAACCCTCTCTCTGAGCTCCTGCTGCTCCTGTACACCCTACTGTTCCCATAATTCACACCACCATGTTACAATGTATGATGTCATATGATGCATGATATAAGCATGTCACTGTCATCCTCACCAGACTGGGACCTTCCAAAGGGCAAGACTAGAACCTCCTTATTTTTCTGTATATTCATCACTTAGCACAATTACACACATTTAATATGTGCTAAGTTAATTTTAGTTGAATGAATCAATGAATGTAAATTCTTCTACAGCATCTGTCATTGTATGCTGCTGTAGGAAGTATAATGGTAGTTTAGAGTATAATTTAGAACATTGAAGAACATTTGCAATGGGGAGGCAAAGCCTAACTATATGAAGTAAATTACAGAAAAAAAGTGATATGAATTTAGTAATAAAAATAACAGACAATTACTGTGTACTAGGTGCCAAGCACTATCTGAGTGCTTTACATCTCAGTGCTTTTCACCTGTTAACTAATTTGATCCTTGAAATTGCCCTCTATTTGGTATACATACATATATATTACACATTATAAGCATATTGCATATGTATGTGTGTGTATACATAATATATGTAAGACAGGGGGCCTAGAACTAAGGTACAAACACATTTTTTGATACCTTCTTTAGAGTCCCCTCATTTCTTTTTAAAAACCTCAGTGGCATTAACAGTCACTCCCTTTAATCCCAGTGACCAAGCCCTAGTTTGGCTATTGCTTAACAAAACTTCATCAGCATAAATGAGGCTAATATTAGCTTCACGTTTGTGAAAGGTCACTGTTGGTACTCCTTCTGCTTTTGCTGTAGTTAGAGATGTTTAAATTCTTTAGTGGGAGATTCGAAAGGCCTAGTCTACTTTTCAAAATGTGCCCTGGCCTAGAAAATCCAAGCCTGGAAGATCATCAGGATGGCCCAATTATAGCTGAACCAACCTGCCTAAAAGCAAACAAAATGGTAACTCTAATAAGCAAGTTCCTTACTTTTCCTAGTGTTCTTTCCCCCCTTTTCATTGGAATGCTTGAGTGTCTATATTTGGAATTCCATAAGGGTTTTTTGCTATAATATGAGTTTTCTGCCTTTCGCAACCTTTTTATTTTTGACTAAGTATAATGAAACATAAGAGATAAAATTCACTAAGTAAACGTTGTGAAAGTGGATGAGAGCAACATTAATTTTGTTGCGCAGGTAGAATTTCTATAGCCTCATAGTTGATAAACTATTTGAAACACAGTAGAAATTCTTTATAACTGGAGTATTTAAAGAAAATGAGAGCCAATTCACATCCTTAACACACAATTCAGTGAAAGTCTGTAATATGGTTAGCATCTGACTGCAGTATAAAAAGAATGTCTCCAGATTACATTTCGACCTTGAAAGAGTAAGCCCAAAGTAAACAAAGGTAGCACATTGAATTTACAATAGTTTATCCCAGCCTCTGTTCTGGCCTCATTGCAAACTAGCATGGTGACAAACTATTTGATAGCAAACCCTTTCGTTCCAATAGTGATTTTCCACAGAGGAATTATAAAGTACCTTGGGAAATTATGCCATTAATATTCATTAATTGCACATAGTGGCAGAAACTGAAGAACAGAGGTTCAATGAAGCCATAGGCTCTGCTGAGAATAATCTCCGACCCTGACTTTACCTCATTGATCATCCACAAGGCCAGGCTTCCTCTTGACTGCATGAGTCAAAAGACCCTTCCCTGTAAATCAAATGCCTTCCACCCAGAACACAATGATTTATAGAAAGTTTTCTGCTTCTGTGGAGAGTTAATCAAATGTTTTTGTTACCTCCTTATCCCCATTGTGTCTTTCATTTTTCAATATTTTAAACCAAAACCAAAACCCAAGTGATGATATAGATGCATTAATAGCTATCTAGCTACACACACACACACACACACACACACACACACACACACACCAATGTTTCAAACAAGGTCAGCATATTTCTCACATATACAATATTTCTTCCCATTGAGTTATAAGTTAACAGTTGACCTAAAAATAACAATGTTACGTTTTCTCTTATCAGAATATGCTGATTTTATCCAAATTACTAGTTAATACTATGTGCCAGAGTCATCTACAAAGAGACACTAAAGAAAACACCCTGCCAGAAATATTTCAGCCTACAAATTAGCTCTTACATTATTCTTTCATAAATATTATTTATTCTGCCACATTTTTGTTATTGGAAGCAGATATGTTGAACCAAAACAGTGGGGAATGTTTACATGATGAATGAATATCTTTCCTTTTTCTTCCATCAGATATTTTCTCAATGATTTCTGACTCCAGTGGGGTGATGGTTTATGGACGATATGATCAATTCTTGCGAGAAGTTCTCAAACTACCCACAGCAGTTTTTGAAGGTCCTTCGTTTGGTTACACGGAACAGTCAGCTAGATCCTGTTTCTCTCAACAGGTAGGGAAGAACGTGTCTAAGGTAGTATCCTTCAAACAGCAGTTGCTCTCCTTCTATATATCACTCCAACTCACAACTTAGACAAGTTCTTTTTCATGATAACCTGTAGTATATCTTCCAGTCTCTGACAAATGACCATAAGTCAGTAACTAAACTTGACACACCTAGATAATGATAATAGGCGATGTCTCCTGACTAGCCAGGCACTATGCTAAGTTTTTTACTTGTATTGTCAAATTTAATACTACAACAACCCTATAGTCTCAGTATCATTATCACTGTATTATCAAAAGGACTGGATTATCACTCAGCCTCACATGACACACAAGTCTGACCCACCACCAAGTTTCACCAAAATTTATCCAAGAAGACAAAAAGGTATGGCGCATGCAGTGTTGCACTGTGGGAGTCCCAAAATATGACAGAAGTGGCTACCTAAATCTTCCACGACATGATACATTTAGGGCTCAGAGTGACATGTTTCACCTGGGGTTGGTACAAGTTAGCCCAGGAAGCTGCTTAGTTTGGGGACCACTCCATGTTTGTATCTCCAGTCATGTAGAAAGTCTCCATGTCTACCATCATTCTCCAGCACCGCACAGTGGTAGTTTACAAATCCATAAATTGAAGATTTGTTTACACTCTTTTAAAAATCCAAACTAATTAAGAAAGTCTTCTAAAAAGATCCCCTAAAATAGAAATCAATGCAGAGCAGCCACTGAAAAGCTACATTTACTGTCTAGCTAGTGAACTTTATCATTCTGTTTCCTCGGTGATCTAGAAAGTCAAAAGTGTCTCAGGCATCACTGCAGTCATGGATATACGTAAATTTATGTAGGATTATAAACATATCCATACAATAAATAAGGGAAGGAATAGTTTGATACAGTAAGTGCTAACTCTTCTCCTGTGGCATCTTACCCAGGAAGCCTTTCTGACCCCACGCCCCCCACCCCAAAGCTGGCTGATGTACCTCATCTCTGCCCCCAACAGGACTTGGTGATTGATGAGAAGTTCTGGGCTATGAAGTTGTACAGAAGGAGGCTTGGGTGAATAGATCCATAGTCCTCTTTCAAGTTCCCTTTCAAGTTGGTGATATTAGAATGGATCCATTCACCAAATTTCTGCTGATTTTACTTTCTAAAAGTTTCTCAGACCTCTTTCCTTATCATCTATTGCCTGGCTATTGCATTAAGCCCTAAACTGATTTCTCTGCCTCTGAATTTATTTGTTTGTTTGTACATTTGTTGATTTTAGGTAGTGTATAATAGAATCTTCAGTAAATGTATTAATGCTTCAGTATATTTCACATTAAAAATTAGCTAGAATAGTAGGATTTTAAAATTTTTATTAGGACCTATATATTCAAAAAGAATTATATAGGAGGTTGCCATTGCTGAAAATTCCTTCTGAAATATCCTATAGATTTTCCCATTTTACATAATCTTTTATGTATCCTCAATGAGGGGAAATTTATACATGTTGAAATTATAATTTTTTTTTGGTACATGCCCCTAGCGGGAACCGAACCTGGGACTCTCTGGTCCGCAGGCTGACGCTCCAACTGCTGAGCCAAACCGGCCAGGGCAAAATTATAATATTTTTTGAAACTTCCAGTTATTTTTGCCAGTATGATAGTCAAAATGAATAAGACCATTTGAAGTACAAAAAGAGGAAACACAAGTGCCCTGACCAGGTGGCTCAGTTGGTTGAAGCATCAACCTGCACACCAAAAAAGTTGTGGGTTCCATTACCAGTCAGGGCACATACCTAGGTTGCAGGTTCAATCCCCATTCGGGGCACAATTAATCTCTCTCTCTCTCTATCTCTCTCTCTCTCTCCCTCTCTCTCTCCTTTGCTCTTGCTCTAAAATCAATAAACATCCTCTGGTGAGGATAAAAAAATTAAGAGGCAACACAAGTAGAAATAATAAGACCCATTTATTTTTATGCTTTATAAACTGACAATAATAGCAGTTTGAAGGATGAAATTCCAAAATTGTTTTAATTGCGTCATTGGAAAAAGTACAAGCCACTTCAAGTGATTGTTTTGAAAGAGAATAAGTATATAAATTATGGGAGCTTTTAAAAAATACTATCTCAAGACTTATATTTTACATAATTTATCTTTTAATAATAATGTTTATGTCAATCCTACAAAGAGCTTAAGGTATTTAGTACTACAGGGGCAGGCTAAAATTGTAAATATCTGCTGATTAATAAAAGAGTGCTAAAATGGTTGTCTTGTGAATTACTAGTGTAAGGTATAGCCTTTGAAAAGAAACTATAGCCCTTTAGGACTGATTTCTTGTCTAAAGAAATAAAACTATCCCATCCAACCTCATATTCTAATTCAAAATTTCAAATAAAATAGTGATTTTTTTGCATATAAACATGTAATTTTTTGTCATTCATTCTATTAAAATATCATGTATTAATATAACTTCTCTTTTTTGTTATTTTAAAAGAAACTTATAGACATAATACATTCATTTTATACATCAGAAGGGACCGGTATAATGAGACAGAAGCAGCTGAAATGAAAAGAAAAGATACATAAAGAGAGAAGAGAATTTTTTTAGATGTAGATTATTCTCTCTTAACAGGGAGGATTGCTTCCTCTTAACAGCATTCCCTCCTGAACTAGTACAGCAGAACCATTTACATTGACCATGAAATATTTAGTACTCACAGATTGAGGAAGTTTGCAAAGGAAGTTATTCTACAAATGAAGAAGACTGATATGGGGATTGTAGTGTCTGCTATGACACGCAATTGGGTAAAACTTTATGGAAATGTCTATTCTTCATCTTTCTGCATCATTTTCATACTGTCCCTTCTATATAAAAGTGATGTTCTCAAAATGGTTTTTCTCCCTGTGATAATATAGACTCAGCCTCAGTGGAGATGATTCAGTTCTGTGTATAAGTATAAAACACAATCAATGTTTTAAATTCTGCCAAACTTAATTTCAAGTTCTCTTTCTTCATATATTGGAGGGTAATGGGATGTCTTGTTCCTTCAATCTCAAACAATAGTTGCATAGCAGGTAAATTACGCTTATTCTCTGTTCTAAATTATTGTGGGGCTTTTGTTTTGTTTTGTTTGATGCAGAAAAAAGTCACATTAAATGGTTTCTTGGACACACTCATGTCAGATCCTCCCCCGCAATGTCTGGTCTGGCTGCCCCTTCTGCATCGACTGGCAAATGTAGAAAATGGTGAGTAGTTACTACTGAGCTAAGGCAGGTTTGTCAATCATTGAAATTAGGTGATCAAGTCTATAGTTATTAAGCCAAGGTCACTGTTTAAGGGAAATTTAGTTGTTTTGAGCTTTGTTTAGGATGGAACTAACCAATCTCCCTGATCAGTAAAGCCTCGTGGGTGTATTGCAAAATTAAGATTATCAATTCTAAAAGTGTATTTAGTCCCACTGTGTACCTCTCAGTTACAAGTCAGTTGTGGCGTACAGACTCGATACAACAGAAGAATCTCAATAAGGAATGTGATATTTTCTAGTATTTGTTTTAGGTCTGAATTTCCAAGATTGGTTTACATTGGCATTGACTATTTCTTCCTAGGCACTCAGCCAGGAATAGGTGGAGGAGAAGGAAAAAAATTGGATGAGAGAACCTTACTCATCTTTTATCATATACTCCAAATTATAAGCTTTCAATGTTTGTAGTTATGTAAAAGATAAAAGTGGTGCAAATTTTTGTAACATGCTTTTTTTTACAGGGGCAAGTATTTATAGGA
The DNA here is from genome assembly GCA_030848825.1 of Tadarida brasiliensis. Taxonomy (NCBI): domain Eukaryota; kingdom Metazoa; phylum Chordata; class Mammalia; order Chiroptera; family Molossidae; genus Tadarida; species Tadarida brasiliensis. The sequence goes on from CM061261.1 coordinate 82,161,507, forward strand.
TAAAAGTAGTTAATATTGATATATCCAAATGTAAATGTAAAATTCAGTTCAGAACAAGATTTAAAGAAATTTAAACATGGAACAATTCAGTGCCTCCTTCTAATCTTTAGATGGTCTTTATTATTCTATTTAAGTCTGAGTTTTCTCCTACTTAAATAGAAAATAATTTATCCCATATCTCTTATTAGAACCTTAACTTCTATATATTTCTTTAATATGCATTGGAAGTAAAGTTAGCTTAATTTTAAATTCCCATTCAGAACTTCTAGCATCTGCCCTTATTATCTCTCTTTGTTACAAGATATAAATGTATCCTGTTGTGCTCATGGAGAAGATTCGAAGAATGAATTAACTAGGTTCTCTGTAATTACTACCAAGCATAGATTTATTTTTGTTTCTTACTCATCTGCAGAAGCAAAGAGTAGTCAAGGTCCGAATCATGCAACCTGAGTTCATATCACTGTTCACAGTTCCAGAGCTAGTCATCTTCCAATCATGAAGGTGCAATTTCATTCCTCTAGCTCAGTATTTCCTGTTGCAGGAAATTCGTTTCTTGGGCCCTGTCTCAGAGCAGTTGTGTCTAAATTCAGGTCCCATTCAGGCCTTCTCAAGAGCCAGAAAAGGAAGGATATGATGTTCAGTCAAAAGGCAGTACATCCAGAACAGGTTATGTCTTTGTTTATACAATTTGCTTTCTATCTTTATTTATTCTCATTTACATTATTTTCCCTGGCTGATTAGCCAGAGAATAACTTGACAAAAGGCAAGAATTGTTGTTGTTTACAATCTTTAGCTCATACATATAGACAGTTACTTGGATTTGATCATTTGTTAGCTTCAAATTTCAACTATTTTACTTTGCTTTTTAATTCAAATTTTCTGCCAAAGAAAGTTGTGTGTCTTGAGCTATCTGAATTAGAACTGTATTTAGATAATTTACACATCTCTCTGGGCCCTATCCATCTGTCTCTTAGGAAAGAAAACAAATCTGTTTGTTAAATGGAGGTAATATCACTCATCAAATAAGCCCATTAGCTACTTCATTTTTAAAAAGAATAACTCAATTCTCTCGTCCAGTTTTCCCACTCTCCTTCCATTCCCCTTTCTTTTTCCTTCCTCTCATTTCCCATTTCTCTAATATTTGCTCTCTACCCACTGGAGAGTCAGCTGTGTTCATCCATTGTGCTCTTCCGTTTTCCCATGAGCTATGCTGGCCTCCTGGAGACAGAGAGCAGTTTGGGGGAAAGCCTGGCCAGTTTGGATCATTTATATTCTTATGGTGTAAGAGATGAGAGTAGAAAGAGCAAATGGCATTACAGAACTTTGTTGTTAAAAGTATACCCATCCTCCATCTCATTTCATTTCTTCCACCTCCACACACATGCTTGAAAAGGGCAGTGAGATTCCTGGAATAAACATAATGCTTCTCTCAGCCAAAATTGACTGTCATCTGAAATCATGGCACAAAGCAGAAAAATGCAATTCCCATTAGGCTGTGTTTTGCCTTTTTCTGGCTCGTACTTTGGTTTTCTTATTTTTTCTTCATTTACTGCCCCCTTAGTCTTCCATCCGGTTGAGTGTTCCTTCTGCCACAGTGAGAGTATGATGGGATTTCGCTACCGATGCCAACAGTGTCACAATTACCAGCTCTGTCAGGACTGCTTCTGGAGGGGACATGCTGGTGGTTCCCATAGCAACCAGCACCAAATGAAAGAGTACACGTCATGGGTAAGGCGAAGTCCAGGCAATGCTTAAAGTTGGATGTGTGAGTGTTATCCAGAATGCAAGGGAATATCAAGGATGGTGACAGAATTAAGGAGCAAACTTACCCGGTAGTCTAACATTTCTTCCTTCCCCCTTCCCTCCAACCCCCCATTTTACTGAGATCTCTTACATATTGTATCTGAACCCAGTGTGGCTTCCTGAGACTTAAAATATAGGAAGAGTCAAACTACGTTACTTCTTGAAATATAGATAATTCAGTACTGACTTAGGTAACTGCACAGCAAGCACCTTCTGGAACATAATCTCATTTTCACAGTAAGTGAAGGTTCTTTTCAACTTTTGATGTTTTGGGGTTTTGTTATTGTTGTTTTGTCGTTTTTTTGTGTTTTGTGGGAATTGCTTACAAATGATTGCTAGTTTCTTTTTTCTTAGATTCTGGAGTTCTCTTAAGTACATGACTGGAAAATAAAGGAAAAATGTGTGAGCTTCTAGGCTTAATGACGCTGTTCCATTTTACTTTGGGGGGAAGAAGGGGATGTTTGTGGTTACATTAGCAAATCATCTTTTCATGACCAGTGCAAGTGAACAACTCACTAAAGGTGACCTGTGAGTGTCCGTCCCTGGGGTGGATGTATTCTCCAGAGCACATGGCACTGGGTCTGTGGAAAGAATTTGGCTCCGATAGCTTGCTGTTCAAGTGGTTTAGTTTGCTGACCCCTGCCTCAGTGAGACTCAAAGACCCCAGGATGTTGTTCTTGCGCTCTGTGTAAGTATTGCTCTATGTACGGACTGGTTTTCATGGGAGATACATACCAACAGCCCTACCAACCCCTCTTGAAGTAGTTCTTTCATAAGAAAATGCAAACTTTTTATGAGTTCTTTTTCTATATTTTAATGTATTTCAATTCAACATGTAGTCCTTACTTAAAGAGTAACTTTTTTTTTAAAGGAAAATCTTCAGAATATGCGTTTAACTCAGAGTGTTCTTTCTAGGAATTATTATCGGGAACTGATAGACAGTGTAAATATATTAATTGTTTAGCATCTGTCAGATTCTGAGTTCCAGTGACAGTTCTTCACTAAGACATCATATATTGAGGGACAGTTCTAAGGCCACTCTCACTGTAGGCCACGTCATTTGCTGAGGATGGATATACTGCCACAGATGATGAGATGCAATTTGCTATAGAAGATAGAAGAAAGCACTTTCCCTTTTCTTATTGTCAACATATTACCAATTTTTAAACTTGTTCTATCCCAAATTCTGGAAGGTTGGTGTTTGAAGACTAATCGTTTTTTATTGTTCTTTTATGTGAATGCTAAAATAGGATAAGGAGCCTTTTTCTTAAGGATTGAGGATTCTAAAATTACTTGGCAGGACAATGTTTTTACAAAGTTGGATTAGACTCCTCAGGAAGATAAAGGGGCCCCAATATTAATGGGGTAACGAGCCTTATTTTTTTACTGTTTTAAGTGTTCTAAGAATTACATGTCCTAGCAAAAACCAAAGTGGAACTTCTTGAACCGTGTTCCTACTACTTTGCTTTTTAATAATAAAGACAAAAGTCACAGCATTATATTGACGATTATAGGCTCTGTGTGTAAAAGTGAAAAAAAATTATAAATGGTTTCTCATAGAAAGGAAAAAATTGGGTAAATTATTTTTGATAATTTTGGCTGTGAAATATTAGGGTAAATATTCCACCAATATAAATGAAAAAGGGGTGGCATGATACTCTGAAAAGAACATGAATTTTAAATTCTCAAGA